>OZ038463.1:4083273-6483273 GCA_964036295.1 Plumapathes pennacea | reverse complement strand
AATCATGGCTGCCCAAATGCCCGCCAAGATTGTTCTAAAGAGTGCCACTTCCAAGACGCTAAATGACCGGTGAGCAGTTTTGTCAGAATGATTACTTCTCTACTGCACTACAGCTCCTTGCATGTTGCAAGAATGTTTAAAATATGAAGGCAAAATTTGGAAAAGAAAACTAGCTTTTGTCTGGCTGAAAGTAATCATTCTCTTATGGGACTGAGGAGATGTTCAGGGCTCAAAGAAAGTTCTTTTTTCTCATAACCCAAGGGGGGGGCTTCCATATGAAAAGGGATGGGGAAGCTTGTCGTACCTCCTAGGAGTCAAAAATGCAGGTTTTAGTACCGCTTCGGGTGCTCAACATCAAATGCTGACATTTTTACATGTATGTGATATGGTACCGTTTAGGGGTCAGGTGCCCTCCCCCCTCCAGGCTCATAACTAGCCCAGATTCAGGGAACTCCAGCCATGAACATACACTCCTTGCAGTGTAAGACACAGAACGATCATTTCTTGCTAGCTGACTTCAAATTTTGCTAGCCTTTGATGTTGGGCAAGTGGATTTTTCAAGTCGTGATGTTGCTGAAATGTACTTTGACATAAGTACGTTTACATTCATTGTGCTTTTGGTAAAAGCTGTGATCAATAATGGTTACAAAATCCAACACCTCATTCTCCCTCTCTGAAGCTTCACTGAACTTGCCCGTATGGAAGCCAAGTCACCACCACAAGTCACTGTAACTGGCATTCGTGGGGCGCAGGCCCAGCTGACACAAGCAAGTGCCAAAAACCGTCGTCTTGCAGCCCAGATGGCAAACAGACCAGGAGTTCAGGCAGCCCTTGGCATGGCAAGCCCTGTTAGCAGTGTGCAAAACCGTCTCGGTGCTGTGGGTGGTGCACAAGGACGTGGATCTCCTTTAGGGAGAAGAGGAGTTGGACTGAGGGGACGGCTTGGTGCAAGCCCTGTGACAAAGAGAATTTCTGGCCGTGGACGAGTTGGAAATTTACATAGTGTTAGTCCAGCCAGAGGGAGGGGATTCACTCGTGGGAGTTCAGGACGGGGTAAGGTTACAAGAGGTATGACCAGAGGAGTATCCAGAGGTAGAGGAAGAGGACAAATTGGCCGTGGAAGAGGTAGGGGACGTGGGGGACAAGCAAAGCCAGCATCGAAGGATGCACTTGATGCTGAGCTAGATAAGTACATGTCTAAGACCAAAGGACATCTTGATGCGGAGTTAGATGATTACATGCAACATGCAGGAGAGGAAGACTGATGGAAGTAAAGACATACTGTATAGGAAGCAGAAAGTGCATTGGTTTTGCTGACAAGAGTGCACATTCTAGAACATTAAAGCTGGAAGAAGAGACTACCCAGTTTTAGCCTTTGAGTTCTGAAAGTGCCTTACAACCAAGAGACTGTCCAAGAAGCTGTTCATGAGAGCATTCTCACATTCACACTTGTTTTCATACTTCTTTTTTGTTATTTCTTGTATAAATTTCACAGCAGCTACAGTATATTATGATTTTGGCAAACAGTTTCAGACTTTTGGCATGATACAATGTGTTACATTTTTGCAGGGTCTCACTCCTACTTATGATTGTGTAGAAGTTTCATCATAACTATGTTATGTAAATCAAAGCTGTGGAACTACTGTACCAAACGACAAACAAGTTCCTCTTTCATGATAAACAATACTGTGTAAAGTTCTACGAGAAATGATATGTACTTGGAGACAGACGTGGTGCACAATCCATGTAATTTAGGTTTTTGTTCCATTAAAGAATTGACAAGCAGTTGGAGAGAAACTGTTGCAGTTTGATGTGCTTTAGCTTAAGAAGTTGTAACTCCTGCTCAGATGAGAGCGGATTGAACCTAGTGCATTGGACTAGTCATTTGTGGGACTACATGTAGCAGGAGCTCCAATATATTGGCCTCTGCAAGCACAAAGTTACTGAGCTCGAACAGAATAAATGTCTGTTTGAATGTTATAAATGTCATAAATTTGACTTGTTTGGGAGGAGTGGGCAACCTAGAAACCCTCTCACCATAGATGCTTTGGTTTGAGGGCTGGAATTATCCATACCTTTTTCTCAAATAGTTGTGCATTATAAACTTGGGAGTGAATGAGTTAACTGTCCCAGAATGATCAACCACATTTCTCCCGCTGCAGAGACAATGTATATCAAAATAATCAGATGAAGAACATGTTATTATTTTAATCATAAATATTACAATTTCCTCGAATGTGATTGGTTCATAAACCCCCCCGATTAATCATTAATTGGACACCTATTGTTCTGTAATCGGATACTTCTTTGTTCTGTAATCGGACAGTTGGCTTGACCAATCATAAGCAAGAGTGAAATTTAAACGCACCAATCAGTGTTACACTGATTTTCAGTGGAAAACTCGATTGCCGGTGTGAGTTTGTGGCATCTCGAAAGGCGAATTTTGTTAATTCTTGGACAACTTAACATGCAAGGAACAGTTTGTGGTCAGTCAAAGAACGTGAACAGTCACTATGTAACGAAAGAAGACAGGAAATTTTCGCGGGTCGGGCGCGTTTGTTTAGTTCACGACATCGCCAGCATGCTGTGCTATAGACACTCTGAAACTTACGGCTCGGCCAATGTCAATGAACGTCGTTAATTCATTTCAAAATCATGGAAGAAACTTAACTTTGTTGTGATGGACTGTGATGGACAAACGCTCCTCGAGAATTAAGCCGTCAAGAAATCGGTAAGTTTGTATTTGCTGTGCCGACCCGCTAAGATACAGATTTTTTCAGTCTTGAATATTTCCTTTGAATGCTTCGGAGTAAACTTTTGTGAAAAAAATAAACTAGTATTCTGAGTTTCAAAGTACCTGTTATGTTAAAAAATGTGAACCTGAAAAGTCGAAAGAAACTGTCTTTCAATTTGTGAGTTCGTGATGGGTTTACTGATTTCTAGTGTACAGAACTTACACATTTTTTACTTTTACTTCAAAAATCCGCATTCAACTCAAATCTTTGGGTAAATTAGCTTCTTCTTTCTCTCAAGTATTTTAAGTTGATATAACTGACAGCTAGATGACTACGAACAAGCGGCGTGTTTACAAACGCCGAGCCGTGTGTACGCGCGTGTTAAAATCGATCGGCGATGAAGTACTTCTTGATGCTTTGTTTTTATGTATAGTACAGGAGAAGACGCTGAAGCTATATGATTATTTCATTCTCAGAAATTGTAATATTTATGATTAATTGGTAAGAGGACTTCGTGTCGTCCGATGTCGGTCTGTAATCATACTCGTGATTACGAAATCGGACTCCCGCGAAGCGCGGTCGTCCGATTTCGTAATCACTCGTATGATTACAGACCGAATCGGACTCCACTCAGTCCTATTACCATTATTAATACAGTACTGTAGCTCGCACCACAGGCAGCCCATGCTCCGGGGGTCTGTCTTTCTGTCACAGCTCTGAGTGTGATTTTGCTGATATCTACGATAAAATAAAATTACGAAAAGTATCACGCTTTTACATCTAGTAATTGTGTCCTGGATCTCTTTTGAATGCTTTGGAGCCATTTTAGCGCTAATATAAAGATGTTTTAAACTATGCTCCCTTGCCCTATTTTATTTTATCGTCTAGATATCAGCAAAATCGCACTCAGAGCTGTGACAGACAGACAGACCCCCGGAGCATGGGCTGCCTGTGCTCACACAAATAAAAGCTGAGTGGATACATTCTTACCACATTTATTATTCAACCATGTTCCTCTTTGGAGGCTCAGTAGAGTCTTCACAGCCTTATACCATTATTCATCACTGGTCATATCTGACCATTTGGGTGAGCGAACATATACGAATATCATTTCTAGTACTACATGATTGTACAACTTCAGGTTGGCTTTTGACTGCCATTGTTTTTTAGGCACCTACTGATAAAACTATAAATTAAATGTTAAAAGTATGGAAGTCTCATTCTGTTGCCTGGTCATAAACAACATAATCATCACACTAAATTTGATCTCCCAAGTGATGACTTAATAATTTTGTAAGCAGTGGCAAATGATACTTTTTACTGTCAAGTCTGTCTGCTGAGCTTGGTCTTGTTCTTATGTAATTGCATTATGACCAATAAAGCAGATTTTGACTCTGAATAATCAGGTGGTCCACCAAAATACTCTGGCTTCACAAACTGCGTGATTATGACAGTGGCTTTACTTTCTCTTTTCTGTTTCTCACCATTAGCAAACTTTTCATGGTCTGCAGTTATAGCAACACAAATGTGGGAGTCAAATCTTTAGACAAAACTATAAAAAGATTCAAGTGCATTTACATGTTCTGCTTAGAGTAGAGGAGCACAGGGTAACTAGGATGCAGTATGTCAAGACCAAAAAGGCACCAAAGAAGTTCAATAACTGAGGATATCAGCCAATAAAACAAAACATATTGTTCAAGTCACTGCACAACACATTGAATCCTTCTCACTTTATTTTTTTTTTGAAGGATGGAAAAGTACACTCTTGCACTTAAAGAAATTAATCGCTTTATCAAAACTTGAACTACTGGTTGTTACACCATCCAAAATACAATACATGTATAAGTAGCTTTGTCTCACATGCAAACAGTAAGACTAAATAATTTAAATAGTACAGTAAAGTTAACAAGGATAAAAAAAGACAACTCAGACTAATAAATATCATATAGCTACAGAAACACTTAGCACTCCTGAAGTATGAAACAATAAGCTCCAAAAGTTGAGATAAAAATTCAGTAATAGTTACACCCAACCAAAATATTTCCATTAGTGAGTGCTAGGGAAACCTCCTACAACTGGGAAAAGCCTTGTGCCATTGTCTAAGTTTCAATCTAAAATAATTTATCATTAAAGGTGCTGTTTTATATTGTATAGTATATATACTTGTTCTTTTCTTTTTCTTTTTTTTTTTTTTTTTTTTTACATGTCGTCACAACTGATTCCATGAATGATCATGCAGGAAGAATTACAATGTTAGATTAAACCACACTAACCATGCTTTATAAGAAAAAGAAAATGGAAATAACTCTGTTCAGTCAACTCAGTGCTTGTGAAAATTGTGTCTTGCATTCCTGAGATCATTTATGTAATCAACTTAAACTTTCTTTTCTCTTATAAATAAACAGGAACTAACAGACATGGATAATGCAAATTCATCCAATATGAAATTCAAACCTTCCACATGCTTGAGTAGAAAGCTCAGCTATATAAATTCAAAATTAATAAATTATTATAAACAGGACCAACACCCCTGAGAAAAAAGATAAACATGAATGAAAACATCAAAAAGATATAAAGAGCAGTGAAATCTTGACTCTAAAAAAAGAGTCCTTAAATAATGAAAAAATATTAAAATATCCACACTCGGCCAAAGAATAGCACACACTGTAAATATTATAACTGTGAAGGAGTGGTCATATCATAGAGTATACTTGCATACTTTTTGATTCAAACTGAAAGAGCCAATTCTTTTTCCTGATATAAATGTTGAACAATGTAGCCCATTCTTAAAATTAAATATACAGTACTTTCTTATTGGAATCCAGCTCCAACATCTCCCCAAAACAAACAGCTTCCTGACCAATCCTTTCACAATCTCTTTCCAAACAGGCATAAAAAATACATGCCTGACTTGTATGCTACAAAATTTAACACACCACAAGATCAATCTATCCCTTCAACAAAAATGATAATGGAAGTCATGGATACTGTAGTTTAGTAAGAAGGGAAGAAGGGCTACCCAAATTAAACTTGTGAATACAGTATGCTAGACAGATCAAATCAAAGATATTGGAGCTTAGCTGCTGAAAAAAAAAATGAACCTATTTTAAATATTGTTTGGACCACCAAACTGCCAGACCACTGACATGAAAAGTAGCTAATAAAACAATGCCGATGAAATACAAAAATGCTAATAATATGCAAAATTCAAAGATGTCAATATCATTCAATGCACAACTAAAATAAACTTGATTAGCCACACAGTAGAAATACAATTATGTGACTACGGTAACCTGAACTTGCAGTATACACACAGTACAGTTCTGCACACCGAAAAAAAGCCCTCACCATCCAAGGCTCTTCAACACACTACAAACGATGACTGCTGTCATGTACCAATCATCCATACACAACACATGCAGTCTACGCACCAGAAACTCTGCAGATGTGTTGCAAAGTTCTCTGCCAGCACAAGGTTCGTCCTGAGGTTACCCAACTAGGAGTCATGTCAACTTAGGAGCTCACTCTAAGGCAAGCGTTCAGCACTTTTGCTGGTCCGAGTGAGTGGCCTGTGATGCCTATAGCCCTCAACGGAATGATGCCACAGCCAGCATGAGTGACAGTAGTACTTGAAACAAGTCTCCTCACGGCAGAAGAAGGGTCCAGAGGTACTGTGACAAATGTCACACAAAGAATCCTCAAGGTATGGGTCTACCTGCACCTACAATAACAGGATGAAACACTGGATGAGTGAACATGCAATTCACATCAAAAAAAGTTTTGAAAATATATCAGTAGGTAGTTTATCAAAAATTATCAAAAATATATCAGTGGTAGTTTATCAAAAATTATTATCTTCCACAACAAGCAACATAATGCATGATTTACTTTCTTAGTGAACTTGGGAGTCTCTATTTCAATGAATCCAGATCGCACAGCATCCATGAAGCTCTTCTGGTTATTGAATGACACACGTCCTGAGCCTGAAAGCATATTGGTAAAAAGGAAGGATAAAATTACAGTGTTAGTAAATCCAAGGGAATGAATGAGTTATCACGAGGTGAGAGGGTTCAAGATATTGAGATTCAACCCACACTCTGTTTTGATTTTTTTTTAAATGAAACTTGGATGAATCACACACTCCCTGCTGCAGCTGCAGGTTTAAATTTAAGGTCTATGAAAGTCAAAAATAATTATTCCAATAATTACCAGTAGACAATAATATTACAAGACTAAAATCTTCTATGGTATGCCCACAAAGGCCAGCTGCCAATTGTGCAGGAAATAATACTTAGGACATACCTGACTGCTCACAAAATTAATCTTGTCCTTACCTATCGGGTATCTGTGCTTATCAGTGTCGATGCCTGCATACACAACACCTCCAAACAGCTCATTCATTATGTATGCCAAACCCTCTGTGTAAAAACAAGTATTAGAACCTGGAAGGAGCCAATTTTAATAGCTACTCCTGAACATGAAAAACATAAAAATTTCCCCATTATTATGACCACCTTGATTTTATGACCACTATTTTTTGTCCCTAGGAACAAACACCCAGTCATTTTTTTTTTCCGAAAACCTGTTTACAGCCACCCCATCAACACAGGCAGATTTTTATGTCCAGATGGTGGCCATACTAAGGAGGTTCCACTGTATTGTGTAATTATTAAGACGCATGCACTGTAAAAACTTGGTATATAATAATAAAGCTCGTTACTAAACATGATTTCAAGCTGGTTGAACAATCTGAATATCACTCATACATACAGTATTCAGAATCAGGTTCAAGAAGTACCTGCATTCAGCATGCCATGGAGTCCACCCACAAACACTGTCCAGGTAGTGTCCAGCCTCTGATGCAGCCCACGCACGTAGTTTGTGTCTGACAGCACCCATGGAATAACTTGAACCTGGGTTATAGAGTTATAGATAGCATAAAGTTTACCAGATTAGTGAGTGAAATTAGTTGGAATGCTGAGGCAATTAACTTTGCAATTTATATAATTATTTTTACCTCTTTGCACCTCATGCGTCGGCTGGAAATCTTGAAGTACCAGTCTCCTCCGTTACTGAAGTCATGGGTACAAGCAGCAAGCAGTGACTTCACAGACTTCTCAGAATCAAACACCAAGTACACATAACCTAGAGTGGATGTAATGACAGAGGAAAACTAGTGCTTTAAGAGCAAACATGACAGAAAACCATACGAGAAACAAATTAATGAAAAATGAATGCATAAATTTACAAACACAACTTGACTATACTACTTTGCAGCAGTGGGGGCACAAGCATACTTCATAAACAGATAAAATAATGCATTATCCTATTTCATCTGTACCAGGATCTAAATTAAAGTAACTTTATGTTGCTTGATCCTACCACAAGAAAGCCACAATTACAGACAGCCAGAGAAGCAGACAGACAGACTAAAAGAGACAAAGGACAAATAATATTGAATGACTGACTGTGTAAATCATGTACTGGATGCCTGTGGGCAGAAGGTAAACATATAAGTGCTCATGCATGACCACCACAAAGAAAGAAATACAAGACTGTTCTGGTCTCTCACCACCTTTCGGAGGATGATAGAGATGCTTCCCATCCATCTTTCCTGGCCATTCAATCTTTACTGACCCAAAAGGCTTGAAAGACATCATCAAGGAGGCTGTAGAAGCAACAACCTACTATAAGTATACCATTGCCTCAAGTGCAATGGAATGTTGAACTAGATTGAGACTGCATCCATGAGACAAAAAGAAACGTATGGTTAAACTTTTTTTAGTTGATGTAGAAAATCTGAACCTGATAACGCTTTTAAAGTTATTCTATTTCCTGATGAGACTATGAACACTTTATGTAAACAAAAAGGACTCACAAACCTTCAGTAATGTCCCAAGGCACACCACCAAGGAACACCTTGGAGGAGTAACTTGGATTCTTGTAGTTACGACGAGGCAACTGGCCTGACCATTTCTTGCAGCGGGTCTTGTTCTGATCTTCAATATGAAAGAGATGGTAGTCAGAGAGCCTTGAACTATGCTGTCAAAATTGTAGTTGTTGTAATACAAGTGCTATACCCAAAATAACATGAAATCGGGAGAACTGGCCAAATATCTTGAAACTGATGAAATGACCTGCTATTTTCTCTGGAACTGGAAATCTATCAATTTATTGGCAATTGTCAGCCTGTCACTAACCTGCCATTAGCTGAGGCATGCCAGGCCTCCAATCCATACCCAGGGAGTCACCCCACAGTCCACACATGGGTTGAGAACTACCCCAACGAGGGTCAGCCAACAGACAAGCTGCAGAGGATGCCTCCTGTGTGTGTGGTGGTATAGACAGGAAAGACATCTGCTGCTTTGATACTGCTCTGCTGTATGATGACTGAGGGCTAAAGTCCCCAGGGGATGGAGGAGAAAAGGGAAAGGCCATTGGCGAGGCAAGTCCATGGTAACCCATTGGAGAAGGCGGCAAGCTTCCAGGTGGAGTTGGCATACCAAATTGGTGATGTGCCATAGCACTCCCCTAAGTTGGAAATATCAACAACAACTTGCAGTAGCATTCAGAATGTTGTAAGTTAGCATAACATTTTAGTGGGGTATGCTGAATGGGTTCAATCAATACCTCATACCTACATAACATGTAAGGGTCCTCTCCCCTCCCACGCCCCCTCTTCTCTGCCCTGCAGGCATAGCATATCTTGGTATGTATTAAAATAATCTTCATATAAAAATGTGTCAGTCAAATATGTCATAACAAGATGACATAAAAATAAAAATAAAACAAAAACAAAACAAAAAACAAAACAAAACAAAACAAAACAAAACAAAAAAAGAACAGTTCAAAGTAGCCAATATTTAAAAATGTCTGAAATTTTGGTGTCTTAAATCACATCTGGAGCAGTGACCAAAAATAATTTCAATTTCAGTCTCTAAGACAATACACAGTAAATGCATAATTGTTTTCCCTTGTGATCAAAAGTGAAAGACCTTATCCTGGAGTTGTTTAAAAGTATTTCGTGATTTCTCTTAATAAAATTTGATTGTATGCCTTTATAGGTCAAACAAGCTGTTCAGTTGCTTTTTGGCAGCACATGTATAAGGTTTTGAATGTATCTGTCAGGCGTGACAGGCTGTGGGCATAAACATGATTAGATTACACTTGTATTTCGACGCTCTATTTTAAATAATCCAACAAAGAAACTGAAAGAGTTTTAAAGAGTATGTATGCTCACACAAATACACAGACGAACACGAAAACGTACAGGCCAAAAGCGCACGCGTATTAAACGCGCACATGGCTTCGAAAAAAATCGAGAGCAAGTCACCATCATAAAATAAGGGTTTCTATGTGCACTTCAGTGCTTCACGAGCAGCTGCCGAGACTTCAACGGCGTGACAACCAGACAGAAAAAATAAATGTACTGTACGAGACGAGACAGACAAGGAACTTTACAATACAGAATGTTACAGTTACCATATAAAGATCTCCTGGTCCTTCTTCAAAACTTAGTGGGCTTGGTGCTCTTGAACCAGGAGGGGTGTACTGGAAACTGCTGTAAAAGTCTGAACTACTAGAGGAACTGCTGCTGCTGCTGCTGCTACTACTTTGACCAGACAGTGGCGGGGAGAACAGTCCTTTCCCTGCGGAATCTGAAATACGACGTGAAAAACAAATTACAGCAAGCCAAAAAAAGAAATGGTACAATGAAAGAAAAAATAGGTTCATGCAGTACATACTTGGATCCAAAGCCGAACCCAATAGAGCATTGATTCGGTTAAGAATGGACGGCTTCTCTTCAGGGCCCTGTGAATCATCCAACTTGTCATTCAGTAAAAATAGTACAAAATCACTCAGCCAGAAGCACATTTCAAGAACTTGTAACGCATTACCTCGTGTACCATTTACAGGGATGGAAAAATAGCAATAAATGGGCCAAAGCCGGAACAGAACAAAAGTATAATACAAGACCGTCGAAAGTACATTGGTTTGCAAGACGATTAAGGCATATCGTATTACGTTTATCAGAAATGCAACGAAAGCGGCTTTCGAACTGCCCGAAAGTGAAAGCGTGACAATCTGTTTTCTGCTAGTACTAAACAAATGAATCCAAAGTTTCGACTTCCAAATGTCTAAGGACAACACAGTTCAAAAATGACAAGACATCTTTAAAGCCTACGCAAGGCATTTGTAACGTCTTCATGGAAAGTCTAGCTCTTCATCAGGAGCGCTCACATTACGATACATGAATGAACTCACTGACAGACGAGGTACAGCTTGACTCGAATTCATGTCAAAAGTCATATTTGGCTGCTTCTATCCGACTGCTCTCTTGTCCTGCGCCTCACCTTCGACTTTAACAACCATCGCGGTCAGCACACTTTTGTAGCATTTCGTCTTCATTTGCTGCACGTGGAATGCGGATACGGCCATTTTATTGGCTCTGGAAGTTAACAATTGTTCTCTGGCCAATCGCAAGAGCGAGAAAATCACGCACTCTTTCTTGACATTTTTCGCACGTTTTTTCTTTGACAATATTTTTTCTCGTGCAAGACGCGCTTATGTAAATATTCTGACTTCCGTCGAACCACTCAAAAGGACGATTGAAGACCAAACAGTAAAAAATATACGTAAAAAAAGACAAGTAAAGACAAACAAAGACAGACAAATAGGCAAATATCGTGGCGACTATATTTTGAGCAACAAGAGAATTCCACGCAGACTGGGATTTACATGCGTCGGTTGACTATCAATTACATCTTCACGCGCTGTGATCGACAAACTTTGACTGCCTTATTCTTTCTCTCCAAATAAGCCTTTAACATGCAGAAAACAAAATAAAATAAATAAATAAATAAATAAAAACTCCGCTAGACGTGTCTTTCATTTGAGTGGCCACACACCCAGGAGTTCATTCGAGGATTTGATCCAGGAAGTGAGTGTTGAGCCTATGGCAGTGAATGGTTTCTTGACATCAAAGAAAAAGTTTCTTTTCGTTGAGAGGTCGAGGTGGTAAAGGCGAGGGAGGACAAAGAAACGCGTCAGTAAAAGGTTTAACTGTTGTGGTAATATCTACCAGTTTGTATATGTGGGGTCAGTTTCAAATCGGATGCCTCTTGTTTGTTGTTGAAATAATTCTCTTTTATTTCATTCTGAGAAAAATGTACAATGTACAAGATTGAGGTTTACTGCCGCAAATGACTGTAGTTCGCATATTTTTCGGATGTGATATTGCTGTACCATTTGATTTCACAAATATGGCCCACGGCGCGCCTTTGAGAGCTTTCTTTGTTCACTCGCTGCCATTCGCACAAATGTCCAGAATCATAGCCCTTTGTTTAAGATGTGCCCATTCAAATTAGCCCAATTCTTCACTCAGCATTTCGCTAAAAGAACTGTTTTTGATATTATCGCCGAATGCTTCAAGGCTGGTTTTCACTAGTCACATAGCAATTTTCTCAGCAGCTTGTCTCGTTGTATACTTGCCGAGTTGAGACGTTACACTGAGCAAAGCGCTTTTAGCAACTTGCAACTTGCAACTTGCAACTTGCGAATGTCGTGCCGCGTCGGGTGTGAATCGGATTGAAGGAATGACCGGGATCTAATTTTGTCGCGTTGTCGCATGCAGTTGCAGCGTGTCGCGACGCGTCCAGTGTAAAATGGCCTTTAGGTTGGGGTGTTGAAATTGAACGTTCTACACTTTTACAAAGAATTGTACAAGCGCTCTTAATCGCGCTCAGGAAGAGTACGAGACGAGTTGCTGGAAGCCGGGTGTTACACTATGCAACGGCGATTTAAAAGTTGCAGCTACGATCGTTGTAAAAAAAAGCAGACTGAACTAAGTTTTGCTTTGGGCAACAGTGCGCGCAACAACAACAAAAAAAAAAAAAAAAAAAAAACGAGAGACAACTTGCTGAGGTACCTGTAAGTTACACCGTGAAATTCTTTTTTGTCCCGCAACAAGTTGTCGAAAAAATATACAGTGTAAAGCCCTGGCCAAACGAGAGGCAAGTCGATGCAAGTTCGACATGACAAAAAAATTTGCATCGACTTGCAAAAGGTGGCCAAACGAGACGCAAGTCGATGCAAGCTCATGCAAGTTTTGTAAAAAAAAATTTCTTTTTTAGACGGTTCTGAGTCAGAAACCGGGTAAAAAGTCTCTCTTGAGCTGGAACTTAATGAGGAGGCTTTCATTTTTGATTTTTTGATTTAGACTTGCCTTTGCTAACGCGCTCTTCGCTGTTTTAGGTGAAAAACTTGCGTCGACTTGCATGAAAATTTGAACATGTTCAAATTCCATGCAAGTCACTGCAAGTCGATGCAAGTCCGTGCAAGTTGGTGGCCAAACGAAACGCAAGTCCGCGCAAGTTTGAAAACTTGCATCGACTTGCGTTGACTTGCACCTCGTTTGGCCAGGGCTTAAGTTAGCATAAGCACAAGGAATAGAAAAAGCTCTTCTTTGATTTGTCGCTAGTGAAACCCAGTTTTTAGAGAGATAACAGCCTGATAACACTGAGATGTAGATGGCGTTATTATTTTAACACAGTTCTGAGAAGAGTGTGCTGCATCGCAAAAGCGCAGCTTCCGCCAGTTCGGTATGAAGATTGCCTGGGTGCTTAAATCGTTTTCCGCGGAAGAATTGACAGACATTCTGACAATAACAGGACGTGTCTTACTCCAGATGACAGAAGGCTATAAAACCTCAAAACGTCAGCTTACACATTCAGTGTTTACAATATCGTTTATGTTATTATCCTCATCGACAATTATACGAGTCATATGTTATGATGATGAGATCGAAAACGACTTGTAAGAAATAAACGAGAACGTGCTCAGCAACAACGTAAACACTGCAAGGGGTGAATTTATTTGTTTGTTTTTGTTTGATTGTCTTCTTGCCCGGGAAGTCGTATAATGTTCAAATTTCCCTTTTACTAAACTATCGAATGAAACTTAACATGGCCATCCAAACGACTCTACATTTCTAACTGCAGTGTCCATGTCCATTTCGGAGTCCACGTTTTCAACATTTTAGACGGAGAAACAGCAACATTGTTTAACAGACGAGCAATAACTGTGCAATCTCTGCGCAAACTGCATGGAGCTTTTAAGCATCTGCTCTGATAACGTACACAGCGCACACTACGCCCCTAGAACTGGTCTCTCTTTGCCTGTAATAATATACAATATCTGCCGTGCAATAAAATAATAAACAGTCTACATTTTTATCAGAGTTAATCCCCTTTCGCGGTCACTATACTCCCGCTGCTGCTTCGCGTCTGTCCTTTATACTTTGATGTCACCGATGCCGCGAAGCTGCCTCTGGTGTTGATGATGCTTACGATCTAGAAGTCTTTGGTGTGGGACGACGTAAACTTTAACCAGACTCTACAGCTGCTGTATGCGTAAAGAACTCTAGTCGTATATCATGAAGTACTGGCACTCTTGTAAGGAACACCGCGGAAATGCGTTTTTCGGCCGTGCGGTCACTATGCTTTTAAGTCAGCGGTTATTGCACAAAACCGTGTATTCAGGTGCAGATTTTGTAGTTAAATGTAACGCTCGTAAAACCTCACGACTTAGCCAAGAAACTCAATACTAGGACTCGATACTCAACTCTTAGTTAGTTAAAGGCATTTTCTATAACATAACTTGTGCACAAGAAAAACGAGGCTTGCACACGATGTGAAATTTAACTCTAATTATGAGAAGTTAGATTGCCATGGCGACGAACGCTGACCAACGGAAGTGACGTCAAAAAACGTACTTCCGCGGTGTCCTTGTAAGGGGATGTTTAAGTCCCAGAGAATTTAAGACAATGTTGACTGCATGTCGTAACGGCATATGTCCTTTATCAATATGTCGTATCCCCTACCTCTGGTATTGAAGATGACACTGCAAGATTCTCTAGACATGGACTCTGGATTCATGGCTGCTTCCTCTCCACATCACGAGTGGTTGAAGAGTAAAACTGAACCTCATCTGTGCATGACTGTCACATACTCCTAGTGCCATTCTTTGGTTGATGAGTGTTCTCCTTTGTTGTTTCTTAGTTTCCATCTCGGATATTCGCTCTCTACCATCTTCCAATAGCCTTCCTAAAACAATAAAGATATGAACAAGCTACAGTACATGCATCAAGTAGGGAAATAGTATGCTTTTATATGTACTTTTACTAAATGGCCCACTGTATAGGTATTGCCTCCAAGCCATTTGTAACATTATTAACCCAGCTGTTCAGAGCTGTTCATTCTTTTTTTTTTTTTTTTTTTTTGAAGAAAGGCAAACTCACCAAGATCTTGTTTGCAATGAGGGAAATAGGCATGAGATATCCCAGAAAGATATGGAGACAAGTTCCCCCAAAATATTTTGAAAGTTTATTCCCCCTGAAACCTGAAATGGCACTTCCTGTATTTTTGGAATACTACTGAGCAGAAAATAAATAAATCCTGTCTTGTTGCATGTTATAGAATATTGTATTTTCCTGAGTACTCCATTTCAAGTAAGTTCAACAAAAGTCAAGATCAAGACTGGCCCACTCTCCTTCATGTTTAAAATATTGGCTTTGACCCATTCCTCAACATCATTTTTAAAACTATGCACCCCCCCCCCCCCCCCCCCCTCTCCCACCCCTCACCACTAATGGCCCACCCCCAAACCAGCTGGCAGTTGTACACAACACATAAGTTTCTCAAACACACTGACATGATTCCTTTAATACTTTACATGTACCTGCAAGCCGGTGAATTTCACATCTGTATGCACAAGTGCTGACTTCTTCTTCAGACCAAGCTGAGTTTCCTCAAGCTCCTATTTGAAAATCAAATAATGGTGTAGTATTAATAAAGTGTATTTGACTAGTCACTAATTTTGAAACACAAATCAAACAGAGGCCTCACTTTTACAAGCTGATCATTCCTGGCCTTGGCTCTCTTCCAGTCTTTAATGGTAACCTTCATGCCGTCCTCTCTGTTGTCAGCCAATGCTCTGTGTGCTGACAACAGCATTTCCCTCTTTACCAGTCTGGGGAGAAATTGAGCATACAGTTTTAACTTGTAAATATCAGTGTATAATGTGTGCCTTGGATGGATATATTTAAATATTATCACAGTGAAGCTTGTTAGATAGATATTAACATTCCACAATGATCGCAATAGCAGGATAGATACAATAGATGGAATGGTGCTTTATGGTATACAGAATAGCCAGCTTAATGTCCATACTGGACATAGGTGTGTATGTGTGTATGTGAGGGGGAGGGCAGGGGGTTGGGGTGGTCCAAAAATTGGACATTGACAGTGCAGGGATTTGGGGAAAATGTGAGCAGAGCGAGCAGAAATTACTACAGGCACAAGGAAGGGCACACAGAAACCAAGGTACATAAGTTTCAGCTTTAAAATGCCTGTAAAAGTTGAGTTTTTGTGATAAACTGTTTTATGGGACAACAAAATTTAGGTGGACATTAAGCAGGCCAGGGAGTTTGACTTGGGGAACTGGTCCCTAAACACGTGCTGTAACCACATAATTTCTGTTTCACAAGGTACATTATTTTGGGGACTGGTGTTGTTATTCCTTTCTTAGAAAAGAAACAAATGGAATACATTAGTCCTTAGAGAATGCACGTGTACACTCATGCCTAAGTGATGCTCACGCTTATTATATTACTCATCTTTTCCGCTCACGTCTCAGCACAGCTCGCTTTTACTTTGTCTCATCCGTGAACCTGGTCACCCCTTACTCGCTTCGGCCTCCTCTCGCTCTTTCCCTCTTCTTCAATCCTTCGATAAATCGCACACTCATTCACTCATGAGGTACTCGCCCACACTACTTTTATTCCACCACTCATTTGCTTAACTCTGAACATCGATCAATCAACGGTTCAGTTCCGCCGTCCATCAAACTTGGTCAAACCAATGCAGAAAAATGGCGAAGATTTCCCTGAAAAACGAGTCACCTACATTTCCTCGTGTTTCTGATTGAGTTGAGATTCCCGAACAAGCCAGTTCAAGTGTTTCTGTTCACTCTCCATGGTCTGTCGAGTCTGCTTGTATTTTATTTTTAGCGTGTGGAGTCCGCCATTTTGCCAAACGCAAGTAGCCCTGGGCACGAACTTGCTCCCAGAGAATGTCGGGACAGCAGCGCAACTTCTCGGCCCAGGAAGGACTAATACGAAACAACCATTGCTTGTCTATGAGTTTGTCTATGAGTAGAACTGCACATAATAATAGGCCTTAGTGCAACAATAGGTCACATGACGAATTGAATTCGTATTTGTGTACCACTACGATAGGGAAAGAGCATAAGGACTTAAAGTTGCTTTTG
This sequence comes from Plumapathes pennacea, assembly GCA_964036295.1. NCBI lineage: Eukaryota > Metazoa > Cnidaria > Anthozoa > Antipatharia > Myriopathidae > Plumapathes > Plumapathes pennacea. Next base: position 6,466,210 of record OZ038463.1, on the reverse strand, counting down.
GATCCGAAATTTTGCCGGCAATGCGAGTCTACATGTTTTAATTTTTCTTTCCATTTATAGTACTGACTTAATAAATAAGTTATGCTTAACGTAGTTAATTTTAGGTCACATCATTAGGGGACCTCGAGCCCGGACTTTTATTAGAGACAGCGCTTGTTGGAGACAGCAGCTTGAACTGTTTCAGCCGCTTTCCAGTTCGTCACCAGGTCCCTGGCGCTGCAAGTGGCGCATCAGAGCGTTTGGCACTGTTCGATCAAATTTAGGGGGAGGGGAGGGGGGGGGGGGTGTTATTTAGCAACTGTTTCTGTTTTTGGCGGAATTGTTCGAAAGGATAAATAGTTTCAGCCTCTATTTTATTCTATTGTATATAACAAATCAAAGTTTCCGGCGTTACAGCTAAATCCCATAATTACTTCTGATGATATATGGGTGCACTGTCTTGTTTTGAATCCTCAAGTACATGAGAAGACTCGATTGTATGGATATTCATCAGTGTCATCACCCGCCTCGGACCCATATCCCCACCCCCTTTCTGTTCAGGGGTCTTGCAGTCAACCCGCAGAAAAAGGAACAACGCAACGTCATCAGTGCCGTGTTGTTGAAGAAGCACTATGCTGTCAGTTGTGTTTGCTTAGACTGTGAGTAATATGAAAGGCTTTGGATGATGCGGCTTGGTTGTGGGTCAGGGTTTGGGTATTAGTGTTTCCTTGCAACTGTAACTGCTTTGGTTTTGGTATCAATGGCGGTTCTTAGCATCAGAAAGCTGGCTTAAAAAATCTATATAGCCTTCCTCTTCTTTTGAGGACACAGTCGACGACGGAAACGCCAGGTTAAAAGATACCTTTATAAAGCCTTTATAAAGCCTTTATAAAACAAAGCGAAACGCATTTGGAGAGTCTGAAATGAACTTTATTGTTGTTTGTAGCTCAAACTCGTCAAAGTCCTCAGTTGGACGATTGTCAGCTTTTACAAGCCTCCCATTGGCGATGAGCTACGGAAAAAATATATATATTATTAAATATGATAGGAAATTTACAAGATGGTTGTTCACTGCAATCATAATCGTAAACGGCCTAGTCAACATAATCTGGGCTTGTGCTTAGTTGATTTGTCACCGTTCTACATTTTTAAAGCGTTGTACTGATGCTACATCCGTAGTGGCCACAATAGCTTCAATTTACCGTCAACAGCTGAGACCGCAGCTTTTCCTGCAGTTCTTTTGCATGTAAGGCGTGTACCGGGAACCCCTGCAGTATCCAAGACGGGTCCAGTATGGACAGGCCCAGTGGCTGTCTGTACACACTACAACAGTAACAAGATAATTAGAACTAAAACAAGAAATTCACTCTCACCTGTAGACTAATTTCACTGGTTTGGATCAACGGTGCGGCCATTCCTCCTTTAGAGAGTATCACTGTACACCCACTGACTTAATAACTTATACGAAGACGACTTCTAATTGACGACTGGCTGTCACAAAAGCTGGAGAGCAGTCTATTCACAGTGACCCAAACAAAAAATGATGTGCCACGTACTCACTTCAGACAAAAAATGAACACATTCGATTCTGACGATGACCACCGTTCAGATCAGTATAATCGAAACAACAGTAACAGTCTTTATTATATGACTGTGAAGTAGTATTACCATATAAGGTCGCAACAGAGTGTCGGTACGGGAGCGTATTACACACTTTAGATCCGTATTACACTGTAGAAAACCGGTTTGAATTGAGTTTTTAGATGCTTGTCACGTAAAGCCAAAATGGCCGATGAGAACAACGAGAACTGCTTTCCACTTCTTGACGACGACGAGCTAGGACTTGACGAACTTTTCGGTGATAATACTTTTGACGAATTACTTACAGACGCTGCAGACTTGATGTGCGAAACTAACCTGAAAACTATGACAACAGAAACCAACCAGAAAACCAATTTAACGTACTCGTGACGATCGAGAAATTTCGACATTTATACAAGAAAACAGAAACAAAAACACTGACTGTAAAAAAAGACGAGAACGGACGTAAATAATATTTAGAAATGGGATAAAACAGTGAACGAGACAAGACCTACTGACAAAATACCACGACCGAGTGAACTGAACAATCACTCGCGCATTTTATTGGTAAAATTTGTAAACAAAGAGGCGAAGAATTTGAACCCGATACACTTACCTCATTTTTTCGGAGTTTTGACTGCTTTCTACGGGAACAGGGGAAACAGAACAAAACTGGCTTAACGACATACAGTTCTCGAAGGCCAGTGAGGCTTTGGCAAGTAAACGAAAACAACTTCGCCGATCTGGTAAAGGCCAGAGACCAAACATTCAGAGCAACAGCAGATGTTGATGTCCTTGACATTGAGCAAGCACGTGACGGGAGAACAGGCTCCTGATTCTACCGGCAGAAAAGTTCTATAACCCTTGCCAACTGTCTCTAGCCACAATGAAGCAGCAAGCATGCTTTCGGGATCAACGTTCAGCAACTGCTTCTTTCACTTTTGGCAGTAAAAGGAAACTTGAAGAGAACCTGAAGAAACGGTTTAGACTAGTTCTCTCTTTTGATAACAGTGGCGAAGAACTTTAGACAATACCATTTGGTGGCGATCGGACTATGCAGAACATTTTTAGACACTGTCAGTACAAATTTCGTGCAATCTTTTTGCTTGCAAAAACCAGTTTTTCAAGTTCGCTCTCGGATTTCAAACTTTGTCGGTTTTGTCCAATCACATTAAAGGCAGTACATTGGCTTCCATGTGAATCGTCATCACTGACTGGCTTTCGAATGTTCATCACGGCAAATGAATGCAAAAGTATCACAAGAAGAATGGAAAACAGGCTAAAGAAACCAGTCATATAATAAAATCCCTCATTCGATGGTTTAGCGCGTAATACGGGCCGGCATTTTACTCGTTACTCGCATTTTTCCTCGCCCCGCGGCGGGGCTCGGAAAAATACGAGCAACTCGTAAATAATACCGGCCCGTATTACGCGCTAAACCATCGAATAAGATGTACGTACTATAAGCCTTGCACAACGTTTATCCATCAAAAAAAACTTCACTATAAGTTAGGAGGTACTCAAGGACCCAATATATTTTGACAGTAAATCAAGCTATCTTGTTGAAGGGTTTTGTAAAAACAGAACGTTTGAATAAAAATCTTGGCCACTGAAGAGCTAGAAGCACTCCGTCGCCTTTTGCTTACCTCCTCCACTGCACTTGTACAGCTTATTCGCTTGCAATTTGTCGATTTCTGAGAGACCATCTCGGTTGCCAATCGTAGCCTAAGTAAGTTAGCAGCTCGAATTAATAAAAATAATGTTGCATAAAATCATGACGCAAAATATTGAATTCTATAACTCAAGCCAGTCTTTTGACTTACCCCTGGTTTTTTAACCACGATCGTTGGTCGTCCATTTTTACTGAAATATCTTTCGCCATAATGCATAATGCTTTTGTAATCATACGGGGTCCCAAGGGAGTCTATGTCTTTATCTTTTCTGAAGTTGCCTTCCTTTCCTGCAAAGTAATAAGGATGACGTTGATGATGCAATGATAATCAGCACAGTCAGTCAACACCATTATCCCAACCGTAATCTGTTAGCGGTGGGTGATGGCACTAATGGTGATGGTGATCATAACTGTGATAGTGATTGTTGTTATGGTGAAGATGATGGTACTGGTAGTGATGGTGATGGTGATGGTGAAGATGATGGCGGTAAAGATAATAATGGTGATACTGCTGGTGAAGATGATGGTGGTGGTGATGATGGTAATGGCGATGGTGCCTGGTGAAGGTGAAGATGATGATGGTTGTTGTGATAGTGGTGGTGGTGAAGATGATGATGGTAATGGTGATGGTGAAGGTAAAGATGATGGTGGTAGTAGTGAAGATGATGATGGTGATGGTGATGATAAAAATGGTAGTGGTGGTGGTGGTGGGGATCGATGGTGAAGATGATGGTGGTGATGGTAAATGTGATGGTGATATGCTGATGATGACAGCGATCATAATGCTGGCGAGCAGATGCTGGGACTGACGAGCAGCGTGATTGACAGACATATAGCATTACCGCTTTTGATGTTCCCATACATGATCGTCACGTAGTTGTCTCTATCGGGTCTTGATTGCTCATGAAGGAAACCCAGTGCATGACCTAAAGAAAGAAAAAATGTAAACATATTTACAGAAAATCAAGCTAAATTTATTTTTATCACCCAAGGTTGTTCATTCTTGTAGTCCGTCCTAGCTCTCACACTGAGGACTAATAATGCCCACCAGTAGGGTTTTGAAGGAAGAACTAACCTACGATCAGGCCCTCCTTTCCCTCACCACAAAAACGAACAAAAAATCTTTTTTATGACACAATAAATAAACTACTTTTGTGTATGGTTGTAAGAGTGGACGAGGTAGTAGGAGATTAAGAGGGTTAATATGAAAAATGCGTCTTAGTATCTACGTACCATATAAAATGCACAATTTAAATTAATTGATCTATTTTAAAGTGTATATACTAACCGATCTCGTGAATAACGACCCCTTTATACCAACAATTTCTTGCCAGAGACAGCCCCTGCTTTCTTCCTGTCCTTCCAACGTAGGAGTAACATCTGTAAAATTATTATATTGGTTCATGGTTTGGTATCAAAAAATAATACCTTAATTCTCCAGAAAAAAAAGACAAGGCCAGAAATGACGGACATCGGAAATCTCGTGCAACCAAAGTTCATTTTTTGGGAGCACTGTTCTCAGCCAATGAAAACGCGCGAAAAACAATAAAAATAAATATTGAACCAATCAACGCACGCCCAGGACAGATCCTGCTTTCTTCCTATCCTTCCAACATATGAGTAACATCTGTAAATACAATTGCAGTCGTTTTCATTCATTCTTTCTAATTCTATGAATCTGTACAAGAGGGGAGAAAAGCTAAAAACAGTCTGGCTTTCTTATTCTAATCTTTCTCCGTCATAAAATTGGTATTCTGATTGCATCCTGATTCACGAAATGTATGGTGTGGTATGTTATGCTATGTAATAGATAGTGTGTGCTTTGTTATCAGTCGAGTATGGATCAAACCATTTCTGTACATGAGGGTACGGCATGGAATGTGGGGAGGTATATGGTTTTGTATGTTTCGATAAAGATGAAGTAATACGGCAACCTTTTTCTTGCAACTTGTGGTGCAACAGAGTTGCGTAGCAAGTTGCGGCCTATGCTGCACGTATTACTACGCACGCAACAAAATTTCGTGTTGCGAATTGCGGCAACATGTTGCAAAAAATAGACTCGGCTTCTACTTTTTGCAGCACGAAATTTTGTTGCAGAACAAGTTGTGTGCGTAGGTGCAACTTGTTGCATGACAGGTTGCAAAGTGTTTTATTCAGTTATTGCACTGATGGACTTATGCTCTGGTATACCAATAATAACATGTGCAAGTTGAAAAAGTGGCATGGAGCTTGAGTAAATCTATCAAAGAACATTATACAGAAAATATATCCTTCGGTCAGCCAAAACCGGAGGTAACAAAAGAGGTTACTGCTGTTTAAAACCGCTTATTTAGTTCACAGGTTTCTTCGTCCTGAGAAAAAGAACTGTCGTTTCTCGTTTGCTTTCTCCAGTCCTCAGTTTGTATAATTTATTATCAAACAATTCCCCCATCTATGGAAACCTTTGGTGTATGGTTAAGCTGTGGCATGTTCGGATACAAGGACAACAGCAGTTCCCTACCAACAGACGAGGACACATTCTTTTAGGTATCCCCTACCATGTGTTTATAATTATGCTAATAAAAATATGCAGCACATACCCAAACAGCAGACTATAAAGCTCTGTGTGTCGAATATTTGGGTCATGTTACTTCAATCAGTCTGCTGTTCAATATATTACAGTCAATGGTGTCTTTTGTATCATTTTAGATTTTATCATCAGATACTTACCCGCCTCCTCTAAACATTGACACATAAGCTGTCTCCGTTGTTCTTCTTTTAAATCTGATACAGGTGTATTTACTCCAGTCAGCCATGGCGTCCCTGATTGCTTTCATCGCCCTTGAGTCCACTATAAACGTCCAAAATAAAAGACAAAACATGAGATCGATGCTGGTTCTTGTCGTCTGTCACATCTGTGGTTCTCTAGGATTGTCTGAGGCAGATGTGATTTTCAAGTTCTCTTCGAGAACTTTAAACTTTTGCAAAATTTCAGCTGCACAGTTCTTGTTGAAGAGCGGTCAGTGATCTGCCCTAGCGGGAACTTTCTCCCTTCGCTTTCAAAAATGAACTTGGGATATCCCGTTGCCCTGGAGGTGCGGTTAAACCGTTAACTGATTATTTCAGTTTGTGATTTTTCAGTTTGATTCAATTTTATCTGAATAAGATGTCGGTTGCCGCTGTTCTCTGCTCACTTGTCTCCCGGTCACTTCCGCTCTAGCCTTTTGTCTTCGTTTTTGAAGACGGATTTGGTTTTAAATTATTCCAGAATTTGAGAGGGCCGAAGTGAAGCATAATTATGAGAAAAGGTCACATAATTGATATATAACAACCCATCAACTCTCCTATTGCAAAAGTTGCATATCTTCCTTTTTGTGGATGAGTACCCCACCCACGCTCTCCCTACTTTGGTCCTAAGCGTCTATACTGAATTTCAGGGTATGTGTATGTAAAATTACTGAATATATATTTACCAGAAAGGGATGGAGTGATTTCATACACAAGGATTCCATTTGGCCAAAGTCTTTGATTCACAGATCCTCGAACGTCTTTGATGATGTCACCTTCAACAAGTTTTACCGCCTCGGACCGCGGCAAGTTTAAGTTTTCTACAGATACAATAATTGTGGCATCAAATGGTATGCAAATACAAATTATTTGTCAATTTATGTAAAGTATTCCTATGCGCACGCATGAAATGTTTAAACATCCAAATATGAGAATTCTTTTTTTATTTATTTTTTGACAGAAAAAGAAAGCGGACAGACAACTACGAACAAAATGACAGCAAGCCAGAATGACAGACGGACAAATAAAGTACGAAGTACAATGATAATTAAAGCATAATAGAGCTGTTTTCGGATGACTGTCGAAAGTAATCGTGTGATTGCTTTGGTTTTGCGTTTGCTACGCTTTCGGATTGGTCCACACAAGTTTGGCAGCATTCTCAACCAATCAGGAACAAAACCAAAACCAAAACTAAACACTTCTCACGCGAGCGATGGCGTGTACTCGCACTGCTGATTGGAAAGTAAAACCAAACGCAAATTACTTTGGCTTCCAATTGGCTGAACTGCTTTCTCTCAGTCTCTGTGATTGGCCTGTGTGATTACTTTGGTTTTGGTTTTCGACAGTCATCCGAAAACGGTTCTATTATAACATAATAACATAATAAAGTATGTAGCTCTAACATAGAAAAGAGACAGAACAAAAGGGAATACTAGCGCACATAGCTTTGCGTCAAGTACGGCTAAATAAAGAGTAAATATAACTGACCCTCTGTGGGCGGCCTTGCACGAGCACTGGCCGCCAGAAAACAAAAGAACACGATCACCCACATCTTGGTTGTATCGAATAGCACTTCGTACGGAAAGTGCCCTGCAATTCAACACAACATAAGTAAGAGGCTAGCTAAATACAATAAATATCAGAGGAAAAAATGTCTGCATAATATTCTCTCCGAAAAAATCAAGCAACCAACACAAGTTGCTTTTCACCCTAATTTTCGAGCCTCCAAAATTTCAAAGTTAAGCTGCGCAAAATTAAAACCGCGAACTGTAATACGTATTAGCATATACCACACAAGTGAATAGTGCTTTTCGCGCGCTCTGATTGGTTCCTCAATCTCGGAATACCAAGTACTAATTACCTCCCGGCGGCTTCGGTAAAACAAAATGCTGCGCGAGCCCAATTTTTGCTCATTTTTGTCGGAAATAAAATAGCTATTTGGGAGTTGACTATTAAACTTGTGTGGTATATACTAAAACAATTATTATACGACTAGACTGCTGAGCGGGCCGATACAGAAAATCCACCAATCAGATCGCTCCTTTGCCGGTCTGGTATTTTCCAAGTATCAAACCGGCTGTATCAGACCAGGTATGATCACGTAAGATTACACCACAGGCGACCCAATCGTGTGGGTCGTTATATTTCTTTAGGCTGCTGGCAATTTTGTGGAGATTTGGACCTCCGACTGGAATTTATCGAGCTGCGAGTGGGGACGGTTTGAAATCACAGTCTCCAGCCTTCTCATTTTTATTACTGGAGGGGAAGAAAACGACGAAATTCCCTCTAGAGACGCTCTAGCGCCAAAATAACACCACAAGAAGCAATAAATTTCACATATGAACAAGGTCAGTGTAATAAAGCTATATTATTCCTGTTAAAATCGCAGTTTAGCGATCGAATGTATTATTCTCCATATTAATCCCTTATAACGACCCACACGATTGGGCCGCCTGTAATTACGCATGTTTTTTTGAGCTAAAAATTAATCAATATGGCAGACCAAGCTCGGGTAATAAGGAATATTAAATGACCACATTTATAACGGAAACGGAAATGAAATTCGAAGAAAACCATACAAGTGCGGCTGTCAAATTTGATGAGCATTTGACGTTTGCAGCCAAGGTTGAATCGTCGAGTCTGCAGCTAAAAAGCTTTTGTAGTTTCAATTCTTCTTATTGACTTGTGAATAGTGAAGAGGATAACTGGTTGAGTTCTGCGGAAAGTATCATGGGGAAGTTAATGCAGAAGTTTCTCCTAACTTGCTGAAACGGATGGCAACGAACAGAGTCGCTCGCATGCAAAACTCGACATTGTCTTCTTCAAAGTTAAGCGAAAGTCAGTAGTCTTTCAGTCCTGAATTCTCTAATTTCTTGTCTTCAAAAGATGTAAATTTTAATTGCTTGTCGTTCCAACAAAGCTTCCAGGGACTCTTAAGGTAGTGTTACACGAGACGATTTTTAACGACGATTTTTAGCGACGATTTTTAATGCATGTTACACAAGACAACTTTTAGCGCAACATTGTAACGGCAACGGCATGTTACACGAGACAATTTTTCGCGCAACATCCAGCTAGCGCCCAGGCTCCTTCTCCAAAAACATGACAGCCTTTACCAAAAGCAGAACTTTGTGCGAATGTTGTAATTAATTGATAGTTTTGAAGATTACCAGACGCGAACACGAAAAAGAATTGTTTGGACGAGGGAATGGATGAAGAGAAGAGAAGAAAAGGGGGTTTATGACCAGTTAGCCAGAGAATTAAACGTAAAAGATGAACTTTCGCTCGATATTTCCTGACGGCAAAAAAACAAGTTCGACGAGCTGGTCGGCCGAGTCGCCACATAAATACAGAGGTTTAACACAATAATGAGGGCGTCAATAAGTCCTGTGACGTCAGTGTTGCGCGAAAAATCGACTGCGAGGGTGTTACACGAAGCAACTCCAACAAAATTTGAGCAACATTGTTGCATGCGTTTGAAGGCCATTCAAAAACTTTTAAACACGAGGGCGCACTATAAAAGAGCGCTTCCCAGGGAAGCGCAGAGCCACTTGTCAATCAACAGCGACCGAGACAACAGCTCCTAATTTAGTAAAAAGCCAAAATTTTCCAAATTTTGTTTCACCTTGTACTTGAATACCACGCAAAACAAGATGTTGCTTCACGAACTTTCCATCACATAAACATTCATTTGAGTGCAATTTGAGTAAAATCCAAGAATAATCTTCAAAGCAAGAAATTAAATATTCTTGGTGCGCAGCCATGCGTCGCATTGCACCGCGAAATTCAAATGTATTTTGGCAGCCAAAAGCAAAGTTTCGTTTCAAATCCTTCCGTCCAGAACTCCACAATGAAGTTGCCCGCATGTGTTTACTTTTAGGTGTACTTTTAGTCGCCAAGCTGCAGAGAAATTTTATTATGGGCAGCGCGACTTCTGAACGCTGCAGGCGCACGTGCGATTCAGCAAACATTATGCAAATTTGGTGTCGAAAGAGGCGGGGGCAACCACAGGCGGCCCAAGCTGATTGACTGTGTGACGTCACGGTCGGGTTTTATAAGCAAATGTATGGGATATTTTAGTCGATCGATAACTCGAAAAATATTGCGAGAATAAAGCTTAGACTTGCTAACCTTGTCGTTGTGGTGGTTTTCTTGCTGCTGTAGAGATTTCAGCGTGTCTCGCTGAATTTTTCCTCTCTAACAGAAAGAATTTCAAGGCTGGCAACTCGGTCGATCTGGCATCCAGAATGGCTCCAGAAAAGTCTCTCAAATGCGGCCTTTCAACCTCCGTATGGCCACAAAACCCAGACATATGTCGAGTTGAATCCTTTTCCCATAAGACTGTCGCAAAAACATTTCGAAAACGCCAGTTGAGTCCGAAGAAATTGCCGAAATCGGCCGTCAAAATGGTTTCTGACAAGCCGTGAGGCCCACTCTTGGTCCACGGAAATGGCGTTTGAATTTCATGTCGAGCTCTGATTCGCTGCCTCTTTCGCATGCTAATTCAATTTACCGCGACACCGGGGAGGGGCAAGGCTACATTTGTATTAACCTTTGTGTATCGCATGAAGAACTATGACAATTAGGCTTTGAAAACATCTCGGAAACAGCAACATCTCAAAACGTCAACAAAAACATTTCTCGGCTAGGTGAAAAGCCGGCATCGCTCCTATTGGCCTGCGCGAGACAATGGTTGTGACAATAATCCTCCCCTGGAGCCCGGGGTTCGTTTCAAAATCCGACTACAAATGTAGCCTTGCCCCTCCCCGGTGTCGCGGTAAATTGAATCAGCATGCGAAAGAGGCAGCGAATCAGAGCTCGACATGAAATTCAAACGCCATTTCCGTGGACCAAGAGTGGGCCTCACGGCTTGTCAGAAACCCTTTTGACGGCCGATTTCGGCAATTTCTTCGGACTCAACTGGCGTTTTCGAAATGTTTTTGCGACAGTCTTATGGGAAAAGGATTCAACTCGACATATGTCTGGGTTTTGTGGCCATACGGAGGTTGAAAGGCCGCATTTGAGAGACTTTTCTGGAGCCATTCTGGATGCCAGATCGACCGAGTTGCCAGCCTTAAATTCTTTCTGTTAGAGAGGAAAAATTCAGCGAGACACGCTGAAATCGCTACAGCAGCAGGAAAACCACCACAACAACAAGGTTAGCAAGTCTAAGCTTTATTCTCGCAATATTTTTTGAGTTATCGATCGACTAAAATATCCCATACATTTGCTTATAAAACCCGACCGTGACGTCACACAGTCAATCAGCTTGGGCCGCCTGTGGGGCAACGGCCTTTTATAGCGCGCCTTCGTGTTTAACATGTTGCCGTAGCGAGGATTGCGCTAAAAATCGTCCGGCGCGCCATGTTACACTATGACGATTTTTCGCGCAACATTGTTGCGCTAAAAATCGTCGTTAAAAATCGTCTCGTGTAACACCTTTACAGGACTACTTTCAAAATGGTGGCGGCGATTACCGCCATTTTGTTTTGAATTCATGAATTCGTCGAGATGCGTATTGAGCTGAGTAGCAGGTAAGGATTACCGTTTCATTGTTTGTTTTCTTTGACAGTACATGGTATGACTGGTCAATTTTCGTAGACTTATGATGCATCCGCAAATTATAGTTTTTGTCTTTCATCCCACTCGTTTTACTTAGTTTGGCTCCGCTGAAGTTGGTGGTTTCTCCCCTACTTTTCTATGAAATTTTGTTCGCATAAATAAAAGAAAAGTGTAGATCGGGTCTGTATGCCCTAAGCTTGCAAGATTTGTACTTTGAAATTTCTTGTTTACGATTTACGCACGGCATCCGATCGGTGCAGGTTTCAAGGATCACAAAGTCGTGTAATAAATCTCTTATTATTGACCGAGTTTGCGCGGGACCGTACTGGGAGAATATCGGCCCTCGGTCTTTTTTGTACCGACCTCGCTGCGCTCGATCCGTACTGTGAAGACCTCGGGCCGATATTCTCCCAGTACGGCCCTCGCACTCGGCCAATAAGATATAAATACCCTACTAGTTTAGTCGATAATAACTCAGCATCGAGAGAAAAAAGACAGCTTCTTCAATGTTTGGTAGCAACTTGTTGACATATATTTCTGGTGATAAGCGCTGTTTGCACTTCAAATGATGCAAATGTCGATATTAATGTCTTTAATTACCGGAGCCTTATGCGAGAAAACAAAGCATGAATTTCTGTTACGTATACTCTGTAGATTTTTAGTGTAAACATTTAGTCACATGTACTAGAAAACAGAAATGAGCCGAAAATAGTTAACTGAAGTTTGAACCGTCTCGAGACAACAAAGACTAATCATTGCGTACGATTATTCATCGCAAGCTGTTTTGTTCTGTTTCGTGCTACGCTTTAATCTGAAAGCAATGACAATATCGCGAAATTGAATAAACTTTTAACCTTTTTCTCCTCGAATCTTTAATGCTCGCGAAAATACAGCTCTCGAAAGTAGGTATACTCAAGATATTAATAAGTCGAAATCAAGGTACCCTTTAAGGTGACTAATGGGCGGAAGGGAAGAGATTGGGGGCAAAGCCGTCAATAATTTTTTGTTTTGTTTTGTTTTGTTTTTTTTTTTTCAGAGAAACACAGAATGAGACAAAAGTAAAAGAGAACTGTCACAGCTAAATAAATAAGTAGTTAGATTTTATATAGAAAGCAGTACAATTTAAAATTTATGTTACCGTCACCGTTTGCGATAGCCGAACGAAATTCCTTGAGTAGAGGTGTCAGTGACACTTAAATTGGTAACGTGAATTGGTAATTCCAGACATTGACGTTTCGGAAATTGAAACTAGAAACTAGATATAAATCTGTAAATTTGCAATAGTTTTATCTGAAATTGCGGTGGGATTGGCGGATACCAGAGGCATAAAAACAACATTTTTAATGTCGACAATTGCAATCTGACCGATGTCGCTGGTACTAAACTGACGCGGTTCAGAAACTGGAGGTGTTCCTTGAAACTGGCGGTTGTTATTTGTCAAAAATGCTGTAGATATGTAAGTGCAAAGCCACATATCAATTTAATTAAGGAAGTGTCCCAAGACTTCGATACTAGAAAATAGTATCCCACACTCTGTGATTCTAGTTTAATAATCCTTTAGTATAACACGCAATCATGTATATCTGTGAACCAGCCAGCTGCATATCAGATTAAACAGTTAAGTTACCAGCTAAGTAAAAGCAGGGCGGAGTGCAAGGTCACAAATAGGATACAAAGAGATCAATACAGCAAAAGGATTTATATCCAAATGCCTATTTAGTTATTGATTCCATGTGCTGGTCCCTACGAGGGGTAGTTTTATTATCCCATATATGGCATATATGCCGTGATTCCCATTTGTACTATTTTAGCATAATACGTAATCATCTATACCTGTGAGCCAGCCAGATGCGCTTAATGTCAAACAACCGTGAATTTACCAAAACCTCGGTGATAATAGCTCTGAAATACGTTAGACCCTGCTGGAAATACAGAAAGCCTGATAGAGGAAATGCATTTTAAAAGAGGAAAAACAGGCAAGTAATGAAACGCAGGCTGGATTAATCGTGGCCTGTGATTAGAAATAAATGTTTGAAGTCAATCTGTCAAAATCGATTGTACATGAAAACTAGACTGGCCTTGCCAGTGAGCTCGCGGCGTGAGTTGGGTCGAGACCAGAATATAAAATGGAAAGTAGGGGACAAGAGCGGAACTCCCAAGAGAGACTTCCAATTTCTCACCATAAAAATATCACACAGTATAGAGAACTTGGCTTTTGACACCTTGCTCTTTTGACACCTTGATTAAACTAAAAATTATTATTACAACACTCATACACTTGCTTCTTAAAGGTTGAGCGACCCTGCATCTTGAGAATGCGTGACATATCTTTTTATGCACAATCGATTATGACAGTTTGACCTTGACTCATATTTCTAATCAGGGGCCACGATTAATCCAGCCTTCGCTTCACTACTTATGTGTTTTATTTTGTTAACTCAATACGTTTCTTCTATCAGGCTTTCGAGTATTCGTGCTCTGTAACAAATATAAAATTGAAAGCGAGGAATGTCACACGAGAGATGTTTACTATATCATTGCGCTTTTGTTCACAGTGTGTTCAGTCCATTTGTGACTGCAAACTCAATCCTCAGAATTATTTCGGTGTATTTTTCATTTCTGGTATTCAGTGACCATTGCGAAACAAAGGCTACATGATCGAATGAAAGAAACACTTCAACAGGCAATGTACGATACGCAGAAGAATTTTATGAGGCAACAGATGTCATGTACAGAGTAAAGCATAAAGCGTCATTGTTTTACGGCTAAAGCTCACCGTAGCTTTGGTTTCTGCTTTCGCCCTGTTATCTTCCCAAAAGTATTTCGTGTCGCCACAGAAAGTTTCGTCGGGACTAAATATTTATCGGCGACAGCGGTACCATCAAATATTTGTTTACGGCTATTCTCAAAGCTTGTGCGGTGAACGCGAGCCAAAATCTTTTCCTAAAATCCAGTTTATCCGTGCGCATTCCACAGAGCCAAATGGCGTTGAATTTGAATGGGATGCAGTTTACTTTTTCGCTTCACTACTTATGTGTTTTCTCTTATTAACTCAATACGTTTCTTTCTATCAGGCTTTCGAGTATTCGTGCTATGTAACAAATATAAAATTGACAGCGAGGAATGTCACACGAGAGATGTTTACAATATTATTGCATTTTTGTTCACAGTGTGTTCAGTCCATTTGTGACTGCAAACTCAATCCTCAGAATTATTTCGGTGTATTTTTCATTTCTGGTATTCACTGACCATTGCGAAACAAAGGCTACATGATCGAATGAAAGAAACACTTCAACAGGCAATGTACGATACGCAGAAGAATTTTATGAGGCAACAGATGTCATGTACAGAGTAAAGCATAAAGCGTCATTGTTTTACGGCTAAAGCTCACCGTAGCTTTGGTTTCTGCTTTCGCCCTGTTATCTTCCCAAAAGTATTTCTTGTCGCCACAGAAAGTTTCGTCGGGACTAAATATTTATCGGCGACAGCGGTACCATCAAATATTTGTTTACGGCTATTCTCAAAGCTTCCGCGGTGAACGCGAGCCAAAATCGTTCCCGAAAATCCAGTTTATCCGTGCGCATTCCACAGAGCCAAATGGTGTTGAGTTTGGATGGGATGCAGTTAACTTTTACACACAAGTAACGAGCAATTCACTGGCCGCATCTCGAGTTGTTTAGCGAAGTCAATTACGTCATCGCCCAGCACGTGATAATATGAACCAATCACCGTGTGCTGATCCTCGACCCACAAAAAGGAAAAAAAAAAAATAAAAATGCCGATTCTTAAGCTCTCGTGGGCCCCAGGCCCCCGCGAGCAATGAGATAAGTCACGCATTATTATTTTCTTTGCTGGCCGACCCTTTCGCTCCCAAGCTCAAAATGTAGCTTCTCTCAAATAGTTTTATCAGGTTTCATTTGAGCAAGGTGTCAAAAACCAAATTTCCTATTTATACTGTATAATATATTTCTGGTGAGAAACTGAAAGAGAAAATTGAAGTGATCTTTCTTGGGGAGTCGCGCTCTGGTCCAGAGATTGCTCAAAAGAATTCTAATGGTTCGTGTGGATACTGCCACACCAAACTTGAATCCCAGCATCTGTCGCGTTTTCAAGCGACAAAACTTGTTTACAATCATAGTGATAACAATGTAAGAGTTAATTACGTTTTTACTGAGAACAGCTTTTATTGTCTCTTTTTTAAGAATTAATCATAAATATTACAATTTCCTCGAATGTGATTGGTTCATAAACCCCCCCGATTAATCATTAATTGGACACCTATTGTTCTGTAATCGGATACTTCTTTGTTCTGTAATCGGACAGTTGGCTTGACCAATCATAAGCAAGAGTGAAATTTAAATGCACCAATCAGCGTTACACTGATTTTCAGTGGAAAACTCGATTGCCGGTGTGAGTTTGTGGCTTCTCGAAAGGCGAATTTTGTTAATTCTTGGACAACTTAACATGCAAGGAACAGTTTGTGGTCAATCAAAGAACGTGAACAGTCACTATGTAACGAAAGAAGACAGGAAATTTTCGCCGGTCGGGCGCGTTTGTTTAGTTCACGACATCGCCAGCATGCTGTGCTATAGACACTTCGAAACTTACGGCTCGGCCAATGTCAATGAACGTCGTTAATTCATTTCAAAATCATGGAAGAAACTTAACTTTGTTGTGATGGACTGTGATGGACAAACGCTCCTAGAAAATTAAGCCGTCAAGAAATCGGTAAGTTTGTAATTGCTGTGCCGACCGCTAAGATACAGATTTTTTCAGTCTTGAGTATTTCCTTTGAATGCTTTGGAGTAAACTTCTGTGAAAAAAATTAACTAGTATTCTGAGTTTCAAAGTACCTGTTGTGTTAAAAAATGTAAACCTGAAAAGTCGAAATAAACTGTCTTTCAATTTGTGAGTTCGTGATGGGTTTACTGATTTTTACTGAGTGTAAAGAACTTACACATTTTTTACTTTTACTTCAAAAATCCGCATTCAACTCAAATCATTGGGTAAATTAGCTTCTTCTTTCTCTCAAGTATTTTAAGTTGATATAACTGAGAGCTAGATAACTACGAACAAGCGGCGTGTTTACAAACGCCGAACCGTCTTTGTTTTTATGTATAGTACAGGAGAAGACGCTGAAGCTATATGATCATTTCATTCTCAGAAATTGTAATATTTATGATTAATTGGTAAGAGGACTTCGTGTCGTCCGATGTCGGTCTGTAATCATACTCGTGATTACGAAATCAGACTCCCGCGAAGCGCGGTCGTCCGATTTCGTAATCACTCGTATGATTACAGACCGAATCGGACTCCACTCAGTCCTATTACCATTATTAACTGATTGTTTCATATCATTTAATCTTCTGGAAGGTGATTACTGAATGCAATCAAAGCAATGCATCATTCTATAGTTGTACCAATCATCTGATTCAATCTTAGCATGCGGTATACCACGTAACTACTGAATTTTTTCGCGAAGAACACATTATATAACACGTAAGCACGGAAGACTAAAAAATGGATCTTTAATTTAATCGATGGACCACTGAAATAAAATAGAGAAAAACTTATAGGGCCGACATATTCACTCCTCTCTATGTCAACTTCAGTATATTGTTACGTTTTGGATCGAAATACCACCAGCTTTTGCTATCACTAATGCACTATACATTAGTCTACGCCTTTAAATTTAATTTAAATGTTACCTAGTTATATCCTATTATCCTATATAACTTCTATCTATTGATTGGGTTTAATTTTCCATATCGCTAAGATCTTCATTCAAACTTTTAACACTTTATTGTTTTGAATTGAGTGGGTTTATTTTTTGTATCCATATCGCTAAGATCTTCATTTAAACTTTTAACACCTTATTGTTTTGAATTAAGTGGGTTTATTTTTTGTATCCATATCGCTAAGATCTTCATTCAAACTTTTAACACCCTATTTTTTTTAATTGGGTGGGTCTAATTTTTGTATCCATATCGCTAAGATCTTCATTTAAACATTTTATCACCTTGTTTTGAATTGAGTGGGTTTATATTTTGTATCCATATTGCTAAGATCTTCATTCAAACTTTTAACAACTTATTGTTTTGAATTGAATGGGTTTATTTTTTGTATCCATATCGCTAAGATTTTCATTCAAACTTTTAACACCTTATTATTTTGAATTAAGTGGGTTTAGTTTTTGTATCCATATCGCTAAGATCTTCATTCAAACTTTTAACAACTTATTGTTTTGAATTGAGTGGGTCTAATTTTTGTATCCATATCGCTAAGATCTTCATTTAAACATTTTAGCACATTGTTTTGAATTGAGTGGGTTTATATTTTGTATCCATATTGCTAAGATCTTCATTCAAACTTTTAACAACTTATTGTTTTGAATTGAATGGGATTATTTTTTGTATCCATATAGCTAAGATCTTCATTCAAACTTTTAACACCTTATTGTTTTGAATTGAGTGGGTTTATTTTTTGTATCCATATCGCTAAGATCTTCATTCAAACTTTTAACACCTTATTGTTTTGAATTGAGTGGGTCTAATTTTTGTATCCATATCGCTAAGATCTTCATTTAAACATTTTAACACCTTTTTGTTTTGAATTGAGTGGGTTTATATTTTGTATCCATATTGCTAAGATCTTCATTCAAACTTTTAACAACTTATTGTTTTGAATTGAATGGGATTATTTTTTGTATCCATATCGCTAAGATCTTCATTCAAACTTTTAACATCTTAATGTTTTGACTTGAGTTAGTTTAATTTTTGCTTCCTTCGTTCTCTTGATCCGTTCAGGCAGAAACTAAATACTGTGCGGGGTAGGTCGTCAACATTTATTTATGACAAAAGCCAAGTGCAAGGCTAAAAAAAACTAGTCATAATCTGTAAATTCGCATTTAAAGTTTTCCTCGTACACATTAATGTAACAGTATAAAAATTACTCACATCACAATCGATGAAAGGTACAATAGTTACCCTGCCTATTTAATCTCTTCACATGATCATCTATTCACAACTTAAACTTCCTAACTGACTGCATGCAATGCAGTGTTAATTGCTTTGAAATTAGATTGGTTCAATATATTTGCCTGGTCGCGTTGTGGCTATTGGTGGGAATTGAATTGTTGTCAATAATAATAGTGCACCAATTCGATTTGCGCAGTTATACTGTCGCGTCGCTGAATTTAAGTTCATCATTTGGTACGACTGTACCGAGCGTCCATTCAATGATTACTTAACCATATGTGCATAATCTCACTGGTCATACGACCTGTCTTTTGCACTTTTTCGACGGATTATATCTTTAAAGCAATTCGCTTTTCTTAAGCTCTTTAATAATGATTTATAGAGTTAGCAGTTTAGGCGTTTCATTGATAAACACAGAAAAATGACAGAAAGAAAAAAAAAGGACGGAAACAGAAATATGACACCAATTTAAGACCAAAGTATAGAGCTAAGTTTACCTTGCTCACGAAGCTCGCAACTTCTCCTCTTCACTGACTGGCTTGTCAGAAAATGAATCTTGAGGTCGGTTACAAACCAGTTTTATACATAATCGCTTGCAGTTGTTATCAGCAGTTGTTTAACAGTCTTAATATTCCCAAGCTTTCCGATAACTTCGTTGTCATTCCCACAAAAGCTTTTTCAAAACATTGAAGATAAATCTGAACATCTTTAATTGCATTTTAAAATTGGAACAGTGGTATAATGATATAACAGACTAGTGGTATAATAGATTGCTCATTAAAGAATTCTAGAGATCTTCATTCAAACTTTTAACAAGTCAGTGTTTTGAATTGAGTGGGTCTAATTTTTGTATCCATATCGCTAAGATCTTCATTCAAACTTTTAACATCTTATTGTTTTGAATTGAGTGGGTCTAATTTTTGTATCCATATTGGTAAGATCTTCATTCAAACTTTTAACACCCTATTTTTTTTAATTGAGTGGGTCTAATTTTTGTATCCATATCTCTAAGATCTTCATTTAAACATTTTAGCACCTTATTGTTTTGAATTAAGTGGGTTTAGTTTTTGTGTCCATATCGCTAAGATCTTCATTCAAACTTTTAACACCTTATTGTTTTGAATTGAGTGGGTCTAATTTTTGTATCCATATCACTAAGATTTTCATTCAAACTTTTAACAACTTATTGTTTTGAATTGAGTGGGTTTATTTTCTTGTTATCTCTAAGATCTTCATTCAAACTTTTAACATCTTAATATTTTACCTTGAGTTAGTTTAATTTTTGCTTCCCTCGTCCTCTTGATCCGTTCAGGCAGAAACTAAATACTGTGCGGGGTAGATCGTCAACATTTATTTATGGCAAAAGCCAAGTGCATGGCTAAAAAACTAGTCATAATCTGTAAATTCGCATTTAAGGCCTCGTATACATTATTGTAACAGTATAAAAATTATTCATATCACAATCGATGAAAGGTGCAATAGTTACCCTGCCTATTTAATCTCTTCATATGATCTCCAGTCGCGACAACTCACAAGTACTTTTTATTCTGACTACATACTTGCAAACTCATACAAGTGGTTTATCTTTTCACAACTTAAACTTCCTAACTGCCTGCAGTGCAGTGTTAATTGCTTTGAAATTAGATTGGTTCAATATATTTGCCTGGTCGCGTTGTGGCTATTGGTTTGAATTGAATTCTTGTCGATGATAATAGTGCACCAATTCGATTTGCGCCGTTACACTGTCGAGTCGCTGAATTTAAGTTCAGACTGGCTTGCCAGAAAATAAATCTTGAGGTCGGTTACAAACCAGTTTTATACAAAATCGCCTGCAGTTGTTATCAGCAGTTGTTTAACAGTCTTAATATTCCCAAGCTTTCCGATAACTTCGTTGTCATTCCCACAAAAGCTTTTTCAAAACATTGAAGATAAATCTGAACATCTTTAATTGCATTTTAAAATTGGTGCTGTGTTATAATGATATAATAGACTAGTGGTATAATAGTATAACGGCACACTGAAACTTTTCCTGACACCTCTACATACGGAAAGTTCTCTCAGTTCCCACAAAATTCCCATATATCTTCTATTAAAAAAAGAAAATGTCTCGGACGTACAAGAGGGCAGGGGAAGGTAAACGATAAACCTGAGTTTTGTCAGTAACTGTGTGGCATCCCCTTAGGAAACGTTCACATTATACCGGATAGATTCAGGTGGCGCCGCGAAAACCATACTGAATTCCGTTTACATTGGATACGCTGTTTTCGGAGCGATTTTTGAAACGGAGCGTTGTTGCTCCGCTCCGCTTTTGAAAGTAGTAGGAACCCGTATTGGATAGAAAAACCGCGCTCCGATTGCAGGCACTGATTGATTCTGACCAAGTCTCTCCGGACTGGCCTTGTGTTTACACTGTACCGGATAGGTTTTCGCGACGGCTCAAAATCCTATCCGGAAAAAAAAAATAAGTGTAGCCTTTAGGCAACTATCAGCACATACTTGATAAATATCGGTCATATTGACCCGAGATATTTATGGAAACTTGAAGGCTATGTTTGAAATTTTGTTAAATTTTGTAAAAAACAGTCATGCCATCTCAGCAAAAGTGCACCCCATTTATAGGTCATATTTACTTCATATTTGGTTTGTTTTCATTTTTGGAAGGGAAAAATGTGTTTGAAAAACCATATTACCAGAAATGTTTGCAACACTTTAAGTTCGCACATTTCGTGACTGCAAAAAAATTACGTGTAGTAAAATTTTGTCGGCGCGAAAGTTAAGTAAATTCATTTATACTTTAAGTGACACTTGTACTTTAAAAAGAATAACGCCATTGGGAAGTGTTGTCTGCTGTCTGGATCACGCCTATTTGAAACAAGTTATATAATGAATGTTTCAATTTCGCGAACTTTTGGATAAAATTGCGAAATAAAGTTCCATAGTACAAGAAATACGATATTCACAGAGGCCCCACGCCCTAGTCGATTGTGTATGACATTGCGGGGTAGAGCTCTCATGTATGCTTACACCACACAGCTCAATATTGTGTATTAAATGTAAATGAAAGCAGATGGCACTATATTAGCATTTACATGATGTTGGGATGTGGTTGCATTTTTTTGCATGCATGAGAGAGCTTTCTACCCATTGCTTTTTGAAGAGTGCAGTAATTATATTGTATATGTAGGGTGGTCTTGAAAGGAGAAAGTCCTCATCATGATAAAATATTCTCTTTCACACAAAATCATGCCATGTCCATTTCACAGTAGCCAGGGAAGTCATCTAATGTTCAAATTTCCATTTGACTAAACTATCGAGTGAAACTTAACATGGTCATCCAAACGACTCTACATTTCTAACTGCAGTGTCCGTGTCAATTTCGGAGTCCACGTTTTCAACATTTTAGACGGAAAAAAGACGAGCAATAACTGTGCAGTCTCTGCGCAAACTGCATGGAGCTTTTAAGCATCTGCTCTGATAACGTACACAGCGCACACTACGCCCCTAGAACTGGTCTCTCTTTGCCTGTAATAATATACAATATCTGCCGTGCGATAAAATAATAAACAGTTTACATTTTTATCAGAGTTAATCCCCTTTCGCAGTCACTATACTCCCGCTGCTGCTTCGCGCCTGATGCCACGAAGCTGCCTCTGGTGTTGATGATGCTTACGATCTAGAAGTCTTTGGTGTGGGACGACGTAAACTTTAACCAGACTCTACAGCTGCTGTATGCGTAAAGAACTCTAGTCGTATATCATGAAGTACTGGCACTCTTGTAAGGAACACCGCGGAAATGCGTTTTTCGGCCGTGCGGTCACTATGCTTTTGAGTCAGCGGTTATTGCACAAAACCATGGATTCAGGTGCAGATTTTGTAGTTAAATGTAACGCTCGTAAAACCTCAAGACTTAACCAATAAACTCAATACTAGGACTAGATACTCAATTGTAAGTTAGTTAAAGGCATTTTCTATAACATAAGTTGTGCACAAGAAAAACGAGGCTTGCACACGATGTGAAATTTTAACTCTAATTATGAGAAGTTAGATAGCCATGGCGACGAATGCTCACCAACGAAAGTGATGTCAAAAAACGTATTTCCGCGGTGTCCTTGTAAGGGGACAGAGTCCCAGAGAATTTAAGACAATGTTGACTGCATGTCAACATATTATAGGCTCTTTTAAATACAAGACTAAATGGGCGCACTATTTCTAAGGCCCTACTTGTGTCCTGTTATTAACCCAGCTGTTCAGAGCTGTTCATTCTTTTTTTCTTTTTTTTTTTTTTGAAGAAAGGCAAACTCACCAAGATCTTGTTTGCAATGAGGGAAATAGGCACGAGATATCCCAGAAAGATATGGAGACATGTTCCCCCGGAATATTTTGAAAGTTTATTCCCCCTGAAACCTGAAATGGCATTTCCTGTATTTTTGGAATACTATTGAGCATAAAATAAATAAATCCTGTGAGTGTCTTGTTGCATGTTATAGAATATTTTATTTTCCTTCGTACTCCATTTCAAGTAATTATGACAAAAGTGAAGATCAAGACTGACCCACTCTCCTTCATGTTTAAAATATTGGCTTTGACCCATTCCTCACCATCATTTTTAAAACTAGGCCAGGGAGTTTGACTTGGGGAACTGGTCCCTAAACACGTGCTGTAACCACATAATTTCTGTTTCACAAGGTACATTATTTTGGGGACTGGTGTTGTTATTCCTTTCTTGGAAAAGAAACAAATGGAATACATTAGTCCTTAGAGAATGTACGTGTACACTCATGCCTAAGTGATGCTCACGCTTATTATATTACTCATCTTTTCCACTCACGTCTCAGCACAGCTCGCTTTTACTTTATCTCATCCGTGAACCTGGTCACCCCTTACTCGCTTCGGCCTCCTTTCGCTCTACCCCCTCGTCTTCAATCCTTCGATAAATCGCACACTCATTCACTCGTGACGTACTCACCCACACTAATTTTATTCCACCACTCATTTGCTTAACTCTGAACATCGATCAAAGAACGGTTCAGTTCCGCCGTCCATCAAACCTGGTCAAACCAATGCAGAAAAATGACGAAGACTTCCCTGAAAAACGAGTCACCTACATTTCCTCGTGTTTCTGATTGAGTTGAGATTCCCGAACAAGCCAGTTCAAGTGCTTCTGTTCACTCTCTATGGTCTGTGGAGTCTGCTTGTATTTGGCCCCTTGTATTTTTAGCGAGTGGAGTCCGCCATTTTGCCAAACGCGAGTAGCCCTGGGCACGAACTTGCTCCCAGAGAATGTCGGGACAGCAGCGCAACTTCTCGGCCCAAGCAAAGGATGGACTAATAATGCAAACCAAAAACGAAACAACTATTGCTTGTCTATGAGTTTGTCTATGAGTAGAACTGCACATAATAATAGGCCTTAGTGCAACAATAGGTCACATGACGAATTGAATTCGTATTTGTGTACAACTACGATAGGGAAAGAGCATAAAAATATTTCCGGACTTAAAGTTGCTTTTGGACCCGAAATTTTGCCGGCAATGCGAGTCTACATGTTTTTAATTTTTCTTTCAATTTATGGTACTGACTTAATAAACAAGTTCTGCTTAACGTAGTTAATTTTAGGTCACATCATTAGGGGACCTCGAGCCCGGACTTTTATTAGAGACAGAGCGCTTGTTGGAGGCAGAACTGAACTAATTCAGTCGCTTTCCAGTTCGTCACCAGGTCCCTGGCGCTGCAAGTGGCGCATCAGAGCGTTTGGCACTGTTCGATCAAATTTAGGGAGGGGGGGGGGGGGGGGGGTGTTATTTAGCAACTGTTTCTGTTTTGGGCGGAATTGTTCGAAAGTATAAATAGTTTCAGCCTCTATTTTATTCTATTGTATATAACAAATCAAAGTTTCCGGCGTTACAGCTAAATCCCATAATTACTTCTGATGATATATGGGTGCACTGTCTTGTTTTGAATCTTCAAGTACATGAGAAGACTCGATTGTATGGATATTCATCAGTGTCATCAACCGCCTCGGACCCATATCCCCACCCCCTTTCTGTTCAGGGGTCTTGCAGTCAACCCGCAGAAAAAGGAACAACAACGCAACGTCATCAGTGCCGTGTTGTTGAAGAAGCACTATGCTGTCAGTTGTGTTTGCTTAGACTGTGAGTAATATGAAAGGCTTTGGATGATGCGGCTTGGTTGTGGGTCAGGGTTTGGGTATTAGTGTTTCCTTGCGACTGTAACTGCTTTGGTTTTTTGTATCAATGGCGGTTCCTAGCATCAGAAAGTTCAGGCTTAAAAAATCTATATAACCTTCTTCCTCTTTTGACGACACAGTTGATGACGGAAGCGCCATGCAGGATACGCCCTTTATAAAACAAGGCGAAACGCATTTGGAGAGTCTGAAATGAACTTTATTGCTGTTTTAGCTCAAACTCGTTAAAGTCCTCAGTTGGACAATTGTCAGCTTTCACAATCCTCCCATTGGCGATGAGCTACGGAAAAGAAATATAAATATAAATGTGATAGTAGGAAAATTTACATGATTGTACACTGCAATCATAATCACAATCGGCCTAATTAACATAATCTGTACTTGTTCTTAACTTGTCACCCTTCTACATTTTTAGAGCGTTGTACTGATGCTACATCCATAGTGCCGACAATAGCTTCAATTTACCGTCAACAGCTGAGGCCGCAGCTTTTCCTGCAGTTCTTTTGCATGTAAGGCGTGTACCGGGAACCCGTGCAGTATCCACGACGGGCCCAGTGCGGGCAGCTCCGGTGGTTGTCTGTACACACTACAACAGTAAAAAGAGAATTAAAACTAAAACAAGAAGTTCGTTCTCACCTGTGGACTAATTTCACTGGTTTGGATCAACGATGCGGTCATTCCTCCTTTAGAGAGTCTAACCGAACACCCGCTGACAGCACTGACTAAATAATTTATACAAAGACGACTTCTAATTAACGACTGGCTGTCACAAAAGCCGGACAGCAGTCTATTCACATTGACCCAAACAAAAAATGATGTGCCACGTACTCACTTCAAACAAAAATGAACACATTCGACTCTGGCGATGACCGAAACAACAGTAACAGTCTTTCTGAAGACTTAACTCACCCCCGGGCAGTTATACCAGACAAACATCTGCTAATACTAGGTTCAAACTATATACCAATTATATAATACAATAACAATTTTATTATTAAACATTATAATATGATTATGTTATTAAATGGCTATTTAATAACAATATAATAATCCCACAACTGATATCCCTGTCTACCATTCATATATTTTCAATTGCTGGAAACCTCACCTCCTCCTCCTCCTCCTCCACCACCACCACCTCCTCCTCCTCCTCCGCCACCGCCGCCGCCACCACCACCACCGCCGCCGCCGCCGCCGCCGCCACTGCACTTGTACAGCAAATTCATCTGCTTCACATCTATTGGTGTCGGACCTTTGCGGTTGCTCAGGGTTACCTGGATGGAATAAGCCATGTGGACATCCTCGTTAGTTGTATTACACAAGCTGTCCTGAGTAGCGGATATGCAGAAAAGAATGTTGTGACCCAAATACAGGATCAGCCATTGAAACTGTTTGTGTTCAACTCTTACACGCGCATTTAGACCTTGTAGTGTTTCGCTCTCTCCAAATTAAATCAAAGTTAATGCAACAATCATGAACTCTACACAACAGCACGAATGCTGAATGCCTACAATGTGCTCATTAAGAGCCTTCCGTTGAGTGACACACCTTCAGGTTTCATTTTATGGATGAGCAGCTTGAAGATTTTAGTGAAAATGAATACGGTAAATTTAGATAACGTACATTCCAAACAACACCGAAACGCTACACTGAACCTTTTCTTGGGAACGTTCGCGTATCCAGCTCGTCAATAGGTATCTATCTCCCTTTCTTGGCCATGCATGGTAATTATATGTATAACAGTGGATGGCATTTGTACGTCCGTTTCACTTTGAGCGGGAAAAAAATGTCCAGATGAAATTAAGTAGCATGGCGCCACGCGCTGCGCGGATGCATAACGATACAGACTAGGCGTGGTGGACTGTAACATTTACCCCAGATTTTTTAGGCGTGATTGTTGGTCGCCTGTTCTTGCTGAATGCGTACGCCTCATAGTGCATGACACTAGCGTAGTCATATGGAGTTCCAAGTGAGTCAATTTGACTGTTTGGATATTTCTTGAAAGCGAAAGCCAAACCTATAAATAGGACAATAATAGGAGTATAAGCATTACTTGATTGCGGTGATAGGTCTATATTAGAATGATGAGACTGCTGTGTGACTATAGTGAGTACGTGAGACTAGAGTGATTTCAATAAACCCGTGAAACAGATACTACACTATTAGATCGAGACTATTAGAGACACGTAGATACTCCAAGTAGATGTCAGACTATACGGCAATGGACTAGAGTGATTTCAATAAACCCGTGAAACAGATAGTAGACTATAGAGACTATTAGAGACACGTACACACTCCAAGTAGATGTCAGACTATACGGCAATGGACTATCTTTATTTGCCACCGAAAATTCTTCTCAAAAACCCCTACACAAAACTCACAGTAAACTAGACTCTTGCCCATCTAATGTTAGGAAACAATGTGGGCACTTAATTGGCGTGTTGAGCTGTGCGAGAGGAGCCTAGAATTGTCATTTTCCGCGTAATTTGCAAAACTAATGAGCCTGCATGCACTACTGGCATTTGGTCGGTGAAAGGACAAGAATTGCCTTGAGTTGACGTCGACTCGCATGTTTTTAGTGACGTTCCGTAGATATGCCTTCAATATATTTGTATCGACGCGGACATTTGCTAGCTGTCGGATCGCGGCCACTTTGGATATTCAATTTCCCAATATCGCGACATTTTGTTTCGAATCAAAGATACAGACAAATATACTCTCTACTAGATACTAGTACACTCTCACTAATAAAAACTGTTTCACGGGTTTATTGAAATCACTCTATAATTGTTTATTTGCCACCGGAAATTCTTCTCAAAAACCCTTACACAAAAACTCACAGTAAACTAGACTCTTGCCCATCTAATGTTAAGAAACAACGTGGGTACTTGATTGGCGTGTTGAGCTGTTTCACGGGCTTATTGAAATCACTCTATAACATCAGCAACAACTTACTGGCTGCTACTACTACTACTACTATAATTACTACCACTACTACTACAGTACTGCTACTACTAATTATTACCTACTATACTACTGCTATTCCTGTAGGGGAGGGGAGGGGCATTCAATTCAACAGTGTATTTGCTCTGCTCTCACCGCTTTTGATGTTATCCCAGTTGATGGTGACGTAGTTGTCTCTATCGGGCCGTGACTGCTCGTGGTAAAATCCGAGAGCATGGCCTAGGGACGAGATTACATAGAATTGACAAAATTTATACCGAAGAAGAGGAACGTGAAAAGAGTGCAGATATTTAAATGGTACGGTTAATGTTACTAACTCAATAAATTCAAAGTAAATATCCAAAGTTTTGGGAGGGATGGGAGGCACAGTTCTCAAAATCACGAAGCCAAAATCTCAACCATGCGGTGCCATACATCTCAGCCTGTCAAAATCATACCCATGGCCCAGACCAAAAAGACAACAACTGTCAAGATTCAGACTAAAATGCTTCATACTATGCCCTTAATTAAGCGACCACCTTTCGTTCGCTTACGGGAATTTCTCTCCGTGGGGGCGTAAGTGAGATCCAACTTTGAGCCACAGCCAGTGTCAAATAATGCAGCAGTTTTAGTGAGTAAAAGACACATTGGGTCGATTTTTTAGACAAAGTCTAACTTAAACCTGGTTCTGATCGCTAAATTGAAGTTTAGACGGACGCCGTAAAACAGGCTTAGCCAAATGTTGAATTGCATTTTTAGAGCATGAATCCGGCAGAGTCGGGTTATAAAGACGACGTTTAGCCGTTGTCCGTTAAGCATGTAGTTTAAATCGTGTTTAGACCACCCATTGAGTTTCAAGAAATCAATCTCATGTCCTGTTGCACGTTATATTACAGATGTCAGTGTTTTGTCCTTTCGGTTTATTCAAGGAAGTTAGTCCTTGCTCAGAAAATTGCTCTTTGACAGCACAGAGTGCTTGTTTATAGGAGGTAGAAAACAATAGAAAAACTCAAACGGTGATCCTCAAGGTGGTCGCGGTCGCTTACGAGAGGTTTCACAAACAGAAATTTGACCGAGGGACGAATCGGTCATTTGGTAAGTGGTCGCCCAAGAGAGAGAGGTGGTCGCTTAGGGAGGTTCCACTTTATATACCTGCTTTCATGTAGTTAAGCACCCAACTCCCCCCCCCCTCCTCCCTCCCACCCCTTTTTCCCGGCCCAGGAATTGACCTACCAAGTTCATGTGCCACTGTGTGGGTCCACCAGCATCCTCGAGCAAGAGACACCAATTGTCTGCGTCCTGTTTTTCCCACGTATGAGGTACACCTGTGCAAAAAGAAAAAAAAAAAAAAAAAAAAAAAGGAAGAGAGAGAAAGAATATATTTTGTCTTTATCTCTCTGTCAATATATATTTCCCTTTGTAGCAGAAACTGAAGTCGGGTTTTCTAATAGTTCACTTTCTAGCTGCCTTTTGCCTTTGCTTTAAATATTTTTTAATTAGCCTAACCGTGAAGCCGAGGACAAAAGACAAACGGCCTACATTACAGTGTTGCTCTATTTCCCTGCCGTCTTGCTAAGTCAGCTTACCCAGCGCCGATGTGAATGTAAGCATAAGCCTGTTCATTTGTCCTTTTCTTGAACCTGATGCAGGTCTGTGTTGTCCACAGGTTCATGGCAGCGTTGATAGCGTTCATGGCTGAAGAACTTCTTTCTAAGAAATGGTGAGAGAGCTCCTGATTGGTCATAATTGGCTATGTCACAAATGAGAATAAGGGCTGATACAGTCATGTAATCTCCCTGACCCTAATCTTGAGAAATTCCAAAAGTTTAGCGCTGTTGCAGGCAGTATAACAATAATGCGTGCATATTTCTTCATTTGTTGTTTTTGTTGTTGTTGTTGTTGTTGTTGTTGTTGTTGTTGTTTTGTTTCTTGTTTTTCACTTCTTACCAATTGCCGGATCCAGTTGATATGGCAGCACGCCTCCAGGCCACAAGTTGGCGCGGATAGAAGCTCGCCCCAGGCCAGTCTTACTGACATCCTTGCCTGCCATGGCCGCGAAGCGCTGGGCTGGAGTGAGAAACATGTCCCCTTCAAAGAGGTTTGGATTGTCAACACCGATGTTTTCTGTGGGAAGGAAAGTAATTCAGTTTCGTTAGACACGGCAACAATGATGTTCAACTTTTTCTAACTTTTAAGACTCCTGAGACTGTTCAACCTAGTTGATACTGTTGTCTTTCGGAAAGCAAAGTTACGTCATAAAATTGTATGAAAATATATTTCATATTTAAAGACTCCCCGTTTATTTAGGATTTTTCATATAGCCTAACGGATGTTAAAAGCGTAAATTGCTTTGCTTTTTCTATATACAATTTCTGCTGTTGCTTTAACTCCCGGGCTGATTGCTTCACGGGGCCTTACCATACAGAATACAGGCCTATCTCTTTCCTCTACAACAGGCTTTCGGCCTGACTAAGAAGAGAAGACGGACGCCAGTCCCAGAACAGAAAATGTAGAAACTTCCAAAAACCTTGCTATGGCAAACATGACATCAATAGTCAGGCAAGGAAAAAGTTTGCCATCTTCAACGAGCTCGACAATTTTATGAAAAAGAAACTAGCTAAATATGTCAATAAGGAAAACAAGTTTTCCGACCAGTTCAAAACTTTTTGAATTAGAAAAAGTTATTTTGGAGTTTAATGTGTTTCACTGCCATGTTTTGCATTCCAAAAAGTACAGATTATTAGTAACGATTTGACCACTCCTAATCACACATTTAGGTTTCATTTCACAGTTTACAGTTTGTGCAGTAAGGTTAACTGATTAAGTGGAATTTTCTTATTTGTCAGCGAAAAGAATAAACCAGCTTAGCACGATGGACAGGCATGGCCCACGGAAGTGCACACGGGCGTGGAATGATGTAAATACTTGTGCAGCTGTGCACTTCCTTTTTTTCAGATCCCGTAATGAGAACAAGGGACAAAAATACTATTTACACATCAAACAATGAGGAAACAAAAGAATTTCAATAAAATTAACAGTAAATTGTTTCTAAAAACTGATCTTCTTGTTTCTAAAAACCGATCTTCAAACATTGAACTTAGTTTCATGAGCCATTTACGAGCAATTTATACCATCACAGTCTCTAGGATCGACAAATTAATGGCTCAATATTCAACACTGAGTCAGGCCCAATTCATACGTTTCTCTTTTCATGCGCCGAACTCAATGCAAATGAGCAAAAGCCATAGTTTGGCTGAACTGGGTTTCAATTAGCCAAATTCTAGTTCCAGTCGCGCCAGGCGGGAATTGTGGGTTTGCATGCAGTTTGTTTAATGTTTACTATCATTTCCATTCGAGTTACTAAATCACAAAATATAGAATAATCGTAACTGATTGAACAGAGGGACAGTAGTAGGGGGAAACTCAATTCCCATTTGAATTCTGTTGTACTAACTATATTGGCTGCTATAGTTGACTACAATAAAAACTTAATTGAATACCTATTTAATATAGTATCCTACATAAAAGAAAGTCGGACTAAAAGAAAAAATACTCATCAAAGAAAGCTTGGAAGAATTTGGGCGAGGAGCATCGCAGAAAACAGGAGCTGAGCCGGATCAAAGCAAAAAAATCACAAACTTTTCTCCGTCATTTCAATGTACAGTCGATCTGTCTATTACTGGAACTTGACCGTCAACAGCTGCCCTGGATGAAAGTATATTCGTAGACCTACAGTTTTAAATTATGTTTGAGATGAACGGAAAAAAACGCTAAAACTTGAAAGACGTTTCTAGTATTAGAGAATTAGAAAACTTGGGCCCAGTAAAAACGATAGAAAGTATTTTTAGAGGACAAACCTAACAAAAGCTTTTTACTATGGAATCGTCGTGGATAAAATACACTGACAAGGTGACATGGAATATCCAACCTTCTGGTCGGTGTAAATCATCTTCCGCCAGGACAGTCCCAAGAAGGACCAAGCATAGCAGAGCTCCTTTCATCTTAGAAACTGTGAAGAACTGACTGAACAAAGAAGAGCAACCAGCTTATCCCGCCTATCCACTAAAAGCTGTGTAAAGGCAATTTTGTCCATGAGGGCACACTTGTCAAGGTTTTGTGTGTATGATGCCACAAAGATTATTGGGAAGGATGGACTTGGGGGAGGGGTGGGGGATTTCTGACCAGCTCCCCGAGTTTTAAGAGGCACACTGGTACGACGTTTCCACATTTATGAATGAACTAATTTTTGCACAGAAAAAAATCGCCACCAACACCATTACAATTGGAAGTCTTTGTTATATCAGCCTTGAGGAGAGCACATCAGATGTCGCACAGAGATAACGCAAACGCGAAATACGACAGAATTTAGAAACAGCCTGACCGCTGTGTCCACACAGCTGAGGACCGAACATTCAGCCAATCATGTCAAATGCAGCACCCAGTAGAGTGGTAAAGTGTGATGTCATCATTTTGTAAACATTTCTATTTAAACCTCAAAACCACATCATGCGATATATACAGCTGCTGCAAGAACGTGTGCAAAATTTCAAATCGCTAGCCCTACTGAAAGCAAAGATAGAGAAGTTTAAAGTTCGAGATAGTCTTAACTAAACTCTCTTATTTAGCGTTGGTTCCAAATCAAAGGAACCAACACCAAATAAGAGGGTTTAGTATGAAGCAATTTGAACTTCAAAAGCCTATATCTCAGCTGTTTAATGCACTAAAAAGCCAATTTTTTCTGTGTGAACTTTTTTTAGATAGGCCATTACTTCCGAAAAAATATTTTTATGGCGTCATCACTTTACCACTCTGTTTTACTAAAATGTTCCTCGGGGTGTCTAAGGCCCGGTACTCTAGTTCCAGAGGTCCTGATATTACTCCTTTAAGGTGGTGTTACACTGGTCGATTTGCAACGACGCGATGTTGCGCTAAAAATCGTTGAGGTGTAACACCCCATTGCGAACGCTTTTTCGCGATGTTTGCAGTGCTGCAACGCGTTGCAAGTTTTTGAAAGCGATTCAAAAACTTGCAACGCCGTTGCGTGGATTTGGAGCAAATCGGCGTTGCAAATCGTCGTTGCAAATTGACCAGTGTAACACCAGCTTTAAGAGTTTTCCGACAAGAACGGCGGCGACAAAGCGAGCGAAAAGGAGCAACCTCACTTCCAGCGAGTTCAGAATCTGAACTTCGTCGCTGATTAGTTAATCGCCTCGTGACCATGGTAATTGAAAGCTACTAAGTTTTGACTGGTTCTTTCAAACCGGTTTTACCAGTTCTGTTTCACAAGCAAATGGCGATCGCGAGCGAAAAGAGATCGCATGAAAGTGAGGTTGCTACCTCGGGCGCCCAGAGGGTTTCCTCGCCGGCGTTCCCTTTGCCTCTCTCTGCCGAACCTCTGGAACCAGGGTAAAGGCCCGGGTCAAACGCCGTACTTCACATGAGTCGAACTCAATGCAAATTAAAGTGGAACCTTCCTGAGCGACCACCTCTCTTAAGCGATCACTTACCAAATGACCGATTGGTCCCTCAGTCAGTTAAAGTGTCTGAGTTCTGTTTGTGAAACCCCTCGTAAGCAACCACCTCTCGAAAGCGACCGCGACCACCTTAAGAAGCTCACCGTTTGAGTTTTTCTATTGTTTTCTATGCCTCCGGTAAGCGACCACTCTATGAAGAGCAATTTTCTAAGCAAGGACTATTAACTTCCTTGCAGATACCGGACCGGAAAAAACATTAACATCTGTAATGTAACGCGTGCAACATGCAGGACACAAGATTGATTTCTTAAAACTCAATGCGTCATTCACTCACTAAAACTGCATTATTTGACACTGGTTGTGGCTCAAAGCTGGATCTCACTTAGACCTCCCATGGTGAGAAATTCCCGTAAGCGACCAAAGGGAGGCCGCTTACGGGAGGTTCCACTATCAGCTCAAACAATGGATTTTGTTCATTTGTACTGAGTTCTACTCATGTGAAGTACGGCGTTTGACCCGGGTCTAAATCAAACTAAAAAATCTACTCGACAACAGCGTGATAATGTACTCATTGAAAACGCCATTAAAGTTTCATATTTTCAGGACCTTTATTTTTTCAGACTTTTTCCCTTTATTTCACACTATTTCAATACATGGTTCAGACAAATTCGCCTTTGACAGCGAAATATTTAAACGTGAAATGCAAAGCCCAAAACAACTTTCGCCTATTCGAGAGCGGCTTCCTGTCAAACTTATGCTAATTTCAAGGTTCACTATCCTTATCGAGATATTTCATGCACCTTCTCTTCTCCAACATTTTTCGGGGAACAGGATGGCGAACATTCGATTTGTGTCGAAAACAGACGCCACAGTTGACAACGTTGTGCTCAAACGTAATACATTTATTAAAGGTTTCTATATATTTTTCTGGTGAATTGCTTTGCCGCAATGTAGACATCAACGCAAAGAGTCATCAATCATTTCCCTCACTCCAGTCGCTATGAGAATCTGTTCGTGACGTCTGCTCGATCAAATGGCAAGTCATATTACGTTGCCGGTAAGCTCGATCATTTTTCGGAATTTTATCGGACAAACTCAGAAAAAAACAGCTTGTGCGATATCTTGGTAACCATGCACTGGAGTTTGAAAAGGAGGTTGGTTTTGATCGTCCGGGTGACAGTAGTCTTCAGGAAGAATGTTGGTGACTGACGTTTCAACCACTGCTATAGGCGGCCACGTTAGAGAAAAAGTGATCGGCCATCTCGGCTCATTGGAATAAAGAGGTTTTCGGATAAATTTCGCAAGGTCAAAGTAAGTACGGCGACACTAGAAATCGTGAAGCCTGGATCACAAGTCAGCGTAACGCAAAGCGTACTAAGGAATGCAACAGTAGAGAATGTTTACACGTGTCAAATTCAAGCATAATTCATCAGCAAGCGCAAGAGAATGAAAACTGTTTGTCGTGCTTGCTCCACAAACATACGCTTGCGTTTGACGTGCGAATTGGCATTGTACAAAAAAATACCGTACACTTGTGTTTGGCGTGACATTGCTTGCATTTGCTTAGTTGCTTTACACCGTGTTGACAGTTTTAGACTGAACGACCAACCAAACGGCCATAAAAATCAAATTTGTCGAAGAAACAAGAATCGTATACTTTTGTGGATGTCAAATTGATTGAAAATGCAAACTTATAAAATTAAAAAGCCCATGAGATTCGTTTTCGTGTGGACGGCCAATTTCACGGAAAACGCAAACTTTTGGAAACGGTTGTCCATCTGATTACGATGTCGTGTGGACGTTATTCCGTTTTCAGTGAAATGAAACGTATACTAAACTTTTGAAAACGTATTCGCATGGAGGGGGCCTTTGGAAATGAGAATCGAGAAACAGGAAATCAAAAAATTAAGTAAATATCGTATTCAAAGAGAGTAAGAAAATTCTTGTCAGCAAAAGACAGATGTCCGTTTTGGTGACAAAGGAAACAACACGTAAATGGCTTCATAATCAATGGGATATATATACACTGTGTACACAATATGCTTTATAAGATGCAAAGTTCAAAACAACACGTTTCTGTTATTACCAAACTACTTGTTCTTGCTTTAGCTCTTGCTCTTTTTCCTGCTCTTGCTCTTGCTTTTGCTATTGCTATTGTTCTTGAAATCAATATAGTCGTAATATCGTTCAATATTTGACCAACGTTTTGCCAATATGACAAATGATTTTAACTCTCTCGCCGACGTTTGATTAATAGCTTTTAGTATAATACACCGTCCGGACATTTCCTGACTTTTCGGACGGCTTAAACAAATAACTGATGAATTATGTGCTGTAGGCTTTCATTAAAATGCTGTTTGACTTTGTTTAAGTCAGTATGAACACTTAAACCCCAGTGTTAAATGGAACACAATTAAAATTTGACAAAACACCTTTCATCCGTGTTACAAGGAAGCGAACTGGTTTGCAGCAAGAGGAGTTTTTAGCGCCAGAGGGAAGAAAAAGTGAGTGCCAATTTTTTAACTTACAGTTTGTTGGCAATTAGGGTTGAGTTAAAGATCTCGAGCCGCTGAAGGAACACAGAATCTTTTTTCTTGGGCTTCTTTCCTATCCAACATGTGGTTTCCTATATGTTCTAAATATATACGTTTCTTTTGCGGCTCTTCCTGGCTCTTGTATCTGGACTCGACACTGACGATTCTTTTCAGTCCTGTCATCACATTATTCTCGTTTTTCTTACCCTCCTCCACTTTTGGTTCGATTTTCTTGCTGTTTTTCTTCTCCTCCTTGGACATTTTCCTCTTGCACTTGCTCTTGTTCTTGCTCTCGCTCTTGCGTTCGCTCGTAATTGTTCTTGCTCCTGCTCTTGTTCTTGTTCGTGCTCTTACTCTCGTTCCTGTTCTTGTTTTTTTCTCTTGCTCTTGCTCTTGCTCTTGCTCTCAGTCTTGCTCTCGCTCTTGTTCTTGTTCTTGCTCTTTTTCTCGCTCTCACTCTTGTTCTTGTTTTTGCTCTTGCTCTTGCTCCTTTTCTTGTTCTAGCTGTTGTTCTCGCTCCTGTTCCTGTTCTTTTTCTTGTTGGTTGCTCTTGTTCAGTCTTTTTTCCTCAAGTCTTTCTTCTGGCTGTTCTTGTTCTTGTTTTTCTTGTTCTTGCTAAACGTTTTCTTCTCCTCCTTCGTTGTTTTATGTATTTTTGTCTTTTCCTTCTACCTTATCACCAATTCCTCTTACTTTTAAATGCTGCTCTTGTTTTAAATTGCTCTCTTTTCAGTCTGATCAGAAAATAGATATAATAAAACAAAAACATGAAAAGTTCGGAGTTGTAGAAAGGAAAAGTTCGATCTTCAGACAACAATATTGTTCAGATCAGTATCTTGCATTTCCTTGTTGTCGTAAACAAATGAAAGATTAAATAGAGTGACGAACCAAAAGGACCCGCATGCAATTTTAGATAAATAGAGGAACTCAAATAAAGCAGAAAATTATAATGGCCTTCAGCGGCAAAATGGGAAAACGAAAAGGAGACAACTCGCAGATAAAGGTTCTGTGTTTTATCACATTGGCTCGAAAGTCAAACATGACTCGGCTGTTTTCTTGTTGTTCTGGATGTGTGTGTTTTTTTTGGCAGGTTGAAATTCGTACTTGAATCGCAAGTGATCAGGATGCGCGCAGCAGGACTTTGTATTCTGTTGCTCTTTTTCTTGTTTGCATCGGATAAAGGTAAGGAAATATTCACGTGCTTCCAGGATGAATAGCTTTTCGTAAGGTTTACAGGGAAAAAAAGAGTTGATTGTAACAAAAGGTATAGAGCAAGTGATGGATCATGATCATGACGCCGATGATTATGATGAGAGTGACGATGATGAGGATCAAGATGATGATGATGATATGGAGAAAGATGATGATGGTCGTCGTGATGATGGTAGTGATAATATTGATCACGATGATGATGATGATGGTATGATGACGATGTTGGCGATGATGAAGATAATAGTGATGATGATGACTACGACAATGACTCATAATCATGGCGACGACGACAATGATGATCAATGACGATGATGCTGTTGATGGTGATTATGCCGATGATGATAATGCTGTTGATGGTGATTATGACGATGATGATGGTGATAATGGTGTTGGTGATGGTGATGATGATGATGATGATAATAATGATGATGATGATGATGATGATGATGATATGATGATGATGATGATGATGATGATGATGATGATGATGATGATGATGATGATGATGATGATGATGATGATGATGATGATGATGATGATGATGATGATGATGATGATGATGATGATGATAATGATGATGATGATGATAATGGTGATAATGATGATGATGATGCTGTTGATAGTGATTATGACGACGATGATGGTGATGATAATGGTGATGGTGATTATGTCGATGATGATGATAATGCTGTTGATGGTGATTATGACGATGATGGTGATGGTGTTGGTGATGGTGTGATTTGGATTCCATCATCTTAGTAAGCATAGGTAAAGAACTAATGTCGGCCCGCGTCGGCGCGAAATGAGTAAAGCATCGATCGACCGTATACACTCAGCTCTAGGAGCCCATAAGGCAGTATACTCAGAAAAGTGGTACTTCTTTCTCAGGGTTCGCTCTTCTGTGCAACGTGTGCGACAGCAATGCTTCATGGGAAGACTGTGAAGAAAGCAAACTTGAAATGGACTGTCCAGCGGAAGTCAACGAGCGGTGTCTCGACATGAAGATTCGCATTGCCGAGGGGTTGTTTTATTACCATAAGACTTGCGCCAAGGCGCAGTTTTGTGATACGTTTTGTGATAATTACAAGGCCCAGGGAATCCCCTGCCATTTGAAGTGTTGTACTGGGGACCTGTGCAACGAGGGAAGCGAAAATCGACCTTTCCCTGAATGAAGCATGAAGAAAAGAGGGGAAGAGAGCAGGGAGGATACTTACAAGTTGTAGTAAAATTAGGCAGCTATAAATTGCCAATAAACGGTCAAAACTAAAATTACGGTGTGAGAATGTTGGTGATGTAAGACCAACTAAGAAAGAGGATCAGATTTCAAAGACAGACGGACAGACAGACAGACACAGACTCAAAAGCACAAAAAACTAAATACAGGAATTATTGGTTACAATGACAAAGAGTACTACAGGCACAGACACAAGCAGACCCAAAGCAGAAGATGAACACAGACATAAGGGCACAGGTACAGGAACAGGGACCAATTCAAGAAAACTTTTACAAGTGCATTTTACAGGTCAGACCAATTTTACCACACGTTAAAACACATTTTATCCCAGTACCATGCTTTTACAGCAGATGTCCTTGTAACTTTTAAGAAACTTTCATGAGATTAAAGTCGGTTTACTGTGGTTTGAAAAATGAACCTTGAAGCTTGGACTTGTAAAATACACTTGTAAATGTCTATTGAATTTACCACTTGTAGTACCCGCAATAACACAAACATAGGTGCGGAAACAGACACAATCCGAGGTACACGCACGGGAACAGACTCAAAAATCTCAAAGGAAAGCCTGATACTCAGGTTAAGGCGGACAGAGGTGCAGACACAATCACAGCCACAAGCGCAGACACACACAAGCACAAGATCAGACGGACGGAGGCACAAACACAGACAACCAAAAATCCTAACCTGACATTTATTTGAAGCTATTGTTCAGATATTGTACAAACATGTTTGATATCTTGCCGGTGTCTTCCACAGGATGTGACTTGGCGTAAGTTATAAATTGCCTTCGAATCCTCCGGAGTTCCGCCATGTTTACTTGTCGAGAAAGCTCCACGTGAACACCAAAACAAAAAGTCAAGGAAAACGGAGGCTCTATTTTCCCTAGTCATTATGTGCCATAAAAGCCAATAACAACAACAACAACAACAACAACAACAAAAGCAACAGCAACAGCAGCTTATGAACAGCGTTATAGAATACCGTTACATTTCAGCACTAATCAACGTTTTGACCATGTAGTTTTTAACCACGTAGTTTTTTACTTGATCTCCAATAACGATGTACAAGGATATTTTTTCCCTTGCTCCTGGCACTGCTACTTGGTCTCCCGGTACAAACGTTTTTTGAGAATCGAGCAACGCCTAAGAGCACCAGAGATAAAATTGGACATACAATATTACCCAATAACAAATGAGAGGAAAATGGGAGATGATTAAAAGGTAGAAGCAACGTTACCGTAGCAACGAGGTGGAGAAAGAGAGAGGGGAAGGGAAACAAACAGACAGACAGACAGACAGACAATGGAAAACCAGCTCTAAAGAGAACTACTAGGACAAATACGTATAACTTGGATCGATGTGTTAGGGTCGATGTGTGAAAGCTGGACGCCGTGAAAGAGTTTGAAGCTGACGTTTCGAGCGCTAGCCCTTCGTCTGAGCAAATAGGAAAGATGAGACAGACAATCAGAATAAGAGACTGAGAGTGTATCGACGTAAGGTTGATGTAGACGTGCTAAACGCAGTAAAGAATGTATTGGTTGATGTTTCGAGCGTTCGGCCTTCGTCAGAACAAAAGAAAAAGGGACAGACATTCAAAGATGGAGAACGGAGAGCGTAAAACAAAGCAAGCAAGAAGGAAAAAAGAAAAACAGAAACTCAAAAGAAAGAATAATTTTAAAGAAGAAGTTAAAAGGAAGGTTTAAAGTTTCAGCAAATCAGCAAGGCGTACTTACAGTGACAATATCTTGCGTTATTCTGTCAAGTTCATAGAGAAAATTGGACGACGACAAGGGTTGCTGGTGAGATAAAACGTACGCCACTATGAAATTACAGCCAAAATCCCAAACAACTTTATTATTTATGTATTTGCAGTCGAAACTAAAATCCATTGTAGAAATTACGTTTGACTGGGAAAGCCGCCAGATTTTGGCCATGAGATTCAAAATCTGAAATAAATTGCCATGCTTTCCAGATGGTCAGCGGGACAAAATAAATTGCCAAGATGGATGCCCCTAGGTACATAACGTAATTTCCCGTGCTTTTAAAACTGCTATCAGTTGGAGTTTTTTGACTTGCTACTTACACACTGTGTAGCTTGGTTAGGCGGAGCGGGAATCCTATTGATGAGGGAGTCAAATATCGCGTCAAGAGGGATTTCATCGCCAACCTGCCAGCATAGGACAAAGTAGTAAAGATGTTGCACCAAGGAAAGGGGGGTGAAGACCACTACAACAATACAAAAAAATAAACAGAAAAAGAGTCGAGCTAATTTAGTTTTATTCGGATGTAAAACACACAGGACTTTTTTGAAACCGAACCCTGGAGCAAGTGGAAATACTGCCAATAGTTACACCACTTATTATACATCGATTCAGCAAAAACGGAAAATCAAAATCATCTGCAGAGGCACAGTAGACTCAAATCTTAGGGTCTGTGTATCACTGAGCAAACCAGTGTTGGAAGCTTACTTGAATTGTGAACAGAGGAGAATCCCATCGATTTCGGGAGTCAGGTGCTTCAAATCGCATGATTAAAGCGTCCATCCTGAAAGCAACATTATGTGATAGAATGCTACATTCTGCTCTCGGATATGTGTAACTAGCTCAGTTTGTTACTGCCGTAACTATTACCACTAAAACTACAACTATTTCCACTACTGTGGAAATAGTTGTAAAGTACACTGCTGCTATATTACTATGTACTACTAAAACTACAACTAAACTACAGCTGCTACAACTACTACTACTAGTCTGACTAGACTACTACTACTACTACTACTGCTGATGCTGCTGACGCTTCTACTATCACTGTTACTACTACTACAACTGACTACAACTAATAAGTGTTACTACAGCTTACTACTACCTACAACTGCTATAAACTGCTGCATTTCTACTTCTACCACAACTACTATGTTATGCTACAACTACTAACTACAACAACTAGTCTGCTACTTCTACTTCTACCACAACTACTATGTTATGCTACAACTACAGTACTACACTACAGCTGCTAAACTGTAATGCTGTCTGTGATCATTTCATTGACCTGCTCTTAAACAATGAACTCACATTTCATTAGTGTATTGTTTTCCCTCGGCTTCTCTGTTCTGGTTCCACTTTGAGCATGTCTCCTTGGGTGTGTCACAATGGATCTACATCAAAGTCAACAATGCAAGTCAATAATATGTTGAAATTATACCCCCTATTGATCACCATACAGGGGGTCGGGGTGGATGGAACCCCTTCCCAGAGTGTTTCATTGCATTGATACATTTTGAAGATCTTTTTACCTTCATTACATTGCCTGGTGTAAACTCTGAAATGTGTGGCTATTTTGGTGGTTATGGCCCTCTAGGGACTGTGGCACTCTTGGGTAATGTTTTTTAAAATGTTACTAAAAACTGACTAATAAAGACTACATGTTTGTCCTGGAAATATACATTTTAGCAGAAACTTACCACACAATGTGTAGTCTTGTGTGCTTTTGCAACACAGTACAACTCATACCTGTATCCTGTTGACAAGAAGAAAAAAAGTAGGGTGAAAGGGGAATGGGAGGGATGACTGGGAGATACATGGGAGGAGCAAAATTTTCATAGTAATAACTCTCCTAACTTTTTAAAAAGAAAATGCATGAGTAATGTAATGAGAACTGAGTTCTTTAATCATCTGTCATCTGAACAAGCTGAAACTCAACTGTCAAATACAAGTTCTCTGTAAGTTGATAATAAACTTAAAATTATTAGAGTGTTGTTCCCATTCCACCAGATTTATGGTCTGCAAATAATCATGCATACAGGATTAAGGGTGAAAATGCCTTGGTGGGGAGGAATGAGGATAAAAATGGTGGATACAAGAATAATAACTATATCTCTAAGAGGGTGGGGGAGGGGTTCTACTCAGTATTGTGCTGGATTCACAAGGTCTGTAGAGTAGCAGTTTCTGATTGATGTTACCTTTTATGTAATTCAAAGAATCCAGAATAATGATATCCTCTCTGGAGATTAATCTGTAATTAGAAACAAATTCAGTAAATGTATGCATGTACTGCATGTGTAAGTCAAAAAATTATCTATACCCCATCACAGAGGGACAGAAATGTACTGTAATTTACAATGTAGACATTTAAACTCCAATTGAGACCATGATTCAGATTTTCCCAATATTATAACATTATCTAATTAAAAATAGATGTTTTTCATTCATCTAATTTGGAAATCAAACCCCACTTCATTCTCTTACGTTTACTATGAAATCATCATTCCTCCACTTTCTTTTACTCTTGGGCTGACCAACCTTTCTGCAGCAGACTTGAGAGAACCCCTGGCTTCCTTTTCACTGTTTGATGCTAGAATCAAGTCAGATGAGCATAAAAGTTTAGTGTGTCACTTTAGCACAGTCATCTACCTCCACCTGGAAAGAAATGACCTGCAAGATCTTCCTGTTCTAGTGCCAGGTGATGGGATTAATCATTGACCAATTCCAGCTGTTACCACTGTTACCATCCCCATGTCCTGGAGGGAGGGGGAACAGCACTGTTATTTTTGGGGGAGGGATGGGGATGGAAGAATTTGCCAGAAAACCCCAGGGGGTGGGGGGGG
The DNA here is from genome assembly GCA_964036295.1 of Plumapathes pennacea. Taxonomy (NCBI): domain Eukaryota; kingdom Metazoa; phylum Cnidaria; class Anthozoa; order Antipatharia; family Myriopathidae; genus Plumapathes; species Plumapathes pennacea. The sequence goes on along the minus strand of OZ038463.1, from coordinate 6,423,472 downwards.
GGAGTACTCAGGTGTAATAGTGATGGGGAGGTGTAAAGGCCTATTTTGGGTTTGATTTAGCGATTTGGGGACTTTTCTGGACAGAAATCTCTCCCGATTGAAAGTTTATGTTGACTGGAAAGTCTGCCGATATACTATAAATCTTTGGCGGCAGGAATATCACTGTGAGTATTAAAATAGACAGTGTAACGTTTAAGGCAATACTTGAAAACGAAATAAGACATGATACCAGTACAGTGGCGCCTAAAAGTTTTAGGACATGTCCACGCGTGTAAAGTACGTGCACTACACGTACGTGTAATACACGCTAAAGCTCATTAACTCAAGCAGCGTGTATTACACTCACAGCGTGTACTACACGTTACTGCGTGTAGTTTACCTTTTGTTATGCAGACGATTGTTTTCTGAAGTTTTCTGCGTGTAGTCAACGCAGCGCTCTGAACTGAAAATTCTTTTGTCTGCAATTATTGGCTTCTTTCAAGCGAATCGTGATACATCGGGCCGCTTTTGCTCCTTTTTGTCGCTCAAAAGCGATCTAACTGAATACTCTTGGTTAAATGCTGCCGCTTTTATTAAACTCCGTTACTTCATCGTTCGAATGCTTCTGAACATTTATCACAGTGATGTATCTTGTTATTCATGGCCGCTGTTAAACTTCTTTACTTTGCCGTTCGAAATATGAGCTAAAAATATAAAATACGCGCACCGCTGATTGAAAAGAATCGCAAAACCCAAACACATCTGCAAACACTAGAATTAAATCTTGAAAAAAGTTTAACTAGAAACATGAGCGCAAAGGAGCACAACACAAATGATCAGTTTCAATAGACGTTTAGTGCTAATGAGCCGAAGGAGGCGTTGAGGTGTCAAATTGCGTAAACAATGAATCCTTTTAAAAGCTTCTGGGTCATTCCACAGTATTTTGGACATGAATATCAGTTTTCTAAATGTTTTGAATCAAACCCAAAATGTCCCCTAAGTTGTAGCTTGGTGTTGATAGTTTACTTTATGATGTGATTTATGGGGGTAGCATGTTGATAATGATGCATAAATTATAATCAAACATGAAAAAAGTAAAAATGGCCGTTGCGGAGAGGACAAATCAATTTATTATTTAAAAACAAATGAAAAACTGAAACCTCACAAAAGTTATCAGGACATAAACAGTTTATAGTTACTATTACTGATGCGGTTTACAGAACAGTTGTTACAGGATGATGTTTTACCCAGAGTCCTGTGCTAGAGACTGTCCATTTGCTAAATGTCCTCTCCGCAACATTTTGAAACCTAAAAGTTTATGTTATGGATGACCACATAATCATATTAGGTAAACAGTTTGATAACTTCTAATTTATAACAGGAGGTATATTTTATTGTGTTCAGATATTCTTCAGCTCATCACCTTAATGATTTAGGGACGTTTTCTTTTTGTTGCGGAGAGGACATTTCTGTTGCGGAGAGGACACATTGCTTAGAAGTTGATTTAAAATAAACTCATTATAAACTAAATAAATTCTAAAATAAACTCATGTTAGGTAAATTGTACTTTTCAGGGCTTTTAGTATATTTTGAAGTGTGCAGCAGTGTACTTAGACTGCATTAGTTAAAAGTTTGAGAGGAAAAGGAAGATAACATTAGTACAAGGCATTCTGTCTACTCAAACAGCATTTGGGAGAGCACTTGCTAATAAAAATCACTTCACCACATTCAAAGTTCTTGCACAGAGTGGGTGCCAAAATGTTTGATTGGCCTCAGATAGATGAAATTGATAAAGTACATGCCACCTGTGTGTTTTATGGCCCAGTACGATGGCAGGGCAATGGCCCCTTTGAAACTCCAGATCTGGAGGAACTTGGAACTGTTTTTCAAGCTTTCAAGGAAGCAGAGTTGTCACTAAACTGCTACACTATGTTGCTGTTCAGTAAACATGAGATATGTACAAACATTGTACATTAACATGTACAAGTATTTACATGACTGTGTTGAAATCAACATTGTTGCAACAAGTTTGAAATGAAATGTTTTGAAGTTACTGTGATTAGGACCTTGTTATTGTTGACATTTAACAGCATAGTATGTTTCTTTAAAAGCTGTTATATATTATATAGGATATGTTAATAACAAAGAATTTATGTGTACTTGACAAGAATTATTTTGTGGGGTATTTTTGCCAAGTATTCTGGATTTTTGGTTTTACCCATAATGCTTTGTGGTCTGAGTCAGCATTAAAGTTTATGCATTTCATAAGTTTTTTCCAGAGTTTCTGGTAACATCAGTTCTTGATGCACCAAATACAATGATTAAAACTACAATGAAGTAATAATGTCTATCCATATCAAAATCAACTTGAAAAATGTGACCACAACCCTTTTCTTTTTCAATACCATGCTAGTCTGATCAAAGGACCTTGTTTTTGTTGACATTTATCACCATATGTTTCACTAAAAGCTGTTTTATATTCTAGAATGTTAATAAGGGTTGTTCAACATAACACACTTTGTCAAATTCAATGAGATTTTTGTGTTATTTGTTCATGGACAAAAATGTCCTCTCCGCAACGTCTTCTCCGCAACAGAGACACATCAAAATATGGTCAGTTTTTCTGATGATCGAACAAATGCAGCTAATTTTTTTTGCCATATATTTAAAATATATACACCACTCTTCAATACAAAACAAAAAGAAATTGTGAATCCATCATAGAATCAGAGAACTTTTCACTTAGATTTTGTAAAACAAAAATAGCAAATTCTCTGAGTCTTCTCCGCAACAGTCACTTATCTTGCTGTAGTCTTCCATGGTTAAAACTTACAGAAAATTGCAACATAGTGGGCATAGCTATAATAAATGTCTACAAGAAAAAGGTAGAATTTTATTACTGTGACATTTGGATTTCGAGCTGTGGCATACTGAATGTCTCTAAATGTCTTCTCCGCAACATACGAAATACTGTGGAATGACCCTTCTCTAAACGTGGTGTATTTCGGTGTGTTTTTATCCATGATAAACCTTCATAGAAAAAAAAATTAAATAAAAAGTGGGTGGCGTATAAGTTAACATGTGGTAACTTTAACGCCACCAAAACGTCTGGGGTGGCGCACAAGTTACTTGATCCATATTGGTTTTAGAAGTGCCAGTGTCGGACTGATTATGTAGATTCCAAAACAGAAAGCGTGACCACAGCGTGTAAATAATAGAGCGGCCGTAAACAAGACATTCGAAGCAAACTTTTTAAAAACGAATTGAAAGATTAGTTCGGACGAGTTTATAAATTAGCGGCCGAATTTAGGATAAATCTTCGGAGGTTATTGAAGCGAAGTGGAAGAGTTTATAAAAGTGGCCGCACGTAAAGGATACTAGAACGGTTTTCGAAACGATTTGTTCTGACGAGTTTTTTTTATATAAACTTCGGTGGTTACAGAAGCGAAGTGGAAGAGTTTATAAAAGCGGCCGGGAACAAAAAGCACAGAATTCAGGATAAAGCTTTAGAAAGATTCTCTCTGACGACTGCAAACGGAATAACAATGGTTTAGCCGTCTTTGTCATCGCACAAAAGAGCTGTCACACCTTCATCTCTAGCTGCGTGTAATACACGCTGTTAATGAGCTACGAAGCTGCGTGTAGTTTTTGGCCGCTTTTGCAATTGCGTTGATTACACGCAAGTTTATGAATACGTGTAGTCAACGCAACAGCGTGTAAAGTGCGTGTAGTGCACGATAAATTGGGCGTGAAATGTCCTAAAACTTTTAGGCGCCACTGTATGATTCAACTACCCACGTACTTGCATAAGCCACGTTTCTGTTGATGCCGATACTGTCATCTCCGATCAAATGCACTCGCTTCCCTCTCTTGTCCTCGAAATATTCCTTCAATTTGTCGGCAACCTGCGTTTTTCCCGAAGATGGAAAACCACACATCAAAATCAATGGCATCGCGATAGTTTTAGATTTTTTTACGCTATTATACTTTATGTATGACTGCATAAAATGTCTTTTTGCCAAACACGGCTTTGTTCTCCTTATTTAGCTTGCCCTAGTACCAGCTCCTCTCGTCCCAAACCTGGTTGAAAGAAGACATGGCCGCAGACGGAGTGTTGGTTATTTTACTTGCGCTAATATGCGTTTCATGGGCAGACAGTGCTCTGAAGAATCTTGACGACCAAAATTTCGAGCATCTGACACAAGCTGCGACAGGAGCAACTACTGGTGACTGGCTGGTCGTCTTGTAAGTACATAACGATCACGCTTTTTCGCGCCACGTGCACGTCCTCAGTTGTGTGGACGCGGCTACGTTTTAAACCTTGCTTCAGTTAATTTTTCACCGATCGCGAAGCTTTTGTCTATATCTGTACGTCCAAGGCTTTAGAGAGTTTTGTACCGTCCAACAAGAATCGTCATGTACTTAATTTATCTATCTTGAATTTATGTTAGATAAATGTTTAGCCTATAAACATGACCCATATTAATTTGACGCAGCCTTTTTGCTGCGTTTTTTTTTTTTTTTTTTTTCAAAAGCCGACCAATCCAGGAATGACTGAACTCCTTCTTTCAACCTCTTGGCGAACATCAACGACCAACTATAACGCTGTTAAGGTCAAAATTAGCTTGTTAATATCAAAGTATTGTGTAGAATAAACCTTATCATTCATTTCTTATGCGACAAAAAATTAAAAACATAGGTCATATGACATACTGATCAGGAACACTGGCTATAAATCATGCACTGTGGAAAAGGTTTTCAATTTTGCTCTCTGGGTGATCATTTAACAGATCTGGGCCTATGCAAGCCTGTAATTTACATTTAGTTGGCTCCAGAACTTGGAAAGAAACTGTGTCAGTCAAAAAGTGGAGGGATAGTCACCAGATAGTCTGATCATAAAATTTCAGATGACATTAATTTATTGATGCATAGTTTATTGATCTTTAAAAATGGAATGGAATGGAATAGAATGAAAAGAACATGTTGTGACTAATATATTTATATTAATTTACCTGTTCCTAATTTGAAATTACAGTGATTAGTATAACTGCTTAAGGAAAGGTAATTTCAGCAACTGAATATGAACCTTGAAAAATTCACCTGTCATGAGTTAAAACGCACCTGGTTTTTAATGCTTTACTCATTAGCATGCATTAATAGTGTCATGAAGATAATATTCCTTCATCAGAGTCTAAGAAGGAGAATGGTACAGTACATGGCATTTCATACCAAATTACTACATGCAGCTATCAATCTTTTATTGTGACATGCTATCACTTTTTTCCTAAACTGGTTGAGAAAATTTGTCTGTGATGCCAATTCTGCCAACCATTTAAAAGAAAATACATTTAGTTGTGATGAGGACAGTTTGACTAGGTTGTTGTTTAGTGCAGGACATATTTATGTAGATGCCATTTGAGAGGGTGTAAGGAATTATTTTATATTTACAGACTTTGTCTTGCATATGAAATAACTAATATTTACAAATATGTACATGGTACATAAAATGTGAACGCATATAAACTATAACACAGCCGTCACATTGAAAGTGGGTAGGCTTTTGGGTCATATTCAGTCATACCTAAATATACACTTTAGGGTGGAAGTTATGTCACCAACATTGCAGTCATTATACACGTGAATTTATCATCTGAGCTACTTTGTTATGCTGGAAGTTGGTGGGAAATTTAATATTAGTAGAAAGACAAAGTAAGAGGTTTCTTTGCTTACTGTTATATAAAATTTAGTGGCCTGCAGCCATACAATAAACAATTTGAAAATTTGAAATTGCTGCCGTTTTCTGATAGATGACATAATAACAGTTATAAGCTGAAGTACAAGGCCAGTTATTCCAACCTGCTGACACTGCAATTAGCACATGTAGAAGGCGTGCACTGCATAGTTACAAATGACTAATGATCTAAGAACTAAGTGTCCAGCAGAGACAGTACACATGCAGTACTATAAATTTTGTTCAATTTGGTTTAATCCCTTTCAGTTCCATGGAACATGAGAAATGTGTAAAATGCAAAGAAGTTGAAGAAGCATTTGAGAAAGTCCATGAAAAGTAAGTACACAAATGTAACTTCATGTACTGTACCATTACCGCCCCGGCCAATAAAATGGAGAAAGACTTCTACTGTATGTGTACCAAAAAATTTGCTTGACAACTTTTGAAGCTGACATATTAATATTTGTATTGAAGCTTCTACACTATGAAGGCTTTACCAAGAAGCTCAATGCTCCTTGTTGAACATGCGTGAGCCACACTCTTCCAAAGATTTGGAGGAGTCAGACCAGTTTCTTTGTCTAAAACAAAAACAGTCAATATGAGTAACTGTGGGGCTGCCACACATGCAGTTCTGTAAACTGCAGACTTTTTTTCATGCTCATAGTGTTCTTTGAAACAAGACTTTGACAGGTTTGGCCACACAAGGCTTGTACATGCTCAACAAAGAAAGTTGAGCTTGTTGGCAGAGCCTTCTCCTTATATTGTGTTTCAAGCATAAGGAGATTGAATGTCTGAGCTTCTGCTTGCATAGTAATGTAATATCAATTTCACATGGATCTAATGACCTGATTGAAATATCTTATTGTTTGTATGCTTACACTTTGTTCATTTGTTTGTTTGTTTGTTTGTTTGTTTGTTTGTTTCTAGGTTGGGTCATAAGCTGAATGTTGCCAAAGTGTGGCCCACAGGCAGCTTATGTGAGTCAACAGTTTTTTTTTTTTTGGGGGGGGGGGGGGGGATTTTGTGTTTGAATTCTATGCTCATGCTTAGTGCTTTTTGCAATGAAGCTCCAATTGGGGACAAATGAAATGGTACAGTCACACTCAGTTTTGCAGTCAACTGCACCATGAAAACTGTATAATCATATTATAGTTTAATGGCCGTTTTTAGCCAGTGTAGGAACACTGTAGGCTAATAAATACAGCAGTTAAATTGATCAAGTTGATTGAAGTAGTTTGTGTACACTATATGTGACACCTAGCCTGCCTATCAAACACTGTACTCACACTTTGCTACTCGTCTTAATCCCAAATTTTCCATGACCCACATACCATTACATTTCCAATATTTCTGATCTCCTTTTTGCTTTCAGTTACACATCGGAGATTTGGTGTTGCAAAGTGGCCCTCAGTGTATTTGTGAGTTCTGCATATCTCTATCTCTCTATATAGTCTGTGCTAGATTTCCCATCTTTCTCTTCACCTTCCTCTCCCTCTTTGTAACTGAGTTGATTAATCCATATTCCTGCTTTACAATCAATTCCTGGAGGTTCAGAATGTAAAGAGATCATGGGCAAGTTTATTAGAGCCACTTACAATCATGGAAGCTCTTGAACACTCTTGTTACAAGGCTGCCAAGAATATTCTGACCAGCTTTTCATATATTCCCTTCGTAGCTTCCGTCATGGCAGAATGTATACCTACCCTAATGAACAGTATGAGGGAGAGTCCTTTGTGAAATTTGTTGAGGAGGGTTACACCTTTGCTGCAAATGTTGCAGTCCCTCCTCCCACCTCTGCATTGTGAGTATAAATTTCCAACATCTTTCCTGGGCGAATTTATGTAAATTGATAAATATGAAAGAACATTAGAAAGCGGAACAAATGGGCAAGGTGTTGTACTTTGTGAAGAAAGACGGAGAGAGTGTGCAGTGTCATAGAGCAAAGCATGGAAGGGCAGGGTGGAATGAAGTAATGTTCTGTGGGATGGGGAATAAAAATTAAAAGAGGATGGGAATTATAATGAATCTTTTGTTACATTCTTTTTTTCAGTGACATTTATATGGAACACCTTTCATCTGACGTGAAGGTAATTTTGTTATCTTTTCAAGCCCCAAACTGTCCATGGTTTGATTGTTTGTTTGTTTGATATTTTGTTGCCTTTGTTGGTGTTGGTGTTGGTGGTGTTGTTGTTGTTGTTTTTTTTTTAACAATTTGTTGGTTTATTTGTTTTGCTTTGTTTTGTTTGTTTTGTTTGCTATAGCACGTAATCAATCTGAGAAAGAACGCAGCTGCTGTGATCTTCATCGCTGGAATTCTCCTTGGACTGGTACTTACTTCGATGCTAAAGTGCGTGTCGAGCTACCTCATGAACACGTTCCTGCAGGAACCAGAGGAACTTGAAAAACTAGAAGAAGTGGAAGAGGGAGAAGAAGGAGAGGTAGAAAAAGAAAGCGAAGAGATTGAAGGAGAACAAGGCGTTGAAAGCGAAGACAGAAAAGGAGACGAGGCAGAAGAGGGAAAAGAAGGTTCGGTAGGAGAGGTAGGCAGACAGGAAAGTGACGGCCATAATTTAGAAAAGCAGGGAGAGGAAGACAAAAAAACTAAATAGATTTTAATATATGACGAGCTTCTAAAAGAACTTGACCCTTTAAAACACCTGGGTATTTTTAATACAGATTCTCCAAACCTTCCGTGTGGAAACCGTTCTAGTGATTTAGTGAGAAAGTGATGGCTGAGCAGCTTGCAGTAGTTTTATTTGAGCGCGCCATTGGACTTGGAGTTTTCCATAGTACTGAGGCCATGCACCTCAAGGGAAAGGATGTCGAGAGAAAACTAATTTTGGTTAGCTTGTGGAGACTAGAGAGTCTAACTTGTCTTTTCAAACTCTCCGTTTGTCACACTGTCTATACGTGTACGTCAAAGAAAAGTGGTTGTTAATATAAATGAGAAAAGCAAAGTGGTTCACTCTAATAGAATATTAATAAAATTTTATTCACTTGGTTTGACTTCGGAAGGGGGAACGGCGTAAAACGCTATCAGAGTGCGCCTGCACAGTGCGCTCCGAGGGAGGGATCTGGCGTGTGTGTTGAGGGGGGGGGGCAATCTCGTACCCAGACCCTCCGATGTCTTACGCGCATGCCCGACGAAATCAAAGGCTCTGGCAGAATCCGATTTTAGAGACCGCAAATCGCGGTCTTCCGGTTTCTCTGCGCATGCTTGAATGGCAGAAACAAAATGGCTGACAAGGTGGTCTTTGAGAGCGCGCTAAAATATGGGTTGAAAGAAATTGGAAAGGAGGATTTCGTTTTGAAAGAGAAGCAGCACGAAGCACTGCAAAGTATAGTTGTCCATGGGAATGACACCTTGGCAATATTGCCCACCGGTTACGGTAAATCTCTGATTTACCAGTTGTTGCCCCCAGTTTTCGACTTCATGTGTGCTGGCGGGCAAACATCAAAAATCGTTGGAAGCTCGGTTTTAGTCGTATCACCATTAAATGCTCTCATGAGAGACCAGGTTGAAAAACTAAGGGCATCTGGAGTGAAAGTATGCATATGGAAAGGAGAAGGTGACAAGGTGAGTATAAATGCACCAGTCAAAAAATTGAAACTCCGATCCCCGACCTTCCACAGAGCTCTTCGACTTTGAAAGGTAGAGCGTTATATCCACAGCCAATATTGCCGAGGCGTTGGATTATTTGCATCGTACGGCCGACTTCATAAATTTGATCACTGAATTGTTGACAAAGCTGGAGCGATGTTACTGTCCCCTTCGTTCGCTGCAATGTTCATGTATGCGTATTTTTGTCCGCCCCAAATCATCGTTGTTTCAGAATATATTATGGCACAGGTCATTGCGTTAATTTTGTGCGTTCAAAAAGACACATGCCGAAAAATGGACTGGCAAAGTTTAGCTTTCAGGCGCATGCACATTCAAAACAGGTCAGATTTTCTTCTGAATCCCTGGCTATACCCAGGGGCATTAACGGCAAACTTGCCTCCTGGGGGTGGCCCAAAAAGTTGTGAATTTCCCAGGGGTTGGGGAGTTTCACCGGAGATGTGACACACACACACACATATATACATACATGTGGAAGGCACTACAGTCAAACCTGTATTAAACAGACACCCTGTATTAATCGGACAGATGTCAAAGTCCTGAAAATCAACTTCCCTGTAAGATAACTGTAAACTCTACCTGTAGTAAGAGGACACCCTGTATTAAGCAGACACTTCACAATTCCCTAAGGGGTCCACTTAATACAGGTTTGACTGTAGTTGGGATGCATCAAAACGACCTTCTGATCACTGGGAATTTGTCGGTTTGCAGTCTCTTTTGATTTTATGTTACATGAAGTAAAGTACAGTGTTCGGATTTGGCAGGTATTATATGCCATTTTACGGGTAAAGGGCAAATATTCTGATGAGAAAAGCAGTGAACAAAAATTAGTCAAAGTATAACAATTCAGCTGCAATTTTATCCACGATCAACGAGTGGTCAGTTTGATGCATAACATCAAGTACAGAAACCTTAGTATACACCAGATGATCTGATATTGCAATAATATTATTGCAATATTATTGTGTAACATTATGTTACATGACCAGAATGTTATATGTGTCACATCACCAGGACAGATAGTTCTTTTATAAAAATGGTAAAATTACTGACCTTATCATCTTCTCCTTTCCAAATGCAAAATCTCACTCCAGATGCTCTTACATGTACATGTAGTTTAGTAACTTGGTCTTGCATCAGAGCATTCAATGGGGAAATGACCAAGCTTCCAAGGATTTTTATATTTGCCCGTCAGCATGCACAAAGTCGAAATACTGATAAATCAGAGATTTACCATACCCAGTGGTTAATATTGCCAAAGTGTCAGTTCCATGGGCAACTATATTTTTTTAGCTAGCAAACCTAATATTCGTACTGCTTATCATATTTTCCTTTATTTGTTTCAAACCATACTTCAGCACACTCTCAAAGAACACCACCTTGTCACCCATTTTGTTTCTGCCATTCAAGCATGCACAAAGAAACCGGAACACACATGTTCAAGTTCAGTGAGCTGAAACCAACTAGTGACTACCCAAACACATTCAAGAATGCTGTTGCATGAGAGAGAGAGAGAGGGGGGGGGGGGGGGGGGGGTGAAGGCTCTTTATGTTTTCCATGTCACCTTGTAATATTTTGTTGCCCTAAAATAGTTGGAAAATGCCCAAGCTGGTGATGATTCACTTGAACAAGAAAATGATCTGTATATACAAATGAAGGGTTGAGTGTTGAAATGCAGTAAGTGAAATTTAGGTCAATTTTCGTTTTTTATTATTTTTGATCAGAATTGGCCTGTGTCATCTTTTAACGGAAAAATATGTGTTCCGTTGTTGTTGTTTTTTTTTTGCGATTTGCCGTTTGAGAAGTCTAAAACCAGCCCTTTGAAACGGACTATATCTGCTTGACAACTGACTGATTTTGCGGGAAACCAGCTATTGTTATGCATAATCACGGGTTGTTGTGCAGCGATGCGGTAAGTTTACGTCTATTGTTTTGCCGTATATCTGTATGAAAATATATGTGCTACATGTGAAGTTATAATATATTGCATTTTATGTACACATGCATGTCATGCAAGTCTGGAGTGAAGAATGACCTTCAGTTGGTTTTTCAAGAATGTGTCAAGCTGCACCATTTTATTCAAAACCAGAACCTATACAATTTATACAGTGATATACAGTAGAACCCCGTTAACTCGAACTCGGTTAATTCAAACTGTCGCTATCTCAAACTCAAACCCATTTACCTTGGATTTGCCCTTTCGGTCATGCTTTAAACTACAGGCTAAATCAAACTCTGCTAACCTGGACTATTTTATATTAATTCCCCTTGGGAGTTTGAGCTTTAGCTGCTGGTTCAGATAGCGACATATAACATAACATGATTTTTATTCTTGTTATATACACTTTTTACCTTGTGTTTTGAAAATGGAACTCATAGAACAGAACCAGATGTTTCATTCCTGGTGCACAGCTTTTGGCACTGGTGGTTTACATCCTGCAGGATTTTGAATTTCACTGCATCCTTCACCTCCTTTGATGCAGTGACAATCTCTGCCAGCTGCTCTGCTGTGGCGCTGGTGGGTACAGCAAGCACAGCCTTGATGGCACTGATGGTCTGCCTGTCCAGAATTGCTGTTTTTGCAAACTTTGTAAAGTATTATAATATTATATAAACATAAGTATGCACATGTGAGCTGATAAGTTATAATGATAACAACCATAAAGAGTAAGAAATATATCAATATTTTTTTAGTGTGTGTTGCAATAATAATACAATTTATTGTTTCAACGTTTGGGTACCTAAGACAAACTGCTGTGCTGCAGTATTTTCAGAATTCAGAAGATTGACTCAACAAAAGGTCCAGCTTCTCAAAGCTGATAATGATGACATGATATGTTATAGCATTATACTACATTTTTCTATTCATATTAATATATTATAACTCAACACTTTACCTTGCATATTACAATATAATAGACTAAATAGCTACTGTAGCTGGATTGTTTTGTCCATATGCTTTCACATTAAGACATTATATAGGATGCCAATGCATGAATATGAACTAATTAATATTACAATATAAGATTACATGCCAGTTAGTGTTTTACTGTTTACATTATTACAGTAACAGATTTATAAATATATTATGTGTTGAATAATTAAATATTGATCATTACCAGTAAGTTACAAAATACAAAATATTATATTGTGTATACAAACTCAACGTAAACTCAACGGTAACTTCAGTCAGTGGCCTGTTCCATGTCACAACAGCAGTCAGCGGGGATCTGACCTGCAGCCATATAGTGTATTTAGTAAAAATATATGCACAATATTTTGTATTTAATACATAGTCATTTGATTCACACAATAATTGTTAATAGCTAGCTTACCGAAGGATTGCGGAGACCAGATGATGCAAGATTTGCACTTGCCGCTCTCTCCTGATCCGCAGAGGCTTCTTTGGCACTTGCCGCGTTTCCGGATGGCAACTCCAGTGAAGATGGGATGAGCCGTTTCTTAATAGGCCCCGGGTGAGCCAATGCTCGCGCACTTGGAGCTTGGAAATATTCGGTAGTTTCAGCGATACAAGTTACTAAAAGTTATAAAAAAAATCAGATCAAAGAATCCTTTTAAACCGAAGCACCGATTCCTGTTGCTTTTGAGAATGCAAGCACAAGTCGGTGAATTTGCTGCACTTTGATGGTCTTGATGGAACATGGCCTGCAAATCCTCCGAGGTAGTCCATCATCATGAGCAACGTGGATACCAATTAGTTTTAATGTGTCGATTGTCCCATCTTTTGTTGTTTTTTGTCCAAAAAGATCTATGGGATGATTTGCTGGAGTTAATGAATTGTTACAGCACCTACACACTGTGTTAATGTGCGGGGCTGCACACTTGCGTGGCGTGGATTCCGCCATTTTCTCTGTGAACATTTACTTCCGGTTGTTTGCATTGTATTTGAAATAACCAATCAGGATCGTCCAAAAATCGGATTCTGCCAGAGCCTTTGATTTCGTCGGGCATGCGCGTAAGACATCGGAGGGTCTGGGTACGAGATTGGGGGGGGTCTCCCTATATGCATGTCGGTTGCACGGGAAGGCTCCGCAAAGGGTTCCTTTTTTAAGCCTCGGGTATAAGAAAGGGTATACGATGGTAAAACGATGGTTTTGGGTATGTCAAAGGTCGGTAAGAATGGCTGGCGTACCACTTTTAGGTTCTAAAACTCTTGAAAATTCTGACACTTCAGAACGAAAACATTCTCTCCCCGTTTACGGCACAGAAAGGCTGCGTACTTCAAACCGTAGTGCACGTATTGTCATGAAGTTCGCGGTTGTTCTATGGTCGTTAATATACCAAACAAAGGGCGATATTGTCTTCGCATGTTAAAACTAGCACAGCGCTGGAATGTTTGACGGGAGTGACTAACCAGTCACACCTGTTTGTATCCTGACAACTGTGAACATCGGCTCCTTGGGAGGCGGTAGGATCAAAGTAACCCAATTAAACTGTCCCTTCCTTGATTAACATAAACTGCGTGTGCCGGACATGCAGTGTGGCACTTTTTGTTCAAGCTTTCCTGCTACTCCAAAGGAAAAAGAAAAGAGAACCGAAAATTCTCTCCCCAGAGGACATGACAAAAACGCCTGATAAATGTTTGACATAGCTTATTTTCAGTCCATGTGGCCTTAAGACTCGGGTTCTCGGACACTGACCGCTTGGGCCTTGACGAAGCTAAACGAAATTCGCTATAAAATAAATAAAGGCGGAGGCGTCAAGCGTAACAAAGACAGGTGGTTATACAACTAAACCCTGTGTTGACTTTGAGCCCTAAAGCTTGGTACTAATACCATTTGTGCCAACTGATGTTGAATTTTGACACAAAGAGAAAAGAATCGAGAAAATACAAAAACCTGTGAACGTGCTCTATGGAACAAAGAAAGTCAAAAACCGATTCAGGAACGTGATCTGAGACACACGTTGGGAGACTGACCCTGCTTCACGCGGTCACACGGCAAAAAGTACCCGACGGAAATTGTGGTTTAGTTAAATACTTGTACTTCTGCTTCATTGTAAGGCTTTTTTAATGAACGCAAACTCTGTCAACATCCGCCTTTCGAGTTGTTTTAATCTTTTCGGTTCTGCCCAATGTCTGTCTGTCTGTCTATCCGGTTCACCTCAGCGTTCTGTTTGTTTACTCTTGTGTAATCAATCGTCTTATCTGGTATCAATTTATCCCATTTTGTTGCTTGTTTTCAGGCAAGCCGTTCAATTTAACGCGGTGCAGATAGACAAGGAAACAAAACAATAGCAAGGCTCTCACACCAAGCGCTAAATGATGCAAAATTCAAAAGCAAATAAAGCATTCACATTCAACAGCATTTTCACATTCAACAACATAATGTCGATCAAGTTCAAGAAGCACGATGAGATTCAACCAAAGATTTTATTGAACTTTGTTTGACTTTTCCATAACCAGCGGCGTGTGTCCAACTTCCGGTGCCTCCGTCACACGGCCATATATGTCTTGAGCATGTCAAGGGTATTTATAGCTCATTTCGAACGAAACTAGCAAAGATACTGTTCAAGCAAACACTAGCTCGCGTGGACTCAATATCTTATCTCATCCAGTGACCAACACTGCAAATTCCAATAGTTCAGGATCTTGGTGTGTTCGTACTGATTTGGCTCAAAAGTTGGGCAGCCATCCGAGCGTATCATCGAACGCCATGAGTTTCGGCGGCTGTTTTGGAGCGAGCGCAGAGTCCAGAGGCAGGCCGACAGATAAGGTAAGCTGCTTTATTATACAGCTGTCTCTCGGCTACAGAATGTGCGAAAATCGTCTAAGTTTACTTGTTGCAATCAGCCATTTTAATGCGCTAAAGACATGTTTATGAATATTGTTTAGAGAAATGTCGGAGACATGTCGTTTGTCATTTCCGAAAGATTACTTTGAGTACGGCTCTAGCTCTGTGAAAGTGAAATCGATCAAGCAACTTACGTTTTTACCAATTCAGTTGACTTAATACTTTCTCGAATCCTCGACTACCGGCTGCAAATTATATCGAATTTCGGCAACTTCTCCCACGCCACGTTCGTTTGTACTTTTGTCACCCACATCTCGGTCAAGAACTTTCGCTTTATTTTCATCTCGCTAATTACTTCCAGACAGTAATGATTCGGCACTGTGCTAGCAGCTTTTGAAACCATCGCTTAATGTTCGTTTGTTCACAGGATAATCCGAAACAATTCGCACATAAATTGTGGTACATTTCTATATACAATGCCCTGAAGGAACTCCAGATGTTTCGATCGGACGCTTGCTCGATGAAACACAAGACAACGAATATGCGTGAAGTGCATGATCAATATAATATCACGTGCGATGAAATCAGGGTTTCTGTTTGAGTTTGCGATCTAAAAAATCCAAATGACCACCTGCTGGCCCAAACACAAATTAATATGAAAAACTTATGAATATTCTCTTTGTTTAGTTGCACGGTGCTGCATCGCCCGGTTTAGCCGATTCTAACGGATACTGAAAAATAATTTCAAGAATTTTGCACTTTTAACCCAGAGCATGTATCGAAGATGCGGTCTACATAAATACTGAAGCACTTACGCAGGGTTGCCCGGCCGCCCGGGGAGAGAGAGGGAGGGGAGGGGTGGAGGGAGGGAAGGGGTATGCATGCGAGAAGTCTCGGTTTAATAGTGAAATCACTCACAATCTAGAACCACTGAAAATTTTCAAATGACAATTTGGAGTGCTCTGAAGTTCCACTGATCAGAAAAACGAATGTACATGCAGTTTATTTGCCCTGATTACCCATCATGCATCCAAATGCTATTTCGGGCAGAGCCACCATAGGGAGTGCACCACACTCCACCCCCCCTCTCTCTCTCTCTCCTCTTTTTTGAAGGTGACGTCACTAAAGTTGCATGTTGCAGTCAGATGTGTGGATTAGTTTTAATTTTTGATATTTTTAGATTAGATAATTGTTTCACTTATTAGAGCGTCTCTTTCGATTCCTCGGCCGTTTTTTACATTTAATCGGTCACTTATGTTCCAGTAAAAGTATTTCACCTTTGGTAAGTCTCTAAAAATAGCCAGACCACAAACTGATCAGACAGAAATAGGACAAGATCTGACATGTATTATAAGTTTTAGACGTAATAGGACAAGATCTGACATGTATTATAAGTTTTAGACGTCAATTATGTGCTTCCGTTCACTGAGATATAAAATATGATACACTTTCTATTTTTGTATTCTGTGTATAGGCAATGTCTCTTAGTAAAGCAAACGATTAGAACATCACACCCACTTTTTTCATTTTAGTATTGTACATTACACAAAAAGCGTTGGAGTTGAATTATCGCAGCCACACTGACAAAATGCAAGCTGTAGATTTTCGCCGATTCACGGCGTAAGTTCGAGCTGATATTTGCAAGAGATTGAACCTTCACGTTGTGTTCTCGAGGGAATTTGACTGCATGGTGCCTCAGTCTTGGCTTGTTCTAAGCAATATTCAATTAGTAAAAAGAGGTAGCTCCGACAAATTGTGCGAAAGCGTAACGTGTCAATTATTGTTGTAAGAATCGTGAATTACAAGTTTAACTGTTGAACTGAAAAAATTCGCGTGCAAAGTTGGAGTTCAATTATAATATCAGCAATATCGATGAAAAGTAATCTATGCGATTGGTTTCTAGCTTCCTTCGCAGTCCGCGCACCAACTTTGTCCCCTTGCGTTGAAGAGCATGTGGAGGAGGTAGGATTCACACGGGTATAAAAGTCAATGAGCCCATAACATAAACATTTGCGACGAAAAATAACCAGCACAGCGGGAATAACATTCCTGACATTTTGTATGTACACTTGAAGCGGAACCACTGTATATTTAGGCCCCGTCCACACTAATCCGGATAAATTTGAAAACGGATATTTATTTATCCGTTTTGGCCTCCCGTCCACACTAAGACACGTTTTCGGTGACTGAAAACGGATATTTTCGAAAACGCATTTTAGTGTGGACAGCAAAAACGACTCGAAAAACGGTAGTGTGGACGGAAAACTTTCCATGCGTTTTCATACGAAACCTCCGTTTTCAAACTTATCCGGATTAGTGTGGACGGGGCGGCTTACTCAGCCACCAGATGAAAAATCGCTCAAATTCGCTCAGAAATGAAACACAAGGAATAACAACACACCGGGAAAAAGATAAGTCAAGATTTTTTAGTTTTACATTTTTAACTGAAACTCAGATTGGGGAGCCTGTGTCGATAGTTAATTTACGGAACAATAACGATGTGTTCACAAGTTAAGTCGACGATAAAAACATCCAGAATCGGAGAGTTGAAGAGTTGAAATGTCAGCCGTCTTCTCCCCATGCCCCCTGACATTTCAGACTACCCGTTTCCGTGTACACAGAAAACGGGAGGTATGTTCAAACTTCACACGTAGATTTTTTGTTCTCGCAGTTGCCACTTTCAGGAGTAATTTAATTGGGTATTTAAAAACTATTGAGATGTACATATAATCACTCTACCAGCAATTGTTTTAATGGTAAACTGGTTCCAAATGTGAAAGGGATCCTTCGAAACTTAGCAGTCGTGGAAAAGGCCCGTAGATTTTTCTTGTTTCTTAGTTGAAGGTCAGTTCTACTAGCTAGTAGACTCGAGAAAATGTACACCCAAGGAGCGAACAATTGTATACATGCGTGGAACGGGAAGGATGCAAAAACGTTTTTAGGGAACATTAATATTGCTCCGGAATGCTGTATCGTTCGCGTCGCGTAGACATGCGTTGGCTGCAAACTTTGATGGTGGTATAAAGGGCATTTTCCGACAATATACTTTTTTAATGAGCATTCTTCCCTCGTGAAACGTGGGATCAAACCGCCCAGTCTCTCAGGAGGTGATTTGTCCACCACCGTGAAGCGTAATTCTTGATAATTGCTGCTGATTAAGGAGACAGCAACTACTAATCTTGCCGTGTGGCCTTGATTGTACGTGCTCGTTCATTCGGGTTAATTCAACAAAGCAAGTCATCCGAAACAACATGACTCCCCCACCTTCTTCTTTGTGAGGAATTGGGCAAGAGGTGATTCCTATGGCAAAACATAAACAGAAAGAGAGTATAGCGAACTTTCCTCGTAGTTTTGGTTTCCTTTGTTCTGCTTCCTTTTCCGTTATTTTTCTTTCTTATCACTCACTCACTCACTACTGTATGAGGAAAGAGATAGAAGGGAAGATTAACGAATAAAAAAGACAGGAAAACAAAAACGGAAACACGGAAGAGAACTTTTAAGTCGTACGAAAGAAAAACATTGGAAAACTAAGAAAGGAAATTATAAAACAAAAGCCATTCGTCAATAGCGCAGCAAAAGTAAACAGAAAGGGGATAGAAAAAAGTATCCCCAAACCGTAAATAAAGAAGCACCAAAGAAAAGAAAGATGTTGAGTCGCAAGAAAGAAAACTATAGAAAGCCATAAAAAAAAAAAAACAAAGAATGTGGTACGGTGGTACTGAAAGACTGGAAAAACAAAAGTAAAATTAAAAGTGAGCGAGCACGCAGAAAGCTCAAACAAACGAAACAAAATCAAAACAACACAAAACAAAAGTAGCTGAGAGACCTCACTCTAACCGAACTGCTCGAAAATAACCTCCCACGTGATCATTGAATTCAGTTTCCACTAAGTGTTCTTTCCGGTGCGACCTCCGCACACTTCACAGGTCGCACTTTCAAAGTTTTGTTTCACTTTCTTCACTGAAATACGGAGTTTTATTTACACTGTACCGCGGATAGCTTTGCTTAGCGCAACAAACCTCTTGGATAGGTCTTCAGTTTAAACAAGTTTGGAACCCTGTTTTTGTGCGGACCCTATCGACGACTATTCCCCTTTAGTGGCTCGCGCCGTTTTTAATTTCGACAATAAGAAGGCGAGATAGATAAGAAGATCCTGCAACAGGACATACCCAGCTTGATTCACAACGGGCTGAACGAACTGAAGACGTGCAGTTAATGAGACGTGACTGTAACATCCGGTGTCTTGAGTGTAAATAACGTACGGTCCGAATAGATCATGCGCAACAGCACAACATTGCTGTGTCATGCTTGGGGTGTTTCTATTTCTTTAAGAAAACGTGACGATTTGTGGAAGGTCACAGCATACCATTTTTTGACGTACCTTTTGCGGCCCGAGACTGTCGACTTCAATTTTCTCTTTTTATCTGAATATCGTTATCATAATAGACTGAATGTATGATTTTCACCACGATTTTTTCCAATCTCACACGAGACAGCAAATGTTCCTTTTCTAACCTTGTGAAAATGTTATGCAAACAATCTTCCAAAAGTTCCACAAGGAAATTACATTATTTTGCTTCGGGATCACATGACCTGTCTTGCTATCCCAGCATGCGCGTAGAACGCAGTGGTCAGCGACCACTCCCTCCAGTGTGGGGAAGAAGTGTGAGATAAAAGCGAAGGAAAGACCATTTAGACATGAGATTTCGATTAAATTCGCCCCACAAGTGATCTGTACTCCCCTCCTCTCTTGTGGGAAGCAATTCCAAGGAACGATGAGCGAGTTGTGGCTAGTTCGCTTTTGTCTGCCCTGCTGTGCAACAACGGAGCAACCTCAGCCAGTACGGACCGTCTCTATACTTGTCTGGAACAATTTTACGAAGATATTGCATCAGCCTTTATTGATTTGAATGTTTCTTTGTTTATTATTTTTACAGAGAAGACGGCCGCGCATAGATCGGTCGATGATTGGACAGCCGATGAATTTTCAGGTAAAATGAATGATCGATCTTGCTATGCGAGTGAAAAATATAATGGTCTAACATAACTTCGAATGTTTCATCCGCAGCATACGGGCCACATAGGATCTGGTGACATGGCCACGTCTAGCGTTGAGGTGAGTCTTCGAAAAATAAGTCCATTTATTCAATTAAAAGTCTGAATTCAAATTTCCCCATCACAATTTGTGTCTCCTCGATATTCCAGACAATACATTCGGCACCTAAGTTTGCCACATTGACACAGTTTGTACTTCTTTAAGGAAGTATTATCACGTCCAAAGAAAAGCTTTTTGGTTGACTAAATATAAAATACAGGAGAGGGGTGTTGTTTTGAGCCAATCGTCACCGTCTATAAAATCAGTTTACATATTGATCTGAAAAGAAAACTTCGGCTGTTCAGATTCTGCTCCCATTTTGCCTGGATCAAGCCTCTATTTGAAATCTGCGTGTTTAGAATCTCATCTCAGATTTGTATGTTGTTTTCAGCTGGGCTCGATACAATGTCAGATGCAATCAAAAGGAGGATATACCGAAGCGGCAGTTGCGAACCATGCTACGCCGGCAGGAATTGCGGTTGGCGGCAATTAACCCACCAAAACACTGGTAAGACAAGATTTGAGCGTAGAATAGTAACTTTCTCACTACGGTCAGACCGTTTAAAAGTAAATCACGATTCACTTTGCTTGGCCGAAAGATCATTATGTAAATAATTGTTTCTCATTGCATTCGCGAGTTTCGTCTATCTAGAGAGATTGTTATTGATGCTGAATCTTTACAACGGGTTGATTATCAACCGCATGGCAGTATTTTCTCACTTGCTTTCGGTGCTTGTGACATGCAAATGTTGGGTTTACATTTTGCTTGTTTTGTACTGTTGTCGTGTTTATCTAATTTGGAAGTTGGGTCAACCCCACAAATTACTGCAAAAAGCTGTTTCCTTCATAACAATATCCACAATGGTAGAAGCCTGGACGCATTTTCGTGCCCAGACTCGAGTTTGAGAGGTCTATTAAACTCCCTGGTTAGTTTATAAAATGACCGTGGCTGGCTGATTTGAATAATAATTTGTAAACGTTGCATGCCTTTGTCACACTCAAACAGCAATCAGTGTGCAAGTACATAAAATGCCTTTTACCTTGTCTTAATTGATGAATGTGTTCATTCATTTGGTGAAAATGTGATGATGTTTTGTGCAAATGCTGTAAAAAAGGAAATTTTGCAGTAAATTGTGGAAAATTTGCAGTTTACTGATTTAAATTTCTGTCATTGTGGATTTATGAAGATCAACATAGTTCATTAGTGTATCTAGGAATATATTTAGTCTTCTTTGCATAGGTCTGCAAAGCAGGAAGTTTTTTTTCATTTAGTAACTGTATTTCCTAATGGAATTAACTCTTAAGACCAACATGATAGATAGCTGAGTATACCACACATGATTCACTATCATACATGGTCAATAGTGTTTGAACGATTCAGATTGAAAATGCAACTGGTATTCATAATAGGAAAATACTCCTACATATTATCGTGCATATAATGTCTGATGTGGCAAACAATGCCAATGGGCTGATTGCAAAAGCGAAGACTAATTTTGATGCCCCTGGGAGCATTTCAAAATGTCACTTTCATGTTTGTTATTGGTTAGACTGTCACTTGCCATGCACGATTGTGTCAATTGGGTCACATGAATCTATTGCACAGATGTACAGAGGAGAAAATTATTTTGTTCAGAATCCTGAGCTCTTTCTTTTTTGTCTGTTTCAGGTTGCCTTTATAAAGATTACAGAAACATGCTGTTCATATTGCATACCAACAGCAGATTATACAGAAAAATTATGTGGAATATAGGAATCTCGTCAAAGAAACTGGACAACACCAAAGGACATGGATAAATCTTTTGTAGTTAGTGACTCATTAGAAAAGACGTTTGATCGCATATCTGTAAATAATTAGCTCACTGGGATATTGGGGTTTTGTAATACCATGCCACACCACATAGGTTCTTATCCAAGACATTGATAAATCACCATTGAATGTACAGTATGTTTTGAGTATGAATGAAAACAAACTGAGTTAACCATAGTATGTATTGTGCATAAAATTTAAAGTAGTTTAAATGTAGTTTACCATGTGGCATAAAATTTTCACGGGATCCAATTTTCCAACAGTCTGCAAAATTAGATTCCATAAAAATAAACTCTTGCAAAAAAAATCAGTAAAAATTTACTCCAGTTATTTAGATTACTACAATTCAATAAATTGACTACAAACAACATTACAATTTTTGACAGGAGTTTGTCCAAAATCCACCAAAATGTGTTTCTAACAGAGTCAAATCCAAGTTCATGAACCATGTTCCCACGAAACGCAGTAAATTGATAATCCATGAAATTAAACTCCCACGAATATTTCATGCCACATTGTAACCCCCAAGAAAGTTTGCATGGTCTGGCTATCTGTTTTCATTGAACAATGCAATTTTTTAACACCAGATGGTTTTGCTCATGACATAATACTTCAGTTTCTCAAACCTGAGTTTTAGAACACATGTAAATTAAGCTATTTTTAGCCATCAGGTCTGTTATCTCCAGCAGCATGTCTGAAATAATCCCACAAAGTTTCAGCTTATTGTTTTTTAAATATTCAGGAAGTGGAAGCCTTTTCAAATAACAATTTAATGCGAGTTTGTAGGGCTGAGGCACAACAAATTTCCCCAAAACTGCCATACTTCATATATTTCAAGCTCTTCTTTTTTTTCTTTTTTTTTTTTTTTTTTTTTCCCTATCAGTTTTTAGGCTGTTCCATATTATAACTGGTATTTTATAAATGTTCATTTTGGTGTGGATAATTTTGGCCTGTTGTCAAGCTATGTCATCATTATGGAATAATAATACAATCTGTTGACTTAGACCAAGATCAAAATAATGCCAAACTATTCATGAGCCAAACTCAACTCAGATAAGCTTTTGCTCATTTGTATTTTTTGGCTTAGCTTCCTGAATATTGATATTCTAAGTGAAGAATGACACCAAACCAAACCTGTTTAATTGGACTGTTTGCCAGAATCCATTATGTATGCCATTCCACAATGAAAATATCCAAAACTTCAACAAAACATGGTCACCAACATCAAATCTCAATGTTGTAGAAGCTCCAGTACAGTACATTCTTTAACTTTCTCTGCAATAACCTGGCATAAAAATCTAGAATTTGCCTTATTATTTAAGGTACTATTGCCATATCTGGAAAGCATCTCTTGTGCATTTTTTTGCCACCACATTGCAGTTTAATGATCTTGTTTGTCAGAGATTGCTTTCCCCTTTTCACTGCCAAGGGCAAATACACTTGCATTATTTCTTCAATATTGTTAAATGAAAACAAGGTGTGAACGAAAGCAGAGTACATTCTAATAATAGCAGAATATTGTTGCCACACTTTTGTACTACTAAAAATTAATGCGTTTTAATTGATTGAATTTACTTTCTCTTTGTTTGTTTGTTTATTTTTTTGCTGTTTGATTTTTTTGAGGGGGAGGGTGGTTATGTCATTTTGAAGTGCTAAAGCTTTATTGATAATATGACATGTTATTACATGGGCACGATGTACTGTAGAACAATATCCAGTAGCCCTGCACCTCAGCCATATAGCTGGTCTCGTAACATTTTTGATACGCAAAACACTTCCTGCGGAGAACTCGGCTTGTAACTACCACTGCATGGTGCACTAAATTTGCTCATGTGCACATGGTCTGTAGTCGGGATATACTCTTAATATACTTTTACTATACTTTTTTTAGTGACATGCACGTAAGTGTGTAAAAATACTGCATGGATAAAATGATGTAAAGTGGACAGAGAATTCAACTGGGAATGTATATACAGAATAAAAGATTAATGAAGATTGGCCGCGGACAAGCGGTGAACGGAGACGTTCACACACCGGCCAGCTAAAGCTCCATGATAGAGACCAGTCCAAGTTGGCCAAGTATTACCTGCATAAATCGCCAGTCTGAGCCGTTTAACGCCTTAAATATGAGCTGCCGCTTTTCTGGCTTTGCGGGTGCCGCCCCGGACTATCGCATTTCTATAGTGTTCTTGTAGCCTGCACCGCATACGAACCATCCTCTTCTGTCACTGGTTTGTACGTCTGTCGCTTTTTACAGAATCAACTGTCGTAATGCGCACATGGCCAACATTATTCTGCTGAATTCAAGCATCATCGCCGTGCCATTACAAAGATCGGTGCTGCAACACTGCATAGGGCAATCGCATCCATCATAACCGCAGTCCACGGACATTCCACACGTCTTTATATAGTGATCTGTCTTCTTGCCGTCCCCATCAAGCGATGTGTAATAATATTTCTGACAGACATTGAGATGCAACTGGGGAGGTGTGTCCGAGCAGTTTTTTGAGAGAACGTTTATGTTGCAGTCATCCCAACTCTTCGTGGAATAGCAGACGAAACACTGCACGCCCAAAACTAAGGAAAGAAAAACGCGGGAAACGTGAAAAAGGGACTGGACTTTCTTTGTTCTTGGGCTTCCTGAGTCTGGTAACGAGGGCTCCCGAAAAGAGTGCGGCGCGCGCTTCGCGTTTTGGCCGTCAGTTCTATTTAATACTTAGTTATATTAATTGAGCGCGTGAGAGCCGCAGCAGAGACTTTTACAAAAGAAATCATTGAGGAATTGGCAGCAGATTTTTGCTGCTGAAGTTGGGAGATCGTCAAGTCGATTGCACGATCAAAAAATAGCCAGATCGGCCAAAGTGCAGTGGCGTGTGCAAAAGGCTCTCTATATTCGCCCACACACAAGTGCGGGACTAGCATAATTTTTATTTATTTATTTATTTATTTATTTATTTATTTATTTATTTATTTATTTATTTATTTATTTATTTATTTATTTATTTGTTTGTTTGTTTGTTTGTTTGTTCGTTCGTTCGTTCGTTCGTTCATTCATTCATTCATTTATTTATTTATTTATTTATTTATTCATTCATTTATTTATTTATTTATTTATTTATTTATTTATTTTTCTTTGCCACATAGAATGATAATATATACATATTTACATAGATATACATTAAGAAATTACATAAATAGATTATGTTTGCTAAGCAGTGGCGAAGAAGCCTCAAGAAACGATGGGGCTTATGAGAGGTCATGGTTGACTCCAAGAGCATCCAAAAATGCTGACTTGGGCCACCCGTATGCAAAACGGTTCGAAACCACACCTCACAAAAGACGATCTGATGCATAGGAAATTAGCTGAGTTCTGTGCGTTCCACCCGTTTTGTTTTGTTTTGTTTCTTTTCTCTTTTTTGCATCGCTAGCAACAGAGATACAAAATACCAACCGGTTTCTGTGAGAATTTGCGTCAGCTGAAGTGCGAGGCAGACAAATGTATCAACTGAATAGTTTACTTTGCAGGGATATCATACTGTACGCCGTAACTAGAACTATTCAAACGTTAGCCCTGTGACCAGATAAAGAGGTAAAGCATAGTCCAAGCGCAAGAGAAATAATGGAAAAGTTTGCCGCCCTTGCGTTTGTGCTTGCGTCACAAACAGTACCGTGATGACCGTGAACAGGTAGTCGCTTGCTCTTGCTTTACTCGTGAGAACCACCTTAGCTCTGAAGTGGAATCGGAAATAGATTGAAGACTATCAGACAGTAGGAAGTCACGCAAAGTGAGATCACAATTAAGAAGGCAAATTTAGCATCGACACAAATTACAAACGCAACTGATAAGCGCAAAGCACCATAGCGTATTGAAGCGCCGGTGAGACAAGCACAAGCGCAAGCACATGAAAAAGGAAATAGTTAGATCCTTTGTGCTTGCATCTAGCCTGCTTTTACTGCGAATAGCCACTGCAGTGCTTGTTCTTGTGCAGTTGCGGCACTCGTATGAACCAGGCTTTGTCTGTACTTTTGTGGTGTGTTGTAAACGATATAATCAACCAGCAATTCAGGAAACGAAAAGATTATCACGCCCCGTTCTTTGGGTGAATAGTAAAACAATTGAAGGAAATGATGGCATACTAATTTCATTGAGCGACTAA
The DNA here is from genome assembly GCA_964036295.1 of Plumapathes pennacea. Taxonomy (NCBI): domain Eukaryota; kingdom Metazoa; phylum Cnidaria; class Anthozoa; order Antipatharia; family Myriopathidae; genus Plumapathes; species Plumapathes pennacea. The sequence continues at coordinate 6,397,328 of OZ038463.1, read as the reverse complement.
CCTGAAGGGCATTCCGTCCAAAAGCACAGCAACCAGACTAACAGTGTTACCACATAATAACCGCGGGTCTGCATGGCTTGTTTGAAGCGGTAGTGCGGAAGCAATACAACCTTGTATCGAAGTTTTCACTGAGTGTAATGACGTGCTGCAATGATCAGCTTCTTCGCCAGAGTGTCACTGCCCTTCAAAGAGATGTGAATAATTTGCATTGGAAATGCCGTATCAATAACATGTACTCTGTCGAGTGTTCGCGTGATTTACAGCTGAGCACGAAAGGGGCCTCTCAGCCAGTAAGACGTATAGGGAAAGCAGCTCTGAGACTGTTCAAGTTTCAGACGGTAATGAGCAGTTGTCTGTATGTTTGGTTATCTTTCCTTAGTCTCAGCTGCTATGCATGTCAGGTTGCACCAATGAGTTTTCCTCTCTGATCACGTGGCGATCAATTCTACGTCCACGCATCCGTTCAACCCCGGAAAAATCCCCGACTTGACCCGTTTGTTAGAAACTAGGCTTGAAATATTCGGTCTCTGCTGAAAGATATGCAGTCAGAACAACTGTTGCATTGGTCACCTGTGTCGGCTCATTCAAATTAGGCTTTTTACACCTTTTGTTTTTAGTTACGATTCAGTAACTCGAGGCGTACTATGTATCATTCTCACAAAATGTGAAAACAAACATTTTTTGCTGTGCACATTTTTTTACTAACGGCCTTTTCAGCAGCATATCCAAATCAATTAACCCTGCTTGGATACATTCTAAAAGATATGAAGATTAGTAATTATTTTTTAAAGAGACCACATGTTCTTAGTCATGTAAATTAAATTCGGTTATTTTTATGTGAAAAGCTTGACACAAAGCCGATGAAAGCTAAGAAAAAAAATATATCCGCTGGAAGCGCTCTATGCAGTGTCGGCCACGTTCCTCCTCGAGGCCGAACGCCAGGCTTTGATCGAGAAAGACTAAAGCAACAACTAGGCAGCTGACACAATGGCGCGAAACAACTCACTCCGCGTTCAGCATCACAAACAATAACCTTGAAATACGCATGCGTGAGTGCTAATACTTGCAAAATCTGACGGCAACACATCGGGTTTCACCTAATCACTACGAATAAATGAAGATGTAGAAACAGCAGCGCTGCGCAGTACGATTAGGGTAAAAGGACATAAGAATCGGACACGAGGAATGAGGGGAAAAACCCGACAAAATTCTACTAAAAAGAAAATTCAAAATGTTCAATCTGTATTTCAAATTCGCAGCAAGGAGCTATCACGATGAAGCGTTATACAGTTTCAGTTTCATGCTCTTTATGATTCGAATTAACTGAGTTCGAAATAGAGAGGTTTGACTGTATATTCAATATATGGTTTTGCAACCTGGGGGGGGGGGGGAGGGGGAGTACTCCCATTTATGAGCCATATAGGTGTGTGCCACCTTAAAGGGTATCATTTCCAGCATTTTAGTCTGAATAGGGTCAGAGATTTTGATATTTGGACTGAAATAGGGTTAAAAATTACACATTTTGGTCTGAAATAGGGTCAAAAATCACAAATTTTGGTCTGAAATAAGGTAAGGGTTTTCAGTCCCGGGCAGCACACCCAAAATTTTAAGGAGTACCCCCCCCCCCCCCCCCTGGTTTTGCAAAACTGAACTTTGCTGGTTAATTGCAGCACTCATGTGATTATGGTGTAGCTTTCATTTGCACATGCACCTCATTGAGTAAAATGACATTATGTGAACCTTGTATTTCAGTTTTTTAACTGTCTTAGTTTGTACATGTAGTAAAATATTTACTTTAGAATAAAAATTCAAGGATCACAGGGCTGAGCTTAACACTGATTCTAGCACATTTCTGTAATCAGACTGCATTTGATGGGTTTCAGTACTACAGTGGTGATAGATCAGAAATGATCTTAGCAAGGAGCTCTGAAACAAAACAGGTTGATAAAAACAATACTCTGTGAATGTGTGCAGCAGAAATCTACATATAAAAATGAATGTCAATTCAGAAACAATAAATAGCCATAGTAGAGCGGTTTTCGAATGACTGTCGAAAACCAAAACCAAAGCAAAACCAAAGCAATCACACGATTACTTTCGACAGTCATTCGAAAACCGCTCTATTGAAATTAGTAAAGCTTGTTAAGGTATCACCCCCCCCCCCCCCCCCAAAAAAAATGCCATACAGGTTTTAATTTTTTTACTTGACAAAAAAAACAAAACAGTTGCCTGCGATATATCAAAATGTTTGTTGCAAATCAGCACATTGATTCATGGTGGTGATTGCCATGGATATTGAGCTTTGGAGGAACCTATTGCACAATCAGTGACATCATATATTTCATACAGTTTTTAGTTAATCTCCCTCAATTTTTAATTAATCAGAATGAAACCAACAGCATATGAAAGAGCTAATGAGGGTCTACAAAAGTGTCTTTGAAATTTTGCTTCAAACTTTTTTGTCAACTTTTTAATGTAAATTGTGAAAATTTCTCACATCATTAAAATATTTTAAAAATCATAAAAAAGTTTTGAACCAAAATAATAAAAACTGAGACACAATTTTTTAGACCTCCGTAAGACCTTTCAAATGCTGTAAGTTTCACACCGATCAGTTAAAAATTGAGGGAGATTAAGTCAAAAATATAAAAAACCTGTGATGTCAATGATTGCACAATAACGTTTGCCATATTTGGTATTAATGACAGATATTATTAGAATCTAGACAATTTAATAACAAACAGTTTGATATATAGCATGCCTATGTTTAGTCAATTGATGCCATTTAAATAAATTTCTGCTGGAAATCAGTCATTTGGGGGGGAGGGGGGGGGGTGATACCTTAAAACACACATAGTATTAGTTACTCATCAGTTGTATGTATTTCAAGGTCTCTTTCTTCTTTGAGCTTAATGTCAACCCTAATTTCATCTGGGGTCTGTTCTATGGTTATGACATGAAAATTATCAGGCAACTCTGTCAATCCTTCTACACTGGAGTCATGGTAAAATCCCTGCTGCTTTTCCACACTCTTGTCACTTTCATAGGACTTTCCTCCTGTGAGTATATGTTGATGTTCAGGGGAACTCTTCGGTGTGAAGCCCTTGACACACTTGCTATGGTTGTGTGTTTTCTCCTTCATGTGCACAAGTTGGTGCCTGGTCATGTTGTGTTTCTGTGTAAACCCTTTACCACATTTGTCACACCTGTAGGGTTTTTCTCCTGTGTGCACCAAAAGGTGTTTGGTTAAGTGATTTTTTCGTATAAAACTTTTATCACATTTGTCACACTTGTGCAGTTTTTCACCTGTGTGTACAAGTTTGTGGTCAGTTAAATGACGATTACTTCTAAACCCTTTACCACATTCACCACACTTGTAGGGTGTTTCTCCAGTGTGTAAAAAATGGTGCTGAGTTAGATAACTCTTCTGTGTAAACCTTTTCCCACATTTGTCACACTTGTGGGGTTTTTCTCGTCCATGTAAAAATTGGTGCTTGGTTAAGTGACTCTTATTCAGGAAGCCTTTACCACACTTGTCACACATGTAGGGTCTTTCTCCTGTGTGTAAAAATTGGTGCTGAATCAGATTACCCTTCTGTATGAAGCCTTTATCACATTTGTCACACTTGTGGGGCTTTTCTCCTGTGTGCAACAACATATGCTTAACCAGGTTAGACTTCTGTTTGAACCCTTTGTCACATATTTCACACTTGTGGGGTTTGTCTTCACTGTGTACAAGTTGGTGCACATTAAGGTGACCCTTCTTTGTAAAGCCTTTATCACATTTGTTACACTTATGAGGTCTCTCTTCCGAGTGTGCAAGGTGATGCTCAATTAGGCTACTTTTCCACAAAAAAGCTTTACCACACTTGTCACACTTATGGGGTCTTTCTCCTGTGTGTACAAGTTGGTGCGTAGTCAGGCTAAATTTCTGACTGAATCCTTTACCACATTTGTCACACTTGTGGGGTTTTTCTCCTGTGTGCACAAGTTGATGTTTGGTCAGGAGACTTTTCCGTGTAAAGTATTTACCACATTCACCACATGCGTAAGTTTTCTTGTTAATGTTCACTAGTTGATTGGCTGTCTCTTGGCCTGCCATTGTAATTTTCAGGAGCTTCTTGCAAGACAGAATGTTCCCCTTTAAGCTTCCTGTATCAAAACAGTGTTAATTATTGACCTTGGCCTCATTGTTCATTGAGCTAAACAAACTTACTGTGTATAATAAAGTGTTGAGCAGTATTCACTGTCACTTGGTGTGTTGAGGTATAGGACATGCATAGATAATATATAGTCTGTACTGTAGGGAAGTGACAAGTATAAGAAAGAAAGGGGAATCTTTCTTTGGGTAAACCCCATAGCGCTGCAATAAAGTTTTAATGCTATAAGTTGACCCTTTCACTCCCAAGTTGAAAATGCAGAATCTCCAACCTATGAACTTTTTGAGAAGAAACTGTATGAGTGATGCAGTAGAATTCATAGTTTAATCAGAGTTTTATCTGAGCAAGGCATCAAAAGATTCTCCAGTGTGATATATTTCTGGTGAGAAACTGATTGAAGAAGAAAATTGGAGTTAACACTCTTGGGAGTGCAAGGGTTAATGAAATAATTGGGGTTTCAATGGAGAGACTCTACACAGTGATGATTAGATTTGTTCCCGGGCAAAAACATGAGTGTACAGGCTTTAACAAGTACAAATACCCGCGTGATTCAAACACAAGCAGGTTCAAATATTGATGACAGATCGTTATTTCTTTTGTCCTCTTTGACTACTTTTCGAGAATCGAAGCTGCAGCTGTAAAGAGTCATAGGTGCCTGAGAGCTGCAAGCGCTTTTATATTAGCACTCCTTGGATAAATTTCATACGCATATCACAGAGCAATTCCTCGCTCTTTCAACGTACTCATCAACCAACTATGAGAAAATATAAAAAACTTAATTATCACAACGAAATGAACTCACCTCAAATCTTGTTCTGTACGGCTGACCATTCGCCCCATGCCTACTCGTCCACCTCGCGGTGCACCAATCAAAATATTCCCCTATTTCCTCAGTGGTCCTCTACATTTCATTCGGCGTTGTTTGAGTTATATTCTGATTGGTGCATTTCGATCCGCTGTGTGTTTAGCAAACCGTACAAATAAGCGTGTGAACTTACTCGTTGCTAAATATTTCGAGTTCCATTGAATTTTGAAAATGTCTGGTCGTGGCAAAGGAAAGGCAAAGGGCAGCAAGTCCAAAACTCGCTCATCCCGAGCAGGCCTTCAGTTCCCTGTCGGTCGTATCCATCGTCTTCTCCGCAAAGGCAATTACGCCCAGCGCGTTGGTGCGGGAGCTCCAGTCTACATGGCCGCTGTTCTCGAGTATCTGTCGGCTGAGATTCTTGAATTGGCGGGCAACGCCGCTCGTGACAACAAGAAGACCAGGATCATCCCGCGTCATCTTCAGCTAGCCGTGCGAAACGACGAAGAGCTCAACAAGCTGTTGGGCGGCGTGACTATCGCTCAGGGCGGTGTGCTGCCCAACATTCAGGCTGTTTTACTGCCGAAGAAAAGCGAGAAGAAAGCCAAAGCGTAAAGTGATGGTCGCACAAAACAACGGCTCCTTTAGGAGCCACCAAACAAACAAGGGTCATGACGAAACACCACTTCAATGTCAGCTGGTCGTTTCAGTTCGCGAAACGGAACGACCACAAATTGTTCGTATTCAAACTGCGCGCGCAAAACTGATTCGCCTGTGACAACATTTAGTACCAGCTAGCCCTACTGCGCGATTCGCAGAAAATTTGTCCAGTATATCAGATGCGTGACCAAGTCAGTCGATAGGAAAAGACGGCTTACCGTAAATCTTCGAATAAGTGCCTCTCCTCTCTTAAAGTATTAAGCGCCAGAAAATATATCCCCTGGTAGACCGCAGTCCCTTCTTTCTCTTCCGTCTAGTGCCCGGCGAGCGAGGTGCGCCACGACTTTTGTCACTCGAGTTCGGCCCGGAGTGTGCCACCCGGCCCGAAAACCCTTACCCTATTTCAGAGCAAAATTTGCGATTTTCTACCCTATTTCAGACCAAAATGTGCGATTTTCAACTGTTTTCAAACCAAAATTTGCAATTTTTGACCCTCTTTCAGACCAAATATCAAAATCTCCTACCCTATTCCAGGCTCAAAATCGATTCCCTATTTCAGACTAAAATGCTAAAAACAATACCCTTTGGGGCAGCACATACCTGTATGTGTTATACCCTCCCCGGGGGCAGATTGTGAGGTGGGAGACAACATTGAGGATGGACAGCTGATATGCATAGAGTAGTCAAGTTAGAGTGGTGGCGACCCAGGTGGGTGCAAAATTTGCCCGAGATCGCTTAACCTGCAACCATGGACAACTCAAACACAGATAAACAAAACAGGCGAATTTCAGTTCCTTAATGATCCCTATTGAACCTTAATCTTTCAAAGTTACAACCAGTTCCCCAAGGAATCAAAAAGGCATGTGACAAGAAAACATCTTCATTACATAATATTTTTGTTCTACATTGTTACAATTTGTGGTGACATATGAAGAGTACCAAAGTGAAGTCACAACTAAAGCTACTTTGGGGGGAAATTAGAACAACAATTTATATTTTTTATAGTTAACATTGATTATTGTAATACTTTTTTACATAGTTTACTACAAAAGGACAAATATACAGTATATTCAGCTTCTTACAGGTAGTCCTCCAGCTATAATAACAGTTGTATTATATTTCAAAACAAAATAATATATATCAATAATCTAACATCTTCAAGTAAGAATAAACTATAAACAACAGTAAAACAAATAAAACCACAATGAAACTGTTCCATTTAGACCAATTTTCTGGAACATGCTAGTCATTGTATAGGCTGACAGAAACTTTGGGATCAGCAGAGCAATAAATCACATGTAAGGGCCAAAATGAAATTTCTGAAAATTCATACTTTGATATATGATTACTAACTAAAGGCTTTCAGAACTGAAACAAAAATTTTGAAAATTTTGATGTCAAACTTTGGCACTCTATTCAGAAGTCTCTTTTCCAGGAGCCTGGAGAGCAGATGATAAATGTACAAATAATTACATGATTGAGTCAACAAAAAGAAAATAAACAAAGCTAGTCATCAGTTGCTGTGTGTATTTCAAGGCCTTTTTCTTCATTGAACTTAACATTTACTGTGACTTCGTTTTGGGTTTGTTCTATTGTGATGATATGCAAAGTAGTGTTCACAGTTGTCCCCTGCTCCACCTCGCTGTCCAGCGTGTTGGCTTCTCCTGTGTGGACAAGCAACTGCTGAGTCAGGTCACTCCGCTGTGAAAAATCTTTACTCCAGTTGCCACACACCTGGTCTTCTTCTCCCTTGTGTTGTACACGTCTGTGCTCAATCAGATGACTCTTCTTTTTAAACCCTTTATCACATTTATCACAGTTGTGACGTCTTTCTTCTGTGTGATCAAGTTGATGCCGAATTAGAGTGCTTTTCCATGTGAAACTTTTACCACATTTGCCACACTTGTGGGGTTTTTCTCCTGTGTGTACAAGTTGGTGATGAGTAAGGCGACTTTTCTGTGTAAAGCTTTTCCCACATTTGTCACACTTGTGGGGTTTTTCTTCCCCATGCAAAAGATGATGCCTCCTTAGGTTACTCTTCAGTGAAAACATTTTACCACATCTGTCACACTTGTGAGGTTTATCTCCTGTGTGGACAAATTGGTGGGTAGTTAAGTGACTCTTCAACAAGAACACTTTATCACACTGATCACACTTGTGAGATTTTTCTCCCGTGTGTACAAGTTGGTGCCTGGTCAGATTATTTTTCAGTGTAAATTCTCTACCACATATGTCACACTTGTGGGTTTTCTTTCCTGTGTGCACAAGTTGGTGCCGAGCCAAAGCACTTTTCCATACAAACACTTTACCACATTCATCACACTTGTGAGGTTTTTCTCCTGTGTGTGCAAGTTGGTGTTGGATCAGGTCATTCCTTTGTATAAAGCCTTTGTCACACTTGTTACACTTGTAAGGTTTTTCTACCATATGTAGAAGTTGATGCCTTGCAAGGTTACTTTTCTGTGAAAATCCTTTGTCACATTCATCACACTTGTGAGGTTTTTCTCCTGTGTGTACAAGTTGGTGCTTGGTCAGGTTACTTTCCAATGTAAACAATCTGCCACAAGTGTCACACTTGTGTGGTTTTTCTCCTGTGTGTACAAGATGGTGTCGAATCAGAGCAGTTTTCCACACAAAAAGTTTACCACACTCATCACACTTGTGGCGTTTCTCTCCTGTGTGTACAAGTTGGTGCTTTGTTAAGCCACTCTTCTCTTTGAAGCCTTTGCCACATTTGTCACACTTGTAAGCCTTTGTGTCAATGTGAACAAGATGGTGCCTTCTTAGGTTACCTTTCAGTGAAAATGTTTTATCACATGTGTCACATTTGTAGGGTCTTTCGTCCATGTGTACAACGAAATAGTGCCTAGATAGGTTACTTTTTTGTGAAAATTCTTTATCACATTTGTCACATTTGTGAGGTTTTTCTCTTGTGTGCACAAGTTGGTGCTTGTCCAGGTTAATCTTCAATGAAAACCCTTTACCACATTTGTCACACTTGTAAGGTTTGTCTCCTGGGACTGTCTGAACAAGCTGGTGATGCGTTTGGTGTGAGCTCTCTCTGACAACACGCTCAGGCACTGTGTCCATCTGATGGCACTCTTCATCAGCCATTGATGGTTTTTGCTTGCAACCGAAACCTTAATTCGTACAAACTGTTTGAACCTGTCAAACAACGCTTACTGTTAGTTTTGCAGGGTTAACACAGAAACATGGGCACAAAATTCCATGACATTTGAGGATATTAACCTTCGGTTAAAATAAGTATTAGTATTAGTATGATTAATAATTAACCTATAGCCTTTTATAGCTATTACCTCGTGCTCTCGTGGCTCAGTTCTGTAATCTCTTAGCCGCGAAAGCACCCTCCCCCCACACCCGGGGGGTATTTTTTTATTCTTATCGTTCGGCCAATAAAGCTTTCAGGGTGTCAAGCAGCATGGTTGGTCAAAAAAATAGGAAAATAGGAATTTCAGGGATGGAAAAATAGGAAAAATAGGAACTTTTGGTACAAAAAATAGGAAGAAAATAGGAAAACCAATACTACATTGATGGAGAAAGATAGCTCCGCTACAGTAAAAACCGAAATATAAGACCCTAGAGTTTTAGCCTAAATTAGGTTTGTAATATATAATTGATAGTTACCGTGAATCAACCATCTTAGCCACAAGTAGGTTCTTATATGCGGGTTTTTACTTTACACTACACTTCAACAGCGATCCCAATCCACCAGTTAGCCCTACCATCACCGACAACAAGAAATAAATAAGGCAAAGCCAGTGTTTCCATTCTAATTTATTGTGATGTAAATATCAACAAGTCAGTCAACAATTTTTTTTTTTTTTGGCATTAGACTATAAATGGCACTGAAATTGGAGTGACGACTGTATCGATTTATATAATTTCATAGAAACATGGCTGTTTATGATCTATATAAAATCATTATTTCCATTTCCCGTTCTTTAACTGAACAGCTTCACCTAGTTCAGATATTTTTGCATTTCTGATTGACAGTTGCTGGTGCAAAACCTCTCGATTTAACATAATAAGAGGCCCAAATTCGCATCTAGCACTGATTTATTGCTATAAAGTTATATTTGACTATGTGTGGAGTGCTGTCAGACAATTTGTACTGTCAATTCAGTGGTATAATGTAACATCAAACTGGCAGACCAGAACAAACACAACAAATCCTGAGCAAACCCCGCCACAGATGACAGGACATGCATGTTCACTTAATTTGACTTCTTTTTCTTTGAAGGCTGAGTAGAATCACTTGTTGGTAGTGCTTTTTCTAGGAATTTCTGATTCTTTGTGCTAATCTCCTGTTTCTTCATCACTTCTTCAAGCTTCCTCTTTGCCTTCGCTTGATTTGACTTTGCTGTTTCTATCATGAGGCAGGCAACTCTCACGCCTTGTGAATCAACCTTGGAGCCTGCAGCCAGGGCGGTCTGTAGCTTGACTGTGCCATCTGACAGCAGCTCGTCCGCTGTTTGCATATTCATCCATTGCTTCCTTTTCCTCTCTGTCAAGGCTTTCTCGTTTGTCTTTCAACGATCTGGTCTCTTGTCTTAGCTTCTGCTGATCTCCATTTCTTCTTTCCACCTCCTCAGCTTCCATTTTCTCTTCAGCCTGCCTCCTCTTCTTCTCAATTTCCTGTTCATGCAGCTGCTTCCTGTATTGCGTATGCGCAGATCGAACATCAATGAAAAGGCCATCTGTCATGGGTATTTTTTCTGGTCTGTTGTTGTCAGGATCATGAAACTTCACAGCATCTTTCACAACTCTAAGGCCAACAATGGTCCTCTCTCCAAGAAGTGACTGTTCCTGTGTTACGATACGGGTATTCACTGAAAGACTTCATTCTGACTCAGCATTCATCGGAGGGAAAGGACTAGACCCGATTTGACGACTTTCGGAAGAGTTGAAAACCGAGGTCCAGTCGCATCTAGAGACTTGAGGCTGAATACGGCTCGCCAAAAATGGTCTACACGTTGCTAGGCCAAAGGAAGAACTTATTTACCAACCATTTTTATGTAAGGCTAAGGGCATCAAAGCTCTCATACTGCTTCCTTTATGCTAAACATACGTCTCAAACACATAGAACTATGACTCCACTTTCACTTTTTTAGCATGTATTGGTTTCATCAGCTAAAAAAATAGGAAAAATAGGAGGTTCTACTTAAAAAACAGGAAAAATAGGAAAACTTTTAAAAAATAGGAAAAAATAGGAAAAAATAGGAACTTGACACCCTGAGCTTTACAACCCCATCTCGTTCAGCCTTCTCAGTGATAGTATTTCAGTGACTTTGCCATAAAAATTCAGCTCACTCCTCCAGAAAACTAAACTCCCCCATACATTTCTGTATAATCAGATTTTGCTTTCTGGTTAGAATATGGGTTTGGGTTAGGGTTCTGTTTTAATAGTTTCATGAATAAGAAGACATGCCACGCTTATATAAGAAAGCTTTATATATTCAATGGTCTCAGAGGATTCTTTTGAAGTGGATGCAAGAGTTGCAAGACTGAAGCAGCTTAGCCAACTAAATTTATGTACTTGTCAAAGAGGATAAACACTCGACTATACCTTGAGAAAAACAGCGCATTCAGTGGTGTAATGAAACAATATCTGGAAATCGATATGCCCTGCTGTCGATAAATGCATGCTCAAGTTTAAATAGTTTACAGCTTCCTTTCAGCTCAAACACAGTGCACAGAAAGATAAATTTTGCGCGATTTTCAAGTCATTTTTTTGAAAATAATGACCCATTGTTGACGATTGGGCTGCCTGACGTGTTTACACTTGGTCAACTAAACAAGTCGAGTGATGGATTTTAGAGTTTTATAAATCAATCGAACTAAACACACAGATTAATGACATACTTCAAAGCCTAGAGGTGACCACGAAAAAATGCCATGCATATTCAGCTGCACAGAAAACCACACAAAAACTCACCTCTCGGGCCCCAACTGTTCGCTCCCTCGCCAAGCTTCGTTCGGCAAATTCATCCCCAGGGCCATCCTCGTCAATGAGCCGAGAGAAGCATGTGAACTGGTAATCACCAGGCTTACTCGTTCTCTCGCGCAGGAGGCCACTTGAGCAAGAAGGCTAAACTACAGAAGGGTCATCCCGCACTAGAAGGGCTATCTGCGTATCCGGATACGCGGATACGTGGTGAAGTCAGACCACCCCTCCCCCCTACCCCCTAAATTTTTGAAGTACAATGTGAAGTGGATACGCGGATACGCGGATTAGTTTTGAAGTACCAAAAACTTAGGGGGAGGGGTGGTCTAATTCCACTGCGTATCCGCGTATCCACTTCCACATACACTTCAAAAACATAGGGGGAAGGGTGGTCTAATTCCACTGTGTATCCGCGTATCCACTTCCACATATACTTCAAAAACTTAGAGGGAGGGTTGGTCTAACTCCACTGCATATCCACGTATACACTTCCACATATACTTCAACAATTTAGGGGCAGGGGTGGTCTAACTCCAATGTATTTCTCGTTCTTCTGAAGAGGGTGGTCTGTCCGCGTATCCCCGTATCCACCGTTTTCTAGGGATGCCCCAAAAATGTGGGATATTCTGTAGTTAGGGGGAGAGAAAGGTGGTTCTGCTCACAGGGTACGATTCCACTGTTTGTCTCACTTTTCAAAAATATAACCAATTTTCAACTGAATATGCATCCGTTTCCGACTAGGGCTTCATTTTCGCTGAACCGAAAGTCTCGGTTTTCAAAACTCTCTGAGCTCAACCGAGCTTGCAGAGATCTCCTGCTACTAGCTTTAATAGATTAGGCAAACAGTTGTAAATATGTGGTAACTGAAAGATTGATGCATTTCCAAGGTGGACAAATGGTGAAAATTATGGAACTGTGGTTATTAAAATGGGAGCCTTCAAAATTATCTCCAAGACACTGCGGCAATCATTTAGAATTCTTCACTGTTGAATCTCTGAACCAGATTGACACTGTCCCAAGCTGGCAAAGAAAAGAAGTATATCCTTATCTTTTACACCCTACATTATTAGAGGCCATGATACTCCAGCCTGGTCTAGCTGTATCCAAACTAAATACTTACATAAAGAAAACTATGCCTCTCTTCTTTTGGCTGAGTTTCAGGTTGAATAAAGAGACATTTCATGACATGTACTTCTGGTTTTGTTCAATTATATTCACATTCGCATTCATTTTCTACCAGTTGTGTACATATATATATATTTTTTACTGCTAATGAATTAAGCAAAGCAAAGCAAAGCAAACATAATCAAATGATCAAAACATTTCAACAGGTTTAATTAAGCCCAGCTGTCACAGTCATTAGAATTTAACCTACCCTGTCAAACAGCCGAGAATTTACCAAAACCTCTGCAATAAATGATAATGGTTCTAAAATACAACAGATTGACTTGTAATAATTACATGAATTATTTATGACTACAATATGATTACAATCAAAATATCTCCACTCTAATTTTCTGTCACACTTGTACGCTTCCTTCTCTTGTGTGCTGTGCAAGTTCGTGCACACTGGGTTAGATAACTCTTCTTTGTAAATATCCTATTAATACAGATTTGGCCATATTATTTAAGTGTGAAAAGTGACATCATTAATCTCACTCAGGTTAGACATGCAGTATTTGTTAAGTACTTGTACAATGTATTTCAAGATCTTTTTCTTCTTTGACCTTAATGTTAACCCTCAAGTCATTATAGGTTTGTTCTATGGTTACAATGTGCATATGTTCAGGCAACTCTGTCCATCCTTCTACACTGAGATCCTGGTAAAATCCTTGCTGCTTTTCCACACTGTTGTCACAGTCATAGGACTTTTTTCCTACGTGTACAAGTTGATGCTCAGTGGAACTCTTCTGTGTATAGCCATCAACACACTTGCTATTGTTGTCAAACCTCTGGGGTTTTTCTTCTGTGTGTACAAGCTGGTGTTGAGTCAGTGCACTCTTAGTTTTAAACCTTTTATCACATTTATCACATTTGTGGGGTTTATCTGCTCTGTGTACAAGTTGGTGCTCAGCTAGGTTCCTCTTCCACCTAAAACTTTTTTCACACTTGTCACACTTGTGGGGTTTTTCTCCTGTGTGTATAAATTTGTGCTTAGCTAGGTCAACCTTCCTCTTAAAGCCTCTACCACATCTGTCACACTTATAGGGGTGTTCTTCTGCATGTACAAGTTGGTGTCGAGTCACTGCACTCTTACTTGTAAAACCTTTACCACATTTGTCACAACAGTGGGGCTTTTCTCCTGTGTGCACAAGATGGTGCTGGGTCAGTTCGTTCTTCCTTGCAAAAGCTTTGTCACATTTGTCACAACAGTGGGGCTTTTCTCTTGTGTGCACAAGCTGGTGTTGGAGAAGTTGTCTCTTCCTTGCAAAAGTTTTGTCACAATTGGCACAACAGTAGGTTTTTTCTCCTGTGTGTACAATTTGGTGCTGGGTAAGGTGACTCTTCCTTGCAAACATTTTGTTACATTTGTCACAACAGTGGAGTTTTTTTCCTGTGTGCACAATTTGGTGCTCAGTCAGATGACTCTTCCTCGCAAAAGCTTTGTCGCATTTGTCACAACAGTAGGGTTTTTCTCCAGTGTGTACAACTTGGTGTCGAGTCAGTGCACTTTTACTTGTAAAACCTCTACAACATTTATCACAGCAGTGGGGTTTTTCTCCTGTGTGCACAAGTTGGTGTTGGGTCATATCATTCTTCCTTGCAAACATCTTGTCACATTTGTCACACTTGTGGGGTTTTATACCAGTGTGTACCACAAGTTTATGGCTGGTCAGTGTTTTCTTCCCAACAAAGCCTTTACCACATTCATCACAGGTATAAGATTTTTTTTCAATGACATTGTTTTCCTGCAGGGTCTGATGGTACTCTTCCTGCAACATTATTGTAGTTCACACTGGCAAACTATTGAAAGCTTCCTGAAAAACAGAAGAATCTTAATCAGAACCTAGCAGTGATTGTAACTACTAAGTAAAGGAAATGTGAGAGAAAAAAACATGTTTCACTAAAAAAGGTACACTGCCAATATCTTCAGCATGCAGGATGGAGGGAGGGGGGGGGGGGGGGGGGTGGGGTGGGAGGGGGGTCTTGGGTGGGATTTTGGTTGAAGTTTAATTGGAGGGGGCATTGTGCTTTTCAGGACACAAAGTTGCAAATTTCATTACCATACATTACACATAAAGACAAAATGATTTAATATGTGGCAATGTTCAAGACAAGAACTCCAAAATCTGTCAGTTGTCAAAATGTCTAGCTTGTGTGCAGGTGGGTAGACTAGAGAACAGTCCTCTGCCCTCCCTCCTCAAGTGATCGGTAAAAGGGAAATAGATTATTTTAAGACGTTCCATCGTACCACAGAATCACAAACAAAAGGTAAAACGATTTGCGTTGCGCTCTCGATCTGAACAAGCAGGTGTTCTTTCAGTGTTAACAACCATAAACTTGTGACGGACGTTGGAAGAGAGATGACAAAACCGACAATAATAATTATTTCTTCCGTATCCCCGGGAACAGGGAATAGGGGCGAGGAAACAGTCGTGAACTAACACTGGGGGGCAAATGTTCTTCTAGTGCATGCATTGGTAATAGAGCTCTATAACACAAATTGTTTGCCTGTTATGGATAAACTTTATACTCGCTCATTTTTCTGTTGTCCCGTTCTACACCCGAAACAAATCAAAAGCATGTTCTCTTCCATCTGCGTGACCACAACAACGGAAAAAACTCACCAGCTCGATTCGCTAATCAACACTCCACGAAGATACTACAGTTCGTTTTGCCCGGCAACGGATTGCGCAGCCGCAGTGAATCAGCGGTTTGGAACGCGGGAGCGCTACCAAAACAGCAACAGGATACAGCGTTCATTCAAGTGTGCAAAAAATAGCGACAGGAGCAAGGAACAAAGAAATATTCGAATTCAAGCCTGCACTGTCAATATGGCACAAATGCAGAATGCGTTGGAAGCACTCGACACAAAGAACACGTCTCAAGGCTCCATCCCAATCAAAGCACTAAAAATATATTTATTATACAGTACAAAATATAAACAGCAGAATCAACTGAACTTATATCTTATATCACTGTGGCAATCCATATCTTTTTTTTTTGTTGTTATTGCTGTTGACAACATTTTTGTAAACTGCTTGGTTTTATGCTGCAAACTTATTATTGTACTAAATTAAACTGTATAAACATATTTTGTGAATAATATAACAACAGAATAAACTGAACTAGTGATATCATATTTTTTGCAACAAGAACAAGTCTTAAAAGGTTTGAAACATCACAATGGCAAAATCAGCAATGACACTGTTCAACATGTACATTACTCGACCTTAGCTTCTGAAGACTCTTTTCATTTTACTTCTTTGACACAGACTTCCTTCCAAAACATTTGCAACACCAGCCTAAGTTTTCAGTCCTCTCACATGTAACTAGTGTTGAGGATCAGTTATCTGGCTATACTTCAGCCTGTTTCATGCACAAATTGATAACTGTGTCAGGTCAGACACTGCTCTAAAGCCTCAAAACAATGTCACATTTGTGCATTTATTCCACTGTGTGGAATCATGCAGCATTTGTTACTCATGACTCATACTGTACTTCAAGATCTTTTTCTTCTTTGACCTTAATGTTAACCCTCAAGTCATTCTGGGATTGTTCTATGGTTATGATGTGCAAATTATCAGGCAACTCTGCCCATACTTCTGCACTGGGATTGTGGTAAAATCCTTGCTGCTTTTCCACACTGTTGTCACATTCATGGGACTTTTCTCCTGAGTGTACTTGTTGATGCTCAAGGGAACTCTTCTGTGTAAAGCCATCAACACAAATATTTATACACTTGTCAAACTTCTGGGGTGTATCTTCTTTGTGTGCAAGTTGATGTTGGGTCAATGCACTCTTACTTGAAAAGCTTTTATCAAATGTGTCACACTTGTGGAGTATTTCTCCAGTGTGTTTGAATTGGTGTTGAGCTAGACCAGCCTTCCTTCTGAAACCTTTATCACATTTGTCACACTTGTAGGGCTTTTCTCCTGTGTGTACAAGCTGGTGCTCAGCTAGGTTCCTCTTCCATCTAAAGCTTAAATCACACTTGTCACACTTGTGGGGTTTTTCTCCTGTGTGAACAAATTGGTGCTGAGCCAGATCAACTTTCCTTGAATAGCTCTTATTGCATTTGTCACAACAGTGGCGTTTTTCTCCTGTGTGCACAAGTTGGTGCTCGGTCAGATGACCCTTCCTTGCAAAAGCTTTGTCACATTTGTTACAACAGTGGGGTTTCTCTCTAATTGTGTGCACAAGTTGGTGCTCAATCAGATGACCCTTCCTTGCAAAAGCTTTGTCACATTTGTTACACTTGTGGGGTTTTTCTCCTGTGTGTAGAAGTTGGTGCCTAGTCAGATGACTCTTACTTGCAAAAGTTTTGTCACATTTGTCACAACAGTGAGGTTTTTCTCTGGTGTGTTCAAATTGGTGCTGGGTCAGTTGAGTCTTGTACACAAAAACTTTGTCACATAGGTCACATTTGTGGTGCTTTTTTCCTGTGTGAAGTAATCGGTGTTGTCTAATGTTCGCCTTCTGTATGAACCCTTTACCACATTTATCACTCTTATTGGCTTTTTCTCCAGCTTTTAGAGCAAGTTCATGTTGTGTGAGGTGACCCTTCTGTGTCAATCTTTTACCACGTTTGTCACGTGTGTAGGGTTTTTCTTCAGTGTGTACAAGTTTGTGTTTGGTCAGTTCACTCTTACGCTTAAAACAATTGTCACATTTGTCACACTTGTGGAGCTTTTGTCCTGTGTGCACAATTACCTGGTGATGATCTAGATCAGCCTTCCTTGTAAAACCTTTACCACATTTGTCACACTTGTGGGGTTTTTCTCCTGTGTGCACAAGTTGGTGCTGGGTTAGGTGACTCTTCCTTGCAAAAGCTTTGTCACATTTGTCACAACAATGGGGTTTTTCTCCTGTGTGCACAAGTTGGTGTTCAGTCAGATGACTCTTCTTTGCAAAAGCTTTGTCACATTTGTCACAACAGTGGGGTTTTTCTCCTGTATGTTCAAGCTTGTGCCGGGTCAGTTGTTTCTTGTTTGCAAAAGCTTTGTCACATATGTCACAATTATGGGGATTTTCTCGTGTGTGAAGAAGTTGGTGTTTTTTAAGGTGACCCTTCTGTGTGAATCCTTGGCCACATTTGTCACACTTGTGGGGCTTTTCACCAGTGTGTATTACTTTGTGTCTGGTCAGTTTACTCTTACTTTTAAAGCACTTAGCACATTTCTGACAAAGATAAGATTTTTCTTCGTCGCTCTCATTTCCCTGCAGGGTCTTGTACTCTTCATCTGACATTTATACAGTTGCATGTAGTTCTCGCTAGTAAACAAACCTTCCTGAAAGAAAAAAAAAAAAAAAAAAAAAAAAAACACTTTTATTAGAAAGCTTCCAGAAAAAAAGAAAGATTTTTTACCAGTACCTGGTCGCGATTGACTACTGGGAGTAAAGGGTGTGCGAGAAAGAAATGCTTCGCTAAAAGAGATCGAGACCGGATTCGTGGGATTGCCTTGGAACGACTATTATAAAGAGAAGTCAACTCTCTCCAATTTCAAACACACCGCTTTTATGTAAAGAACTAATAGATCTCTGATTGGCACATTAACAAAAAAGGTGGCATCACACGAATAGCTACAGTATAATATGGGACTCCCCTGGCCAGGAAAGGATGCTCACCATCCAAATCTACCAGAGAGCTGGTGCACACGGACACAGTTGTTCGCTAAGTCTTCCGCTGTAACAATTTGCGCCTGAACTCACCTGCACTTCAATGATCTCCCACCACGACAATGGAAATACGCTCACGGCGAAAAACTCACGTCGATTCCTTGCAACGAAAATATCCCGCTTCTTCCCAGGCTCCCTCATAAATTCCAAACAAACGGGTCAGCGGTATGGAACACGCCGGTGTCGGAAAAATGCAGACTGCAGACTGCAGACTAGAAATAAAATAAAACAAAACAAAACAAAATACAAAAACTTACATAAAATAAAATAAAACAAAACACCGCATCACGGTGCAAATACAAAAAAAAAAAATACAAAAAAAAAAAAATACAAAAAATACAAAGGCTTGTGAAACCGCTCCCCCACGGTCCAAAAAATTGATACATGCAACGCAGCTATTCCTAACATTTGATGGACTTGGTATTCAACATCTGGCTATCTGCTCTAGCCATCATCAGGCAAAACTGAAAATGAACACCTTGAATTTCTTGTCATATACAGCCAAGTCATTGGGCATTATTCAGTTAGTTTGGAGATCATGACCGCGCGAGAAATGGGGCGAGTCTGCGGTCTGCAGTCTGCATTTGTCCAACACCGGGAACACGCGGGCTGATTTGCGCCTCGTCCCAGGCTGTCCCGTTCTGATAGAGTACGTTTATTTCGCACCGGACCTGTTAGCTGTGGTCTTCTGTGTCCCTTGTGATTTGAAGCCGCTACAGTCAGTATTTGGGAGTAGTCATTATAATCAAAGTTTTGCCATATTATTCCTACCTCGGAAGCAAAACAATCCATTGGCTACCCTTTTGACATATCTGTACTGTATCTGTACATTTGTGCGCCAAACAATAAATTTAAAATGTCGACAATTTAATGATACAGTGTAAATCCGCTCGTCGCTGCGCGGCTCAATGCTCGTCTCGGAAGGGGCCCTAAAAATGGCGGAACAAAGGATTTAGGCGCGCAAAGGATTGTGGTTGAGAGGGCTCCTTTAAACTCTCTATTGACTCAATTCGGGCTCAAATGAACAAATAAATCGGCGAGGAGTTCGACTCGATTTGATTTCTGATCATTTTGGCGCATGTTTATGCTCAGAGAGCTCACAGTGACTGTGCGCATCATTGTTTTATTTCTGAAAACTACTTGTCTGCGGTGATATTGGTTTTCTATGACTGCAAATGAACTGTACTATATTGTATATTACAGTGAATACCTTGCATAAAAGAAAAATCAACTGAACTGATATCTCGTTTTTTGCGACAAGAAACAAATCTTAATTCTGAAAGAAATCCCAATGACAAGATGAACAGTGACACTGCTCAACAATAACTCAATACTACCTCAACACCAACTCAACGGCACTAACTCTTCCAGCCTCTGAAAGAAAAACAATGGAGTTGATTTATTTCACTCTTCATGAGCCTCCCCAGGGTGCTTATCATTTCTAGGAAAAATCCGGTTGTGACGAATGTTGCATAATGGTCATAATGGTAAGCAATTTTCCAAATTAACCAACCAACCTTACCATTTCCAACTCCATATTCCGGTCAGTTAAAACACAAGTGATTCTTCAAACGGAGACTGGAAACAGAAGAAATGTTCGAATGGTATGGAAATTTTCGGCGGTACGTTCCAACCGAAAAAAGAGGAGTACCTCCAAAGGTCCACAATTTTCAAATGGTTTTTTCCGGAAATTGTCTAATCCATTCGATCTTGAGCCAAAATTTCCGGAATTTTTGTGCACATGTAAGCACCCCTATAATAAACATCTGCTCATTTATGTCCTCGTTTAGGACATACATCTTAAACACGTACATCAGCATCGGTGCAGCTTTGCAATTTGAGGTACTATTTTACATTACAATAAACAGAGTTTTGTTTGGTTTTGTTTCCGTTCCAAAATCGCACTTTACTTGAAAATGCATGAAAAAGACGACACCCGATCTAAATTTGGAAGTCCAAGACCTTGAGAACAATGTACATATAATAATGTATGTACCTAACTAACAACGCTACAACCATCGTTTTACGAAAGACACGCGCAAACCTTTACCAAGACCTCAAATGTATACCCAGTGACTTTCTTCCTGCACACCATAACAGTCTACTTTTTAGAGTCAGGTGAACTCCAAAGATGACTTCCGCTCAGGGAGTTGAAACCCCCAGTGTTCTAACCATTTGCCAGTATAATCTTTGATGTCAATTCCCTTGGTCAAATAATTATTACCATAAATTAAAGGACTGGTAAATTTTTCACGATGTGCAAGCCCATTTTCTTACAGACAACATATATTATCTCATTATACAATAATTACATGATAGTTAGATGATAAAGTACATAATCGGAGTGATCTTCACAGTTATAAAGTAAGGGACACAGAAGAAAACTAAGGACGGTCACGCAAAAATGTTCTAATGATCAGAATTTGTTAAAAATGTTGTAGTAGTTAGATCATGTTACCCAGTTTCCAAGAAAAGTTACCCTGGTTCCAGAGGTCCTTATATTACTCCTTCAAGAGTTTTCTGACAAGAATGGCGGCGGCGAAGCAAGCGGAAAGGACCTCTGGGCGGCGCGCGAGGTAGCAACCTCACTTCTATGAGTTCAGTATCTAAACTTCGCCGCTGGTTGGTTAATCGCTTCATGACCATGGTAACTGAAAGCTGCAAAGTTTAGATTGGTTGTTTCAAACCGGTTTTACCAGTTCTGTTTGACAAACACAATGGCAATCGCGATTGAGAAGAAATGGCTTAGAAGCGAGGTTGGTAACTTGCGTGCCCAGAGGCTCCCCCGCCACCGTTCACCTTTGCTGCTCTCTGCCGGACCATATCACCTCATCACTTTCACCATCACATATTAAAAATTTTGAGACCTGAGGTTTTAGCACTGTATGAACGACTGCATAAAGACTGAAATTCAGTTGTTGTTGGCTCTAGTCTTTGGGCATTGATACAACTCAGCCATTCACGCATCCATATCTGTTGGGAGTATTTCAAGTTTTGCCTCTTCTTCAAACTCTGTATTTACCCTCACCTCGTCTTGGACTTGTTCTATTGTGATGATATGCAAGTTATGACCAACATTTACCTGCTCTTCCAGGTTGAGGTCCTGGTGAGAAACTTGTTCCAGCACCGTACTCATTCTTCTCAAACACTTCCGTGGCTTCACTTGTGTGTGTAGTATCCGGTGCGTAATAAGTTGACTCTTCCTTGAAAAACATTTGCCACACGTGCCACACTTGTAAGGTTTTCCTCTCACATTTAAGTAGCGCCGAGGATTGGTTTGGCTATCCTTCTGTACAGAGCCTGCTTTAGGTGTCAAGCCACTCTGCTCCCTAAAGCCTTCGCTACAAGTGTCACTTTCGTGGATTGTCTCTCCTCTGTGGAAATGTTGGTGACGAATTAGGTTACTCTTCTGTGTAAAGCCCTTGCCACATTTGTCACACTTGTGGGGTTGTTCTTTTGTGTGTACAAGTTGGTGTCGGGATAAATGACTCTTTTGCGTAAAACTCTTGTGGCACTTGCCACACTTGTAAGGATTTTCTTGCGAGTGTAAACATTGGTGCAGAGTTAGGTAACTCTTCCTTGAAAAGCTTTTACCACATTTTTCGCACTTGTGGGGTCTTTCTCCTGTGTGTACAAGTCGGTGTCTTCTCAGGTTACACCTTAATGCAAAAGCTTTATCACATTTGTCACATTTGTGACGTTTTTCTCCTGTGTGCACAAGTTTGTGATTCGTCAAGCGACTCTTGTTTACAAAAGATTTGTTGCATTTGTCACAACAGTGAGGTTTTTCTCCTGTATGTAATTGCTGGTGCCGTGTAAGGTATCTCTTCTGTGCAAAGCTTTTATCGCATTTATCACACTTGTGAGGCTTTTCTCCAGCGTGGACAAGTTGGTGCACAGCTAAGTTATGCTTATCTGCAACACACTGGTGCAGGGTTAGGTAACTCTTCCTTGAAAAGCTTTTACCACATTTTTCGCACTTGTGGGGTCTTTCTCCTGTGTGTACAAGTTGGTGTCTTCTCAGGTTACACCTTGATGCAAAAGCTCTATCACATTTATCACATATGTGGTCTCTTGTGTGTAACCGTTGGTGCTGCAGAAGCGTATTCTTTCGTGCAAAGCTTTGTTTGCATTCGTCACACTTGTGGGGCTTTTCTCCTGTGTGTTCAAGTTGGTGCTCAACTAGGCTACTCTTCCACATAAAACCTTTATCACACTTTTCACACTTGTAGGGTTTTTGTCCTGTGTGTTGCATTTGGTGCTTGTATAAACGATTCTTCTGAGAAAACCCTTTATCACATTTGTCACATTTGTGGGGTTTTTCTCCTGTGTGTAAAAGCTTGTGAATTTTTAGGGTACTCTTTTGAGCAAAGGCTTTATCACACTTGTCACACTTGTGTGGTTTTTCTCCTGTGTGTAAAAGTTTGTGTTGTTTTAGGTTACTCTTAAGAGCAAAGGCTCTATCACACTTGTCACACTTATGTGGTTTTTCTCCTGTGTGAGAAAGTTGATGCTGGGTAAGATGACTCTTGCATGCATAACCATTCCCACATTTATCACACTTATGCAGTTTTGAAATTCCTTCTGTGTGTCTTAACTGGTGTCTGTTCACGCCACTCTTCCTTTTAAAGCCTTTACCACATTTTTCACACTTGTGGGGTTTATCTCCTGTGTGTACAAGTTGGTGCTCAGTCAGACTTTTCTTCCTTGTGAAGCCTTTACCACATTTGTCACACTTGTGGGGTGTTTCTCCTGTGTGTACAAGTTGGTGTTGAGTCAGTGTGCTCTTCTTTGTAAAGTATTTACCACATTTGTCACACTTGTAGGGATTTTCTCCTGTGTGTATAAGTTGGTGCTGCCTTTGATCAGCTTTCTTTATAAAGCCTTTACCGCAATCATCACACTTGTAGGGTTTTTCTTCTGTGTGTACAAATTGGTGTTGCCTTAGATCAGCTTTCCTTATAAACCCTTTACCACATTCATCACACTTATGGGGTTTTTCTTTTGTGTGTATAAATTGGTGCTGCCTCAGATCAACTTTCCTTACAAAGCCTTTACCACATTCATCACACTTGTGAGTTTTTTCTCCTGTGTGTACATAAAGTTGGTGCTGCCTTAGAACAGCTTTCTTTGTAAAGCCTTTACCGCATTCATCACACTTGTGGGTTTTTTCTCCTGTGTGTACAAGTTGGTGCTGCCTTAGATCATATTTCCTTGCAAAACCTTTACCACAATCATTACATTTGTGGGGTTTTTCTCCTGTGTGTACAAGTTGATGCTCTGTCAGATTACTCTTCTTGGCATACGCTTTGTCACATTTGTCACAACAGTGGGGTTTTTCTCCTGTGTGCACAAGCTGGTGTTGGAAAAGTTGACTCTTCTTTGCAAAAGCTTTGTCACATTTGTCACAACAGTGGGGTTTTTCTCTTGTGTGTTGAAGTTTGTGCTGGGTCAGTCGGCTCTTGTTTGCAAAAGCTTTGTCACACATGTCACACTTGTGGGGCTTTTCTCCTGTGTGAAGACGTTGATGTTGATTAAGGTGACCCTTCTGTGTGAACCCCTTACCACATTTGTCACACTTATGGGGTTTTTCTCCAGTGTGTACAAGTTTGTGTCTGGTCAGGTCCCCCTTCCTTACAAAGCCTTTGCCACATTTCTCACAGATATAAGATTTTTCTTCACTGCCATCATTATCCTGGGTCTGATGGTACTCTTCGTCTAACATTATTGTACACTGTAGTTCTTGCTAGTACAAAAACTTTGCTGAAAGCTTCCTGAAAGACAGAAGTAATTTCGTCAGAGCCTGGCTGTGGACTGCTGAACTTCTGACAGTGAATGTAATAAGTAGGCATCGTGGAATGTACCTGAAAGCCTTTTTAGGATATAGCAGTATATAGTAATTTTTACAGGTATTCAGGCATCAAGGACAAAAACTGAAAGGAAGTGACATTTTGCTAAAAGAGATTGTCACATCTTGGAGCCAGCCTGGGGGTGGGAGGGGGTTTGGGAGGGGGAGGAAGGGGAAAAGGAATACACGCCTAAACCACTCCACTAACACAACACGAGATAATCTCAGTTTATGTTTCAACGACGCTGCATAGATTTACTCGCTAATTTTTCCGTTGTACCGTTCTACGCCTGAACAAAAACCAAAAGCATGTTCGCTTCCATTTCCGTGGCCATGTGATGACAAGTAAAAGAAACTCACCTTCATCGACTGAAACCACCTCCCTTGGTGAATCTGCAACGAAGACGCAAGTTTACTTCATGTATGGCACATGCTTATGTCCCCACTTCATATAATACTTATAAAACGCATCCATAACGCAACGCGCGAGGTCCGGGAGAGCGTTACCGCAGGGAGAATAAGTTTGCGTGACGCTCGCTCTCCCCACATTGTGCGCGATTGCTAGATTCCCACAACACGTATGCAGGACATTAAAATCAAATGCAAACCACTATCTTCAACCAAGGCTAGTGCATGGCATGTTTTCCATGTCAGACTGAAGCCTACTATGGCTGCACTATGCCTAATGCTCCAACAATGGCTTGTCAGTAATGCTAACAATAATTACTAATATACTGTTACAATAGTAATAACATGCATACAATAATTTCTGCATTCTGATTGGCTGAGCGCATGTCAATTCATCCCAAACAGTGCAGAAATGTGAAATTAGCAGTGCAAAAACTTGAAATAATTGAAAATTGCCGATAACTGGCGTGCGTATTCGCGGCAAAGCCAAACAAAACAGTCCAATACATTCCTCAGGACAATTCCGATTCTGTTTCGAGAAAACAAAGTTCTTGAGATACTTGTGAATTGTAACGAAATTGAAAAAAGAATGCTCAACAAAATTATTGTATGCATGTTAATAACATGCATACAATTTTGAATAAATAAGCACTCGTAAAGTTTTCAAAGACCACAAATTGCACTCGTGCGGCACTTGTTGTGGTCTTTGAAAATTTAGTCATGCTCATTTATTCCAAAGTGCACTCGAAATCATGCGATTACCTATACTAACATACAGGGCTCTACTGCAGTT
Source organism: Plumapathes pennacea (assembly GCA_964036295.1). NCBI lineage: Eukaryota > Metazoa > Cnidaria > Anthozoa > Antipatharia > Myriopathidae > Plumapathes > Plumapathes pennacea. Next base: position 6,371,852 of record OZ038463.1, on the reverse strand, counting down.
ATTTAATTAATATAACTCTTATGGGCAATCGATTTTCTCCTTCAGTTTCTCACCAGAAACATATGATACAGTAGGGAGAACTTGGTATTTGATAGTTTGCTAAGATGAAAGGTGATTAAACTATCAATTCTCACTACATCACTCATACATTTTCTTTTTAAAGGTTGAGAGAATCTGCATTTTGAGCTTGGGAGTGAAAGGGTTAACCTGCCTTTAAAAATTGTTCCAAGAAAATGGGCTATTATAATGCCCCAACGTTGACATCTTAGCGAGTAACTGACAAATCATAAACACCAATGACTCTGAGACATCTACAAGTCAAGCAGTAGCCATATAGATTGTAGCCTTGTCTAAATCTAGCACCAAATAAAAAGTATCACTTTATATGGGGAATGTTATTTCAAACAAATTTCACATAGCTCTGAAAGCACACAGCACTCGTGTGCATTCTCGTGTTGCAAGGGTTTGCATTTCTGCTGCAAAACTTTGTGAATGTTTAACAATAAATATCTAGTATACCATCCAGTAAGTACATGTTAAAAAACATTTTCCTCTGAACTATATTAATAAACTTCCAAGGCTCAAACAACCCACCAGCCTGATGCCTGGGGCTAGCAAAATTTGACAATATTATGGACTATTGTAGCTAGCAAGAAACATTATTTTGTTTGATGCTTAATGCATTAGAAGACTTCCTATTTGTAGAGCAGTTTTTGAATGACTCTCGAAAGTAATATTGCATGATTGCTTTGATTTTGGTTTTTCAACAGTCAATCAAAGAACTGCTCTAAAGGTTAATGTTATTCTTCAGCATGCATAACTTCCTAGTATGTGCAAATAAAAAGACAGTAATTCATTTTTTTAAGTTGCACCAGCTCATTGACAAGTTGCCAAAAGTAGAAACTAGCAGTTAAAAAAAAAAAAAAAAAACACACAAGGGGAAGATTTTTATGATCAGATTTAGGGTTCCCTGCTGGTCCATGGCTAGTAATGCTCTTTTGAGCCCTGGAGCTTACAGTGCAAGAAATATAAACACTAATACCAGAAATAAATTATTTAACTTCTAAATCACTTGAGTGTTCACCAGCCATCAGTTGTGTATATTTCAAGGTCTTCTTCCCTGTCAAATTGAATGTTTACCCTCACTTCATTTTGGTTTTGTTCTATTGTTATAATGTGTATGTTAGGATGCACAATTGTCTGCTCTTCTGAATTGTTACCCTGGTGAGAATCCTGTTTTCCAACACTCTGGTCACCTTCATCAGATTTTTCTCCTGTGTGGAGAAGCAGGTGCCTAGTCAGACTACTTTTCCATAAAAAGTCTTTATCACACTTGTCACACTTGTGGGGCTTTTCTCCATTGTGTACAAACTGGTGCTGAGTCAAGTAACCCTTCTGTGTAAAGCCTTCGTCACATTCATCACACTTGTGGAGTTGTTCTTCTGTGTGTTCAAGTTGGTGCCTGGTCAGGCTACTTTTCCAAACATAATCTTTACCACAAATATCACACTTGTAGGGCTTTTCTCCTTTGTGCACATTTTGATGCTGCAAAAGGTGGTTCTTCTGTATAAAACTTTCACCACACTCCTTACACTTGTGAGGTTTTTCTCCTCTGTGTGTATGTTGGTGCATAAATAGATTTCTTTTTGATATAAAATGTTTTCCACATTTGTCACACTTGAAGGGTTTTACTCCTGTGTGTACAAACTGGTGATGTGTCAGTTGGGTTTTTTGTGTAAAGCACTCATCACATTTATCACACTTGTGGGGTTTTTCTCCTGTATGTAGAAATTGGTGCCTAGTCAGAACACTCTTCTGTGTGAAAGATTTACCACATTTGTCACATTTGTGGGGCTTTTCATTTGTGTGAACCGCATGATGATGAGTCAGGTTGCTCTTCTTTGTAAACCCTTTGCCACAAATGTCACATTTGTGGGGTTTTACTCCAGTGTGCACAAGTTGGTGCTCAGTCAAGTCACTCTTTCTTGTGAAGCCTTTATCACATTTGTCACACTTGTGGGGCTTTTCACCAGTGTGTACAAGTTGGTGCTGTGTTAGGTTACTTTTCTGTTTGAAACCTTTCCCACATTTGTCACACTTGTGGGGTTCTTCTCCTGTGTGTATAAACTGGTGTTTGGTCAGGTCACTCTTCCATGTAAAGCTTTTTCCACATGTGTCACACTTGTGGTATTTTTTCCCTGTGTGTACTTTTTGGTGGTGAGTGAGATGACCCTTCTGTGCAAACCCTTTACCACATTTGTCACACTTGTGGGGTTTTTCTCCTGTGTGCACAAGTTGGTGTCTGGTCAGGTCACTGTTCCTCAAAAATCCATTACCACATTTGTCACAAACATAGGGTTTTACTTCAGTGACATTACCATGTTGAATGTGATGGTACTCTTCACCTGACATTATATTGTTGGTTGTCACTGCTAAACAAAGCTTTGTTCCTCTTGAAAGACAAATATATATTTAAATCAGAATTTGGCTATGATTGAAGTATTGAGAAGAGCCCAGTAGTGTATGCAGTGCAAGGAAATGGGAAGGGGAGGGATGGAGTGCCTGCTTCTAATATATACACCTACAATCCATTTTTCGATGTTGTCCTACTTTGAGCTCACACAGACATGTCTCTATGACAGATTCCCCCTCCCCCTATTCAATATTGTAAATTAGGTACGAGGCAAACATCTTACAGCACTTGTCTCCAAAATTTTCAACATTGTGACGGGGGGAGGTCCTTGGCTCTTTTGTTAAAACTGTCCCAGTATTTTTGTCCAGGATTGTACGTACATGTACTTGGAGGTGCGATACTTTATAATGACTGCAGTCTACTATTTATCATTGCGTCGTTTTGCAAAGAATTACATTAGAATTGATGAATTTACGGGTATTCAATGTTTGTTCGACACAGTTTTAGTCTGGAAATGAAGTTTTGTTGATCGACGATTGCTGAGCGGACACATTACACTCGATAAGTTCAGTCATAAAACTTCGATCAACGCCTACTTATCATAAGAAACTAAGAAAAGGACTGAATGTAAGTCACAAGTGAAATAAATAATCTAAAATCTGATAAATTTACGTTACCTTGTGCTACCGTGCTTCAGTGCGCCAACAAAAGCTGAGAAACAACGCGAAAACCCTGGGAACGAGTTTGACGCTGACCAATGTTGCGCGGGCAAAGGGAGAGAAGAGGAATTGGGGGCGGGGGGGGGGGGGGGGGGGGGGGGTGGAGGGTGCATGTCTACATATTTTGTGCTCTTTCTAGCAATTAAAAAGCCTGAGTTGACGAGTTTTTAGTCACTTGGTGAGTTTTGGTGACCAGATTATGCAACAAGTCGCTAACTGACAAGTTGCACAGGTTGGTTTGTCGGTATGTGCTCGATAACATAGTGGTTGGCATGATGTGATTGCATGAGGGGGATTCGACGACGCGATCTTCAGCAAAACGAGGGATAGAAATACAAGAGCACCGAATGATTTACTCCTTTTGGCGTTACAACTTTGATTCATACACAGGCAGACAGACAGACAGTTTTTATTCATACCAGAGCCAAGAAAAGATTACAGCGTAAAAACTAAAGCTAATACAGCATGATATGAGAATATTTGAGTAAGAAGATCAGAGCGAAAAGAGGCGGGGCCATCTTTGACGCAGACCGCGCATGACTCATACCAAAACAGGAACAAAAAGAACGTCAGATTCCAGTCTTATATCATACTAGTATATACTATGTACGGTACGGAAATCATTTTGATCACATTTTAATCAGAAATTCTGATAAAGTAAACTGATTCAACTCCTTTAAGTGACCTGTCATTATTTATCGACCCTGGAAACGCAGGAAATGCCAATGCCATTTCATGCAGGCTAAACTTCAAAAGTTTCGGGGAGGGAGGGTGTGAGGGGCTTGCGCCGTTTATTTCAAGCCGGCATTAGCTAAACCAGTCAGCCCAGGAGACAGGCAAGTGCGTGAAAGAAATGTGTTAACATCTTTTTATGGTGATCATTTTGCCGCAGACTACCAGTGTCCCTCAAAAATTCATTAAAATCCTCCTGGGGAGCATGCCCCCGGACCTTTCTAGGCGGCTCGCAAAATTACTCACAGAACCTGCTGACGGAACAGTTGCGACAATAGCAGATGTCCTTATTCTCCACGGAGATATGGAGCATGACAAAAATTTAGTGATTTGAAGATCTTACGAATACACTTACTATCTTACGAAAAAGGGTAAGATGAGCATGATGCGGTTCTGGTTTATTAGTATTATTTCAAATTTCAGATTTTGTTGTGAATTATGGAAGGGAGGGGGGGTTCCATGAAATGTTGCTGTCCAGTATGGGGGGGGGGGGGGGGGGGGGCATGAAAATATACAGTTTAGGATCAGAAACAATAACTGTTTTCCATACTCAAATCCTTCGCACCCCTCGCACCCCTCGCACTCCCCCCCCCCCCCCCCCCCCCCTTTTGATAAATAATAACAGGTCCCTAAGCATGGCAAAATATTTGGCCGTCATATGAAGATGCTGTTTTACGCGCCCACAGTACAACGGGTCAGTTTACTCATGCGTATAATGTTGGTAATTACAACCATATGGCGTCTTTTGGTTTGGATTACACATCTATTGTCCAGTATAAACGGTGATAATCTCTGGAGAATTTACTATACGTTCACTTACATTTTTTTTTTCTTTGCAATCTTTCTTTACAACAATAACTGCATTAAAGCGGATGTGGCTAACAAAATTCCACTGGCTTCAAACACTACCGACATGGAATTACAACGATCATACCTGCAACACTGCATGTTGCACTTATCTCCGCAGTGAGTTCCGTCGCAATCCTTGGATTCTGCACATGCTTTAGCGTAGCGAACAACATTCGTGCCGTTATCATTTTTGAGGTGCGACCATTTACTGCAAACCTCAAAGTTCGTGTTCGGTATACCGCTGCAATTCCAAAGTTTTTGATTTTCTTCACAATCTTCCCAACTTATGACTGATGCACAGCCGTAGCACTGTATTCCCGTAACTAGAAAAGACAGGATATATATCAGAGATTTGCATTGTTGCAATTCATATAACTAACACGGGAAGCTTTTCCCCACACAACTGTTTCTGGTAGCATTCTCAATCTTTTCCGTCGCAGCAACTTGAGCTTGAGCAGTCGGCTCAATTTTTTTCCTTCGAGATCGCGTAGCGGGTGTTCTGTAAGATGTTGCTATGCCAAATCAACATACCCGCAGAGGATCATGGGGCAAACTAATACTAATACTAATACTAATACTAATACTAATACTAATACTAATACTAATACTAATACTAATACTAATACCGTAAAAATTCGAATAAGCGCCCTCCTTCCAATAAGCGCCCCCCTACCCAAGTTTTTTTTTTAATAAGCGCCCCCCCCCCCCTCCCCCTCCTCCCACCCCTTCTCTTCCTGTATGAATGATTAACCGATACTCAATGAAAAGAACCACGTGAGTATCAATCGACAGTAACTTTATTACGGGCTTCTGTTGTTGACTGAAACTGATGCCAGGGTACTCTGGTAAGTCCTTGTTATTGTTCCAGTTCTTGTTAGATTGTTATTAAAGCTGTGTTTTCTATGGACTCAGATTGCAATGGTTTTTCAAAAAATTAAATAAGCGCCCCCTCCCCCCCTTTGACACCCGAAAATTTTTACGGTAGTAATACTAATAGTAGATTGAAGGTCGGACTCGTGGAGAAGTCTAAAGCAGTAAATATACCGCACGTAAGTCTGAGGAGCACCCATCGGAGCTGTTCCACAAAATATGTGTTCCGCACTGCAACCTGTCCTGGCTAGCATGAGATCTATCTGCTTTTTTGCTAGCTGGGAAAAAAATAAATAAATCGGACTGCTGGGAGAGAGATAGCCGTTTTCAGTCTCGCTGGAGGCATGGGAACAAGCAAGACTGCAATCGAGGCTACATTTTTGTTTGAAATGCTGACATTTTCTGGCAACGTGGTACACCATCAAGTTGCTGGCTGGGAGATTTTCTGGGACCGCTCTGCTGGGAAACGGATATTCTGAATTGCCTTCCTGGGAGTGTGGAACACCTCTGTGTTTGCCAGTAACGTAAAAAAAGCAGAAAATGAACTATATTTTGGACGAATAACCATACATTTGCGCAAACTAACGTATTTTGAGAAATATCTTCGTTGGGTGCTCTCGAAGTCTTGGTGGACAACGTTTAAAACTTGTGCGAGCCTCGTTTTTCTCATGCACAATTTATTTTATAGAAAATGCATTGAAATAATTTACAGTTGAGGTATAGAATCAAAGGCAAGGTGTCCGGACGGCGAAAAACGTATTTCCGTGGTGAGACGGGCACTGAAACACCGACTACTTGGGCCTGAGCACAAATGGTTTCTCTTTTTATTTACAAATCATCCAGTTCTCGAATCCAGCATCCCCGATCAAACCGGCGGTAAATGATAGCTGATGATAGTTGAGGGATTGCAACTATCACCTATCAACAGTCATTGACTATCATAGAAAGCGCATTTTTCGGAAAAGTGTAAGGGAAGTGCCTTGTCGTTTATTGCGGTATAAATATCGACTTATCTATTGCATATAATGTATAACGAACCCACCTGACGGAAGTTCAACCCACACAGCCAACGTGATGAACATATAAAACGCCACGGAAAACTGACCGGTCCTCATGGTTCCGACAGAGTCACACTGAAGCCTGCGAAACAATGACAAATTGTCCAGCGTTTCGGTAAAGCTGGAGGAAGCTTCAACACCAGGGCCTGCACACTACTTGCAGAGGAGACCAGCGGAGTCCAGGTTTTCTGAGAATAACTGAAGTCGATTGGTCGTTCAGGGGCGACATATAATAAAGTCGAACCCCGCTATTTCGAAGTCGCACGGGACATTAAAAAAGTTCGAAATAGCGGGGTTTCGAAATAGCCGATAATAAGTGACTGAAAAATAAATCCAAGGGGATTCGGATTGACTTCGAAATAACGGGGACTTCGAATTAACCGAGTTTGAAATAGCGAGGTTCGACTGTATATATAGTCTATAACAATAGATAATTACTGACTCGTGGCCAGATTACAAACGTCACTGGTATTTATAGTTGCACCACAGCCGCCTTGAACCTTGCGCAATTCGTCACGATGGTAAATCACGCTCAGTTTCATTTGCAACAGAGCGTTAACTTCACCTAAAATTGTTCCAGAATAACGGCACTAACCACAGGAAAAGTGCAATAGTTTTTCATCTACCTACAGAAGGGTATTTGGAGGGCATTTGGCTCCTTAGGGGAAATTTGGACCGGCGAAAGAGAAACCTGCCGCCGCGTGATCAATGGCGGCCGCCTGTGTTTACACATGTAGCCAGGCAGCTGTTTTCTTTACAATATGTTTCCCAGAGTTTTCGTTGATCGCTATATGTTTCGTCCGTTAAAATTTGGCCTAATGTTATAATTTGCGACATAAACAATCGACTCTATTAAGACCCTATTGAAAAACACTGTGCCGTGTTAATTAAAGTGAACATCCTTCGCTATCGATCACAAATACAATCACAAACATAATCACAATCGCAATCATAATGGCAGAAAAAGTAAACGGCCCTCAATGGATGCTAAGTTCACGATGCCGGATGTGCGTTAGAAACGGAAACTTCATGAAGCGGACTATCATTAGCTAACTAAACATCAGCTTTTGAGAAATCACACTGCAACATCTAGTGAAAAACATATATGTGTAAAAAATACAGTGTACATACAAAGGTTGGGGGGCTTTCCGACTGTTCCTCGAGTGAGCAAAACTACGTCACCACTCACCAGCGCGTGACCGGCTTCGGAAATTATGAAAATGAAACTTGCGCAATGTGCGATACTTTATATCAAACAAAGCATAACGTATCCGGTTCGTGATTATATTTAGGGTTTATGTACAGTAAAAATAAACAGCAGCATGCATATATCTGGTTTGCTATAACTGGTAAGAAGTACGTACAACTTCAGGAATGAGTTTCCCTTATTCATTTAATGCGAGGCTCAAAAGTTGTACCGCATCTGCTGAGTGTTGCTTTGTAGCTCGAAGCCGCATTAGAGAGGACACAGGCTCTGACGTCACGCAATTACTAACTACTGTATATCTTTCTGTCCATTTGCATAAAACAAACCAAAAGACTAAAACAAGTTTGCTGGAGAATTAATCCAGCCAAAAATCTGGACGCAGGGATTACTCGTTTTCAACAATCGTCATTATTTCCCATAATGCTCAGGAGTCAATCGTAATAATCTTGTTACCTCGTGTTGTTCTGTTCTCTTTATGTATATAAGCAAGCCAGGCTTACCTTTGATTGGCTGCGTAGCGTGAGAGTGTGAATAGCACTTGCACCTATGAAACGTCTACAGCATATACAAACAAACTACTTTTGGCGAGGAACTAAGCATGGATATTTGTCCGAGAATATTATCTGTTCCGAGCCGCGAACAGTTCGGCAACCTTTAAATATTTCCTCTCAAAGCAATGGCGCGGGGACTGTAACTTTACACGCAATTATTAAAACGTACAATTCAAGTCACCTTTCGTCATCGCATATCAGGTGGCAATGTGAACCAATCACCGTGTGCTGATTCGTCTGTAATCCTAAGCTCGATCGTCGGCTTCAATAACTGTGCGACAGTTTGCGAGCCTGTGGAGTCACGTGTCACGATTCCACCAGTAACGCGCGAGGACATTTTTGTTCTCAGACCAGGAAGGCTGGATACTCTCCGGGACAACCTCAAAGCCTATCGTTTTCAAGCATTTTAGTCTACGAAAGGATAGTAGATTTCGTTTGTTTTCGATTTTGGTGTAAAGTAGGGCACAAATTCTGAAATGGATGCAAGTTTTGGGATGGAGAGTCGGTTATGGACAGTAAGGGTTTTGGCAGCCGTATACTACCCAAGTATACCTCCGGGTCCTCAGACAACAATACTAAAGTTTACAATAACAGCAACTGCACTAAAGCGCATGACACTAACAGACTTCTGCTGGCTTCAAACGCGGCAGAATAGTTGCAAAGGTCGGTGCTGCAGCATTGTACGTTGCATTTGCACTCTTTCCCGTCGCATTTCTCAGATGAACCGCATGATTTTAAGTAGTGGACAACTTCCTTGCCGTTTTTGTCCTTGTCCTTGTAAGACCAATAATGGCAAACGTCAAAATTCATGTCAGTAATGTCGGTGCAGTTCCAAAGCTTGTGCTTCTTTTCACAATCTGCCCAGCTTTTGACTGAATCACAGGCGAAGCACATTATTCCTGAAACTAGAAAACAAAATATAGAAACAGAAAGGCTGGAATCATTTTCAAAATCGCCAAATTTAAAGAGATTTCTTAGTTGGATGGGAAGGCGAGGCCGGGGGGGGGGGGGGGGGGGGGGGGGGCGAGGGGGAGGGGAGAAAGGTGGGAACTTCTGATTAATTCACGCACAAAGGCATTGTTTGCCTCCAACACAAATGCACGAGATTGCCAGCTGTGCCAAAAGGAAGGGATTGATACGTCATTTGTTGTTTCGGTGATTTTACATTAACAAAGGGAATTCTTATCACAGAACTAAGAGCACAGCAGAGAAGGTTCCATGTCTGCCTGGGCACCCTGGCTGTGTTACGATTGCTGAAGATGTTTCTGTTCATTTCACGTTCATCCATTGTAATACTATAAGGTTCGTAATTGTATGCACTGCCCTTTCAGTTTCGTGACCCACTCCGGATCTGGGCGATTGTCGCTGCTGGAATGTATACGCATTCCGGCAGCTAAAATTAAAACTATAAGCTACAATCCTAGACAAAACTGTGTGGGACACAGTATCCTGAACGGCTCTCAGCTCAAAATACTCCTCAAAATTTTGGGTAGGATTGTGCCGCACGGGACTGGAAACCCCTACCCTATTTCAGACCAAAATATGTGATTTTCCACCCTATTTAAGACCAAAATGTGCGATTTTCGACCATATTTCAGACCAAATATCAAAATCTCCGACCCCATTCCAGACAAAAAGCTCAAAATCGATACCCTATGGTAGACTAAAATGCTGAAAATGATACCCTTTGGGGCGGCACATACCTTTTTGGCTCATATATGGGAGTACCCCCTACCCTCCCCTCCCCCCTCCCCCCCGGGACTGAACGCCACAAAACCATGTGTTGCTGATCGACATTTTGAGCGTTGTTTTTCATCAGAGAAACTATCTGCTTTCACCAACGGTTCGTGAAACTCGGCAGCACATTCTTTACGGCGTTCGGAGCATTTTGATACCGCCACGCCAAGGCAGAACAAAACTGATCATCACATGGAGCAGTATGGACAGTATCTTTGGTCAAGACGACCACAAAGCTCGCCGGTTTTCGTTCAAAATCTGCCACTGAAGAAAGCTGCCGTTGTGAGTAATCTTTTCACGCCAAAGTTTTAAATAAACTCAAAGGCAAGGATTTTTGAGCAACTCGGCGTTGGTGGCTAAGATTGCCTCTGGTATACGGATTGAAACACAGTCATCATCAGCCAGCACAGCTCTAGCAGAAGATCGCATCTCCATCGCGATCTGGATCGATCAGTACTCCTTAGTGCCGACTCCTTAGTGACTCCTTAGACAACATGTGCGAGATCAGTTACAGTTTTTAAAGTACGTTATTAAAATACGGTTGTGAGGTTGCGGTTAAATGCCAAACTTCAGCTGTTGACCGCTCTGCCATCGATTCCTAAAGCGCAAAAGTGGTCTGTGAAACTCACCCGAAGAACATTGCATCCACACAGATAGCTGGATCAACACCAGCGCCAAGGAACAAGGGATCTTCATCGTTGTTCGTGAAGCTCTGCCGTTCTCTGAAATATTGGCTTCCCAAGACGGCTGCGAGGCAACAAATTGGAACAAATAACACTTGATCACTTCTGGCAATGTGCCATGTCTTATAGAAATACGATAAGCTCGCAGCCGGATATCTCCTCGCCCGGATGAGTGTATTTTTCTGGTGCATAAGCATATCTTCAATACCGATGGCTCTCTGGGATGTGTCTCTAGACTATAAACGCTATGGACACTGTATAGAGCCTGTGGAACCTATAGAGCCCATAGCCGCTCGATGAGTCTCCAACATCTTAAATTTCCTGTCCAACTCCAGCTTACTAAGCATGGCTCTCGAGCCAGTCACTGCAGTTATGATTTGTCTTTCGTCATCGGTCTCTTAACAATGTACAATCGTACAGTGTACGATGTCATTATATAGACAATCCTCAGGGGAGATCCATACCGGTTTACACAGAAAAAACGGTCATATTTTCCAAATTTAGTTCTCGGCCTCCTTAGGTAATGCGATCGCGGGTCGCTTTCTGCCCGAAAAAAAAAACAGTTTACATATAACTGCACCAGCTTTAACCCAAATCCCGAAAGAACTGCTCCACAGAATTTTTCTTTTTTCTTCAAAATGGAGATCTTACATGTAGAAACTTTTCCCAAAAACTCAGGGTAGGTCACCGAACTAATTTTTGCGTTATTCCTGTGTGTTTCCGAAAGCGCCTTATCGCAGGCCATGTTGGATTGAAGCCATAGTTTGTAACACGAAAAACGATGTGGGGCGCAGAGCATGCACGAAAATGAACTCTGTTGTGTTTCTTTATGTAAAAATGTCATGAAAAACATAAAAGATCTCGTAACTTTTACATTTGTCAAAAATGACAGAATCGCTCACTTCTTTTTCTGGAGATCAGAAACATTGCTCCTAACTTCCAAGAAGATCGCATCTTCGACGCTCGCCTTTGGAAACCGCCCCTGCCTGGGCCCAGGCTTACTCATCTTTATTGTAATTTTACTGATACGCGGTGACGTTTGTTTTCCCGTACACGTGTGGACATTTCCATACGTTAATTATTTAAAGACTTACGCCATGTAAACAAATTACACAAAAAGGGACGAACTTTCACGATAGCAGTGCTAGCGGCAACTAGATATTGCTAAACATGCACCATTCGGAATGTTTTGCCCATTCAAATTAAATCAGACTAAAATTAATTTCGAGCAAGACGTGTTGACTGCTTGCTCTCAAAATGGACCAAACGATATGGCCACTCTTGAGTTTGTCTCCAATTGTTTTTCTAGCGGCATATTTCGGAGAGTGTAACTTAACGGACGCTAAAACGGGTCGGAGTACTGAGCGGACCGGGCCCAATTAATATTACATTGCCGATTTGACTAAACACCTGTTGAGACTTCACCCAGTATCATGTTTTCGGCTACAGGAATTGTTTCCGCATTGCACCGGTTGTCGCCTCGCGATCTTCATGAAACTCTAAACTATCGACTCTTCTTAACAACAAATGCGCACGCTTAAACTGACTGCCGACCGAGCTGTCTTCATTTGATCACTCCGGAACTGCAAGATGTCTTCTTGGTGAAATTCAGTTCATGTGTTTTGCTTCCAAAAGGTTTAACTGCTGACAATTTTACTTCTACTCACCTTTGAGACCAGCAAGTCAATTGGCATGCGTGTTCAACACTTTAATTTGCCACCAGATGAACTTTTAAAAGCTGTGGATGTGTTGATACTGATTTAGAAAACTGATTATTCAAATATACCTCGAAACAAACCCGATGAAAAATGATTGATTACCTGCTGCCTGTTGATTGACAGAAATTTTCGCGAAACTGAATAGATCACGCAATATCCGTAAAAACTTTGCAATGCATAGTTTTTACGGATATTGCGTGACCTTTTTTTTTCTTTTTCTTTTTCTTTTCTTTTTATTTCGCGCGTTGTGATTGGCTAAATAACCGCGTAAGATGAAAGTATGTTACACGCTGACGTGTACGTGATGTATTTTACTGACTATCATTATTGCCAACGAGCAAGCCGAGCGAAGACGGTCGGCTTGCGAGGCGGCCAGCATAATGCCACGCGAAGTATTGCAGCAGGCAGAAAAATTGGATCATGTGTACTTTAGCTGCCGTCGGCCGACGTATCGACCGATACGTCGGCCGATGCGTCGGTCGACGGTCGGTCGACAGTCGGTCGACAGTCGGTCGACAGTCGGTGGCTAAATCGGCCGACAGTCGGTCGATACGTCGGTCGACGTGTCGGCCGACAGGTCGGTCGATACAGTGTCGGCCAACAGTCGGCCGGCAGTCGGCCGACGATCGGCCGACAGTCGGCAGGAATTTTTGTACTAACACGGACTGTACTTTAATCACAATTTAATTTTTTTGCAATTAATATTCTAGTATTCTAGTATTTGAAGTTTGGTGCTTCTGCTTTGCTGTTGGTATTCACATTAACATGCTTTGAGATTGCATTTCACTGATTCGTAAAACTCGCTAATATACGACTACCATCGGATGCCGTATAAGACGGAAACAAAAGACAATAAACGTGCAGTCACTCGTGGGACAGTACGGACGGTGTTGTTTAGGGTTTCATTCCTGTGTTAAAGGCATTATGAACAAATATATCGCACTAACAGTCATGGATTCACTTTCAAGTGGTCCTGTACCAAATCCGATGTTTTTGTTAACGTATAAAAATCGAACAATTAACTCGGTGGTCAACGGTCAACCACCAGTCGATCGACGTTTGATCAACATCGGCCGACTGTCGACCGACTGGCGACCGACTGTCGGTCGACTGTCGGCCAGCCACCGACAGTCGGCCTACGGTCTAGTCGGTCGACAGTCGGTCGACAGTCGGTCGACAGTCGGCCGATACGTCGGCCGACACATTGATCGACTGTCGGCCGACGCATCGGCCAACGTATCGGTCGATACGTCGGCCGACGGCAGCTAAAGTACACATGATCCGAAAAATTCTCGATCGAGCTGTTAAAAGTGTAATGAAGGTGTATATTCCCTGGAGACTTTGGTGCCGGAAATATTAGAGCCGACAGAAACAATGAAAAGAGACGTTGATTTATGGTGTGACCGTTCTTAGCCAATCAGGAGTGAGTATTTTGCACGAGGTTAACACATGCACTCACTAGCATCTGTCATCGAGTTCTTTTTCTCTCGTTGGCACTTAGCGAAAGCTACAACTAGTTTTATAAATGAAATACATAACGCGTTTCTGTGGCCTCGTGGTTTCCCTACACTACTTTCGTGTTCTCCCCAACTTCCCGCGTGTTTAAATGAGGTTATATTACAAGGGAACTCGTTATATATTTCTTAAATATAGGTTCCAGAATAAAATAGAAACAAACATTTTTGTAAACCGAGCATTATAGACAAATGGCTAAGAGCATCCAAGTATTAAGACAAAAAATGTATCGCAAACGAAGAGCATCCTTTGTATTCTTTGGCAAATCAGGGAGGGGGGGAGGGGTGGGAGCAATTGGGATCCGAGTCATGCGATCAGTCACGAAGCTTCGTCTCGCTTCCATCCCACCAAACGTCTCATGCTCATTCCATTCCTTTTGACCGAGTCATAGCAAACCTTCCCAAAACAGAAAGGATGCCCCTGAGTGGTTGCGTTTCGACGGGAAGCGAGAGTGGGATTAAGATAAAAGAAAAAAAGAAGAAGAAGAAGAAGAAGAAGAAGAAGAAGAAGAAGAAGAAGAAGAAGAAGAAGAAGAAGAAGAAGAAGAAGAAGAAGAAGAAGAAAGCACGGCTGTGTAGCGGGCAGTGCGAGGAACAAAGAGGAGGTAATTTGATCGTGTCGCGTGCAGTCATTCAGCGACGCATTTTGATTACATGTAGTTGTCATGATCAGCTACCATTTCAGTTTTTCCATTACTTATTACTTCTATTAGTTCAGTCGCTTGATCAGTGAGTTAAATCAATTCCGGTTATGTACTCTCATCCAATCTCAGGCTCTCCTTAGTATTTTTTTAAAGTTTATACAACACTAAAAACTGTATTAAAGCTCACGAGACTTGATTTTCATCCCCGTTTTGATCACTGAATGTTTAGTGAAACAGTCACTATCAGGCAACTCATGGTCAGAGATCAGTCCGTTCACAGCTGTGAAGTTAGTGAAGCGTGTGGTCTTAAAATGGTGTTTTATTTTCCAGATGGAACATTGAAAAGTGGTCAGTCGCTATCGAGTGTCAGTCTTCTTCTCAGATAAAACAAAATAACAAAATAAACAACACCAACAGCTGCATTAAACCGCGCGACACTAACAAATTTCCCCTGGCTTCAAGTACTACAGCTGATCTAGTTGCAACGGTCGGTGTTGCAACATTACAACGGTCGGTGCCGCAACATTGCATCTTGCATTCGCACTCTTTTCCGTCACATCTCTCAGATGAACCACATGATTTTGAGTAGTGGGCAACTTCCTTGCCATCTTCATCCTTCGTCTTGAATGACCATGTATGGCAAACGTCAAAATTCATGCCAGGTATGACGGTGCAGTTCCAAGGCTTCTGGTTTTTTTCACAATCTGCCCAGCCTTTGACTGAAGAGCAGGCGTAGCACCATATTCCTGTAACTAGAAAATATAGAAAGGCTGGACTTATTTATCATGATGGGGTACCAAGTAACTCTTTGCGATGTTTCTGAAATTAGATCTCCTATGTTTAATAAACGTGTTCTTTTCCTGACATATTTTCCCTTCAAAGCGGCTATGTTTAAAACCTGGAACCGGGAACCCGGGAATCGGAAACCCGGGAACCGGAAACCGGGAACGGGGAACCGGGAACCCGGGAACCGGGAACGGGGAACGGGGAACCGGGAACCCGGGAACCGGGAACGGAAACCGGGAACCTGGGAACCGGGAACCGGGAACCGGGAAGCCAGTGACCGCTCATTACGCCTGTCTTTCGTTTCATCATCGCATGGTGCACGATGTCGGAGCAAACTGAAGGGTAAGCTAAGAAATATTCATCCTTTTGAGTCGTCCACAGTATACTTTTACTCACTGAAGATATTTTTAATCCTTAGAGACAATGAAGTGGATCACGAAAGGGGGACGACATCTTCAAGGTGAGGAGATCAGCTTTTTATGTATGATTCAAACTCCGTGCGCGAGAAACAAAGCAGCCTATAATTTTATTATTTGCTAAACAAGCGTGCTTCTTGGACCTTTAGATGCATTTTTTTTTCTTTATCGGAGCCCAACTTTGAAGTCAATAGGCTACAGAAAGACGGATTAACTACATTACACTTTTGGAAAGAAAAATCGCTACGCGGTTCTCAGATTTTCCATATCACACAACATACGTAACTTTTATGGAAAATGAGGAGTCTTGTGTAATTCTTTCAGTTTATGTAATTCTTTCTTTCAATTGACAGTCAAAGCTTTTAACTCGAAATCTTATCAACAAACCATTTAGCATGTAATGAGAGTTTACCTTTTGGTCGAGGGTCTATGTTGAGGGTAACATGTCGATGGTTGAAAAGAGATCCTTTAATTTTTGTTTTCCCGACAAAAGAAGATAAATGAAATGAAGCAAAACTCTGAGTCGCAGCTATCAGTGAAAACAGGAACAGATTGATCTAATTAGCTACTTATACTAACATCTCTGTTGTTACCATATTTATTTTAGATTTCGGGAGCCCGCCTACAAATCCGGCACAGTAGTTCGTTTGATCATGAACACGGTAGTTAATTATTCTGTGTGTTTAACTTCGGAATGGAAGATTAGTACTTCAAACTCAGGTACTGGTGAAACATGACTCACCAAACATCTGGATCAGATAATAGCCGACAGGCAGGCGCCTGTTGTGTAATAGCTGTCTCATACGTGAACTACTGCGAATAGTCTGACTTAGAGGGAGTTACCGTTTCTCCAGTGATCATAAAAGGTTATGGGATCGTTATGAGTATCCTTACATGTTAGACCAGCGAGAAAACTTAGGCCTTAAGACTGGAATGTCCGGCCGGACAGAAATATGAGGGACGTTTCAGTTTGAGACACCGGCAGTTACCCAATCAATCCAAGAATCTAAGACTTAAACAAAGTCCGCAACAAAGCGAAGCTGTTTTTAAAAGGAAAAGTGATGATGAGATTTAAGATGAGAGATAAGTGATGACGAGATTTTTCAACACTCCGCACTTTCCATAAGAATTACATAAGACTCCTCATTTTCCATAAAAGTTACGTATGTTGTGTAACCGCGTAGCGATTTTTCTTTCCAAAAGTGTAATGTAGTTAATCCGTCTTTCTGTAGCCTATTGACTTCAAAGTTGGGCTCCGATAAAGAAAAAAAAAATGCATCTAAAGGTCCAAGAAGCACGCTTGTTTAGCAAATAATAAAATTATAGGCTGCTTTGTTTCTCGCGCACGGAGTTTGAATCATACATAAAAAGCTGATCTCCTCACCTTGAAGATGTCGTCCCCCTTTCGTGATCCACTTCATTGTCTCTAAGGATTAAAAATATCTTCAGTGAGTAAAAGTATACTGTGGACGACTCAAAGGGATGAATATTTCTTAGCTTACCCTTCAGTTTGCTCCGACATCGTGCACCATGCGATGATGAAACGAAAGACAGGCGTAATGAGCGGTCACTGGCTTCCCGGTTCGCGGTTCCCGGTTCCCGGGTTCCCGGTTCCCGGTTCCCCGTTCCCCGTTCCCGGTTCCCGGGTTCCCGGTTCCCCGTTCCCGGTTCCCGGTTCCAGGTTTTAAACATAGCCATTTCAGCCGGCAATCGTGCTCTGGGGTGCCTTTCTCACTCTATAACAGAAGTCGCGCTTATGTGGCGAAAATTATCAGTCGGCATCTAACGAAAGAGCTTGATGCCCAGTAAAAAAAATCTTATTAGTTTTCCGCCAGTCACAAACAATGTCATTGATTTGATTTCACTTCCGTGTAACATTTCCTCACAAAGATTCGCGTCGAAACATGCACTTCCTGAGAACATTATATAGTAGTCAGGTAGTCAGGTAGTCGCCGAAACATTCAATGAATGGTTTCTATGCACCGCAATCAAAAAGCTATAATATGTCCGTTCAATCAAAGCCTGTTAAAGTCAGCGAGCTCTTCCCTGTTATGTCACGTTATCGAGTTTTATGACTGAATCAACTGCTAGCAGACAATGTGCCGAATCGAAAATCAATTTTTCTAAATCCGAATTTCAAATTAGATGCTAAAGCCGTTATCAAAATCTTACAAAAAGACTGTTTCAAGTTTAGTTATCGGTGAAAAATGTCCCACGGTATTATTCCAATAATAGTCAATTCAGTCAGGCTCATCCACATCAGGTAACTCTCAGCTGTCATGAAATCAGCATGATAGCATCCAGTTCCTCTTTTAGGAATAAAATTAAGCCCCATGCGCACGAGCAAGTTTTCTATGACAAGTTTTCTCTGACAAATTATTTGCCCGTGTATACGGTCGAGCAACTTTTTTTTCACAAGTTTTTTGACAAATTTTCGTTGTTTCTTTTCCTTCTGACTTTGACTTCCATAAACTTTTCGCGTGATCTCAAAGCCTCCAGCAAGAGGCTAACTGCATTATTTGGCTAATTCAAAGACTTTGTTGTCAATGTTGTGGATGCCGCCATCTTGACTGTGCGAACACGCTTGCAAATGAAGACATGGGAACTAAAGTTTTCCGAAAAACTTTGACAAGTTTTTCGTGTACACGATCAAATTTCACATGTGACAAGTTTTCCTTGTCATAAAAAAGCTAGCACGCCAGCTTTTCAGCAAATGCATTTGTCACAGAAAATTTGCCCAAATTTTCTCAAGTACACGAGCAAAATAATCTCGTCACAGAAAACTTGTCATAGAAAACTTGCTCGTGTGCATGGGGCTTTACATTCGCGGGGCATTACTGTTTTACGCGGGAAGGACAAGAGGCAGGATTGAGAGGGCTAGCATCGCTTGTGTAGTGGTATATACGGTTGAGGGTAAGCTATCGCTATTTCAGTTAATCCGCGAGATTTATTCGGGCCGATTTCCCGTGTGTACGTTCTGGCCACATGTTTGGTTTTGTGGCCGGATCTTGCTCTGTAATTGTTTAGCTGCAAATTTAAGGATGGGTAGATATATTAGTTTAGACTTATGTTTCTTGAAATATGGCTCATAGCTTTAAAAATTATATGTTGAAGTGATTGTGGCTCTTTTTGTGTGACGGCCAGATCCGTTCAATCGGTGGTTTTGAGCAAACCATATTACTGCGAGATCTCCTCGCGAACGAAGCCCAGGGTACTTGTCAAAAGTGTAGCCCTCGGCCCGCGTATAGTATTATCTGATCACAACATGGTTACTTGTAAACTCGCGCAGGCTCAAAGGTTTATATAGTCATAGCGAAAGATTAAGTTTAATTTTCAAAACTGATCGATGTTTGGACATTTTAGGCAGCTTTATGGAATGTATTTTACTCATTGCGGCAAATGGAGACTCACACAGAAAGTACAAGAGCATTAACGCGTACATGGTCGTTTGGGTCTTGATCAATTACAGGGCGAAGTATTTATAGTTTGATTGAAGTTTTTTGTAGAACTCTACTGGTGTTTTCAGTGGTGTTTGGGGGTTTTGAGTTGAACCGCAACCTTGTGCGAAAAAAAGAGAACACCTTGGCTTTCAACCGGCTACTATTACTGCGAAATACTATAATTTCGGATGCATATTTTACGACTTTGGTTATTACCTGACCCGGCAGAATCTAGTGCAGCAATGTTCTGAGGAAGTGTGTGTTTCGGCACGAATCTTTGTGGAAGGACATTGTATGGAAATGAAGTCAAATTCAGGTAAAATAGCTTGTAGCCGTCCAGTTTCAGCAGTCTTCTTGTCGTTGCGATCGTAACTCAAACAAAACAAGTAAGATCTCGCCTGTGCGAAGTAAACATCTCGGCTTTTTTTGGACCAAATTTCAGCCATTTGGGATCTTTCTATTACTACCTGACTAGACAGAATCTTAGTTGCTGCAATGTTCCCAGGAAGTGGTGTTCCGACACGAATCTTTGGGAGGGAATATTGCACGGAAGTGAAGTCGAAATCAGGTAAAACCGTTTTTGTAGTGATTGGCTTTAGTTTCAAGACTGATATACGCTTCAATCTTGCGTATCAGCTTATTTTGGTAGGATAAAAAGTTGTCAATTTTAATACTCGGCGACGGACGGCTACTTTAAATTTGCACAATAGTTTAGTGTATCAGCCCATTTGTCGAAGAAAAAATGACAAACTTTAAAGAGACTCAAAAAATACAGCAAAACGGCCCCAAAGCTCAGTGAATTCTTGATATCCGGCTTTCACAAAGCAGCTCAGCAGGCTGGCATTTGCCCCACGGGAAACATTCTCACCCCAAGGATCGAGGCGCTTGCGTGCTGTTTTGCTTACACCTTTGTTCGCCGCAGTTGGGATTAAAACAGCTTGATTAGCAACGGGTACTTACGGCTCAACCCGGCTGCGGCTCCTCATGTATTATCCAATAATTTTAAAGGTATTAGGAGACATTCCGCGGTGAAAAATTTCCAAAAACGTTTTCTTTCTGTACTGTGACTAATTTTCACTATATCTGTCCGAATTCGTTGTCCTTTTCCGATTTTCTGTTTTATTCCGCGAGAAACTGGCTCAAACGCAAATTTCGATCAAAATAGCACCCTGTCGCGACCTCGTCAACTCATACGTCTCATGCAACACCGACACATCACGTGACATCTAGCAAAACAAATATCGCGTTTGTGATTCGACATGGCGAAACCACGAAGTAAATCACTGTTTGTTAAGCAAAAACCGCCAAAAGAAGACGCCTTGAGCTGCTTTACATCAAAGTGAATCAAAGTGACGTCTGGCCGACAGATTAGCTGCTTACTCAATACCATCGGGGCGCCGAAAATCTTCAGGCGCGATTTTCTCTGCTTGAAAAACGCGCTTTGTAGCGTTTCAGTTTCAGTGCAAGCGGATTTTAACGGATTGAGTTGAAATTTTGCACAAGTATAGACCGATATGTTAACTTACAGTGGATATCTCCGATTTTCTGTTTTCATTTTAGAACCCGAGTTATTTCATTTGCCGTAAAAACTTTCCCAAACCTTCTGAGCTCTTATTTTTTTATTTTTTAACATTAGGTATAAGATCAGTAAAGAAACTTATTTATTGAAAAGAAATAGGGGTCATCAGACTTTTAAGAGAGTTATTTCCATGTAAACTTTGTATCCAAGAACCATGTTTGTTAACAGCGTGCCGCGCCGCGCGCCGTTTTTAGAGGGCCTAGATGGGGTTTACTGTTAAGTGTTATGAAGCCAAAAAAACTAATGTTCTGTGTTATGCAAAAGAAATACAGGTAAGTGTTACAAGACTAGATATTAAATAAAACAATACAAGCGGGCCTAGATGGGGTTTACTGTTAAGTGTTATGGGCCTGAATTTTTTACTGTTAAGTGTTATGCAGACCACCCATCTAGGCTCTCTGCTAATACGTGCAGAAAATTTGCTCGCGAACGTCCCTAATTCCACGAAAATATTTATCGCCTCTCACGTCACAAAAATAATATCAAAGATACGAGATGATCAGTGTCAAGAAGGATGCATTTTTATATATTTGTTGGCGTACTCAGACAAAACGAAAAAACAGACAAAACGAGCCCTCGCATCCCTAATTCCTTCTTTTTATTTTTTTATTTTTGCTTTCCGAAAAGTTCCAGGCTGCTCATGGAATACTTTGCTTGCTTCACAAGGTTATAAGAAGCGGTGGTCTTACAGCCGAGTCAGAAGGCGTTTGTCGACTATGAAATCCAACTACGTGGGGGTACACTAATCCACATTAAAAGTGGAACTGCAGTCTCTGAGAGAACTGCGATCCCCGCCTGGGCTATTACGCTCACCTATTTCGATTTCAGAACAGACCTCTGCCCCAAACCGATAGAAATAATTCACTGGAGTGAACGTATACGTGATGTGCGTAGCAGCGGGTTAGGCGTTACACCAACATCTTGAAGGTCATGGGTTCGATTTCCGTTGTGAGCCTTATTATTTTTTGGACTCTGTCTTGCAGTTGCTTTTAAAGTTCGTTTATAACTTTCACTGTACTGTCATTTCGCGTGTTTTCCGGCATCAGACGTGCCCAGTCACATATTCTTGGTACCATCTCATGTATATTGGAGTCATGAATTTACGTTTCCAACAAGAAGCAATTCCCCGGGCCATTTAATTTGAATAATCTTCAGTTGCTGGCGGGACTCCACCGCCGATTTCTAATAAAACGCAAAAGTGGTCAGTATGGAACTCACCCGAGGAAAACTGCATCCACACAGATAGCGGAATCAACACGAGCGCTAAGGAACAAGGGATCTTCATCGTTGTAAACGTGTCGTTGTAAGGCTCTGCCAATTCCTTCTCAGTCTCCGCCTCAAGAACTGTGCGCGACGCCAACTCAGGCAACAAAGATTGGTTTCACCTCCAGCATGCGGAAATATTCACTAAGTAGCAAAGCCACCCAAGGGTGGGTGGGGGGGGGGGGGTACTCAATAGGAATTTGGGTAGGGGGGTTCCGCTGACTCTATAAAACCCTGACCCTATTCAAGACACAAGAACGTAAATTTTGCTACCCTGTCTAAGACAAAGTGCCCTAATCAGGACTGCGCTGCACGTTTCCATTGGAGCATACGAATAAATCGCGCGAAAAAATGACGAGTGCAAAAAAATGTGGTCGAGGGAGAGGGGAGGAGTAGAAGATCTTCGGAAAATAACCCTGTTGAAGACACGAAAATGTAAAATTTGATACCCTGTTTAAGGCAGAGGATTCTGAAAATGATACCCTATCGGGCGGAGCGTCCCTATATAGGAAATATATGGGAGGACCCCCCCCCCCCCCCCCCTCTCCCCCCGGGCAAAGCCGGTACACCCAGTCTACTGATAAAATAATCCAGGTGAAGCTAATTCGTTAGCGGACACCCTAAAAGCAGATGAAGTATATCCGTATCTGGGACTGGTCGCTTATCGTTCTCGTATATAGGTGGACGCTTACGGAAGATTGAAAGAGTTAGGTCCGGCGGGGTTAAACTGGGTCGATCAATTAGCACGCGTCAACTACGTTACACTTTGGGTCGACCAAAATTAATTTAGTTCGACTGTTGGGTGAAACGTCGAACTCAATCGTCGAACTTAACTCCGTCGAAACAAATGCAGAATACAAGAATCAATTTTTGGGAGCAGCAGGAGTTTGCATTTAGTTCGACTCATGCTGAGATCGACGTTTACCTCTGGTCTATCCGCGGCCTTGTCACTCAGTACAAGAATATTGCTTTTAGAATGAATTCATAGTGGCAACAAATTCTAACCTACAGCGGTGTGCAATTAAGTTGATTGACTGCAATAGAGTCGTTCTAATGAGATTGTCCCGTAGGGGTGATCGCTTAGTACGGGAGATCTAAAAAAAAGAAAACAACAGAAAAATCCAAATCGTCCGCTACTTACGGCCGCTTACGGGAATGTGAAATATAGTTTGCCTGAGAGCTTAAACGGGGTTTTGTAAAAACGGCCGCAGGTAGAGCTGTCCGCTTACTGGAGTGTCCTCGCATAATTGCCCTCCATCTGGATCATGTTTGCATAGTATAAAATTATCATAACATTTTCATGCTATAAATAAAGAATAAGTAAAGCGTACATCCGGTATATATTGACTGACACAAACAAAACAACGAGAAGACTTAGTTTGTGGTAATACATATTGCTTTCTGTTAACGCAGTTTTCATCCCATAGTTATAACCCCCCGGATAGAAAGAAAGGTTTATAAGCTCAGGGCTTATAACCGAAATTTTATGGTATTTGACTGAGTATTCGCGACAGCTCATCGCCAATAAGTTTTATAATCACTATTTTGTTTGAACTTAAATCCAATCTCGGGCCGGTTCACCTTACAAACATTTTCGAGGGTGAAATAAGCATACGTTGGCTTAGATTTTAAAGCTTTTTCCTTTATGGAGGACCTCCCTGAAAACCACGTTCTTTACGTAACGGGCGCTTCCTCCCGTAAAAATTAAGTATTATGTATTACTATTATTATTATTATTATTATTATTATTATTATTATTATTATTATTATTATTATTATTATCATTATTATTGTTAATTATACAAATGTGTTTGTAGCCTTCGAAATAGTGGGTCACTCAAAAAGAATATGTATTATCTCGGAAACAGCGTCTTGGTCCAACCCAAAGTCTTATTTACGGAAGAAACAAGCCAGTATAACTAGAATAAGTCAATTACAAACTGATGACTAATTTGATTCTCAACTAAGTCAAATGGAAAAAGACTTCTTTTAATTAATATTAATAAGAGCCTCAAGAATATTTTAAGTGAAGTGTGGATGAATCTACAATAACAGCAACTGCAACAAAGGGCATGCGACTAACAGACTTGTGCTGACTTCAAACACTTGTAACGCAGAGTCACAAAGGTCGGTGTTGCAACACTGTACGTCACACGGTTCGCACTCTTTTCCGTTGCATTGTTCAGCTTTCCCGCATGCTTTTCGGTAGTGGGTAACTTCCTTGCCGTCTATATTTCCAGTGACTGACCACTCAAGGCAAACATCGAGGTCACCCTTTATTTCGGAGCAGTTGACTCGTTTTAGGGTTTTATCACAATCTTCCCAGTTTTTGTATGAATCACAGACGTAGCACATTATTCCTGTAACTGAGAAAAGACAGAAAAACGCAACACATTAGGCCATGCGTCCAGAGGAAATGTTTAAATTGATAACAGTTGTATGTTTTTCCCCACAAAAGTCCATTCTGAAATGTAACGCTTCCATTGCCTTGACTCTCTGCAAACGGCCAAACACGAACTGTGGGATCATTACGGGTATCGGGCCACAGGCAAAGTAGAGGTCGCATTCTTAACATGAGTGATTTGATCATGTAAAGTATAAGACCGGGGGTCGTATTCTTAAAGTTAATGAATCGATCATTTCCAGTATACGACCTCAACTATAATTTCCAGGGGAGGGGGGGGGGGGGGGGGGGAATAGGATTTTGATCATTTTAGGAACACGACCGGTCGTTTTCTTAAAATGATCAAGTTTTTCAATTTAGGTTTACGACCGGTCGTATTCTTAACATGAAAAATGTGCTCATTTTAGGAACACGACCGGCTGTTTTCTTAAAGTTAAAATCATGGCCAAAAGTGTTGGGACGATACAAATCCCCCTTCCTCCCCTCCCTCAAATAAATGTTGGAATATCAGTTGCACCAACTCACACCAACATTGATTCAGAGGGGTGGGGCATCATAGCTACCTCTAGTGTTGATGATTTTGTTTCAGTACAAATTACATAGCCTTGGGGTAAAGCAGTAGGCCGTAAATTCATATTCAGTCAGCATCGTCCCAACTAATTTTGGCCATTATTATAGGTTTTTCATAGGTTTACGACAGGTCGTTTTTTTCCAAAAAAAGGAAAAAAAACATATCGGGTAATGGTAGCGCTCTATAGTTTATACTTTTGTTCTTTACGCATGAAAGCATAAGCACAATCGTAAGCACAACAGTCATTATTTCACAGTGAAAACAGGCTCGACGCAAGCGAAAGCACAAAGAACAAAATATGTTTATATGTAAGATAAATTATATGGCCCATCTTCCACAGTACAAGCCTCTTTGTTGATTTTATAGGAAGTATTTACCATCGTAGTATGTTGTAGGAAACGTGGGTAATCCGTATCTCCCACCCGGTGGTTATTATTTGCATATAGTCTTCGTTCCTAGCTTCCTTATACGCCATCCTCACCAACACGCTAGTTTGTTTGGCTCTTTGATTCTCTTAATTTATTTTTGTTTGGTTTCTTGTTATAACATGCATTATATTTTATCCGTTAAAGGCTGGTTTACTCGAACGACTGAAGCAAAAGTATAAGCGCAAGCATAAGCATAGCACATATAAGCATAATGATCAAACACGTCCGTTCTTTATGTTTATGATTATGCTTATGTCGCCACTGTCGATACTTATGCTTGCGTCGTCCGTGTAAACCATCCGTGTTCATGGGTGCAGTGTTTCGGTCGTAAACTTATTTTAAAAGTTTAGCAATTTAAGAACACGACCGGTCGTAATCTTAAGTTAAAAAAGCTTATCACTTCCTAAATAATACAGCTGTTATTCTTAAAATAATAGAAACAAATTAGAACAGTCGACGCCTTATTCGTGAACTGAACGTTATGTCGTAGGTTTACGTCATATGGTCCTCAAACCGGCTGCAACAGAGGAGGAAATATAACACCAGTACTGAATAGCCAAGTTATTGCAGTGTAAAAATCTCATTTGTTTACGGCCGAAGGACAATTCATAAAAAAATGATTTCACCACTTTACAATGGAACTAAAACCTGTCAACTAATTTATTAACTATAATTGCTATCTTCACAGAGGGTAGCATGACTTTATGGCCGATACAAAATCGTCAAAATTATTTTCACCTGAGAGTGAATTCCTCCAATTATATTCATGAACATAACCGTCAAGGTGCCTGTGGGCAACGCCTCTCATATCCCCAAACCAAGACCTGACATCTTCTTTTGCTAACTCCACATTTTCTCGTTGAGGAAAGTTTCTCAAAGAATAGGGAGCCGCACCGTTCACATTTTCAATGGCCCTGATGTTACTGTAGACGCTTGTATCATCCTTTACGGGCAAAACTCCAATGGGGGTATTTGGTTTGACATGAATGACGATCACCGGTTTCTCACCTTCGATTTAAAGCAAGAAACCGCTGCAGAAAGTCGGGCAATGAGTAATATATAAAATATTCACTATTGAATGTTTCTGTAAATTAAAGAACTTGATTGTTAAAAAAAAAAAAAAAAAGACCGGTCGTAAACCTAAATTGAAAAACCTAACCACTTTAAGAAAACGACCGGTCGTGTTCCTAAATTGAGCACATTTTTCATGTTAAGAATACGACCGGTCGTAAACCTAAACTGAAAAACATGATCATTTTAAGAAAACGACCGGTTGTGTTCCTAAATTGAGCACATTTTTCATGTTAAGAATACGACCGGTCGTAAACCTAAACTGAAAAACTTGATCATTTTAAGAAAACGACCGGTCGTGTTCCTAAAATGATTAAAATTCTATTTCCCCCCCTGGAAATTATAGTTGAGGTCGTATACTGGAAATGATCGATTCAATCACTTTAAGAATACGACCCCCGGTCGTATTCTTTACATGATCAAATCACTCATGTTAAGAATGCGACCTCTACTTTGCCTGTGGCCCGATACCCGTAATGATCCCTTGCTTCCGATTAGTTTAGTTAGAATTTAGGTAGAATTTATATCTTGTATTGTTGTACACAATATTATCAAATAATTTTAAAGGTATTAGGAGACATTCCGCGGTGAAAAATTTCCAAAAACGTTTTTTTCTGTATTGTGACTTATTTTCAATATATCTGCCCGAATTCGTTGTCCTTTTCCGATTTTCTGTTTTATTCCGCGAGAAACTGGCTCAAACGCAAATTTCGATCAAAATAGCACCCTGTCGCGACCTCGTCAACTCATACGTCTCATGCAACACCGACACATCACGCGACATCTAGCAAAACACAAATATATATTGCGTTTGTGAAGTGTTATGCAGACCACCCATTTGCTCGCGAACGTCCCTAATTCCACGAAAATATTTATCGCCTCTCAAGTCACAAAAATAATATCAAAGATACGAGATGATCAGTGACAAGAAGGATGCATTTTTATATATTTGTTGGCGTACTCGTGTCGGGTATTGTTACGCGACAAAACGAAAAAACAGACAAAACGAGCCCTCGCATCTCTACTTCCTTCTTCTTTTTTTTTTTTTTAAATTTTTGCATTCCGAAAAGTTCCAGGCTGCTCATGGAATACTTTGCTTGCTTCACAAGGTTATAAGAAGCGGTGGTCGTACAGCCGAGTCAGAAGGCGTTTGTCGACTATGAAATCCAACTACGTGGGGGTACACTAATCCACATTAAAAGTGGAACTGCAGTCTCTGAGAGAACTGCGATCCCCGCCTGGGCTATTACGCTCACCTATTTCGATTTCAGAACAGACCTCTGCCCCAAACCGATAGAAATAATTCACTGGAGTGAACGTATACGTGATGTGCGTAGCAGCGGGTTAGGCGTTACACCAACATCGTGAAGGTCATGGGTTCGATTTCCGTTGTGAGCCTTACTATTTTTTGGACTCTGTCTTGCAGTTGCTTTTAAAGTTCGTTTATAACTTTCACTGTACTGTCATTTTCGCGTGTTTTCCGGCATCAGACGTGCCCAGTCACACATTCTTGGTACCATCTCATGTATGTTGGAGTCATGAATTTACGTTTCCAACAAGAAGCAATTCCCCGGGCCATTTAATTTGAATAATCTTCAGTTGCTGGCGGGACTCCACCGCCGATTTCTAATAAAACGCAAAAGTGGTCAGTATGGAACTCACCCGAGGAAAACTGCATCCACACAGACAGCGGAATCAACACGAGCGCTAAGGAACAAGGGATCTTCATCGTTGTAAACGTGTCGTAGTAAGGCTCTGCCAATTCCTTCTCAGTCTCCGCCTCAAGAACTGTGCGCGACGCCAACTCAGGCAACAAAGATTGGTTTCACCTCCAGCATGCGGAAATATTCACTAAGTAGCAAAGCCACCCAAGGGTGGGTGGGGGGGGGGGGGGGGAGGGGGGGTACTCAATTGGAATTTGGGTAGGGGGGTTCCGCTGACTCTATAAAACCTTGACACTATTCAAGACACAAAAACGTAAATTTTGCTACCCTGTCTAAGACAAAGTGCCCTGATCAGGACTGCGCTGCACGTGTTTCCACTAGAGCATACGAATAAATCGCGCGAAAAAATGACGAGTGCAAAAAAATGTGGTCGAGGGAGAGGGGA
Source organism: Plumapathes pennacea (assembly GCA_964036295.1). Lineage (NCBI taxonomy): Eukaryota > Metazoa > Cnidaria > Anthozoa > Antipatharia > Myriopathidae > Plumapathes > Plumapathes pennacea. The sequence continues at coordinate 6,343,090 of OZ038463.1, read as the reverse complement.
GGAGGAGAAGATCTTCGGAAAATAACCCTGTTGAAGATACAAAAATGTAAAATTTGATACCCTGTTTAAGGGAGAGGATTCTGAAAATGATACCCTTGCCGAAGACATAATTGTGCCCTGCCCTTGTCAGGTATTCTGACGTCCAAAATTACGACAATTCTTGATCAACTGTGACACTGCGTCTTTTGTATTGTGGGCTTATCTGCTCAAGACGCCTGTTTGTGTAGATACCAAATAGACTGCTCCACCGATTTACGCACACTAGTTTTATTTATAACTGCAATTGGAAGTCTAGTATTCCATTAAACTGTAACATGATGTTTAGTCAATTGTGTTTGCACAAGTCTCGGCGTCGGCGCATGTACTCGGGGCTAAAAGCTCCCAGGCTTGAAACAAATGTTTATATACAGTCTACGGGTTATCAATTGTTTATCTCCGGTTGACTTTCTTGGGTGGCAGGCATGATCGGCAGAGCCATTCTTCATTATCGGCGGGAATTGAAGTTAATTCGGTGTCGGACAAATGCAGACTGCAGACTGCGGACTAGAAATAAAATGAAATAAAACAAAACAAAATACAAAAACTTACATAAAATAAAACAAAACACCGCATCACGGTGCAAATACAAAAACAAAAACTTACGTAAAATGCCGTGAAATAAGTTCGAACGATATCATCCAAACCATTGCGGAAATTCATCATCCAAACCGACTTATTGGGTCAGAAAATTCCTTCCTTCTCTCAAGCGTTTCTGATCCGCTCGATACGTATGGGGAAAATATGGAAAATATTACAGTGACTTACCGCAAAGTTATTGCTGCCGGTGAAAGATTCCAAAAAATTGAAACATGCAACGCAGCTATTTCTAACGTTTGATGGACTTGGTATTCAACATCTGGCGATCTGGCTATCGTCAGGCTAAACGATGTGTCATATTTCCGGTACCGACTTTACACTATGGGGTGTAATCACCAATCAAGATAGAAACTGATTGGCTCAAAAGCCCCAAGTCGCGCGATTAAGTTCATGTTCACAAAACAAACGGCTATGTTTGAAACCTGGAACCGGGAACCCGGGAACCGGGAACCGGGAACGGGGAACCGGGAACCGGGAACCGGGAACCTGAGAACCCGGGAACCGGGAACCTGAGAACCCGGGAACCGGGAACCTGGGAACCGGGAACCGGGAACCGGGAAGCCAGTGACCGCTCATTACGCCTGTCTTTCGTTTCATCATCGCATGGTGCACGATGTCGGAGCAAACTGAAGGGTAAGCTAAGAAATATTCATCCTTTTGAGTCGTCCACAGTATACTTTTACTCACTGAAGATATTTTTAATCCTTAGAGACAATGAAGTGGATCACGAAAGGGGGACGACATCTTCAAGGTGAGGAGATCAGCTTTTTATGTATGATTCAAACTCCGTGCGCGAGAAACAAAGCAGCCTATAATTTTATTATTTGCTAAACAAGCGTGCTTCTTGGACCTTTAGATGCATTTTTTTTTTCTTTATCGGAGCCCAACTTTGAAGTCAATAGGCTACAGAAAGACGGATTAACTACATTACACTTTTGGAAAGAAAAATCGCTACGCGGTTCTCAGATTTTCCATATCACACAACATACGTAACTTTTATGGAAAATGAGGAGTCTTATGTAATTCTTTCAGTTTATGTAATTCTTTCTTTCAATTGACAGTCAAAGCTTTTAACTCGAAATCTTATCAACAAACCATTTAGCATGTAATGAGAGTTTACCTTTTGGTCGAGGGTCTATGTCGAAAGTTGAGGGTAACATGTCGATGGTTGAAAAGAGATCCTTTAATTTTTGTTTTCCCGACAAAAGAAGAGAAATGAAATGAAGCAAAACTCTGAGTCGCAGCTATCAGTGAAAACAGGAACAGATTGATCTAATTAGCTACTTATACTAATATCTCTGTTGTTACCATATTTATTTTAGATTTTGGGAGCCCGCCTACAAATCCGGCACAGTAGTTCGTTTGATCATGAACACGGTAGTTAACTATTCTGTGTGTTTAACTTCGGAATGGAAGATTAGCATGACTCACCAAACATCTGGATCAGATAATAGCCGACAGGCAGGCGCCTGTTGTGTAATAGCTGTCTCATACGTGAACTACTGCGAATAGTCTGACTTAGAGGGAGTTACCGTTTCTCCAGTGATCATAAAAGGTTATGAGATCGTTATGAGTATCCTTACATGTTAGACCAGCGAGAAAACTTAGGCCTTAAGACTGGAATGTCCGGCCGGACAGAAATATGAGGGACGTTTCAGTTTGAGACACCGGCAGTTACCCAATCAATCCAAGAATCTAAGACTTAAACAAAGTCCGCAACAAAGCGAAGCTGTTTTTAAAAGGAAAAGTGATGATGAGATTTAAGATGAGAGATAAGTGATGACGAGATTTTTCAACACTCCGCACTTTCCATAAGAATTACATAAGACTCCTCATTTTCCATAAATCTGAGAACCGCGTAGCGATTTTTCTTTCCAAAAGTGTAATGTAGTTAATCCGTCTTTCTGTAGCCTATTGACTTCAAAGTTGGGCCCCGATAAAGAAAAAAAATGCATCTAAAGGTCCAAGAAGCACGCTTGTTTAGCAAATAATAAAATTATAGGCTGCTTTGTTTCTCGCGCACGGAGTTTGAATCATACATAAAAAGCTGATCTCCTCACCTTGAAGATGTCGTCCCCCTTTCGTGATCCACTTCATTGTCTCTAAGGATTAAAAATATCTTCAGTGAGTAAAAGTATACTGTGGACGACTCAAAGGGATGAATATTTCTTAGCTTACCCTTCAGTTTGCTCCGACATCGTGTACCATGCGATGATGAAACGAAAGACAGGCGTAATGAGCGGTCACTGGCTTCCCGGTTCCCGGTTCCCCGTTCCCGGTTCCTGGTTTTAAACATAGCCCAAAACAAACCGGCGAAATGAACACCTTGAATTTCTTGTCATATACAGCCAAGTCATTACCTGAAATTCGCCTGTCCCCACTTTTGAATATAGTCTTCGTGCAACAACACGGCCGACAATACATGTGCCGTGGAATAAAGTACGGTTTGGAAAGGGCATGAATTGTGATCTTCTCTTTTGTCTCTTCCATCGGCCTTGTTTGTCGGATGAAATAAATTATTATCATTTTTGAATACTACTATTATTATTTTATATTATTATACTATTGTGTATAGAAAACTCGACGTGGCAAGAGAAGTTAAGTGGGCATTATTCAGTTAGTTTGGAGATCATGACCGCGCGAGAAATGGGGCGAGCACAAGAATGTGGTTGAGGGGGGAGGGGGGCGGTCGAAAAGTACATACGCATCGAGCGGATCAGAAACGCTTGAGAGAAGGAAGGAAGTTTCTGATCCAATAAGTCGGTTTGGATGATGAATTTCCGCAATGGTTTGGATGATATCGTTCGTCAAGCTCACGGGATGGTTCCGAATCTTACTTATTATTACCGATCGAACTTATTTCACGGCATTTTACGTAAGCTTTTGTTTTTGTATTTGCACCGTGGTGCGGGGTTTTGTTTTATTTTATTTTATGTAAGTTTTTGTATTTTGTTTTGTTTTATTTTATTTTATTTCTAGTCTGCAGTCTGCAATCTGCAGTCTGCATTTGTCCGACACCGAAGTTAATTTCACGCATTTAACGTGATACCACTTGTCGCACAAATCACATCTGATCATGTCATCATACGTCTCGGGTAGATGGCAGGTACAAAAGGTTTGAATCACCTGTAGTTTGTGACTTCTTTGTCGCGGTTTCGGTGCTTTACGTAAACGGGGAAAGGCCGTGATTTCTTCGTTCTCTAGGCACTCAAGTAGGTGCACCCTCATCTTCACTTGATCAAAGTTTATATCTTTCAATAGTCCGTTTCCGCTGGCAAGCTCATAGGCGAATGCAACTGCAAACAGACCGCAATCAACAGAACCATTTTGTACTTGCACAGGCGGAATGTCGACAGCAAGTTCCCCCATGTCGTTGATTAGACCACCGTAGCATTGCGACAGTTGCACCTCAGTGGATTCAGTCAGCGTGTCGTACAGACTGTCATAAACAGTCACATGTTCTCAGGTTTACACGGATGTGTTTACATGGAAGGAGAAACCGGGCCGTTTTGAAAACGATCCACTTTTGGCTGTGTTCTCGAATCGATGCATTTTTATCACCAAATTCTTTCGTTTTCGTGTAGACAATAAGCTTGACTCTGCCCGAGTCCCTGTTGCAGTTGCTCAGACAATTGTTATCGTATACAGCTAATGTTAACTTGGGGGGAACATATTTCCGATGGGGGAAACACATATCCCAGGAAAAGTGTTCCCCGGGGGGAACATATTTACTAGGAAATGTGTTCCGGGGGGAACACATTTACTGGTACACCGGCGGGGTTAAACTGGGCCGTCGATCAATTAGCACACGTCGAACTACGTTACACTTTGGGTCGACCAAAATTAATTTAGTTCGACTGTTGGGTAAAACGTCGAACTCAATCGTCGAACTTAACTCCGTCGAAACAAATGCAGAATACAAGAATCAATTTTTGGGGGCAGCAGGAGTTTGCATTTAGTTTGACTCATGCTGAGATCGACGTTTACCTCTGGTCTATCCGCGGCCTTGTCACTCAGTACAAGAATATTGCTTTTAGAATGAATTCATAGTGGCAACAAATTCTAACCTACAGCGGTGTGCAATTAAGTTGATTGACTGCAATAGAGTCGTTCTAATGAGATTGTCCCGTAGGGGTGATCGCTTAGTACGGGAGATCTAAAAAAAAGAAAACAACAGAAAAATCCAAATCGTCCGCTACTTACGGCCGCTTACGGGAATGTGAAATATAGTTTGCCTGAGAGCTTAAACGGGGTTTTGTAAAAACGGCCGCAGGTAGAGCTGTCCGCTTACTGGAGTGTCCTCGCATAATTGCCCTCCCTCTGGATCATGCTTGCATAGTATAAAATTATCGTAACATTTTCATGCTATAAATAAAGAATAAGTAAAGCGTACATCCGGTATATATTGACTGACACAAACAAAACAACGAGAAGACTTAGTTTGTGGTAATACATATTGCTTTCTGTTAACGCAGTTTTCATCCCATAGTTATAACCCCCCGGATAGAAAGAAAGGTTTATAAGCTCAGGGCTTATAACCGAAATTTTATGGTATTTGACTGAGTATTCGCGACAGCTCATCGCCAGTAAGTTTTATAATCACTATTTTGTTTGAACTTAAATCCAATCTCGGGCCGGTTCACCTTGCAAACATTTTCGAGGGTGAAATAAGCATATGTTGGCTTAGATTTTAAAGCTTTTTCCTTTATGGAGGACCTCCCTGAAAACCACGTTCTTTACGTAACGGGCGCTTCCTCCCGTAAAAATTATGTATTATGTATTATGTATTATGTATTATGTATTATGTATTATTATTATTATTATTATTATTATTATTATTATTATTATTATTATTATTATTATTATTATTATCATTATTATTGTTAATTATACAAATGTGTTTGTAGCCTTCGAAATAGGGGGTCACTCAAAAAGAATATGTATTATCTCGGAAACAGCGTCTTGGCCCAACCCAAAGTTTTATTTACGGAAGAAACAAGCCAGTATAACTAGAATAAGTCAATTACAAACTGATGACTAATTCGATTCTCAACTAAGTCAAATGGAAAAAGACTTCTTTTAATTAATATTTAGGGGCCCCGCAAATAAGAGCCTCAAGAATATTTTAAGTGAAGTGTGGATGAATCTACAATAACAGCAACTGCAACAAAGGGCATGCGATTAACAGACTTGTGCTGACTTCAAACACTTGTAACGCAGAGTTACAAAGGTCGGTGCCGCAACAATGTACGTCACACGGTTCGCACTCTTTTGCGCTGCTTTGTTCAGCTTTCCCGCATACTTTTCGGTAATGGGTAACTTCCTTGCCGTCTATATTTCCCTTGGTTTTCCACTTAAGGCAAACATCGGGGTCACCCTTTATTTTGGAGCAGTCGACTCGTTTTAGGGTTTTTTCACAATCTTCCCAATTTTTGTATGATCCACAGACGTAGCACATTATTCCTGTAACTGAGAAAAGACAAAAACGCAACACATTAGGCCATGCGTCCAGAGGAAATGTTTAAATTGATAACAGTTGTATGTTTTTCCCCACAAAAGTCCATTCTGAAATGTAACGCTTCCATTGCCTTGACTCTCTGCAAACGGCCAAACACGAACTCTGCATGTTGAACAATGCCAGAAGAACCTCAGGGTGTATTTAAGGGAAGTTTACTAGGTAATGTTTATCAATTTCAGGGGTTGAGCGTTTTCAGGCTTGAGTCCGGTGCACTATACGCCTTGGGATGTTGGGGGTCTCTAGACTTGCTTCCGATTAGTTTAGTTAGAATTTAGGTAGAATTTATATCTTGTGTTGTTGTACACAATATTATCCAATAATTTTAAAGGTATTAGGAGACATTCCGCGGTGAAAAATTTCCAAAAACGTTTTTTTCTGTATTGTGACTTATTTTCAATATATCTGCCCGAATTCGTTGTCCTTTTCCGATTTTCTGTTTTATTCCGCGAGAAACTGGCTCAAACGCAAATTTTGATCAAAATAGCACCCTGTCGCGACCTCGTCAACTCATACGTCTCATGCAAAACCGACACATCATGTGACATCTAGCAAAACACAAATATCGCGTGTGTGATTCGGCATGGCGAAACCACGAAGTAAATCACTGTTTGTTAAGCAAAAACCGCCAAAAGAAGACGTCTTGAGCTGCTTTACATCAAAGTGAATCAAAGTGACGTCTTGCCGACAGATTAGCTGCTTATGCCAATACCATCGGGGCGCCAAAAATCTTCAGGCGCGATTTTCTCCGCTTGAAAAACGCGCTTTGTAGCGTTTTCTTGAAGTTTCAGTGCAAGTCATGGACAGAAATTGCGGACATTCTGAGCCTGCAACATTGTCAGCGGACCCCGTTCCACCAAAAACAACTCTGGCGGCTAATGCGAAAGTCGATTATCTCCAGTTGCACAGCAGCTTCGTCCCCGGTACCCATGAAACTAAACCGAAAAGAAGTATTCAGAATCCGGACATAGCGGACTCCCTACAAAGTATTTCTCACTTATGCGCATGCGTGTCCGCTATTTCTGGCCATGCGGATTTTAACGGATTGTTTATAATTGTTTTCACCCGAAAACCACAGCGTAGGTATCATGACAATTGGTGAAAGAAGTCCCCCCTCTAGGATTTCAAAGTTTGATTGACGTGTAAGCAAAAATACTATATTTTGATTGGATAATGTTCACGTGCAAGCGGCGTGCAAGCCTTTCTTTTCTTGGCTGAGTTTCAAAGTATGTAACGTGAGATTTTTGTTGACATTACTAATGCGCTCTTGCGGTTTTGGTTCATTATATTCACTTTCGCATTTTTCTTCGTCCAGCTGGTTAAAACTAAGCGAAGGAAAGCAAACATAATCAAACGATACCATTTCGACAAGCTGAAATGGCTCCCGGCTGGGTTTTTTAGCTTTAACATACGCTCGTCAAACAACCGTGAATTAATCAAAACCTCAAAACTGCGGTGATAATAGCTCTAAAATGAAACAGGCCGACTGGAAATTTAGAAAGCCTTGTAGAAGAAACGCAATTTAGAAGACGAAAAACAGGTAAGTAATGAAGCGCAGGCTAGATTAATCGTGGCCTATGATTAGAAACAAATGTTCGAAGTCAAAACTGTCAAAATCAATTATGCATGAAAATGAGATAAGTCACGCATACTCCCAAACTCAAAATGTAGATTCTCTCATTCTTTTGAAGCAACTGTACGAGTGTTGCATTATAACTTACAGTTTAATCAGGTTCATTTGAGTAAATCAAAAGCCAAGTTATCTATCTATTTTTTCGGGTGAAAAATTGAAAGAGAAAATTGAAGTTGATCACTCTTGGGAGTCTCGCTCTAGTCCAGAGATTGGTTATTCAATAATTCTTATGATGCGTGATTATTATTATTATTATTATTATTATTATTATTATTATTATTATTATTATTATTATTATTATTATTATTATTATTATTAATTATACAAATGTGCTTGTAGCCTTCGAAATAGTGGGTCACTCAAAAAGAATATGTATTATCTCGGAAACAGCGTCTTGGTCCAACCCAAAGTTTTATTTACGGAAGAAACAAGCCAGTATAACTAGAATAAGTCAATTACAAACTGATGACTAATTCGATTCTCAACTAAGTCAAATGGAAAAAGACTTCTTTTAATTAATATTTAGGGGCCCCGCAAATAAGAGCCTCAAGAATATTTTAAGTGAAGTGTGGATGAATCTACAATAACAGCAACTGCAACAAAGGGCATGCGACTAACAGACTTGTGCTGACTTCAAACACTTGTAACGCAGAGTTACAAAGGTCGGTGTTGCAACAATGTACGTCACACGGTTTGCACTCTTTTCCGTTGCATTGTTCAGCTTTCCCGCATGCTTTTCGGTAGTGGGTAACTTCCTTGCCGTCTTTATTTCTCACAGTGACTGACCACTTATGGCAAACATCGTGGTCACCCCACTTTATTTCGGAGCAGTTGACTCGATTTAGGGTTTTTTCACAATCTTCCCAGTTTTTGTATGATCCACAGACGTAGCACATTATTCCTGTAACTGAGAAAAGACAAAAACGACACACATTAGGCCATGCGTCCAGGGGAAATGTTTAAATTGATAACAGTTGTATGTTTTTCCCCACAAAAGTCCATTCTGAAATGTAACGCTTCCACTGCCTTGACTCTCTGCAAACGGCCAAACACAAACTCTGCATGTTGAACAATGCCAGAAGAACCTCAGGGTGTAATTAAGGGAAGTTTACTAGGTAATGTTTATCAATTTCAAGGGTTGAGCGTTTTCAGGCTTGAGTCCGGTGCACTATACGCCTTGGGAAACGAGAGGAGAGTACGGTGCCACCAAGTTTTGTATTTACATCCTACAGAACTCAAGCCTGGCCTTTCTACTTCCTTCCTTTTCTTATTTTGGAGAGCCAGGTTTTTACACCTCGAATTTGATTACCGCCCCATCGGCGTGAACTGGGCGACCGTGATAACGGCTCAGGCCACCGCGGCTCTCAACTTTGTTCGCATTTAATGGCGATTTAGGCCTTGAGTTTTTACGTATTTTATTAAACATGCGCGGCTTGACGATTACGGTATCGCAAAGCTTCAGCTGTTAAAACGACTCTGCCGCCGATTCTTAAGACTCTTAGTGGTCGGTGGAACTCACCCGAGGAAAATTGCATCCACACAGATAGCGAGATCAACCACAGCGACAGGATCTTCATATCGTTGTACGCCAGCTAGGGGTTAACAGTTTCTCAATCTTAGTTTCTGAGAACTGCAAAGCAGAAACTGACACTTGAATCATATAAATTATTAGTAGTTTAATAACATAAGTCAAACTAGAAATACGATACTCACATATGCTAATTCACTCGCCCTGGACCACTGAATTTATTCTAAAACTTGTTATACAAATGTACGTTTAAGGAACTCTAAAGAACGATCGCTGCGACAGTAGCGATTATATGGAACTAACATGCCTAGCGATCGCAAAGATTGCAACGATCGCTGCAGAAGAGGTGTTCTCTTCTTCACCCCGAAATTTTTACCGGTTCCAGCGAGCGCAGCGAGCTGACGTTCGGAGAGAGGTAAGATAACGCGCAGCTAAACATATTTAGCCAGTTTTTAGGTTAATAGTTGCCGAAGACCGCCGTTCGGCGAACGACCAAAATCCCCATACATTTCTTTATAATTGCCAACGGTCATGTTTCGTGATAACAAAGGTATCACATATCACTGTGTGACAGACAGACAGACAGACCCCTGGAGCCTGTGCTGCTTGTGATTTATTATGAATGGAAACCACTCTCCAGCGACTTCGGCAAAGGAGATTAGCACTTGCCGTACAATATGACGTTGCGTACGCGTGTGCACGTCTGCGTTTAATTGGCTAATTAATCACTTATCCTTATGTCCCTTGCGACTTCGAAATAGCGAGGTTCGACTGTTCAAAATATCCCATTTATTTATTTATTTATTTATTTATTTATTAGATCTTTAATTGTTTCTATGTTTAAATTTTTATAGACTTTAGGAAGCCGTATACGGATGACACACGTATTTATCTTCAACATGGTCGAGGGTGAGAGGGGGAATTCATCCGCAACGAATCTGTGAGTTAAGAGCCTCAAGAGGGGTGTTCCATATACTTTTACATTGGAATGTGTAGGTCCTGATACAATTCACTTTTGGCGGTGAAATGAGTAAAGACTGCTAACTGACTAGATCTCTACTCACCGTAAACGGCCAGCACGTTGATTGCGTGTTCACCTCTTTTGAAAGAAGATTACGGTGTGCTGCTGGTTGGAGCTTTGTCAATAACTTGGACATGTATTAAATTTAAAGGCGTCTTATGTCAACTTAGGCCTAGCAAAACACACATCATCCTCGTAAAATTGTCACTCACTTTCAACAATGAGCACTGTGTTTTAATTTTTAGCAAGTGTAGTTTCGGGTGCTTATTGAGCAATGCTGCTATTAAATTTAAGGCAGAATAAACAACATTTCCTTAGTTTCATTATTTGGTCTGTTCAGTTCGTTCCGAGAAGATAGAGAAGACTTTTTCTGTCGATTTGCCCTGAAAACGACTGCCACAACCACTTTGCTTCTCATCATACTGTATATATTGCAATATAATACCTTTTTTAAAATTTCCACCTACTATATAAATAAACGCTTTGGGATATAACATTGCACGGCGTGCTCTTTTCAGATTTACTTATTGAATTATATTTCAATTTTTTTTTTTTTTTTTTTTTTTTTTGCTGACACACTGGAAAATTCTACTCTTTTAGACAGCCTGTAAATGTGGCTAGCATACATCTTACTCGCGCCATTTACACATGCAAATTCAATCTATACATGCGTAAATAGTTATTACATATACACTAGCTCTTAACCATTTACATATAAAGGAAAAGTGGGCAGACAGCATGTATATTTCAATTAGAATTTTTCAGTGATAGAGGGTGCGGTCCTCAGTTTCTTGCGGGCTGAACAGTCATGTAACTTTATAGATGCAGGTTCCGGTGGCCGCCATGTAAATGTTGCCAACAGAAACTGCCTTTTTCGTCTATTTCGACGTGGTCGGATATGCCACCTCTGTCTTGAGGCCACCTCATTATTACGACCATTTTTTTTTGTCCCGAACAAACGAACCCCGAGTCATTTCTTAATCTGAAAAGCCACTTAACACGGCCAGGTATTTATGTCCCGATGGTGGCCATATTAACGGGGTTCCCCTGTAATTCTTCTGCTCTAAATCTTATTCCTAATGCGAACAATTTTGGGACTTCGGTCTTCGGTCTTCGGTCCGGTCTTCCAGTGAAGTTGATTGAGTCTGTGTTATCTCTGAGTTTTGGCTATTGGCCGGCTTCGCAGCAGAATTGATCGCCGGACTCAGGCGACAGTGTGTGGGAGTGTGCCGCCCGGGTCTGTAAACCCTCGGCTATTTGAGACCAAAATTGCAAACTTCGACCCAATTTGAGACCAAAATATGCAATTTTCGAGCTTATTTCAAACCTGTATACCAAAATTTGCGTCCTACCAGGGCAAACGCCCCCCCCCCCCCCGACTCCCACATAAAAATGACGGGGATGCTCGTCGGGAATTTTCGTTTTGACCCCTAAGAGGAACTAAAATGGGCGTTGCTCGAGCTCACTTTGACACCTAAACGGTACCACGTCACACAAAAATGTCAGACTTTGATGTTGAGCACCCTAAGCGGTACCCAAATCGTAATTTTGACCCCTTAGCGGTACGACGAGCATCCTCGTCCTTCTATGTATGGTAGTCCCCCCCCCCCCCCCCCCCGGGGCAAACGGCCAAAATCTACTACCCTGTTCCAGACCAAAGGCTCAAAGTTTTGGAGATAAGAAATCCCCAAGTGAAATAAGTTGAATACGCTGGGCCACCATATCTTCTCTAAATTTCTCACGGTCACGACGCAATAACAGGAAAGGCCTACGTTTTATCTTCTTTCCGGCATAAAGTTGGATTAGTCCATCTGTCAGCTCCTCTCATGTTCCGCGGAAATTAAACTCTTTAAAAGACTTGAAAATGCACTGTGTTTTGTTTCTACTAGTTCTGGTCCACACTCCAAGGCGCGTGTGAGCCGCCTCAGCTCGTTTTTTGGAGTACTATAGAAATAGGAATAGGACAGTCAGAACAATCATTCCTTGTCTTCGGAGAAGTTTTATTCCATATTCAAGGCATCACCTGGCGATATTTCTCGATTCAAGCCCAGCGGCAAATCAAAAAGATTTTACCGATTAACCGGCCGAAACGGCGCGTCGAAATGCAATTCAAGCAAATATTTGGCATGAATATAGTAAACAACAAATGGTTTTGGAACTGCGATAATTTTTAATCCGGTTATACTTCACACTCGCATCTTACAGCTCAAACTGCGTCTTCCTACCTATCACTCATCGAAATATGCTGGCACTTGTTAGTAGTAACTTGCGATCTAACTCTAAATCTCTGTTACATTTTGCTCCATTTATTTATGCTACTCGAAATATATTTTCCGTGAGCCCGGCTGACGTGCCGTTCTGAGTGGCAAATATAGAACAAGGCTGGCGACTACGAAGCCGGATGTCATTTTTGGCGACACCGGCTCGGAACCGCAGGAGACTTGAAACGAAGCTCATTTGAGTTTCGCTTCGCGTCCGGCTACGTCGCGTTGTTATACGCCCGTGTGTGCTTTTTATAGGGTTGGGTGAAGAGTGCTGCTTCAACCTGGACTAAAAAACCGTGCCTGCGAGAAAAAATAGAAATCGCTAATATTATATCAGCTGTCAACTTCGCATTTTGAGGTTTTAAAATACGAACTCCAGTCGTACTTCGCATAGTTGGCACGTGCCACCTTGTATCATATGTCATAGTTCAAGTGCGTCATAGTTCAAGTGCTCAGTACAGTCAACCCCCTCTAAGACAAAATACTCTCGGGAGCAGCCGTCATTGGGGTAACTATAATTGAAGAAATGGCAAGGACCATTCCTACCAGGTGTCCGTCTCTGATAGGTGTCTGTCTTATAGGGGTTTCCGTTAGGGAGTTGGCTGTAGTTCCTCAGTGGCTGTGGTCACACTAGAAAGCTAAATCATGATTTCGCACCCTAAATCTTTATTAAAGAAACTGCAAGATAAATCGTGATTTAGAAGAGGCGGCATTCGTGCTCTCTTGAATACATCAAACATGACAGCTAACTTCCTAATCCGATAAGATAAATGAAATAGAACGCGTTCTGAAAGGGCAGCATCTGGACTTTGGAGTTGTAAAAACTATGGCCGTTGCAAACGTTATCATCGGTCTCTTTGCCTTGCTTTTGCTAAGAAAATAAATATGGAAAGCCCGATACAGACGACTGAAAAGAAATCAGAATGTTCTTGCTCCAGAGGCAACGGAGGAGAAGGCTCGTTGTTGGCTTGCACCGCTATCTTGGAGAGCAACAGCAACGTAGTGCTTTCCGAATCTGCTAGAACGTTAAAGTTAAACGGAGGTCGATCGGACATCTTAAGAGAAGTTGCGAAAAAAGTGCGGGAACTGGTAAAAGTGAGTTGTGGTGCATGGTTACGATCAATTCGGGGGGCTGACGTCCGCAATTCGATCAAGCGTGCGATTAGTTCATGGAACAAGAGTTAGATAAATCACCTTTTAAATCGTACTTTTCAGATTATTTAGAACGAGAGTTATTTCTTTTAACCTTTCGATATCACTTTACAACAGTAATCAGTGCGGTCTCCCACTGGGCAGTTTTTACGGTCACAGACAGATTTTGGCTAAATCGTGATTTAACTTTCTAGTGTGACCACAGCCAGTGAATACACTGACGCACGTAGCTCATCACTGAGAGACGGGAAAGCTGATTAAACTCTTTAGAAATCAACCACAGTGATTATCCTTTACCGTACCAATATATTGAAGTGAGAAATCCACTGGTAATTTGAAAGCCGATCCGATCCTCGCAGAGAGCACTTTGCAGTCTCCCCTAAGGAGGATAATTCAATTATTATGAGTAGTGCAGCGAACTTTGCGCCGTGCTCCATATCACGCAACGCAATAGTTCCACAATGCTTTGAAATTGCAAGGAATTCGGCTCCTCCCCCCCCCCCCCCCCCCTCCTCCTCCTCCGTAGTCTCTCTCTATCTCCTGTTTTATCTTTCTGTCGGCCGAGTCTGAAAACCCTTACCAGTTCAGACCAAAATATACAATTTTTCGACCCTATTTAGGCCAAAATTTGCGATTTTCGACTATATTTTCAGACCTGAACAATATTTACACCCTATTTCATCTCCCCCCCCCTCCCCCCCCCCCCCGACTCCCACATAAAAAGGACGTGGATACTCGTTGGAATTTCTGTTTTGACCCCTGAAGTACTAAAATGGGCGCGGCTTGAGCTAATTTTGAGGCTAAAAGGTACCAATAAAAAAAGTTCATTCGACTGAGACCAGACCCCTAAACGGCACCACGTCACATAAAAATGTCAGCGTTTGATGTTGAGCACCCCAGGCGGTATCAAAACCCGTGATTTTGACCCCTAAGCGGTACGACGAGTATCCCTGTTCTTTGTTATATGGGAGTCCCCCCCCCCCCCCCCCCCCGGGATTTCACCCCTTATCCAAGCTCAAAATGTACTCCTCATTTCAGACTAAAACTCTGAAAACATACCCTTTGGGGCGGCACATACCTACGGGCTTATATATAGGAGTCCCTGAGAACCGAATATCTTAACTATAAGTGGTTCTTCATATCGTATGCAAAAACCGTGAAACTCACTTCCAGGCGACTCAACCCTCCTCAGGGCCATGGCTTGTTGAGTGAACTACAGTAAGGTTATCTTGACATCCGAACTAAGATATTGTAATGTTTCCACAACGTTTTCACTGCATACTTTAGATAACTATTATTTTGTATATATGCAGTCATGTAAAACATCATAACAGCGCAGTTTTCTTGAAAAACAAAATTTATTTTAAATTGAACTCCGCAGATAACAAATGTTCATTCGCTCGTTCACTTATTTCTTCACACCTCACCCCCACCCCACCCCCACCCCAATCCCTACCCCCAGCGGCCACCTTTTATGGGCTAAAATTTGATATTTGTGGGTCAATTAGGTCAGTCAGAAGCCCAGAAATCAAACGCGAAAGCGTCAGAGGAGTATTAGATATCGACCGCACGTACCGACAAATCCCACGAACTTCGGGGCCAACAGGGTGCCCTAAACTGAGGTTCTGAAAGGCGAAAGTTCATCAAAACGAACCTGTCTTCCAGCAAAAGGATAATCATGCGTTACCTGGTGTTGGTTTTGGTAACATTACTACAGCTCCACACAGGTTAGTGTGACCCCTATCAAAGTCGCTGCGAGGTCGTGCATAATCACAAACTGACTGGAGTTTCGCATGTTTCGATTTAGCTCCCGAGTATTTCTGATGTCGACCAAATGTTTCCCGGGCAGACTTTAAATCTCGTTTAAATAGAGACTCATTCCAATCCTAAGGCGAATTTATTTCAACTCAACCTGTCAAAAGAAATCCCAGCTAGAATATCAGTGTTTACAGGTGAGTGCGCATGGTGTTCTTTAAGTCTAATTTGGACAGTGAAAACGCATCTGAAAGTCGTGCCAATCTATAGAGTGTTTGTGATTGCGGCGCCAACCCTTCAGTTGCGTGTGCAATAATCCACAGAGTGTCTCTATTCTACCTCTTAGGGCCGATATTGCCCGAGCTTTATCCATCTTCTACGCTTGAGTTTGGCTTTGGCGCAGCTGCAGCTCTGCCTTCATAGCAGTCATGTTTTGGAAGGAATTTGCTTTCGCGTGCAATTTCAACATGCGATAGTTTCCGGTGAACTGACAGTGTGCCATTGTTGCCGGGCGGCGAAGGAACGAGCGGCAGTGCGGTATATTTTGCCAATACTGAGACCCGCTATTTGTTCTGACCTATTTATAACTAGGTGACTGGCAGCCCGTTAAGTGATACAGAGTTGGACAAACATCTACAATACTTGCAGCGTTTCGTCTCTAAGCCAATATATTAAAAAAATGTGACAGTCGTGTGGCATGTGCATCACGCTAAGATCTGGTAAACAAATGCTAGTTGGGGGGGTGGGGGTCAGTGGGGAAACAGTTCGGAGCAATTCTTTCTAATACACCATAAATGCTCCAATTCGCCCCCTCTCCAATAGTCCCCTGTACAAGTTCAACTTTTGGAATAAGCCCTCCCTCTCCCTATTCTCTAATAAACTCCTCCCCCAGTTTTCATTCTGTCGACTCAGAGCACCAAAATATTTAGAGAACAAAACAAATGACGCCCATTAGGTGTTTGGTGCTATGTAATTTAAACATTTTCCACATTTAACTTCACGTGGTATTTTGTTGACCAAGAATACAGTACCTCTTGTTGTTATCTCATCTTTATAATAAGTCCCTTTAAGCCCCTTCACCCTCTACAAGGCCAGTTTTTAAATAAGCTACCCCCCCGAAGGGGGACGTATTATAGTATTTACGGTAAGATGTTTTTCAACACTTGGCGCTAAACCCTCGCGCGTTTCCCTAAAGGCTTCAGCGTCGCTGAATATCAAACGCGATACCTGAACTGTCCAATGAAGCCCTGAGGGTGTGACTCGAACAAAATGCCCACCATTGAATTTTGTCGTTCCCGGCGATTTTATTGAGCCGGAGTGCACAATTTATGCCGAACAGCTTGGACAATGCATGTGAGATATATATATATATATATATATCTCCCCGTCGCGGTGGTATTGGCCGTGTTCAGTCTGGGAGGTATATTTTGTCACTACTCCCTTTCCTCTAAAATCAGTAAACTAAGCCTCCGCCATGCACAACGATGTTGGCACGATGTTTCAAAATAAAAATTCTTAATATCGATTCTGATATTGTTTACTAACTATTGAAAACAACACTGCTTGTCCGTGAGACTGCACTCATCAATAGCTTTTTAAAAATCCACGTGAATGGGACTACAGTAGGAAGTCCCTGTAAAAAAGTAGTTTTATGTGCTGATATATGTGGATATATGCTCAACGCCATATATGCTCAACACTGTAAAAAACGTGTTGACGGGGGAGGGGTGTGGGTTTTAGATAGGGGTGTGCCGTACAGTTCTCAAAACTCCATATCCAAGTGTCTGGGTTGAAATGGTTGCCATAGAAACCAAAGTACTTGGGGCGATTTATTGTTCAAATCAGTTATTTTCATGTTCACAGTCAGATTCAATTCCACTGGGCACACAAGGGGCTAGAAAAGGTCCTTAAATTCGTAGCTCAGAATTTCGGTGCTTTGCTGAGCTGCTAAACTATTTTAGTGTCTGAATTCTTTGAAAAATATAGCAACCAAAGCAGAGACGGGATACAGTCGAACCTGGCTATTTCGAACTCGGTTAATTCGAAGTCCCCGTTATTTCGAAGTCAAGCCGAATCCCCTTGGATATTTTTTTCAGTCATTTACTATCGGTTATTTCGAAACCCCGCTATTTCGAACTTTTTTTTCATGTCCAGTGGAACTTCGAAATAGCGGGTTCGACTGTAGTTCAATTAAGTCCCATTTCCCTCCACCTCTACCACCACCATTTTTAGATACAAAAATATCCTCCAATAATTACCCACCCCGGATAAGCAGCAAATACTACCGCGGGAAAAGTTCTTATGTCACTTCCGTTGGTCAGCATTGATCGCCACCAAGATAGAATGTCGCCTCCTGATCACGCAAACCTCGCTTTTCTTGTACATATGCTAATCCCCGAACGAAGTGAGGGAAATATTTATGACGCTAATGCAGCATAGTCGACTCATTTGAACACTCCAAGCGCGTCGCCATCTCGAAATCTAATGTTCGTGTATTTGTGTGTTTGTGTGTGTGTTTGTGCGATGCGACCTTTTTAGGCCAGGTGCCTAAGGCAATGTCCAAATAAGGCAATGACGTAATCATTATCGACTAGCCACCGCCATGTTTTTAAGAAAGATTTGAACGAAGCAACAATTGTACGTAACTGCGTTCACGAAAATGAATTTGGAAGCTAGAAAACTTGAAACAGAACGGTCTCGCGAAGCTCGTCTTCAAAAGAGAAGCGAACAGGCACTTCAAGAGCAAAAGCGGACCGAAGAGAAGACTCCGCAAAGACAACAGCGCATGAATGCCGACCAAAAGCGACATGAACAGAAGCGGGCAACACAGACAACTCCGCAAAAAGAACAGCGCTTGAAAGCGAATCGGGACCTTCAGGAGAAAAAGCGGGCCGAAGAGAAGACTCCGCAAAGACAACAGCGCATGAATGCCGACCAAAAGCGACATGAACAGAAGCGGGTAACTCAGACAACTCCGCAAAGAGAACAGCGCTTGAAAGCAAATCGGGAGCTTCAGACGCCGTTTTATGTTAAACTCAGATACTTATTTAGAAAGGACAAGCAACAAAGGTTAGTCAGTGGAAACCGAACAATCACCGTGACAAATATATTGTATCCCGTATAGCTTGTAACTTGATCACTTCAAGAATGTATTAAAATCTGTATGCTGATCATTTTCCCTCGAAGTATTGTTTTACTACGCTTCTGTCGCCAGTTTCGGCTACCGTATTCGCTCAGAGCAATCGGAACTTGGAGTCTTGAATGATTTAGTCAGATGTCTTATTTTTCTGTAATCTGACACGCGGTGATTGCAGCGAGAATTGTTCACAAGCCCTTAGAAGTATTACTGGGTCTGAAGCCCGTGTATAATTTGAAGTAAACTGTTCAAGTTTTGCTTTGATTCTGGGAGAAATCTTGCTGTTTTGAGTGGGTTCACATACAAAACAATTCGAGCCTATTAAATATTGTGACAAACATTGCTCAACTAACTATCGTGTGACGAACTGACTCTAGCTGAGACGCTCACCTGATGTCCCCTTGTTTAGGCATATTTCCAAATACTCAATGACGTATATAGATTGTGCTACAGTAGTAAATATAAGGCAGTACTTGTAACTTAGAACGTTGATTTTGTGAGTATCCGAGCTACTGCGAGGAACGCAATAAAGCCAAGTCTTGTTGACAAAAGCCTACTCGTTGAGTCCCCCCGGTCGCGTTACAATATGCATGTCTGAATCTGGTGCATGCAGTCCAGAGTAAAAACAAATCGCACAGGAAGCCTATTTAATTGTACTGCCTATGAATTCAAAATTGGAAAATCAGTGTTCCTTTTTTCCCGTACTACGACGGCCGACCAACTTCAAGCTTTGAGTATTAAATTTTGAGAACGTGCTTGGCAGACTGCATGAATTAATTTGACGTGCCGACCGTGGGAAATACGTACTTCGTCACGCAATCGATTCTTTTTTCAACTCAAAAGTATAACACACACCATTCTTTTTCTCCTTCCTTTGCGTGTAGCACTTGACTTCGAAGAAAAGATCGAGTCAACATTTCGGTAAAACAAAGGCTACTCTTGCTGGGAGTTACCAAAGTAAAAGTCCCATCAATGGCAGAGTGAGGGGGTATCTGCGATTATCGTATTTCTAGTATAAAAGATATATTGAGCTAGCTTATAATTAAATGCTACTGTCCTAGTGTTGAGTTTCTTGGCTAAGTCTTGAGGTCTACGAGCCTGGCTATCTGCACTACCCAGGGTGCCAGAGGTTTCTCGTTCTCGGAAGCTCCGGTGCGGCCGCGTAGGGCTGGGGGCGAAACCACGGGCGGCGGCCTCGCCCCAGCCCTACGCGGCCGCACCGGAGCTTCCGAGAGCGAGAAACCTCTGGCACCCAGGGTAAATCTGCACTTGGATCTACAGTTTTATAAAATGACCGCCAGCTAAAAAATAGAACTGTGTGTTCTCTCTGTAGGTCTGAGCGTCAAGTGTCGTGTCTGCCACTCTGAAGAATCCTGGGAAGACTGTGAGAAGCGTATGAAAGAAACGGACTGTGCACTGGATAAAAATAAGCTACCCTTCTGCCTAAAATACGTCACAAAGGATCTTAAAGGCCGCACTCATTTCGTCAGGGGCTGCGGGGAATCGCATCAGTGCGATGGAGTTGAGTGTAACTGTAAAATGAATTGTTGCAACACCGATTACTGTAACGCTGCGAACACGGCATCCATGGCCAGCGGAGTTCTTGTGATTGCATGCGCCTTAGTGCGGCTGTTTCTCTGAGCTAGATGTATTTGAATAAAATCTTATAGGGGGTGTCCTTTTGCATGTATCTATCTTTACTTTTTTTAATGTATTGATTTTCATTTGATAGCCTAAGAAAAGTTACGATATAAGTGGATTGGAACCCCGCCCTTTAGCCTATTTGGATTGCAACAACAGAAAGTGTTTCTGCTAGGAATTACGGCTGTTCTGTCCTCGCTACCAAGGAAATTGCGTTCTTGACGTCACGCTAGTTGGTATGCAAAAAAATAATAATCAATTTTTAAAATGAATGTTAAAAGTATGAATTAGCGATTTCCCAAGTTAACTTTTGCATATTACGCTTTCCAATGCTTTTAAAAATTGTTTCCTCGATTTGAGGCGCCAGCAACGCGGCGCAGAATTCGCGTGTCAGCGGATATTTTTGGAATTTATGAAGTCAGATAATAAGAAAACGGAAAACGGACCTTGCAAACTGCGCGTTACACGACAGAAGTATTCGAATTTTTTTTTTCGTTTTGGCGGTACAGAAACTCGGTTTATAACTTACGGTAACGGCCAGAAGTGACGTTAAAACTATGCTTCTACAGTGCAACGCGTAGTTCGCAAGGCCCGTTCTTAATTCTTTCTTATTGTTTTCCGCCTCCGTTACTAACAACTTTCTTTGAAGCAAGTTGTTAGGAAAGTCTTTTTTAACATGCCTGGTAGCCCAGGGTTTGGTGGACACTTCTTTTGCTGTACCCTCCATAAAAATAGCTGGAAAAAAATGCCATAAAACTTTTTTTTTTTAGGAAAAGTTGGCCTCAGCCATGAGTGTAGACTGCTTACTAGCCTTCCCCCACCCCTCAAACGAGTTAGGCCCAGACCCCTGGCCTTCATCAGCTCCCACCTTCAGAATATTTTGTTGAAAGTCCCTGATACCATAATTACACCTATGACATCTAATAAAAAATATATCCAAGCTAGCAGAACACACAACGAAAAATATATAATTTGAGAAAATATTTATGTCATTACAGTATACATATTGTTTTGAGGTACACAAATTAACGGAGATGAATCACAAAATAATATGCTGCACTGCAGTTGTCCACGTGTATCCATCCTTTGAAGAATCTTCACAAAGTCATTGTCGCGATGTAGCACACGAGCTGAATTCAGTTCTCGCGGTTTAGACGTCAAACGCGCATTTTACACTTCTGCTGACAAGTAATGGTGAGCTCGAACTCTAATCTACTTTTGTACCATATTGCTTTTGCGGGATAAACACGACAGAAATGTCCTCAAAATGGAATATTTAATGACAGAAGGGATAAAAATAAAGTATGTCGCTTAAAATGTCATATGAACAAACCACATAAGTAAATCCCTCGTCAAATGCTCAAACATTTGTGAATCGACTCCGTTCTCCATTATTCGACAGAGAAAAATCAGCAGGTAAAAAGTTTGAAGATGTGTTTAAAATTAAAATAGCACTGAGGAAGATAGCAAGTCAGTACATACAAGGAAAATGAATAGCAATTTTACAACCTAAAAATATTTAACGTCGGCCTCAAAAAGCGCCATTACGGACTAAGCGCAGAAACAAGTTTAATAAAACCTGTCTGGTGATTGTACTCTTTCTAGTGTAACTTTAACCAGTCCGGTTTTACAGTGTAGCACCATTAGCAGTCATTTGCCTGAACAGCTGTCAAATATTATAACTATATATACTCATACAGCTATGGATATGAATTAAGTTTACGCGATTCCTCATTTGGCTCTTCAAATATTTCTATTCACACAGGAATTATTGTATGAATATGACAAGCAAATGAATTGAAAACTATAATATTATGACAAAATTTACCAATTAAGAAGAACAATTTCTATAGTAAAGTTTAAAAACAATAGACAATAGAAAAAACAGGACGTGCTAAAATCCTTCGCATAGTCTCAGTCTTTTCATTAAAGTCTGTATGATTTTCACAAGCGACTCAAGCACTCGCACGAGTACAACACGAGACAACACAAGTACTACACGAGTATAACACGACTACAACACGAGTCCCTTCCCCTTTCAAAGTAACTATGAACAAGCTCAACGCAAGACATGACGAAGGATTCCATTGTTTCAAATAATAATAAAGCCCCATGCACACGAGCAAGTTTTCTATGACAAGTTTTCGGTCGAGCAACTTTTCTTTCACAAGTTGATTTGACAAATTTTCGTTGCTTCTTGTCCTTCTGACTTGAAATTCCACAGACTTTTCACGCGATCTCAAAGCTTCCAGTAAGAGGCTTATTGCATTATTTGACTAATTCAAAGACTTTGTTGTCAATGTTGTGGATACCGCCATCTTGACCGTGCGAACGCGCTAGCACGATGAAGACATGAGGACTAAAGTTTTTCAATTCAACAAGCAATTCAACGGTCACACCCTACTATAAAATGGCTACTAAACTGCCTGCGGTTATGAATGTCTTAAACTTGTCTTTCACAAAAATATGAACTAATGTTTTCATATACTACAACAGCATGTTTTACGATCACATTCAGCAAGTTTTATCGATGGCGCGGATATATATTTTACTTACTTGATCTGTTTACTTCGTAATTGTCGCCACAACATCATGTAAAAGGCAAATTTTTGCGCAAAGCCTCCAAAGTACTTCCGCTTACGAAAGTATAAAAGGAGCTATACTGAGAAGAAGATTGTTATTCAATAAATATTTTCCAGAAAACGAAATAGAAGCGGTTCAGAGTAAGGAGGTGGTTTTATTTTTGTATTTTCCGATTTAGAACTTTCATTACAATTGCCAACGGGGCAACATGTTTGCCTCATCGTTTTAAGAGACTGTTATTATTCTTTATTTTTCTTTCTTTGTACTACTTATTGAACAATTGTCTTTTTGAAAACTAGCTTGACATTTATCTCAATTGTAATATCTACAACTAATTACGCAGGTCCCTTGCCCAAAGCAACATCAAAACCATTGAATATGGAACATTCAGAGACCTGAGAAACTTGAGTAATCTGTAAGTAAACACATATCTAACTGAAAATAGCTGTGTTCAAATTTCATGTTTACCAGCAGTCAGAATTTGGCGATCGAGCAACTTGAAGTTATGTTTTCTCGCATAACTTTTTACTTGTTAATTGCTCCGACCTGTAACATTTTATTCTTTAAAATTTCATTAGTAATCTCTCATACAACGATCTTCGTGAATGGGGAATTGTCCACAACAACGAGTTACAGTCGCTGATTTACTTAGACGTGACGGCCAACGAGCACTGGCTTCCGAGCGAACACCTTTTACAGGCTGAAAAGCCTCACAACAGTTCAAGGAGTGACCTGGACCAAATACTGTAAGAAGTGTTCTTTAGTGAAGAGAAAGTCCGCCGATGCTGCTGAGGTTAACTCGACGTCTAAATGGTGTTACGACAAGTTGAGTTCGCCAAGCGGGTGGGCGTGGTATGATCTAATTCAATACGGCAAATTGCATTACATTTCATCAAACGCGGCTTCTGGCCCAAGCGTCTTTGCGACGACGCGGCTTGTTACGCTCTGCAGTACTATCTTCCCTCCTCACAAGCAGTATATGACGTCATTATGAAAGCGTTCTTTTATCTGTACACCACAGGTTCTGTGGTACTGCTTGTGAATATCACAGTTGCTGTTGTTATTTTATGTCACAAATCTCTCAGAGGTAATTTGGCAGTCTGTTTGGTTCTTAATATTGTGATGTGTGATGTTCTCGTTGGTTTGGTTAGTTTGCTGCATGTGAGGTATAGCCCTAAAGCAACGATCATTGAGTTGCTTCATGACAAACTGGAAGAGAATAGTTGCGATCTCAATATCGATAGTAAATTAGAAACATCCAGGAATATCGTGGGACCCATCCTGGCATGCGCAGTGGTGTCGCAAGTGTTTGGTTCTTTTATTTTGACTCTTGAGAACTTTCTCAAGATTGTTTTCGCCATGAAACCTGACATTAGGATTGGAAAACGGGGCGTTATGCTTTTCTTATTCGTTTCTTGGTCATTCTCCCTGACCTTAGCTATTTTGCCTGCATTTAATGTCGGACGCATGACATTTACAATTTATTTTTGGATGTAATACCACTTCTCGCTGACCAATGGACATATTTGGGTGGTGACGAGTGGAAGGCGACGGTAGGTATCGCCGCTGGTTTGCAGATCATCCTCGGTATCATTCAACTCACAAGTCTTGTTTTGTATCTCCCTATTTTCATTGTTAGCAAAAAATGCAAAAAAAATCTGGAGCCAGTGTTGGCATAAAGAGAGAGGCAACCATCGCCAGGAAAATTGCTCTTCTGGTTTTCACCAATTTGATATTTTTTACTACTCCTGTTTTGCTTGGTGTCTTTCAAATTGAAACGTGGCTTGAATTTGGTTATAGTATGCATCAAAACTGGCAAGACCACACACTTACTGAATACCAATGGATTCTATTTTTTTCTGAACTTCCTGTTTTTTGCTTGAGCATCAACTCCGTTCTCAACCCTTTTCTGTACGCCCTCAGACATCCCAAAATCAAACAAAAACTTGACATAATTCTCTGTCGCTGTAGAAATGTCTTGAGCGAATGTTTTGCGGCTCTTGGACAGCACCTCTGCTGCCATACAAACGCGCCAGGCGATCAGCCAGAAAATGACATGGAAATGAATTAAACGTGACTGGGGGAGAAGGGGTGAATAGATCTGCGGATAGACGGATTTAGCGCCAAAATAGCGCACGGACTTCGGATCTGGTTGATTTACGGATCTCGATTTCCAGACCCTGGATCTTCGGATCCTAGATTTTAGTCTATAATCAGTTTTGGATTCCGATTTAAAGGGGGAAAAAAACCTGGATTGGAGGATTTGATGCAAAACTGGCGCAAATCGGCAGATTTGATGACCCACCACCCGTAAATATTTGTGTGACCAAGTGCACAATTTCTATAATTATCTTAGTCACGATTTTACTCATGCTGTGTCACACTTAGTCATTCTCCACACCTTATTTGTTTCAATTACGCTTAATCAGTTCAAAGCCCTTATTTGTACAGAGTAGGATTTACTTCCTTCCTCTTTGCAGTGACTCATTTGCTACGGTATCTCCGTGGTTGTTAAATTGCTTAGTCACAGGATATTACATCAATACCCTAGGAGCACGTTTATCATTTCCTGTTGTTATAAAAGTAGCTCTAGTTCACTCAGTAATCGTCAGTTGCGTGAAGCTTTATTACAATGTACAAGTCAAGTCAAGATCAAGTCTATCTCTAGCTATATTTCAAAGTTGCTTTCACCCTTTTTCTTTGTATCGAGTGTTTCATTAAATTCCTATTTTGGACTGGATTATTTTGCCGTTGTTTCCATAACAACACGAACCTCGACCCGGTCACATTTGCATAAAACAGTACTTACAATAGTTAGAAAATTTTTAGTATTTAGCAAATATCTAACAATGTTTAATCACATTGTGTAAAAATGAACACAGGCCTAAGTCACGAGCACATGCAAAATGAGTGTTACTTCCAGCAAAACGGCGGTGTGGTCAGTGACGGAAAACATTGACAAATTTTGTTGATCATCTCGGCCATTTCCGAGATGCTTGTTGCATCTGTTCTAAAACGAGGCCAAGGTAAAACCTTTCTTTTGAAAACTAGCTTGCTTTGCATGAACTAAATGAACTTGTGAGTGAAACTAATCCACTAATCCAATGTATCTACAAAAACTGTAAATACCAGTAGGACGTTTCCTATGTTTGAAAGCAAGGCCTAGTGCGAAACCTTTATTGCGGAAAATGACTAGTTTCGCTCGCTCTGCATGTTTGAGTTTCATGCAAATCAAATTCATTGTAAGAAAGGTTTCGCACTTAGGCCTCGCGTTTAAACAAAGGAAACAGGCATCTCGGAAATGAATATTATTGTTGTCTATTGATATTACTAAACAAACAAAATGTAAACAAAATGTGCCTGTAATAAACTAATAGCAGTAATCAAAATAAGCTATTGTGATCAGTGGTCATTTTTCTCAGAAAATAAGCTTGACAGCTCGTTAATCAATTAGCAGTACTTCTGGATATTTCTTGATTTGGGTTGGAGCAACTAAAAGATGTTCTCTAGAAATGTTTTCACACAAACTGATATCTTTCCTGACCATGGTCAGACATGTTTCCTAATCGTGGTCCCTCCCATCAGTGCCTTGCACAGAAAATTGAATTATGAGGCTAAACTTCATTGAAAATTAATGAAAACAAACATGACTTGGAAAACGGCGTCTCTTGGGAACGCATCAGTATAGACGTAGCCTAACCAGACTGGCAAGTGCGATTATCAAGATGAGCGAGCTTTCAGTTGTCCCGCTGCTTTGATTTCTTTTAGCAAGGAGAGGTTTGGTCACGATATTTCAATCCTGATTTCACACGTAACTAGGAGCGGCCGGAATGTAACTGATATGAATGAAGTTCGTGAGCAATGCCAGTTGGCTTGATAATAAATCGTGGTCCGATATGTTTGCTGGCCATGAAATATGTTATGGTCAAGATTATTTCTTGATGATACATTGTGGTCAAACTGAAAATCTAAATTGGTAATTTTTCCAAATTTGAAATATCGATTGTCTAAGTTAGGAAGTATGCGAAAAATGGCGTTTCAAACTGAGTCGAATCCGGGAGCGGTAGTTATTATGCAGATGTCAGATGAGATCTAAACAGACGTAAATCCTTCACAATTTTGTCATTTTAATTTTTCCGCTATATATTCATTACCTTTTTATCAAATCAAATCATCATCACCCGAGGCCTACTGTAATATAATAAAGTTCTGCAAAATTTCGTACACAAACTTTGTAAAACGGTACAATAATCTTTTTAAAACTCGTTATTTCTTCAAGCACAACCTCGTGCGTGGGTTTGCTATGGCTCCCTGTGGTCAGTCAAGCGACAACATCATGCCATTAGGAAGTGTAAATTGACGTTTGTTTAATATCCTGATGTGACATTTAATACCTGACCCATAACGTCAAGATATAAAAGATCAACTCAATCAGTTGTCCTTTCATAGCAGCAGATGGATAACCGCTCCTAGGCGAGTTGCAGTACTCTTACTCACTTACAAAGAGACCCAGGAAAGAACAACACTGTAACAGTACAGAAGACGTGGAGTCGTAAAAGTCGTTCTTCCTTGTTACTCGTGAAGCCGGACTTCAAGTGATTCGTTAGCCGGATCAGAAAATGCATTGTACGACCTTGCTGGCAATACTCACCTTGGCAATCCTTTTGCACAGAGGTATGTAGGTGCCCGTATGTCGCCGGCCAAAGCCGAATATATTCCATGCTCCCATGTTTTCTGTTCAGTGATCTTAAAACCCAAATCGCGTGGCTTGCGGCAATGCCAGCACCCGAACTTCTCGGTCAAATGATTAAACCATTAGTGCAGTCAGAATCCAGTAGCTTGTTTCGATACTGTACATCTCCGCCACTTTCGCTACGAAAGATGGCCTGGATGGCCTGGATGGCCGGCTGTGATTTTTTGTTGAGGTAGACGTTCAGATTTTTAGTGAATATAATGAGGGGACTTTATATCGACTTACAACCAGTCCAGGTTACTTTGGAACTTTTACAACACTAATGGATGTTCCACTTTTTCCCATTGTCCGAACGGAAGGCCGAACCAAGCTGCTGTTATTTGCTGATAGTATTGTGTACCCACGAAACGATAGTTTTGATGAGTCTACATAACTCGAACGGAAGTTTAAGCAAGCTCCGGTATGATCACAAACACTTGAATTATCGTTTCGAAAAACAGTTGAAAGACACTCAGATTTACTACATTTGAGCAACAGAAGGAAGCAATGTCTTGCATTTCAAAAATAATACATAATGCCAGTCTACAATTGACTGAATACCACGTCGAGTAACTCATCTAAATCTGTTGACACAATCTCGTAAAATTTATACCTAATGATCAACACAAGCGATTCGGCTAAATAGTTGGGCAGTATTCTTGGTTTGTGAAAAGATATTATGTTCTAGACACTAGGAAATTAAAAGAGGTGTTTATCTTCATTTTAGAGTATTTTAGGTTTCGAACCTGGCGTGCTGAATGGTTTGTTACGAGAAGTTTCGTCCTTAGTTTTTGAAAATTTGACGCTTTGGCCGACCTCAGGTTTGTGTCTATAGAGCGGTCTTTAAACTTCATGGACTTAATTTCCCAGCCTGACAAAACAGACGTCTCTGCTTAGTCTGTCGCGCTTTCCAAACTGAACCCGAGAGAGAATTCGAATCAAAATTTTTTATACTGATCAGTCGGGAGTTCCCTTTTGGCAATAGTCTCTCAGTTGCCCATTTAGATAAAATATAGCCCTGATTCAGCCCCCATCTAGACCTCTTTATTTCAAGGGTCATCATCATCAGAACAAGTTTAAGAAAAAAAAAATTAAATAATAGGCGCAATCCCAGCCGTCAGCTTCATAGCGGTGATTTGGCCCGAAACCGAGAAATACACTTCGACCAGAGCAGTTTACGAAACTGCCGCAGGTGCAATAGACTTCAATTTTCTCTTTCGATGTTCTCAACAGAGACATTATACACTTACAGTACGGACAATACCACTGACTGCCATATCAATTCTTACATTACAACCTCAAAGGAACTCACACTCGGCTATCTCTGCCTAAGACACGAGCTACGGGAAATGGGATAAACTCAATTAGATATATGGGACCGAAAATATGGAACAGCCTTATCAACAAACTGAGAACTGCTGAAAACACTGCGGCAGCCGCAGTTTTTAAACGTTTTATTCGTAAATTTATTTTGCAGAGCGGGAGAAGGGGTGGGAGGGAGGGCTCACATATTTATTTGACGAATATAGCGTCATTTTACGTTCAATTTAGACGATGTAAATCCTCCTTTACTGATTTTTATATGTCATTTTGATCTTATAGTATTTTATTCAATTTAGTATTTTTAGAAGTTTAACCTCGGTCTAACTAGCACTCTGTGTGCTATCTAACTTACCAAGGATAAAAAAGATTTGATTTGATTTCTCATTACCACATCACTCATGTATTTCCTTCTTGAATAGCTGGGAGAATTTTGCTTGCTCCCCTCCCATGCCACTATCTGCTTCTACGATGATGCTTCTCTGAAAAAAGTAGCAAAGTAAAGCACTGTTAAAGTCAGAGTTTACTGAACGTTTGTATTTATCGTTTTAGGTATTTGCCTTGTGTGCTACACTTGTTACTCCGAGAAATCATTTGAAAACTGCGATCAACAGATTAACGTTAGGGAATGCCCTCCAGAGGCGAACGACACTTGTACGACTTACACAAATTTCAGGAAATTACCAAATGGCACGAAAATCAAATTCTTTGCTAAAGCTTGTAGCCAGGGAAAGTTCTGCAGTATGGCGGATTACCATTGCTGTACCACAGACAAATGCAACACCGTTAAGATGAGAAATGGTGAAATGGGAACACAGCTGGCCAGCGGGCTTCTCCTTGGCGCATGGGCGATAAGTCAGTTGGTGCTGACCATGTTTATGTACTGAAAAGATCGCGAATACACACATGAAAAGGACACTTACACACATGGAGACCAATTTATAGGTCAAGAAGTAGTCAGTTTACTAAATAGGCCACAATGAGACAATGAGTGAAACTAAGTATAAATATTGGCCTCGTATGCCGACCACAGTTCTTTTAGAAATCGGAAATGAGTTTAAAAAAACAATTTGTGCTGTCAGATGACTGGACGTCGGGTTGATGCTGCCGCATGTTCGAAAAACGGGGAGATTTTGATGTTGAACGATCTGCGATTTGTCGAGTGGTATGGCTGAATGGTACACGCACTGCAGAAGTTTGTACTTTGACACTGTAAATTACACTCGAGATGCTCGAAATGAACTTCAAAAGGGGAAAAAGAAAGAAAGAATAAAAAAAAAAAAAAAAAAAAAGAAACCCGATCATCATATTTTACAGGGGTCCCGCTAGTTCCAAGATAATCCCTCCCAAAGTTATTTTTAGAAAGTACCCAGTCCCCTCGGATATATTACCTCGCGCGTAACAGCGAAAAACGCGTTTGGTCACTCGAATTTTATCCTCCACGACGCATCCATGCAACGTGTTACAAGTGACCAAACGCGCTTCTCGCGTTTCTGGCTGTTGCGCGCGAGGTATTATATCCACGGGGGACTCAGAGTACCGTCTAAAAGCAGCCTTGGGAGGGATTACCTTGGACAAGACCTATACCCTTATACTCTTTTGCTACAATCAGAATGCAAAGAATGTCAGTAAAACTGTTTAGTAGCCTGAAGATAAAACTGAAAAGTATTCAATGTGGACGAACAAGCGAAATTTAACAAGCGTTTTTAGTTGGATTCGGGTGCACGAACGATGCAGCGCGCATTTGATTCTTCAAGTTGTGATTTCAAAATGAAACCCAAACTGAAACAACTGAAATAAAAGGCATCTATATAATAATCTTGATTGATAACGATGTTCAAGTTGATGCTGAGTAGACTTTGTTTTTATTGAGCATGGCTACACATAAATATACAGTGGAACCTCCTGTAAGCGACCACCCTTCGTTCGTCTTTAAGTGGTCGCTTATGGGAGGTGGTCGCTTACGGGAATTTCTCACCACGAGGCCTAGTGAGATCCAGCTTTGAGCCACAACCAGTGTCAAATAATACTGTTTTAGTGAGTGAAAAGCTGACATATGTATATGGAATAGAACTACATGCTGTCCATTTTGGAAATAATTGGATGAGAAAATTTCCGAGGACTGCCAACGGCCGCAGGTCGAGTCCAATTTGGCAGTCAGAGGAATTTTTCGAATTTAATTATTTCCAAATTGGATAAGCATGTAGTCCTGTTATGGTTGATTATATTGCGCACGAGGAAATAAATAATAATTTGCTCAACAGAATTGCTCTCTACATCCTGTCTTTTGGCACACTCGACAGGATTGCTCAATTCTGCACGTCCTTTCTCCTGACCTCGGCATAGAATTTAGTCAGTACGGTGTCCAGTTCTTCAACGGGAATATATGTCCAGCAAGTCTCGTTCTTCCCCGCGCGCAAGTTTCCACTCGTTGAAAACATTTAGCCATGTTGACGTGCTTTTCTTGGCGTTTTTGTTATGATTTTCTTCAGTCATCTTCTCCAAATCCCCTTCCGACATATTTGGAAACCTGCTGGTTTTCAACTTTACCACTAAAATACTCGTAAAACATCCCAAAGAAACTTCAAATTCTGCCATCTTTGTAAAATACTACTTTCGGCTTTGCTGCGTGTACTCGTCAACATTGAACACAGGCGTGTGCTGATTGGTTCAATTTTTTTTTTTGCTTTCTCTTTTTCTTTCTCCTTTTCTTTTCTTTCTTCTCTCTTTCTTTTTATTTATTTATTTTTTTCACATTTTGAGGGATTTACAAGTGGAGTCCTACAGATGTCAGATGAGATCCAAACAGACGTAAATCCTTTACAATTTTGTCTTTTTATTTTTTCCGCTATATTCATTAACTTTTCATTAAATATTCATTACATCAAATCATCATCACCCGAGGCCTACTGTAATATAATAAAGTGCTACAAAATTTTGTACACAAACTTTGTAAAACGGTACAATAATCTGTTTAAAACTCGTTATTTCTTCGGGCACAACTCGTGCGTGGGTTTGCTATGGCTCCCTGTGGTCAGTCAAGCGACAACATCAAGCCATTGTGTAAAACAGTCGACAGGAAGTGTAAATTGACGTTTGCTTAGTATCCTGATGTGACATTTAATACCTGACCCATAACGTCAAGATATAAAATATCAACTCAATCAGTTGTCCTTTCATAGCAGCAGATGGATAACCGCTCCTAGGCGAGTTGCAGTACTTTTGTTCACTTACAAAGAGACCCACGAAAGAAACACTGTAACAGTACAGAAGACGTGGAGTTGTAAAAGTCGTTCTTCCGTGTTACTCGTGAAGCCGGACTTCAAGTGATTCGTTAGCCGGATCAGAAAATGCATTGTACGACCTTGCTGGCAATACTCACCTTGGCAATCCTTTTGCACAGAGGTATGTAGGTGCCCGTATGTCGCCGGCCAAAGCCGAATATATTCCATGCTCCCATGTTTTCTGTTCAGTGATCTTAAAACTCAAATTGCGTTGCTTGCGGCAGTGATCCATTATGAACACCCGAACTTCTCGGTTAATGATTATTTATTGTATTAGTGCAGTCAGAATCCAGTAGCTGGTTTCGATACTATACATCTCCACCGCTTTTGCTACGAAAGATGGCCTGGATGGCCTGTGATCTTTTGTTGAGGTGTTGTTATTACCATTCAGATTTTAGTGAATATAATGAGGCGACTTTATATCGACTTACACAACCAGTCCAGGTTACTTTGGAACTTTTACAACACTAATGGATGTTCCACTTTCTCCCATTGTCCGAACGGAAGGCCGAACCGAACGGAAGGCGACCGTCGACGAAAGCCGTGCTGTTGTTATTTGCTTATAGTATTGTGTACCCACGAAACCGGGTAGTTTGCGCGAACGGAAGTTTGAGCAAGCTCCGGTATGATCACAAACACTTGAATTATCGTTTAGACAAACTGAATTATCTAAAAGCAGTTGAAAGACACTCAGATTTAGTACATTTGAGCAACAGAAGGAAGCAATGTCTTGCATTTCGAAAATAATACATAATGCCAGTCTAAAATTGACTGAATACCACGTCGAGTAACTCATCCAAATCTGTTGACACAATCTCGTGTAATTTATACCTAATGATCAACACAAGCGATTCGGCTGAATAGTTGGCCCGTCACTTTCGGTTTGAGAGATTATCATGAGCCGAAACTTGGACTGATCTTCATTTTAGAGTATTTCAGGTTTCGAACCTGTGCTGAATGGTTTGTTACGAGAAGTTTCGTCCATGGTGATTGAGGAGTTGACGCTCTGGCCGACCTCAGGTTTGTGTCTATAGAGCGGTCTTCAAACTTCATGGACCTAATTTCCCAGCCTGACAAAACAGACGTCTCTCTCGCGCTTTCCAAACTGGACCCGAGAGAAAAGTCCCGATTCAGCCGCCATCTAGACCTCTTTATTTCATGGGTCAGCATGACATCAATCTAGACCAAATTGTACAAAAAATCAATACATTAATAGGAGCGATCCCTGCCCTCAGTTTCATAGCGGTGAACTGGCCCGAAACCGAGAATTAAATTTCGACCAGAGCAGTTTACGAAACCGCCGCATGGCAAAACCGCCACACATATTTCTTTGACAAATATAGCGTCATTATATACGTTCAATTTACGCGATGTAAATCCTGTACTGAATTTTATAAGTCATTTTAATCTTATATAGTATTTTATTCAATTTAGTATATTTTTAGATTTTTAGCCTCAGTCTAACTAGCACTCTTGTATGCTATCTACAATCAGTGACAAAAGTCTTGGGACACTCGCACAGTTTCAGTAATTTCTCTACTGTTTCAGTTGAAAGACAACCCCCCTCCCCCCATTCAATGTTGAAGTGGCCTGAACTTGTTTTTCCAAACACACGCAACACTGTACAGAGGGGAGGGGGGAGAAAGTAAGCTTAGTCAATGACTTGCATTTGAGATACTTCAATTTTTAAAAGTGTCCCAAAAAATCTGATTTGATCTGATTTCTCATTACAATACATCACTCATGTATTGCCTTCTTGGATAGCTGGGAAAATTTTGCTTGTCCCCCTCTCATGCCACGATCTGCCCTGAAAATAAGCAGCAAGACAAAGCAATGTCAGAGGGGAGTTTGTTGAACGTTTGCTTTTATCATTTTAGGTACTTGCCTTGTGTGTTACACTTGTTACTCCGAGAAATCATTTAAAGACTGCGATAAACAGAGTAAGGTGAGGGAATGCCCTTCAGGGATAAACGACACTTGTGCGAAATACACAAATTTCAGGAAATTACAAAGTGGCAAGAAAATCAAGTTTTTTGCTAGGGCTTGTAGCCAGGGGAAGTCCTGCAGTATGGCGGATTACTATTGCTGTGCCACAGACAAATGCAACACCGGTAAGAGAGCAACACAGCTGGCCAGCGGACTTCTCCTTGGCGCATGGGCGATAAGTCAGTTGGTACTGACCGTGTTCTCGTGCTGAAAAGATCGCGAACACACACATGAAAAAGACACCCACACACATATAGGCCAATTTATAGGTCAAGAAGTAGTCAGTTTACTAAATAGAATAGACAGACTAGAAATCAAGAGAGTACAAAGGTAAGAGAGGTAATCCCCTGTTGAAGGGATTACCTCGAAATAAGGCCTATAACCTTATTTAATTTAGAAGGTACCCAGTTCTCCGCGGGTATATTACCTCGCGCGTAACAGCGAGAAACGCGTTTGGTCACTTTAAATTTTTTATCCTCCACTGACACATCCATGCAACGTGCTTCGAGTGATCAAACGCGTTTCTCGCTGTTACGCGCGAGGTAATATATCCGCGGGGGGCTGGGTACCTTCTAAAAGTAACTTTGGGAGGGATTACCTTGGACAAGACCTATACCTTTATACTCTCTTGCTAGTAACAGAATGCAAAGAATGTCAGTAAATATTTAATTGCCTGAAAAAAAAACTGAAAAGTATTTAAATGTGGAGGAACAAGCGAAATTACAATTGTAAGGCGTTTTCACAAGCGTTTGGTTGGATTCGGATACAGAAACGCTGCGGCACGCTAGCTGGACGCACTCTAATTTCTCTTTCATTTGATTCTTCAAGTTGCGATTTCAAATGTCATGAAACCCAAACTGAAACAACTGAAATAAAAGGCACATTTATATAGTATTCCTGATTGATAACGATGTTCACGTTGCTGCTGAGTATACTTTGTTTTTATTGAGCATGGCTATACATATAAATTTACAGTGGAACCTGACCCGTTAGCGACCGAGAAGTGGTCGCTTACGAGAATTTCTCACCATGGGAGGCCTAAGTGAGATCCAGCTTTGAACCACAACCAGTGTAAAATAATACTGTTTTACTGAGTGAAAGACAACTTGTGTTTTGACAAATCAACCTAGTGTCCTGTTGCACGTTACATTACATACCGTAAAAATTCGAATAAGCGCCTTCCTTCCAATAAGCGCACCCTCACCCTTTCTCTTGCTGTATGAATGATTAACCGGTACTCAATGAAAAGAACCACGTGAATATCAATCGACAATAACTTTATTGCGGGCTTCTATTGTTTACTGAAACGACACCAGGGTACTCTGATAAATCCTTGTTATTGTTCCAGTTCTTGTTAGATTGTTATTAAAGTTGTGTTTTTCATGGACTTATTCAAACTTTTACGGTACATTAGTTTTGTCCGGCCCGGTTTCTGCAAGTTAGTCCTTGCTCAGAAATTTGCTCTTTGCGAGCATAGAGTGGTCGGTTACCTGAGGTAAAAAGCAATAGAAAAACTCAAACGGTGAGCCTCGATCAATGGTGGTCGCGGTCGCCTACGAGAGGTTTCACTAATAGAAAATTACCTGCGGGACCAATCAGTCATTTCGTTAGTGGTCGCTTAAGAGACACTCGCTTACGGGAGGTGGTCGCTCAGGAAAGCTCCACTGTACATCATATTAGCCTGACTGCTACGGTTTGAATTTTAATAAATTGTAAAACGACAGCTGTCGTATTTGCACCTTTCAAAGTGAATATGCAATTACTCTTTTGACAGTCAGTTCGTTTCCTCTGCCAGTACTAAAATGACATGGACAATGGTCTGATCATCACAAGTTTTCCCTGAAGCACTAGCCTAAAACATTAAAAAGTCCAGTACATGTCACTTCTTAGGTGCTGATTAGCTGATGTGTGTGGCGTGTGTGTGTGTGGCGTGTGTGTGTGTGTGTGTGTGTGTGTGTGTGTGTGTGTGTGTGTGTGTTTCGTTTTTTTTTTTTTTTTTATGATATGCAGATTCCATGTTCGGGTGATAGTGAGTAATCAGTACGTTACGACTCACACATTAATTTTTGAAATTGTAAACTCCAACTGTAGCTCAGTAGTTTCTGCGCAGTATTGACCACAAAAAGAACATCTTCATCATTCAGGTATCGATATTTTAATCCCACGCTGATGAGTTTTCAGTCTGAAGAATGCAGAAAATGGCCGCGTTATTTTCAGCGGCTGTCGAATTCTCCAATACCGTCTTCAGCGCTCGCAAAATTTTAAAATCGTTCAGTTTCGAAACAAGTCTTGGGAAGTTTTCTAGTCGAGAGGTCTGCCAGTGTCAGATGAGATACAAACTGTCAAGCTGGGAAAGACGAGTGTAATTTGACGTGACATATATAAAATGACCTGTAACGTCACGATATAAAAGATCACGTTTAGTTCAATACTGACACCACACCACACCGATCAGATCGACCGATAGATAGAGACGTCCGAACAGGTGAACCAGAAATGCATTGCACGGCCTTCGTGGCAATACTCCTGGTAATCTTTGTGCACAGAGGTAAGTATGCTTCAAATAGTCCTATGTTGAGATAACTTATCATTTTCTGTCATCTCAAAATAAAAGCTTTGTCGCCGGTGAGAGCAATTTGTTATATCAACACCAGAACGTTCAGTCCTGCTTTCGCTGTGAACTCTTAAGTAATTCAACAACTACAAAACATGATTGGCCATGTTGTCGTACCGTCATTTGGTGTACTCACGTTTTAATACAAGTGTTACTAATCGAAAGCCACGATGGATGTTCTTCTTTCTCTGCATTATCCTGAAAAACCGAACCGAAGACGACTGTTGAAAAGCAGTGGTATTCTAAACACTGTTTGTTCATAATCATGCACAGAGAAACATTATATACGTTCTTTAGCATCTGATTCAGCCATTTTCGAAGAGCAATTGAGCAAGAATTTAGTACAATTCAGGAACCCAAGGAAGCAAATATCTTGCATATCAACAACGATACGTAGTGCTCCACAATTAGCTGAATACCACAAATAACTCATCAAAATCCGCTTTGACACCATCACGTGCGCCGGCTGCCGGTAGCTGTTGACCACCAGATCATGTTGACCAGTGTTTTTGGCTTGTGAAAAGCGATTATGCTCTGAAAACAAGGGATTAATACTTACCTTTGAAATCTGTCGGCACTTTTAATTATCATTTCTGGGATTATCGTTCGGGCCAGGGGCGTAGCTACCATATATACGCACGTACGCACGGGCGTACAGCTGAAATCTGGAGAATATTTTTTAATCTGACAAAAATACAATTTTCTATTGCCTCAGACGTCTTTATCATTAAATTGGCTGATTTTGAATTGATTTCATATATTTTTTCGTATTATAGTGTACGTTACACGAAAAAACGCGTCACGTATTCCTCCATCCAGACGTTAGTTAATCTTTATCTGTGAAGGAGAGGGTACCCCGCCGTACGGCTTCAGAACTGAACGAAATTGCCTTTAACTGAGAATAGGAATTAGGGAATACGTAATGCGTGTGAAGTCAGAGTGAAGTCCAAGAGGTCTGAGGGCCCGAAGAAACTGCTAGAGAACGCCTTTAAAATCTTTGTGAGGTGAAAGAGCATAATTACTTGCTTGTGTTTACACTTATTAAAACGTGACACCGACCGCTAACATCACTGTGAATTTGTAATGGCTCTTTTTACTGAAGTATTTATTTATTGAAATATCCCACGGAAAATGCAGGAAATGGCATTTCCGAGAGCCAAAATTTGAAAATTTTCTGGGGGGGGGGGGGGGGGGGGGGCATGCTCCCAGACCCCCCTAGCGAGGAGCGCCTGCGGCGCTTAAAATAGTCTCTTTGTGCGTACAGTTACAAAATCGCTAGCTACGCCCCTGTCGGGATGTTGTAGAGTTTAGAAGTATTTTTTCATACACTTCCATTTCAAGAGAAAGTATACAGTATAACCAATTGGGCCACTGTCAGCTGAGACTGTAGAGGCTTTAAATATTTAATATGGTGCCTTGATCTTGTTAAGTTATGAATTTCTGATGTCTGATCATATCAACTGTCCATAGACACCTCTATAGGGCTGACAGTTAGGGCTGGTCCAGAGGGTGTCTGCCCTAGAGGAACCAGCTCAATATCTGTTTGGACTTGTTCTAAATAGCTGTCACTTTGACACTAAACAGGACGCAGCTACGAAACTCGTTACCTCAGAGATTAACCCTTCGCTAACCTAGGAAGCGATTGACACCAATTTTCTCCGGCAAAATTTACGGCAGTTTATGAAGAGAACACGGCTGACTGGCATCAATGATCAATTCTCATTGCATCACAAGATCAAGTTGGAAGAATCTACTTCAAAAGCTCAGGAATCAAAGTCGTTCTAAATTACTTAGCCCACTTATGCCCACTATGGATTCTCAGTTTGGTATGTGGAGTTTCTAGTTACGAAAAGGTTCAGATTGAAGTAGCCGTCCTCGGTGACTCAGATCTGCCCCTGGGTCTCCGAAGATGAGAAGTAGCGGCAGTTGTAGATAAAGCCCTCGGGATAAAGTCTCAAAACGGCGGCTTCTTTGGGGGTGGGGGGGTTGGGGGAAGCTTGAAAAGAGAAGGACTTGATCTCCCCCTCCGGCGCCTTTTGTCCGCTGCCACGTGATCTGTCTTCAGTTGACAACTAAAACGCGTAAAGCACTACCTTTCTGAAATAAAGTGCTGCAAAATTTCGTACACAAACTTTGAAAAGCGGTACAATAATCTGTTTAAAACTCGTTATTTCTTCGGGCACAACTCGTGCGTGGGTTTGCTATGGCTCCCTGTGGTCAGTCAAGTGAGAACATCACGCCATTGCGTCAAAACAGTCGACAGGAAGTGTAAATTGACGTTTGTTTAATATCCTGGTGTGACGTTTTAAAAATAACGTCAAGATATAAAAGATCAACTCAATTAGTTGTCCTTTCATAGCAGATGGATAACCGCTCCTAGGCGAGTTTTAGTACCCCTGTTCATGCACTTACAAAGAGACCCAGGAGGTCGTAAGAGTCGTTGTTCCGTGTTACTACGTGAGGCCAGATTTCAAGTGATTCGTTAGCCGGATCAGAAAATGCATTGTACGACCTTGTTGGCAATATTCACCTTGGCAATCCTTTTGCACAGAGGTATGTAGGTGCCCGTATGTCGCCGGTCAAAGCCGAATCAGAGATTCCATGCTCCCGTGTTTTCTGTTCAGTTATCTTAAAACCTAAATCGCGTTGCTGGTTTCGATCTATACATCTCCGCCACTTTCGCTACGAAAGATGGCCTGGATGGCCTGTGATCTTTTGTGTGTGTTTTGGTGTTGTTTTCAGATTTGACGTTCAAATTTTTAATGAACATAATGAGGCGACTTTATATCGACTTACACAACCAGTCCAGGTTACTTTGGAACTTTTACAACACTAATGGATGCTCCACTTTTTCCCATTGTCCGAACGGAAGGCCGAACCGAACGGAAGGCGACCGTCGATGAAAGCCGTGCTGCTGTTATTTGCTGATAGTATTGTGTACCCACGAAACGATAGTTTTGATGAATGCACATAACTGTCGAACGGAAGTTTGAGCAAGCTCCGGTATGATCACAAACACTTGAATTATCGTTTCGAAAAGCAGTTGAAAGACACTCAGATTTACTACATTTGAGCAACAGAAAGAAGCAATGTCTTGCATTTCGAAAATAATACATAATGCCAGTCTACAATTGAGTGAATACCACGTTGAGTAACTCATCCAAATCTGTTGACACAATCTCGCGTAATTTATACCTAATGATCAACACAAGTGATTGGGCTGAATAGTTGGCCAGTATTCTTGGTTTGTGAAAAGATATTATGTTCTAGAAACTAGGAAATTAAAAGAGGTGTTAAAAATCTGTCGGCCCTTTTAGTCTGAGAGATATCATGAACCGAAACTTGGACTGATATTCATTTTTTAGAGTATTTTAGGTTTCGAACCTCGTGTGCTGAATGGCTTGTTACGAGAAGTTTCGTTCATGGTGAGTGAGAAAATGACGCTCTGGCCGACCTCAGGTTTGTGTCTATGGAGCGGTCTTCAAACTTC
Source organism: Plumapathes pennacea (assembly GCA_964036295.1). Lineage (NCBI taxonomy): Eukaryota > Metazoa > Cnidaria > Anthozoa > Antipatharia > Myriopathidae > Plumapathes > Plumapathes pennacea. Next base: position 6,302,800 of record OZ038463.1, on the reverse strand, counting down.
ATGGACTTAATTTCCCAGCCTGACAAAACAGACGTCTGTCGCGCTTTCCAAACTGAACACGAGAGAGAAGTCCCGATTCAGCCGCCATCTAGACCTCTTTATTTCATGGGTCATCATGACATCAGTCTAGACCAAACTGTAGAAAAAATCAATACATTAATAGGAGCGATCCCTGCCCTCAGTTTCATTGCGGTGAACTGGCCCGAAACCGAGAATTAAATTTCGACCAGAGCAGTTTACGAAACCGCCGCAGGTGCAATAGACTTTAATTTTCTCTTTCGATGTTTTGAACAGAGACATTATACAGTATGGACAATACCGCTGACTGACATATAAATTCTTACAATTACAACCTCAGAGGAACTGCCATTCTATCTCTACCCAAGACACGAGCTACGGAATAAACTCAATTACATAAATGGGACCGAAATTAAATATGGAACAGCCTTACCAACAAACTGAGAATTGCTGAGAACACTGCAGTTTTTAAACGTTTTATTCGTAAAATGTATACTTTGTAATTATTTATTCTGGAGAACGGGGGAGGGCACACATATTTCTTTGACAAATAAAGCGTCATTATATACGTTCAATTTACGCGATGTAAATCCTGTACTGAATTTTATAAGTCATTTTAATCTCTTATAGTATTTTATTCAATTTAGCATACTTTTAGATTTTAGCTCCATTTTCGAAAAGCAATTGAGCAAGGATTTAGTACAATTCAGGAACCCAAGGAAGCAAATATCTTGCATATGAACAATGATACGTAGTGCTCCACAATTAACTGAATACCACGAATAACTCATCAAAATCCGCTTTGACACCAGCTCAATATTTGTTTCGACTTGTTCCAAATAGCTGTCACTTTGAGCACTTTGACACTAAACAGGACGCAGCTACGAAACTCGTTACCTCAGAGATTAACCCTTCACTAACCCAAGGAGCGATTGACACCAATTTGCACCGGCAAAATTTACGGCAGTTTATGAAGAGAACACGGCTGACTGGCATCAATGATCAATTCTCATTGCATCACAAGATCAAGTTGGAAGAATCTACTTCATGAGCTCAGGAATCAAAGTCGTTTTAAATTACTTAGCCCACTTATGCCCACTATGGATTCTCAGTTTGGTATGTGGAACTTCTAGTTACGAAAAGGTTCAGATTGATTAAGTAGCCATCCCCGGTGACTCAGATCTACCCCTGGGTCTCCGAAGATGAGAAGTAGCGGCAGTTGTGGATAAAGCCCTCGGGATAAAGTCTCAAAACGGCGGCTTCTTTGGGGGTGAGGGGTGGGGGGTGGGGGAAGCTTGAAAAGAGAAGGACCATCTCCCCCTCCGGCGCCTTTTGTCCGCTGATGTGGAGTTTCTAGTTAGGAAAAGGTTCAGAAGTAGCCATCCTCGGTGACTCAGATCTACTCCTGGGTCTCCAAAGATGAGAAGTAGCGGCAGTTGTGGATAAAGCCCTCGGGATAAAGTCTCAAAACGGCGGCTTCTTTGGGGGTGGGGGGTGGGGGAAGCTTGAAAAGAGAAGGACCATCTCCCCCTCCGGCGCCTTTTGTCCGCTGCCACGTGATCTGTCCTCAGTTGACAACTAAAACGCGTAAAGCACTACCTTTCCTTAACGTTTGTTTTTATCATTTTAGGTATTTGCCTTGTGTGTAACACTTGTTACTCCGAGAAATCATTTGAAGACTGCGATCAACAGAGTAGGGTGATCGAATGCCCTCCAGAGGTGAACGATACTTGTGCGACTTACATAAATTTCAGTGGCAAGAAATTCTTTGCTAAAGCTTGTAGCGAGGGGAGGTTCTGCAGTAAGGCGGATTACCATTGCTGTGCCACAGACGAATGCAACACCGGTGAAATACAAACACAGCCGCCGAGAGCGACCGGTGAGAAGAGTGGACAGACATCGAGAGGGACCGGTGAGAAGAGTGGACAGTCATCGAGAGCGACCTGTGAGAAGAGTGGACAGTCATCGAGAGGGACCGGTGAAATGGGAACACAGCTCGCCAGCGGGCTCCTCCTTGGCGCATGGGCAATAGGTCAATTGGTGCAGACTGTGCTCTTGTACTGAAAACAGAATGCACACACGACCAGCCCGCCAAACATGGTGAAAAAACGAGCAGGGAAACAACAACAACAACAACAAACAAACAAAACAAAACAGCATAGAATTACAATCATGCACATTAAGTCATAGGTAAAGAAGTATTCAGATACTTTAAAATAGAAAAATGGACTAGACTCAGTCCAAACAATTAATGTAGAGAGTTTTAAAATGACCATTTGACAACATTTTGAGGATTAGGATAAGGATTACTGAAATTACTGAGATTACTGAAATGAAAGGCATCTCATGGTGAATTTTAATTCTCGAAAGATAATAATAATAATAATAATAATAATAATAATAATAATAATAATAATAATAATAAACTTTATTAAGGTCTCAAGGCTTCCAGCTTGGCACTAGAGCCTTGCAAATCGGGGAGACTACTTATAATGTAAAATAAACTTTTTTGTATCTGTCGAGTTCAACATAAAGGAGTGTGCCTGTTACTTCCGAAACCGTGACGGCAGGTGTTCCTACTCATAATCCCTTTTCCAGCCTCATAACAAAAATATTGAAAAAATAGTGCATAATATGCTATCAGTATATTATGGCCTGATTGCTGCGGTTTGATTTTTTAATAAAATCTAAAACAAAATAATCAATGTGACATCTGTCGTATTTTCACCTTTCCGAAAGTGAATGTAAATTGCACTTTTGACATTTTCTTTACTACCGTTTCCTCGGCCAATACTGACCTTTCTAATTTGCAGTTTTATCGAAAGCTTTCTCTCACAGATTGAAGTACTTATAATTAAAATGTTAAAATGTCCATTAGACTGTGTTTACGTCCGAGGTGCCACTTGAAACCATAGCGTGTTTTAATAAAATAAATGATATAAATCATCGTTTAATGGAGTTTTTTCGGCTTTCGGCCGCTTAGATAACCACTGACATGACTGATAACTCAAGAACGAGAGATCCAAAACAAAATTTATTAAAGTTTATTTGCGATACATTTTCAATGGTTGTTTCCTGCCGTCCATGAGATACTCTGAATCTCCCTCAATCACTGTGCTGTTTTTGCTTTTTTGAGAATGCTTTAAGAAAAAATAAAGGAAAAACTATTGCATGAAGAAACCCACTTTTACTGACTTGCCGTAATAACAAAAAGGGTTTCTTCAGACGATTGAGAACGCCTTGCGTCATAGTCGAGAGAAAATGTTTAGTCCCTTAGACTAACCCTTAAACTCCCAAGCTCAAAATACAAATTCTTCCAACCATAAAATAAGAAAATGTATGAGTGATGACAAGAGAATTTATGCTTTAATCAACTGTCATTTGAGCAAGGTATCAAATGCCAAATTCTCCACACTTGATGATATAACTCTGGCAGGAGACTGAAAAGTGAAGTTAATCACTCTTGGAAGTGAAAGGGTTAAAGTAATTTCAGTAAAGGCCTACACAATCAGCACCAAGCTTCCTGACAACCAGTCCAACCCCTACCCACCCCACCCCTGGACCAAAGGTTGATAAGGATACGGCTTCTATGACGTCAAGTGCACGCTACGTGTAGGGCTACAGCGTCGCCACCAACTTAGTTGGTTGTCATAATAACCTAATTCCGTGCTTAATTTTCTTAATTTATAATTCACACAATTCAATTAATAAATCATCTTAGTTTTCATCAGTCTGTGCACGCATACAAGAGCTTGTAAACCCAAGCTCATACCTGACCGATAGCGCTAAAATTTTCATAAATAATTTGCTCAATTATCAGATTTTCCCCGTCTAACTATTATAGCTCGTATGGGCTCACTGCACGGAAACTGGCACGAGTTTCGAAGCGAGGCTCTTCTGGCACACCTCAGAAGATCTCCACTGTAAAGTCTCCGATAATTACCTTTCTAGCTCCTCTGTAGCCGCCTTGGGTAATTTAGAGAGACAGGAAACTATAGCTGCCGCGTGCCATGCGAACCTCGCTTTAATGCCATCACGGTGCAAAGAGTGAGTTAGCAGAATTTCTGGAGCCTGGCCGAAAATTCCAAGAAGCCCCCCACCCCCCTAAAATCAAATACTGTTCTTTGGGGATTCACCCCCAGCTTGGAGCAGATACCGCTTCCCAACTTCACTAATCGATTTGCAATTTCCATTTCTCCGAAAATCGCCTGGCAATATTCTTCCGCCCGATTTGTTCAAGAAGAAGAAATTGTTTTCATCATCAATATATTTGCTTTTTTCTTTTAGTTTTTACTGGGAACTACGACCACCGTTCGACTTTTTACGTGATGAATTAACATGGTGTGTAATTAGTCAAAACATCCTTACGAGGTTGTGGAATTTTTGGAGTTTAGTCGAAGTGTGAAACATTTTCAGGCAAGCACGCTGAATCACTTCTTCACGCGAAAAATACAGCTACACAAAACCCGTTAAATGTAAGTTCAGCGAACAAATGTTCAATGCGGTAATTAAAAAAAAAGAAAAGAACCTAACATAATTTTATTGTGACACTGAATTTATCTATTTCATATTGGAGCTCTATTCATGTAAATAACAACACCTATTAAATGGGTCACTTTCTGAACATACGATTCCATCCACACAAACATTGATACCACACCTCGCTGGGTGACTGGACACTACCCAGAGACACTTCACACGACTCTCAGGCATTCCAGGCTGAGGTTCTCGGGTATCATGATGGTATCCATGGAAACGGCCGATGGTGTGAAGGGGAGGGTGACGGGGAACATATAGGCCGTATCCATCATGAGATACATGGGTTCAACTTTGTTGTGCCCGCGGTCCACCACCGCTCGGATTACAGAGGACGGAACGCGAGCCTCGTACTCGTTGGCTGGAGTGTACATGGACAGAATTTTCTGAACCTAAAGATGGAAACGAATAGTTCACAAACCGGCAAAGACATTCTTTGTAAAATAAGTAATTACAATACCAAACGCAAAAGTCACGCTATGAGTCATTCATGCTCTGCCTGACCGTTATTACGGACAAGAGTTAAACTGTTCAGGAAAAAATTACTGGTATAAAAACTACTGGTATAACGAATAAGAACTAAAGTCCCAAAGAGAGTTACAGAAGATCGAGACTGCCATTCTGGACGTAAAGTCCTACAGAAAGCAAGTTACATTAGATTGACTGATCAGCATTTCCTCTTTTGGACAAGAGTCAGAGAAATCCACTTGAAGAAGACTGACTGAAACAACTCCCGTTATTACAGACAAGAGTCTCAAAGAAAACTACTTACAGAAGACTAACTGAAATACTTCACTATTACAGAAAGTGTGTGACGCGCAAAGGATTGTGGTTGAGTCGGTTCCTTATTTGGTTATCAGTTTGTTGGCCCACCTGCAACGTGTTGAGCGAACTGCACACTTCGCAAATGGCGTCCACATCTTCCAGCGTCTTCTTGTTCACCTGAAGCAACTGCGTGGCCTGGGTAATAGTCTCCAGGGCCTCCACAATACCGCTGCCCTCCAGCTGGTTCAGTCGGACCCAGTCCTCTAGTTGGCTCAAATTGAACCTGGTCACAAAATGCGGGCACTTGAATTTTACACCGAAAAGCATTTCACATAAACACAACGAGAAACAACATCAACAAAAATGCCAAATCACCACGTTTGGAAACATGTAAATACCTGATTTGCATTCCTCTTGACCAATGACACATGTCCTTTCGAAGTAATAAGTTGTTCATCATATTTGCTCCAATGTAATAAAATACCTGTGACAACAGTAAAAATGTTCATGCCATATATCTGACCCTGAACGCTTTGTGGCACCCGCGCACAATCACACTCAACTCATCCATGCATCTGTACACAAGCACGCCAATACGTACAAAGAAACACGCGCGTAATTTACAGATGCACACACGAACGCGTCAGCATACACGCATGCGCGCGCAGTGCAGGGTCACAAGTATTTGTAGGTATAGACTGGGGCCCGTATTCACCAAACTTGCGTACGAACAAAAATGTTCGTAAGTATGACTTAAGCATCGTAAGTTCGACTTACGCATACTATCTCGCTCAAGATACGCGTAAGTCATTGCTCCAATGCATAAGTCACTCTTACGAACATTTTTGTTCGTACGCAAGTTTGGTGAATACGGCCCCAGTTTCTCAAGGTTGCGCGCGCATCCCTGCTTGACGGTTCAAGACTTTCATTGAAATTCAACTTTCTTTCACAGCGGACTGTATTCGGTCCAGATCCAAATGCTTCACGTTGCGCTCTTGTTTGAGCTAGGACGGCTACCTTGAGTTTTAAAATCGTTTTCTATAACATTCACGTGAGAGTGTTCGCTAAGCAATTCTAACATCAAAGGTTGTGGCTCGTCAAGATTGGATGCACGTGCAAGCTTGAGCAACTGGTCTACAGGTTGTTTTCATACAATATCCCTGAAGATTCAGAAAACAAAGACATCGCGGCCCTGTTGGACTTGATGTCACATGAAAACCAACGAAAATAAAAAGTACGTAACATACAAAAATGAAATATTTCTTACCTGTCTAAAGATTTGTTTGATAATTTCTGGATCCACACAGTGCGTGTTCAGAATGTCAAGGACACGGGACAGCTGCGGAAAAAAGACCAGATAAGAGTTGGCATAGCATGCTACAAATTGACGCCAGTTTTGTGTGTGTGTGTGTGTGTGTGTGTGTGTGTGTGTGTGTGTGTGTCTGTCCTCTTATTGATCATGAATTCAAGGCGAAACCTGAGAAGTTTGGAATGTCGCTTTAGCAAGAATCGAAGTAATAATTGAAGTTGAATTCACATTCTTCGTCATGTCACTGTCCTCAGCGCTCAGCTCACGTACGTTTTATGTGTCTGTCCTTTTATTGATCATAAAACTTAGTCAGTCACAAAGCGAGAAGTTGACCTGTTTTTGTAAAATACGCATTTGGTCATAAATATGGGGAATGCAGTGTTGAACGTTTGTTCACTCTTCTTTTTCTACAATCCTTACAGCCAAGTTACAGTCACGCTACTCCATTCTACTACCAATACCTGTTTTGTTATGCTTTTCACCGTTACGTCAGCACTCGCTCGGGATCTCCCACCGAATGGTCTGGTACTCGAAACACCTGGGATCGACTCATATTCCAACATTCCAGGGACTGTGGACAAATAGTAATATTATTCAGACGCCGTGTTTTGTGTTCCTCGTTTCCTCCGATGAATACGAGTTTAGTTTGTGATCAATTGCACCGAATAACATGGCGCGATGTAGTGGTATGTAGGGTATTGAGTGTTGGTATGGTATGGTCTTTCGTGGTTGAGTGGGCTGTTGTTGTGTTATGGTGAAGTGGAAAGTGATGTGCTATTGTAAGTTGTAATGTGGAGCGGCCTGTTTTTACAGTTGTTCCGCTCTAACTACAAAGTCCACTTGCTCTTACCAATTATGTTTTGTATAGACTCCCAAATCGCTTTAACCAGGTCTTGGTGGATGTGAATTGACAGATCGCTGAGGACTTGCCGATATTCCGTCAGATCGAAATTTTTCAGGCACTGATCGTTCTGCTCGGGCGTGTTGTGAACTTGGAAGGCCTGCCGAACGAAGTAATTAATATCCCACTAAATGCTCTTTAAACGGCAGGGGGAAAATGGGAAAATGTACCGACAGCGAGAACGATTAAGAGGTCGCGTTGGTGTTTTAGTTACCCTGGGAGCAATAATAAGAACAGTGAAAGTAAAAACTGAAAATTGTGGTAGATAAAATATTAATAAAAGTAATAGTAATGATAGTAATAAATAATAATAATAAATAAATAAATAAATAAATAATAATAATAATAATAGTAATAATAATAATAATAATAATAATGATAATAATAATAATAATAAAACGATAACGACAGTAGTGATAATAACAGTGGTAGAGTAAATAAAATAGAATGAAACATGACTAAGTGGCCTTGATGTAATCTTAACAATGCCTGTGAGTTGTTGCGATAATGCAACTCTTTTTGTCGTTTCGCTTTGTTCAGCACACAAAAAGGAACAAAATATAGCGTTTAACGCGACCTCTGAGTTTCTCTTCGCTCACTGCTGTGATGGTCTGAGCTTCAGATCAGGTATTTACAAAGTGCGTGGGTAAAAACCTACATTCAAGCTTTTCTTGTAAAGAAGATCGTAGAAGCTTTAACCCTTCAAATTTGACCAACCAAGAAAGACACTTTGTAAATACCTGATCTGAAGCTCAGACCATCACAGCAGTGAGCGAAGAGAAACTCAGAGGTCGCGTTAAACGCTATATTTTGTTCCTTTTTGTGTGCTGAACAAAGCGAAACGACAAAAAGAGTTGCATTATCGCAACAACTCACAGGCATTGTTAAGATTACATCAAGGCCACTTAGTCATGTTTCATTCAATTTTATTTACTCTACCGCTGTTATTATCACTACTGTCGTTATCGTTTTATTATTATTATTATTATTATTATTATTATTATTATTATTATTATTATTATTATTATTACTATTATTATTATGTTATTTAAGTGGAGTTGCAATTCTTGCCTGTTTACACAAAATTATGGCAGCTGTCGAGAGTTTGAGAATTCAAAACGCTCCCTCCCCCGTCAAACTTATTTACGTTCATGACGCACCTTGATTCGTGTATTTTCGTGTTTGTTTAGTTTATCATGATAGAGTATGCTCATAAATTCTCAGATGTTTTTAAAAATGTTATATAACGCCATCTGTTCAGTTATTCGTCGAGAGGCGGTCGATTATTGTTTAAATTGTCGTTATTAGAGGGCAGCTGAACTGGAAAGAAGGAAGACAAAGACAAGGTCGGGGAGGCAATGAAGGAGACCACGACAACAGCGTTAACAGTTACTACAATAAGACAATACGAGAAATAAAAGACAGTTTTTTGACAGCGACTGTGGAAGTAGAAGGATTAATAGGTGATTCGCATGCAGTGATAGTAAATGGAAGAGTTAGGAACTAACATCTCTGATGTAGTCTTTCAAATCACTCCAGTGTTTCCACAGTGAAGAGGATATGCTTCTCTCAGCATCTGGCTCCCTTATCCACCACTTGATGTGGAGTACGAACAAAACACCAAGAGATAAAGTGAGAATGAGACGACCATGTTCACAGTTATTATAATCTGCCCAAGGCGAACTTGATTCAACCTGAAATTCCCAACTACTGAATTTTCAAATGAAACTGAAGGTGCGACCAACTCAAATAAAGAAACTTCCAATTCCTAGCATACAAATGAAACTGAAAGTGCGACCCAAATCAAACAAAGAAACTTCCAACTCCTGAACAAACAAATGAAACTGAAGGTGCAACCCAACTCAAATAAAGAAACTTCCAACTCCTGAACATACAAAATGAAGCATGAAGGTGCGACCCAACTCAAATAAAGAAACTTCCAACTCCTGAACATACAAATGAAACTGAAAGTGCGACCCAACTCAAATAAAGAAACTTCCAACTCCTGAACATACAAATGAAACTGAAGGTGCGACCCACTCAAACACGAAAACTTCCAACTGTTGAACATACAAATGAAACCTGGACGTCTGACCACTCAAATGAAAGAAACATCGAAATCCTGAACATACAAATGAAACATAAAGGTGATACAAACGAAACATGAAAGTGTGATCGCTGAGGTGAAAGTTAAGTTCAACTACTGAACATTAAAATGAAACCTGCATGTGACCACTCAAATGAAAGAAGCGTTTTCCAGAGCCCTAAATGACGTTCCTTCAACTTTATGAGCACTGTCATCTTCAAGTTTTTACATTTTAAACGTAAGTAAAGTAAGGCATTATTTTAACTCTGTACAAGTGACAGTTACCGTGGATGCTGCTACAGTTCAAACAACGCCTCTCTTTCTAACCGCAAAACGTTATTAAAAAGTAATTACTTCAAAACGTAGGTCCCTCTGGCCCGTGGTTGTACTTTATTCCTAAGGCCCGTTTCAAACGTCGCGCCACTGCCGTGCTGAATTAAATTCAAATATGCAAAATCCATTGTTTAAGTTAATATGCATTGAGCTCGGCACAAAGTTTGACGTTTAAATCGGGTCTAAGTTACTAAACATTACTGGTATAAATATTCAGAGGCGAAACGTGTACAGCGCTGTAGAGGCAAACAAGTGTCCTAAAAAAGGACGATATCGCCCATGAACATCGCAGACGGAAAGAAAGAGTAAAAGGTCAAATACATAAAATTAAAAATTTCGTTATTTTCATTTAGTTTTAGTAGTGACTTTAAAGTTTAATGTTAAACAGGCATCATCCATAAAATGCTAACTCAGTAAATTAGAAAGGATACTAGTAGTTCTAGTGGCAGTTGAGTGTAGTAGTTCTAGTGGTTGGGTAGAATAGGGAGTCTTAGTCGCTCATTGCAAGGTGCCGCCATCTTGGATTCAAAGCGAGGCTAACCTGGCACGAAATTCGCCAGACGTGGGCACAAGAGAGTTTCCTATCTCCTCAGTGGAGATGCACATGTTTCATTTGGGGAGTTGCATGCAAAAATTTCCAAGGTAGCATTCTCAGTTTTGCCAGGTCAGCCTCATTTTGAAGCTCGTGCCAGTTCTCGTGCAAGAGCCCATTAGAGCGCTTTTAACTTTCGTCACCAAACTAAGTATACACCGCCAATCACAAAAGCTGTAAGAAAACAATTTCAACTAAACAGCAGCGATTGGCACGAACAAACGTCATCGTCACTTCGTTGCTTGCGCGTGAAGGTCGCAATCGAGTTTTGCTTTTGTTCCTGATTGGCCGAGAATACTTCCAAACTTGTTTGGACCATTAGAAAAATGTACCAAACTCAAAACCAAAGCAATCATACGATTCTTTTCGACAGTCATACGAAAACGGCTCTAACTGCTGTTTACTCACTTACTCACGGTACTTACCCTGTCTCCACTGTATTGTTTCATGTGATGTAAGAGACGCAACGTGTTGGCCAACCAGAAAGCGTGAATGTCCACGTCTGCTGGGTTTTTCTGTTTTAAGCACGAAAAAGTAACACAATAGAGCCGTTTATATACGAGAGAAAACAGGCCGCGGCTTACATAAGACGTGGACACCTCGTATAAATGCCGGGCACGAAATCCACGTTCGCGGCTAACACAAGCCGCAGCTTGTCCTGGCCTAGGGGTCTTGAGCTGTTCTTATCTAAACCGCGGCTTACCTTGGACGTGAAACCGCGAACCATTTATACGAGCAGTGTCTTGTAAAAGCCGCACTCGTATAAATGGGTCTGTTCACGTCTTATTTAAGCCGCGGCTTATTTTCTCTCGTATAAACGACCCTAGCCACTGCAGCAGAGCAACTATACGAAAGAATAGAAGGACACAACAGAATGTCACAGTGTATCACTGACGATAAAAACGTGATCAGACATGATCACAGAAAAAATAAAAACAACAAAACAAACAACAAACCAAAAACAACAAAACAGGAAACAGCCGAACAACTAACATCGAAATAGGGAAAAGAAACTTTAAACACAAGACCACTTCTGCAACGCACCTTGACAACTTTCCTGATACTGTTGATTGCGTTACTCAGTAAACTCTGCATGCGCCTGTCGTCATTCATGTGGTCAGCGTGTCTAATGCACATGAACAGAATATGCGCAGGAAGGCCTGGGATGGAATCGGCGAGAGAAACTGGGTTCAAGTCGGTGATGAGGTGTTTGATAACCTTCTCTTCGTCCTCCAACGAGTACTCCACCATACCCAGCGTCTTGTGCCTCAGATGAGGCGGCAGTGGAAGGAGGTCCTAAAGTGGATTGAAACAACAACAGCAACAACAACAACAACAACAACAAAAAAACAAAAAACAAAAAAAAACAAAAAAAAAACGGTGGATTATATCAATAATTGTATCAGTCGCAAAATAGCACAAATTATTTCCGTCAACAAAAACAAAACAAAAAACAAAACAAAACCATTCAGAAGTGAGAGCATGTCAACATTTAGAATTCTTGATTCACACGTGACGTCATGGCAGCCATCTTGAATGAATTTTTAGCAGGTCGAGAACTACTAATATCGTTGAAGTTGTTACCAAGACGTTCAAAAACTCGTTGACTTCTTGGTAAAATAAAAGAAAAAATTGCCCATGGTCTTTTGCGTATGTATTTGTGCCTTGATCCGTTTGTGTGCGAGTTTTCCTCGTTACCACGACACTAATGAATCATTTCTTTTCTTGAGGGTTTTTGTTGCAGTACAATAGATTCAGTGGTATAAATAACGAAATTCCGCTTGAATCCAACATGGCCAACGCGGTTTAAAAGTACGAGAAGCACAAAGGCACATGGGATTTGTATTGTTTTACAGGCGCTGATAGGTTGAATAAATTATCTCCGATTAGCTTGACCTTCCTTTAACAGAGAATAGACCATTTCCTCAAGGTTGAGCAACCTTGAGAAAATGGTCTATTTGAATGACTTGAGTGTCACTGATGAACTCACCTCCTCCTTTGGAGATTTTCGCAGCAGCCCAGCATGTCTCATGACCTAAACAGACAAACATGATTAAAAATAACTAGAGGGAAAAAGAATGGCGAAGAGAAGTAACAAGGGCAATGGAGAATGGAGGAAACAAAACAAGCAAGCACAAAAGAAAAGGTAAACATAAAGAAGGGAAGATAGAAATGAAGACATAACTGAAGGAATGAAGGAAAGGAAGAAGATAGAAAGGTAGGAAGGAAGAAAAGGAGGCAAAGAGGAAAGAAGACAGGAAACAATGCAAAACGAAGAAAACTTAGATGCAAAAAAAATAAATAAAATTAAAACAAACAAGCAAACAAAAAACAACACTAAAAGCAAGTCAGATAAACACACCAGCTTTCCAGCTCGCGGTTCTTGTCCCATTCGTAAACTAATCGATCTTTTCCGTTGGTCTGGATCACCTAAAAATACACAGAGACGTTTATAAAACACGAGAACAGGATGGGGTATGCGCGATCACAGAATGTACACACTGTACGCCGTAAGGTAGGAATGTCAAGTAACGTGCCTTTCGATGAAGCGGTCCTCGGTCTGACCGGAACAACTGCAGTCTGGTCTTTCTTAAATTCTTTCAGTTCCTCTTCGAGTTGCTCAACCTGTTCACGAAGTTCCTGGAAAAAGCCACCGGACACACCAAGAGATAAATTTAAATAGTTTTATATTACCATTCAATGTGCAGTTTTATGTATCTTTTCCTTCCTTGTATTGTCTTAAGTTACATTCTGTTCTGTGTTACGTTTATTTTTACCACGTTCTCGGTCAGGAGATTTTGACCTCTTTGTATTGTCTTATATTGCGTTACATCATGTTGTGTTGTGTTACGCTTTGTTGTACTGTGATATGTTACGTTCTGTTCTGTGTTACGTTTACACTTACCACGTTCTCAGTCACGAGTCTTGTGACCTCCTTGGTGAAATTGCTATCCAAGGCTTGAATGGCCGAACCTTTGCCCTGCAACCAAATACTCCATAAGATTAAAAAAGAAAAAAAGAGTCACAAGAAGCAGATAAACCAAACCAGAACAAGCACAATAAACAAAAAAATAAAAACTAAAAGCCGGCATGTGCCTATCATTGCATCTAGCTTATTACACACAAAACAACTGTCTCCATCCTGTCCGACGTACGCAAGTCAGCCCGACCAACAATCTTCCTCCCCACCCACAATGCTAACCACCCTAATAAAATATATGTACATACATTGCGCTGTATGTTATGTTGTGTTGTAATGTATTGTGCGTTGTGTCATGTTGTTTGTGCTATGCCATATTGTCGGTTGCGTTGTGCTATGCTGTAATATATTGTGTAGTGTTGTGATTGTTGTATGTTGTGCTGTACTTTGTATGTTGTGCTGTACTTTGTATGTTGTGCTGTATGTTGTGTCGTGTTGTATGTTTAAACTACATCGCTTGAGCGTACCCTTTGTAACTGGGCCTTTTCCTTCCACAGCTTCTCATTTGCTTGTTTCAATTCGGTTTCCTTGCTCATTAGCTCCGTGAGCTCCTTCTGCAGTACATTGTTGGCTTTTTTGAGCGACTCGGCTTGCAGGACATAAGCACTCTCGTCAGGATTCGTGCGCAATATTTCTTCAACATCCCGCAATTCCTTCGCTACGGACACTGTCTGTATAAGCTGCTTTCTTAACCGATTTCTGTCCGTCTCCAGCTCGGTTTTGGCTGAATTCAACTCGTTCATTCGCTCATTGATGACTTCCCATTCAGCTTCTTTGTCCAGGTTTCGCTGACTTACTAATTTCCGCAAAAGATTCAGCTCCGACTCCAGCTTTTTAATTTCCTTCTCAAAGTTTCGTTTCTCCGTTTCCAGTTTCTCTTGTTTCTTGACTAAGTCTTGATACTTCTCGCTTTCTATTATTTGGTGCTCTTTCGGAGGCTTAGAATCGTTCGCTTTTTCAATTGTTATCATAGGAATCTCAGCTTTTGTTTCGCTTTTTTGCTCAAGTTCTCGGATCTTCGCGTGGAGCCTGGAGACCAATTTACTTTTGCTAATAAGTGAATGTCGCTCCTCAGCCTCTCCCCCGTCGTCTTCGTTTTGTCTCAAGTCCATCTCGAGTGCCTCCACAAGCGATGCCTCTGTTAAGAGAAATAGCTGCATATGAAAACGGCAACTTGAAAGAGACAATCTTTGAGATTCTTTTTTTAAGTGATCAAGAGCTCTTCTGTTGTACGTGTAAAGTGTGATGTCATCATTTTGTAAACCTTTAAACCTCGCACAATTACAAATCACTACTGAAAGTAAAGATTTATAAAGAAATCTGAAACTCCAAAAGTTCGACCAAACCAAAAGAAGCAAGTTGAATTTCAAGGGCGCGTTCGTTTGGGGCTATTCCGAAATAGACAGAGATCGCCTCTGCCCCAACAAAATCCCTTCTTTTTCTCTGGCTCGGCTGAAAATGAGCATTCGTTCGCATTATTCATCATTCCGGAATATTCTGGCTATTCTTCCTCCGGGAGCAGAATAGACGGAATGGTATTCCAAACGTTCCGAAATAGGAATGTATAGTCCCAAATGAACCCGCCTTAAGTTGCTATGCACCAAAGAGCTATCTGGCACAATCGAATATAACAATTCAGAAACACTTTTAGTTTTGTGACGTCAACATGGCACAAAACACACAGGTATCCGTAGATATGCGCGTGCATGCACACTCACCTGAACTGCTGCCGCTGATCTCGCCGCCCGCCACCTTTTTCACCGGACTCTGCACCAGCTCTAGCTCGTCCTCCAGGTTCTGATACCGCTGTTCAAGACGAGCGTAGTCTCGCAGCACTCGCTGGTGGTTCACACGCTCTGCTTCAAACTCCGCCATGATCTGAGCCCGCTGTGCCTCTAGACTCTGCTTGATGATTTCTGGAGAGAGAGAGAGAGAGATGAGAGAGTGCAGTTTAAAAAGGAGCTTATGGCATCGTCTAGTCGAAATGTCCTCCACGTTCTGATATTCACTTGCGCCAATTAGTTCTATTGTTTTACCGAGGTTGCCGTCGTCCTCTGTGCTTAAGGTCACTTAAACCGTGCCAACAAAATGAAGACATGGCCGGCGGAGTCGTTTTCTTGACTTACCGTCTCTTATGGCCACTTCTCTGTCCGTGATGGCCTTAGATTCAGCCAGTTCATCGCGAAGTTTAACAACTTCGTCCTTCAGGCGGTTTATTTCCTGCAAAAACAACGAAGGAAGAAAAAGAAATAGAAAAGAAAAGAAGAAATAAAATATATTTAGGAGCTTTGTTACTGGCGCATGATATTCAGAAATACCAAACGAATATTGTACAAGTGACGCTATAAAAGTATCAAAAGCAAATAACTCAGTAAACCGCTGATTCAGACTAGTGGAGTGTTCAATCTCTGAGATTAAAAATTTCTATGTCCTTTCTATATAAATTATAGACCAAGAAAACAAAAACCAAAACCAGAAACCTGAAACGTTTAATGCTGTAGACCGTACGTACAACTATACAAGTGCTCCTGAAACCGGTAACCTTCATCCAAAACGTTTTTCTTACCTCGTCTCTCTCGTCCTTTTCCGTCTTCGCTTGACTTAGTACTTCATCCTTCTCCACTCGTGAAGTCTTCAACTCGTCTCGGAGTTCTCCCACAACAAGCTCCAGTTCCATCAGATGAGTATTAGCCGATTCGTAATGGCGTTTCCATTGCTTGGCATCGTCTAGCTCCTTGTTCTTCTCTTCCAAGTTTCGCTCCATCGCTTTCAACCGCTCCCTGCCCTTCATCTGGTAAGTGCGAAACGAAAGCAACACTAGAAATTAGTTTCTGGACAAACGGATTACAGTTTGTTTGCGTATAAATAAGAAGTCATACAGAATGTCAAACACGAATTCTCTCTTCAAAGTTGAGGTGCATAAGTTCGTTTCTTTAACATCGTAACAAATTTTACAAAGGCAATGTTCAGACAGAATAAAGAGCGCGACAGAACAATTCTGCGCCGACCGACAGACGGCAATGAGGCAGAGACAGAGAGTGACAGTCAGGGACAGACAGTGAGGCTGGGACAAGCAAGGATAAAACAATACCGGACAGACAGCACAGAGGCAATAGCAGACAGAGAATAAGACTGGGACATACAGACAATGACAGACACAGAAAAACAGCGATAGAGAGAAACAAACTGCACAGACGGGCAAATTGACAGACGGTAGCGGGTAAAAAAACAGAGACAGAGAGCAACAAAGACGCAAACAAAAACACAGAAAGAGTAAGAAGCGTAGCCGCAATGAAAGGAAGAAGGCTCGATATGGACACCACAGAAACACGTTCTTGATGCCACTTCCGTTGGTCACTGCGTTCGCTCGAGGTTCACCTCGTGTGCAAGACCCGTTTTTCTTGTTAAAGAAAATGCATTGAACTTTTGAGTGCCGAGTCCTGGTGTTACGTTTCTTGGTTAAGGTCTCCCGAACCTTACACTGAACTACAAAATCTTCATTTGCACCACAAACTACGATCGAAAAAGATATTTCGGCGGTGTCCTCGATACCATCCATCGAAACAGTCAATACCTCTTCATCCAAGCGCTGCTGAAGGGAGATGATCTTGTTCTCCATGCCTTTGTTCAGCGATTTGAAGTGCTCCACTGATCTGGCTTGGATCTAAAGGATACAAAATGAAAACTCAGAAGAGAAAGTCGTTTGGAATTACGTTTTCCAGAAAAGGTGGACGAAAAGGTGTTGAAGCAAACGGTAAGAGCGAATATTTAGTGAAGAAATTTAATCTAATACAACATAAGAAGTTAAAAAAAAATGAACATAATACAACATAAACGGATAAACAACATCAGTAACCAGTTAAGAAATAAAGAAGAATACAACGCACTGGAAGAGATACCAAGAAAAGAGGGAAGCATGGATGGATGAGAGGCATAAGAAGAAAAACACAAAAGCGAGGAAGAAAAGAAGAAGGAAGATAAAAAATAAAAAAAATAAAAAATAAAAAAAAGAGAGGGAAGGGAGGAAGAGAGGGAGCGCGGAAAGATGAGAGGTAGCTTGCAACAGGCTTTCTCGCCGACTTGGAATGGGACGCAAGGGGAGGGGTCAAGAGAGCATGTCCCTAGATGAGAGTGAGGGAAAGAAAAATAAAAACGGAGAGAAAGCAGGGGACGAAGCATAGAAGGCAAGAAAGGAGGAAGCACAGTATGCAAAAAAGAAAGAGAAATAGAATCATATTTCTCAATTTCAAGAAACATATTTCTAAAGACGGCGCCACTAGGAAAAACACGCCACAGACAGGAATACAAGAGAAAACGTATAAAACAGCTCCATCTTCCTATGCCTTACCTTGAGTGCCTTCAACTCTCTCCGAGCGAACATCCTCCTCACACAACACTGTAGGTAAACGACCTTCTTCATGTAATTCCTGTATTTCTTCCTGCTAAGGTAACGTCGCCACCATCGCTGTAAAATCAAGGTCTTGGCCTGGTACAGCAGCCTTCGCTTCAAGTTCCGCGCGAACATTCCACGCGTGAAGCACTGGATCGTAATGACAGCTTCTCGCACGTACAGGAAGGCGAATCGACAACGGTAACCACGGTAATACCGCTGGATGCAGATTGCGGCCTTTGTTTCGCGTTTGTCTTGAGCCAATCTGCAAACGAGTAGAATCGAAAATGAGAACGTAGCTCAGTTGATTCATAGAATCAACCTGCTGGTTTGTGCGTTTCTCTATTCATTTCCTTCCATTCCAATACGTTCATCCACGCCTTCATCGATCCGATCGGTCCGTCCTTCGGTTGGTGGACCCATTTTCCTGCCCACAACACTCATTTGAACTTCCCGCGGACTGCCATCTTGGATATTATGACGTCACACGGCATCCATATTGTTACGCAAAAAAAGTTCTTGTTTTCTGATAATAGAGGCAACCTTGTGACATCATGGCCGCGAGAATTCAAACAAGTTTTGTGGACACGAAAAATCAGTTACTACATTATCCTGGAATAGAATAAATCATTATTGTGGAACACGCAAGAGCAAGTTTTACGGAAGATGCAAGCACGCGGGAACAACAGCACAGCAAAGTTAAACGATTTCGAGCACAATACATCAAAGCTGATTCTTCTACAGAGGGGATCGTAGGCGCGAATGAATACTGACCTCCTGGCTTGGTGCCCTCGTACCCAGGCCTGTATGAGGATGGCCGCTTGGCGCATTCTCAGGTACATGCGCTGCTCTCGCCAGCAGCGGAAGTTC
Organism: Plumapathes pennacea; assembly: GCA_964036295.1. Taxonomy (NCBI): domain Eukaryota; kingdom Metazoa; phylum Cnidaria; class Anthozoa; order Antipatharia; family Myriopathidae; genus Plumapathes; species Plumapathes pennacea. Next base: position 6,284,020 of record OZ038463.1, on the reverse strand, counting down.
TTCTGAATCATGATGCAGCTGTTGCGCAACTTATCCGCGCGCAGTTTCTCCAGATAGGCGACCTAACGAGGGGATACCAAAACATGTTCCAGCTTTTCGTCGTTTTCAGTAGATTACAACCTGTTCGTCTGGACCGGTTGTTCAAAGCCCGATCCAGCTAACCCAGCATTAACAAAATTTATTCTCTCGATATTTTGCTCAACAAACTGCAAAGTTCCGAGAAGAGACTAAAAATCTCCCTCGTTTCAGGCTTCAAAATGACAGCAAAGTTTAGACCTAACACAGGATTAGCTTCACGGCCGGTCGGTCGGTTTCGCATCATAAACCTGCGCAAAAAGATACGTTTCGTAACTGGCAAATCAGAAAGTTTAAAAAAGTTACGCACAACTTTTGCTTTGTTGCTTCTAGGCTGCCTCCAATTGCATGCAGGGAAAACATGACAGGAACATAAAAAAACGTCATGTTGCCACAGCAAGGGTTCCTAGTTTGGCCAGGGCTGCATGAGTGAAAACACAAATGTATCTGTCACTACAACAGAGATCCCCCACCCCCCTCTGCCCAATGAATAGTGCAGACTTACCTGACCAGCGCGGAAGAAAATCTTCGTCTTACCCATTTGAAACTTGTCAGGATCCTGTTCAAGATAGGACGTGACAAATTCAACAGAGAATAAACAACAACAACAACAACAACAACTCGTACTTCTATGCTACCACTACAAACACGCACCCGAATCACACATGGATTGAAGTTCTCGCAATTACGATAAGCACGCGTTATTCAGTTTTGGCGATCTTTTTGCTATTTCCGTGTTTCTCAGAATACAAACTAAGTAAGAAACACTCGTAAAACGGCCCAGAGAGGTCAGTAAAGGAGCGACAAGTTCACTGCTGGTTTGGACCTTTTAGTAGCAGTGGACTTGAATAAACTTCAGACAGTTGACCGAACGATGAAAACACTTTGCATCAACCAACGCGAGCTCCACGAAAATGATCGTAAGTCAGTGAAAGCTAACAAACATTCACGCACGTGAAGTGGCGTAGCTAACTTATCGTCTCAAACGGCGTTTACATCGCCAATGACTACGATGCATACGCCAACGTCACATTTCCACTTTAGAGAATGTGCTAACCAGAACTAAATCTAACCTGAAAGCCTTTCGGCCTGGTTAGCACAATTTTGGTGTTTGCAGTGTAGTCGCTTTTCAGAACGTGGCAAAACTTTTTTACGGCGCGTGAATCTTTGGAAATGAGCTATTAAACCTCGCTCCCGAGTTGCATAACGCCCGCGGTACATAAGCCAGCGTCGAGGCTCCTTCCCAGGACTCTCGCATAATATTTGTCATCTTTTGCTTTTCGTTATTTTAACAAACCTTTATCAACGTTGTGAGTATCCTCTCAATGGTAAGTCGTGGCTTCTTTCGGTTAATCTCATTAAACGCCAGCAACATCCGATAGCGTTGAAAGAACTCTGGGTAGGTCCACCTCGAGGGATAACCCGCTGCACTAATTTTGATTGTCTCTAGTACACCGCAGGCTCGCAACTGCTGGATGGTTCGTCTGGGGTTCATTTCGAAGGGAGCTTTGCGGTCGTTTGGTTTGATGCACCTGACGTAATGAGGGACCGTACTATTCAGAGTGTCCATCAACTTCACCAGCGATTCGCGGAACTAGAAGAGAAACAAATATATATCAACCACAATCCTTTGCGCGCAAGATACACCATTTCTGGTCATTTGCGAACTGCCAATTGCGTCTCTCTCAATACAAAGCCTACTGCAAGGCATGCATGCAAACTTTAGGATTAAATGGAACGTTTTGCAATAAGACTACTTGAACAGTTGAATGAAACAGACGAGAAGCAACTCGGAAATGGCCTACTGGCAATCTTTTTTCATCCACCTGAAAATATTATTTAAATTACTTGGAACAGCAGCTCTGTTTACCAATTTTACTACTTAATTTATTATTTTCAAAAAACAAACGGGGTAAGAAGGGAATGGAGAGCTTCTCATTATATAACTGGGTCCTAAAGTTCACTGTAGCAAATTAAGTTGGACAAGAACTTAAGCTACGACGTGCGCTAGTTTCCCTGCAAAGAACCCACTGTTGTTTAGTTGCTTAACAGGTCTGACAGGTTTAACTTGAAAAGCAAAGTCTCCCACCTCTGAGCCCACGGTTCTTTTGGACTTGGGTGCATTCTTGCCAGTTCTGGACGCGGTTCGTTTCCGTGGCGCAAGTTGAGCCTCGTTGTTGGAGAACAGCTCCCCAACGATATCAAACTGCAAAGTAACACGTCATCTCATTGGTTAGTTATTTATGATTGCGTTTACGTGCGCCGTCCATTGGTCGGTGAAAACTGTCTTCTGATTGGTTCAAAGTGTTGTTGAGGCTCTTGTGATTGGTTCTGTGATTACTTTGTTTCCTTTTCGAGAGTCTGCGCAAACAGAATTCAATACTGAACCTGATCACTCTCTCAAAATTTAGTTATCACTGTGCAAGCGCAAACAAACAAAAAAAAAAAAAAAAAAAAAAAAAAAAAAAAAAAGAAAAGAAAGAAAGAAAGAAAGAAAGTAAAACCAGCTACGAAAAACATATTGGATTCTGGGCGTTCTCTCGCCCTCTGAGATAGTCGCTATAATCTCGAGTCAGTGGCTACTGTCGCTGCAGTACTGTTTGCATTTAATATACAGAGGCAACAAAACATTTCGCTTTTAAACGCGTGTTGCAATAAGCAGTGTAGGCTTCATTGTTGTTGTTAACTTAGTTGTTCAAAACAAGCAAGAGTTTATATTATGGAACAAAATCACTATTATCATGTGTCGCGTCATACATCAGAATCTGAAGAAAGCTGCTTGTACGTTTATCGCCCTTTAGACAGTAGAAGCTCATTTGTTAATGTGCAGTAGTTTAATTTTGGATCATCATTAATGGTTATGTTAATATGATTAAGTAATCAGATTAAGTTTTAATCGCTAGAGAGAGAAGTACATGATCACAAACAAGTTGATACATGGACACATGCATAACAAAACACAAATGCATACTAAAACAAGCACAAGCATAATAAAACAAACACACAGTACTGAAAGGTACCAGAATTTACATCTTAACATACCTTAACCTGTTTGCTTATTTTAACCCTTTCACTCCCAAGAGTGATCAACTTTAATTTTCTCTTTTCAGTCTCCCACCAGAGATACATCATACAGTATAGAAAATTTGGCATTTGATACCTTGCTCAAATGGCAGCTGATTAAAACAAAAATTCTCTTTTCATCACTCATACATTTTCTTATTTTATGGTTGGGAGAATTTGTATTTTGAGCTTGGGAGTTAAAGGGTTAACAGCGAACTTACGTGCGATCTGAAGTTTAAAACTTGAGCCACAAGAGAAAACTGTGTTAAGAAGGAATTAAAGACGTGGTTAATAAAGTTTTAAGATGGTCAAAAGTCTTAAGTTTAGCTTTGATAGCTCGCCGCTTTCATTTCGTGGTGAAGTGTGGTGTCATTTCTGGTGCGCTGTCTTCCCTAATATAATTAATGTTTGAATCACATGAATTTTTGATCATCGCAGTGAGTGAAGCAACTTAAGCAGTTGCAATGAGCCCGGAAAAAAATCCGAGCTTCAACGGGAATCGAACCCATGACCTTCGATTCCCGTTGAAGCTCGGATTTTTTTCCGGGCTCATTGCAACTGCTTAAGTTGCTTCACTCACTGCGATGATCAAAAATTCATGTGATTCATTCCTATCCGCAGTTCATATATATGAGTTTATCATATATACATCATATCATAATTAATGTTTGCCTGGCTTGGTTAACTCTGGGTCATTTTCTGGCAATCTCTAGCTCAATGCCACTACTAGTGCGCTGATAACAAGCATAGAGTGCAAGATGGCCGACAAAGAGTTGGATATTTCATTACTGATACACCAGCGGATTTGATCCTAAGAAATACATTCCGCTACCAGATCTAGTCCGAGGGATCAAATCCGCTAGGACACGGGTTCACAAGTACGAAACAGCGCCACAAGCACAAAGAAAAAAGGATTAAAAACTTGCTTGTATCGTCCTGGTCCACCAAAGGTGGCATGATACAAGAGTTTTCTGTATGCGTCATTTTAGCGTAGAATTTATGAAATTGTTATTTTATATGCACACTTTTTATCTTATCGTTTTATTTTAAGGTTAGAGTTAGAGTTAGAGTTAGAGTTAAGGTTGAGGGGTTAGGCTAATTTAGAGCAATTAATTTTTAAATTCTTATATCGCGAGATCCGCTTTTTTTTTTTTTTTTTTTTTTGAATTAGAAACACTTTATATTGTGCCCAACAAAAAAAAAAAAAAAAAAAAAAAAAATTCTGTCAGAAAACAAAGTTAACCAAACAAACAAATTTAATACGTTACCTCGCTGGCCCTGAGAATCGCGAGATGTTCCTGGTTTACAGAGTCACGGTTCTTCTCCACGAAACCAATGGCCTCATACTCGACTCGATCGGCGAAGTGAACAATGATGAAGGCCTGGTTGGACATCCGGGGCTTCGAAAAGTGCTTGGATTTGTCCAGATGCTTGTTGTAGAGTTTCTGGACCCAGGACGTGTCTGAACCTCTGGGCATCTTCAGAAGGAAAGTACACAAGGTTGGTGCAGACCAAACTAAACTAAATTCATTGACTTTCAACGACTGTTCAAGGACAGTCCCAGCAATTTTCATAATCCAGAACGAGAAATCTACTGACTTAAGTCTGGAAAACGAGGCTACATGCAAGTTTAATATAGATTCCTCGACCGATGCTTCGTTACGGCAAAACGAAGCTATGATAAAGAACTTTAATCACGTTGCTTTGGAATGTATACCATTCCCACTTCAACTGTGCATTTCTTGACTGAACTGATCACTGGCGTCATTATTTCAGAATATTCTCGCCATTCTGGGGGGGGGGGGGGGGGGGGGGGACTCCCATATAAAAAAGGGCAGGGATGCTCGTCGTACCTCAAAAGGGACAAAATCACGGGTTTTTGGTACCGCTCAGGGTGCTGACATTTTTATATAAAATGGTACCGTTTAGGGGTTGGGTGTCAATCGAATGAACTTTTATTGTATTGTTATGCTTTCAATGGTACCTTTTAGGGGTCACAATAAGCTCGAACCACGCCCACTGCCGCTTAGTCCCAAACTTTGTTGGTCTTGGTAAGCAAAATGAATACACACAACACATGAATAAGAATTAAAAAGATCCTACCTTGCATTCTTCGTCTAACAAGTCCAAGATACCGAGTTTGGACTCTATCAAGTCGATACACGGCTGATTGTCGTTAAAGTTGATGAATGACCACTCTATCTCTTCTTTGACATACTCGTCTTGTTCTAACTTGAATACGTGCTGCGAAGAGAGAGCAGACAGTTTACATAGAGCGGTAGTCTCACGTGTATAAGTTTATCGCGCGTTTTATTCGACCGAAGCAAGTTCCGAAACTTTCTCGGTCAATCAAAAGCAAATCAAAACCCAGTTGATATGTGGTTTAGCCACAGCCAGTTAAACACGCAAGCAAGTCAGGGCGCGTTCGATTGGGTCTATTCCGGAATAGGAATAGCGATGTTGGTCGGTATAATTCTTTGGTTTGGAGCTGACTTGACAATGAGTAGATCAGTTGCTGTTCGCAGTACTATAGCGTGGAGGTTTTTAAGACAATTTGGAACAAAAGTCCACTGGTCCCGCAACAAGCAACAACTTGGATCGTTTTAGCTTTTCTTATTCCGGAATAGACTCAATCGAACGCGCCCTAAGTAGCACTTGAGTTTGCTCCAAATGCTGATTGGCCTCTGGTTGGTCGATGTGTTTTCTTACCGTCTCCGTGATTGGCGAAGAACGTAGTTTTCGCAAATCGCGCAAACGTTAACTTTATATATTCTCTCACACGAGTGACACGTGCCCCACAAAAGTCCGACCACAAGGCGACAGTTATATGTATCACACAGACACACATCGAGACAGACAGAACATACATCAAGACACAGACACATATCAAGACAGACGTACGTCAAGACACAGGCACGGATAACATCAAGACAAGCATACACTTCGAAACACAGACACACTGAGAGACAGAAAAAAGGAAGGAGAGAGTCAGAGACAAACGGGCAAGTTTACCTGTGTGAACTGCTGTTGAAGTTTCTCGTTCGCGTAATTAATGCAAAATTGTTCAAAGCTGTTGATCTCGAAGGTTTCGAACCTGCGAAAGAAATAAGTCGTGTATAGTGTAAAGACCTGGGTCCAGTTGCATAAAAGATTAACGCCCGGAACCAGACGTAAATAACAATAGAAATATATTAATTTTCATTGTTATAAACGCCTAGTCCGAGCGTTAATATTTTATGCAGCTGGGCCCTGGACACCAAGCAAATGTCTGACTACTGTGTGTAGTAACGTGCGGACGTGCGGGAATGATGGAAGTGTGTAGGCTGGTTCCGTCTATTGTCCCATAATATACAAAGTCAAAATATGAACATATGTTGGTGTCGGTGAAACACCAAGATTTCTCCCGGTTCTAAGAATTCGTACCTTTGTCACGAACAGCAAATACCTCTCACGTGAAGATGTTTTCAGCACTTTTCACATGGCATAGTTAATAGTTTTATTGAAAACTAAACAGACGTTTCAATGCGATGTTATTATTATTATTATTATTATTATTATTATTATTATTATCAGTAGTAGTGGTAGTAGTAGTATGATCATTACTAGCGATCCTTCAGTTGATTACGTACACTCACCCATAAATGTCCAAAACTCCAATAAAACTTTGTTGTTTGGTGGCAGAGCTGAACGTTTTGTTAATACAGTGCACAATCCACTTGAAGAGCTGGGAATAAATGTGCTTGCTGATGGCCTCCCTACCATAGTTCGCCTAAAATAAGTCAACGAGAAACACGATAGAATCACGGCTACCGCAACAAAATACTATTAACCACTTTCAACTTTCGTTGAATGAACGGAAGGATATAATATTTCACTTCAAAAGCTTTCCAACACAATTAGTTCAGATCTGATGCAACTAACAGTTCGCAGTCTTTTTTGTGGAGATGGCGCTGCTGCCAGCGCTGACAACAACAAATTGCAGTGGCTGTGGGGGATCAGACGCTGGCAGCTTTCTTTTGGACTCGCGAGCGCAACGTTTTCTACTTTCCTGCACGTTGTCTCGCCTTTTTTGGTCCGAGTGTTACACGCGCACTTTTTTCTGCGACTTATCTTGCAATGAAGGTGCGTAGGAATTTGCAAGAAAAGAGGACCTTTGGCTTTTTAAATAGGTACCTTGGAAACATTGTAACCATTTATTCATTGCCATTATTATCTAACCCATAAATCCCGTCTTTCATGTGCACAACTTATGTGTTGGATAGAAAACACTTTTATTATATAGACACGAGTGCTTTACTGGAAAATATACCGTGCGTAAAATCCATACGAAACTACATCCGGGATCCGAGTGGCGTATTTTCCATATCCTCACTAGTGAGGATATCGTTTGCGTCATTTCCTGCTTTTGCACGGTTGTTTGTGCAATTTCTTGTAAAACACTAGTGTCTAATATAATAAAAAGAAATTACACGGCGGCTTGAAGATATGGATTTTATTTTCTCGTGGTAAAAACAATATTTTAATCACTCGCGAAGCGCTCGTTCGTAAAATATTGTTTTTACCACTCGAAAATAAAATTCATATCTTCGCGCCGCGGTGTAATATCCTCTATGTATTGAACTAAGTTAGACCTTAAAAGTATCAAGTCAATAGTTCATACTGAGACTCCTAAAGTAAGATCGGTACGGAGACGTCGCGCGTTTACACTGTGTTGAAAATCAGTCAGATTAATGAACTAATAAAATGTTGACTGTTCAACACTCAGCTTACATTCAGCCTGGACGATCTAACTTCCTCGAATGAACGGACCCTAAGTTTTGAGTTTCCTGGCCGAGTTTTCTCCTCAGCGTCGCATGGTCATTTTCCCGATACCCACATGCATCCTTCATGTAGAGCATACCCAGTGCTTCATGTAGACCTACCTCTTCCACACTTAATGGCTTGATGAGCACTTCACTTGCGCTCACTATCTTTCTGTTACAAAGCCATTTCTGCAACTGATTTCTATCGACGCCAAATAAATGAGCAGCGATGGCAAGATGAAAGTCATCATCCTGGAACAAACACAACAACAACAACAACAACAACAACAACAACAACAACAACAGCAAAACTCTTTATTCTTACCAGTGATAGTAATAGTAATAATTTTACATACAGGTATGGTGACAAACAAATCACCTTCTGGTTCACATTTCTGATCACAAATATGTGAAGTGCAGACAGTTTTACCGTCTCAAAGCGTCAGTTCGCCCTGTATCACAAACACGCTACCTCAAAAGCGACCCAGTAAATTTAGTTCCCACCGTTTGAATTATTATGAATATTAAATTACTCCAACCAAGATAACCAGGACAAGCTGTTCCGCTTGCATGTCATTTGCCAAAAACGGGCATCACATTCGTGAATGCCCAAGAGAACCGGCACTTACTGACAACTAAGAGGCGTAGTAATATTGCAATCCTCGCCAACATAGTTAACACTTTTTCTTACTGCTCTTGCACCCCTTCCCAAGAAGTGCGATTTTCGAGCGTTTTCAGACCAAAATGTGCAATTTCCACTCTATTCCAAACCAAAGGCTAAAAATCAATACCCTAGTTCAGACTAGTAAAAATGCTGAAAATGATGCCCTTTGGGGCGGCACATACCTATACGACTCATATATGGGAGTCCCCCACCCCCCACCCCCCGGGGTACAATTTACAATTTTGAATAGGAAAGGGGGAAGGCACGGCTTTAAAAAATGGTTATGAGTTTTCATGTTTTTTTTTTTGTTTTTTTTTTGCGAACTGTGAGTCATTTCTACAATCAAATAATTACGGCTTATTTTGGCCCATTAGAAACTTAATCACGGTTAAATCCCTTAGTGTTTCAGTATTTTTACCTTAATTGTGCTCTCGTCCTCTGCTGCAATTTCAATATCAATGTTGCCGAGATGCAAAATGCCCGCGAGAATTCTGAATAACATGTGCTGTTCATCTTCTGTTATTCCCAGTAGGTACATGGCCTCTCTGGTCTCCTCAAAGGAATCGGCATCATCTACTCCATCGATGTATGGGTTTTCTCCTTGATTCAGGTAGTCAAACTCATCTTGATGGGCTGAAAGACATCGACAACACGATGTTTGTGAGGTGGCAGATCAAGGAGGGGGAAGGGGCAGAGCTTGATTAAAGTGGAGGTGGGGTGGTGGGGTGGTGGGGTGGTGGTGTCTAATTTGTGAATCTGTTCAAGTCTACAGTATACCAGTCCACTAAAAATAGAATAAATGATAAAAAATCTAAAAGCACTTGGATAAAATTCCCGCTGAAGAACCCCTCCTAACCAGAGTCTCTCTTCAGCCTAACCTGAGTATCAGGCTATCAAAGAGGAGAAAGTGAAGCACCCCTCCCTTTCCCCTCCTCCTCCTGGTCTGATATTCCAGCCCTACCCCCTACGTGTCTAAAAAATATAATTTTCTAGTACGTTTTGTACCACAGCTTGATGGAAATATGATATTCACAGACATCCCCTCGCCCAAATGCTCATAGATAATCTACATTGCTTCACTGCTGATCATGGAAATAATACACCATATATTGTTCACTCACTGACTTCCACATAAATAATAAATTGCTGTTTTTTTTTTTTTGCCAGGGTTAAGATTTATGATTGTGTGCTTGCAAACAAGCTTCACATACCCCCAGGTTGAAGCTTGGAATTTGAACAGAAATATATGGAAATAATAGCATCATTTAAATAATAATAATTATAATAATAATAATAATAATAATAATAATAATAATAATAATAATAATAATAATAATAATAATAATAATAATAATAATAATAATAATAATAATAATGATAATAATAATAATAATAATAATAATAATAATAATAATAATAATAATAAATAATATTGTAACCTGAGCCTTACAAAGATTGAGGTCTTTAAGCTCTGGCAAGTCACATGAAGCACAGAGCTGGTAAAATATGTGGTAGTTCCTTTCTGCCTGAGCTTGAAACACAACTCTTGATTTCTCCAACAGATATGTCCTCATGTTAGCCCCGGTTATGTGGTTGTTCTTGTCAAAAGAAATTTCAAGATACTTTCCAAACCGGCTGCTATTGTCATTCCTGATGGTCTTGGCATTGCCAATGGCCTAGCAGGGCAAAAGAGTTACAAATAAGACCATAAAATGTCAGACTTTTGGAAGGATATTGCTGCAAGTTTTCAACCTTTTAAGTTTCCAAGATCTACGGCCTCCCAAACTGTATGAAATCAATACATTTTTTTATATATGTACAGATATATACGTTATAACATACCTCACTGGACATTTTTCTTGATCTGTCTTACATTTAAATTATGTTAATAATATTAGTTAAATTATGTATATGCAGCGCTCGACATTAACGGTTGCCCGGGGCAACCAAAACTTTTGGTTGGGCAGGTAAATTCTGGGCCAGGCAACCAGAAATTATAAAACTTTCTATTGCTTGAAGTCAATCTACAGTCTGAAGGGCAACCAACCTAAAACCTTAATGTCGAGCACTGATATGCACACAGTTAAATTATGTACTATAAATTATGTATCTTTGACAAAAACTCCCCACAAGAGAGCAAAACACAAACCTCCATGATTGGATTAGATGCCAGAACTTTCTTTTCCACCTGCGTCTCTGTGGAAGCCCCTCCCACAGATGCAAAGTAGCGCATTGCAAACTTAGCACTGACTGTCTTGCCTGCACCACTCTCCCCACTGACAATGATGGATTGGTTTTTCTCATCTCTGTAGGGTTGATAATGATATTTTCATAGTGTAGTGACTCAGGTGGTAATTGTTAATTGTTTAATAATCAAGTATGAGTGTTTGATGAGGGATTCCAAACACAAAGAATGCACGAACCCACTCCATATGGAATGTCCACTTTGAGAAGTATTTTACACCTAAATCTGCTTGAAAAAGTCTCTGTTACAGGTCCATTTTACAAAGTGGCAGCATTTATTTTAAAGAGCTGTTTGGTTAGATAAATGACTGAAGAAATTGCACTGGATCACTCGCCAGGTGTCGATGTTAGAGAGGTATCCATTTTAGGTGTCCACAAATTAAGAGTAAACATAGGGTGCATTCGATTGACCATATTCTGGAATAGGAATAGGTAAAATGATCCAAAGTTTTAATTTGCTTGTTCTGGGGAAATTTTTTTCAGGATTGTTTTCAAAACCTTCGCATGCTGACATTTCGAACAGCTCCAGATACATCTCAACATAATTCAGCTCCAAAGCAAAATATCTTAACAATCAGTATCGCTATTCCTATTCCAGAATAGACCCAATCAAATGGACCCATAGATCAGTTTTTATATCAGTTCCCTTAAATTTTTTTATACTTTTGCAATAAAAATAGTATGAATCTGCGAACCTGGCCATAGCTGTGAAAGCATCCTCAGCCACAGCAAAAATATGTGGGTCCATCTCACCCATAGAACGGCCACTATATGCAGAGATAATGTCCTGGCCATACAGAGGAACCTGTTCATAAGGGTTGACAGCAACAAGAACAATACCTGAAGAACAGAGCAAAACATACATGTTATGGAATTTTACTTCAAAATTCTGAGGATGTAGTACAAAAAGAAGTACTTTGTTATTTTCTATGAAAACTTTTTTCTTGTACTGTATAATTTATGCACACATTACAAACACATCATTATCTTATCATATAATATCACTGTTGGGTACAAGAATATTTGAGAAATCAATAAATCAGTGTCTTAATTTAGGAGACATTGCTTATTCCCACAGAAATCAATTTCTCTCTTAGATGTGACTCTCAGTTTGTTGCAAACCTGTAAATTCTTATAATTCTGGAATGAAATTTAAATATTATTCAGGGCAATATTGACTTCATTCTGACAACCTTCAGCTTAAAAACTATCTACAAATAATAAATTATTTACAATAAAATATACAGAAAGTGAAGAATAACATCTAAAAATTCTTCAGTATCATATATTGAGCTGACCAACACAAAGTGAAAGAACAATAATTATAAATATTGGCATGCGTGTTTTATATCGACACAATGCAATACAAAGCAAAATAATTGTAAGGTTGAGTGATTTGCAAATGTAAACACTTTCGCAAAGACAGATGGAGAAATATAAGAGAACGTCTAGAAATGTTGTGAGCTTTCACACGCATATCGAGAGTAAAATCGCTACCAAATTGAAGATGTGACTATAATTAGTGTTCGAAGCAAGCTTTAAAGGGAAGCATAGTAAATGTGTACAACTCATCTATGTACACTCAAAAAACAATACCTGCGAATAACACATTGAGTTTAATTTGATTTTAAACAAATCACACTTTTCTAAAATCATTTTATAGGTGTCATGTTTATAAATTTGTACACACGCAACTATATCTCAAAGAATTTTCACCCACTTTCAGGCACAAATTATGTCAAGTGGAGTATACTTTCCGCATTCCCGTCGATCGTACGTCGGACCTTCAATATTCAGTTCGACTGGAAATGCGATCCACAAGTAAAATAATATCACTCAAGGTGTGAAAAATCAACAGAGCAAACGAACTTGCATGAAGAGTTTTGCCATGTTTTTCTGCGAAGCCCTTGTCGAATCCGAACAACAAACGTCCGAGACGCGCTAACATAGAAAATGACGACAAATTATAATCACCATGCAATGATCAATAATGCCACTAAAGAAAAATTCTCAAAATCTGGTGTTCAGTCGACTATTGAGTTCGATCATAACTCAGACAAGGGGGCAATACCAAGGTGACACGAAGCAATATACAAATCAAAACAATATACTCACCACAGTAGGTATAAATAGCGTTGGACTGGAGAAATCGCACTTGAAGGTTGTACAACACTGCAACAAATCGATGCTTAGGGTGAAAAACTTGCCACATAGAAATACTGTGGTGTTGTGCTAGACGAGACCAAGACCGGTGACCCAGCCAGAAAATCCAGCAGTAGAATTTATAAGTACAGTTTATACAAGCGTTCGCCAAGGTTTATACATGGATAAATACGTACCGGCAGGCTCGTGCAGATAGCTAAGAGTCGTTAGATCGTTCTCTCCGACCAATATTTCCGGATTTCGAAGATGTGGCAATTTATCTATATCCTTTGAGACATCAACTGTCCCGAACTGTCAAAATTAAACGACAAGACTTTCGTCATTCGAATTAAAACGGTAAATGCGCCTCGAAAGCCAACAAGAACCCTGTCAATACCTCGCCATTCTCCAGCTCTATTTCTAACAGGCCGTCTTCTTTTAAGTCCTTGGTCAACTCGCCACCTATCCAGATGACATCCGGGTGGGAAATCCATACCCTTGTCCCCTGCAAAAGATTTCGCCGAAGTTGAAAGATGGTACATGGTACGGCTGAACAATTATCGCAGAAATCTACTTACCGTTGTATACAGCTCAAGCGCTGTCATTTTTATGACAAAATCCCAACTTTAAGGCAAGTGTTGAAGGTTTGTATTACGCTTGGACGGCGACATAATTACTATAAACTATCAATCTCGACAAACATGCATAGAGAGAGACCCACAGCTTTCACACAAGCCTCCTGGGGGCAACCGCTGAATATGTGCCGCGGCGCACATTAGCCAACCTCACAAGCGTCGCACGTCGACAGAGTCAAAGTTGGAATACTTTGCATGAGGGCTTTGGAGTATTTCGCCGAGGTCTGTACAGAGACAGACTATACAGAACGTCCGGTAGGGCTGCACTAGCAGTTTCTTTTCGTTTTAGCACTCAAGATTCTAGTCAAGGCATGCTCTCGGCTTGCCGCCCCTTGGCTGCGGGACTGGCGTCTTGATAGACACTGTGCCAGTCCCTTCTTTTCCGGCCAAAGATCGTATGCGCGAGGGAAAAATAAACTTGTTTGAAACTCCGAGGTCGCTCCGCCGCTAGGGTCCGAAAAATAGTCTGTTTTCGCAGGCTAGAAAAGGAAGGACGGCACAGCCCAGCGTCTTGGGAAAGCGGGCACGATTTTCGACCAGTTTTGACACATTTTGGGGATCGTAGTCTGAACGGACTTGTATAATTTGCGCCACACCCCCATAAATGTATCCGAAGTTGGCGCCAGGCTTGTGGCCTGTTCGATCCTGTAGTGTATCTGCAATACGGACACGTGACTGTACAGCGGTCGTACTTGAGCGTCACATCCGGGGAACTAGAGGGGCGGGAAACTTGTGTAATCGAGTGTGTTGTAGCGAAGTCTTCGTGGCTTCTGTGTGACTTTTGTGGGTTGTGACTAAACTGGATACTCCAAAATCAGGTTTCCGAGAGGAAACTGGGACCGAATCAAAAATTAAATTTTCGTCAGCTCGGACCTTGTTCCGAAAACAGTACGACAGTGACGTTGATGTCTTGAAAGTTTGTTTGGCGCGCATTAGCAAGTCCGCTCGGCTGGCCGCGTCGCGCCGCCTGTGTTCCTTTTTATGCGGACGTGGAGGTCAATTCCAAATAAAACTGAAGCGGCTCAAGACATGAGTAGAAACTGTAACCAGTCAACACCAGATACACAAAGAAGCATTGTAGTCGTGAGCGTGAAAAGGACAATATTACTATTTATTTGTAAAATTTCGGGTCAGCCGGCCATTTGCTCGAGAACACAGTGGTTTTGGATGAAAATAACTTATCTATATAAGCATCCTAATACAGTAAATACGGATAAATATCTACATATTTTTAGGATACGTTGGAAATCTGATCCGTCTATAACTGTTGGCTTCTATGGCCTTCATTATTATTCCTATTTACTTATCATTCCTGTGGTGATTTTTGACAGTTCGCACCTTCAGGCGGAATGCTTAATCTTGATTGCATGTGTTATCGTGAATGCGTTCGTCTTTTGGAGTTAAGACTGATCAAGAAACACAGGATCGTACACAAGCCGTTTCAATCGCTCTCCGGAACAGTTCACGCGGTGGGATTTTTTTATCTTCGGTGTCAATATTCATCTGTGCCAGATCAGCCAGAACAAGCCTTTCTTCTTTAGTATTTTCTCCCCAAGCTAATTTTTTCCTTCTAAAACCTTTCCAGTGCCGAATTTTATTTGACTGTCTTCCGGTGTTAGATGCTTCTGTGTTAGTCGTCCGGAGCCGTTTACGAACATTGTTGACAAAAAAACGACCTCGGTTCGTCTGAAGCATCTAACACCGGAAGACAGTCAAATAAAATTCGGCACTGGAAAGGTTTTAGAAGGAAAAAATTAGCTTGGGGAGAAAATACTTACAGTCTTAACTCCAGAAGACGAACGCATTCACGATAACACATGCAATCAAGATTTAAGCATTCCGCGTGAAGGTGCGAACTGTCAAAAATCACCACAGGAATGATAAGTAAATAGGAATAATAATGAAGGCCATAGAAGCCAACAGTTATAGACGGATCAGATTCCCAACGTATTCTAAAAATATGTAGATATTTATCCGTATTTACTGTATTAGAATGCTTATATAGATAAGTTATTTTCATCCAAAACCACTGTGTTCTCGAGCAAATGGCCGGCTGACCCGAAATTTTACAAATAAACAGTAATATTGTCCTTTTCACGTTCACGACTACAATGCTTCTTGTGTGTATCTGGTGTTGACTGGTTACAGTTTCTACTCATGTCTTGAGCCGCTTCAGTTTTATTTGGAATTGACCTCCACGTCCGCGTAAAAAGGAACACAGGCGGCGCGACGCGGCCAGCCGAACGGACTTGCTAATGCGCGCCAAACAAACTTTCAAAACATCAACGTCACTGTCGTACTGTTTTCGGAACAAGGTCCGAGCTGACGAAAATTTAATTTTTGATTCGGTCCCAGTTTCCTCTCGGAAACCTGAGTTTAGTCACAACCCTTTTGTGTAGCTTCTCTGGGATTCTACATTGGCGACGAGGATGGCTGACAAGGAGAGGGCCTTACCTACGTTTGATTTATGTGGATCTGCGTCGCAGATCGCCGAGAGGTGGCGAAAGTGGAAACGAGCGTTTCAATATTATGCCGACGGCAAAGGAATAACAGATGCAGCTCGGAAAACGTCGCAGTTGCTTCATTTGGCAGGATTAGAGCTGCAAGACATTTATGAGGACCTTCAGGACCCGGGACCACAAGATGAAGAGAATGACTGACTTGGTGGCCGAGCGGTTTGGGGGTGGTGGACCTGAATTCGTGATGAAGCTCCAAGCCAGGAGGTCGTGGGTTCAATTCACGCGGCCGGCAGTAGTAAGAAGGTTTTTCATCCGAGGAGGCAACTCCAACGGTTTTTCCCTTCTGAACCTGTCTTCTTTCAACAGGCATTCCACCGGTCGGATATTTGAAACATGAGCCTCTGGCTCGGGAGAATGGGCAACCACTCCCTAATGCTTCGACTTTAAATAAACGATATTTATTTATTTATGACGATGCATACAAGATTTGTATTCGTAAATTAGATCGACACTTCAGAGCTGAAGACAACATTCCGTTCGAGCGACATGTGTTTCGTCAACTTATGCCGTCGATGGGCGAAACCACCGACCAGTTCATGGTTCGCCTAAAGCAGCAAGCTCGACGCTGTGGTTTTGGTGATGTTTTAGAGGACAATTTGCGAGATCAACTCATTGAGAAGTTAGGAGATGTGGATTTAAAGAAGAAAATGTTGGAAACTCCTAACATTACTTTAGAAGAAGCACTGAAATTAGCTCGTGTGTGGGAAGCAGCGGGACAACAGGCTCGTCAAATGACTATCCCTAGGGAAGTAAGTGAAGCAAGTGTTAATTTTGTCCGCCGATTAAATGCTACTCAAGGAAGAAAAGGCAAAACTTGTTTTAACTGTGGAAAGGAAGGCCACTTTGCACGTGACAAGGATTGTCCCGCCAGAGGAAAGAGGTGTGCAAAATGTGGAAAGTACGGACATTTTGCTGCTTGTTGCAAAGGAGAAAAGGAGGACTACGAATCGTGGAGGCCGACTGTTCGCCAGCGTCACGGCCCAAATCACGACCGGCGTACAAGTGGTCAACAGGCCAATTATGTCGAGGATGTTGTTGACGAAGATGACATGTGTTCATTTTCATTTTCAATCACGGAACAGGCGTGTTCTGTGTCCGCCTCTGCTGAACCAGTCATCGGTGTGAGCATTAATGGCATCTCAAGGGAAATGCTCATTGACTCTGGTTCCGTGAGTAATTTAATTGGCGAGGAAATTTTCCAGGAGCTGTCTTGCCAAGGACTGAAAGCTGAACTACAGCACTGTTCAAAGAAATTGTATGCTTACGGAGGGCAGGAGCTCGAAGTGGTTGGTCAGTTTCAGGCTGTAATTTCAGTGGCCAAAGCAAAAACAGAGGCAGTTTTCGTGGTTGTTAAGACGGGCCGCTGTCTTCTAGGTTATTCAACAGCCAAGGACCTTGGTATCCTGTCTATTGGACCTGGAGTGTCAGTTTCGCCAAATTGCAACCAAGTGAGAGACACTTTTGAGGAGGAATTAAAGAGCAAATATTCCAATGTTTTCCAAGGTATTGGAAAACTTAAGGATTACAAATTGAAGTTGCATATTGATGAGAATGTGGTCCCAGTTGCACAGAAAGTTCGAAGAGTACCTTTTTCACTTAGAAGCAAAGTCACCGATAAAGTTAATGAGCTACTAGAGAAGGACATCATCGAAAAAGTACATGGACCCACAACTTGGGTGAGCCCCGTTGTTGTTGCCCCCAAAGCGTCAGGCGACATTCGATTGTGTGTCGACATGCGAAAGGCGAATGAGGCGATTATCCGCGAGAGACTGCCTATCCCTACAGTAGATGAGGTGCTGGAAAGTCTGAATGGGAGCACTGTGTTCTCAAAGTTGGATTTGCGCTGGGGTTTTCACCAGATCGAGTTGCAGGAAGACTCTAGAGACATCACAACGTTTGCGACTCACGACGGTATATTCAGGTACAAGCGGTTGAGTTTTGGAGTCAATGCTGCACCGGAGAAATACCAGCATATCATTTCCCAGGCAGTGGCAGGCCTTGAAGGAGTATCCAACATCGCAGATGACCTTATCGTGCATGGGAAGGGTACGGCAGAACATGACAAGAACCTCTGTAAGCTATTAGACAGGCTCGAGGAGAAGCAGCTGACCCTGAATGTGGAAAAGTGTACCTTCAGAATGGAGAAAGTAGTTTTTATGGGAATGTTACTGACCAAGCACGGTATTGGTCCAACAACGGAGAAAGTTCGAGCTGTGGTCGAGGCGAGTCCACCAACTTCAGCTTCAGAAGTCCGAAGTTTTCTTGGGATGGTTGGGTTTAGTGCTCGTTTCATACCCAACTTTTCAACTTTTGCTGAACCACTGAGGGCAATATCGCGCAAAGGAACACCATTCATATGGGGTTCTGACCAAGAAAAGGCATTTGAGAAGCTCAAGGAGCAGGTTGCAAGTGCACCAGTCTTAGCTTATTTTGACAAAGATGCACATACTTAAGTCATCGCTGATGCCAGTCCTGTTGGACTTGGAGCAGTTCTAGTGCAAGAAAAGGATGGGGAAAGCCGTGCTGTGTGTTACGTAAGCCGTACCCTAAGCAGCGTTGAACGCAGGTATAGCCAAACAGAGAAAGAGGCACTCGCTTTGGTCTGGGCTTGCGAAAGATTCCACCTTTACTTGTACGGGTTACCTAAATTTGATCTGGTAACCGACCATGAGGCACTGAAGGTGATTTACTCGAGGACGTCTAAGCCATCAGCACGGATTGAACGGTGGGTGCTACGCCTTCAGCCCTACAATTATCAAGTGATCTGTGTGCCCTCAAGACGGAATATAGCGGACGCTCTGTCTCGTCTAACCAAAACCTCTGCATCAAGGCAATTTCAATATGACGATGAACATGTCCGAATGGTGGCACTGCATGCAGTACCTAATGCTCTCACAATTCAGGAGATTGAACAGGCTTCTGCTAAAGATGAAGAGTTGCGAGCAGTGAGAGAATGTCTTATTGACGACAAATGGGAGAAAGCGCCTAAGCCATACCTATCAGTGCGTAACGAGTTAACTTTTATTGGCCATGTTGTTCTACGCGGGACAAGGATAATTGTACCTCGAGTATTTCGCAAGAGAGTGATTGAATTGGCCCACGAGGGGCACCAAGGACTTGTAAAGACCAAAGAGAGATTGCGTTCCAAGGTTTGGTGGCCAGGAGTTGACCGGGAAGCAGAATTGCAATGCAGGGAATGCTATGGGTGCCAAATGGTGACTAAGAATGTTCCGCCTCCACCAGTTAAGACAACCCCGATGCCCCAGCGACCCTGGGAAGAACTGGCTCTGGACCTACTAGGCCCTATGCCCTCAGGGGAATGTCTACTAGTTTTGGTCGACTACTTTAGCAGATGGATGGAGGTCGACGTCACCCGTTCAACGTCAAGCGAGACAATCATAAAGCGCTTGGATGCTCACTTTGCAAGACATGGAGTGCCTAAAAGTGTAAGGACTGACAATGCTCCAAATTTGATATCGAAAGAAGTAGAGAATTACTTCAAAGAGATGGGAATCGAACATCATCGTACGACACCTCTGGCCAAGGGCTAATGGCGAAGTTGAAAGGCAAATTAACAAATTGACGTCAGTTTTTTATGTGTCTGTCCTCTTATTGATCATGAAACGCGTCATAACATTGTCAAAAAGTTGTGGATCCACGAGGCGCTTCGCCGAGTGGATCCGCAACTTTTTGACAATGTTATGACGCGTTTCATGATCAATAAGAGGACAGACACATAAAAAACTGGCGTCAATTTGTTTTTTACAATAACAAAACTCAAGCGACGACGCGGGGAAAACACGCAAGAAAACTGGATTTTGTTCGATTTGACCGAAATGTTGTCAACAACTTTTCCCGCTTTCTAATTGGTCGAGGTTGAAATTCAAGACATTTCATTGGCCAAAAAGTGACAGTTTGACGTGAGCATTTCGCGCGTGCAAAATAAAATTTTGTCAAAGAAGTTGGAAAGAAATGAAACTAGACGCTTTTCTGCTGTGGTTTTCTCGACAATTTCAAGACAAAGCTCAAGGAAATTCGCCTCTGAACACTTCTGGTTCTCTACTTCAAATGCCAAATGTCGCTTTTGCAAGAACTGAGGTAAAATTGAAGCTGAATTCACCTTCTTCGTCCAAATCACTGTCGTCAGCACTCGATTTTATGTGTCTGTCCTCTTATTGATAATGAAAATTAGCCAATCACAAAGCGAGAAACTGACGTGTTATTGTAAAAATCGTTCTCTATTGAAAGCGATGAGAGCGGCAGCCGCGGAGCAACGAAACTGGCGAACGGAACTAAACAGGTTTCTTTTGGCCTACCGAGCAACTTCTCACTCGACAACTGGGAAAAGCCCAGCCGAATTGTTGTTCAGGCGTAAATTAAAGACCAAGCTGCCAGATATCTCTGACGTGGGGGATGAAGAGGAAGTAGAAGTTTCGTATCAAGGCGTCCGAGATCGTGATGCAGAGAGAAAGCAGACAAACAAGGATTACATCGATGAGAAGTACCACGCGCAGGATCGGGACGTGAGAGTAGGAGATTATGTGTTGCTGGAGAGGAAAAGAGAAAACAAGTTGTCAGCTTTGTATGAAAAGGAGCCATACCAAGTTACAGGCCGTCATGGGGATCAAGTGGTGTTAGAGTCACCGCATGGAGTAGAATACAAACGGAACCTTCAGCATGTAAAGCGTTTCTTTGTACCAGATCGAGAGGAATATCCGCTGTTACCTCAGGAGCAGCCGGTACTGGAATGCTTCCCGTCAAGCAGGGAGCAGCCAGTATTTGTAAGACAGTCACCGGAACATCTGCCGTCACTTCAGGAGCAAGCTGTACCTACAGGACAGCCACTGGAACACTTACCGTCACTTCAGGAGCAAGCTGTACCAGCCTTGCCTGAGGCCAAGTCTGTTCCCCAGTTACGCAGATCAGAAAGAGTTCGTCGTCGCCCAGAGGCTTTGGAGGATTATGTTACGTCCTAGAACATTGAACTTTACAGTACTTTACTTTACAGTTTTCATTTGTTAGTTTTGTATGTTCCTAGTTCTGGAAGGAAAGGAGAGAATGTAGTGTATCTGCAATACGGACACGTGACTGTACAGCGGTCGTACTTGAGCGTCACATCCGGGGAACTAGAGAGGCGGGAAACTTGTGTAATCGAGTGTGTTGTAGCGAAGTCTTCGTGGCTTCTGTGTGACTTTTGTGTAGCTTCTCTGGGTCTACAGATCCCCTCTCCCCTGGGTGGCGGTGTGCCTCACGGTTCATTTCTGACCACCCCCCCCCCCCCCCCCCCCCCGTCACAAGCTTGATTTATAAAGTTTCGTTCGCATGCAATTACAATATTCTTTGCGTGCAGTCAGCCTACTCTCAGTCACGTATAAACAGAGCTCGTGTCGTGGAAAATGATCGCCGTTCTCTGCTTAACCCTCCTTTTCATGGCGGGCCTATCGTCTAGCCATGGGGAATCCAAGTGCATCGAAGGCCCGCATCACAAAGAAAGTCCATCTGCAGAAGGCCCCCGGTACGCGGAGTGCTTCTCCTGGAAAGAGAAGTCTTGCTGCACGGCAAATTTCACGATAGAGTTGAGCAAGAATCGCGTCGAAAACTTGTACAACTTTACTTGGAACCACTGTGCGAATCTGTCCCAGGTAAGAAAAATTCGACTGTAGTGTTTTTACTGTAGTGCTGATCCCGGTAAAATTAACGAAGCTCCGGCAGATTTCCGGGTGCTGATCGCGAGTTGTCTCGCCAGGGAGTTTTATACAAAAACAAAGAGGATTTTAATCTTCGGTTATTACCTCGTACTCGCGTGGCTCAGTTGTAATCTCTTAGCCGCGAACGCACCCTCCCGCCACACCCTATGGTTGAATGGCTACTACTAAATCGCGCATGATGCGGGGGGTATTTCTATTTTTATCGTTCGGTCAATAAAGCTTTACAACCCCATCTCGTCCAGCCTACTCAGTGATAGTAATTGACATTAGATAGCATTTTGTGCGAAAACATGCAAAAATTCAGGGGCACTTTCCATTTAGCCCCGCAAAAAGAAACACCCAGAAATTCGTGTGGCATGTTTCAAATGAAGAAATATTAGAACATGTGCTCATTTTACCTCTAAAAGTTTAAAACATTCTAGCTGGTTTTTCGGCTAAAGGGAAAGCGCACACACACAAAAATGTCCAGCTGTCTATAATTAAGCCTTAGGCATTCTTCCGTTGTATCTGACGTGTATAATATTATTTTTTTACACTGTCTCATAATAGTTCCTGGGCAGCTGTATATTAAGCAAAAATAAGAACAAAAACATTCTAGAAGTATAAATGAAGCAAATATACAATTATTCTGGCTACAATATAAATTATTAGATGGTGGATTTGACCTACTGTTTGGGGCCAATTAAATGAAACATTAATTTTACAAGCTGTGTATTGTACAAGTGTACACTTTAATCTAATACCATGGCCAAATATTGCTGTTGTATCAATATAACTTTTTACAGACTTTGTCAGATTGAAGTCAGTCTAGTGGTGTAAAGGGTTGGAATTCTATAATGGTTCAACTTGTAAAATGCAGACTAGTTTTCCTTCAAATTAAAACACACTTTAATCCAATACCACAGCCAAACACTGAACTACTTTCAGGGTTTGAAATTAACTTTTGAGCTCAGTTGTCCCAGGGACAACCACAAGTCATGTTTGGGTTGCCTCATCCAATCTCTTGGAGCCCAACATTATACTGAAAAGTTACATCATTCATTGTGTGGGACTAAATTGTATCATTTTTCTCAAAGCAATTGGTTGCTTGGACAACCATTGCACACTATCTTTGGTTGCCCCAGCATGATTTTGGTTGTCCGGGACAACCAGACAACCATTTATTTCAAACCCTGTGTGCATTACATATTTGAGACCAGCTGTATCTACAACATTTGCAGAAAGTTTTCAAATTAGCCAGAGCCCAAATAGTCCAATTTTCAAATTTAATGAAAACACAAATTTAAACAAAGTGCCAAAATGGCAATATTTTGCTCAGAGCACTATAAACAAAGACTTCAGAATTATGAAGTGATTCTCTTATAACTAGCCTGAAGGATGTGTCCATCACTCCCCTCTAAGAACAAGTACTTGTATAACTGAAAAGATGCCATGTTTATTGAAGTACGTTTTTCTCACTTGTGCATGCCTACACAAGTGGCCACTGGCTGGATATTACATCCCCCCCACCCCCTCACTCTACTCCCCGGCGCAACATCCTAGAATCGTGTAGTTTTCTTGACAGCTGACAAAATGTTAACTAGCTTACATTTGAATGTGTCTTTGATGTTGGCTAAAACTTAATTATTCTTTATGCAGTTCTCTCAGTGAAGAATTGAGAACAATATTAATTTAAGCTCCATCACACTTCAATGTATTTGTTTCCAGGAGTGTGAACGTTTCATCAAGAATGAAGAATGCTTCTATCAGTGTGAGCCAAGTCTGATCAAATGGCACACCAAAGAAGGAGCAGTTGATCATGTTCCTATCTGTGCAAAATATTGTGATGACTGGTTTGATGCTTGTAAGGCAGACACAACTTGCGTGCAGAGCTGGTTTGACTTTGAAGGGCCTCAAAACACTTGTCCTGCAAATTCCACATGCAACACTTTTGAAAAGGTACAGAATATAGTATTCAGACTCTCAATATTGTGAAAATCACATACTGTATAGCTGTGAGTACTGCCGGTGAAGGCAATAGTTTTATACAAATTAAATAAACTTTCAGTTTCAAAGGTTTGAAAGTCTCAGAATTCAAGTCAAATAACAATAGCCTCATGGTTATTCTTAGTAACTAATAATCCTATTACTAACAGTTCACTGCATTATTCAGTCATGTACAACTGAAGTACAAAATAATACTAATCTGGTTCAAATATTACCATAAACAATCAGCTTTCTTTGTGACAGTTAAAAATCCTTCGATATTACTTCACACAGTCACACAATAATTACCCCCTTTTCAACAAAAAGGCAATCCATACATATGTACATATCATTATTACATCTGGCTATGCATTTTTTGTCCAGTGGATTCAACACTTGTGTGTAAATTTCTTTCCTATTATTTCAGATCTACAAAGATGGCAAAGGGCTCTGCAACACCATGTGGGGCCGCTCATTTAAATATGAGGACAGCAAGAACTGCATGGTGATGGAGTTTAACGGCACAAATCCCAACACTGCTGTGAAACCTCCTGAAGATACCACTAGTCCTGCACCCACTAGCACTGCACCCACTCCGCTTAAGGGTCCTGTGCTCATGATCATTTTGAGCATGCTATACTCAGCACTGCCATCTTTTTAGTTTCGTAAAAGTAACCTGGTTTAAAGGGGCCCTCTCCAGCTCAGTCCTTACACATACTAAAGTCCTTGAAATGTCATTTTCATGGCACCAAAATTTAAAAGCAACAATATTGCAATGATTTTTTTTTTTTTTTTTTTTTTGTGGCACATCATTATAAATTAGTATTAGACTTTCTTGGGAAGACAGTTTCATTTATATCAGTGCTAATTACCTCTTCTACCATCAATTCTTCTTCTTCCACAATTCCAGATGTACTGTAGATGTGTAAACAAAATCATCGGATTGGCTGAGAGGCTGGCTCCTTTATTATTTTGGCTGATTTTTAAAGAGTTGAAGTGTTTCTTCAAAGTTTGCATGCGCGTAAATGCCACACTAGTATGTGGTAAATAGTTTGCTTTGTTCGCTGTCCTAGTCTTATAAATCAACCAGTGATTTTCAAATAAAATGGACTTGTACTGGTATTGTATCAGCAGTAATTTTATTTTAATTTATAAGGCAACCCCCTTACCAGAATACTAAAAAAAACACACACACACACATCTTAGTTCAAACCCTGCCCATTATAAATTATACTTTAGTGTTGTACTGTAGCTTAAATATTTGTAGAGTTCTGTCAGAGGACTTTCAAGTTATCCATCAATCCACACAGGTCTAGGTTTGGGTCCCAAGGTTTTTGTAGGTTAGATTGTTGTGCCCTTTGCTGTAACTTGGCAACTGATGCTCGAAGCGACTCCAGAAATTTGTCTTGCACAGTTGTATTTTGCCAGTCAGTGCCCTCTTGAGGTAAGGCAAAGATAATATCATTTACCTCATCTTTGATATCCACAGTACAAAGCCGGGGGAATACTGAACGTATGTCAGACAGCACTTGGCTTCTTAGTGCCGTGTCACGACAAACTAAGTTGAGGATAAAGACACCTGAAAAAAGATCAAACAGAAGGGGATAAGAAAATAATGAAAAGCAATCAGCACTGTTCCTAGCCTGCATCGCATCCTAACTAAATATAGGCTACACTGTTCCATAAAATTAATGAAGAACTCTATGGAAAAATGGCCCAATAATTATATTATTGTACAGTTACGAATATACTTGATCAACTCCATTTTAATGCTTTATATTTTTTCAATACTTGATCCTTATGTCTCCCACTCTCTTGTTTTTAAATGGCACACACTTTGCATGTGTTTTCCCTGACTAATTTCACACAAGTTATTTCTGTTGATGGAATTCATTTGTTTGCTTGACAAAATTGGCAGCCTGATGGCATTCAGGAGTTATGCAAAAATTAATCCACTTGAATAAAATAACCCTGTCACATAAAAGAGCACATCCAAATGAATAAATAAAAGACTTAAAGTAGAGGATAGTGCACCGCACTCCATACTAAAATCTCTAAAGTCTCTAAAATTTTAAAAGCTTGCCAATTTTCCGTTTCTGATGGATCAATCATGCTGGCAAAACTTGAAATACTCATTTGGATGTGTTCTTTCTTGTTTAAAGGGTTATGTGTATTCAGTTTCATCAATTTCGATTAATTTACCAGAACTCCAGAATGGCTAATAATTTATGTATCTAATGCTGACCCAAACTGACCTGTTGGGTGCAGAAGCAACTTAATGCAGCTGAGGAGATTCTTGCCTACAAATTCCTGTGGAGGTGCACTCATTCCTACACTAGGGTCCTTGGAATCCACATCAAATATGATCACATGATAACATGGGGTAGGAACTGAAATGATAATACTGGAACATGAACTTGGTTCCCCACATGTATGTATTAACCATCAAATGTCTTGTTGTAAGGGTTATGTATATATTAGGTATGCTCCCTTTGGCTTTTACACCCTGAGCTGCATTCAAATGAGGCCATAATGTTAACATAATTTTGCAAGTCTTGGCACTCAGTCATCACCTTTGATAGTACTCACTATATTTTGTACTCTCTTGCTTGGGAGAAGTTTGACTCATGAAAAGTTTGGTGCCTGAACAGGACCCTGATCATCTATTTGATACATACCCTCAATACAGTAAAAAGAAAATAATTGAAAAGCTCAGGAGGTCAAGGAATAAATGCCATTCGTTGGTTGAACTGCATGACTCACTTGCGTTGGCTTTCTCTGTGATGAATTTCAACCCATCTTTTATGATCACTCTCATCCGGTCATCTTCCACAAAACTGAACCAGCGTTTTGCAATGGTGAGCATACAAGGATCTAACTCTACAACATCTAACGAGAGCTGGTATAAAAAACACATTACATTATTACCTGAACCATCCCCTTATATACAAATATTCCAAATATTAAATTCCTGCAAGGAATCCTTGGATGCACAGGGGTGGGGGATTGGTTACCACTTCCCCAAGGTTTTTCAGCATTTTTCACTGCATTTTTTTTATGGAGCTATCTCTTCAGGTGTTTTTTGGTATTTCTTTTATCAAAATCATAACTGCCCCACATGATAACATTTCTAAAAATGGTGGGGGTACTTTGGAAAATTTTGAAGGAAGGTGACTAGGGTTGCCATCTTAGCAATGTCATCGACCACCGGTATGTAGCCCTTAACTGTCCAGAGGGGAAGGTGTGAGGATAAGTTGCCAGCAATGTGGCCTTACTCCAGGAGACTTTACCAACCTGGTTGATGTACTGATGGAGAAACATGGCAAGACCACCACCACCAAGGCCAACCAACAAACCAGACATACAGTCCTCTGCAAACATAGCAAGTAAACATTAGAAAACCACAGCCAGAGAATGCTGTTGTGCAAACATGGGATACTGTACAGGATATGACTACAAGAAAGCTGTGCATGTACAGTATGTGTCCAAAAGCCCTACTGGTGTTTCTATATTGCAGGCACCATGGAAAAAAAATATAATTTTATTTATTTCAATTTTATTTTGCAAATTTAGAAATGTCAGAAATTACCTTGTATGTAAGTTCTTGTAGTTTTGTCACAAAGGTGCAGCATATTATTAAAGTGGGGAAAACTTGATGATTGACAGATTTCTCAGACAAAATCAGAATGTTCAACAATCTATTCTCTCCACACAACATGATTGTCTAAAAAATAAGGATGCATGGAATTATAACAAAAACAAGATACACTGTACCTGCTCTTGTAAGCCCTTCTACCAGAGATAAACCAGCAACTATTGCTTTGTGATGCTCACAGGAAAGGTAGCTATAGTCAACTTGTAAACTTCCTGCTGTTGACTTTTTCTGCTGTTTAGACTTAGCCTTCTTCCTTTTTGTACAAGACAAGCCTGTCAAATGGAATGAAACGTTGTAAGGGTGTATATTACAAACAAAATGGGTTGCAAGGGTGTAGTCAATGTGGTGAGATATAAAAGAAGTAAAGGTGTACAATGTGAATAAAAGATGGGTGTAAAACAAAGATATAAAACTGCCCATGCAAGGGTGTACATCATCAATAAAATGTGAGTGCAAGGGTGTACATTGTATGTATCAAAGATAGTGCAAGGATATTTTTAGTACACTGTAGAAAGGTGTACAGTAAATAAAAATATATATTAGTTGACAAGAGGTACAGAAGATGTTTGAGTTTTGGATAGAAGTTGTGCAAGTATCCTGCAATCAGGCCCTCCTTTCCCTCTCCGGTGGTGAAAAACATGAAAAATATAATTGGCCAGGCTCTCACAGCCAATTATATTTTTCGTAGTTTTTGCCACTGGGGCCTGATCGCAGGTTACAAGTAGGGGTGTACAGTGTGCATAAAAGTTGGGCTGCAATGCAACAAAAGTACCACAAACCTGTTGCAACTTTTGCTTCTGATTGGACTGTGTTCTTGTTGCTTAGAAATATCAAACGGCGGAACTTTTCTCCTCCTTCTCCAGACACATCCTCGACAACATAGTTGCCACTAAATTCGGAGTTTCCCTCATGCAAGACAACTCGATTACCAACATTATCTCCAACTGATAGAAAAGGTACCTACAGTATAAGAAAGGATAAGCAACTTGTACACATGTTCTCTTTCTGTGAAGGTAGAACATATAACTTCATGCATTGTGTGAAGGGCACGCAATCAACTTTCTCCCACCTGAGTATTCTGTGAAACACCTGGAGGTACTAGCTCCATTACTTTGTGTGACAACTCTTGCTTGACTGCATCCATGCTACTGTAAGAATGGTCCCTGTTAAGTGACACAATCACAAGCCGTGCAAAACCTGCCTCATATGCAAGTTGTCTCTGTCCCTCTCTGGAGCAAAACATCCATTCAATCTCCCTCCCTAAAATAAATGAGATAATGAAAAACAAAGACAAAAGTCCTAAAAGTGAGGAACATAATAGTTTTACATAATAACATTCCAGTCTGCATCGGTGTCTACAAACATTAAAAGTTTTGTGAGAGCAAAGTGTGGCTTTCCTCATATTAGCCTCATATGGTGCTTTCTGGAACTGCTTTTTTGACAAATGAATTGATGCCCCCTCGGTAGTCATCTTGTAATGGTTTTTTTTTTTTTTTTTGTGATTAATATATAAAACTGGGTTTGGATAATTATTGTCAATAAACAGCGACAGTTTGCTGTTTATTCGTTATTCAGTCACGTGTCACAATTTCACCAATCACACACGGGAGGAAATATTTGATGGGTCATAAATATACATAATATATTGTTAAATTATATAATTTTGTACTGTATAATTATTATATATTGTTATGCATCTTTCATGAACTTCACATTTGTGGAAGAACTTACCTTGTGGCACAATGAAAATTGCAAACTTGCCATTCTTGCTCTCACTAAGTGGTATGTCAGTGATAGAGAGCAAATATCTGGGGTTCTGTTGTTCTCTATCTGTTCCAGATGCCGTCCACAAGTCAAGTGTGACTCTACCCTCCAGATACTGGTCCCCTAGTCCAAAGCACATTTCCAGTAAATAAAAGGAATATTGAATAATAAATCATATGTACTACATGACTGTACTTAAGAGAGCTGCCTTTCATGCCGAGGGCGACATAAAAATCAAATTTTTAAATGTGAGATTTTGGCAAGGGGTCTGGGCCCCACAAGCAAAAGGACTCTCTCAGGGTGGAGGTGGGGATAACTAAAGTTTCACATTTAGGAGGTCAAAGTGAGTTCACATGCAGGGTTCAAAATTAATGGTTGTCCAGTTAATGGACACCCAAAGAACTGAAATCATGCCATGAGCTTTGAACCACGGAGCCTGCTTAATGCAGATTGCTGTCTTACCTTCGAGCTTCTTACGAATCACAGAATATGCTTGGCACTCCTGAATAATGCACTTGACACTCTCCAGCGAGTCACGACGATCAATGAAATCACTTCCATGCAGGCACAGTTCCAGAATTTTTGGCACCTGTGTATTGGGACTAGACCCTGTTGAGAGCATTGTGAACCTTGTCTTGGTAAAAACAAAAACAAACCGAGACATCAAGGACTGGTCAGGCATCTTCACTGGGTCCACTTTGTGTATTCTCACAAACCAGCCATTTGAAAAGTGATCCAACAACTTGTTAAGTAGTGTTTCAGGTGCAAGGGAAATGCACAGATATCGACCTCCTGTCCTCAGTATTCTCTGTGCTTCATTTAGTGTTTGCTTTGTTTCTTCTTCACAAGCTTCCTCATTGGTTTCTCGAAATATGGTATCCAGTTTACCCTTATCCACAACAACATTGAAGCTTTCAGGAGCAAAATCAATCTGCAAGGCACAAATTAGAAGATCATTTTCGAGTTGCCTTCTCTAATCAAGCTGGCCTATGAAGTGAAAGTTATTTTTATGTTTTTTTTCTTGTTTTTTTTTTTTTTTTTTTTTGCTGTTTTTGTTTGTTTTTCTGTTTTGTTTTTTTTTTACTGACATGTTCATTTTCATAAAAATCAAATTCATTTCTGCTACAGCATGTGAAAGATATTCCACTGGACATCACTTTGAGACAGAGACAAAAGACCTATTGATGCAGTCAATAGATACTGGTATCATTACTGTATTATTTTTAATTTTGTTGTTGTTGTTGTCATATAGGTTTATATAGCTCTATAATTACCTACTATTTAACTATGTCTGTCTCCTTTTTCATCTAAACCAGAAATTGTCATCCCAATCTACTGAAAGTACCACTTGCCAAATATTTCTTTCCTCTCACACGTGATTGGTGGAATTGTGATGCATGACCAAAATAACCTCCGCTCGCAAGAGGATGGCATCAATCAATAACCCGCCATTACTTTTGCTGTGTAAGGAAATACTTGAAAGATAATAAAAATGGTGTTCATAAACTGAGATACAGTACTTTGGGATCCACTCTTAAGCTAGCCTGCGTGCAGAAATTAAATACACTATCTTAGACAGGGTAATAAAATTTGCAAATAATCAATGGAGTACCCCCCCCCCCCCCCTTTCGTCTCCTATCCACAAGAACTAGGAGGGGGGAAGTAAAGGAGATTGTGGAAATAAAGTGAGGGATGGCATTATTTAATATGTACAATGTGTACCTTCCCAGAATCCGCCGTGAAATATTGCAAACTTGGTCTTTTCTCCTTTTCTTTTTCACTCCTCCGCGCGGCGACGGCTTGAGAACTTTCCACAATCACAGCCTTGTGAATACCTGCGTCGTAAAGCTTCTCGCCGAGACTGGAAGAATCGTTTCCTGTCAACAGAACATCGTCGCGCGCTTTGCAGTACTTTAGGAGAACGTTGTATAATTCAGGGTAATTGCCGCAGAAAAATAACCCTGCTTCTCTGTAAAATAATTCTCTGTAAACACTCTTGCACCCTTCCCAATCAGGCGACCTCGCGAGCAAATCCATTCGCGGACAAAAAAGCAAAACCTCAACACAGAGCGCGAGCAAGCGCGAGCGACGAAATGAGCCAGCGATACTTTTTCTCAGAGCTCGTCCCCAGGCCCCAGGGCCAACCGCATCCTACCGATGGCCCCAGAACAATGATTATCATGAATTGATATTAGACATTTGATCTGGAAAATAAAGATTGCTTGTATGCAGGTCATGCCATGCTTATCCCCAGGGCCATCTGTGTACAAAATGGCGCCGAAGAAAAGAAAACAACTGCCTTCCAAGGAAGAGCTATTGGCCGAGGCTCAGAGATTGTTAGATAGGGGTTCTGTTAAGAAGAAGCGTAAACCAGCTTTTTACGAATATGCCACGGACCCAGTAACAGGACGTCGGAACTGCAAAGGAACGTATTCCGCCAGTAAATACGAGGCTCGAAAAGCTCGATGAGAAAAGAAGGAAACAGCAGGTAATTGACCCGGGGGGGGGGGGGGGGGTACTCCCATTTATGAGCCATTTCGGTACATGTATATGTATGTGCCGCCCCATTGAGGACGTTCCATTTATTTTCTGAACCCCCCCCCCCCCCCATGGACGAGATTTTTTGGCTAACTTTTTTATGACAGGTAGGAATCCGATTTTTTAAATGAACCATAGGAATCTATCGATATTTTAAAAATGGTCTTTTCCTAAAATGATATGTAGAAATCAGCTGAAATTCTTAAGGGGGTAAGAATCGGCCGATCTTGGGGTAGGAATCGTTCGTCCATAGGGGGGGTTCGGAAAAAAAGGGAACGTCCCAAGGGTATCGCTTTCAGCATGTTAGTCTGAAATAGGGTATCGATTTTAACCTTTGGTCTGGAATAAGGTCGGAGATTTTGATATTTGGTCTGAAATCAATTTAATTTTTCACCAGAGAACAATGCCTCTGCTTCTGCCCCTGATCCTGGTGTTTCTGATGCTTTCATCACTGATGCTTCTGAATCTCTTTTGTGTGACGAGTCAAAGAAAGTTGAAGGTACGTCAAGGGTGGTTCAGATTATGCTTAATTAAGCACCTATGGGACCATATTCAAAGGAGGAGGATGGGGTGGGCACTTAAATAAATTGTTCAGTTGGTCTCAATTTGCCTTACCTGTAACTGTTACTGTAATACGAGGATCAATCTTTTACCAGTGGCATTATGATCGACATTCAGGACACTTGACCCATGATAATCATTGTTCTGTTCTGACCTCCAGATCGAGATGCCCATGAGGTACTTCATGTATCATACAATATTGTCTCCAGTTGAATTTCTGGCTACTGTGCATGGTGGTTGCAATTTTTTGTCTAGAACTGAGTCAGAGTGTGAGCACATCAGTGGAACCCCTTCTACTCATACTCAGTCAGGTACACACTGAGTTCAGTTTTCAAGGGTTTTTAGCTGAAAGAAACTGTCATTATAAGGAGAGAAGACTGGTACCCTGCTGCAAGGATGGTAATGAATCAATCATCTTTGATCCTCAAGACAAGTTGCACTCAGTGTAGACACAGGTGTTGGTGCTGATTGCATGGAAAGCCTAAGCAAAGAACGGTGTGCCTTTGCCCAGCTTTTTACAAAAAGATTTTAGCAGCTGTCAAAGCAATGATATTGTGGCTTGTCACACCATGTTGGTCCTCCTTCCTCGAGACCACGAGACACCACTTTGTGCATTTCAGAATACTTGTTATATTTGCATATATGTAGTAATATTGAACCCATATTCTAAATGAGTCGCTCAACACAGCGTGTCTGTAAAAAAATGATCAGTCATGTGCACACGGCAATATTGTTTGATCACTCAACAAAAACTCAAGTGATAATGTGAAAGAGCAAGTCTCTATGATAGAGAAGTTAAAAGATTACCAAAGATAAGTCATTGAAGTTCCCAAGGAGTCATTGAAGTGCAATTAACACAGGCAGGTTTCGGTTAGAGTCCAAAGGTGACACAGTTGATCAGCCGATCAATTTGGAAGTACGAGATATCGCCATGTTGTTGCAATTTCTATTTCGAAGTTGGCACAATCCGGATTGAAGTAAAAGTATTCATATCCTTGTTCTAAATAATTTTTAGAGGATTGTATCAAATGACAGTTGATTAAAACATAAATTCTCATTTTATCACTCATACATTTCTTATTTTATTGTTAGGAGAATTTGTATTTTGAGCTTGGGAGTGAAAGGATTAACAGCTATCAAGGGTCTTATGAGAGGCAGCACTTCACTTCCCTTTGAGAATTCCTAGTTTATATACTGTATATTGTGGAAAATTGAATACAGGCAGGAACACAAGGGTTACATTTCACTTGGCAGAAATGCAAGGTTTGAACCAGTACTAAAATTGAAGACACAGGCAATACAACACCAACTGGTTTATAAACCATAATATTAATCCCACGACACATTCAAATATTACAATAACATGTGCACTTCACTTTTACACCTTAAAGGTACACTGTCCGCTAAGCCACAAAGGGCAGCTATTGTTAACAAGCAACAAGTAAGCTTTAACTAAGATATTGAACCCAAAAGCAGTGCCACAAATGGAAGTGGCAGCCACTAACATAATGAAACCACAGCTGCAGTTCTTCAAGATAGATTAATGTATAGTATACTACACCTAGCTACTGCTCCAAACATAAAAATATCGAAAAAGAAAAAGAAAAAGAAAAAGAGATAATACTACAGTACAGTATAATATTATGATACTGGAAACATTCTTGAAAATGTAACCATAAATAGCACGGTCATGCAGCTCAACAAATTGCATACATGTAGAGAGGATATGTTTCACTCTATTGTATAAGCCATGAACACATGACCAGGGCTACTAGGGCAGAGCTTGTGGCTTGGCATTACAGTTTCAAATCCCATGAACATGAATGTACGCATCATGTTTACTGTGGAGAAAAACAAACAGTTACTGTTAGCACAGGACAAATTTCTTCACAACCATTCAAGAGGAAAATTTCTAATAATAGCTACATGTAAAGTACTGTTGATTTTAAACACTCACACATCTTAGATTGTTTAAACTTGGGGCCTAACTTTTGCACAGAAAATAATGTCAAAAATACTGTAATCAGTAGTTATTAGGAAAGGGGGAGGGACTGGTGGTAAATTTATGCTTTTCACATCTTCATTATTCAATCCGGACTAGATACAGTGAAACCTTGATATAATGAAGACCAAGGGACTGGGAAAATGTGTTCGATATACAGTAACAGGGTTTCCTTACAGCAAGGTTCTGCTTCCATACATTTTACTGTAACTGGGCTGTAACGGGCTGAAGAATATCGGTCATTATATCAGGGATTTTGTCATATTGAGGTTTCACTGAGGTTTGTTATATTGAGGTTTCACTGTACATTCAAACTTGGACCAGATTGGACAAGTTACGTGAATGGCATTTGTGTAAATGAAACCTACCCCTGTCTGGTCTGTCCTTCTCCAGACACACAAACACATATTTGCAGTCCAGTGTCTCCTCAGCATACTCCAGCAAGGATACAAAACTATAAAAATAATACATGTCAAATGAACTGACCTGTCAATTTAGGGACTTTTTGAAACTTTTTGATTGAACCCCAACTTCACTCAGCAACATAAGCAAGATGAAACTACAGCAAGAATGTTAACACAGTGCCTTTGTCTCTCACCATTCTTTGCTTCCATTTGGCATGGCCCCATTTGGTACTTCCACATGAAGGCAGTCACCTACAAGCAAAGCATGCCATTCTGCCAAGTGATGATCATCACGCCGCAGGCGAAAGTTGTACAACTTCAGCTTGGGAGGTAAACCATCGTCGCCTTTGGTGGGAGGTGGCTTGAAGTCCTGGCAGAGCAATATTCAATATTTTACATGCTGTTCATCATTATTATTAAATTAATAAAAATCAGCTTTTCATTACCAAAAGTGATCAACTTCAAGTTTCTCTGCCAGTTTCTGGTTGATACCTTGCTCAGTTTGGTTTTGATTACAAAGTGTTTTCAGGTTTCAACACTCTTTATTAGGATTATTACTGAATTGAAAAGCTTAATCTATGTTTACCTCAAGTGTGCTGAGCACATGGTAAGTTCTGGAACAAGTTCTTACTTGTATAATAATCATCATCAGGCATTAGGTACTTTTGTGAAATGATTGTTACTACAATCTTACTGTAGTGTGGAATTTGTTATGGGAAAGAAAGAGGCAATCCCTTGTTTAGGTGCAGGACTAAAAACTGCAGTGTAGCTTGATACCTCTTTTATGTGTTATGTCATAAGATTCTAGTCAGCTTACTTGATAAAGACTCAAAAACTGTGGTATGCCATCCCCTTCATCGTCTCCACCACCCTCATCGCCTGAAGATGATGCATCCTCAAAGTTGATGTCAGGAATATCCCGCCCAGCGTCGCATGAGATGATCACAATGCATTGTTGATTCCCTTTTGATGAAGAAATATTAGTGTGTGGAAAAAAGTCCAACATATACACCAAGGTGCTAAAGTGCAAGGGAATAAATCTGCAGCCCAGATAAAACATGCTCTAGATCTTGTTTTTTTTTTTTTTTTTTTTTTTTTTTTACCAAAACTCACTAGTTTCACGCTCTCTGACTGGTCAATGGTAAATGAGAGTCCAGACAACGATACTGATGCCACCATGTCACACAATACAATGACACTTTCTCTTACATTTTCTAAACAGAATTGTTTTGTTTTGTTTTTTCTATATATCGTTACTATGATTTACATCATCACATGCTGTGCCTCATAAGTCCACAACATTTTGACCATGTGATGGCAAAAATTGCGGTAAATAAGAGCTAGTCCACACTGCGGGAAACCTCTGGAAATCTGTTAATCATGCCACTTCTTACATGAAGGGCTATGGCTTGCAAAATATGCACTTGTCTCTGTTTAGTTTATACCCAAACTTTCCAGAAGTCAAGTTAATCAGTGCACAAATACAAGCAGATAGCTAACACATAAATATTGTTTTACAGTTTTCACTTCAACACCTCCAGATTCTATTAGAATCATCTTGAAGGTTGACAAAACTCAAGGTAATAGTATTCACACAAACTGTAGACAAATAATAACTGACTGCTTTTTGCATTTAGAAAATTTTGCATTTGTGAAACCTTGAGGTAACAGAAACAATGAATTTAAACTTGTTAAAACATGGTTCTTTTAACAATCTTTAATCAACAACACTTTCACATAAACATCATAAACAGCAACAGACTGTGAAGTTTTCGAGAGTCAGACAAGAATTGCCTCATTGTTCTGTTCTCATCTTGTGAATGCACAAACTAGAACTTTGGTAGATTCGTTAGGCAATATTTCTCTTGGACATACAGATTTCGACTTCAATATATTATGCTCTGTTTAAATTCCCTCACCAGAGATATCATACATAATAGAGAAATTGTCATTTCATAGCTACATAGCTCACTGATATCATTCAGAAAAAATATGATGGAATTATCACTTCTCAAGTTGTTAATACTCGTACAGTACAGTTTCCTTAGAAATGAATGGGAACATCAAGACTCGAGAGACAAACTGTTGAATGAAACAATTTGCATTCAACGAAAACAACATTGCGTAACAAATATGTTAAATATATCTGTCACATATCCTAACCAAAATTTGATGCACAACCCTTCCACGCAAAGTACCAGCACAGAAGGACGTGTCTGAAGTTAAAATGAGGTACTGAAATACAAGAAAATTGTGCAACAAAAAATTACAACACCCTTATGACACAAAAAAAATACTGAAACATCTTGATTTCTGGATATATCTGCAACCGACACTGGCTTTAAAACTGAGCTTTTAACAATAAAGACTAATACGCTGCTCTCCATAAAAATCAAACCCAGTTTTCCTTGAAAAGAACAAAAATTGATGGTATGTACAAACACTTCGTTCATGTATTATATCCGAAAAGAATCCTTGTGGAGACGTGTCTACAGTCACTTTCAAACATGTGAAAATGCCAAGGAGCGGCACAAAAACAAACGAAACAGCTGAAAGAAGACACAAATATTAACATACAACAAGCAATTATACAAGCAAGGACTTCGATACGTACAGGGCTGCTTGTCGAAATTCCCTGGAATTTTCTGATTGGGGCGCTTATTGTCGTTCTTCTTGTGCGGAATTGTTAACGGTGAGCTGCCGAAGCAGACTGAAAACAAAATGAAAAGCCTAGTGCGTAAAACTGAGCTGTTGAGAGTGATCTGCTCGATCCTTCGTCCGTTCGTTCACTCAAGTTGGCTAATATTTCCCATGGGGCTTTGCGGCTGCACCTGAGCATGCGCAAGCCGATGGGCACGACAAGTCAATATTTCCCCTTGGGAAAAATATCACACAATCAAATTACACTTTCACATAACCTGTGAAAGTGCGTGGCAGGTGCTTTAGTTTTCTTGAGGAGACAAAAGTATTAAAAGTAAGGTAAAAGCCCGCCCGACAACCGTACCCAAGCCCCTCCGACCACTGTCAGATCAGTCACATGATCTGACGCATTACACACCTTGGGCAAAGAGTCTTCGTTACTGCAAGCTAAAAGATGACGCACTGTTCAAAGGAATCAGAAAAACCGCCACTGCCGAAGGATCGCTTGCGATTGTATAGCATGAGGTTCTGTCCTTTTGCACAGGTGAGAATATTTTCTTCTTTGAGAAGGTATTTTTTGAACATGGGGGTTCGGCTTCGTCTGGTAGGCTCTGCAGCTGGGTGGTACTGTGGACAAATGGTCTCTCCCGGGACACTACCGCGGTAATCCTTAGAGTGAGGCGCCTTGATCGCGATTCGCTGATAGTGCAAAAGTAGTGCAACAATGACAGAGTGCAGTACATGCATATGTTCCCGAGTTTTAAGCGACCTCAGCCTGCGATCAAGAATTCAAAACATATTTGAGGTGTTATAAAAAGGCAAAGTCACGCTTCGTACATTTGCACATGCGTTGGGGAAGGAAAAGAAAAGAAGGTATACCGTAAATTCTGTAAATAAGCCAAGCCTGCTGTCTTATAAATGGGTCAAAAAGAATTGGGCTTTTTTCAGGGAGGGCTGGTTATTATTGGAGGAGATAGTTTTAATGATTTCAAAAGGCATGGTTTTATTGTTTCTTCATTGTTTATAGGGACTGTTTGTGTATGATGTTGCGGGGCGGGGAGCAGAAAGCATCCCGAACATTTAAGAGCGGGTGACTGTAAATATCGAGAACTCGCCGTCAAAACTGAAATTTCGGATTCCTTCTTCTTTCGTCAGAAAAACCCCTTTGGTGAACTACTTTCGAAAATCACAAACAAACTTCCCCGGGAGTTTTCATTTTCGGGAAATCCGCCCAAATGTGAAATGCCGTGATTGCGTTACATCTGCCGTGAAATTCCAACGAAAATTGATGCATGTTCAAACCGTCCAGGAGGAAAGACGGCTCAAGGGATCGAAACCATCTTCTATACCTTCGTAGGGCATCCTATTTACTACATAGAAACGTAAAAATATTTCAATAGAATGTAATTTTACTGGTTGTTTTGGAGGCTCGAAAATTCCAATTTCTCGTTCTTTGGTAAACACTCGAAAGTCGAGAAAGTTTAGGGGCAAAACTCGCATCCTGGTACATCAAGTTTTGAGTGGAAACTTACACTAGAGGAAAGCCCTATCATTGTACTGCAATATATAAAACATTCAGCTTGGGCAATTTAAAATCCACACGCCGAGAGAAGTAAATCCATGGGCAATTTTTCATGTTTTGGCAACTGTCACGCAACGTCGAGAGAACTTATTTTCAAATAGATTTATCGTTAAATGTGCTTCATTCGGGATGGTAGGATTTAGTTCGTGTTATAATGCAATTCTCAGGTCCTAGTAATATTTCAACTATCCTGTAGATCTGTAAAAAAAAGGGTTGCAGGGCAGTAAAGCGGGGCCGACAAACTGCCCAGGAATCACGTTCCTGTCGCGTGGCTGCTTCAACATGACAATTCGCTTCACTGGACAGTCCGATTTTTTGATGCTCCACTTCTCTGAAATGGCACAAACGAAACAATACACCTACAGCGATTGCCAACTGGCCACATTTCTTCGCTGTTTCTGGCGGACTATGGGCGAAGTGTCGGCAGTCGTGGAAACAACACGCTCAGATTTGCATACGTCACGCTTGTCTAAAACATTAGTTGCCGATATTTGTTGTTGTGAAAAACACTGCCCAATAGTTAACTCATATTTTTGATATGAACAGGGCCTGGAAAAGAATAAAAGTCGATAAAGGTTTACAGTAGACACAAAAACGGAGACAGTTTAGGAGACAATATTGTCCGTCCCTGGTCAGGCACACTGTTGAGGGGTGGGTTCTAAATCCATGCAAGTGCACAAATACCGGACTAATTCTTTCCAAAACAGCATTGTATAGGGCTTTCTTTCTGAGGGGTACGTTTGGAACATCGAGTCCAAGTTCACAATAGTGGAATTGCAACTGCCTCACTTCAGTTTCCTTGTAAGAGTGCCTGCATTTACCACCGCGCACACGTTTCCTTGGTCACGGACAATTGCATGAGCCAGCTGCAATTTGGCAAAATTCGGCTGAGCGGCCTTAAAGAAGTACTCACCACTGAAACGTTTACTTGACGCATTTCTCATGCAACTTCTTCCTGCTCCATCTTGTGCCCTGTTGTCTGTCCGACATAGAATCTTAAAGTCAAGAAAGACTTCTGTTTTTCGTTGAAATCACTCGGATTTCTCGTTTTCTTCAAAGCCCAGACTTTGCATGATTTGAAATTGACGACGTTTCTTTTTTCTTTTCTCCCTTCTTTTTTTTTTTTTTTTTTTTTTTTTTTTTTGGCAAAGCTGGTTTATACCAACTCCCTAGGCAAGTTTTGTAGTGTACATCTCTCTGGCTTGGTCCAGTGCGGGTAATGTCCTCTCTGCAGATTGCGTGCATCTGCCAAAGACAACTATCTTTCTCATGTCGCATGGCGCTAAAATACACTAGTGCAGCCATGTCGAGGCAGCTCAAGGTTTTTAGGTGCAACATCTTCAGAAGAGATTTTTTTTCTAGTTTCAAAGCACCGGGCTTCGAAGGCGCTTACTTAATGACTTGAAACCACCGCCTGAAAATGTTTCCTATCACCGAATTCTCACGCCCCAGCAAGTTTCCTGTTTTCTTTTTTTCTTTTTTTCTTTTGTTTTCTTTTGTTTTTTTTTCGAGGATGGCTGCATAAATCGACCAGCAACCAATGAGCCAAGAAGACTAGGACTGCAGCTTCTCATGACGAGAAGAATTATGCCATTGCCGGGAGTCAGTTGTCGCCAAATTGCACCTGGCTCATGGTTCTACAGGCAGGCACTCCTTCAAAGCAAAAACTGAGGCAGTTGCAATTATTCAGCAGCCGAACTTGGACTTGATGTTCCAAACCCACCCCCAAGAAATAAACCCCAAACGTTGCTCTTTAGAAAGGATTAGTCCGGATTTAGAACCCACCCCTCAACAGTGTGCCTGACCAGGGACGGACAATATTGTCTCCTAAACTGTCTCCGTTTTTGTGTCTACTGTAAACCGTTATCGCCTTTTAATCTTTTCCCGGCCCTGCTCATATCAAAAATATGAGTTAACTATTGGGCCAAAACGGTTTTGATCCCACAGTGTTTTTCACAACAACAAATATCGGCAACTAATGTTTTAGACAAGCGTGACGTATGCAAATCTGAGCGTGTTGTTTCCACGACTGCCAACACTTTGCCCATAGTCCGCCAGAAACAGCGAAGAAATGTGGCCAGTTGGCAATCGCTGTAGGTGTATTGTTTCGTTTGTGCCATTTCAGAGAAGTGGAGCATCAAAAAATCGGACTGTCCAGTGAAGCAAATTGTCATGTTGAAGCAGCCACGCGACAGGAACGTGATTCCTGGGCAGTTTGTCGGCCTCGCTTTACTGCCCTGCAACCCTTTTTTTACAGATCTACAGGATAGTTGAAATATTACTAGGACCTGAGAATTGCATTATAACACGAACTAAATCCTACCATCCCGAATGAAGCACATTTAACGATAAATCTATTTGAAAATAAGTTCTCTCGACGTTGCGTGACAGTTGCCAAAACATGAAAAATTGCCCATGGATTTACTTCTCTCGGCGTGTGGATTTTAAATTGCCCAAGCTGAATGTTTTATATATTGCAGTACAATGATAGGGCTTTCCTCTAGTGTAAGTTTCCACTCAAAACTTGATGTACCAGGATGCGAGTTTTGCCCCTAAACTTTCTCGACTTTCGAGTGTTTACCAAAGAACGAGAAATTGGAATTTTCGAGCCTCCAAAACAACCAGTAAAATTACATTCTATTGAAATATTTTTACGTTTCTATGTAGTAAATAGGATGCCCTACGAAGGTATAGAAGATGGTTTCAATCCCTTGAGCCGTCTTTCCTCCTGGACGGTTTGAACATGCATCAATTTTCGTTGGAATTTCACGGCAGATGTAACGCAATCACGGCATTTCACATTTGGGCGGATTTCCCGAAAATGAAAACTCCCGGGGAAGTTTGTTTGTGATTTTCGAAAGTAGTTCACCAAAGGGGTTTTTCTGACGAAAGAAGAAGGAATCCGAAATTTCAGTTTTGACGGCGAGTTCTCGATATTTACAGTCACCCGCTCTTAATGTGCCCTTCTCTCTGTTCCTGCATTCATAAGTGGTGTATTTTTCTTCTCATTCTTAACTTTTTCCCCAGAAAATAATAGTTTGTTATGAAACATTTTAGTATATACACAGGTGACAGAACATTTTGGCACCTTTTAGGTGCCTAAAACTGTTAAATATTACCCCACTAAAATCTAGAACTAATTTCTACTCCACCAACCCCCCCCCCCCCCCCCGTATGACTATAACCCTTTTAGCAATTTAACCCTTTCACTCCCAAGCTCAAAATACAAATTTTCCCAACCATTAAATAAGAA
Organism: Plumapathes pennacea; assembly: GCA_964036295.1. Lineage (NCBI taxonomy): Eukaryota > Metazoa > Cnidaria > Anthozoa > Antipatharia > Myriopathidae > Plumapathes > Plumapathes pennacea. Next base: position 6,241,804 of record OZ038463.1, on the reverse strand, counting down.
AATATATGAGTGATAAGATGAGAATTCATGTTTTAATCAGCTGTCATTTGAGCAAGGTATCAAATGCCAAATTCTCCATACTGTATGATCTGGTGAGAGACTGAAAAGAGAAAATTAAAGTTGATCACTCTTGGGAGTGAAAGGGTTAAGTACAACACTAAGGTTGTACATATGGAATGCCAATATCTCTGCTCGTTCTTGTCAACATATTACAGTACATCTTGGTCTTGGGAAAGGTTTGACAATTCTGTTTTTCTCCATGCAGCGAGCACGACTTGTGCTGGCAGCCAAGGGAATCAAGTATGAATGCATCAACATCAACCTAAAGGACAGACCGGACTGGTTCACTGATGTAAATCCCAATGGCGCAGTTCCAGCTATGGAGTGGTCAGATGGAAGGGTTCTGTACGAGTCAATAATATGCTGTGGTACGTATAGTACAGTACATGACTGTCTATATGCATGAATACCAAGGAACCCAGTGGGTTGGGAGGGTATATAAACTATGTGATTGTGTGTATCTCATAGTTACTGTTAGATCAGGATGTGAACACATATTTTTCATACTTTAGTTTCTGTTAGCCTGCGATCTCCTAGCCTTCCTTTCTTTCCCCTGGAAAAAGTACCAAAGGCAGTGAGTCGTTTAAAGTCATTTGAACATCACTGTGATTCCCAGCACAATTGTCTGCTGTAAAACTACTCTCTGCCCCCACTCCCAAAGCCCATTTCTTACTGTTGGACAATAGTAATGCACAGTCATGTCTTTTACAATATGTTAGTTAGTAAATAACATTATAATTTATTTCTGCAGAGTATTTGGAGGATGCAAGTTCTGAGGGTCGAACTCTATACCCAAGCGATCCATTCGAGCGAAACAAGCACCGACTTTTAATAGATGTTTTTGGCAAGAAGGTAAATATTTGTAAGCCAAAATATAGCAATGATCTAATCTGCAAAGGGTATGTACAAATTGCTTTTGTCGTTATTGTTCTGCACATAGGTTGTACCCAACTACTACAAGTTTTTGAAACAACAGGATGATGAAACTCGCCAAGAATTTGCCAAGCAAATCAAGTGTTTCGATGATAAATTGACAGAGCAGAAGTCAGCATTCTTTGGAGGTATTTAACCTTCATAAATGAGTTACTACATGAATCTACAGTGATTGATTGACCATGTTATTAGAATGTATAACCCCAGGGTACCCATCATAATATTGGGTGGGAGTGTGCAATTTACAATTTTTCAACCCTTTTCTTTTACCTGTATCCCACCCCACCCATTGCACCCCCCCCCCCCCCCCCTTTTTTTTTTCAGGCCTGCGCACCAAAATGTTTACCCAAGCTCTTTCAGACCAATAATATACCAAAATAAGCAAAATATTCCCTTTAAGTTCAGACTAAAATGATTCAAAGCTTATATAGTCTTTAGGGTCAACCCCCCACCACCACCACCCTCTCTCCATCCACCTGTAAAAAAAAACCTATTTTTCTGATGTGATGTGTTTGTTCTTTACACAGGTGATAAACCAGGTATGCTGGACTACCTTATTTGGCCATGGCTTGAGAAACTACCAGTTATACAGGAGGTCACTGGGTTTGAACTGACGAAGAATCAATTCCCAGCACTCCATGATTGGTGCATGGCCATGCGAGAGGATGTTGCTGTCAAAGAGTGTGCCTACCCAACAGAGTGGTACAAGAAGTTTATATCTAGTTATTACACCTCTTCTACAGGAGAGAGTCAGCTCATTGGGTCTGACATTAAGCCGTGAACACATACCTAAGGTCTTGTTATTAGTAATGTGGTGGTTAGTAATGCACCAAATGAATAGTTGGACAACTATACCAGTAAAGTATAGACTACACCGGTGTTTAGTTGGGAAATTGCGTTCATGTAGTGCCAAACAGGATACGAATTCAAGTACTTTGTCTTAGACAGCGTAGAGAAATTTGCAGATTTGTGTCTAGCGGCCCATTGCATAATTCGTCACGGCAGTTGATCACGGTCAGTCTCTCTTATGAAAGAGGGCTCTCCTGAAATCCTGATGTAGTGTTCATGTAGTGCCAAACAGGATACAAATTCAAGTACTTTGTCTTAGATAGCGTAGTGAAATTTGCAGATTTGTGTCTAGCGGCCCATTGCGTAATTCGTCACGGCAGTTGATCACGGTCAGTCTCTCTTATGAGAGAGGGCTCTCCTGAAATCCTCCCGAAAATAAAACATTCCCCTCAAACTTTCCTGAATAGGTAGATAATAAAGTATTATACTAGAACTGTGGTTTGTGGCGTCAGGAATTTCCTTGCCTTGTTTAGGGGGAGTTTGCTTCGCCGTCGTTGGAAAATCGCCCCCTAAACGGCAATTATAATCACATAGAAAATCCTGCCGCTGGCCTACTCGGCAGTATTACCGTCTCTGAATCCATAAACGTGCAACGGCCTGCCGGGGTCATTACTGAGTGGCGGTGTGAAGAGTGTAAAACGACAGAACGGAGGTGCAGTCTGTTACCATAATTTTTTTATCAAATACCCATCTCAAATGACAACCAGAATGTTGACTCCGATGACAATCTCAAATAGCCGACACACGATCCTGGTTCTGTATGTGGGAGTATTGCGGTCTCACGACGTGACATCCGGCAAGTGTAAAGTTTTAGTTCGAGCTAAAACAAATGATGCCAACATTAGCGTTGTACCAGTACTGGGTGTTGATAGCTGTGGCAATCGATTTAGCCAATGGTAAGTTTGAATCTACGAGCAACTTTCATGCTACCGCTTTATTCACACGAACTGACTGACTCACAGCTGCGGAGTTAATTGATAGTATAGAATATACAGTAATTGCGACTGTTGCGTTTCTGATCCATGAAGATATTTCGCAAAGAACAAGAGCACCTTAATGATGTACAGAACAAATAGTTTCAGTCCGATCGGAGCGGATTTGGGGAGTCGGGTATAAACGTTCGAGTATTTAAAGCGAACAAAACGAGGCTACATTACGTAAATCCATATCCGTGTTCATGAAAGGAAATGCTTGCAAATTAATTCGCGCAGTGAAAACATTCTTTTTTACGTTCATGAATCAAAGAACTTGACGAAGGATGACCTCAATACCGGCTCTCCAACTCGGGCCTTTCACGGACTTTTGTTCGGTATCAACTTTAGATTTCCGGCGGAAAGTTTAGTGAATCCTACCCTGGGGGGCAGAGGTTGTTTTTGGCTCTGGTCGCGTGAGCTCAACCTCCGGGGGGGGGGGGGGAGGGGGGGGAGAGGGAGGGGTTACTCCTCAAAAATTTACCCTTACCCTATTTCAGACCAAAATTTGCGAATTTCGACCCTATTTCAGACCAAATATCAAAATCTCCTACCCTATTCCAGACCAAAGGTTAAAATCGATACCCAATTTCAGACTAAAATGCTGAAAATGATACCCTTTGGGCGGCACATACCTATATGGCTTAATATATGGGAGTACCCCTCCCCCTCCCCGGGGCTTAACTACTGTACTGGTCCAAGCGTTTCGCGTGTAAAAATACACAAAGGCAGGCACTGTGACACAAACAGCATGCACTGGAGATAAAATCAAACATGGCATGCCGTTCAAGCCGGTTCTACCCCTCCAGGAATTTAGACTCATTCGGATTCCTATCCCCTCCCCTCCCCTCCCCTCCCCGGCTCAGTGTAGAGTAGTCGGATTTACGCAAACTCCTGTAACCAGATAATAAGGGAGGGGAAGCTGGAGGACATGTGTCATATCAGTGATATACAACAGGATTGTATTTTTTGCACAACAATCTTGACATGTCGTTTTGAGTTTTAGGTCAGTCCAACTGCCCGCGCACCAATCAGCAGCCAGAACAGAATTGCCGAATCCCATGCACTCTTTCGACTGATTGTGATGACGTCAGCGATGAGTGTCGCTGTGACAAGGACTGTGGTTACAGTTGTGTCCCCAAAGGTTTGTACACAGACCCTATATGGTACTATGGTATCATGTAAGAGTTTTCTATATGGGACTTCTCAGCATGGTATTTATGGAATCTGAAATTTAGTGTGCACCTTATTTGTTTATTATTTTTTAGGGTTGAGTCGTTGGGGTTTGGGTTGGATTTAGGGTTAGAGTAGGGTAGAATTTGTAGCAGCAACTTTATATATATTTTTATATATATAGCGAGATACGCTTCTTTTTATTTTGAATAATTGGGAAACTCAGTTATCCCTGCCAGACGAGGTTGGTTGGAGTCTCTTCACGAGTTGGATTCAGTCGCTTTGTTTGTATCCCTTCACGCTGACCGTCGTGCATCTTGTTACTAAATTTTATAAGAAAATGTTTAACTTTAGTATAGGAGGCTGATCATGGAAGGCCTATTCCATTCTCTTTTTCTTTTCTTTTTTTTTTTTCTTTTTCTTTTTTTTTTTTTTTTTTTTTTTTTTTTTTTTTTCACGGCCATATATCTATTAGCTATTTCGGAGTTGTGCAAATTTAGTTAAAAGTCAGAAAAATAAGAGATGGAATGGGGGCGCACCGTCTCCCATTCCATACTAAAGTCTCTTATTTTGACGGTTTTTTGAAGCATCATTTTCTGATGGGCCACTTCCTTACTAATTTGAATGTGTTTCTTGTGACAGAGTTTTGTTTTTCAATTTGATTATGATTTTGCACAAATCGGAAATGGCTAATGTCCAGCTTTTCCCTGTTCATTTCTGTTGCGTTTCCTTTCGTTTTTCTATACTTTTTTTTTCTTTCTTGTACAGTTAGAAGTAAACCAGGAATCTACGCGATCAATTAGATCAGATCAATTAAAGACCACAAAACGCGTTCCTCCTTCCCCTTCCCTCCTCTCCCAACCACATCTGCCCGTCTCGGATTTTTCAGATTTGTCCTGTGGTGATCCACCTCGAGTACGGAACACGAAGGCCAACTACCAAGGCACGCGTGTAGGCGACATGGTGACGTACTCCTGCATTGATGGATATACGTTGAACGGCAAACGACGACAGACGTGCCGTGCAGACGGCAACTGGGACGGAGTGGGGCCCACTTGTTGTAGGTACTCAAGGGTGTTGTGAAATGCAGGCCCTTCATCCTAATACATAACATTACATATTATACATATGTTTAAGCTTGAAGCAGTAATATAATGAACTCAAAACCTTGACTGTTATCGTAAAATACATTTAAGTAAATGTATTTTAGTATATTTTTAATATTGAACTAAAATCCGACACTACTCTAAACTGAATCAACCCTAAATATTAGAAGTGAAAAACTTTATATGACACAACCGAAGCGGAGAGTTATATTGAAATTAGGCCACCGTGTTATGTTAAGAAGGGGGCTTGGTGAATTTACCAACATACTATATTGTAACTCTTACTCCCATTTGTACCCAACCCTCCTTCTCCCCCCCCCCCCCCCCCCCCCCCCCCCCCCCCCCCGAGGCAAACCATGGCTCTCCACGCCCGTCACACAATCTTGGACAGAAAAAGAGGGGCCGCTTGCAAAACAGCGATTTAAAGTATAAATGCTTTAAGGTTGAAAGCGTTTAGACAAAACTATTTTGTGATATTATTATCAGCTATATTTGTTTGTATTCCATAGTACAAATGTGTCGCAAACCAGTTGTTAGCTTTCCAGTTGTCTTTGGAGAAGTACTAAACTCGGACAAATTGTTTGCCACCGGCGAGAGCTTTACTTTGGCGTGTGAGGAGGGCTACAGACAGAAAGGAGACCCGGTCATCATTTGTATTGGGGGAAAGTGGGTTCGCCTTCCTTTTGAATGCGAAGGTAGTTAACCAATACCCCTAATCTTGTATCAGTCCGTCCACTAAATAAATAATTATTTTTGTAATCATCATCATCATGCATGATCATAAAAATTGTATTTTATTAAAGCGTGAGGTCACACGTAGTCGGCCACACTAGCCGGTCACAAGTAATACTTTTACAGCACAGCTATTCATCTCTCTGTTTCTTATATATTTCTACCTCTCCTCTCTATCTCTCTCACTGTCGCTGTTTTTTTCTCCTTGTGTCTGTGTCAGTCCGGCTAATGATGTTTTTACCACTAATATTATTTATTGACAGCTACGCATTCTTGTAGAAGAACTACAAGGGCTTCGCGCACCAAGTGCACGCAGCAGTGTTCTCCTGTTCGTGGTTGTCATGGCAACCAGGTCTGTTTGTGTGATGGACAATGCGGCTACAGCTGCGTGGAGAAAGGTAACTAATACCTCGTTCACACCAACCCTTAAACCTGTTTAAAAGATGTTTAATAAAACTTGTTTAGTTTGATCGGCCGTTTACAATGAGTGCACGGCAAAACTAAACTGGTTAAACCCGTCCAACTAAATAACCGGTGCGAGGTGCTGTAAAATATTGTGTAATTAACACAAAATCAAAACAGGTTTCAGAAAACGCAGTCTAGTAAACAGGTTTAGTGGGTGTGAATAGGGTATAAGTCAAAGAAACGAGATTAGTTTAATTATCTGTCAGTTGTCCATCCCATTAAAACTGTACCAAACCAATACAAGCAAATCCATGTATTATATTTTATAAAATAATTACGATGGTACGCTCAACATAATTGGCTAAGAACCATTTTAGATGGGAGTATATTACACGCTGACGTGATCGGTGATGTATTTTATTGACTAATTGGGACCGAGTGGTTTCCGGCTACGCTACTCTCGTGTTCTCCCAACTTCCCACGTGTTCATCTGAGGCTATATTACACGGGAACGCGTTATACATTTCTAATAATAATAATTGAATAATACCTATACTAGAAATACGATAATCGTAGAAACCCCCTCACTCTGCCATTGATGGGACTTTTACTTTGGTAACTCCCAACAAGAGTAGCCTTTGTTTTACCGAAATGACGACTCAATCTTTTCTTCGAACTCAAGTGCTACACGCAAAGGAAGGAGAAAAAGAATGGTGTGTTATACTTTTGCGTTGAAAAAAGAATCGATTGCGTGACGAAGTACGTATTTCCCACGGTCGGCACGTCAAATTAATTCATACAGTCTGCCAAGCACGTTCTCAAAATTTAATACTCAAAGTTTGAAGTTGGTAAAAAAGGAACACTGATTTTCTAATTTTGAATTCATAGGCAGTACAATTAAATAGGCTTCCTGTGCGATTTGATTTTACTCTGGAAGGCATTCACCAGACTCAGGCATGCATATTTAATAGGCTCGAATTGTTTTGCATGTGAACCCACTCAAAACAGCAAGATTTCTCCCAGAATCAAAGCAAAACTTGAACAGTTTACTTCAAATTATACACGGGCTTCAGACCCAGTAATACTTCTAAGGGCTTGTGAACGATTCTCGCTGCAATCACCGCGTGTCAGATTACAGAAAAATAAGACATCTGACTAAATCATTCAAGGCTCCAAGTTCCGATTGCTCTGAGCAAATACGGTAGCCGAAACTGGCGACAGAAGCGTAGTAAAACAATACTTCGAAGGAAAATGATCAGCATACAGATTTTAATACATTCTTGAAGTGACCGAGTTACAAGCTATACGGGATAGAATATATTTGTCACGGTGATTGTTCGATTTCCACTGACTAACCTTTGTTGCTTGTCCTTTCTAAATAAGTATCTGAGTTTAACACAAAACGGCGTCTGAAGCTCCCGATTTCCTTTCAAGCGCTGTTCCCTTTGCGGAGTTGTCTGTGTTACCCGCTTCTGTTCATGTCGCTTTTGGTCGGCATTCATGCGCTGTTGTCTTTGCGGAGTCTTCTTTTCGGCCCGCTTTTTCTCCTGAAGGTCTCGATTCGCTTTCAAGCGCTGTTCTCTTTGCGGAGTTGTCTGTGTTACCCGCTTCTCTTCATGTCGCTTTCGATCGGCATTCATGCGCTGTTTTCTCTGCGGAGTCTTTTCTTCGGTCCGCTTTTGCTCTTGAAGTGCCTGTTCCCTTCTCTTTTGAAGACGAGCTTCGCGAGACCGTTCTGTTTCAAGTTTTCTAGTTTTCAAATTCATTTTCGTGAGCGCAGTTACGTACAATTATTGCTTTGTTCAAATCTTTCTGAAAAACATGGCGGTGACGCGTCGATAGCCTTATTTGGACATTGCCTTAGGCACCTGGCCTAAAAAGGTCGCATCGCACAAACACACAAACACACAAACAAACACACGAACATTAGATTTCGAGATGGCGACGCGCTTGGAGTCTTCAAATGAGCCGACTATGATGCATTAGCGTCGTAAATATTTCCCTCACTTCGTTCGGGGAGAATAAAAAAAAACGCCGTATCGATGGAGTCGCAGATCATTCGCACGCATTGCCGTTTACGCGCAACGTTTCTGTGCATGTAACGAATGTCGCGCATGAACAAACTTGGAGTCTGCTCTCTCTTTAGACCAAGAGCAAAAAGAGTACAGTACATTTGTGAAACCGTGCTTTAAGTGAAATGCCGAGCGATTATAGCAAACTCTAACAAAGTATAATAAGGAATGTAAAACAAGACGAGCACGGGCGATAGCAGCTTTAAAACAGAGGACGGTCAGAAGAGGACCTCGAAGTCAGTGTCTTTTCTCAGGGTTTAAAGATTTGTTATTGAGTGCTGTCAGTAATGTTAAAAAAGACGAGTTCACTAATCACTGTATTTGAGTGAATATGCGAAGATGCTTGAAATATCAGCTAACCCAGCCAACGTGAAACATTTGTTTGTCTAAGGAAACTGCCAAATAAGGCCGATTGGGACTTGCGTAGTGTTTATTCAAGATTTTTGCAATTAAAAGTTTGTTGATCTTTATCACTTCTCTCTCAGCCTCACTGTTGTTGTGATGTCCTTTTTTACTTCATGTAGGACTATCATGTGGCGACCCCCCAGCTGTTGCTAATGGCCGCCGCATTTTCATCAGCACAGGCTACAACGCCACTGCTAATTACACGTGCTCAGAAGGTTTTAGTTTTAACAGGAAAAATACTGTCAACAGATGTACTGCTAAGAAAAAATGGGAGAACTCCAGGCCTGGATGTTGTGAGTCACCACTTTCCTATCATATTAAATTGAGCCCGGCTGACAAACAAGAAATAACACATTATCTGTTACCATCGGGTCCCCAATTCTCCCTTGACCACGAGGACCAGTCGTGGCTGACTTGTGCGGCACGGGGACAGCAAATTCATGTGCCAATAGCAAGTATTTAATAAGAAAAGAGTGGGAGACAGGAAAGGGAGAGGCAATTGCTAGATATTTTTGATTGGGGTTGGGTCGGCGCTTGAGTTTCGATTGGGAGTGCGGGAGGGGGTTTGGGTGGGGTGGAAACCCGGAAAGAGGTGGGAACCGCTTCAGGAACAGTGATTGATACATAATAGCCCAAACTAGCTGCAATGCGATATGAGCTTTATCTATAGGTTCATAAAAGCTTATAGCATACCTTCGTGTGAAATTTCTTTCATTTAGATCAGGACTGCAAGCCACCACCGTTGCCAAGAAATGCAACTATCTCTAATCCAAAGCCGGTTTACAGATCGGGGGAGAAAGCACACTTTAAGTGCAAACCAGGTCTGAACCAAGAAGGGACTCCTACTAAGATGTGCTTCAAGGGAGAGTGGACAACAATGCCATTTAAATGCTCAAGTAAGCACCATATTTAACTCTTTCACTGTCAAGACTGACAAGCTGTTTAGTTAGTTTTGAGATCAAAACTTTGAAGTTGGCCACGAGTTTTAAAAAAATGATTTGGGCAATTCTAGTTTTAGTGATCGACCTTTAACCCTTTCTCACTCCCAAGAGTGATCAGCTTCAATTTTCTCCTCAGTTTCTCACCGGCAAAATACATCATAGAGTACAGAGAACTTGGCTTTTCATACCTTGCTCAGATGAAAGCTGATTTTGAAGTTTGGAAGGCATTTTCATTTCTGTTCTCAGACAGTGGCTGCAGGGACCCAGGCTCCCTGATGAACGGACGACGCCTCGGAGACAGCTTCTCCACCGGAAGCCGAGTGTTCTTCATTTGTAACGTTGGGTACAAGTTGAGCGGTCCTAACTTCATAACGTGCGAAAAGAACGAAAGTTGGAGTGGAGCGCAACCAACGTGCCAGAGTAGGTTGATGAGTTACATAATAGAGAGACAGAGAAACGTTTTGGTGTGTATTTAACTTTAGTAGATGTTTAGGAATGTTTTTTCAACTTAATGTACTATTGCTTGATGTCATTAGACTTTGTGGACTTTTCCTGTGTTTCAGTTGTAGAATGCGGCCGACTTAGCCCCCCTCAGAACGGTTATGTGTCCAACTCAAGCACCACGTTTCAAAGCAGGAATAGTTTCATGTGTGATAATGGCTACATCTTAATTGGAAGTAGAACCACGACTTGTCAAGTAGACGGAAAATGGAGCGCAAAAGCACCGGAATGCCAAGGTCCATTTTCGTTCTCTGTCTCCTCCGCTTTTCCGTTATCCCATCCTCCCTCCCCTATAATATGTTTGGCGCCAAAATGTAAGGGTTAAACAAACAAGCCTGCATGTTCAAGTAGATGTAAGACAGCTTAATAGCCTTATCTCATCTTGGAATGCTTTTAGCACATGATGCCCGGTATCGTTTTCGGCTATCTGTGTAGTGCCCACATCCATCTTCCATTTGGTCATTCGCGTACGAGTTAAAATAAATGTATACTTTAATACTTGAGCCTAGTTCTGCTTGTCGTTACTAATTTTATTTAGACGGCTGTGGGGTGAAATGTTTACAAAAACCGCCAATGGCAACTGAATAGTCATATTTCCTATCAATGGCTACTGCATCCTCAAGCACCTTCCTCTCCGGGGACCTATATTTCTCCAGTAGTTCAGCCTCGCCTCGCGGCGCTCTCCAAATCGAGGTAACGCAAGTGCTTCTTTGTGCTGATCCGAGATTTGATCTGTGAAATGCCTTCAATGTCTGGGCATCATTCCCTCTGTTCCTGTATTAAGTGTGTGCGTTTTCCCTATTCTTAAATTTCCCCAGTTTCCCCAGAAAAAAAATCGTTTCTTATACAACAGTTTAGCGTAAACACAGATGCGACGCGACATTTTGGCAGCGGGCCAGCTGATTCAAGCTAACGGAAATTCGTCACAAATTATCTTGTAGTGCAAGAGGGTGGCCTGTGACAAATGCCATTTCTTTATTCAAAAAACAGAAGAAAAAATGCAGTAGACACATGCACCTCACAGGTGCCTATTTTTTCTTTGCGGTTTGGCCTTCCTTCCGTCCACAAGCCGAACCGGTGAAAACTTTTCCCAAACGCTCTCCAATGTGGACATTTTCGAAAACTCCATTAATTTTTATACATTTGTGTAGACACCTAAAACGGCTTGTCATACTAACAAACTAGAGTTATAGAAAAAGTAGAAGCAATAGTCAGTGGTTAGTAGTAGGAATTAGCGAGTTTTGTCAAGCAGATAGAGAATGTTGCGGAGGGGGAGGGGGGGTTGGGGGACTCCCATTCAAAAATGGACGGGGATGCTCGTCGTACCTCTTGGGGGATCCAAATCATTGGTAGTTTTGGTACCGCTTAGAGTGCTCAACATCAAACCTTGACATTTTTATATGACGTGGTACCGTTTAGGTGTCAGTCGAATGAACTTTTATTGTTTGGGTTTTTATAGCAATTAAAGGCACTTAAACTTTAAATTCTTCGTATGCTTTTATAGTATACCCCCTCTCAGGGGTCAAAACAATATTGCGCTGTTTTCAAGTTTGCAACAATTTATTTTTTTTAGCTGTAAAATGTAATGCTCTGCCCACACCCGTCAATGGAAGAAAGTACGGCAAGCTGACAACGTTTCCAAATAAAGTACGCTTTGAGTGTGATGCCGGTTTTGAGCGGAACGGTCCACCAGAACGACGCTGTCTGGCCAATGGCACGTGGAGTGGAGCTAGCACAACTTGTAAAGGTAAGATTGTTCAAGCGTGAAACTTAGTCAATGAACATTTATAACTACATATGAGGGCTCCTTTGTGGCTGATTCCATCCTTGTATATCCCCATTTCCATCCGTAGATACAGTTCCCACTAATTATTTCGTTTTTCCGCTTCTTATTTATACTTTTCAGTAAACAGTTTTCCAACTACGATTTTTGACTTACTACAGTGATTTCAAGTACAGTTTATAGTCTGTCCCTCGCCCATAAATAGTACTGCCCCACCCCCCTCCCGCCACCGAAACTGTGTCTTGTCATAACTGAGATTGTTGAATACACATATAAAATTATAGCTATATTGGTCGTAAATACACCTCTTATATTGTCCATTTTGTTTTCTTTTTGACAGTGAAAAAGCCACTTAAAGGTAATATTATATAAACAATAAACTACTGTTGACTATAAAATATTATGCACGGACATTTGGCCGAGGATATTATCTAAGTGCTTCGACTAATAGATTCGAGGAACAAATAAATATAGTATCTTCATTTGTTGTTGTTGTTGTTGTTGTTGGTGGTGGTGGTGGTGGTGGTGGTGGTCTGCTGTTTTGTAACGTAATTATATTAATATAGATTTTAGTTGCTGATAAAAACGATTGAAAGTGATACCTGTTTACCTGTTTACTACCCTCAGTCCTCAAATGGCAACTTGCTGAACCGTATAACTGTGAAAAGCAGCACTAATTGTTGTTGTTGTTGTTGTTGCTGGTCTGCTGTTTTGTAACTTCAGAAAAACCTAGTCAACCTATCGTCACTTTTTCTGATGAAGACATCCAGGCCCATTCCTTGACCATTAAGTGGAGCCCTCCTGCTGATGATGGTGGTAGCGTCGTCACTGGATACAGAGTTCGCGTGCCGGAAGATGGATTCGATAAAACTTATCCAGTGTCCGATACAGGGAAAGAAATACCGATAGAGCCACTCAGAAAATACACTAAGTACACATTATTGGTCTATGCAAGGAACGCTGTAGGAGAGGGTCAACCTGCAAATAAGAGTTTCACCACAAAATATATAGGTATGTGACAATATTATCTGCCAACTTCTATTTGCCATTTGTCTCCAGTTTTGTTGTTTATCAGTCTTCAAAACAGTTCGTCCATATAGGAGTTATACCATCTGAAAGTGTGACTATTATTAGGTAGCAGTTATAACACACTTTCCATGTCTTGTACTCTCAAATATATAATAACGAGGATTTTGGTAGTACACTCAAAAAAGAATAAACATCATGAGCCCCTTTCGCTTCGCTCAGCTTTTCTTCAGATGATCAGACTTTGTCCCAGAGAAAACTTGAATGAAGAAATGTGTTTCCTGTGTATTTTTATTATGCTGTTTTAGGTCCACCTGAAGTGGTAACAGCAACATATAACTCCACTAAAGATCCTCACATATTTACGATTCGTTGGAATGAACCAATAAGCAACGGTGCAGAGGTAGAAGGATATGACATCTATAAAAGGGAGAGCGGCACTAACGCGTGGTTCAAAGTACAGAATTTACACAAAGATGCGCGCTCCTTTAACATATCTCTGAGTCCTGGGCCGAGCTACCAGATTGCTGTTACGGCAACGAATGAGTTTGGCGAAGCAATAAAAGTGAACAGGATTACAATCGATGTTCCTCGAGGTAGGAATTCATTGTTTAAATAGTAGTTCTAGTTGTTAGTAGAGAGAACATTTAATTATTTATATTAATATAGATTCTAGTTGGGAGGAGTTATTTTTTAAATTGTACTTCTAACCCTATCATCAGCTTTGAGCGACTGTTAGATTACTTGATACATAATTTTCCCTGTATCTGGAGCAGAGAAACAGTTACAACCATACTACAGGTTAATTAAAGAAGGATCGTTTAGTTATTTTTAAGGTTTGGTAAAATTCCGTTCGGCATCTTGGGGATCTCTAATCTGGACATCTAATATTGACTTACAGAGTGTAAAGACGACCCTCGATATAGCTGTAAAAAGTTCGCATCTGTTGCGAACTACTGCTCAGACCAGGAAGCCTGGACAAAAAAGCACTGTCGAGCTTCATGCAAGTGGTGTGGTAGGTGAATACAATTATCAAAAGCCAGCCAATCAGGGAATCAATCAATTAATCAATCAAACAATCAATCAAGCAATCAATCCACCAAACAACCAAACAACCAGTCATTGAATCAGTAAATCAATCAATCAATCAATCCACCAGCCAATCAACCAGTCATTGAATCAGTAAATCAATCAATCAATTCACCAACCAACCAAACAGTCATTGAATCAGTAAATCAATCAATGAATCAATCCACCAACCAATCAACCAGTCACTGAATCAGTAAATCAATCAATCAATTCACAACCAACCAACCAGTCATTGAATCAGTAAATCAATCAATGAATCATTCAATGAATCAATCAACCAGTCACTGAATCAGTAAATCAATCAATCAATCAATCCACCAACCAATCAACCAGTCACTGAATCAGTAAATCAATCAATCAATTCACCAACCAATCAACCAGTCACTGAATCAGTAAATCAATCAATGAATCATTCAATGAATCAATCAACCAGTCACTGAATCAGTAAATCAATCAATCAATCAATCCACCAACCAATCAACCAGTCACTGAATCAGTAAATCAATCAATCAATTCACCAACCAATCAACCAGTCACTGAATCAGTAAATCAATCAATGAATCATTCAATGAATCAATCCATGCACCAACCAACCAGTCATTGAATCTGAGTGAATCATCGATCAATCAATCATTCAATCAATCCGATGATGATCAATCAATCCACCAACCAACCAGCCAGTCACTGAATCAGTGAATCAATCAATCAATCAATTATAACCAACCGGTTATTGAAACAATTAATCAGCCCAGTCAGTGAACCAATTTTTTACTAACGTCAGTTTCTCGCTTTTGTGATTGGCTAATTTGCATAATTGATAAGAGAATACAAAATTGAGCGCTGACGACAGTGACTTGGACGAAGAACGTGAATTCAACTTCAATTTTACCTCGATTCTTGCGAAAGCGACATTTTAGTATGCAGATGTGAAACTTCTTGCAGAACTTTGTATTAAAGTTGCTGAGAAAACCGCACCAGAAAAACGTCTCGTTTACGAGTTTTGTTCAACTCCCTGTCACGTTTCAGCCAATGAAATGTCTCGAATTTTACCATTAACCAATTAGAGAGCGAGAAAATTGAGCTGCTGTCTGCGTGTTTAACTTGGGCCGCTAGAGGATGTTCAATGACCGGTTGTGTTACTTTCCATTTCAGGGCAACCACGCAGTTAAAGGATTGTTAATACCTCCATAAATAACTCGAGATGGTGAGTGAATAGCATGGATTACGGAGAGTTCAAGAAAACCTTGCTTGCAGAGAAACTACTTGTACCACTGAGGTTCGTATGGACAGGAAAGTAAGAAATAACTTAAAGCTCAAGAAAGCTCCCTACGTACTGTGGTTTTGTTATTTAGTCCATTCAAGTGCCATTTGCTAGCGGTGCAGCCTCAGAAAAAAAATTTCTATTTTCAATTTTAACATTCAGACAGATATTATGTTCAATTATAATTTTAAGACTTATCAAAAGAGTAAAATCAGAAATTCTTATATCGTCCCACATTTTGGGGCTCGACTGTATATCAAAGCCTTTGCTATACTACCAGGAACATTTCCTAAAAGTTTCATTCGATTCTGTAAGGCCCTTGTGCTCTTTGCCAGAAATGGCCAATTTTAAGCAACATTTTATAGCTGATTTTGAGCATATTTTTGTGAAACTCTTGAAACTTTTAGGAAACCTTTTTATCGAGACTTCTTGCAATACATTTGCTTTTTCTTTTTTTTTTTTTTTTTTTTTTTTTTTTTCAACCGTTGACGTCGATATAGCAAGTAAAGTACGAACAATTTTATGTTTTTTTGGTAGTCAATAGGCAGAGTTATCTTGGAGTCCAAACAGTGACTCTTTTATATGGACTACTTCTGGTAAAAAAATAACGTGTACTTCTTTCTAGTAATAATCGGTCAGGAAGCGATTGTAGTGTCGTTGCAAAATCATTCGAGTATTGTACGAAAAAAAGGTATGTACCAGAATAAAAAGCACTTACCTGTGTCTTAATTCAATATCCTTTATAACCTGCGATCAGGTCCTCCATACAGGGGGGTGGGGTGGGGGAAGGAGGGCCTGATTTCAGGTTCTTGATCTATAGTCTTGTCTGAATGTGCAAAATAATCATGATTGTATACTAATTGATGAGTAATCCCGATAACAGTCAGGAAGTGTAAGTACTTTCAGGGTTTTTGTCCGCCTTCCAAGTTCAAAATGTGCAATAATGTGGTTGGAAAAATAAGAGTTTTGATAGGAATTTTCGTCCTCTTGTTTCTCAGAGAGCTTTGCGAGTTGTATTTATTTTTTCGGTATCACTATGAAAGGCGACTAGCATTAAAAATACCTCAAATTCCAGGAAGTGGTGAAGATAAAACCAGTAGGAACGAACCTCGATTTTCCGTTCTCGTTTGAACTTGAGAGTCCGCATAATCAAAAGATACGAACAGTTATCAAAAAGATCCTTTAATATATCTGTTGATTAGCCAACAAAAACTTATTTTTATTTTTCTATTTCAAGTTATGACGTCCCCGAAGAACTATTTCGATATTGTAGCAAACCAATGGAAAGATTATTAACTAACAATATTTAGTCCACAACTGGACAGGCTGTTGGCAAAATGTGTTTATTGGTTACATTCTTGTATAGCTTACAGTCTTGTGCAATCTAATTAGGATATTACGAGAGTAATATTATCAACTACAATTCATTTGGTGTATTGCTATATTTCTAAACAAATTGGCCATATGGTTGATAGTCGTAGTAGGGTAATTCCAGTTGCTTCAGAAGCAAAGAATGAATATGTTCATTAATTTTCTATTTCATCATCATCAGCATTATTATCACCACTACCACCACGTACCCCTGACTCATTCAGCATCGCAGCGCACGTTGTCCGCCATTTTTCCCGCCACGTTCCCTTTGGGAGAGTACCTCGCTACCAGGTACTGCCCGGCAATGCCGACACCAAATTTGGTAGTGCCTTTCCACATCAACTGAGCAAAGTCCGACACACTCGAAGGGGCCTGGGAAGGAGGAGAATCGCAGAACCCCAGCCTCTCATATTCAGTGATCTGCTCAAACCTGGCGATGGATCCAGCATAAATTAAAACACAGCCTTTGCTCTAATAAATCTACGATGCATGCATCACTCCTTTTGGGGGGGTGGGGGGGGGATCATAGGAACCTAATGACAGACGGTTAAAAGATCAAATATATTTTTATTACTTCCCGTAAAAATAAATTAATAAAAATTAATAAAAATTAATATCCCCAGTCCCAGTCCCAGTCGTTTTGTTTCCAGAGCACTGCTTCACAGCCGGTTTTGCCATTTCACTACACACTTACCACTTCTCTGCAGCTTTCTTGCACGTTGTCTCAGATTCCGGGTACTCCTCCTTGTACAATGTCTCCCCAAGTTCAATACCCACCTCATGAACTAATTGATTGGTCGAGTTGAGAAACTGAGCCCGCTTTTGGGCGTCAGCGGCTATCTTATCATCCCATTCTAGCTTTGGCATGTTGTAAGCTGTGCGGTACAAGTTGAATGCTTTCAGGCATGAGGGAGCAAGGCCTATAAAGAGAAAGTGTGTGTGTAACTAAGCGACCAAGCACACATGCTGCTAACCAACTATTATGGCCTGCAGCATTGAGAGAAAGTTTAATATATACTTCCACGGGATTTCTGTAACGACTTCACTGAGAATGATATGACATATTTGATAAAGCACGTGTCTATGAACTGCCGACAGTGAAAGTGATCTACGCAGTTATGAAGCAAATTAAGCAGTTTGCAGTTTACACAGCCCTTCATAGCCACCTTCATACTGAACTGTGAATGTTGGTTTTACTGTCATAGTCTATTCAAAGTTCATATATATGTGCTTTATCATATATAAGTCATACTACGTCATCACTGTGACGGATACACCCGCGAACCACGTACTTGACCAACCCCCACAGTTCTCTGGTGTCGTGCCATGAGTTTGACTCATATTGAAATTATAATTTTGATTTTTTCGGTTGAACTTTGCAACAAGTTACTCCTTAAATTGATTTTTAACTGTGAAGGTCACTTTCCTGGTCATTTTCTTAGTATGGTGTTACTCATCGCCAGAAATTTCAGACATCCGGTTGCGCCATCTCGGAAGAGGCATCAGGTTTCACGCTGACAGCCGCTCAAGAAATAACAAAGAAATGTATGGGATCTGATAATAAATTGCGCTTTTCGCTTAACTGAAGCACGTTCGTAAAAATGTCTGGGCAGCATTCGGAAGAGGGAAGCTTCCTAAACACAACAGTACAAAAAATATTTATCTCCGGTAAAATTCGATGTGTACTTTTTTGAATTTAAAATTTCGGCCGACGTAAGAAGGGATTGATAGCAGAATACGCTCAAAACCGGCTACTGTCACTTTTTAAGCTGCATTTAATACAAGAACCTTGGGTAAAACGCAAAATGTCTACCCCGTACCTGATTGTCGAAGGATTGAACATCTCCTGTGAAGCCTCAGTCAGTCCCCTGGAGCAAATTCGATGTGTACTTTTTGTGTTTGAATTTGCAGTTCACAGCCAGCCATGGCGAATACCTCCCGTGAAATACGCTGACTTCGGATGTTGATATTTTGGGCTGGGAAGCTCCAAATCGCATGAAAATTGCACCAAACGAAAGCTAATTTCAACTAGGTCGTTCAGCGGCACGTCTCCTAAACGTAGCAGTCTCTTTTTGAACCGGAGAAACCCATCCCTCCCCCACCCCACTGAGGCAAAGTACGTAACAATGTTGAATGTGTGAATGGCGCATGCTCATACCGCACGCCGCTGGGAAAGACCGGAAGCAATCGTGGACGCAAAATGTCCGGAATTTCTGGCGATGTACACTATAGAATAATCTCCGCTTTGCTATATCCATTTCTGACACATACAGTTGAAGCTTACATGAGCGGACACCCTTGGGAAGCATAAAAAGTGTCCGTAACTGGAACTCAGGTCCGCTTACGAGAATGTGTAAATGCAGAGATTAATTGACCCAGACTTTAATTCGGGTTTCGTAGAGGCGTCCGTAAGTACAGATGTCCGCTTACGAAAGTGTTCGGCCAGAGAGCTTTGACTGTGTGTATTGCTACACATTGCCAATTTATTTCTCGGCTTGTTGGATACTTTAGCGCTTGTGGATATCACGTGTTGGTTGATTTACATCATTTCTTCAATGAGACTATCTGCATTACGTATTTAGCCAAATAAGTATTTACCTTCGCAATAGTCCCATTGTCCCTTCACATCGTAGTTTTTGGTCAGAGAGCACCACGATTCGCCAATATTGTCCTTGGTGCACGAGCTATACTCTTTATCTTCAAAAATGAAGGGGAACACACAGCAGTAGCCATGCCTGGTCTTCAAGGCACACGCTGTAAAAACAAAACAATAAGAACTGCATGTCAGTTACCTATTGAATGTTTAGTGTTTTTATATAAAGAAAGAGGGCCAGTTTAGATTCCTAAGCGCGCGCAGTGCATTCGCGAGGCGTTGGTTGTGAGACAGCCCTATACCAGGAGTTTACTATTACTTGTTAGTTTGCTGGCTCCTGCGTGTATTCTGGGAGTTGTCACGTGGTTGAATCCCTGTCTGTGAGTGTTGAATATCCAGGTTATGTTGGATTTAAAGTGAATCAGGTGCAAAGTAGATTGCAAAAGGACTTCCGGAGTAGGTTTCCAGAAACGATATATTTCTTTAAAAGAGAAACGAAATTAAATTTGCTGAACAGCAACACGGCATTATGTAATGTACTAACTTAGAGTTAATACTTCCGTTGCTTCATTTAACAGTTTATTTGAACATGCTCTCAATAACACTCTTACCTTCAGACGTCGCCGGATTTAGAGTTGTTTCTTGTGCTGGTTAATCAAATCCAACTCTTCGCACAATTATAGAAGCAAATAAACAAACAAATAACTATAGATACCTTTGCAAAAGCCGCAGCTCTTGGGACAGTTATCGGTCATCCATTCTTCTGCTAAAGAACACTGTTCTTGTTTACTCCATTTTTCGCAGTTGTCACTTTTATCCTCGCATTCTGGACGAGTTACTAGTAAACAACAACAGCAACAACAACAACAACAACAACAATAGTAGTAAATAACAAGAATATCAATAGTAAACAGTATTCATAATAAGGTTACTGCATGATCATTTTAACAATCTATTAGTATGAAGTAATGTTGCTTGTATGGGATTTCGAATGTACAATATAATAAAACAGTATAATCTGACACAAGTTTAATGACCGTCTGATGATTAAAAGACTGATTAATGAATGACTTATTGATATTGACCGACTCAGAGATGACTGACTAATTCCTCACTTCGCCCATGAAGTCTCTTGACAATCGTCCAAACCTTACAGAACCCCACGTGACAGCAACACTGCGTGTTTGTCCGTACCTGCTGGTGTGGTTTGCTCTGTCGCTGCTTGGGTCGCTTCTTCAGTTGTTTCAGGAGCTGCTTCTGTAGTCTGCTGCTCCGTTGGTTGTTCAGTAGTTGGTTCTTCTGCGCATAAGAAACAGAAATAGCAAAAGAATGGAGTATTACACACCCTCCCGTCCTCGCTTTTCAACTGGCCATTTCGAAACGCAGGCTCGTCTTGAACGAACAAAGTAGGCGGACCAAGAAGTTTTGTTCATAACACAACACATACAACTAGAACTATACGGTTTTTCTTCAATTAAAGTAAACTTGTCAGTGTTGCTTGGCCAAACAATCTGTTCGTCTCGTACTGATTAACTTCAGTTTTCTTTTTCAGTTTCCACAAGTGTAGTTATAAAAGCTAGTTTCATGTAGACAATACTGGAATAATATTTTATTGAACACAGGTGAAGAAAACAAGGCAGGGTACCTTCGCACTCATTGCAGGCCTTGGGACAGTTCTTTTTCATCCAATCAGCTGCTGCCTTACAATACCCTTTTTCGCTCCACGATGCACATTTAACGTTATTATCCTCACAGACGGAACGAACGTCTAGTAAATAACAATGATAACAACAACAACAACAACAACAACAAAAACCAGAATCTTCCATATATTCAGAGCAAAAGCTTGGGTCACAACATCATCATGACATTTGTCTATACTGCACGATAACTTAAAAAGCAGGATTATTTTAACGGATGATGTCAAGGATGACTAAAGCCGAAAGATGATTTATAACTTACTATTAATTTGTATAGGTAATCATATGAGTTGCTCGCGCAATTAATGATTTACACCAGGAGTGATTTTTGAAAATCGTACCAAAATTGTACGAGCCGTTAGACGAGTGCAATTTGCACAATTTTCAACCATCATGCACAAGTGGTATAAATAATTAATTGCGCGAGCAACTCATATGATTACTTGTTTATCGTGTGACTATAAAAGTGTTCGTTGGGACTCAAAATTCACTAAATAAAATACTCTCATTTTAAGGACGTAAGCTTAATTGGTACGGTTGACAACTTGCCCCGGACACTGAAAACTCTTGTCGGATAAAGTCGTGGAAAGGCTACAGAAAGTACAGAAAATTAAAAATAAAATTAATTTAAAAATTAATTAATTACCCTCAGTGTAATTAAGATTTAAATTGCACTCAGTAAATTAACGACTAACTTGCTTGCTCTCAGCCAATTGCAAAAACGTTTATAGTCACATGATATGCTAAGCAATTTCATGTTCTCGTTTGCTTGGGGCTCCGAATAATGGCTGATTGGCAAAATTTGTTATTTACTGGCATGATTACCGAGAAAAACCCTGTTCATCAGGTGAAGGTGTTCAACTAAATAAGCCCCTGAACAAAAGACAGAATACTAACAGAGAGAGAGAGAGACGGTGGAGTCGGAAGAAAGCAAGTACCCGTGTGTTCCTTTAGAGTTGGCATTTACATATCTTGATTATTTGATTAGGAATGTGACACGAAACAACTACGCCCTCTATTGTTTCGCAGTACATTTTTGTCTTATCTTGAGTACGTCAGAAAAACCTTAGTTCGCATTATCTGTGTTTGCTGTGCATTATTTATATACATTTGTGTTTTGCAATACGACCGATGGCTTGAATATTCATATTAAACGAAATTTATGGAATCAAACTAGACAGAAAAGAGGCCTTTCATTTAGGACAGAAGGTATCTTACACATAAACATTATTGTATTAATATAACATTTATATTGCGATTCAAAAGCAGGCATGGACTCACAGTGAAATAATGTTAAATGTCGCGAAGGTTCAAAATAATTAATTCAGGGTCGTCACAAAACCACGTACTATTCATTCATCTGGATAATGTCGTTTGGACTTACAGTGATCTTACAGTGATGTCTGTCTCACTGCTTCTATATTATAAAAATTATATTATAAAAATGAAACGTATAGGTGCGATATCTCGCGCAAACACATCAAATATTCACTTTCCCCAGCTGTTAAATTGAACGCGACACCCGTTAAAGAACTCAAAATGCTTAATTTCTGAAGAGTATTTGGGGAACATTTTTTTATAAGCTCACCAGTTTTAAACTTTTAAAGTCCCCAATAACATTCGTCCTTCGTCCCTCGGCTAAATTGTCATAAAACATTTATAACAAAAACACCTTACCTCCCCTCTTTGCGAGCTTTGACTCTTCCGGTGCACCTGCTGTAACAATGCAAGAAGCTGTTAGAATAAATTGCCAATGGACTCGCTTTGCCTCTAAAACATTACCTTATATATAATATGATATAGGCTACTAGCTAGCTATAGTTGAGATATATATCAAATAATACGCGCGTCTCGAAGAAGCAAATAGTGCGGTTAGAGAGAAGAGGCAGTTCGAACAAACTATTATGGTGAACATGAACTGTGAATTGTCAGTAACGACTGTGAGCCTTAAAAGTTATTTACCTCTCGAAATGTAGGGGGCCTGATCCGAGAACGACCTTGCTAAGCATCCCTGCAGGAACACAGCAGAAACTGCAGCAGCATAAAACAACAGAACATTCATGTCGCAGGACACAGCGAGGCTTAACTTTTTTAAACTGAATTGAAACCACGACCGTTTGAAAGGTCAAGAGAATGATCTGGATGAATGGCTCACGCCTGCTTTCACCGATCAATTTATATCTTTCAGAATTTGAACAATAGAATATTTTATAAGTATTTTTGCTTCACTTGCGGTTAACGGTTTACCCTGATGGTTTGTGAACTGATCAACATAAAGCAGATACCTTTGATTTACGGTTTGCATGGCTAATAGTTGCATGGTGAACTGGACGTTCAACATTACATTTGCTCCATATTCATTGTTATTATTATATAGTTATTTCATATTGCTAACCGGTCACGTTGGTTTATTGAATAATTGTTTAAACATCACAAATTTCCCAATAATAAATTGGGCGTCAGAAGTCTGGGGAATAAATGTAAACGCTGTGATACCGTTTAAATACTCAAACAAAACAAGTGGTCCTCTTATTTGATTTCAAGAAATTTAGTTATAGACTAAAATCTCATAAACAGAAGACACTGTCTTTCCAATAGAATTTGTAGGGAACTGCTATAATATTGGGTTGTTTGTATGTGTGCGTGTGTGTTGGGGGGTGGGGGGAGGGGGAGGGTAGGGGATTGCAATTAGTTGCCTGAGGCAGTATTCAAGCCAAAATTTGAAATTTGAAATTCTGAGTCAAGCCGTTAATTTAACAAAGCGCATAGGTTTGAGTCAATCAATTGCACAAGTGAACCGTAAAGTGTTTGGCGACAAGAATAGCTAAATGCACATGACGTTTCAGATTGATTAAAATGAAGTATAAAGACCAGGTTATTCCCAAAGTGTGCTGGTACTGCACTGAGATATTGCGCAGCAAGAAATACGCGATCTCAATAAAAACTGATGAGAATCGCTTGACGTGCATACATTCCGTGCCGTTCCAGAAGGCACGCCTTCATTTTATACTAGTTAGCATTAAGTACTTCACTGAAAAGCTTGTTTACAATCAATCAACCAATCAAACAAGCAACCATGCAGAAATTAATACAGTCAGAGAATAAAATGTAAATGCGTTTATTGAAAAATACCTTTTAATACGGACCGATAAACCGCAATTATAGCTCGCCAAACCTTATACAGTTTTCTTGAGAATGTGGAATAATTATGAAATCTGGACTGGACGTGCACGCATATTTTTAGAATCTATTTTAGACAGGTTTGGGTTGGTTTTAGGGTTACATTTATAGAAGTTAGTTTCTTTATCGCAAGATCATGCTTCCCTTTTAATATGTGACTGTGACTGTGCAGAACTGTTGAAAAATAAGAGTTTGATAAGAACGTCAGTTCGTTGTCCTGTTTCTCAGAGAGTTTTGCAAGTATAGTTTGGTATTGCAGTGGAAGATGACTGAAGAAATGGTGAAAAAATACTTTTATTGGTGCAAGAAATGTTCCAGTTTATCGTAATCAATTTATACCCGAAATTCACTTTTTTTTCCCTCTGGTTCGGCTGAGTGGGCTTTCCTTGGCGTCCGAAAACGACGTGAACTATGTTTTCATGAAGCAAAAATTGACTCCATTATTCCGGAATATTCTGGCTATGCTGCCTCTGGGAGCAGAATAAACAGAATGGTATTCCAAATATTCCGAAATAGGAATAGCTCCCAAACAAACGCATTATCCCGGCTATCCTTATTCCGGAATAGTTCCAAACAAACGCGCCCTTAATTGGCAAACAATAATGAACCGCAATTATCTGGAGGATTCGTTAGGGCTCGAGAATTCGCGTAATTGAAAATGCAAACATCAGCGTGTAGTCTTTCATCTAACAAAAAAAACTAGAGGTGATTATTACTGTCTTTCTTTTAATTTCAGGGTATAACGAACATTTTACCACAACACACTAGTTTCTCTCTCTCTGATTGGTCGATTTAGCGTGGTAAATAAGAGTCCAGACAACGATGCTGACGCCAGCTGACGCCAGCTGACGCCAGTATGTCACGTTTTGCAACGAAAGTTTCCTGTATATTTCTAAATGTTGTGGTAAAAAACGGCGAAGCGCCTCGTGAGTCCACAACATTTTGACCATGTGATGACGTAAATTGTGGTAAATAAGAGTCCACACCACGGCAAACCAGTGGAAATTTATTAACTTCAAAATCAATATAAAGAACAAGTTTCTTGACTGAAAATTTATTCGTTTCTTGCTTACGTGCAGTCCTATTGTTTCAGCAGCGACTACGTACTAACATACTACAAAAGCAAGCTTAGCTAGTGCATTGGATCGGCTATCCAAACAAAAAATTAATTGGCTTTAGTTGGCACATAACGGCTGCCAGGTTACATTCTTTGCATGCAGTCGTAGTAGCTGGGTATTGCTCCAGCAGCGAACACAAATGTGTACATTCATGGCCTAAGAGTAAAAAATAAAACAGGATATGTTAGAATTCTGACTAAAATTAAGTAATACAGTCAAACCTAATGTGGACAACCTGTACTCAGTGGACAGTTGTCAAAGTCTCTAAAATCTACTCAGTCATATACTTAGACTTTAGGCTCTATTAAGACGACCCGGGTGACCCATCGTTAGTCGCAATATGTACTGTTTTTTTTGTTTTTGTTTTGTTTTGTTTGTTTTCAGTTTATGTATTTATATATTTAGCTTCTCCGTTTCATATGACAGAGTATCCGCAACAGGAGTCAGCCAATTACTGCGGTTCAGTGATTCTTTCATGTCCCCGTAGTTCTTATTTAAAGACGGGACCGCCATTTTAAGTGGTCATACAAGCCCGAGTAGAGAGCCAGGTTTTTACACCTCGATTATCACTTGGGTGGAGTTATAAACCCGCGTTCCCGACAGCAAATACGATCCCCACCGCGGCTCTCTTCGAGTTTCCACGCCGAACATAAAAAAAGTGCACTTGTTGCAAGACGGGAACGACAAACACGCATAAATTATAGGTTTGACTGCAACTCTAAAATCAGCATCATCACAACCACACCTCTCCTACACTCACTCAGCATCGCAGCGCACGTTGTCCGCCACTTTTCCCGCCACGTTCCCTTTGGGAGAGTACCTCGCTACCAGGTATTGCCCGGCAATGCCGACACCAAACTTGGTAGTGCCTTTCCACATCAACTGAACAAAGTCCGACACGCTCGAAGGGGCCTGGGAAGGAGGAGAATCGCAGAACCCCAGCCGCTCATATTCATTGATCTGCTCAAACCTGTCAAAGAGAACAAATTTCAAGTTTCTGCTAAGGTCAACAAACCCATAAAGCATAACACAATGTTTCAATTTGATGACATCTATAAATCCATAAAATATAACATGAATAGTGATTTTGATGAAATCATTCTCGTGGTATTCAGTATAAAATAGAACACAGTGTTTTTGCTAGCACCATTCACCACTCACTTATGCCGCGCAAATTAAAGCCCCCAGGTATTTATAATTATGGACGACTAGTATGAAATGAGTTGGGTGAACAGGAACTAAATGATCAACCTAATGATAATGATCAAAAAATATTTTTATTGCTGTCTGTAGAAATATTGCAAGGTCAAGAAAGTGAGAGGAATATTATTCAGGTTTTTAAATCTGAGAAAGACACATCCAACAAAAGATCGTTTAAGAGAAATATTGATAGATAAAAAAATAATAAATTGAGGTTCGAAACTAGTTAATATATATAAATTGGAAAATTTGCTATTTGAAAAAAAAACCTATATATAAATATAAATAAATAAAAATAAAGAAATTACAAGAAACTTTAGTAAAGTTGTTAGGAAGGGGCACGAAGACAAATGTTGTCATGTAACCACACTAACTCTTGTTTTTCTGATTATTGAAAAATTGGCGTTTAGTTTCTCTTTACCACTCGCCCCCAGAAGAGACTTTGGTATGCCAAGGAAAAAAAGGAGTGAACAAAGAGGCACACTAACGGTCTCTTAAGTTTCTCACTCAGTTTGTCTATCCAACCACTTACTAAATTGAAAACCGGATATTTCTTGAGACATGGTTTTTGAAAGCTTGAGATGAACACATCTGATTAGTTGCCATTCCACTACACTTACCACTTTTCTGCAGCTTTCTTACACGTTGTCGGAGATTCCGGGTTCTCCTCCTTGTATAATGTCTCCCCAAGTTCTATATCCGGCTCGTGAATTAACTGATTGGTCGAGGCGAGAAACTGAGCCCACTTTAGAGCGTCAGCGGCTATCTTATCATCCCACTCGAGCCTTGGTGTCTCGTACGCTGTGCGGTACAAGTTGAATGCATTCTGGCACGAGTAGGCATAGCCTATGTTTTTGGATTTAGAAAGAAACGTTTGAAATATTCCACACCATCAATATCGCCATGCATCTGGGTGATTGCCAAATTTAACATCAGGACCAGTTATCCAATGCTCCATCAAGCTATATATTAGAAAATTTCCGACTTGCATTTCACATCTGTTTCAAAGAAGATATATATAGCGCAACCTTTCCCTACAAAATGTGTTTCATTTGCATAAAAATGGAGTGCTAGCTGTCGGTCTGCATCGTGATAACAGTAAAATACTAGAATTCAACGCAGTAGGTAAAGTAACTTGGCTGGCGTTTTGAGCATTAGCCCTTTTTGGTGGTGAGCATGTTAACCGAACAAATAATCATGCTACTTACCAACTTTCGGTGTAGGACCTGTTCCGGTAGGTACTTCGTCTACCAAAGAAAAAAGTTCCAATATGCACATTAACAGATAGTGTATACTTCCATGGATCTAGCTTTTAACATTTCAAAGACTTGCTCTTATGTATATGAAAAATGTCCTCACTATGGATTCGGCACTATTTTATGGCTTGGACAGGCTCATTTCCAGATTATTTGTTAGTAGCCTTGTTTGGATACTTTAAGGTTGATCGATGGACATTATGTGGCGGTCCATCTACATTTTTTTTTTCCAATGATAGTTCTGCAATACTTATTATCCCCAAGTCACTATTTACCTTCGCAAAAGTCCCATTGTCCATTCTCATGGTAATCTCTGGTCAGAGAGCACCACAATTCACCAATATCGTCTTTGGTGCAAGAGGTGTACTCTTTGTCCTCAAAAATGAAGGGGAACACACAGCAGTAGCCATGCCTGGTCCTCAAGGCACACGCTGTAAAAACAAACCAATAAGAGCTGCGTAAGTTTTCTATAGTTATGCATATTATAGTACCGTCGTGTGATTTATCTATAACAACGGCTCTTCTTCAGTCAATCTTCTGTAAGCGTTCACATGAAGAAAGCTTTAAATTCTTCACGCAGTCGCTTAATATAGAACATTGACTGAAGACGGGTTAACCAGGAGCGATTATCTGACCAGGGCTAATACCTAACCCGTGGCCGGGTCGTGAAACAGGGCCTTAAATGTTGCATGCATATACTTTCGTGAAATGCAACACAACCCCCCCCCCCCCCCCCCCCCCCCCCCACCAAAAAAAAAAAAGTTCGTATTTCTTGGAATGACACACTTCAAAAATATCCAACCCGTGACCGCGTCGTGAAACAGGGCCTGAAATGTTGCATGCATCCCTTCCATGGAATACAACGCAAAACCAAAAAAAAAAAAAGTTCGTATTTCTTGGAATAACACAATTCATGGAATAATATAAATGTTCTCACCTTCAGACGTCGCCGGTTTTAAAGTTGTTTCTTGTGCTGGTTCACCAGTTGTCTTCTCTTCTGGCATTTTTGTTGGTTCTGATACAAATTATTGTAATGTGAAGGCGACATATTGATATACCTGGCACGATTGAGGAGTTTTGAGAATTTTAGTGTATTAGGATATTCAGTGATCCTTGTTGTAAGTCAAGTCAGAGCTTCGCTACAATAATCCAGGTGTCAGATGTTTGCATTATACTAGCAAAATTTTCACAGTTCCGGTAATATAATCTATTTTTTGCATTGCTGCTGATCATTCTACGCAACTCGGCCACTTTTTTTGTACCGGAATCAAATCTTGTCAAAATATATATTCTGAAGCAAAAATGTCGGTATACGTACAAGGACCGAAATAACGTTTGTATAGGGCTGAGTGCAAACTTTAGCCGTCCCTATTGACTTCGGCCAGGCTGTCAGTGATTGAGTCCAGGTCGACTTTCCTTTTCTGGCCGACAATCTAAAGAGATGCCTTCCTTACTGAAACGTTTGTTTGAGGAACGCAAAAATATTCAAAGGTTTTCCTAAACTGTGGTTCTTCCTTATTTCCTCCTTTTGCAGAGAAAGTAAAGTTATTTTCCAGGTTTGTCTGAAACATTTAGAGGGAGTTCACTGTATCTTGGAAAAAAAAGTGTTAGTTCTGACTAAATCCAACTCTCCGTACAATTTTAGAAGCAAATAAACAAAGAAATAATTATAGATACCTTTGCAAAGGCCGCAGCTCTTGGGACAGTTATCCGCCATCCATTTAACTGCCAAAGAACACTGTCCTTTATTGCTCCATTCTTCGCAGTCATCATCCTTATCCTTGCAGTCTGGACGAGTTACTAGTAAATAACAACAACAGTAACAGTAAACAACAATAGCGGCAGTAGCAAAACGATATTTATGACGAGATGGTTATCAGTATACAATCTATCTTAATATATATCCTGATAACAATACAAAGGTTAATGACCGTCTGGGGATTGACAGGATGAATTAACGATTGATTTTTCAATTGCCTTAAGAGCAAGATTGCTCTAAATTTTACAGAACCCCACGTGACACGACACTGCGTGATTAGTTGATCGTACCCATTGGTGTAGTTTGCTCTGTCGGTGCTTGGGTCGCTTCTTCAGTAATCTGCTGCTCTGTTGGTTGCTCAGTTGATGGTTTCTCTACGCGAGAAAAAAAAAGAAAGAATCACCATGGCCACATAAGTGGATCACTGTCTGAACTGGGCGTAATCCTCATTTCGCCAATATCATATTTAACGGGCCAACGTTTTCTTGGCAATCGTATTAAGAGCAAGATTGCTCTACAATTTACAGCTCCACGTGACTACAACACTGCGTGTTTGTCCGTACCTGCTGGTGTGGTTTGCTCTGTTGTTGCTTGGGTCGCTTCTTCAGTTGTTTCAGGAGCTGCTTCTGTAGTCTGCTGTTCTGTTGGTTGCTCAGTTGTTGGTTTCTCTAAGCGAGAGTTAAATTTAAAAAAAGAAGCACTGATCAGCACTTCAAACAGTTGGACTAAATTCAAAATTCTGAGAAATATTCTATAACCCTTTATGCTGGTATGCGGTTCTCTTTGCCATCAATGGAATAGATGCTTAAAAATGCTGAGTTTAACTGAGTGTGCATGTTGTCCAAAGACGTTCACTTTGCAACATTTGCTTTTGTATCCAATCAAGTTTTCCTTCGCACACTAAGAAACAAGATACCTTCGCACATGCCACAGCTCCTGGGACAATTATTTTTCATCCAATCACGTGCTGTGTTACACTGCCCTCTACTGCTCCACCTTGCACAGCTAGAAAACTTATCCTCACAAGCTGGACGAGTTCCTAGCAAACAACAACAACAACAATAATAATAATAATAATAACAATAATAATAATTCGAGGTCAGTGATATGACTTTGATCTGATGAAGCCTAAACATCCACCAAAACATTCCATACGACGTTAGCATATTTATTATCCACACAACATTACTATTGGTCAAGACTGATTTCTGATTGGTCTGTTATTACAAGAAATGCTTCGATCATTCAAAAGGCTTAATAAAGATAAAATCAGGGTGTAACTCGTACCTGCTGGTGTGGTTTGCTCTGTCGGTGCTTGGGTCGCTTCTTCAGTTGTTTCAGGAGCTGCTTCTGTAGTCTGCTGCTCCGTTGCTTGCTCAGTTGTTGGTTTTTCTACGTGAGGGTTAAATTTGAAAAAACACTGATTACCATCTCTACGTCACACGCAAATTTCCTTCTTGATGGTTGGCCGAGAATTGCACCGTTTTTGAGATAAACTAAACGTAACCTCGGATTTTCAATGCGTCAAGTTGAACGTACAGTACAAACATACTGTGGTGGCTCTCTCGAAGAGATTATACGTCAGCAAAAACTTGTCCTTCCAGCCCCCGGCGAAAATATTCTATTTTGGGAAGGGAGTGTCTGCACACAATCTTGCATGAAGATATAACGCCCACATTTCACTAAACCACTCGTAATATAAAAAAATCGCATAATCGAAGCACAGTACACGAAACATATGCCTTGTAGCATGCTGTAGCATGCTTTATCCGGTTTAAAGTTAAAGATTGGCGTCATAATAATTTATTTTAACAACTGCATGTTTGTCCTTACCCGCTGATGTGGTTTTCTCTGTCGTTGCTTGGGTCGCTTCTTCAGTTGTTTCAGGAGTTGCCCCCGTAGTCTGCTGCTCCGTTGCTTGCTCAGTTGTTGGATTCTCTACGCGAGAGAAAGAATTAAGGTGTCACCATCACTCTTTTTATACATCGCATTTACATAATAATTCTGGATCGTTGACAACAAGACTCACAACTTCAGATATTTGAAGCACAACTTGGTTAGATTTACAGCGTTTTTTGGATTACTCTCCTAAAACCAAAACAAACAACGTCAATCATGTAGGCTATGTTTCCGTTTGTTTTTACTTTTACGAATGAAGAAACCAATCAGAAGTGCGAGGAAACGCCATCGCTGCTTGTTTGTTTGTGCGAGAAAACCGTAATCGGGTTTTGCTTTCTTGTTCCTGATCAGCCGAAAATCCAAAGCCAAATCACTAATCACAGAATTGTTATCTACAGTCATCCATAAACGTCTCTAATTTAATCTTTACTTTTTTCTTAAATCTGAAGACAGAAAGTTTCGTTCATAACACAACACGTACAGCTTGAACTGATTGTACGCTTTTGATTGGCCAAGTTCCCCAAACACTTTCAATTTGTTGACCAAAAAGGAAAATGATAGTTTTATGTCCATTCACTAGACGATCAACTTCAGTTTCTTTTTCAATATTTTGCTAGAGTAGTTACGTTTTTTGGACGATATTGTAATATATACATTTTTTAATGGAGAAAGCTTGCAAGATACCTTTGCACGCATCGCAGCTCTTGGGACAGTTTTCTTTCATCCAATCATATGCGCTTATGCACTGCCCTCTACTGCTCCATGTTGCACAGCTAGAAGACTTATCCTCACAGACGGGACGAGCTTCTGGTAAATAATAACAATAACAACAAATAAAAACCACGATGGTCAAAACAAAATTGTCGTTATTGTTATTCTATTATTCCTCTTCAGTCCCCGACTCATACAGAAAATAGGGTTACCAATACAGGGTAACTGACCTATAGAAAATACCGCGACATGTTCCTTCAAATCAAATCAACGTAGGGTTTTAATAATCTCACTTGTGAGAGAGAAACTTATCGACTGTCGTATGGACTGCTAAACAGCCTGAACGATTGTAATGGGTAACTTATTAACTGATCAACTCATTTGTTTGTTTGTTTGTATTTTTTTATTGCGGGAATACCAAATTAACGACTGGCTGAACATAAGCAACCATAGAACTATATAAAGATCCTGTTGTTAGAGACAGTGATTCGTTAGTCTCACCTTCTGTGGTTGTGGGAGCTTCAGTTAATTCATTAGTTGTATAGACAACTTCCTTCGTTGTTGGCTCCTCTGTTGTTATAAAAAGAGTCATATTTGATGGGTTTCCAATGAAAACCTTTTTAACGAGGGTGTCATAAGATAACTAATAAGATACAAAGACAAGAAGAAAAAAGAAACAACCGACAGACAGATGCAGTTGATTGGAAGCTGATTAAATCATCCGAATTCTCCACTTTTTAGTTGAATTATTACTTCTCAGGATCAATGAAAGCCTTCTGCCCGGTATCACCAAGGCGGCCATGGGTTCAATTCCCGTTGAAACCTGGATCTTTTTCCGGGTTATGTTTAATTTTGAAACTGCTCAAGTTGCTTTACTAAATCGATTGCTAGTTTTTTTTATACACAGTTCATATTTTTCACATAACTCGAGTCATTAACTCATTATTACCAGAAGGCTGGGGCTCTTCTGTTGGAGAAACGCCTGCAATAAAGTAACATGGATGCAGTGAGTTTCTAATTTGTGCTTTGACATGATTTGCCGATTGTTTCAGTAGAGGTGAATAATTGAGTGGATGATAAATAAATGAGTGAGTAAGTGAATGCATATGAATGAGTAAATGAATGAATGAATGAATAAATGAGTTGGCGAGTAAATGAGTGAGTGAATGAATAAATGCATGAATAAATGAGTAGACAAGTAAATGAGTGAGTGAATGAATGCATGAAGAAATGAATGAATGAATGAATGAATGAAGGAATGAGTAGTGAATACATAAATGAGTGCATGAATAAATGAGTGGACAAGTAAATGAGTGAGTGAATTAATGCATGAACGGATAAATGAGTGGACGAGTAAATT
Source organism: Plumapathes pennacea (assembly GCA_964036295.1). Classification (NCBI taxonomy): domain Eukaryota; kingdom Metazoa; phylum Cnidaria; class Anthozoa; order Antipatharia; family Myriopathidae; genus Plumapathes; species Plumapathes pennacea. The sequence goes on along the minus strand of OZ038463.1, from coordinate 6,208,350 downwards.
ATTGAGTTAATGAGTGAATAAGTGCATGAGAAGTGATTATGTACGTGAGTGAGTGAGGTAGTGACATGAGTAAGTACAGACGTAATTGAGCTGTGATTGTGTGAATGAAGTAGTGAGTAGGTAAGTAAGTAAGTGTGTAAACGAGTGAGCGAGTGAATGAGTGACCGATTACGGTAATGATTAAGTGAATGAATGAGTAAGTGCATTCGTTAGTGAGGGTCAAAGTAATTGAGAGTGGGTGGGTAAGTGAGCGAGAAAATTTCAAACAAACTTACACCAGCCGCAGGTCTTTGGACACAACTTTAGAGTCTCCTCCTTATATTCTATGCAGAATTCCTGTGACATATCAGAACAATCTTCTCCTTCTTTATCCTTGCAGTCTGCCACACGGAGTAAAACCAAATAAATGAACTCATGCACCAAACCCGAACATATAATCTTTACCATGCCTAGACCTACATTATCACCAACAATTTCGATTGCGCCTCAAAAATTGATAATTTTTTTAATGAAACTCAGAACAAGCTGCTTATAAATGTTTCTAACGTTTGTTGTGCATTGTTACTTTTCGCCTACCTTCAGGCGGGGCAGGTGCTTTAGTTGTAGCTTTTTCTGCAGAATAAAAAATGAAAGAGAAGGAGTGAATTAAAAGATAATTCCAATACTGCACTTTCAGAAAAGTCAGTTATACAATATTCTGTTCACAGGGTCTGCAAGTTGCCTATCGAGTGTCATACTTCACGATAATTACTTAGATTTACTACAGTGCTTCTTGATTGATGAAGCAATTTGTGCAACATTATTTGTATCTCTTGGACCAATTAGAGAAAGACAGAAAAGTAATTTAAAAATATCACATTCAAGTTAGTTTCATTGCAATTCACAGACCAAAATTGAAGGACGCTTTCTGGCTGAAACACTGGAGTCAGTGAATCAGCTATGATTGACTGTTCGATCCATAGACTCCAACAGACAGATCGATTAGGGGAGTGAATGTACAAATCAACGACTGACTAAGCCCGAAAGCCTGAAAGGAACTACAAGGTTATCCCGGGTAGCCGTGTTCAATCAGTGCACACCAATTATTCTATTCCTAAATTCGTTATAAGTGAAAGCAAGCCATGTTACATAAAGTGCCTTTACCTCCAGTGTCGCCCTGCCAATCAATACAAATTGTGGTTTCTCATGCAAAATGTTCACCACCTTGAATGGAAAACTTTTCTCCATAGAAACGGGGCCTGTATAGTCAGTCGTTTTCTCGTCCATCTACACCCGGGGCTTTGGTTGAGGGACAAGAGATGACTGGCAATTCAGGTCTGAGTCCAAGCGATCCCAGAACTAAAAAGATCTCTATGTTGACAGCCACTGTGTTACTGTGTGACTTCATTGTTAACCATACCTTGTGGAGTTGTGGCTTCGGTTGCTTCCTTAGTTGTTTTGACAACTTCTTCTGTTGTCGGCCCCTCCCCTGTCGTTGTAAAAAACGTTTGTCAGTCTACAGAGTCAACATCATTTTTAAGAGTCACTATACAGACCCATGGTTTCCAGTATTGTATTATTTTTTCTTAGTTGATAAAATAGAAACAGATCAGAGATGGGACTTATTTCGACATGATAATTAAACAAAAAAATGTGAAAATACGTACAATCCCGGACAAAATGTGTTGACACATGCTTTAAATGTCGTACTTTTGTCAAAATTACCATGCTGTGAGTCACCAGTTCCGAAGAAAACTGCTTTTAATCACCCCCCTCCCCGTATCAATGTTGTAGCTTGAATTTGGAAGAGTTCCGGTAAGCCTTTGACGGAAAATCGTTGCTAAATAATTAATTTATCAACATTGAATGGGGGGAGGGGAAAATGTGTCAACACTTTTGTCCAAGATTGTCCGAATACAAAATAGCAAGAAAGTAACTTCTGTCATAGCTAAGGGCCGTGAAAAGCCTTCTCTTTTGTTAAATGCGAGGGTTGAATGCAGTTATAAAGGCTAGGTTGTATTTTGGGATGCCAGAGGCAGAAAAGTAAGATTTATTTATAGGCCGGAGCCAGTAGTTCATTTAGTTATATCGGATTTTGATACTCAGAAAGCGACAACTGCCAAAAAGTTCATGAAGATGATTATGTGAGTACACACGTTTCAAATTAAGAAATAAGAGCACCTTATGTGAAAGTACAACATTAAATTGGTGCCGTTCCGTGCCCTGGAAAGCAACCTAAATGCATTTCGAGAACCGCGTCCTACACAGGAGATATACGAAAGGTTGACAATATTGACTCCGAAATCCCACAGAAAGGGCAATGTCATATTGAAAATGGTCTTAAATGTATCGCAAATGGTTGCCTATGTGGAATTTTATGATCTGGAGAGGTTGAAATATGACACGGTTTACAACGGTTTACACGGTTTACACTACGAACTATAAATAGAATCTGTCTAATCCTCTTTCACTCTGTGGTGTAAACCGTTGAAAGTGTAAACCGTTGGAAATCCTAAATAAATGCAACACAAACTATAGTTTTATATCGTATTCGGATAAAATATCACTCTTTATGCCATTCCAAGTGGTTTTGTAACAATTTTTCCAATTTTTTAGTGAAATTTACCTAACGCGAGGGCGTGCGTTATTCTGCCAATTAGAACTAATTAACATAATCGTCTGATTCAGTTGCGTTGCATGTCATTTTATCAAGCTTTTGGCCGTTGAGCGACACTTAAAAACTTTCACCGACGACAAAGCAGTTCTGTAGCCGACTTTTCCATTCACTCAGTCGCTCTAATTGGGGCACAATTCGCACTTAGTAATGTATTGCTCGTTGTATGTGCGCTTGTCATGATGTATTATTCTTCTATTTTCGAGTGACTTTCACCCGTATTGATCTCGAACAGGTTGCACTGCCCACTGTTGAATCACGCAAATTCGATGGAAATACGGTACCCCGTATAGGATCATAAGAAAACACACAAACTCTTACGATCTAAAGAAATCTTCTCTTGAAACATGATCTGACTCGACGCGCATTTATTCAATTACTGTAAGCGGATGCTTCATTCAACTGTCAATTTCTAACTCGAGGTAATATAAGCTTACATTTCAGCCAAAATAAAGCACTCTGTGTTTCTCAATCTTCACGGCGTTTTCAAACTTTTCTGGAAAACCATTACGTGTACAATTAGAAAACCGCATTCAGACAATCCCGGACAAAATGTGTTGACACATGCTTTAAATGTCGTACTTTTGTCAAAATTACCATGCTGTGAGTCACCAGTTCCGAAGAAAACTGCTTTTAATCACCCCCCTCCCCGTATCAATGTTGTAGCTTGAATTTGGAAGAGTTCCGGTAAGCCTTTGACGGAAAATCGTTGCTAAATAATTAATTTATCAACATTGAATGGGGGGAGGGGAAAATGTGTCAACACTTTTGTCCAAGATTGTAGCTTCCCTAGATAAACTGCATTTTCAGCTCTCGGAGTAAATGCAAAGTTTTAAATATAGTTTAAATAAAAAATAGAAAAAATTGAATGAAATCTAATGTCGCTTCCAACGTAATAGATATTTATTTAACAAATTGACGACAGTTTTTTTGTGTCTGTCCTCTTATTGATGATGAAGCGTCATAACATTGTAAAAGATGTGGATCCACGAGGCGCTTCGCTTCATCAATATCTTATTGATGGTGAAAGTTATCCAATCACAAAGCAAAAAACTGACGTGTTATTGTAAAATTCTTGATTGATTCAAAACTTACCACCACAGTAACCGCAGGAGACTGGGCAGTGCTTTCGTGTCCATTCCTCCTGGTCCGCACAGTAATTTTCTACGGAGGCGTAATATTTACATGTGTATCTGGGATCGTCTTTGCACTCCACTGTGAACGAAACAAGAAAATAATTCAACGTTTAATCCTATTTACGTATCAACGTGGTTCTAAATAATATCTCAATCTGGATTTAGTTGTTCAAAGCTGACGTAAACCTAATGAAAGGGGTTAGGGCCCGTATAGTCGGAATCAGGACAAAATAGTCGATCGGTAATCGAGTGGTAGTCGATCGGTAATCGTGTTCTTTGTCACGTCACCTATGCTGTTTACGGAATAGCGCAGAGTCTGTTTATTGGGGAACTGGTATTCTGTATAAAGAGGTTATTACACGGGAAGGAGTGCAATACGGCGGAGTATTTTTACGAGTCGATTTTATTTTTTTCGAGCCTGCTTCAGGCGAAAAAAATAAAACTGACGAGTAAAAATACAGCCGTATTGCACGACTTTTCGTGTAATAAATTGTTTATTACACGACAAACGAAGCAGGGCAAACATTCTCACCGCGCGCAAAGTGGAACAAAAAAATGACGCGTTCGTAAACTTTGCTTGCGAAAACTGATCACGTAAGCTAATAAACCAGTTGATCTGGTTCCTGACGAGTGCAATACGCTCCCATCTTTGCACTCGTTTTGGCCCGTATTTCTACTCGAAAATGTGAAGTCGTGTAAAATTCTGTTATTCCCTTGTTATTCCTATTCCGGAATATAAATAGACGAAATAGTCCCAAAAGAGTGTACCCTAGTCTTCATCTTTATCCTGAGTAAAAATGGAGTGATTTAGCTAGAAATCGGATTACTTTGAGATAAAATAAATGCTCTAATTGCGCTAGACTAGATACTTGCTTTTGTTAAGTCGTGGGGTTATCAGTTTTCTTACCTTCTTCAATAGGTTGGGCGGGGGGCTTGTTTTCCGGAACTATGAAGATAAAAAAAAATAAATAAATAAATAAATAAATAAATAAATAATAATAATAATAATAATAATAATAATAATATAAACAATGCTATACAAACGAACATTAAGAATTAGATATTTATCAGATAATGTGAAATGTGAGAATCTCGCTACAGCACGCATACAGTTTCTTCTTAAAAGGTTGGGAGAATCTGCATTTTGAAATTGGTAGTGAAAAGGTTCATTTTATACCGTGAATTCTGAGGTCTTTTCCGGACTAGCAAAAAAGCAAATCAAGCCGGTTTGGGATGTCATGATTTGAAACTGGGACAAACGAAGTAAAGATGTATTTGTACCGTAGTGAAGTCGCATTTAAAATGATAGAATCTTAAATTATTCAACGGTAGATAGTTGACTGGAATTTCCACATACCACACCATTCGCAGGAGACTGGGCAGTTCTTTCGTGTCCAGGCCTCATTGTCCTCACAGTAGTCTTTTACGGAGGCGAGGTATTCACAGTTGTAGTCAGAATTGTCTTCGCACGCTGTGAACCAAACAAATCATCAGTCTAAGTTAAGTTTAATCCACCTAAGGCAACAACTGACTCTGAGTCATGTCTTAACAGTAGGTCGACCTGTGCGCTGACCACATTTTTATCGAAAATCATCTTCGCACCTTTTGAACTAAAAAGAACGGCTTCAAAATCAATCATGTCGACTCATATCACAAAGGCCGAGGAGACTGAATAGAGAGAGAGCCGATTTAATACCCCTGGCTTGAAAGGTGAAAGTTTTAAATTATATCTTAAGATCTGCATTTAATCAAAATAGTTACCAATATTACTTCCAATGAGGCGCGGTTTAAACCGGAAACTTTCAAAATCGCCTGACTTGTAAAAATCATACAGCTCAAACAAGAACCTCGTTTATCGTTTTTTTTTTCTTTTGCTTGCATTCAGTGCACGTCAGCAAAACATGTGCATTTGTTTTGTATTATATATTTTATATGATTGTTGACATGCGCAATAGCTCAAGTAACTATGCGACCAAGGCTTAAAAACTCATATTTAGCTAACGAACTCGAAAAAAATCAAAGATTTATCAAAGACGAGATAAAGTCTCATATAAGCAAGAGACCGAATGCAACACAATACGTATTAGACCACCCCTATTTCACCTCTTTTGAATTTGATTATTAATTAACAATGGCGCGATCGTGAACCTTCTCTGACTAACTTTTGCTTTTATAACGAACTCAATAAGGAAAATAAAGGAAAGAATAATGTTAAAAAATATTACGGTTCACGGACTCGCAGTAAAATTAAGTTAAATATATACTGAATATCGCGAGGGGTTTCTGAATTAATTATTCAGGGTCGCCACAAGACAAGCTCAAAATGAAATACTCTATAGTTTTGCACATCTAACTGATATATCTGGATAATTCCCGGCATTTTCTGAACTATATATGTTAACTGATTCTATTCAGCATCATGCCAAACCCTGTGCTATATAATCGACAGACATGATATTTACACGGAACAACTGACTAAATAATTATTAATCCTTCAATTATTATACTTAGCAGTTTTACAAATTTCCCAGCTGGTAGTCGACTGAACTTACTGTTCAGGCCATAGGTCCAACAAATGTAGAGAAATAAGAACTAAAGCTTACCTTCTCTTTTTGCGAGCCTCGAGTCCTCGAACACGCCTGAGGTAACATTGCAAAAAAATTAGAGTAAATTGGTTTTGGCACCAAAATCTGCATGAGCTTATACCATGTATAGGCATCTGAAAATTAAGCTGTTGAGAAAAATATCTAAGACACGCTTCTCAAAGATTGAAGCAGTGTTTCTCCTTTCTTCTCTTACCGACTTTCTTTTTCTTCTTCTTCTTTTTTTTTTTTCTTTTTTTTTTTCACATCGCATTTGTAATTTCTGCATGGTTAACAACAAAACCTAGAACTTCAGGATATTCGAAGCACAGCTTGGTTAGATTTACAGCGTTTTTTAAATTTCTCTCCTAAAACCAAAACATTAAAGTACAACGTCAACCATGTAGACTATGTTTCCGTTTGTTTTTACTTTTACGAATGAAGAAACCAATCAGAAGTGCGAGGAAACGCCATCGCTGCTTGTTTGTTGGTGTGCGAGAAAACCGCAATTGGGTTTTGCTTTATTGTTCCTGATCAGCCGAAACTCCAAAGCCAAATCACAGAATTGTCATCTACAGTCATCCATAAACGTCTCTAATTTAATCTTTACTCTTTTCTTAAATATGAAGAGAGGAAGTTTTGTTCATAACACAACACGTACACCTTGAACTGACTGTAGTTGTTTGATTGGTCAGTTTCACCAAACACTTTCAATTTGTTGGCGGAAGAAAAAAAAAAGAGGTTTATGTCCATTCACCAGCCGATCAACTTCACTTTTTTTTTCCATTTTCCGCTAGAATTTACGATTTTTGGACAACATTGTAATATATACATTTTTTTAATGGAGAAAGCTTGTAAGATACCTTTGCATGCATCGCAGCTCTTGGGACAGTTTTCTTTCATCCAATCATATGCGTGTATACAGTACCCTCTACTGCTCCACCTTGCACAGTTAGAAAACTTATCCTCACAGACGGGACGAGCTTCTAGTAAATAACAACAACAGCAACAACAACAACAACAAGTAAAACACTACGATAGTTAAAACAAAATTCTCGTTATTGTTATACCATTATTCCTTTTCAGTCCAGAATATAGGTGGATTAAAAAGAACAAGGGTTACCAATACAGGGGAACTGACTTATAGAAAATACCGCGACATGTTCCTTCAAATCAACACAACGTCGGGTTTTAATTTCAATACTCGACTGATTCGACTGATCGACTCAATTGTTTGTTTGTATTTTTTATTACCGATTATTATTTATTCCAGATTAAGTTTAATTTTAAAACTGCTTAAGTTGCTTTACTAAATCGATTGCTAGTTTTTTTTTTTTTTTTTTTTTTTTTCTTTTTGATGCGCAGTTTAACAAATTGACGTCAGTTTTTTATGTGTCTGTCCTCTTACTGATCATGAAACGCGTCATAACATTGTCAAAAAGTTGTGGATCCACGAGGCGCTTTGCCGAGTGGATCCGCAACTTTTTGACAATGTTATGACGCGTTTCATGATCAATAAGAGTTCAGACACATAAAAAACTGGCGTCAATTTGTTTTTTACAATAACAAAACTCAAGCGACGACGCGGGGAAAACTGGATTTTGTTCGATTTGACCGAAATGTTGTCAACAACTTTTCCCGCTTTCTAATTGGTCGAGGTTGAAATTCAAGACATTTCATTGGCCAAAAAGTGACAGTTTGACGTGAGCATTTCGCGCGTGCAAAATAAAATTTTGTCAAAGAAGTTGGAAAGAAATGAAACTAGACGCTTTTCTGATGCGGTTTTCTCGACAATTTCAAGACAAAGCTCAAGGAAATTCGCCTCTGAACACTTCTGGTTCTCTACTTCAAATGCCGAATGTCGCTTTTGCAAGAACTGAGGTAAAATTGAAGCTGAATTCACCTTCTTCGTTCAAATCACTGTCGTCAGCACTCGATTTTATGTGTCTGTCCTCTTATTGATAATGAAAATTAGCCAATCACAAAGCGAGAAACTGACGTGTTATTGTAAAATCATATATTGCACATAACTCGAGTTATTAACTCATTATTACCAGAAGGCTGGGGTTCTTCTGTTGGAGAAACGCCTGCAATAAAGTATGCATGCAGTGAGTTTCTAATTTGTGTTTTGACATGGTTTGCCGACTTGGTTTAGGAGAGGTGAATGAGTGAAATGAGTGAGTGGTTGGCCATAAAATGAGTGAGTGAGTGAATACATGAATGAATGAATGAATGAATGAATGAATGAATGAATGAATGAATAAATGAGTACATACATTAGTGAGGGTCAAAGAAATTAAGAGTGGGTGGGTGAGTGAGCAAGAAAATGTCAAACAAACTTACACCAGCCACAGGTCTTTGGACATAATTTTAGAGTCTCCTCCTTATATTCTATGCAGAACTCCTGTGACATATCGGAACAATCTTCTCCTTCTTTATCTTTGCAGTCTGTCACACGGAGTAAAACCAAATAAATGAACTCACCAAGCCCAAACATATATCTTTACCATGCTTAATCCTATACCATCAACAACAATTTTGACTGTGTTTCAAAAATTGATTATTTTTTTATGAAACTCAGAAAATATTTTAATTTGATGTAAACCTTGGGTTGTCACCATCAAAAGTTGCGTATGAATGTCAGTAAACTCTTCGTTTGTTGTGCATTGTTGTTTTTCGCTCACCTTCAGGCGGAGCAGGTGCTTTAGATGTAGCTGGTTCTACAGAAAAATAAAAATGAAAGAGGAGTGAATTATAAAGACAAGGTTTTCAATACAGCTGCAGTTTCAGATAAGTCAGTTATATAATATTCCGTTCTTGGGAAATCACAGGATCTGCGATTGCCTATCGAGTGTTACTTTTCATGATAGTTACTTAGCTTTACTAAAATGCTTTGATTGTTAATGCAATTTGTGCAACATTAGTTGTGTCTCTTGGACCAATTAGAGAAAGACAGAAAAGTTCTTTTAAGATCCCATTTAAGTTGTTTGCTTTATAATTCACTGGCCAAAAATGAAGGAAGCTTCCTGATTGAAACACTGGAGTCAGTGAATCAGTTATGATTGACCGTTCGGTCCATAGACTCCAACGGACAGATCGATTGAGTGAGTGAATGTGCGAATCAACGACTGACTTAGCTCGAAAGCTTGAAGGGAAAGGTTGTCCCGGGTAGCTGAGACTTCTATGTTCAACCTGTGTACACCAATTATGATTCCTAAATTTATTTATAAGTCAAAGCAAGCCATGTTACATGAGGTGCCCTTGCCTTCAGTGTCACCCTGCCACTAATACAAATTGTGGTTTCTCATGCAAAATATTCACCCAAGGTGGAAAACTTTTCTCCATAGAAACGGGGCCTGTAAAGTCAGTCGTTTTCTCGTCCATCTACCCGGGGCTTGGGTAAATAATATAAATGTAATGTGATTATTTGTTTTAGTATATACCACACAAGTTTATTAGCCAACTCCCAAATAGCTATTTTATTTCCGACAAAAGTGGGCAAAAACTGCGTTCGCGCGCCATTTTGTTTTACTGGAAGCCGCCGGGAGGTGAATAGTACTTGATATTCCAAGATTGAGGAGCCAATCAGAGCGCGCGAAAAGCACTATTCACTTGCGTGGTATATACTAAAATCTAATGTAGCTTCCAACGTAGTAAATATTCATTTCTCGGATTGATTCAAACCTTACCACAGAAACCGCAGGAGACTGGGCAGTGCTTTCCTGTCCAGGTCTTCTGGTCCGCACAGTAATTTTCTACGGAGGCGTAATAATTACATGGGTATCTGGGATCGTCTTTGCACTCCACTGTGAACGAAACAAAAAAATAATTCAACGTTTATTCCTAGTTACATATCAACGTGGTTATAAATAATACGTCAACCTGGATTTAGTTGTTCAAAGCTGGATTAGACTTAAACCTGATGAAAGGGGTTAGGGCGCGTTTAGTCGGAATGGACAGAACATGCAGTCGATCGGTAATCGTTTTCTTTGTCACGTCAGCTATGCTGTTTTCGGAATAGCGCAGAGTCTGTTTATTGGGGAACTGGTATTCTGTATATTCTGTTGTTCCCTTGTTATTCCTATTCCGGAAAAATAAATAGACGAAATAGTCCCAAAAGAGTGTACCCTAGTCTTCATCTTTATCCTGAGTAAAAACGGAATGATTTAGCTAGAAATCGGATTACTTTGAGCTAAAATTAATGGATTGCTCTAATTGTGCTAGACTAGATATTTGCTTTTGTTAAGTCGTGGGGTTATCAGTTTTCTTACCTTCTTCAATAGGTTGGGCGGGGGGCTTGTTTTCCGGAACTATGAAGATAATAATAAATAATAATAACAATAATAATAATAATAATAATAATAATAATAATAATAATAATAATAATAATAATAATAATAATAATAATAATAATAATAATAATAATAATAATAATGATAATAATAATAATAATAATAATAATAATAATAATACAAACTATGCTATACAAACGAACATTAAGAATTAGATATTTGTCAGATAATGTGAAATGTAAAAATCTCGCTACAGCACTCATACAGTTTCTTCTTAAAAGGTTGGGAGAATCTGCATTTTGAATTTGGGAGTGAAAAGGTTCATTTTATACCGTGAATTCTGAGGTCTTTTCTGACTAGCAACAAATAAAATCAAGCAGGTTTGTGATGTCATGATTTGAAACTGAGACAAACGAAGTAAAGATGTATTTGTACCATCTGGAAGTCGCATTTAAAATGATAGAATCTTAAATTATTCAATGGTAGATAGTTGACTGGAATTTCCACATACCACACCATTCGCAGGAGACTGGGCAGTTCTTTCGTGTCCAGGCCTCATTGTCCTCACAGTAGTCTTTTACGGAGGCGAAGTATTCACAGTTGTAGTCAGAATTGTCTTCGCACGCTGTGAACCAAACAAATCAGCAGTTTAAGTTAAGTTTAATCCACCTAAGGCAACGTAGCCCTGAGTCATGTCTTAACCCTTTCACTTCCAAGACTGACCAACTTTAATTTTCTCCTTCAGTTTCTCACTAGAAATGTACATCACAGTAAGGAGAACTTGGATAGCTTTCTCAAATGGCAGCTGATTAAGCTATGAATTCTCACTACATCAATAATATATTTTCTTCTTAAAAGGTTGGGAAAATCGTCTTCGCTCTCTTTGAACTAAAACGAACAACAGCTTCAAATTTAAAAATGCCGAGGAGACTAAAGAGAGAGAGAGAGAGAGCCGATTTACCAGACCTAAAATAGTACTCCTGGCTGTTGAGAGGTGAATGTTTCGAGTTATATCTTAAAATCTGCATTTAGTTAAAGTAATTACCAAAATAGATTACTTCCAACGAGGCGCGGTTTAAAGCGGGAACTTTCAAAATCGACTGACTTGCAAAAATCATACAGCTTACTCTCGATCACGTCAAACAAGGACCTCGTTTATTGTTTCGGTTTATTGTTTTTGCTTTTGTTTTTGTTTTTGTTTTTGTTTTGTTTTGTTTTGTTTTCTCTTGCTTGCATTCAGTGCACGTCAGCAGAATATGTGCATTAGTTGTGTATTACTTATTTTGTATGCTTGTTGACATGCGCAATAGCTCCAGTAACTATGTGACCAAAGGCCTAAAAACTCATTCAGCTAACGAACTAGAAAAAAATCAAAGGCTTAGGACGGGATAAACTCCCATATAAACAAGAGACCGAATGCAGCACAATACGTATTGGACCGCGCCTAGTTCACACCTTTTGAATTTGAATATTAATTAACAATGGCGCAATCGTGAACCTTCTCTGACTACATTTTGCTTTTATAACTAATTCAAGAAGGAAAATAAAGGAAAAAATAATGTTAAAAAATATTACTGTTCACTGACTCGCAGTAAAATTAAGTAAATATATATATTGAATATTGCGAGGGGTTTCTGAATAAATTATTCGGGGCCGCCACAAGACAAGCTCGAAATGAAATACTCTATAGTTTTGCACATCTAACTGATAGATCTGGATTATTCCCGGCATTTTCTGAACTATATATGTTAGCTGATTCTATTCAGTATCATGCCAAACCCTGTACTATAATCGACAGGCATAATACCTACACGCAACAACTGACTGAGCAATTAATCCTTTAATTATTATGCTTAGCACTGAGTTTTACAAATTTCCCAGCTGGTAGTCGACTGAACTTACTGTTCAGGTCATAGATCCAAAAATGTACAGAAATAAGAACTGAAACTTACCTTCTCTTTTTGCGAACCTCGATTCCTCGAACACGCCTGCGGTAACATTGCAAAAAAATTAGAATAAATTGGTTTTGGCGCCAAAATCTGCATGAGCTGATATCATGTATAAGCAACTGGAAATTAAGCTGTTGCCGGAGAAAAGTATCTTATACACGCTTCTCAAAGATGGAAGCAGTGCTTCTCCTTTCTCCTATCGGCAGTTCGAAGAAGTCACGGCGAGAAATACAAAGCAATAGTTTTTAACGACTGGGCCTTAAATGTTACTCACCTCTCGAGATGTAGGGGGTTAGCGACCATGCAAAGCATCCCTGCAAGAACACAACAGTGCAAAACAACAGAGTATTCATTTTGCTTCTCGGCGACAGAGCGAGGCTCAAACTTTTCTTTTAAATAAAACCCCAGCCGTTTGAAATGTTCTCAAGGGCCGAGTGGTTTGAGTGAATGACTCACGCCTGCCTACGCCGATCAATTTATATTTTGAATAATATTGAACAATAGAATATCTTAGTTATAAGTTTTTTTGCTCTACTTGCGGTCAACGGTTCGCTTATGGTTGGTGAACTGGATCAACATAAAAAATGTAAGTCACGTTTCTAGCTATGTTCAAACCATTCGTGTTCATCATGTGTATTTATATTATTTTTTAGTCATTTCACAGCTCTAACTGACCGGCTGTGTGTATATCTATATTTATAGTGGATTTTTAATAGATTAATAATTATGCTTTGGCGCCATTCACTGCGAAGTCTCAAACCACATATAAAAGGTCTATTTCCAAAGTGCGCCGGAACTGCACTAAGACATTGCAAATAAAAACCGACGAGAATTCTTGACATGCATACGTTTCGTGCCGTTGTAGAAGGCGCGACTCTAGAACCTTCCCTGAAGAGCTTGTTTACAATCGTGATCAAACAAGCAGCCATGCAGAATAAGTCAAGGGTAAATTTGCACTTTTTAGTACGGACCAGTGAAAAAGCACAGTCGGTTGGCCAGAGTGAAGCTTTTGGGAAACAAATATGGCGTGATGTAAAAGCTTTTTTAGCGTGGAATTTATGGAATTTGGATCGTATTTTAGGACGGTTTCGTCGGTTCTAGTCAGATTCTGGAATAGGGATATAAATGTTGATAGGTAGGTAGGTAAATTTATTTCACCTATATTTATTTGTAAAAAACTACACATCGATACTATAAGCTATAATTATGTATATACTGTCTACTTTTTAAAAAGTAGACAGAAATATTACAGGGATCATGTCCTTCCGTACCGCGGCCTTAACTGAGTTAGATAAAATTCTTGGTTTGCTGCCTTGTTCTACAAATACCAAACACATGTGACTGCCACTTAAACTCTGTGGGGCGGAGTTGACTTGTTTCAGGTTGTTCATAAACTAATGAAAGACGTAAGACCGTAGTAGTCTGAAGTTTTTCGTCTGTGGCAAAGTAACGACCAGTAGACCACATCAATCATTATTTTCATATGGCTTGTAAGTTGCCCCGCAGGAACAAAATCAGTGCAGTATTTCTTGTATCACATAATTATTTATGTAGTGATGTGAGAATTCATAACATAGCTTTCATTCAATCAGTTTATGAAGTTCTTAGTTCTCCAAACTGTATGGATTGACAGATTTCTGGTAAGAAATTAAAGGACAAAACAGAGGTTGATCAACCAGAAGTTGACTAGGTGTACCCTTTCACACCAGAAAAACTTGACTGGTTTTGTTAAACTTTTTTTTTTTCTTGCTGTCTCTCATCAAAAGATATAATGAAAGCTCATTCAGTTGTGAATTCTACTGCACCACTCATACGTTTACATCACTGTGTTTTGATCTCAGGAGCTGAGCAAGATGCATGACTGAATAATATCTCTTCTATATATATTATGTATACCTTTATACATATGAAAGAGAGCATGTTTTAAGACTCTCTAGGTTGCTCGTGTACGGGCGGTGCAGAGAGCTGAAAACAATAATTCTGAAAGTATAGTATAGGTATGTACTGCAAGGTTAGGGAGCTTTTCAAAGCAATTACTCGATCAGGCTAGCTGACTCCAATACTGTCCTAGATAGTCTCAGGGCGCATATGTTGCAATTTTGATAACCGTTGATTGGCACTATTTTTCCCTGGTTTTCCCATTCGTTTTTCTGAAGGTGATACAACTCAAATTTATCTAAATACTCGGGATCCCTTGTACCACCAAACACATAAATAGTGTCTCCAATCGCTGCTGCGCCTGCAAAACGTCTTGGCACGTGCATACTTGGGATTGCTTGCCACTGGTTTGTGGTACAGTTGTACATTTCACAAGTACTCAGCGGCGTGCTTGCGTTATCCTGTGTACCTCCCAAGACGAATATGTTTTCTCCAAGAGCCACACCACATGCGGCTGCTTTTCCCTCCGGCATGGAAGCCAGGGGCGTCCAAGTATTTGATCCAGGTTCGAATCTTTCCACTGTGTCAGAGTAGGTGGCATCTGTCCTGCCACCTAGAGCGTAGACATGCTTGTCGTCTGCTACAGCACAAACGCTTGATCTGGGGACACTCAAAGGTGCTACTTGCTGCCAAGAATTAGTGTCGGGGTCATAGCGATACACACTGTCAACTCGCTGCAAGGTTCCGCGGAGTTTGCCCCCGATCTGATACATGAAGCCTTGCAAAGCCGTAAGAACGAAGAAAACGAGGTTTTCAGGTGGTTCTTTAATGGACGACCAGCTGTTCACAAGAGGATCGTAACGCTGAGCTGATTGTTTCCCAGAGTCACCCACAGAATACAAGCAGCCTCGACAGGAAGTGACTCGTTCCACGTTCTGGCCAGACAGCGCGTCTGCCAACTTGTACGAACAGCCATTTGACGGAATATAGCACAGGGTTGACCTTTCTTGAACGGCTACTAAGGTATCCACGTGCATTTCAAGGCACTTTCTTGGCTTTTTCCTCGGGGGGTATTCTCCTGAAGCATGGGCAACTTCTCTCATGGCGTCAAGCACCAGCTCGATGCATTTCGGATTGTCTCTAACAAGGCTGTTCTCAAGGACGTCGTTGAATAAATAATCGCGCGTCACGGAAGTCAGGCGAATTGTACGAAATAGTTCAAGGAAATACTTCTCCCTCTCGCCACTTTCGTCGTTTCTTATCCATCTTAGCATGGCTTTGAATGCGTCTTTCTCTGCACTGATGATAATGTCATCGCTTGAAAGCCATTCTTTTACTTGGTCTTGGCTGAGTGCAAGAAAATCATTCGATTCGGAAACAGAATTAAATTTAGAATTGATAAATTCTCGAGAGTTATGGAGCAACTCGTCGCACTTATATTTTACAGCGAAGTAGTATGTTGCAATACTGTTCGATATGTCCAAGTTTTGTGCCAAAAATTCTCCTGCTAGAGTCTTCAAACCGGGCAGAAGGAGGTAATTCGCAGAAGCAAGCAGCTGGTGTGCGTTCGTTCCGGTTACTTCCACATCTCCGGTGTAAATATAATCAAGTATGTATCCCATAACAGATACAGGCAGCTCTTCGAGACGAACCGAATCTTCTTCTTTCTCTTGCATATCAGAAGTGAACATTTTGTTGAAATACGGGCTTGCAGCAGACAAAACGCTCTTGTGAGCCTTGAATTCTGTCTCCTCGACCAACAGCGTTACATCACAGAAGTTGGCCTGATATCTTAGAGCATTCAACTGTGACATTACTTCGACGCAGTAGTTGCTTTGTGCAGGCTTGTGCATCGATTTCTTCACTTCTTCCATGTTACTTCGGCAGAAGAAACGCGACCTTGGATACTTTGGTATTTTTTACTGTGGAATTTCCAACCTCGTTCCAAGGGCCATCCGCGGCAGAAGCTCCCGACCATTTGTCGGGAGCTTCTGCCGCGGATGGCCCTGGGAACGAGGTTGTGGAATTTCAGTGCCAAAACACTACCAACAGGGGTGGAGTGGTATGAATAAAAGCAGTCGTACCCGAGATGACTTCTTGGGAAGTTTGAATTTTAGTTGAACTATGGAGGGCAGAAAGAAAGAAAGGTATAACCCTCTGTTTGGAAAGTGTAGTGTTCACTAAATGCAAGCAAGGACAGAAAGGAGGAGAACAAAATCTCCTCTCCGGGGAGGGACGCTGCTGAACAAAGGCACGTTGTGGTTCCAGTGCTGAACAAAGGCTCTTGTCATCAAAAGTCACAGGTCGTCTATATCCGCATTCCAGGGAGTTAAATTTCAATGTCATGTCTTACGAAAATTAGTTTTCATTTTCATTCCTCTCGGTTAGAGTTATCTGAGAGCCTGTGCTTTGAGCTGTTGTAAGCTGTATGTTTTCACTTTTGTTTGAACTTGTGCCCTTGATAAATACCAAAGTTAAATGCAATCACTTGGGAATAGTAACGAAATGACTGGTAGATTCACTTTTTATTTTGCAATATTCAAAGTAAAGTAGAGAATAGCACCAGCGGTGTATTACCAAACGCAACGGAAGTATAACAATTTTCTGTTTAATTTTAGTTCTGAAGGTGAGTACCCGCATTTGGTACACTATTTACATTAAATGATATATCGTAACAAAATTCCAACTACAATACTTTATAAAATGACATCAAGCCAGTCATCCCACTTTTGATCACAAGACCCACTAGGCAAGAATTACACTAATCCCACATACGTTTGAACTTTGTTTTAAATTGTAAAGCCTGGTTTTCTCGAGCGACGCAGGCACAAGATAATAGAAAATGTTTGATTCTAATGCGCTTGGCCTGTTCTCACGGTAAAATATCAACTTGTGGTCGCGCTTGCTCGTGAAAACCAAGATTTCGCCTGATTAGTGAAAAATTTTGTTCAAACAGTCGATGCGTTTTTGAGTTCAAAGAAGCTCTCGAGTTCTCGATCAAAATATCGGCGTTTTGGTTCGACGAATGCGCCCATAGCTCATAACACAAAATGTCGGCCACCATTCTGGTATGAAATCACTGACTTAGTTTAGTTATATAACCAATACGATCCATAGAAAGGGCCTTGAATTTCTTAAATAAAGAACCAGTTCAAACTCTCGACTGTTCATGTACCGAACCAATGTGCGAAAAACGTTGTCGATTCAAGCTCGCATGGCTAGTCGGAAAGAACAGAGCAACTCTGACCCAAAGTCAAAACTGTTCCTGAGCTAAGTACTAAACACAAGGTTAGCCTGTATTCTGGGTTTCAAATGAAAAAACTGGCGTCTGAATTAAAATTAGAGGTCCAGATTAGGTCAATGGCCCTCACAAGCACCTGGTTCGGCACATCAAAAATAGCACGTTTGAGCTGGGCCTAACACCAGCTTGATAGATAGAATATTTCTCTTCTTGTCTGAACTTAGACATCAAAAATAATGTTTGCTGACCATTTACAAAAAAAAAAAAAAAAAAAAAAAAAGAGAGAGAGAGAGATAAGATAAGAAAAGAAAGCAGCTACTACAAATTAGAGTACGAAATCTCAGTCTTTGAAGACCCTTCTACAGTTGACTGAAAAACGTTTAAATTCTACTTACGAGGATTGTTGTGATTCTACAGCAAATTGAAAACCCTCCTGTGCGCTATCAACATAAAAAAAAATTAAAAAAAAAAAAAAAACTGGATTTCGGAGTAAAATCAAACATTTGCCAGCTTTAGTTTAGTCAGATTTCACTTGCATTCCTGGGTTACAGCGAAGACGAATCAAGGTTTCCTTTTCCTGTAACAGACAAAACAAAGAAAAAGAAGGGACAAAAAGACTTGGTTAGGAATGAACACATTTTTATCGAGTCTGTGTGTCCCGAAGGAATTACAGCTATTATTTGTCTGTAATGTTCAATCGATTAAAAAGAAAAATGTATTTGAGGCTAGGCCACATTCAATAGTCGACGTTACAACGCAAAAGCTTTGGCTGACGTATGACAGTACAACTTACTTGGCCGTGTGGCAACGACCTGGTTTCATTCCTGGTCTTCCTTCAATAGCCACAGCACACTTGAGAGAAGAGAAAAAAAACACTACCGTCAATCGGAAAGCCGTTCATATTTTGCAACATGCGGAAACTATCATAAAAATCCATATAGAATAATACATGGGCGCGCGGAGATATGAAATTTATCTTCGAGTGTTCATCTCGATATCTCACGAGTGAGCGAAGCGAACGTGTATTATTCTATTTATTTCATAAACTCTGGTATGATACAGAGATTTCCGCCACTAAGAAATGCAAAAACATGCAAGATCACTGCTTGGCTGATATTAACACACGTAAAAATATCGTATTTTTACGTGTGTTCAGATACGACATTTCTCAGTGGCGGGAATCTCTATATCACACCAGAGTTTATGTAATAAAATGGATCAATCTACGGTTGATAAGATGGACAGGTTGAACGCCGTAAGAAACGTGCAATTGACAGACGCTTCAAGCGTTAGGTATTTCGTCAGAGGAAGGAGAGTGGCTAACGTTCAAAACGTCAGCAAACACATCGACGTCAGGTTGATACATTCTACGTTTATCCACTGACGCTGAACAAAATTCCGATTAGTGTTCCGCTGTTAATTACAGTAGAACCCCGCTATCTCGAACAGAATCCGATTTCCCTCGGAAATGAACTTGGTAGAAGTTTCTCTTGGTAGAACTCCGCTATCTCGATCCTCCTATATCTCGAACTAATTCTCGCTTCGGGGTTCTACTGTATCAACACTCTGGTTTCTTTTACCCTGGTTTCTACAGATGTCCAACTTGACTGGCTGTCGTCGTCGTCGTCGTCAATGCTGTCGGAAGCGCGGCGTTTTCTAAAGAGAAGACAAATAAGATACATTATTTCATCTTTAGTCTCTGAACACGATGTTCCCTCACTTCAAATTGAGTTCGATGGAGAGTCCGTTATTAGCAGGACATAAAGTGAGAGTAAAACCCACACATCTGAGAATACGTACACGGGAATCCTCCCGACCCCTTATACATTACATCAAAATTGATGAAAAAATAAAACACTAAAGCAAACTTTCATCGTTGGATATACACTAAAGTTACAAGAATGTAATGGTCCAAACCAGGGCCGTCCGAATCTTGCTAAATCAAAGTTTCTTTTAATTCAAGACACCCATGGAAGTAACACAAGGTACATTACATTTCGAAGAATTCGGAGTGCGTCCATTAGTCAAAGAAACTTGACACCCATTCTAAATTTTCTGCCTGAATAGCCTCCAAGTTATTCTTGGAAACTTGGTGGTCGTACCTTTCGGGGCTGCTCGCAACGCGCGGTCTTGTTCTCAATGTCTCGATGTCAGTAAACTGCACACAGTGTCCGCCTCCAGCAGATTTGTACACATCACCCTACAGCAGGAACATAACTTTTTAGCCAACTCTATCAGCTCCCTGAACCCAGCTGTTCGTAGCAGCCAAATAACGGCTGCGAGGAGACTAAGCTAAGCCAAGATTGATTAAATTCTTTCTCTTACCTGGCCAACAAATTAACTAAAAGGTTTGATCAAAACATAGCAAGGAAGTTGTTTTGTGAGCGATGACGAAGTTTATACCTAACCCAATATTAGCCTAACCGTCGACACGCAAAGCACCATTTGTGCACGTTTGAGATACATAGTGGGGTGGTTTACCTTAAACAACTTTGTCTCGATTTCCCCAGCAGAGTCCTCTTGTTGGTGTGATACGACATAATTAGTGGCCTGTCGTGAAAAATAAAAAAAAAGAAAAAGAAAGAAAGACGGCGAATAGGAAGGAAGAGGAAAGAAAAAGAAAGAGGAAACGAGAAACGTTATAAACACATTCTGAGTCATCTTTTTGTGGACGAAACAAGCAGAAATCACACCTATTGCGTATTCTTCGCAGAAAAGAAAAACAGAAACACGCGCACGATTGTGATTGCTTTCTACGATTTTGGCCACACACAATTTTAGGAGGGACACGCGTTCGCCATATGCGATCGCAGAACAACAAGTCGAGTAACATACCGCTCCTTTGAAATCTTTCTCCACTGGTCTAGTGACAGTCTTCTTGTTCCTCATCGACGGCTTTAAGAGTGTGTCTGTTGAAACACAGAGAAAGAGAGTTAAGATTTCGGCCTCAGTGCATGATTGTCTCATTCCACCCATTCACCTGTCTCCAAATGCGTCTGCGGCTTATGCTCAATCCACCAATCGGATGACCGAGATCTTCTGTGGCGAGATTTGATTGGCGGCTGCAAAACAAAAGTAAAACGTGTGAGTGGCTCTCGTCAAGGCGGTGTGATGACGTGAAACGTGGTCCACGCCACGGCAAACCAGTGGAAATTTTTAAATAATTTTACGAACGAGCGCTGCGCGAGTGAGTAAAAATATTGTTTTTACCACGAGAAAATAAAATCCATATCTTTAAGCCGCCGTGTAATTTTCTTTTTATTATATAGACACGAGTGTTTTACGAGAAAATGCATAAACTACCATGCAAAAGCGGAAAATGATACCACCGATATCTTCACTAGTGAGGATGTGGAAACTACGCCACTCGGGTCCCGGATGTAGTTTCGTATGGATTTTACGCACGGTATAGTTTCTAGTAAAACACTCGTGTCTATATAATAAAACGTAATAGTAGCCATATATTTGAAGTAATACGAGCAACATTTTCCCGCAATTTGTCGCACAATATTGTTGCGTTACAAGTGGTACCGTACTGTGGCAGTCAACATTGTTGCTGCAACTTGCAACGCAACATACAATTTTCAGCTCGAGCTGTGTTCAACTCTACCTTCTTGGATGTGGGTGGCGGCGGTGACCTGGACCTGTAAGTTCCCTTGGCCTGAGAGCGCGTCATTGGTCTTGGACCGTTGGTTTTCTCCATACCCTGGACAAAGTTGAACAAACGACAATATGCAGTGGAATACTACTCGTTGTAAAGAGTAGTGCTGGAAATTTCTAAATTTTTTTTTTTTCAATGAATTTTCTGCATGTACTACAAAGCTGAATTAAACTGAAATGAAGTTGAACCAAGGCGCAAGGAAATTATTCATTTGCCATAACAAAAGCTGATACAATCACCTTGCGTGTAAGTTGAAGTGTTTTAGTGCATTGTTGTTTGCAAAAGCATACATTTATATAATGTACAAGAATACTAAGAACCTTTTCTTGCAAGTTGCACCATAATGCGGCGCGTACTACAACCATGTTGCAAGTTGCTGCAACATGTTGTACGAAATAGAAGTGGGTTCTACTTCGTGCACTACTGGGCCCGGTTTTTCGAAAGTCGATTAAGCTAATCCAGGATTAACGAAATTCTTTCTCTCGACCTCTCTGCCAATATACTGCAGGATTTTGTTCGAAGATGGAATAAAAAGCTTGTTTCAGCTTACAGCGTTATCAAGAAAGTCGTTGTGGACGAAACTTCCACGTTTTTAGGCTTATAAATGACGAGAAAGTTTAGACCTAATCCAGGATTAACCTAATCGTGCTTTGAAAAACTGGACCCTGTTGTGGTAATACGCGCGATAAAATGCGGTGCAACATTCAAAGAAGCCCTCTTAACCACAGTCCTTTGCGCGCCAAAATCCTTGGTTCCGCCATTTTTGGGGCCCCCGAAAATCAAAAGATGAATAGCAATCCACTTCCATCCGACTCGTTTGAGGTGAAGATTAGTTTTTTTTTTTTTTTTTTTTTTTTTTAATCTAAAAGTACTACTAACCTATTTTTCTTTTGATTAATTACGTTCTTTCGTGTTGGAAACCAAACTCAGCCTTGGATTTTACAGATGTAAACAAACACATTGAAAAGATTGAGGGCCCCTTTAATTCTGTCGCGTTTGTTTAGATACCTGTACAATTTCCTTGAGCTGCCTGAGTTTCTCTTCTTTCTGCCACACTTTGGCCGACATCTCTACCTCCTTGTCGCGGACGCGCTTCGACTGAAACACAAAAACGCAGCCAACATTTAGGATATTTTTGTATTTTTGTGCGATAACCAACCGAATGTAGTATCTCGAGTCCTACTCATCTGCCCTTCCTCTCAGCTACTGTAAGCACTTAGACAAAATTAAAATATCTGGGACAGGCGTATCTTTACCCAAAGAAGCGTCGCGCAGAACCAAATCCTAGCACAATGTGAGATAAATACATGTTTTGTGATCCCCAATTTGGAAAGTGGCAGGGGAGAGTGCAGCGTCCTTTCACGAGGCAAAATATTGTTGTTCAAACACGTTTGTATATTCTATAACAATGCCAAAACCAACGATTTATTAAAGAGGTTTGAACCACTTCACTGAAAAACAATTTAAAAAATGTTCACTAAGCCGTGACCTGTCAATGTGAATAAAGCTTTTAGTTCAAACTTACACATTCCCTTTCCCATTTCTCCTTTTCTTGCGACACTGCTCCCTTCAGGGCCTGAAAAAGATGAGACAAATACCGTTAGGATATGAACAGAGAGAGAGAGAGAGAGAGAGGGGGGGGGGGGGGGGGTAGGGGTGGAGGGAATGGAGGGATATAGACTCACAGGAGAAAGAGACAGCGGACTTTGAGCTTGCATTGTACACCGGCGATAATACAGCAACTTTAGTTTAATCAAGTCACCCAGCCCTCTGACTGTGTTACTCTCGTAGTAACAATGTTCTATTCCAAGAACGACGTATTTCAGCGACGCATAGAGCTGCTACTGTTACTGTTTTAGCGAACATTATGATTCTCTGGTTACCCCGCCAGACAGAAGTTCCTCTGTGTCTCTATTTAGGTGATTATATGCCATTAGATGTAAAGATATCTATTTTTGGGGGACTATTTTGGAGTAAAACTACATGGAAGAGACGCAAATTGTGTTCTTTTGGGTGACACTCCTATTACGGAATGAACGGAACATTATTCCGGTCGGAACAACAAAGTCACACCAAAACTAGTGTATTCGGTGGAGCGGAATGTTGCACAATGTGTTCTTTTGATCGTATAAACGAACCTTCAATACTTTTGACACTCTCGGAGTTAGTTCCCAGGTAAACTGATAATATTCCGAGTATTCCGCCATTCGTATTCCAGAATAGTCCCACAGAAAATCAACTTAAAGAGAATTCACCCAATGCTTACAGATCTGAGCTTCATTTTGTCCTGCTTTTCCTTGTCAGTTCTTTTCTTCAGATCATCAAGCTGTTAGAGAAAAACCCGGCCAGCTTTAGTCGTTAATGATTTAGTTAGTAATAATCAAAGCGGTTAGATTATTTAGTTTCGTCCCTAACTCTAATCTTCCCACAAGCGCGGCGTTTAAATGGCTTCTTACAACCACCGATTTATAGAAAATCTAGCTGTGTCGAAGATTCCCACTTTATCCCCTGATTTCTTAACATGAATTAGACGGGCTAGTGAGTCAAGGCTGCTGAAGGTCCCTGGGCAAGCTGCCAAAAAAAAAACCATCAGGCCTTGACACCGCTGGTCGTCACTCCATAAACTTGAAACTTCCAAGATAGTGATAAAAAGACTAGAAACACCCAATAATAGTCTCTAAAGCTTGCCGGTAGATACCCTAATAAATTGCCTGGTGGGCAAGCAAAACTGTACGACCTCTAACTTTGACGTACAAACCAACTCTTGGAAATCTGGACAACAACTTTTACACGCGCAAAGGATTGTGGGTGATTATGTACCTCGTATTGCATCTCTTTCTTGTCTTGCTCATACATTTCATTCGTCTTGAGCAGCATCTCATACTGTGAAGTCAAAAGGTCATTTAAGTCAGGACAACATGCAGATTTTTTTACTTCCAATATTTCATTACCCTGGGTGCCAGCGGTTTCTCGCTCTCGGAAGCTCCGAGCTCCTCGCCCCCAGCCCTCCTCCGCCCGTGGTTTCGCCCCCAGCCCTACGCGGCCACGCAGCTCGGAGCTTCCGAGAGCGAGAAACCTCTGGCATACAGGATAATATTTGATATGTACGGTTATCAAAGCCGACGGACCTGTACTACTGTAATATCGACAATGCGCATGGCGTTAGTGGTGCAACACTGCTGACAAATTTCAAGGACGGCACAAAGGCAAAGGTACAAACGAAGACGGTTCGACCTTCCCATTTCTGTTCCGGACACAATAGAAGCTACAACTCCGCGCGACAGCGACGTTGCAATTTCTTGATTCACAAACGCACGCGAGTTGTGCGTGCTTCTTTATAGAACTTTCCATGAACGCATCGCGTTCGGTGTAAATTGGTCTTGTGTCCCGGCGAGCACGACCGTGGTACTCTTTACAGCCACTCAAAATAGATTTTTGGATCCTTGGTTCTTCATAACCTCAAATATTTCTCCCAGGCAAAAGTGACAAATAGAAGAATATCCAAACATACCTTGTGGATTTGAGCTTTGAGCTTTCTTTCAAGTTTCTGGTTCTCCCTGAAACAATCGTTGTTTTGGAAATACTGTAAGTACTACAAGATATTCAAGTCCTTGAACATGCGAACGAGACGATTATGCACACAACACAACGTCCTTGACATGTGTTGAGCTAAAACAAGCTTTTTAGTTTGTCTTTGAATAAAACCTTGCAGTTTGTTCGTCAAATGCAAGAATAAGAACTTTGGACAAGCGCTAACAAAAAAAAAAACGGGATATGCTGATGGCTTGCTCACGAATAAACGTTGATTTTCACAACATTACTCAGTCATTTTGACCTCGAACAATACAGAGAATTACTGACGAGATTTTTTAGTTTAACCCTTTCACCCCAAGAGTGATCACGTTCAATTTTCTCCTTCAGTTTTTGGCAGCACAAATATATCATACAGTATGGAGAACTTGGCTCTTGATACAGTTGCTCAGGTGAAAGCTGATTAAACTATCAATTCTCACTACATCACTCATACAATTTCCTCTTAAAAGGTTGGGAGAATCTGCATTTTGAGCTTGGGAGTGAAAGGGTAAATATGGGGTGTAGTGACGTCACGCACCTGTCTTTTTCCTCGTTGGAGGCCTTCAACTCAGCAATAACCTGAAGAAAAACAATAATCAAAACCTAAAACCTCTTCTTAAGTGAACAGATCCTTCGGATACCGTGGACACGGTAAGGCCCTTTTCAAACTTAATGCAAATGAACAAAATCGCTATTGTTTGAGCTAATTTGCACTGAGTTCGGCACGGCAATGGTGCGACGTTTGAAACGGGCCTAAGTGACTCACGTTGCTTGAGCTGCTGTTCTCTCTTTCAAAATCCAACAGCTGTGCTCTGAGAATTCCCTCTGCAAAGAAACAAAAAGGAACGTCGTTCGCGGCTCAAGTCACATTTCAACTCGTCTCCTCTCCACTTTTGTCCATTTTCAATCTTCTTTTTGCACACTTGCTGTCATGGGCAGTAAGGAAAAGTAGAACACAGCAGTTCCATCAATAGACTAATTTCTCAAGGTTGCGCGCAAATCCAAACGCGACGGGCCATAACATTCCTTCGATGTGAGAATTAGTTAGCGAGCACTCACCCGTGAATGCTATAGAAAAACGGCTTTGGATTCCAACCCAAACAAAAGCGTCCTCCATGAAGGAACGTTTAAAAGTAAATTTGACTTTTTGTTAAATTTGAAATTTTGGCCCGCCAAGAATGCGTGCGCAATTTGAGAAGCTGGCTTATTAGTGCGTAAATCTCACGTTTTCGGATCAGATCGTCGACGAGAGTTTGTCTGCGTTGCTTTCGGTTCTGCAAGTACTGCATGAGATTTTGGAGCGTCTCACAGTCCTCAGGGGATGCCAGCTAAAATAAAACAAACAAAACAATGAAAAAGATAGGAAAAAAGACTGGGACCAAGTGTGGTTGAAAAAAACGAAAACGCGCCAAATCGCAGCAACCAAGAGAAAACCCCGTGATCCTTTGCGCTCACTTGCGTCAACATGGCTGACACAGGAGCCCGCAAAATGGCACAGCATGGGCTTTGCCTGTCTCTTCTTTTTCGGGCGCCACGATCTCAAAGTGAAGTTAGAATTCAATGTTTGGGTTTCATTGACTCATACATTTCTCTTCCCGTACTTACCTCCATAAATGGAAATGGTGGTCCCATGGTATGAACAGGCTTGGCAACGATCACTTGTTCTTCCCCTCCTTGGAGCAGCAACAGCAAAACGAAACAAAAAAAAAAAGCCTTTAAAGTAAGCTCCTTCTTGTAATATTTATCTGCCGACTAAATTCATCAGTACCTGATTTTACACTGAAACTTGACCATTGATTCTATTTGAACATCAATACATTGCACAAAAACAACTTAACCTCAATTGAACAGCGTACAGTACATAAAATAAAGAAAGGGAACTATACCTTCACCATTCTCGTCCACTTGTGCAAGTGCCTCTTTGTATATTTGGTTTGCTGAAAACAAACGAAAATTAATGTTATTGTAGTCACCCAACACTGCATCACAACGTATTTGAACCAACAAACCAAGATATACAGTATACAGTAAAGTAAAATTCTTGGAGTGGTTTACTATGGCTGGGTTCATTTGATGAAAATATACAATGTACAACCTAGTCTGTGACAATTAGCAGTGGCCATATTTTCATAACTTTGCATCAGCTATATACATGTACTCTGCAGCAATATGTAATGTAAGTTGTAAAAATATTGTATATCACTTCAATACCTCTCCTTCTGCCAGGTGTCAGTCCTGTATCAAACCTGAGAATGCAACAAAAAATTGTCACCTTTTGGACAACTGAATTGCCATTTGATAGTTTCCTGGCACGGAAGCTGATTGAACAAAATAATAACATGAACAGCATTGTAATGAACTCAACCAGGAGCGATGAAAGGCAGAAACTTGCCTGATATCTTCTGGTCGTGCTACAACAACATCTTGAGTCAATTCAGCAAACTTCATAACATGCTGGGAAAAGGGAGATAAATACAGTTTTGGTACAGTATGAACAACACAGACTTTCTCAAAATATACTGTAATATACTTGAATTCCCAGATGTGTTAAATTTACTTACCACACTCTCGTCAAACTCTTCTGCACTGGGATTCAAGCAGACAACCATTCTGACCTAGAGTAGATAGTGTTGATAAAATATGTTGTAATGAAGGTTGGATAACAACTGACTGAATACAAAAACATAGAGGAAAACAACTGAAAAGGAAAACAAAAACAAAGAAATAGAAGATTGAGAAGAAAAAGAAAAAGACACATTTAAGAAAAAAAAAAAAGATAGAGATACAGTAAGCTTATGGCTCCAACATGATTTAACTGAAATGCTCAACATGGCAAATGGTTTGAACCCAGGAGTGTGAACAGTAGGTTGGTTGTGATCGTCCGGGTTAGAGTAGTCTCCAGAAAGACTGTTGTTGGTGACTGACGTTTCGACTACTTGAGCGGAAGTCATCTTCAGAGTCAAGTGACTCTGAAGATGACTTCCGCTCAGGTAGTCGAAACGTCAGTCACCAACAACAGTCTTTCTGGAGACTACTCTAACCCGGACAATCACAACCAACCTACTGAAATGCTCAAGTAAGAAAACACAAAACTAGCAAAGCTCAATCCTGATCCAAAACAAGAATGCCAATATAATACAAAATAATATATACAATCATGTACCTTTCCTTCCCCATCAAAGAAATTCTTGAAAAGGTGGGTAAGCTTAGAATCTCTATAAGGAACAATCTGAAAAAAAAAAAAAACAACTAACCATGGTAAGATGATCCAATTGCACAAATTTTCACTGTTTACAAAATATAGTCAACTCCCTCTAAGACAGACACCATAGGGACCAGCTCCAACTGTCCATTTTAGAGAGGTGGCTGCACCTAAAAAGAGTTCAGTTAGAGTAAATGACTGAAAAAACGACAGGGACCACTCCTGCCAGGTGTCCGTCTTAGAGAGGTGTCCGTTAAGAGGGAGTTGACTGTAATGTAATGTAATTTGTACCTTGGTTTAAAAAACAGGTGGATTTGCAGTACAGAAATAAAAAATAGTACAGTCATGTACTGTACCTTTGCCGGTATCCCACTGCCATGATTACTTTGGTTTTCCCTAAGAACCTCTATGCAAGTTCTGAGAGTCATAAGTGAAGCATTGATGTTGCCTGAAAAAGAGAAAGATACAAATCAATAGTTAATTACTGTATCAGACTTACATTGTACTGAGCTACACTGTACATCTGCACGAAGGACTGTGTACAGAAATTTTCATGAAGATGTTCTAGAAGTTCATATTTGGCTTAGGTTCTGAAATCTTTGACTAAATTTTAGTATGATATCAGTTTTACAATGTACATTATTCAGTATTCATACCTGCTTCTCTGAGACGGTCTCCACCAGACTTGGTTCTGTAGGTTCGTTCCGAGCCAGCCAGGTCACACAAAGACAAGGTAGCAACTGCAATCTGATCTTTATCCTAAAGTGACATAAATATATAATAATATTTCTTTATTATTAACTCTTACAGTACATATAACTTGAGTGGATTGATACCTTAGTTGATCAATTCCTCTTTGCTCACCTGCAAAACTTCCTCACCATCAGGATCTAGGGGAGCCTGGACCAGTTTGATTGCAAACACACTGTGGCTGCGGCTTGACTCGCGGTTCAGGATGGTTTGTGCTACTCTTCTTCTTTTTTGACCTGGAAATAAATGTGAAAAAACATCTCAAGCCAGCGTACAAAAGCCCATCCACGTCGATATAGTCATGTACCAGCCTCCCAACCCATTTATCCCATAGTGAGTTCTGTCCCAAGAAACTGATTCATTTTGGTACTTTTTCATGCAGTATGCCAACCTTTCCAGAATGCTTCATAAGCTTCCTCTGTACTTTTGACTTCCACTTCAGTCACACCACTAACGTACATGTTGCGATTGATGTCTTCCCGGAGCGTTTTGGACACAGGTGGCCTGGATTAGAACAAAAAAAAAAGGAAAAATTACCTAAATAGGACAAGGGGCAAATAAGAAACTGCATTATAATGCATCTCTTTGGACTTACTTTGGGCATATTGGATCAACAGGAGAAGTATCCAACAGATCATAAATGTAGTTGTTGTAGATCTCATAGTAGGAGATAAAGACTGCATAGCTGTTGTCTTCATCAACCTGTGGATTGGTGTAATCATACAGTGTAAAATATTATTGTACTTGGGTGTTATTGTCAGTAATATGTCTAGTATGAGCAGCAGTATATTAAGGCTGCAGTAGGGCGATTGGCTCTAATCCAGAATAAGGATGTTGATCTGTACAATTCTTTGCTTTGGAGTTGACGTGGAACCTACAGATGTACAGCATCAGGAGTTGTTTGAAATGCCAGCATGAAGGTTTTCAAAACAATTTTGAATGAAACATCTCCCAGAACAATTTAGTCGTTTTATCTATTCCTACCAGTATTCCAGAATAGATCCAATCATTCGCAGCCTAAATTCTTACTTTTCCCTCCCCTAACACATTGTTTATACCATAGCAGCATACTTACATTTGGGATGTTAACTTGCACAGGTATTCTCACCACATCTGCAAAGTCATTGTCCAGATTTCTACAAAACAGGTGCAAGAGAATAAATGCAAAATACCAACAACACTAATAACACATGGACAATTGACAATGAGACTGGTACATGCACCTGTCCAGTATTCAGAGACTCCCCCCATTGACGTTTCAACACATCAGTCTAAAAAAGTCATTACCCAGGCGTCAGATTGTTTCTTTGCTGTTTGACATGTCGTAACAGACAATGAAATTACTGAAAAGAACAACTAATACAATGATTCTAATTCAAGGGATTTTCAAGCTTCTGAAATAAATTTATAAGCTACAGTAGCTATAGTCTGAGCTTCCTGGGTGATACAGTGCTCGACATTAAGGTTTTAGGTTGGTTGCCCTTCAGACTGTAGATTGACTTCAAGCAATAGAAAGTTTCATAATTTCTAGTTGCCCAGCCCAGAATTTACCTGTCCGACCAAAGTTTTGGTTGCCCCGGGCAAGCGGGCAACCGTTAATGTCAAGCGCTGTGATACATGTAACTCACTTGTTGCGGCCATTTGGAGTCGGTGCGGCAGCCTTCAAGGCCTCCTCTCTGCCTCTTCTTTCTCGTTCCAGGCTGGCCTCTGCCTCAGTTTGAACATCCACCGCATTGGTTTTAACATCTGGCTTGAACACCTAACAAAGTTTTAAAAGAAGCCAACAATCTCAAAGCAAGAACTATACCATACTTGTGTAGGCCAGTTCTGTTTACGAATGCAAAAGCAGTCAGCTTAAACATCAAGCAAAGAGAGGCTGGGACTCAGAAATGTGACCCACTTTACCAAGGTCAAGGGAATCAATTAAATATACTGTAGCCAGTCGGGAAAATGCAAAAACATCTAGCTTTGCATGTTATATTTTGTGAATGGTAGATGGCTTTTAGGTAATCTCACAATTCTGCAGCTTTGCCTTGTAATCTAGCTGGTATGAACATGATGTACTGTACATACAGACATGTATTATGTCATTTTTCTGTAACACTTACAAATCTGTCTGTTTGAAACTCTCCCACACTGTTGAAAATGACATCGAGACAACTTGGGAGCAGTCCACTATCACTGGGTGTCCCGGTCATTGTGTGTGTCTTCCCAGAGCCAGTAATGCCATAAGCAAATATCAAGCCTGTGACACAAACAATCATGATCAGAATATTATTCTTGGGCGGTACATGTACAACATAGTACATGTAAATAATACTTAGACAGTAGAGAAAGAAGCCAACACCAAACCATACTTGTACATTAAGGGTGGAAATATTTTAGAATCTTAAAAATTTAAATGGCAATTTATCATAATATGTAGCTTTTGTAATAAAACAGATTTAGTTTATTGTGAATTACTGTAAACTGACAGACTACCAATTTCATTTTGCTGAGGACATAGCTCCTTATAAAAAATTATTAGCACTTACCATTCTTTCCATGAATAAGATCATCCACAAGAGGGTACGCCACGTGATTAAACAACTGCTTCTGGGACGTGTTTTCATCAAAGACATATTTGAACGTGTACTGCGTCTGATATGTGCACAAGCAAAAGGCAAAAGGAGTTAAGGGGTGATAGTACCAGGGTGCAATCAATTTTTATGACAGCTCGCCCAAGCGTGTAGCCATGACGCTGGAAGTTCAACGTCACATCTACAGTATTATGCCTGTTATATTCATGCATCTACAATTTATGATTATCTATGAGATTTGCATTCTATACCTGCCAATGATATATAACTAATTATAAATAAATATAAATTAAAGTATTAATGCTCTAAATTTCCTTTCAACAGTAGTCCATAAGTTACAGTACAGTATACCAGTAAGTGAAATGTCAAGTTTGGCATAAACACGTACATACATACATTCTGTAGGCTATACCTATAGTATCGTATGTGTTGGTGACACATTCTTAATCTCAAAGTATCTTCGCAGTAGAAAGCAACATAGTTCTAAATACTGTACCTCAAGTTTGTGCCCAGACTTGTAGTTCTGTGAATTCTGTTTTGCATGGAAGAGGAAGAATGTCATAGAAATATTATAACTAAAGTGTTCCATTTTTTGCCTTGTTCATAATCCGTAGATTTCAGAGGTGTATAACATGAGGCCGGCCGGGAACATGCACAATCACCTGACAACATACAAAGTGTCAAAATAAACTATCGATCAGTGTACAGACACGATAAGATATACCATGTATGTATTTCATGCTGTACCTTGGGCGCTGTCAACTGAAGGACACTTTCACTAAGAATCTGCAAGCATGATTCGGTGTCGTTGTTGTCTAGAGGCCTGACCCGGCAATATACCTTGAGGAAAAAAGCGTGGCATTTGGTAAAACCATAAAGTAAACTGAGCATGCTTGAATTCATGTCTGACTTTCGATGTTATCCCCTCGCGACTCCAGTTCGCTCTGTTATGGTGACATAACTATAAAACTTCATTAGTCGAGCCTCGAAACTGATGCAAACATGTACAAAGCATGTGCAATTTATATGCGTCCTTTCTTTATGTATCAGCTACGTGTATCTATCAACGTTTCGTATCCTACTCCCATACCCTGTCTTTTTGAAAAAATCAGCTTCATTATACGTCTGATTAAATCAAACTTACCTCAACTGGATCCTGATTCTTGTTTCCTGACAGTTTTCTTGGAGTCTTTCGAGGAGTCTTTGACACCGAAACTGGAGTTTTCGGACTGCAAAACCCAGGAAAGAAACCGTGTCACGACTGAAGTCCGCGTTGGCGTTATACTAAAGGAATTCTAAGTACTTACATTGGCCGCATGATCGGCAGAGCGCTCCTCTTCTCGCACAAAATAGGCTAAACTCCTTGTTCAACTTTGGCGCGTTCAAGATGTCGGTCAAAGAAACCGCCTTGAACATGTTGGTTTCAAACCGACCAATCAGTGACACTTGTTGCGCGTCTCCGCTGCTAATTTATTCGCGGGCTCGTTGCTTGCTTTCCTTGTGTTCCCTTTTTATCGGGAATGCAAAAAGAAAAGAGAGAACAGAAGAAATAGAACAAAGAGAGCAATAGTTGGTCCAGAGAAATTTAGAATAGGGTTGTGGCCCATGTTAGCCAAAACTCAGCGAGAACTCCACCCCAGACTCACTCTTGAGTTTATGGTGGGGAGGGGGTAAGGTGGGATTGTGCAAGTAAACGTGGCAACTACCAGCACTGAATGACAGTCTGTTGTCTGTGTCATAAATCCTCTTCGGCACGAACCACCTTCACGGCAACACGTTGTTTGAGTGGGCACCATACTCATCACAGATCGCCTTGGACTCTCGTCAAGAACAAAAGTGAATCATTTAGAAAACAACACTGAGGTAGGGAGATGGGCGAGATAAATACCGGTGGCACAACGACATCCGAGCTTGGTATTTTTGGCGTGATTTTTAGGGTGTACTTAATTCTGACTTGATTAAGTCAAGAGTAATTTTAACTGCACGCTCGAATCTTGCAAAAAAAAAAAATGACAATGAAACCTTCACCTTGTTTGAAACACGCTTCAGATTCCGTTGTAGCCTGCGGTACGGGTCGCGCGCTCGCGTGGCGGACGTCCAGCTGAACAAAGCTAAGATTATGAACCTGTGAGGAAACAAGACTCTCTTGTGTTGTAAAATAAATTCGCTTCAGGCCAGCTTCAGCAAGAAGACCGGCTACGAAAATATAAATGTCTCGTTTTGCGTGACAAATCGCAACACCATGCCTTTGTCTTCGTTGTGCATTGTCAGGAGGTGAAATTCTGAATAGTCTCGATCTTTTCTTAAAGCGGAATGCAGTTCTTTTAATTGCCTAGCATCAATGTAACGTACATCTGATATATATTCCAGCTACACGAACTTTTAAAACCCATTGTTGGAATCACTAATCAGTTATTTATACACAAGGGTTTCTTTGTTCGACATTTTTTTTTTTTTTATTATTTCTTTATTTTCATCGTTATGCTTGTCCGTCTGGGGCATGTATTTCAGTGATGGTCAAATTGGCTGACGAATAAAGATGAGCGCTTGTCACAAATTTTGCTTTCTAAAGAAAAATCACAGGAATGCATGTCGTCTGGTATTTGACCGGAAATCCTATGAGGGCGAGTTCGCGTAAAACAACGGGGGAACTATTTTTCTGTTCCGACACCCACCCCCCACCCCCCCCCCCCCTCCCCCCACCCCCATTTTATATATTTTATATAGTATAAAGAGCCACACCCATATTCTCGGTCATCTTGGCATCCCGGCTTGTTTCTTAGTCAGGCTTCCTGTTTTACGGTCAGTATTCCTTCTACTTTCGCCAGCAGGGCAAAGATGATGAAGACATTCAGCTTGTTGCTCCTGTTACCTCTGGTATTTGCCGACAATTCAGATGTCTGTGCAAAGAAAGGTCAGTTCTATACTCTGGAACTTACCTCGTCAGTCGCAGGCTGTAGGTTGGTTTAAACATGCGCAGAAAATACACTCTAATCATTTATTCCTTAGTCAATGATGTTAAAGCCGAGATGACTACAAGCATGGAAAATCTGAACAGCAAGGTCGACAAGGTGTTGAAGAAATTCAACAAAGTTTTGCTCACCAATACCGAACTAAACCGAAAACTGGAAAAAATTACCGCCAAGCTGACTCCAATCAGCGACGAACTAAACCAGTGCATCAAGAGGACTTCGTTTTCTCCGATCGGGATCCCGCACAAAGGTATTTAATTATACCCTGTTCCTGGAGGTTTCCTCCCCATGCAGCAAACGTATGGCAATAGTGATATTCAAATCAACAATGACAGAGAATGGGTATTTACAAAAAAGAGAAGGGAGAACTAAAACTGGAAAGAAATGGAAGGGAATAAGAGAAAATAGAAAGGAGTTTACCTTGATTCTCAAGAAATAGAAACATTTAGACCTCGGAAATTTAAAATTTCAAGAATCTGATCGATGTCGATGAAAAAAAAATGCTAACACTTGTCTAGAGGTTAGATTCCGACGAGTTTAGCTAAATGAATATACGACGAGTAGAGAGAGGGGGGAGGGACAGGGTGAATAAATATATCTTATTAGACACTTAGGCGTGTAGTACGGCTGTATATTTTTACGAGTCGTGCAGTATTTTGGCGAGCCGCTTCGGCGAGCCAAAATACAAACGACGAGTAAAAATATACAGCCGTACTATACGCCTAAGTGTCTAATAAGTTATTTATTATACAACTCCCTTAGTAAAAGATGTAAATTATTTTTAAATCGCGGTATGTTGTGTGACCAAAGTGACATGTTTTCCGCGCGCGATATGTCAATCAAGTTTAGTGCCGTGTGCAGAAAGCAAGCGCGGATTTTGTACTTGCAGTACTTCTAGTCGTTGTTTTCTGAGCCGAGTAACAGTGAAGCTGAAAGAGGTACTTTAAACAAAGTTTGCGGGGAGATCTGAGATACTACATCACATAATGTGGTCGTAAACAGAACAAATTGGACGAACGAGATGTGTCAACACTCTTCGTTTTCGTCGAGTGCCATGAATCAACAAACAGCCAGTTCTCGCCTTCTCCTCGCTTATGAAGTATGAAAAGGACTTTATCTTGTGACCAGTGGTGGTACAGTTCGCATACAAATTGCCGTT
This sequence comes from Plumapathes pennacea, assembly GCA_964036295.1. Classification (NCBI taxonomy): domain Eukaryota; kingdom Metazoa; phylum Cnidaria; class Anthozoa; order Antipatharia; family Myriopathidae; genus Plumapathes; species Plumapathes pennacea. The sequence continues at coordinate 6,172,723 of OZ038463.1, read as the reverse complement.
TCTCGATAGAGGTAATCATTGCCTGTTGTTGCAAGTCGATGCCATAGATCTTGAACTGGAATTACACGCCGAGGCAAATCCAACGGCTGCCGTGTTGAATGCCGACAAGATCTCGTTTCGAGATTGACAGGGATTCTTAAACTGCTCTCAGAAATATTGATCTGCTGGAAACACTATGGCCTGATAACTGAACTGTGGTGTGTGGTCTGAAATTTTGTGGAATGGAAGATTAGTTATGTTACGGAAAATTCAGTTGATTTTCTGACGAAGAAGCTGATCTCCGTGCTCGGTTTTGCGTATCGGATAGTAAGCCAGGTCAGTTTAAATTCTGTGCTTCTTTCTTTGCTTAATAATCTCTAGAAGTAATGTAAATACCAGCTGTGCACAGGGTGACTTTTATACGAAAAAAACGAAAGAAAAGAATTAACGGCAATGAATGAAGAAATCGTTTTTTTTTTCCTTAGCAACGTTGAATACGGCTGTATCTTTTTTACGTGTCTATGGAGTTATTCGCACGTTACTATGCGGTATTTTCACGTTACTAAGGGAGTTGTATAATAAAGAGAGATAGTGAGTCACGTGTGAGTTGAATCACGACCAGGCAAGTAAAAGAAGATCAGGGGAAAAAGAGAAAAGAAATATGTGAAGGAGACAGAAAGGAAATTCGTCTATACTTGTAAGCTAAGAGTCAAGGCCAGATTAACAGTCAACACAAGAATGTAAAACAACGTGGTACTCCGTTTTGTTTAGTGCATGATAATATATTATCTATTATTGAATTTTATAAAATAACTGTGATACTACGCGCGCCCTGATTGGCTAAATAACCGTGTTAGATGAGGCTTTAAAAAATAACCGTGATACTACGGCGGCCTCGTGGTTTCCTTACGCTACTCTCGTGTTCTTCCAACTTCCCGCGTGTTTAGATGAGGCTATATTACACGGTGACGTGTTACATATTTCTTAAATGACAATTTATGGTGCGTATCTAGATTGCGCCCTTGGAATGCAGTCTGGTTACATTGAAGATAGTGCGATCACCGCTTCGTCCCATTACAAGTCCGACCTTTGGATGTGGCTGCCATTGGGTGCTCGCTTGTTTAAGACGGACGATTTTGACCAACACATCATAGGCGGATGGTGCCCGGAGAACACCGAGGATAAAATGTACCTCCAGGTTAGACTGATAAGACCTTAGTGCTGCTTTTGTACTTTCACTGCTGTTTGACGATCTAGAATCCAGAAAACCCAAATGTACTGGAATCCTGAAGGTTTGCATCTGGAAACGTAGGACCAGTTTCGGTTTCCTAACATGGGATGATTATTTAATTGTGATTTACATACTTTGCCGAGTTAGCTTTTCAAATACAAGAAATGATCAGGGCCCAGTTCTTCAAAGCTCGATTAAGTTAACCTGGGATTAAGCAAATTCGTTCCCCTCAGTTCTTGAACAACAAATTGAAGTGTTTTGAGAAAAGACGAACTAGAAAACTTGTTCTGTTCAAAACATGTCGAGGAAGTCGTGTTGATGACGGAAATGTTCTCATTTTCAGACTCAAAAACGACAGCAAAGTTGAGACCTAATCCAGGATTAGCTTAATCGGGCTTTGAAGAACTGGGCCCTGACGTTTTAGATGAGAAAAACATCAAAACGTGGCTCTGTACGCATGGCTACAAAATCCCATACTCGTCTGTGACTTTCCTAACTACTTACAAAGTGAATGTATGAGTGACAGAGCGATAATTGATTCTTGGCTATTAAACACCAAATTCTCCTCACTCTATGGTATATCTCTGGTGAGACATGACATTTGATCACTCTTAGCCACGCCCTCGTTTTACTCATTCCAAATTTTCACAGATTGAACTTGAAAGACCTCAGGCAATCACCCACGTGGCGACCCAAGGGAGGTACAACTTCAATGTATACACGAAGAGTTTCAAGCTCTCCTACAGCTTGGATGGTAAAAACTTCACAATTTATCAGGAGGGTGGACAGGACAAAGTAAGTTGGTAAATTGATAACATATACCTGCATCCGTCGTCTCGTTAACCTCTGTACCTGTCTAGAATCCCTTGGAAATATTTTGACCCTGGCTCGCATAAAACTGCGGTTCAGGACACCAGAAACGAGTTCTGTAAAAGATTTTAAGTCGATTTCGGAATAGTTCAGTGTCCGTGTGAACGACGTAAGTGTTCTCAAAACCGTTTCAATTTGGAACGGTTAAAGATGTGATCTCAGAACGGTTCTGAGCTTGTATGCACACGACACCAGGACGGGCTTACTCGAGTCAAACTTTTTTTTTTTTTTTTTTTTTTTATCATTCCCCTTTGATTTGTATTATCAACGAGGAAAAGGTGAAAGACAGTAATTTTCTCTACTCAGGAGTTCACTACAGCTCGGACCTCTGGTGATTCCTTGGCGTACAGCACCATAAGTTCTCCTTTCACGGCACGGTACGTCAGGTTTCTTCCCACCACTTGGGAAAGTTCGCCATGCTTGAGGGTGGAGCTCTATAGCTGTGGAAAGAAGTGAGGTAAGTCAAAAGGCACTGCGCAAGTGTAATGTCTACAAAATAATGAGCCATACTTAGGAACATTGATCCAATACATACCAAAATATAATTACATCGCCAACCACAGAGGATGTATATACCTTTAATCTACCAGAATAGTGATCGTAGTAATGTGCAATTATTATTGCTTTAATTTACTTTGAGGAAGGGATTAATTAAATAGTGCGAGAAAATGTCGTCATGCTTGTTTGTGTGAGGAGATCGCACGCAGGTTTTTCTGTAAGTTATTTCTGATTGGTAAAGAATGCTTGAAGCGACCAAAAAGCGAAGCAAGCAACGCAAAATCAAAAGCAATAAAGCCGTTTTCGGATGACTTTCGAAAGCAATCGTGTAATTGCTTTGGCTTTAGTTGCGTTTTCTACGCTTTTGGATCGGTCCAAACAACTTTAGCAGCATTCTTGGCCAATCGAGAACAAAAGCAAAACCTGGTTGCGATTGTCTCGCGCAAGAAAGCAAGTGGCGATGGCGTATTCTCGCATTGCCGATTGGTTTCTTCTTCAAAGTAAAACCAAACGCGGGTTACTTTTGGCTTCTCTTTCGTTCAGCCCGGCTCTGTGATTGTTGGTGTACTTGCTTTGGTTTTGGATTTCGACAGTCATCCGAAAACCGGTCTAACACGGTTAATTTCGGCAGTCAATTTCAAACCGGTCTATTTGTAACATGTATCGTAAATAAACCCGCATTTTCTGAAATCGATGACAATAGCCGGGGGGAGGGGGAGGGGGGGGGGGGGGGGGGAGGACTCCCACATAAATATGACGGGGTTGCTCGTCGGGAATTTTCGTTTTGACCCCCAAGAGGTACTAAAACGGGCGTGGCTCGAGCTTATTTTGGCCCCTAATAGGTACCAATAAAAGCATACCAATAATTTAAAGTTTCGATGCCTTTAATGGTTAAAGATAATATCATGAAGCACTTCATCCCTTGCTGTTTTCAAACAAAAACGTTCATTCAACTAACACCCAACGCCTAAACGGTACCACGTTACATAAAAATGTCAGCGTTTGATGTTGAGCACCCTAAGCGGTACCAAAACCCGTGATTATGACCCCTAAGAGGTACGACGAGCATCCCCGTCATTTTTATATGGGGTCCCCCCCCCCCCCCCCCCCCCCCCCCTCCTCCTCCCCTCCGCGGAGACAATAATTGCGGGTATTCTGTAGTTACTCCCAAAGCCTGTAGTGTGATAAAGCTATTAACACCAGAAGTAAAACAAATTCGTCTAACAATTGTGCTATATGTTTGTCTCTTTTGCAGAACCACAGCTCCTACACGCGCGTCTTGTTTTTAACGCTTTCACTGCCTGCATGTCTTCCTGACAAAATTAATTGAACTTTAAAAATACCGGCACGAACTTTGCTCAGAACGACGAAAACACTGCAGGCTCGTTGCAAGCTTTCGTTTGAGTGGTCACACCTTTAGGTTTCATTTGACAATTCAGTAGTTGGGAAGTGAACACTGCTACTAGAACATGTATACTCTTTTAGAGCTTTCATTTGCGTGGTGACAGATTTAGGTTTCATTTTGACAGTTCAGTAGTTGGGAAGTGAACACTGCTATTAAAATGTACTCATTGAGAGCTTTCATTTAAATGATCACACCTTTAGGTTTCATTCGACAGTTCAAGGAGTTGGAAGTGATCGAGCACTGCTATTAGAATGTACTCATTGAAAGCGTTCGGTAACACCTTTAGGTTTCATTTGACAGTTCAGGAGTTGGAAGTTTTCTGGGCTGAGACAACTTTACATGCAGTGGCAGTGAAAGTGTTAAATGAGGAGTTCCGTCTCATGGATCGCGCCTATGTGCCACGGAATGTAAACTAAATGCAAGATTAATTAAGCTAGAGTAGTCCAGGTTTCTTTTCCTCTTTTTTGTCCATTCCTAAAATAATCAAATCGTCTATATCGATATCAAACGAAAACATCCCCTGAGCTCTCTCAACAGGGATGTTTTTTCAGCCGGTTTTCCGAGGGCTCAAAATTTGCTGGGCATGGCTTTTGCATAAGGCCATTCCGGGAATGGGGTTTGGAGTGTCGTTTGTTTTTTGTTCTGGGATATACCGCTGCATTAGGGTTTCGTTATTGATGGTTGTCTTTTCTGTATCTGGGCGCCTTTGTCATGGTCGTATCTGAACAATCAGTCTTGATCTTTCTGCCAGGGCTTCTATTTCTTGATGTTATATAGTGCCCTGAGGTTTCAAATAATGCCGTTTTTATTTCATTGATACACTGTGGGGACAATTGTGTTAGGGGAAAAGAGATACGTGGGTATAACCTTGAGCAGTGTCGCAAACTAAGGAAAATAGTCTTGCGTGGAGCAGTAAACAGTACTACGGTTGGTCTCTTTGTTAGGGTCAGGATTTGAAAGCTGCAGTTGTAACCATCCCCCTGCCCCTCCCTACTCCCCTGTATCCGTTCAGCCTTGACACGTGCGAGTGTATTAAGAGAAACATTTGATATCATGTAAAGGCCAATATCAGTATTTGTTAAATCTGAATAGTCAACTCCTTGACTTTCTGGTTCCGAATGTTTACAAAATAGTGCTTGCTTAACACGGGCACTATTAAATTGGCCACTGCAAAATTTTGGTGTTGATTTTTAAATCCCTGTGTTATCGAAGAAAAGTCTATTTTGTTGCTGTTTATGGACTGGACTCTCTGTAGCTAATCTGTTTCTTTCTTTCAGCAGGACTGAAATTATAGTCATTTTTAAAGAAATGAAAACCGTGTCGAGTTTATAGTCTAATATGAGGTGTCATTACGGTATAATATTCAGCCTATATACGACCTATATTTATCCCTGTCTAATTGGTTCTCAAAGGACAAAGAAGGAAACAGCCCGTTTTCTCTCATTAGAAACCTGGAGCTCTTAACATTGTATTCATCGTTTTGCATTGCTTAATATAGAAAATTCGAGATACAGAAGATTAACTTCACCACCAAGGCATTAGTATCTCGGACGCCGTTTATGAGTAATTACTGACCATGTAGTCTGCTCATTATCTAAAGTTAGGCCTGTTTCAAACGTCGAACTTCACATGCGTCGAATACAGTGTAAATTACCTGAAACAGTAAAATTTTGCTCATTTGCATTGTATTCGACGCGTGTGAAGTTCGACGTTTGAAACAGGCCTTAAATTGCACTAGATTTGAATTGTGCAAAATTGGTTGGTGATGACCACTGATCATTATAACGTATAACAAATGAATGCATTAACTATTTTAAATCATCTGCAACCTTAATTTGACACATGTTATGTACTTATTGGTCGGTTCACTACGAAAACATAGTCAACTCATCAATCACATAAAACCCCGATCTGGCAACTAAGATACATCTCAAAGGAGATCAATATCATGTGCATGAGCTAAAGGTATGCGAAAGTATGAGAAATATTACTAGGATACTTAAAGACTATTGCCTTATAGCACTGAGTTTTTTTTTTTTTTTTTTTTCGTTTGTTCACTTTGCCACCGGTGTGTCTTGGCTCCCTCTCGCGGTTTCGTCTTCAATTATTTAAAATAATCCCCACTACGTTACTTCAAATTGGCAAATATCTGAGCCTGTTCTTTGTCGATCCGAAAATATATAGCAATCTCCAAAGTCAAGATTTCTAGTTGATTACAACAATGATGCTGTCTGGTTTTGCTGCTGTCTCAGGTGTGTACATTGTTATATACATTGAACTCAATATTTGTTTAACAGCAGATGTCAGTGCACTTCATGCCAACCGACTGCAAATTGTTTTGATCCACGACGGACCAAGCGAAAGTACTGCTCTCAAGGTTAGTACATGTTGACCGCAACTATCATTATGATCCATCAAATATTTCCTCTCGAGCGTGATTGGTGAAACCGTGACACGTGATTGAATACCAAGCAGACGTTAGCGAACTTTCGCTGGTCATTACAAACATTTGTTCATTCAGTCACACAAAAGCATTACAAGATGACTACCGACAGAGTTGAACAGCAATCCATTGGTCGAACTGAAAACAGTTCCAGAAAGCACCAAAAAACTTCAGTTAAACAAGCTTCACTCTTTGCTACTTGGAACATGCAGAAAATATCCTCAAACAAATACCTGTATTTGCGCATTTATATTACCTCGCCAAAAGTAGTGTATTATTTTGTACAGAAAATTAATCACACGGATGAACACCAGCAATGTGTACTACATTACACATGACATTGCTAAGTACAAATGAGTAGCTCATTGGCCGATTCACGAAAACATTTTAACTCACAAAACCACAAACAAGGCATATATCTCAAAGTTTATGTACTCCAGGAAATTAATTAAAAGTGGACAGAGTTTGAAACTCAGTGAAATAAAAAACAAAGACTGACTGTAATATTGTCTGTCTCGTGAGTAGTTTAATTTTTTGTTTGTTTATTTTTTAGTTTCGCGAACCTGCCGTCGCTAATGACTTACATCTTCAATTATTTATAGCACCGTAATGCGCAACGCTATGTTTATCACTTAATATAATAAATACCTGTTCTTCTTCGATGTACAGCGGTTCCAAGAGTAATGCTTTGTTTTGGCAAGTTGGTTTTACTGCTGTCTCAGGTAGGTAGGTTACATAGAGATTACTTCATGGAAAGTGCGTGCGTACGGTTTTTATTCACGAGTTGTGAAGTATCATAAAACGAACGAGCGAGGCTTTGCGAGCGAGTGAGTTTTATGATACGAAACAACGAGTGAATAAAAACTGTACAAAGCACTTTCCATGATGTTTTCTGTTTATTATATACATACTGAGACATTTATGATGGGACCGGGAAACCCTTTAAAAGTAGTGAAAAATCGTCGTTCGCAGCTTGTGATTGGACGAACGATTTTTTTCACGTGTGAAAAGCGTCGTTCGCGGCCTCTCATTGGCTAGAACTCATTTGCGTACGAAATTTTACGATATGGCTTTTTCGTGAGTATGTCTCAGTATGTATATAATAAATTGTTATACGCATTCAATTCGCCATATGCCAAAGCAAGATGTTGTTTGTTTGTTTGTTATAAGTTATTGTTGTTTTCATTTTTTTTTTGACTTAAAGTGCACATAAGCCTTCAGAGGATACATTTTTATACGAAATTAGGAAGTAATCTAAGCAACTTATGCCCAAAAGAAAGCCCTTCCGAAGCGTTCTTATATTTTTTTTCGCCCGGTCAACATGCGAAAAAGTGCCATTTTGACTTCCGGTTTAGATTTGTCCGCGTAAGATGATTGATCAAGGGCCTGGGCTGTGACGTCAGAGGAGTGGCGTCTCGACTCGTCCGAACAGAGTTTTCACCGGTTTTACTCCGAAATGCCTTATAGATGTGTTGTTGGAGGCTGCTCCTGGGAGCCAGATCATAAGCAAGGATTCGCATTTTATATGTTTCAGTTTCCGAATGACCAAAGAGGTGAAGCGAGGAAGCGAAAGAGAAATGGTCCAGTTTGTCAAGGCCAAACGTGTGAAATGGGAGCTGACGATCAATTCCGGTTCTGCTCAGCTTATTTCAAACCAGATGATTTTGACATTGCATGGAATTGACAATAACGAATTGCACAATCTCGACTTGGACCTGGTAAAGGACAATCTCGGTATTGTAGTACAAAGTTGATAAGAAGGGGAAAGATTGACCGAGTAATCGTCGGGTCCCACAATTTGTCGACGGGTAGTAATAAGTAATTATATTTAATCCAAAATATATTCAGCTGTGGGAAGTTTGTTACCTTTTCTATCGTAGGTATCGAATATCAAATGAGCAAACCATCGCGTTCGCCGAAGGTTTATGGTCGATGAGGTCAACACTGCGACACTGCAATTCATGTTTGAAACCGAGCGAAAGATGGTTTTTCGGCTAGATTTTTCTAGGGCTATAGTCGACCGTGTGCCGGATTTGTGGCACATATTTACTCAAACAACTTGGTTTCCACATCGCCGAAGTTAGACGACGGCCGCAGAAGTTGGAAATTTTTGGCAAACTCCGAAAGGAGTCGTTCTGACTGTTGACAGTCGCCTGTTGATCCACCGCGGCGAAAGCAAAATCCTCCAAACGGTGAAGAAGGGCGCCACAAACCGCAATTAAAGTGTAATACTTTATTGTCTACCCGTACAGGGAAGTTTAGAATGACTGTTTTTGTACATTCCAGGAGTTTTCAGAAGAGCCGCGCTCTCTCGAAGTCAAATATAACTGACCGTGGTCAACTGCCGTGACGAATTACGCAACTGCTCTCAGTCGAAATCCCGAGCGAGAGTTATCGTGAGACATCCGCAGAATCTCAATGCTTGTGAATGCCGATGCTGCCGTAGCACATCAACATTGCAATTCCCACACGAACACCTAAAATATGAGTAAAACACAGAGAAGCAATTACAGATGTACCACGTAAACAAATCCAAAACTCGGACATATTTTACGCTTACCAACTACTGGCTCCAAAATGTTCTTCCGAGCGATCTTGCAGTGTTATGGTTCTTGTTCTTTTCCCTCCCTTTCCTTTCTGTTACGCTTCATGCCATTCTTGGTCAGCAAGTAGCTCTTGTCAGCGCACGGGTTGGACTTCATAGTGGATATCGTACAGTATACACGCGGAATCAATGTAATATAGTTCAGATATCAGATATACCGCTTTCTTCATCGCTTCTAGAGCTCGCCATTGCCGTACGAGTCCAAAAACACGGGTAAACAGCGAGAAAAACGTACACAAACCTGATAAATAAGAGCTATGAAGAGGTGCCGAGCCGAAACGCGCCACTCCTCTGACGTCACAGGTCCCAGTCTCCTACATTGCGCGGTCTGAATTTTATATTTCCGATTTCAAACGCGTGAAAAAAATATAAGAACGCTTCGGAAAGGCTTTCTTTTGGGCATAAGTTGCTTAGATTACTTCCTAATTTCGTATAAAAATGTATCCTCTGAAGGCTTATGTGCACTTTAATAGTAAGCCCATAACTGAGTTAACTGAGAACTTGAGAAATAAAGTGGATTTTTAAGTTATTCTTTTGCGACGCCAAAAAAAGAAAAACGGGGGATTAATTTTCCGCTTGTTCCTTTTCGAATCTGTGAAGTTCTTTCAATTTGTCGTACGTCGTCGGTTAACCCATTATCGGCACTCCTTCTAGCCCGCGTATAGCAAGCGTTTCCGTTGGTTTCTAAGTACAAACAAAGACTTCGATTTTTGACCACGCGAAAATTGGGGCGCAATCGCAAAAAGGACGTCGAAAGTCTTTTAAACTTACTCAGATACGGAATAACCTAAATTTAGGAGTAATGATCAAGTACATTACGGGCTACTATCCAGTGTAAAAGTTAGCTACTATCCAGTGTAAAAGTCTTAATCAGTAAAACTAGTAAAAGTACCTAACAACGAATATTAGAAAATCAACATTACGCAACGACACTGTTCCAGTTAGGCTCCGCCTCTAAGGAGAGCCAGAACTTGGTCGTAAACAACTTAATTGGATTTTCACACTTTCCAAGGCAAGTACAAGCTGAACAGTAAGGTTAATTCCAGAAATGTAAATGTACGCTCATCGGCTTAGTTAACTAATCCAAGTAACAAATCCAGTTGTGGTTGGCCAAAACGTATAAGATCATTAGTACTAAAGGTAAAGAAGCTTATTAACTAACTTGAATGCCCGGGGGGGGGGGGGTACTCCCTATGATCGGCTATACGGGGAGGCTCCGCCCGAAAGGGGTGTATTTTTACGATCGAGGTATTAAAAAGGGTATAGGAAAATGACGTTTTTTAGGTATTTTAAGGGTCAATAAAAAGGGTGGAGTGAGGAAATGATTTTGGTATTTTAAAGGGGTACGAAAAACGCCAGGAAAAACCGGGGGAAAAAAACGGCGGAAGACCGGAAACTCCACCTTGTTAAAAGAGGGAAGCACCCCGCCGTGGAATCGTCTGCCGGACGCATCAATGGTATAAAAAAGGGGTGCATTTGTATATAAGGTATATAAGGTATATAAAAGGGTCCCGATTTTGCCCCCAGGATGGTATTTTAAAGGGTAAGGGGTTGACAGTCCGGGCGGAGCCTCCCCGTACAAAAGTCCTTTGAGTAACCCCCCCCCCCCCCCCCCGGGCTTGAATGGTTTCAGTAGCACTAGGTGGATAACATAATGATAACTCTACTTAAACCTTAGGCTAAAGTGTAAATGAAGGTAAATCGCATTAAAATTACACTGTGCTGTTTATCTAAATAATCGAGTGAGTTCTAGCTAATAAATAACAAATATTACCCAAAATATAACCCATAGAAATTATAGTAAAATAGTAGAATTCTCTCCCGTAACACTTCTATCAGTTAACTTCTCTCAATTGTAATTTTCCCTTTTTGATCGTTTTTTTTTTCCTTATGTCCCAACTTTTTTTTATCGTTGTTTCTTGCCTTTTATAGATGGCGCAGTTTATCCATGGATCATATGCAGCAAGTACGGTTTGAATTGTCTTTGTGTGGTGATAAGAATAATATACTAGATTATGAAAATAACCAGCCACAAAACATCTTGTCTCATCTCATTTATTAATGTAACGTTTTACATTTTACGAATTACATATTACATGTTATTATATAGACACGAGTGTTTTACTGGAAAATCCATACGAAACTACATCCGGGACCCGAGTGGCGTATTTTCCATATCCTCACTAGTGAGGATATCGTTGGCATCATTTCTCGCTTTTGCACGGTTTTTTGTGCAATTTCTCGTAAAACACTCGTGTCTAATATAATAAAAAGAAAATTACACGGCGGCGCGAAGACATGGATTTTATTTACTCGTGGTAAAAACAGTATTTTACTCACTCGCGAAGCGCTCGTTCGTAAAATATTGTTTTTACCACTCGAAAATAAAATTCATATCTTCGCGCCGCCGTGTAATATCCTCTATATATTTTTATCAATATAATTCTGTCACAGAAGCCTTGAAAGAGCGTAACTGAGAGCTTATTTATTTATTTATTTATTTATTTATTTTATTTATTTATTTATTCATTTACTTATTTTATTTTTTTGCTGCGGGTTTTCTCTACAGACTGTCAGGACCAGCCTCTAGGAATGGAAAACGGAAACATACCTGATAAAAGTTTGACAGGCACCCCATTATACCCACATTATCCTCCGACAGGTGGCCGTCTAAACAAGACGACGGTATTTTGCGCACAGCATGGATCATACTTACAGGTTTGATCTGTATTTTTTTTTTCTCTTATTGTACGCGCAGTGAGCAAGAAACGCTTAAATTAAGTGCCAGTCTCTGTGAGAACTACAATCGTGCGCAAACATGTTCTGTGCTTGTCACACGGCAGGCACATTCCCCTTCCCTCCCCTCCCCTCCCCTTCCATCCCACTTTAATGTTGGGAAGCGGACAACTGTGTGTTACGTGCGCGTTACGTTTGCGTGTGACACCCCCTCTTTGGATCTTGAAACGCAACGGAAATTATTAAAAAAAAGTTGCAGGAAAACTTGAACAGTCTTCCACTTAGTTTTCGCCACAGTTGCGTCGTCTTAAGTTAAGGAACAATTCGTAAAAATTTTGTGACGAATATTTCTCATGTAAGGAACTGATTGCAAAGTACTGTTAATATATATATTTTGAGAGAATAATTTTATTAAACTTGCCTTAAATTCTCGACACAGATTGACCTTAGAGCGCTTCACGAAATCTGTGCAGTTGGGACACAGGGCTATGCCGGTCAAGCAAATGACTTTGTAAAAACCTACAAAGTCGATTGGTCCTTAAACGGACAAACGTGGTTTGAGTACCAAGAAAATGGCGTCGCTAAGGTAAACGGGATTCTCCCTTTCAATGTGGTGTAATAAATAATGCAATGTAATGTGACTGGGACAAAACGTACAAACTGACGTCATCTGCAGGTCTTCGACGGCAATGTGAACTATCAAGATGTCAAAAAGAACCCGCTGTCCGGAGTCAAGGCACGCTACATACGGATCCGTCCAAGAACCTGGTATAGCAACCCCTGCTTCAGGGCCGAGTTGTACGGTCAACCAGTATTTCCTCAAGGTAAGTACAAAAATGCAATAACCTCGGCAAAGAATAAGATTACAAGCTTTTTTTTTTTCTTCTTTTTTTTTTTTTGTTTGAATTGATACTTTGTCCATGATGTCACAATATGTCAGTCAATGTATTCGTGCTGATGGACAGATAGAAACTTTGGTCAGCTTGAGTTGAAATAGCCACCATATTCCGGTATGAATTGTGCGTGGAGCGACATGGATCAATATGTCATTATTACCAAATAATATGTAGAGAGTTTAAAACAACTGAAAGCCATTTACACTAGAGAAAACATTGGCACGGCTCGAATGAAAATGGTACGCGTACCAAACAATTTAGCACGAATACATCGTTTACAAATCCCTTTTTCTGCCGTGCTAACTGCCATGAAGTTATGTTTTGGTACGGGTGCCAGGCTCACGTTTTTGGTCAGCGTTCTATCTCAGTGCGCATGCGGCGCATTCATTTAAACATGGCGGACAAAAAGCATTGGAGTTTCTTCTTACGAAAAGGCCGCCAATCACCAATGGTTTTTTCCTGCATTACTTCAAGGAGCACCTTGACATCGTAGTCTTTCCACCAAACACCACGCGATTTTCGCTTTGTGATTTCCGCTATGTTGAGTTGCAAGGACTGTCGTGCACATGCTCCAACAAATGATGCTGACCAAAAGAATGAAAGCTTGTCCGGAAGAAATTGGTTTTGGCTCAAATGATCGTTCACACTACAAATTTCATCCGAACCGGTAGAATTTCTGGTACGCGTACCAGTTTTACCCGTGCTGGACTATCTTTACAGCAGATCCGAGCACGGATGAAATAAGGAACGGTAAATCAGTTACACGGCAAAATGGAAAGATATTCATGAACCTTCTTATAATTCTGTTTTAATATGTTTTAGGAGGCAACACTTTCTTTGTTCCTTTTGGACAAGACCACTCCCTCTCTGGTCACGTGATCAAGACGACAGATGCCAGTGACGCCACCTCTTGTCTTTGGGAATGCATGTTAGAAGCCCCACAGTGCAAGTCGTTTAACTACAAAGACGTGACCACAAGCTGTGAGCTGAACAGCGCAACCAAGGAGGAGTTCCCCGGGGAATTTGTCAAGCGTGATGGCTTCACGTATTACGCCGAAGCAGCGGTTGAAATCACTTCTTTCTAGAGGGTCAGAGTTCAAAGATTTTTGTTTGATCATGGTTCTGGCAAAAAAGCAAGAAGAGTTCACAAAGTCATAAAACAAGTATCCACTATTACAGAATACATCGGATACATGTACCACTGAGTATGCAATTTGTCAAAAATCGTAGTTTAGAAGTCGGTTTTTCGACTTGCAGAATGTCCACATACGTAGAACTTAGGTGTGCACACTGAATTTATTGCTAAATTGAATAATGAGTACGAAAGAAATTTGAATAACTCTAATTGAATAAGAGTAGATTGTGTAAGAAATTTGTTTCTTTCTGCAGGACTGAAACATATGAATAAAAGCCTCCAACAAATGAAAACTGTGTCGAGTTTGTCTCCGCGCCGCTCGTATCCAATTTATCCACTGGTGAAAACCTCATGTGAAATATACGTCACTCAACCAGTTTCCTATATACTTGCATGCTAATCCCTAATTCCGCCCATAATCTGTGACTAATGTTATGACAATAGATGAGTCTGGACCATTCTCAAGGAATTAAACTTGACGTCTTTTCTACTGGTTGTTGAGATGTTTGCCCTTGGATCTGATTACAATTCGTCCTCAGAGAGTAAATCAATCAATATCAATCAATCAATAGTTTATTTAGCACCGCATTTAGCTTTGTTACACTAATACAAAAGAAGTTACACTTATTAATTGGTGCAAGCTAACTGTAATAACCATAAGGCTAGACTGGACGAGTAAGTAAAGAAGGAAACAACCCTTTTTCTCCCAAACCTTTTAACTCATTTTATTCATTGTTTTGCATTACTTAATACAGAAAATTCAAGAAAAAGTAGAGCCCTTCAGTGATAAGTTTTATTATTACCAAATCGTTGATATTCCAGGGGGAGGGGGGGGGACTCTTTTAGGGGTAAAAAGGAAAATTCCCGACGAGCATCCCCGTCTTTTATCTTGGAAGCTGTTAAATAATTACCCTGTCTAGTTCACCCCATGCATTACCAAAAGTTAGAGTGCAGATTGAAACTGTACGCTAAAGATAGCGTGTCGGTAAATGACAGAAGCATAAATTGTTAATCACCAGCTGCAGCCTTACGTTGGTACAATATGCATTATATATAATAGAGTTATGAACTTATTGGTCGGTTCACATAGTCAACTCATCAATCACATGAAACCCCGATCTGGTAACTGGGTACATCTCAAAGGTGAAGCATATTGCACAAGCCAAGGGTTTGCAAAAGTGCAGTAAGAGAAGAAACTCAATGAAATAAAACTTAAAATATAAGACAATATCGCCTCAAACACTGAGTTCGGAGTTTCCCGTTTTAAAATGTTTACTTTGCCACCTGCGTGTCGTCTTCATTCCCTCTCGCGGTTTCGTCTTCAATTATTCAAAGCAATAGTCTCGGCGTTATCAAATTGGCAAATGTCTGAGCTTGTCAGTTCGATACAAAAGTATACAGCACATAATCTCAATAGTCAAGATCTCTAGTTGATGACAACGTCATGCTGTCTGTTGGCACACTGGTTTTGCTGCTGTCTCAGGTATGTTGTACAATATTATACACATTGAAGTCAATAAATATTGAAGCAGTTGCCAGTGCAGGGCCGACCGACTGCAAATCTTACTGATTGTCAGGCGTCAGCTTTTGGGTTATGACCAAGAACTTTATATTAGGTGTTTATGGCTTCATGTAAGCCTCTTGTTAACTGACAAAATTTAATACGACTTTTTATTAAGACAAGCCATAGTTTAACTGACAGACCATGATTTGCCGGGCTGCTGTGGTTCCTTTATGAATTAGTAGTCTGTGTCGGCATGACCAACAAGTGTTGATAAAGTTTAACAGTACGCAGTACAGGAACCTCTACAGCCTTGTACACTAGTATATTTTTACCACCTTGGTAACGTGCGAATATCGCATAGTAACGCGCAATTAACCGTGGAAAATATGCTATAATTTTATGTACTGGGGCTGCGTGAACGTTCTTATGTTCATGCTACTTTTTGCCATAACTCTCAAATCCTGGTAGTTTTCAAGAGCAGCTACCGTCTCCTGCTTCATGCTCGGCTAGCATTATTTCATTTCGCGGCTCATTTGAAGTATTTTCTTGTCCGAGAGAATTAGCACAAAAAAACACTTATCGCTGTCTATCTCAGTTCCTTTTTATGTCAACTCAACCAAATTTTGTTAGTTCACCAAGAGGATGGATAGCTACATTTTGTTTGATTGGTAGCCATGGAAACTCAATGGCGTCACAGTATGGCGGTCATATTGGATTTATGTATTGAGGACGACTGAGTAAGCACTTAGATATCGAAGTATCTTAAAGTAATACATATCAGAGTTTCAGGTATCATTATCTAAACAGATCTAATTAGAATGGCGGGAAAACATGTTCTATAAATAAAGTATTTATAGAACAACAAAATCTGGAAATTAATCCTGTGAAAAAACACTTTTGCAAAAACCTGTTCAACCATTCCAATTAGTATGAATATTTTCATGACAATATTAATGTGGTATTTGTTCCATTAGATTTGGGTATTTTATATTTTTTTCCCTTGCTCAAGAAGCATACATTTTTGGAGCCAATATGGCCGCCATTTTGTCACGTGACTTTGTTGCAATGGTAACATGCGGTTTGGTTGGCGTAGGGCAAAAACTGGGCAAGTTATGAAAAGCCTCGTTTTAAATCCGGATCCATGCCTTAACTAAACCGAGTGCCCTTTTTTTTCTCTTGGTTATTTTTCTGCTTCATGTTTTTACCTTTGTTTCTTGCCTTTTCTAGATGACGAGGTTTAATGTCCAAGCAGGATCATCAAGTAACGTTTTGGATTGTCACTCTATGTTGTGGTGACGTCATAAATTAACACATCGCATCTCATGTCACAGCTTCACATATCTCGTTTCATCCCATCACATTTCATCACGGTATTTCATATAAAATCACGCATATACGTCATCGAGTAATGTGTTTCAGGATAGTGTATTAGAAACCAATATATATACTCATGCCATGGTGTCAAATAGGTCAGCTACTGTTCAGCATGAAACGAGGCTGTTGAGGCTTTAAATCTTACTTGTTTTATCAAAGTTCTTGTTCAGTTGTGAAGTTATGTTTCTAGTGTCAGATTACATCAACAAATAAACATACATACATACATACATACATACATACATACATACATACATACATACATACATACATACATACATACATACATACATACATACATACATACTTTATTGTTCTTTGGCCCAGGAGGTTTTTTTCAAGATACAACTACAAGTACAACAAAAAAGCTTACAATCACTTTTACTAACGTTATGATCGTATTTATGTTGTTTTTTGTGACATGTCATGACATGCATGTTTCAGACATTTGAAAAATGTTAATATTTTGTCACTCATCATATATTTTGTGCCTCTCCAGACTGTCAGGACCAGCCTCTGGGAATGGAAAACGGTAACATACCTGATGAAAGGATAACGAGCTCCCCGGCAAAAAACGATCATCCTGCGAAAAATGGCCGCGTGAATAAATTGTCAGTATTTTGCCCGAGTAGTGAAGTAGGACCATACCTCCAGGTTGGATCTTTGTTTGTCGCTAAATTGTTTTTTGTTTTCTTGTTTGTTTTCTTTTACTGTACAATGAACAATGACCTATATCGTTTCATGTGGCGGCTCACGCACTTTATTGACTTATTTTTATTGCGGTCTCCTCTTCAAAATTGTTAACAGGAGAGTTAAATGGTCATAATACTGAATTAGTAAAAGAACTCACTCTAAGGATTATATTGAACGGTAAACTCTTGCAGAATGTATTTTCCTTGAAACCTTATTCTTGAAGAGACACTGGGCCAGTCGACACGAAGAGAATTTCTGGTCAGTTGCACTTCGAGATTACTCCGTAAGGAAAAATGAGAACTTTTGCGTGGAGTCTCGAGTTCTCTTCCCCATTCTCTATCCTTTTACTACTTTATACCACAGCCTTTATCCCATCTCTCTTCTTTGCCGCTTTAGCACTTCTAGGTTTGAATAACGTTCTGACTCAAACTGATTCCTGACACAGATTGATCTTGGAACACTTCATGAAGTCTGCGCAGTAGGGACACAGGGCTATCATAGTGGACTGCACGATTATCCAAAAACATACCAAGTCGACTATTCCTTAAACGGGGCAAAGTGGTACGAGTACAAGGAAAATGGCGTCACAAAGGTATGCATATAAATGTAAATAAACGCTGTAATAGATTTTCACGAGAGCCCATTAAAGGCTCCTGAATTTTATCACAATACTTTTGTATCATATTCTATAAAAGATATACATAATGAAAAATCAAAATTTCTCTGTGGGACATCGACTCTATGTGATTATTTTAATGTGAACGTAGTGTACTAGGGAATTGGCGTAACGTGACGTAACGTGACGTAATGTGACGCTTCTTTAACTTCACCTCTCAGGTCTTCGACGGTAATGTGGACCATCTGAATGTCAAAAAGAACCCGCTTCCTGAAATTAAGACGCGCTATATACGGATCCGTCTCCTGACCTGGCATGTTTACCCATGTTTCAGGGCTGAGTTGTATGGGCGCACATACCCTCTTCCTGAAGGTAACCAAACTGGTCCTCTCGGAGTGATTTCATTCTCTTTTGATAACATGGCTTGACTTATTGTCGATTTTTTCAACTTCTGTTTTTGTTGGAGTAATTGGAGTGTTAATCACGAGTTTATGATGTACGGAGTAAATATTACAAAATGTGGTAAGCGAAGAGAATTTAAGATTCCACCTGACTGTAAAGTGGTTACTTATTTTCCTTTTAAACAATGATGGTCCTATGGGCATGACTGAAGTATAAAAATACTGCCACTAAATAAAACAATAATAATAATAACAGCAGAACTGATGTGGTAGCGGTGAAAGGCCTTTAGCTTTGGTTTTCGAAAATCAGCTGACAACCGCGCTCTGGCGGGTGTGTCTGTTACTTTATTGTTGGCTAAGAAAAATTGTAAAAGGAGTACTAAGATGACTTTTATTCGTGCTGTTTTTTAAACATGTTTCAGGAGGCAACACTTTCTTTGCTCCTTTTGGGCGAGACCACGCCCTGTCTGGGCACGTGATCAAAACGACAGTTGCCGTTGACGCCATCTTTTGCCTGTGGGATTGCTTGATAAGCGACCCACAATGCAAGTCGTTCAACTACAACCACGTCACCACAAGCTGTGAGCTAAACAGCGCAACCAAGGAGGAGTCCCCCGGGGAATTTGTCAAGCGTGATGGCTTCACGTATTACGTGGCCAAAGAAAATGTTGAAATCATATCTTTCTAGAGAACCCAGAGAGATAAACTCCAGGGGAGGTACTCCCACGTACTTCCTATAATTATAGGGACGTTCCGCCTGATAGGGTATCATTTTCAGGGTTCTCTGTCTTAAACAGGGTATCAAATTTTACATTTTCGTGTCTTAAACACGAAGGCGCGCTATAAAAGGCCGTTGGCCCCGCCTCTTTCGACACCACATTTGCATAATGTTTGCTGAATAGCACGTGCGCCTGCAGCGTTCAGAAGTCGCGCTGCCCATAACAAAATTTCTCTGCAGCTTGGCGGCTAAAAGTATATCCAAAAGTAAACACATGCAGGCAACTTTAATGTGGAGTTCTGGACGGAAGGATTTGAAAGAAACTTTGCTTTTGGCTGCCAAAATACATTTTGAATTTCGCGGTGCAATGCGACGCATAGCTGCGCACCAAGAATATTTAATTTCTTGCTTTGAAGATTATTCTTGGATTTTACTCAAATTGCACTCAAAATGAATGTTTATGTGATGGAAAACTCGAGAGGCAACATTATCTTGTTTTGCGTGGTATTCTAGTACCAGGAAAGACAAAATTTGGAAAATTTTGGCTTTTTACTAATTAAGAGCTGTTGTCTCGGTCACTGTTGATTGACAAGTGGCTCTGCGCTTCCCTGAGAAGCGCCCTTTTATAGTGCGCCCTCGTGTTTAAATAGAGATTACTTCATGGAAAGTGCGCGCGTACGGTTTTTATTCACGAGTTGTGAAGTATCATAAAACGAACGAGCGAGGCTTTGCAAGCGAGTGAGTTTTATGATACGAAACAACGAGTGAATAAAAACTGTACAAAGCACTTTCCATGATGTTTTCTGTTTATTATATACATACTGAGACATTTATGATGGGACCGGGAAACCCTTTAAAAGTAGTGAAAAATCGTCGTTCGCAGCTTGTGATTGGACGAACGATTTTTTTCACGTGTGAAAAGCGTCGTTCGCGGCCTCTCATTTGCGTACGAAATTTTACGATATGGCTTTTTCGTGAGTATGTCTCAGTATGTATATAATAAACAGGGTTAATGGCCGAAGATCTCCTCCCTTCTCCCCTCAACCACATTTTTTGCTCTCGCCATTTTTTCGCGCGATTTCTTCTTATATGCTTCAGTGGAATTGCGTGCGACACAGGCTAACTTATCTCTCTGACTGGAATGTTAAAAGCTTTGTGTTAGACAGGGTAGCAAAATTTACACTTTTGTGTCTTGAATAGGGTCAGGGTTTTATAAAGTCAGCGGAACCCCTACCCAAATTCCTATTGAGTACACCCCCCAGATAAACTACAGAATACATAGCATTTCTTGAAACAATGAAGCATTTTTATCAGTTGTAATATTTAATTTGTGTTTGTCCAAGAACTCACGGGTCTGCCAAAAAAGCGGGAAGAGCACGCAAAGTCTGACGGGGGGTTATGACTTAGTACGTTCGTGGGTAAGTTAGTGAGTTGTGCAAATTTTTTCCGTACTGCCAGTTGGTGACCGCATTCATTAATATTGAAATGAATGAAGCATTAACTATTATTAGAACATCACTATGTGATGGAACTGTCATGAACGCAGTATGTCAATTCACGAAAACATTTCAACTCGCATGAGTCGTAAAATGAAAAGAGCCGTCTTGGCCCCAAAAGCCAAAACGGCCCCAAAGTCATGTGAGTCGATTTGGCCCTTATGGGGCTATTCTGAACTCAGAAGGCCAAAATGGCAACGTATGAGGGCTGATTTGGCCGTTCAATTATCCCAAAATGGTTTTGTAAAAACCATTTTGGCCTTTCTCTGACAAATCAGCCAACAGTGAATGGGCTGATTTGGCCCTATTATAATCCATTTTGACACAGAGTAATCCTATACGATTGTAGATAAAACAGATATCTATTTCGGAGAAAGTTTGCATGTTAGACAAATATACAAGGTTTGCACAAAACACAGTTCCCTCCAAAAGCGGCTTTGCTCTTGCACAAACCTCCCGAAGAGAAGATTCGAGCACACATCTCTCTCCGTTTTAAAATGGAATTCAATCCCAATTTTACAAGCGAAGAGGTTGAACGCTGGCTTGGGTTCCACGGATTCTCATCAGCGACACTGGAAAGACTGAGTAAGTCTATGAAACTTGTTGATATTAACGATATTTCGCTCAAAGACTTGAAGCGTCATGGGCAAACTTGCATTCGATCGTTCTCTTGCTTGCACTCTTGCAGTTGGTGAGAATGCTGACGGTAAAGACCTGGTGGCTATACCCACATAGCGCCGAGTTGAAGAAGTACTTTCCGAGCGGATAAAGTTCAAGAAATTACTATCTGTTGAAGAGGTAAGACTTCGTGCGAAACTTCCTACCAGATTGTAACGTCGCGGAAAGGCCTGGGCTCGAGGCTCAGAAATTTTTCCAGCGGTCTCGCGCGCGAGCATGCTCATTCATGCACATTTGAACGCGCTCACTGTAACGGACGAGCTCGGACGACGGATGAACGATGGCGTTGGAAAACTCTCCCTCTTCTTAAATAATTGTCTTTCTAACTCGATTCGCATTGAATATATTTCCGAGGTTGATTTTTTGTATTTCTATTGCAGAGCGTATCTTTGTCTGGAGAGTCATCATTAACCGATGCCAGTGATGAGATTCAGTTCACCAGTGCCAGCATAACCAGCTCAAGTGGTTTTCGATCATCAAGTGTGTTAGGTGGTCCATCATTCTCATCGACGCCAATGCAGTCCTCCGATGATGTAGATTCAGACGAAGAAATTCAGAATGAAAAAGACGACTGCACCAGCTCCTCATGCGAAGCGAAAAAAACTTGCACTATTTTGATGGACGCTTACCATCAAACTCCTCATCAGGCAAGGTAAGATATGCTGTAAGCAATTGAGCAGGTCAGGACATGGTTCCGGGTAAAATACTGTAGAAACAGACAAGGTAAATTATGGATTTAGGAGTTTAACAGAAGTACTGTATGCATAATTTAGAAAAGGATTTCCAGTCCAAAACTTCATAGCATTAAGACTTGTAATATGTTCGACAGAAGGCGCCACTTGGACCCACAGGTTATATACTAATGTTTGATTGTCAAATTCAAGTAAAAAAAAGCTCGAATTATTTGTGATTATTATTGTTATTATTAGAAAACTGCTTTTTGAATTTCTGTATGCAACATGTACAGTTCTCAGTTGTGGACATTACCGCAGTGTTTTAAAGTGTCTTGGAACATTGGCTTGTACTTTTGTGACAAACAGTAAAACAATTTCCATTTCAAAGAACTTGATAATTCTGGGGATCCCATTTCATTTCTTTTATGCCTTTGAGGAGGCATATGTGTAGGTGTAATTGTAATTGCAATTTATTACAAACTAATTTTAGGGTGCTTTCTCCAGTGGTATGGATAGATTTCATCTAACTTGCTGATAAAAAGAATAAAAGTTGCACCCGTCTATAAATAAAGTTTTTTTATACTGATCTTTATTTTATATTCTCTCCTCTACTGTGCAACTCTTCTGGAAGACTAATATGATTATCTTATTTAGAATTCAAAGACCGAACGGCATTACTTGTAATCAACAAAGCACTTCGCCAAAAGGGAGGAAAGAAACATGGTGCCCAAGAGGAAGTCATCACAGTATTAATGGTAAGATCTCAATGAAAATTTGGCTTATGTAATACAGATTACAGAAGATTCTTGACAGCTCAAACCCTTGGTAACTCAAACTTCCCAAAGCAAGTTTGTTCTCCCTTGGCTAACATGTTTATGCATCTTTGTTGCCACCCAATTCAATGATGATTTGTTTGGGTAGTTACAATTGTGCAATTTCTTACACGCAACTGAGTGCACAGGAGTGTGTTCTAAAAGGACAATAATTGTAACCACCCAAAGTAATTGTCACGTGATCTGAAATTGGTGGCTACAAGGATGTAAATATGTTAGCCAGTTGGGTCTATTATGGCTTATAAAGATTAACAGAAATAGTTTCATGATTGTCAAAGTATGATTTTGTTCTTGTTGTACCATAGTTCTTACCTTTTTCACTGATACATATTATCAACTGTTAACTTTTGTTGTTGTTGTTATTATTATTATTATTATTATCATCAGTATTATTATTGCTAATATATATTTTAATATTTTCTCTTATTTTAGAGAGACAGTAATGTGGCCGAAGAAATAAGGAGTTTCGTCCAACCACAAATCGTTGCGATTGGAAACACCTTCGACGTGGACCTACTTCATATTGTAGTGGAAGGATCAATCCTTTGCTCCATCCCAGGAGAAAAAGTGCAAGATGCCATGCTGGCCCTGCTGGCATCATTTTATATTTTAAATAAAGCTACACTAGTTGCAAGGCAATCCTTGCATTTCTAGAAGAAACCCTCCTGGGTCTGCAAAGGGGACAAACCCAGGTTAGCATTGTAACATTCCTGAATGCCTTGCATTAGTGAAAGGTGAGGGGATGTCCCGCTTTAGTGAGCAGTTTGAGTTTTGTTCAAGTTTTTGTATTTTATCTATAAACAACATGAAATCCACAAAATTAGTTTATGAATTTTAAAGTTATTTATTTTGTATGAATATGATATGATGAAACAAATCAACAAAATTTGTAGCTTGAATTAAATGTAATGTTCAGGAATTAGATAATGGTAAAACATGCATGAGTTGCATGTGATTCTTACACTCAGGTTTTATTCTATATATTTACTACAGTTGTATGTGATTTTGAATTGAGAAAGTTGTTATTGGCTATAACATTGAAGGAAACATGTCAAATAGAACATTCTTTTGGTGTGAATTAAATGCATTGTATAACGATTCAGATTTCATGATTTGTGTGTGAACATGCTGTATTTCATACAAGATCTGATAAGGTACTCAAGTGGCCTGCAAAAGAGCCAAAATGGCTATTTTTAGAGGGGCCATTTGTGATAGGGCCGTTTTATTTTGTAACCATTTTGGCTGCCCAGAAAAACCAAAACAGCCTTTATCAGACCCAAAACGACCCCTGTTTTTTCTAATTTGGACCATTTAATGATCCCATTTGGCCCTAAAATTGGGGTCGTTACAGTCCAAAAGTTAGCACCAAAACGACCCCAAATATTTACACCAAAACGGCCCCAAAAATAGGTGCCATTTTTTACTCACCGAAACGACCCCAATTTTGGGGCCAAAATGGCTCTTTTCATTTTACAGTGCGAACTTCAAGGCAACGTCTCAAAGCTAATATGTAATGTAGAAACTTAAACCATGCAAATTAAACTGGTACGAGTGAACTCAGTGAAGGAAAAACTAAAATACTTAAAGAAAGTGATATTTATGTAGTTTTATATAACCCTTTCTGGTTTATGTGTTTATTCTTCCACCTGTTGCGTCGTCTTGACTCCCACTCCCCGCAACCTGACATCTTCAATTATTAAAACCAATACGCCCTGCGCTAGCAAAAGCAAATATCTGAGCCTGTTCAAACTGAAAACATACAGCTACACCAATCTTCAAGATTCCTAGTTGATTACAACGATGCTGTCTGTTGGCACACTGGTTTTGCTGCTGTCTCAGGTAATTTAGTATTATTGTACACATTACGACATAGGGACCTTTTAAAGGTGAAGTAGTATGAGCAACAATTTCTTGCAACTTGTCGTGCAACAAAGTTGCGTAGCAAGTTGCAGCTTGTGTTGCACGTACTACTACCTACGCACGTAACAAAATTTCGTGTTGCGAGTTGTGGCAACATGTTGCAAAAAGTAGACTCAGCTACTTTCACCTTATATTTCACTAACCTTATCATGACAATTTATGAATCAACAATCGACTTTATTTGCAGAATTGTTTTTATTCTTGTTTTGTTTTGTTTCTCCGCTGTTTCTCTCATATTTGTTACCTTCGTTTTTTGCCTTTTCTAGATTCAAGCCGGATTATCAAGTAAGTTGTTGGATTGTCTTTGGGTAGTGGTGACATCAGTTGTCACACCACTGACATCATATCACTACACATATCTGCGTCGTTTCGTCCCATATCACGACATATACCCGGCACACATGTTAAATATGTCATAGATGATAGTATGATATTGGCATATACTAGAAATACGATAATCGCAGATACCCCCTCGCTCTGCCATTGATAGGGGTTTACTTTGGTACTCCCAACAAGAGTAGCCTTTGTTTTACCGAAATGTTGGCTCAATCTTTTCTTCGAAGTCAAGCGCTACACGCAAAGGAAGGAGAAAAAGATTGGTGTGTGTTATACTTTTGCGTTGGAAAAAAGAGTCGATTGCGTGACGAAGTACGTATTTCCCACGGTCGGCACGTCAAATTAATTCATACAGTCTGCCAAGCACGTTCTCAAATTTTAATACTCAAATTTTGAAGTTGGTCGGCCGTCGTAGTACGGGAAAAAAAGGAACATTGATTTTCCAATTTTGAATTCATAGGCAGTACAATTAAATAGGCTTCCCGTGCAATTTGTTTTTACTCTGGATTGCATGCACAAGACTCAGGCATGCATGTGTAATGCACTCGAATTGTTTTGTATGTGAACCCGCTCAAAACATGATTTCTCCCAGAATCAAAGCAATTTTATACACGGGCTTCAGACCTAGTCATACTTCTAAGGGCTTGTGAACGATTCTCGCTGCAATCACCGCATGTCAAATTACAGTATTTGTTACTGTTTTACTCTTGAAAGAAAACATAAGACATCTGACTAAATCATTCAAGACTCCAAGTTCCGATTGCTCTGAGCAAATACGGTAGCCGAAACTGGCGACAGAAGCGTATTAAAACAATACTTTGAGGGAAAATGATCAGCATGCAGATTTTAATACATTCTTGAAGTGATCGAGTTACAAGATACGGGTAGAATAATTATTTGTCACGGTGATTGTTCGATTTCCACTGACTAACCTTTGTTGCTTGTCCTTTCTGAATAAGTATCTGAGTTTAACACAAAACGGCGTCTGAAGCTCCCGATTTGCTTTCAAGCGCTGTTCCCTTTGCGGAGCCGTTTCTTCGGCACGCTTCCGTTCATGATGCTGTCGGTTATAGCATGTTTGTCGTCTTATCTCTAGACGTATTTGGCGCTGTTCGATTGTTTCACGATTTCGCCTTGTCTGTGCCTGTTCCCTTCTCTTTTGAAGACGAGCTTCGCGAGACCGTTCTGTTTCAAGTTTTCCAGTTTTCAAATTCATTTTCGTGAACGCAGTTACGTACAATTGTTGCTTCGTTCAAATCTTTCTTAAAAACACTGGCGGAGACGCTAATCGATAATCGACAATGATTACGTAATTGCCTCATTAGGACACACACACGAACATTAAATTTCGAGATGGCGACACGCTTGGAGTCTTCAAATGAGGCGACTATGCTGCATTAGCGTCGTAAATATTACCCTCGCTTCGCTCGGGGATAATATATATAGTATAAAATAGCTATGATACTATGCGCGTTCTGATTGGCTAAAAAAAATTGTTAAATGAGAGTATATTATACGTTGAAGTGTATTTTATTGACTAATTATTTCATAAAAGAAATATATAACGTGTTCCCGTGTAATAAAGCCCCATCTAAACATTTGGGAAATTGGGAGAACACTCTCGAGTAGCGCCGGAAACCACTCGGAGTCCTCGTGGTTTCCTACGCTATTCTCGTGTTCTCCCAACTTCCCACGTGTTTAGATGAAGCTATATATAAATGATACTTGTACCATAATAATAAGTGTTGTGACATGTGTGAAATGTTGGCCTCATCTTATATTTTGTTCCTTTCTAGCCTGTCAGGATCAGCCTCTGGGAATGGAAAACGGTAACATACCTGATGAACGCTTGACGGGCTTCCCACCACATTCAGGCGCACCTGCGAAAAATGGCCGTTTAAATAAAATGTCAGCATTTTGCCCGGGTGGTACACCAGGAATATCATACCTCCAGGTTGGGTCTTTGTTTGTTTTCTGTTGTTGTTGTTTTTGCTACTTTCTTGTTTGTTTTCATTTTACTACGGTAAACATTCGTGGATGTACATGGCACTACTTCACGCTTTGTAATGACAAGACCATAGAAAGCGTTCGTTACGAGGGATTTTGCATGATTATTGCATGTTTGTCAGGTTGTTTCCTCGTAAGTGTCAATACGAGAGTGAAATGATTAAATCAGACCCGTTCCCACACACTCCGAACATTGGTGGAGACATGATAGAGCCGGAGGAGACTATACTGAATATCTCACTCCTCTTACACTTGCATTGGGGACCTGGAGGCGGCGTGGCCGAGTGGTTAGGGCGCCGGACTTGAAATCCGGAGGTCCCAGGTTCAAGTCTTGCTCTGAACACTAACTGAGATTGTAACACAGTAGCCCCGCGTTTAAATCCTCGGCCACGTTATGTAAATAGCCAACTGGTTTGCCTTCGACCAGTTGGGATTTTTAACAGATTTACGTTGAGTTTAAAACACGGCCCCACCAGCTTTGCTGAATAACGATACTTTACTTTTACTTTTTACTGCATCAAGATATTTAGAAAATAGTGCGAAAAAATCACAGCTACGACACATCATCTTGGCACAAACCGTTTGATAAACATTAAATACTGGGCCCAGTTTTTCGAAAGCCGATTAAGCTAATCCAGGATTAACGAAATTCTTTCTCTCGACCCCTCTGCCCGCAATAAACTGCGAAGCCGTTTTGTTCGAAGATGGATTAAAAAGCTTGTTCCAGCTTAAAAACGCATAAAGGAAGTTGTTATGGACGAAACCTTTACATTTTCAGGCATATAAATGACATGAAAGTTAAGACCTAATCCAGGATTAGCCTAATCGTGCTTAGAAAAACCGGGCCCTGGTATATACCTCAAGCACTTTGACAGCACAAATGTTCTAAGATCTACTATGTATCATACCAATTAATAATTTAACGTACGTAGAACCTCACTTGACTATTATACACAGTAAACTAACGCAAATTGTTTTGTAATTCGGATGGAATTTCCAGGAGAAAATTTGACCCGTTTCTAAATGTGCCAAAAGACCAAGGCGCATTTGGGGGAATTCTCCTATTTACGTGTGATGGTGAAACCGTGCATTTCCTCACCTGTCACAAAAAAATTGACAAATTCCAAATATTTTGTTTCATACTTCCCATGCTTCCCAAATCTCGGTCATAAAACGTATCGCTAAATCTTGCAACCCTCATAAGATAATCTCTGGTCAGTTTTACTTAAAGAACTGAAAAATTTTCAAGCACATGGAAGTTCCGCTTTCCCATTCTCGAACTTTCTACTTTGTTAACACTACAGCCTTTATTTCCTCTTCGTTACCGCTTTAGAAAACTTACTGAGCCAATTTGGTTTTACGTGACATAGATTGACCTTGGAACACTTCACAAAGTGTGTGCAGTCGCGACACAGGGCAATCACAATGGAAATAACGATTATCTAAGAACATACCAAGTCGACTATTCCTCAGACGGGGCAAAATGGTGCGAGTACAAGGAAAATGGCGTCACAAAGGTACTGTTTAAAACATAATAGATTTTCATCATCTCATTGATAAAACTCTCAAACTCATTGATAATTCACGATTTTATAAGCCAATCAGTGCATCGGAGAGGGCCACAGTGGCCGAGCGGTTAGCACGGTCAACGTTTCTGCAGAGGGTGCGGGTTCAATCCCCACTCAAGGCATGAACTTTCAAGGTGTGAAAACCTGGCTCTCTACTTGTGGCTCGGATGTGGCGGCCCCGTCTCTAGATGAAAAAGAACCACGCGGACGTAAAAGAACCACTGATGACGTACTAAATATCTGGCAGTGACCACCCTCAAGTGATTTGAACTGAATGATAAGATCATACATGGACTCATAGCAGCTGCCTTTGGGGCCTATACAAGCTGATGTCCGATCTCATCTCATCTCATCTCATCAACACACTTACGACAGTAAAGCGCCATGAGACAGTATGATATATTCGCGCTACTATTATTATTATTATTATTATTATTATTATTATTATTATTATTATTATTATTATTATTGTTATTGTTATTATTAATATTAATGTTATTATTATTATTATTATTATTATCATTATCATTATTATCATCATCATTATTATTATTATTATTATTATTATTATTATTATCATTATTATTATTATTATTATTATTATTATTATTATTATTATTATTATTATTATTATTATTATTATTATTATTATTATTATTATTATTATTATTATCATCATCATTATTATTATTATTTAATCAGGTGGATTTGATCCAATTTTCAACTACAGACCGGGATAAACATTACTTGATTTGAATACATTCCTTTCAGAAGTTATTGCATATAAAAACTCGTGCTTTGTCTCATATGAGGGCATCATATAGACTGGAAAAACCTCTCCTTTTCTGCCTAAAAGTCGCATGAGACGCCAGCGTTGGGGTACCGTTTGTGTTCATGATACTTTCTTTGACAATGCGACGGCTCCGCCGCTCGCTTCCAGATCTTCGTCCCAGAACTGTTTCACGCGTTCATTTTTCACTCACTATCGATCTTTGGCCAGAAAAAGAGGAACTGTTCAGTCTAGGGTATGTAAGGGAATCTCTCCTTGTGATGTGTCGTGTATTGTGTAATCGGTATATCTTCTTTTTCTTTTTCACCTCTGAGGTCTTTGACGGCAATGTGAACTATCAGGATGTCAAGAAGAACCCGCTGTATGGAATTAAGACGCGCTACATACGAATCCGTCCAAAAACCTGGTATACTTACCCATGTTTCCGCGCTGAATTGTATGGGCACACATATTCTTTTCCTCAAGGTACTGATATAAATGACAAAAAAGGTTTGCTTTTGCGCTCGGACCGGATCCCCTCCCCTCCCCTTCCCGAGGAGAGCCGCTACGCGCAGGCTAAAATATATCTAAAGTGATGAGTCCTCTGTGAGTAATTAATAGAGGATACTTTACATGGCCGCGCGGAGATAGAAATTTTACCTTCGACTGTTGATAATATCTCCGCTCTTATGCAAACATGCTGTTGTTTTTGAAAACATGTTTCAGGAGGCAGCCCTGTATTTGCTCCTGTTGGACAAGACCACGCCCTCTCTGGGCACGTGATCAAAACGACAGTTGCCGGTGACACCATCTCTTGCCTGTGGGATTGCTTGATAAGCGACCCAAAATGCAAGTCATTCAACTACAATCACGTGGCCAAAAGCTGTGAGCTCAACAGCGCAACCAAGGAGGAGTACCCCGGGGAATTTGTCAAGCGTGATGGCTTCCAGTACTACGCTAAAAAACCAGTTGAAACCATCTCTTTCTAGAGAGCCCGATTCTCACTTTGCCTTTGTTTATCAATTGCAATATTTAGAAGGAACCTTTCATTTGTGTTTGACTAAGAAGTAATGATTCTGACAAAATAGCGACAACAAACCATATTTTAGTGTAGAGAAGTTGTTTCTTTCTAGAGTTCAGCCATTTTCACTATTTAAGCTTCGTTTGTCAGTTGCACAATTTAGTACAAACGTTTGGTTATTTTGCGTTTGATCAAGAAACGGATTGAACAAGACATTACAAAGGTACGGTTGAAGCCAGCAGTATTACGGAGTAGTTTTACGAAAACGGAAGGGACTTAGTGAAACGTGTATGTAGTTTTGACAGGTGCTCAGATCAAGATGTGAACTCTGCTCGTGCAAGTGAACAGAATAGTTGACTTGTCCAACTTCACTGGTATTTAGAGCACTCTTTTTACTGAATTCGATTTTACAGCTTGTGTACGGTGAAGCATAAACATTTAGATGAAACTACATAAAGCTAATGTTTTTGCTCTGTAGTACATCAGCCTCCTAGCTGTTTGACTCAATTGTATTTTTTAAATTATTTACGCAAAATTTACACTGGAGAGATTGAAGCTCTTCATGCATAAAACCAACTAATTTATACTGTTCTAAACAAAATAATAGAACAGGCGTCTGAACATGGCGGTACTGAACGAGAGCAGAAAACATTTTATTAGGGAAATATATGCCCTTGAAATTTCAGCCAAGGTTTGATTTGGTTTTCGTGCACAGACTTATAAGTTTATGAAATGGCAACGTGAAAACAAGTGAGTACAGAACTTGTTTTCAGTAGCAACCATGGAAACCGTGAACACGGACAATAAATAAGATGCTTATTAGCACTGTGTGGTTGTGGGCAGTACTTAGAGTCGCCGCTCCGTTATAAAACTTACAACAGGAGTTGAATTCCTCGCTGCCAGCAATGTCATCCGTCTACTTACGGCTATTGGTTCTAGCTCAGGTATGATGAACAGAACTCTACTCGCCCAGTCCGAAAGCGTAGCAAACGCAATCAAACGATTCACTTTCGACATTCATCCGAAAACGGCTCTAACCACTGGGCCTTATCTGCACAGTCATTCCTCCACGCGTCATATCTCGTCTTTGATCATCTACGTGGATTATTGTGTATCACGTGATATCTATCACTTTATGTAGCACTAGCAATAGGTATAGGTGTATAGCACTGGCTGTGGGCCAAGCACTCTATCACCCCCGTCTGGGAATCGCGCGGTAGCCTCTTACACTTTTTGAGAAACATCCTCGGTTACATTTTCTCCTGTAAAGCGTGCCAGGATCAACCTCTGGGAATGGAAAACGGCAACATTCCTAATGACGCCATCACAAGCTCACCGTCGAACAAACCTGCAGGTACTCATGCTCGTTTAAACAAGAACAAGACATGGTGTCCCGCTAATCCAACAAGTGCCTCATATATAAAGGTTGGTTTTTGGCACACTCCCTTATGGAAAGCCGCAAAGATCTTAATGATCCGGAAAATGTATAGCACGCATGGAGCACACAACTAAAAACAAGGATTAAGTCTGACGGTAGATGTCTTTCTTTGTAGACGTGGATAAATGATCCGGAAAATGTATAGCACGCATAGAGCACACAACTAAAAACAAGGATTAAGTCTGACGGTAGATGTCTTTCTTTGTAGACGTGGATAAATGATCCGGAAAATGTATAGCACGCATGGAGCACACAACTAAAAACAAGGATTAAGTCTGACGGTAGATGTCTTTCTTTGTAGACGTGGATAAAAGTTGCTTGAGGAGTTACAGCGTCAAGCTCACCTCACTTGAGTACTAAATAAATCCTTTCCTTGTCAAAGACAAGTGGCGTCGCGAACAACGCTTAGTACGTTTTGTAAAACAGTTTAAAGCCAAAAAACAAAAAAGCAAAAACAAAAACAAAACAAAACAAAACAAAAAAAATCATGAACTCCGCTAAATCAATTCTCAATTTTGAGCATTGCTTCTAAAATGCAAAATGCTCTAAGAGTTCAGGGCTTCCAGTCGAGTAGTCACACGTTTACTAGTTTTACGTTTCTTAGCCTGAGATTGAGTCAAATTATGGAAATTGTGACGGGAATGAAAGCCGTCACCTTACAAAACAGGCCATTTTTAAGATGTCTGTTGCCTCTCGACGGAGTCAAAGAGAGGCCTAGTGCGAAACCTTTGTTATAAAAATTTGTTTCCTTGCATGTTCAAATCAAATTATCAGTCAAGGTTTTGCACAAGGCCTCGTTTTGAAACAGAGGCAAGAAGCATATCGGAAAAGGCCCATTTCTTTGTGTGCCGGCTCCTAAACTTCACAACCAGGGATGTAAGAGGAAAAGGGCTCTCTTTTTCCTCCTCCATCCCTTCCCCTTCGCCCCCTGCGTTTCCCCTCTTCCCCTCCCCTCTGCCTTCCCTTCCGAGCCGAGACAGCCTGTCGGCAAGGAAGGGAAACATCTGCGAAGCCGTTCCGAATTTTACTGAAAAACAGAGGAAACATCAGCTCTCGGGATACAACGGCACAACCGCACTAGAGAGTTCCCACGCCATTCTGTTTATTTTTGTTTATATATATATATATATATATAGAGAGAGAGAGAGAGAGAGAGAGAGAGAGAGAGAGAGAGAGAGAGAGAGAGAGAGAGAGAGAGAGGATATTACAAGGCGGCGCGAAGATATGAATTTTATTTTCGAGTGGTAAAATATTGTTTATATATATATATATATATATATATAGAGAGAGAGAGAGAGAGAGAGAGAGAGAGCGAGAGGATATTACACGGCGGCGCGAAGATATGAATTTTATTTTCGAGTGGTAAAATAAGTGAGAAAATAAAATTCATATCTTCAAGCCGCCGTGTAATTTTCTTTTTATTATATTAGACACGAGTATTTTACGAGAAATTGCACAAACAACCGTGCAAAAGCGGGAAATGATGCCAACGATATCCTCACTAGTGAGGATATGGAAAATACGCCACTTGGGTCCCGTATGTAGTTTCGTATGGATTTTACGCACGGTATATTTTCCAGTAAAACACTCGTGTCTATATAAGCGAAATTCATCACAAGTTGGGCAAGGTTAGAGTATTCTATATTTTTTATATCTTTATATATATATATATTTATATATGTATATATATAATTATATATGTATATACATAATTATATATATATATACATACAGCCCTTTGAAAAATTTTGAGCCCTCAATATAGATCACTATATACAAATATCAAGTGCATTGTGGGAAGGTAATGGTTCTAAAATTGTACAAAAACCGCACAAATCAGAACAATATATTACCAGAAAGATATTCAAGTTCAAAATACAATGATTACTGCGTGTTCCTCCTCGTTATTCGGCTGGGGAAGAAAATTTTCCAGTTGAACTCTTCCCACAATGCACTAGATATTTGTATATAGTGATATATTGAGGGCTCAAAATTTCTGCAAAGGGCTGTATATATATATATATATATATATATATATATATATATATATATATATATATATATATATATATATATATATATATATATATATATATATATATATATATATATATATATATATATATATATATATATATATATACAGTCAATCCCGAAAAGGTTGTCCAGTTGAAATATATACTTAGGCAATTATATCTATCACGTGACCACTGAAAAACACCGTATAACTACAAAGAAATACATTAAGTCAGCATGTTTATATAATTTTATGGTTGCTAGTCATTAGAATGGTAAAACCAAGAGCCTTTGGAGTGTTTTCAGTTTAAAACACGATAGTTTTAGGTGGTCACGTGACAGATATATTTGTATATTTATGCATCTAGACTGGACAACCTTTTCGGGATTGACTGTATATATATATATATATATATATATATATATATATATATATATATATATATATATATATATATATGTTACACATTGAGCCAAATTCAGATGCAGCATGGACGTAGTGTGACGGCGTCACAACTGGGAGTTCATAAATCTAGATCGAATTTCACTGCAAAGCCATCATTCTGCAACTCCGTAAAAAAAGAAAAAAAAACTAAGGTAAATACCTTATGTATACCTCACACGAAGGCACCAACGAAATGAACCTTCGTTTAAGTGGCCACACCCTTTTTAAAAATAGCAGTTCCGGCTTGAGAGGCTGGAGTGAATGTTTTCGATTGTGATTGTGTCAAAGCTAAAGTACACAGAAGCTGGATTTCTTCAACTGAGTAATCAAATGTAATAAAATGTTGTTGTCCTCAACATGGATCAAATACGTGAAGACGAGCTGAATTTCATACAGCTGCGCGGAAGTTCTGACGGAAACTCTATGCCGCATCTTGACTTAGGGACGTGACGCAAAGTGCACTGTCAGCACAATCCGGATAGGTTTGAGTCTGCCAGTTCAAGAGATGTTTAGGAACATGGCGAGGCGGGGATTTGTAGCGCCCGCAAGAGCGAAATTTATCACAAGTTGGGCAAGGTTAGAGTATTCTATATTTTTTATATCTTTATATATGGTATTCTACATATCTTCTTTCCCCGAGCTTCCCGCACTTTGCTTCGAGTCCTGTTGTATATATATTTTTTTGCTTCGGCTCTCTGCCTGGTTGCCGCCATGTTTCTCACTTGTCTCCCCGTCTCAATTTTAATTCAGTCTTTGCCTGATGCTCTATTGGGTGCTCTCTGAGCTTCAAATCTCTTTATGTGTCTGTAGTCTCTGTTCAATATTCTGGTTTTACTTCTGTCTATCTGTCTGTCTGTGTTGTGGTCTGTCCGTAATCTGTGTCTGTCCTCAAAACTGTCCTCAGGGGGACGGTTATTCGAGGCGGACTGAGGATAACGGACATATAAAGAAAAAGCACTAGGGCCGTATGATTCAGTGTTTCTGTTGAGGGAGAAATGATTATGATCCAAGATTCCGGGCGAGTCACGATGTCACTGAATAATATTACAGACGTATCACGAAGAACATCGTATATGAATACGTAGTTACTGATTATATTTAGAGCCATAGGAAAATTATAAATCATATAGAAAAAACTCCAGAACAAAAATAGACAAACAAAATGGCTGTCGAGAGTTTCCCGCATTTAGGAGGGTCCAAGACTTTGACGTTAGTGCCCATTTGATCACATGACGCTCAGACTGCATAAACCCTCACCGAGTCATCCCCGGAGACCAAGGGGCAGATCGTGGGGCGGCGAGAAAAACGGCTACAAAGGGGGAGGGGGAGAAAAGGGGAAGGAGGAAAAGGGGCTCTTTTTCCTCCTTCCCCTTTTCTTCCCTCGACCCCACCCTTCATCCGCCGTTTTGCCCGCCGCCCCACGATCTGCCCCTGGGTCTCCCAGGATGCCACTGGGATAAATAGTAGAATGTTTCCAGCAACGTGTATGCCTTAAAGACATTGCCTATTCAAAATACGTCAACGTATTGCCAAAAAAAAAAAAAAAAAAAAAAAAAAAAAATTACAAAAGTGCAAATTTATCAAAAGAGTCTCCTCTGGTATCAACTTTCCAAATTATTGTTTCTTGGTTGTTGAATGTGTGCACATTCCAATATAGTTCTCTTTTTTC
Organism: Plumapathes pennacea; assembly: GCA_964036295.1. Taxonomy (NCBI): domain Eukaryota; kingdom Metazoa; phylum Cnidaria; class Anthozoa; order Antipatharia; family Myriopathidae; genus Plumapathes; species Plumapathes pennacea. The sequence goes on along the minus strand of OZ038463.1, from coordinate 6,136,749 downwards.
ATATACACACGTTTCACGCTGTCTACTCATGGCCGACAAAAAATAGTAAAAAAATGAAACATCAATATAGAATATCGGTCCAAAATGGAGATCTGGTACTCCGGCAAAGCGCAAAGTACTGCACAACCAAAAGAACGGTCTGACTTTTGACCCCCGTAAAATCCTGGTTATGATTGGCATGGCCAGATCTGATCAGTTGCCAAGTTCTCCTCAACTGTATCACCGTGTCTCAGACTCAAGGGAGAAAACGCACCTTGATCAGTTGCTTTGATGACAGATAATTTTGCGGGATGGCTCGCATAAAAAACTGTGCGTAAAATTCTCGAATAATAGCCTTTGATGACCGCCATTTATCGCTTCGTTGATTATGATTAATCGTTCCTGTCCGTCTGGTTTATGTAAAAGGAAATAGTGGATTGCGAGCTATTTGGCAAACAATGCACTCGATCGGATAGTGCTGCTTTATAAACTTCGATTGCGGAAACTCAAATTTGTTTGACATGGTTTGGAATTGTCTGCAGTATCAGAATTTTAAAAATGTACTGAACAAACCTGAAGTAATAAAAGGTTAGTATTTAGTGAAACAGCTGCTGCACTTGGATTTTATATTCCTTTTGTACAATGAAATATAAGTATTTTTTTTATTGTTCGTAGTTTCAACTCATAAGCCGATTAACTGAACGACAAGGCGGACAGAGATTTCTGTGGCTTGTTTTTAGTTTCTTAGTGTGCGATCTAATTTGTCATAATTATTCCCCGTTTCGCTTGAAGCACATTTACCGTTTCCGGTCCGAATGTCCCTCCCCCTGTAAGTTTGTGGGTGCTCCCATCGCACAGCCAATCACAAAGCGCTATGGAGAATGGCGCATTATTGAGCACATTTATAAGTCATTCTTTGAGAAACTCATTTCCTCTTCGGTATCCTCTCTATTTATTGTCATTGAAGCGTCCATGTGTTTAAAAAATGCTGGCGTTTAGGCCTCCGCTGTGCTCATAAATCTCGACAATTATGAGCGACCGAGAAAATGGCTGCCAGTTCTCGAATTCCTCTGGTAGTTCGCGTCGAACTTCCAACGACAGCATCGACGATAACATTAGGAAACTGGTCGACTCTTGCGAAGCCGAGCAAAACGGGCCTTTGAACAGGTATTTTGGGAGGCAGATGATTTATAGTTTTGGGTAGATTTCGTGACAAACTTTGACAAATTTTGTGACCTCTTTGACCATTATTTGTTGGGCATGGTATCCTTCAAGATACGTGACCTTCAAGACACTTTTCGTGTGGGGGACAGGAGGAAGGCTTGCTATTCGCTAGACGTTAATATCACGTTTATTAGCAGAGTTAAGGCTCTAAACGTCTCTTTTCGCTGCTTTCAGTCAAGATCTAGCCGAGACATGCAAGAAATTCGGGCTAGCACTCGAGGAGAACGTTTTGATGGCAAACGGACGATGCGATCACAGCAATGAAGACTTTAACGAGCAACCAAGTGTTAACAGTCCACGCTCCGACGAGATGAATCAAAACAGTTCACGAGATAACTTTAAGGAAGCGGAAAGATTGGACGAGAAAGCTGAGAGTACGGCACAGAATCAAACAAAAGAAAAATGGGAGCGGGACAGTGGAATGGACGAGACGAATGGCGATTCGACACTACAACAAATTATGGCGGCCGCGAGCAACGCGAAGGGCCCTTCCCGAAGTAGTAACTTCTTGGAGCTAGCCAGTACGGTAAGTGAAGTCTTATACTTGATTGGTTTATGTAATATTAAAACATCGCGGTCTTCAGCGCAGTGAGATCTCCCGTTGGTAGTACATATTTTTACGCGCTGGTTATTCGCTTGTTCGCTGTGTAGTCGGCTTTTGTGCCCACAGGCTTCCGGAAAGTACTTTCTAAACATACATGGAGCTTAGTCTAACTCCTTGGTGACAAGTTATAATCGAATGGGACAGAGTCGTTGCGAGTTCTCGTTAGTTCGCTTTAATACTGTGAAACGCGATCCGCCACAAATATTACTGTCATTAAATATTCCCCAGTGATAGTAGTCTATGCTCTGGTTGATTTCATTCAGGGAAATTGAAAGTAACGTACAACACTTCTGAATGAATGTCGTATTCACCCCAGCTGCAAATTAAACTCATCCTGTACATTTTTATATCGTATCGCCCAAATAATCAATTGAAAGTTGAGTTTTAGTAAATATTAACTATGCATTTGTAACTCTCATGTTTTGCGATTCCGTCATTTTTACTGTACATCACTGCTAAAAAAACGAGGAGTTTCTTATCCAGAATTATAATTTAAAAGCCCTTGAGGTGGAACTGAAACTGATCTATTTTATCGCAAACATATCTACGCGAAAACAAAATATTGTAAGGAATGTAGCTTAATTTCTTAAAGCTTACTTTAACACCTCGGGGAGTTTCTAATCAAACTGCTTGTAAACATTATTGGTTAGGTTGCTTGTTTTCAAATACAGTTTGTTTTTCAACGTGAGTTTGACACCTCAGAAGAAATATTACTTAGAATTTCTGTTCGATAGTAATTATCACAAGCGGATGTTAAAACCTCTGAACATTCATTATTGTCAACGCCTGAAGCTTTGAACGTAATGGTTCACCCAAAACAAAGGGCCTAAAAACCGTTCTTTTTAGCATATTGTGCAATTAATGTAATTTCTGTAATTACGGTTTTGGAATACTAGTTGAAGTTTGTTTGCAGAACTCGCCGCACTGCGGGGATTATATGAAATTTTTTATTGACAGATTTTGCATAAATAAATAGTCCACTTCCTGTCTGATGGACAACCAATCTTAAAATGCCATTTGAACAGCTTTGACCTTTCTGCTTTTCATGCCTTGATCTGCAAACTTGATGTTTTATTTGTTTTCTTGAAATCGCTGGTAAAACAGCAAGCCTTGTAGTGTTACAGTAGTTTTAAGTGTATACTTCCATAAAAATGTGATACTGGTGTTTCCACGGGTGTTTTCACTGTTAGCCAGCAGCTACTTCAGGGATTACATTCTGTACTGCTCAAAAGCAACACCTAATTGGAGCTCAATGAAAAAACATACAATATATCAAACTATACTTCAGAGCTATCAATCATTGAACATTGGAAAGGAACAGCTCAAGGAAAATGTAGTGAATATTAAATAATTTTAATTAGTGTATAAAACACAAGTGAATATAGTACTTTCTGCTCACTCTGATTGGCTACTCAATCTCCGAATAGCAAATACTAATCACCTCCCGGCGACTTCCGGTTTGAAACAAAATGGTGCCTGTTTTGCTGCTGTAACCGAAGCAGATTTTTTTCGGTAAACAAGGCAGCTGTACCAGACAACACAAAGAAAGCTACAACGTTTGTTTTAGCAGTGTTCACTGGTGAGCTTTTGTATTTCATCTGGTACTAAGACAGTGGTACAAAGTGTTTTGTGTTTTTTTTAATACAAGTGTCCATTTACGCAAGCTTGTATGAAAAAGCTGAATGTTTTCAATTTTAAGGTGAAACATTTAATGTCTTGCAGAATGGTTTCAACAGCAAGAAAAGCTTAAAACTCTGTTGGAAGAAATGTCTCAGGCACAGTTACACAAATGCCTTCAAAACTCTCGCATTACTTTTGGTTGCCAATTGGGTCTCGCGTGTGTAAGCAGTAAACTCGCCTCAACTTTTTGCCTAGTTTGTCGGAAAATATGAAAATAGGAGGATGGCTAATAAACTAGTGTTGTATATGATAAAAGAACTATTATTCTCCTCAGTGTCGGTGAAAAGCAGTGGCTATTTACCTTGCCGAAGTGACTCTGTAAATAGCCACCACTATTCACATCCACTTCAGCGAATAATTGTTAATTAGTAGAATACCATAACAACTCACTGTATAGTCCCTTGCTTGTTTCTACATGAAATGGGTTGTGTTACAGTATCTCTTGTATTTATAATCAGCTCTGCTAATTCTTATACTGTATGATTTTAAATATATTTTGTAAATTTGTTGTTAGTTATTTGCATTAATATCGCACAGTTGGGATTTTAAAAAAATTAGACTTTTGAATAAAACATGAAATATCCACTGTGCATGTATCAAAGATTGGATGTATTTTGTCATATAAATATTTGATGTCATTTGTCTCATGAGGTTCACACACAAAAAATATGCATGGGTTGTATTTTATTTTCTAGAGACATTTGCTTACATGTACAAATATTTATAAACTAATAAAATCAACACTGAATTCTAAGTAATTCTTGCCTGGTAAATGAAAGGATTGCTATTGAAATACAGTGACTTTCAGCTAACCATTGCATATTTACAATAGCTACACCATGCAAATAATAATTGCTATTGTTTATAATAGAAGGAAATCTAATATTAAAAGCAACATTGCAATAAATTTATTAGTGCAGAGTAGCCAAGCCATCCATTGCTTCAAAAATTCAATTCCATGTAGCGTTGTCTGATATTTCCCTTCCAAATGTTAAAAAAGGTAAAGTACGAAAGTGTATTGTTATTAATAGATCTCACATCTTAGTATGACATAATAGTACATAATATTTATTTTGTGACAGATACAGAATATTGATCTCGAGATTGACTACCATGTACATTATTCTGCAAATGCTTGCTAAAAATTGTACACTGTAGTTTATGCTTGAACTTATCTTTAAATGTAATATTGTTGTGTGAGTGCCAAAGGTACTGGGGATAATATTTACCAGCTAAAAATATCCAACATTATGGTGATCCACTCAGTCTGTAAATGCACCAAAGAAAATCTTTATATATGTATATTGTAAAACTATAATGATTATAATAATTTGCACCAAAATTTGATATTCAGTGTACAGATTTAGCTACTGTATGCTTCATGCTGTGGTACAAAAATTTACTTGTTGCTAATGGTGAAATCACATGTATGGTTTGAACTGACTTAGTTCATATGCCTTTGAAAAACGTGTCTTTTTCAGTGTGTGCGTTTCGAACGCATTTCGAATGCGTTTTTTGGTTCGCTTAGTTCTGAGCTGTACTGTATACCGATACAGTGAAACCTCAGGCATAGAATAGAGTATGTAATGAGAGACATCTGTTTTCTCAGTCTAGGATATATTATATATAATGATATACAATGTCTGTACACATACATATGTACTCTAACTCTTTTTGCCAGATTTCAAACTTCTGGTAATTACATGTATATATCTGGCTATTTCATATAATGTTTCTGTGTTGTTGTTATTTTTTTAGCTCCACTTAGCGGCATTAGGCTCGCTTAAAACTGACATGGTTGAGACAACAACAAAGTTAGAACAAGTAAAGCAGGAGCGAGATTCCCTTCAAGACTTGCTTGAGCGTGCCACTCAAGAACGCAAGGAAATAATTCGGGATTATGAAGAAAGGTTGTCAATCCAGGCACAGCAGAGTGAAGAGCATATCACAGAACTGCAAAGTGTCATCGCCGAGTTAAACAAGAAGTTGGCACAAAACTCAGCCAATAAAATTGATGAGTTGGAAGAGGTCGAGATAGAGTCACATACATCTGAACATGGTGAGTTGTACACACGCATAGAAATGGCTAGGTGTTACTTTTGGTAATAGAAGATTTAAATACGGTAGACTTATAGACTGCTATTAAAATGTATTCATTGAGAGCTTTCATTTGAGTAGGTCACACCTTCAGGTTTCATGCAACAGTTTGCATGGAGTTGAAATTTTGTCAAACTGAGGAATTGTTTAGAAAAAAACTGATTCTTACAGTCTTTTGAATAATAAAATAAATTGAGTGTACAGTGAGAATTGATAGTTTAATCAGTTTTCATCTGAGCGAGATATCAGAAGCCAAGTTCTGCTTATACTGTATGATATATAAGCTTTTGGTGAAAAACTGAAGGGGAAAGTTGAAGCTGATCAGTCTTGGAACTTGATCTTTACACATATTTGAGAATGATTTTTCTTTTTCTTCTGATCTCCAGGTTCGCAAAGTGAATCAGAGAGCCTGGAATCCTCAGGAAATGAAGATGATGAAATGGATGAGGAGATCTCTAAAGTTGTTGGGGATTTTGGATTTGCTATTGAGAGAGAGAAACCTGCAAACAAAGGCACCAAAAAGCATGGGGTACAAGAAGACCAGAAACTCAAGCAGACACAAGAACAGGAAGAAACAAAACAACAGGTAAGTAAGTCCCCTCTCCCTCTCCCCCCGGGTACTATGTACTTCAAAATGACTTTTTGTGGGAGGGGTGGGGGGCAGGGGGTGGTTGGGGTTGTAAATTGGGGAAGTTAGGTGGGGGGTTGATACTGCACAGTTTCACAGTTTCACATTTTTAGAATGCCCATGACTGTAAGAATGTTTACTGGAAATTGTGAATAAGAAATGCAAGTTTTTGGAAACTTTTTTTTAGTTAATTAGTTAGTTAGTTATTTAGTTAGCTTGGTTGGTTGGTTTTTGGTTGGTTGGTTTTTAGTTTGGTTGGTTGGTTGATTTTTAGTTTGTTAGTTTGGTTGTTTGGTTGGCTGGTTAGTTGTTTGGTTGTTTAGTTGGTTGTTTGATTGGTTGGTTGGTTGGTTGGTTGTATTAATATTGTTGGTGGGGGAGTGGCTGTTATCATTTTATTTTATTTTACTTAGTTTTGTTTTCAAATTGATGGTTTCACCACCACACTAACCACACAAAATGAACTTTTTTCACGGAATACTCGATCTGTTTCCAAAAGATCCTCTCACATTTTCCTATATCTAGTTCCGTAGCATTGGGTAAAACTAAGGAATATGAATATCTCTCATCACCTTTCTGTATTATGAAAGAGGTCCAGTGCTCTGTCTAACATTGTTGAGACTTTTGTCCCATTCTTCCCCAAAGACAAGCACGTTGAATGAAGGAGACGCAAATCTTGAGAAGGAGAAGATGCGAAAAAGATGCAGTGAGCTGCAAGTCCGTTGTCTGGAGCTCGAGAAAAAGACTCAAATTTGTAAGTAATTCACCTGGACAATGCTCTACTGAGTTGTACTCTAAAGTGCCAGCACAATCATGCAGACTTTTCAAGCTATTTCTTTGAAAGCTAATGCACCCATTTATAAAATCTCTGATTTTCATTGCAGTGGAGAGGCAGCTTCAGCAAGCAAGCCTGAGGGAGTATGTGTCACGGAAAAGATCTTCAGGCAGCACTGGATCTTCGGATGTAAGGAAGTTCTCTTGTATTTGAACCCTTTGACGCTGCCATTCTACTTGAGTGCAATCAGGTTTTTTTCTTCTTAAAATACCAGCCTATGATTTCGTCAGCATTTTGCGTGCAGCTACTGGTATAATTTCGCAGCCTTGCTATTTCCCGTGTGTTCTTTCTCGTGATGAAACATGTTTTCTGTTTGATTAAACATGAATTGATGCTAATTAGCTCGGTTAGTTGTGAACATTACTAGAAAGAGAAACAAGGACGAAAGCTGGTTCTGAGCACCCGCGATTCTCCCCACCCCGACAAGATTTAATGTTTGACGTTACTTGTTGCAGAACCAGGAACTGCAAATGGTAATGAACGAAAGAGATGGACTAAGAACGAAGTTACAGGAATCAGAACAGGCGATGGAGCAGATCAGTGCTGAAAGCGCAGGCTTCAGGAACGAGAGGGATCGATTGAGGAAAAGGGTAAGATAGCACAGCAACGATGACGACAACGAGTGTAATAATAACCATGACAACGAGTGTAACGACAAGAACAACGACGACGACAGTAACAACGACGACAATAACAACGGCGACAACAACAACAACAACAACAACAACAACAACAACAACAACAACAGCGGCGACAGCGACAAAGACGACGACAACAACAACAAGAGCGATAACGACGACAACAGCAACAGCAAAAACAGCGACGGCGACAACAACAGCGACGACAACGACGACAACAACAACAACAAAACAACAAGAGCGACAACGACGACAACAACAACAACAAAACAACAAGAGCGACAACGACGACAACAACAACAACAAAACAACAAGAGCGACAACGACGACAACAGCAAAAACAGCGACGACGGTGACAACAACAACAAGGACAACAACAGCGACGACGACGACGACAACAACTACAGTAACAGCGATGACGACAACGATGGCGACGATGACATGTTGAAGCAAGGAGTTTTCGCATTCTGGGTCACAAATCAGTTCTGAAAGCGGGAACACAAGAAACAGTTTTTTTTCCCATGCCTATTATTATTTGCTGCTTGTATGTATGAGCTCAGAGAGTAAGATTCCTGTCTGCTAATTGAGCCCTGTATCTGTTCCAGCTTATTGAAATGCAAGAACAACTAAAATCGCTCCACCAAAGATCTGTCCAGTTTGAGAATCGTGTTCGCTCTCAGAGCCTTGAATCGGGCACGAAGTCGCCGCGTACGATGCGCGCAAATCAGACTGGCTCGTTGCCATGGGAACACAGAAGCAACCACTTAGGAGGCCGGGCGCCGAGTCGGCACGCAAGCAGTGCGTCATCTGATGTCTCCAGCAGAGACGGCACAATGACGTCACCCCGAATTTGCCGCCGTTCCAGCACGGACAACTTAAATACAACTGGTGTGTCCAGTCGGTCAGGCCACTCGACCAGCACCCCTGTTAGGCGCCCCAGCGTTGGTAACTTGACGGGCCCTACATTGTCACCGTCAGGGAGCTCCCATTCTGTGAGGCACCCGTCTGGTAGTGTGCCTTCCGTTTCCGGCCAGGCCTTGTTGAGGCCCGGGGGGACTAGTGACTACGGCTCTGTACTTGGGTCCACGCAAGAAATCACAGTTATGGCCAAGATGGTTGGCGAGGGACTGGAGCGTGGTATCACTGGAGAGAACTGCATAAGAGCTCTCGTGAGTAAACATATAAAGTGCCCCTAACCTTAAAATCGACTGTACATGAAGTAAATAGTTGATTGGTAAGATGTTTCTTGGTTTGAATGTTGCGTCTATTAGTTATAAAGTTCTATATTTCTAAATTACACATGACGTCAAGTCAACCCAGGAATATTTTATGTCGTCATTCTACTCGTGAAACCGAAAAGATATGAGTAGAAATCACTCATATAAGTTTTAAACATAACATTAACGTGTCTAAAAGTTTATTTATGTCTACCAATATGTTTCCGTATGATGATGATGATGCCTGGGCTGACGTCATGTCATTTGCATTTTCTAAATATAAACCTTTATAACTCGTAGACGCGATATTTAAACCAAGACTAATCTATGAGTTCTTTCTTAGCTTGGTGACTACTTGTCTCTAAATGCTTTTTTGATATACCTAGAGTTATTTGCTGACTGCATTTTTAATATTTGTACATCTGTTTGTCTGTCTGTTGCTATGAACTAATCTATTTATTTAGACGCCTACTTCATCCAAGTGTTTTACAAAAGGGTTTCCTAGGCACCACTTTTTTTGTAGTTCAGTGTGATGCTCGTAAATCCTCAAGACTTAGCAAAGAAACTCAATACTTGGACTCTATACTCGAATATAAGTCAGTTCAATGCATTTTCTATAATAAGTTTTGCACAAGAAAAACGGGGCTTGCACACGAAATGAAAATTTACGTCGAGTTAGACCTTACATAGCAATGGCAGCGAACGCTGACCAGCGGAAGTGACGTCAAGAACGTGTTTTCGCGGTTTCTTTTTGCCATATTCTAAGAAGTATCTCTCACCTTTGCATCTGTCTGTGTCTACCCTTTTCTGCCTATCTATGTGTCTGTTTCCGTGCTTGTCTGCGAAGACTTCGTTACAATCTTAATGATTTCTATTGCAGAGCCAGCTTCCAGAGTTTGCATCAGGAAAAATGCCAATGGGTTTGGTGCGGGCGTTAGAAGGCTGCAGATCAGCACAAGAAGTGTACACATCGCTGTTTAACTTCTGTGACGAGCAGGCGAATAGAGAAGTCAAGCAGTATGAGCTGGACCTAGAACGTCTAAAGAGCCGCTTCGATCACTTACAAGCTCAGAACAATGTGATAAGCCAGTCTTTGCAAGAGTCTAGGGATAACGCAGAGCATTTGAGTGTACTCATGGGCAAATATGAATCTAACAGTACTGCGTTTCAATTAGCTTTGAATGCTTGCGACAGGGCCATCGAGTCGTATGGTGTGCTGCTACAGTTAGCCGAGTTGGAACAAGCAGCTTTGGTTGTTAAATTCCATTCTGCTGGGTTGAAACCTGGTCACCATAACAACGCTAAGTTTACACAAAGCTCACAGAACAAATTTAACGGCAACGAGGCCGCGGACAGGGAATTAACGACGGATTCTCTTGATTTGGAAACGTGTTTGAAGCGAAGGAGGTTGGTGGAAAACAGTGCCCACGCGCTCTTGCACAAGTTGGAGAGAAGGTTTGAGAAGCAAGGCGTGACTATGCCACAGGGTCAGTCAAATGCAGCTCACAGTAGGACTAGCTTGCCCGATTCTTCAAACGAATTGGAATTCGCGAGAGAAGACCATGCAAAACTGAGGATTTATGTAGAGCGATTGAAGGCCGAGCGACTTACGGTTGGAATGACACTTGTTAAGCTGGACAGTATAACGGGGATACGCGAACCAAAGCAAGCGAGAGAAGAGTCTCTTGATCCCCGGCTTGATTTAGAAAATGCGGTGCTAATGCAGGAGTTGATGGCGCTGAAGGAGGAGAAAGCCGAGCTGAAAGCCAAGAATTACTTGGTCGAGAAGGAAAAGAAAGCTCTGGAGTTAAGGCTTACGTCTCGAGACGCCAAGGAGCAGGCGTATTTGGTGCACATCGATCACCTCAAGAGTGAAATGCAGGACGAGATCAAGAGAAGGAGAAAGTTGCAGAAGGAGAACGGCGTTGCCAGCAGTAAGGTGAGTGATGAAGGCTGTAACGCAAGGCCGTGACGTGATTTTTTGGCGGAAAGCCGTTTGACAAGGGTGTAACGCGAGACTGTAACTTGAGGCTTACAAAGGTATAACGCAAGGGTATTTCTTGAGGTTGTGTAATACGAGATTTTAATCAAGGATGTCACGTGAGGCTGAAACGCAATGATGTAATGCGAGGTTGTAACGCAAGGTTGTTATGCAATGGTGTTATGCGAGACTGTACTATGCAAGGGTGTCACGCGAGGCTGTAATGCATGGCTGCGGTACAAGGTTGTCACATGATGCTGCAACGCAAGGGTGCAGTGTCGGTCTGCAGTGCAAAGCTATGTGATACAACAGTATATCGCGAGGTTCCATTACAATGCAAGGGTGTAACGCCAGTTCTTAATGCTGAGGTGTCATGCGAGGCTTTAACTCGTGTCTAGCTTTGAGCTCCGAGCGCCAAGAATGGAGAAGGGTCAAGTAATCTTACTGTCTTGTATTTCAGAGTGACGACAAATCTGAGACGAGTTCCGGGACACCGCCCGTCTCTCTGGCCGAGCTCAGAACGACTAACGAAGACATTCCTAGCGACTTGTACGAGGCAGCGAAACGCGAGAAGAAGCTGAAAGCACGCATCCAAGAGTTGGTGGAGGCGCTGGGAACTCTGTCGAAAAATTCGGAAGTCCGCCATCAACAAACGGCGGAGTACGTGTCCGACCTAAAGAAAGCCAACGGTGCGCTGGTCGCCGCGTACGAGAAGGCCAAGAAGAAACATGGCACACGGCTGAGAAAACTGGAGCAACAGATGATGACGATGGTGGATAGAAACGATAAGCAGGTCAGCAGACTCACAATACCAATGATAATAATGATAATAATAATACTAATAATAATAATAATAATAATAATAATAATAATAATAATAATAATAATAATAATAATAATGATGATGATGACGATAAAAATAATACTAATGATTAGTCACTGTTCCTTATGATATCAAGACAACACAAATATTGGTGTTGAAAACATAAGACGTGACGTGTGACTTCTTGCGGCTTAAGGTTTGCGGGATGCGGGAAACGGCAATCCTTTTGTTTATGATTGTATATTTTTTCTCCCCACAGGTCCGTACTCTCAAAGAAAGAATAGCGCTGCTGGAGGAGGAAAACCGTGTTGTGCCCATGAAACAGAACGAAACGGCGTTATAGTGGTCGGTTGGTGCTTTCTCGCGTTGGGGCCCCGAACCGAGCCACCTCTTGGCACCTTGCAGGAAAGGACACGGCCCAAGCGCAGTAAGAGGATCCTCTTATCGAGCCGGTCACCAAGAAAACAGTTCGTTCCATAAAGAAACATCGAGACAACAGAACTGGGGTAAACTCTAGCGAAATTTGAAATAACGTCCAAACACAGCAAAAAGAGCAGGTCGAATTTAGAGACCGTGCAGGTTTTCGTAGCTGACCCTGTTGGAAGATGGAAGCATTTATAAGAGTTTGTATGGAAGAAGGGGGAATACATTTCATTAAGGGTGCGTTCTTTTGGGACTATTGATTCCAGAATGAGAATTGACGGGCGGTACTTATGTTCTTCTTTGGAGCTTTTCGGATTCCGGAGCAGCGGTTTTACAAATGACTGTCGAATTGAAGTAATCGTCCGATTTTTTAGCCACGCGCATGTGCTTTGTCACGTCGACTTTCAATTGATTCATCATAGTCTTTAGTTCCCACAAGTACTAGCATACACTTGCGGGCTCTGATTGGCACTTCTGAGTGGTTGATTTTCCTTGTCGTTTCGCCATGCCGAATCACACTCGCAATATTTGTGTTTTGCCAGATGTCACGTGATATTTTGGTGTTGCATGAGTTGTAGAGTGATGACAGGTCGCGACAGGGTGCTATTTTGATCGAAATTTGTGTTCGAGCCAATTTCTCGCGGAATGAAGCAGAAAGTCAAAAAAGGACAACGAATTCGAGCAGATATATTGAAAATAGATCACAATACAGAAAAAAATGTTTTGGAAAAAATTTCACAGGAACGTCTCCTGATAAAGCAGAGTGACTGTATCGTGTTCTTTTTTTTTTTTTTTTTGCCTTGCATTGAACGTGAGCCTTTGTCATATCAGACCATTTTGTTAATTTCAGGATTTCACATTCCTTTTGGTTTGATAGTTGGTTTGATGTCATTTCTGTACTCGAATAGTGATAAAATAATAGTCCCAAAATAATGCGGCTTCTCTCAATTATTTCTCGTTGTGAGATTTTGGAAGGTAGCTAACATTTACATGGTGAGCTTAAACTTGGCCTTTCTAGCATTACTACTGTCTCAGCAATAATCACTGCTGTCGCATTGCGGTTTTAGTGACACCGCGGAAATGCGTTTTTCAGTCGTGCGTTTTGAGTCAGCGGTTATTGCATACAGCCATTCAAGTGCAGATTTTGTAATTAAATGTAACACTCGTAAAACCTCAAGACTTAGCCAAGAAACTCAATACTGAGACTCGATACTCAACTATAAGTTAGTTCAATGCATTTTCTATAACATAAGTTGTGCACAAGAAAAACGAGGCTTGCACACGATGTGAAATTTAACTCGAATTATGAGAAGTTAGATTGCCATGGCGACGAACGCTGACCAACGGAAGTGACGTCATGAACGTATTTCCGCCGTGTCGGTTTTTAGTTGAATATGCTTTCTATTGTTATTGCCGTAGTGGTTTTCCCTGTTCTTGTCGTGAACTCCCAATCTTTCCATTTCGTACATTTCAAAATCCCGAGTTGAGTTTTTTTTTTATTGTTGTTGTCGGCGGCATGCTACGTGACCTTAGTCTGCAATAGACCCCTTCACGGATTTGAATGCATGATGGGTAATCAGGGCAAATAAACTGCATGTACATTCGTTTTTCAGATCTGTGGAACTTCGGAGCACTCTAAATTGTCGTTTGCAAGCTTTTGTGGTCCTAGATTGTGAACCATTTCACTATAAAACCGAGACTTCTCGCACGCGTCGCCGCCATGTTTCTTTGTTCTTGCCCTGATTACACACCATGCATTCAACTCCGTGAAGGGGTCTATTCGTTTATTTTCTGTCCGAGCGTTCTTATTGACCTTTTCTCCTGAAACGAAATTCAGCGGTTTGTTGTCTTGAATGCTGAGAAATCGCGTACGAAAGTCGCGACAGTACTCAAAAGATGCTACTAAAATTTTATATACTCTCCGCTTTCTAAAGTGTTCATATTTTGAAGTGTTTATATTTTAATTTAAATCGAGGTTTCTAGTTGGTGTCTTACTGTAGGGGAATGAGGTGTACGTGTTGTGCTTGTTGTTTGTGTGTAGGTGCTTGTTGCTTGTATATTCGTGTGTTGTTCGCATATGGGTGTGTGTTTGTTGTGTGTGGGTATCGTTCCTGTGTTTGCATATGCTGGGTCTTGCAGACGTTGCAATTGTCCAAATCTCCCCAAAAAGCAGTACACGTGACTCCAAAATTATTGCTATAGAATAGATAAAGTGCATAGAAAATTTTATTGTAAATCAATCCAAATAAAGTTGTTGACATTTTCAAGTGTTTTGTTTCCTTCTGATTGCGTCATTCCATTCTGGGTTTGACCGCTTGGCTTTCGTTGTATTTACTGAGTTCCTACTGACAATTCCTATTAACAAAAACTGTGGACACAAAGGACAATGCATACACTAATAAACTACATCTGTATGCTTTGACTTTGACAGATGAGGTTCGAATTATCGAGGGTATAAGTATAAAGAAAATGACCTGAAGGGAAACGAAATCACTTCAAATTTGCCATGTTAGACAAGTATATCTATCACGTGACCACTGATAAACATCATTTTAAAGAAATACGTTTTTTACCACAACACACTAGTTTCTCGCTCTCTGATTGGTCGATTTACCGTGATAAATAAGAGTCCAGACAACGATGCTGACGCCAGCATGTCACGTTTTGCAGCGAAATACAACGAAAGTTTCCTGTATATTTCTAAATGTTGTGGTAAAAAACAAATTTCCACTGGTTTTCCGTGGTGTGGACTCTTATTTACCACGATTTACGTCATCACATGGTCAAAATTAGTTGCGGACTGACTCGGCGAAGCGCCTCGTGAGTCCACAACATTTTGACCATGTGATGACGTAAATCGTGGTAAATAAGAGTCCACACCACGGCAAACCAGTGGAAATTTATTAAATACATGTTTACAATTATCAGCATTTGGAGTATTTCCAGTTCAAAACATGAGAGTTCTATGTGGTCATGTAACAGATATATTTGTCCCCGAGCGAAGCGAGGGTAATAATCACAACGCTGGTGCAGCAAAATCGCCTTATTTGAAGACTCCGAGCGTGTCGCCATCTCGAAATTTAATGTTCGTCTGTCCAGTCAGTCAGTCAGTCTGTCGTACGACTTTTTAGGCCAGGTGCCTAAGGCAATGACGTAATAATTATCGATATGCGTCTCGGCCAGTGTTTTCACTGAAACGAAGCAATAATTGTACGTAACTGCGTTCACGAAAATGAATTTGAAAACTGGAAAACTTGAAACAGAACGGTCTCGCGAAGCTCGTCTTCAAAAGAGAAGGGAACAGGCACGGGCAAGGCGAAATCGTGAAACGATCGAACAGCGCCAAATAGTCTAGAGAAAAGATGACAAACATGTTATAACCGACAGCATCATGAACGGAAGCGTGCCGAAGAAACGGCTCCGCAAAGGGAACAGCGCTTGAAAGCAAATCAGGAGCTTCAGACGCCGTTTTGTGTTAAACTCAGATACTTATTCAGAAAGGACAAGCAACAAAGGTTAGTCAGTGGAAATTGAACAATCACCGTGACAAATACATTCTATCCCGTATAGCTTGTAACTCGATCACTTCAAGAATGTATTAAAATCAGTATGCTGATCGGCTTTTCCCTCAAAGTATTGTTTTAATACGCTTCTGTCGCCAGTTTCGGCTACCGTATTCGCTCAGAGTAATCGGAACTTGGAGTCTTGAATGATTTAGTCAGATGTCTTATTTTTTCTTTCAAGACTTAAACTGTAACAAATGCTGTAATCTGACACGCGGTGATTGCATCGAGAATCGTTCACAAGCCCTTAGAAGTATGACTATAACCCTGGCCAAAAGTATGTGGGACAATCTGAAAAAATGCTACGTTTTCACCAGCACTCTTTGTTGAACAACGAAAGTGGCTCCTTTTCCGAAACTTAGTCCTCCCCCCTCCCCCCCCCCCCCCTCATACAATGTTGCTTAAAGGGAGTGCACTTTGAGCACATTCATTCAACATTGTAAGGGGGGAGGGGGCGGGAAAAGGGAAAATATCGTAATTTTTAGATAAAACGCTAAGTGTCCCACGACTTTTGGCCAGGATTGTAAGTCTGAATTTCGTGTATGATTTGAAGTAAACCGTTCAAGTTTTGCTTTGATTCTGGGAGAAATCATGCTGTTTTGAGCGGGTTCACATACAAAACAATTCGAGCTCATTACACATGCATGCCTGAGTCTGGTGCATGCAGTCCAGAGTAAAAACAAATTGCACAGGAAGCCTATTTAATTGTACTGCCTATGAATTTAAAATTGAAGAATCAGTGTTCCTTTTTTCCCGTACTACGACGGCCGACCAACTTCAAAATTTAGTATTAAATTTTGAGAACGTGCTTGGCAGACTGTATGAATTAATTTGACGTGCCGACCGTGGGAAATACGTACTTCGTCACGCAATCGGCTCTTTTTTCAACGCAAAAGTGAACACATACCATTCTTTTTCTCCTTCCTTTGCGTATAGCACTTGACTTCGAAGAAAAGATTGAGTCAATATTTCGGTAAAACAAAGGCTACTCTTGTTGGGAGTACCAAAGTAAAAGTCCCATCAATGGCAGAGCGAGGGGTATCTGCGATTATCGTATTAATTGAGGGGGGGGGGGGGGGGGGGGGGGGTGTAAATCTTGGATTTTCAGCGGGAAACCTGGGAAGTAGCGGGACATACATTGTACGATATATGAAGTACCTAACGCCTAATGTCTTGTTGAAGCTTGTCGTTTTATCAGCGTCTAGTCGATCGAGGTGAGGTGACTGTTTCTTTTAATACTTATTATGGCCATGTAGATGGAAGTGAACATTCTTTTTTTTTTACAGGCGTAGAGCCGGACAACGAAGTTAGCGAGTAATTCATTCGTTTGCAGCGTCATTGAACAAAAGTTCCACTATGGAAGTGAAATGCGGCCTATCCGCTATTGCATCATTTACGCATTGAGGCAGCATCGTTACTATATTTTCTATTCGCAAACTACAAATTTCCGATTGCCGACCACTACACGGGGACTTTTGTTTTGAAACCACGTTGGGTCGTTGGCTCAAAAGACTTGGTTTGGTTGTTTGGAGTCCTCACGTCTGCAGGCCTTTTAAAGTCTCGATAAAGGTTAGCGAGCCCCTCTCGGAAAAAATAATTGTAGCGTTATAATTTAACGTACATACACGTATTATATCGTTGTAAAGGTCTTGGACTGCAGAATATAGATCTGATGTTATCGTTTTCAAGCCCATTAAAATTGGAGTACGATTTAGATTATTTGAAATTTGACTGTTTCGGAAACGGGAATCAAAACTTTTGTAGGTTTGATTCGAAAATGCTAAGACAACATTTTCCGATACTCAAGGAAGTTGACTAAAATACTGTGTCAGCAAATTTTGATCCGTTTGTTTTGGAACCTGTTTTTTATACAAACTGTTCAATAAAGAGAAACGAAATTATATATCAAAAATTCCTGACACGGTATTTGAGAAAAAACTGGTCTTCTACACTTCATGAAAATTTGAATGATATCGACCAAACCGCTCAAAAGTTTTAGTTCCCAAAAGGCCTAGTTTTTCGCAAAAATCTTCATTGATCTGATCTATATTGCACTCTACCTTTAACGTGTATGAAGAATGTAATACTAGATTTGCACTCTTCAGTCCTAGACCTTTGCAACAATGTACCTATACCTTGAATAGCAACACTGCAATGATTTTTTTCTGAGAATATTTTGGAGGGATGTGCTCGAACCTTTATCAAGACCTTAAAATTGAAATTTCCACATCATTTTTTTGCCTTGACAGTGGGCGAGACACGGTATTTTGAGGTGGAGGTCCCAAATTCAACATAAGATACATACACAAACATCGTATGCCTTATTAAATTGTTCAAGGTGTCTACTGATTTGAGTTTGCACAAAGAAACAGATTTTACGGGGTGGGGGCAACAATAAAGTTATTTTCAGTCATGAGATTTGTCCAGGTTCTTGGGGCCCACTCAGTAAAAGGGCATGGCAGTCACCTTAAGAGCCAAAGAACTTTAGTCAACACCAGAGCCGAATTATGCTTTAACTATTTACAAGACTTTCTCTAATCAACTTTTATTGATAAAGAAGATTCACCAAAATACGTTCTTGATCATGGGAAGCAGGAGACTTCAGATTCATGCGGGTGTTTGATGTAAGTTAATAGGTGAGCAGGAAATGAGGCACTCATGTATGAGACTCCTAAATAAAGCCAGAGAGTTGGCGGTCTGCTATAATATTCAAGCATAAATTATCATGATTGAGTAATGTAATGCAATCCAAGTTGCAAAAAAGAAAAGCAGTCCATGTGATTACAGATAAGTTCTGATTAATATACGTCTGTCTTTCAGGAAGCTTTTAACAAGGTTTTCTTTATGGGTGGCCAGAACTACAACAATGTCAGATGAACAGTGCCATCAGACCCTGAAGGAACACAATGTTACTGAAGAAAAACCTGTCGCAAACAAACCTTGGCAAGTGAGTTCTGTCATGCACTGTTGTGACAAATGTGGTAAAGGCTTTAGAAGGAAAGGTGATCTAGTTAAGCACCAACTTGTACACACAGGAGATAAACCCCACAAGTGTAACAAATGTGGTAAAGGCTTCACACAGAAGAGTAACCTAATGCGGCACCAACTTGTACACAATGGTGAAAAGCCCCACAAGTGTGACAAATGTGATGAAGGCTTCACAAGAAAGATTGACTTGACTGAGCACCAACTTGTGCACACTGGAGTAAAACCCCACAAATGTGACATTTGTGGCAAAGGGTTTACAAAGAAGAGCAACCTGACTTATCATCATGCAGTTCACACTAATGAAAAAGCCCACAAGTGTGACAAATGTGGTAAAGCTTTCACACAGAAGAGGTCTCTGTCTAGGCACCATATTTTACACAAAGAAGAAAAACCCCACAAGTGTGATAAATGTGATGAGTGCTATGCACAAAAAATCCAACTGACACATCACCAATTTGTACACACAGGAGAAAAACCCCATACATGTGACAAATGTGGTAAAGGCTTTACACAGAAGAGTGTTCTGACTAGGCACCAATTTCTACACACAGGAGAAAAACCCCACAAGTGTGATGAATGTGACGAATGCTTTGCACAAAAAACCCAACTGACACATCACCAATTTGTACACACAGGAAAAAAACCCCACAAGTGTGACAAATGTGACAAAGCCTTTGCAATGAAGGGTCACCTGACCGAGCACCAAGTTGTGCACACAGGAGAAAAACCCCATTGTTGTGACAAATGTGACAAAGCTTTTTCAAGAAATAGTGATCTACTTAAGCACCAATGTGTTCACACAGGAGAAAAACCCCACAAGTGTGACAAATGTAGAAAATGCTTTAAAGGTAAAAGTAGCCTGATCAGACACAAACTTTCACATACTGGAGAAGAACTCCTCAAGTCCCACAACTGTGACGTATGTGACAAGGCCTTTGCATACAAGAGTGGTCTGAACCAGCACCAAGTTCTGCACACAGGAGAAAAACCCCACAAATGTGACAAATGTGGTAAAGGCTTTGCAAGGAAAGGTGATCTGGTTCAGCACCAACGTGTACACACAGGAGAAAAGCCTTACAAGTGTGACAGTTGTGGCAAAGGATTTAAAATTAATAGTAGCCTGATCAGACACAAACTTTCACATACTGGAGAGAAACTCCTTAAGCCCCACAACTGTGACATATGTGGCAAGGCTTTTCTATACAAAAGTGGTCTGACTCAGCACCAAGCTCTACACACAGGAGAAAAACCCCACAAATGTGACAAATGTGGTAAAGGCTTTCCAAGGAAGGATGATCTAGTTCAACACCAACTTGTACACACAGGAGAAAAACCCCACAAGTGTGACAAATGTGGCAAAGCTTTTAATAGGAAGGGACATCTGACCGAGCACCAAATTGTGCACACAGGAGAAAAACCCCACTGCTGTGACAAATGTGGCAAAACGTTTGCACGGAAGAGTCATATGACTGAGCATCAACTTGTACACACAGGAGAAAAACCCCACAAGTGTGACAAATGTGGTAAAGGGTTCACACTGAAGGTTCACCTTAAGCGACACCAATTTCTTCACACAGGAGAAAAGCCCCACAAGTGTAACATATGTGACAAAACTTTTTTATACAAGAATGATCTGACCAAGCACCAGGTTGTGCACACAGAAGAAAAACCCCACAAAAGTGGTGAAACATTAAACATAAATTTTACAAAGAATGCACTGACTCAACACAAACTAGTACACACAGAAGACGTGCCCCAGAAGTTTGACAAGTGTATTGATTGTGTTGATAGCTGTATGCAGAAGAATACCACTGAGCATCAACATGTACATGAAAAGTCCCATGAATATGACAAGAGTGTGGAAAAGCAACAGGGACTTTACCAGGATCCCAGTGTAGAAGGATGGACAGAGTTGCCTGATAATTTGCACATCGTAACCATAGAACAAACCCAGAATGACTTGAAGGTTAACATTAAGGTCAAAGAAGAAAAGGATCTTGAAATACATTGTACAAGTCACGAGTGATGATCAATACTGCATGTAAAATTGATATGTGGGATTAATGATATCAGTTTTACAGTTAACACTAAATATTTTATTTCAAATGATGACCAATTCTTTTATAGCCTCAACTTCTACAGTATACACAGGAGAAAAACTCTAAGGAATTAAGGGAGCCTTTTGCACAGAAGTAAAAAAAGTCACCTGGTGCTGTGTTCTACACACAAACAAGTAAAACCACATAAACCCTTTACTCCTGAGAGTGATCAATGTTGTTTCTCACCAGAAAGATATAATACAGCAGGGAGAACTTGGCTCTTGATATCCTGCTAAGATGAAAGCTGATTAAACTATCAAATCTCACTACATCAGTCATGGGGGTTGGGAGAATCTGTATTTTGAGCTTGGGAGTGAAAGGAATAAGTGTTTGAGGATAAAGAGTAGTGTACAAGCTAAGGACCAGGACCTTTCTGGAGAGAAAGTAAATTTTGGATCAATTTCTGAAACCGCTTTTTCAAACAATGAATTGTTGTTCTCTTGGTAGTCATTTAGTCATGTGAGTGAATACCATAATGATTCTAATAACTGACCGGTGCGCTTATTAAATTTTGGGACTTTGAGGGAGGGCGTTCATTAGAGGCTGGCGTCTATTGGAGACAAGGTGCTCATTTGATTTTCAACATTTTTATCAACAATATTGTGGCGTGGGTGGTCAAGTAAGATGGTGGCTAATTAATTTTTGGTGTCCTTGCTTTTGGTTCAGAGTACAGTATGTGCATGTACTATTTAACCATCTGTTTGCTTTTGTTGTTGTTGTAGTTGTTGTTGTGCATGCTTATCTTCTGAACATATTCATATGTAAATTTATATTAAGCAGCCAAATGTCTAGTCTAGCCTCTGGTTATTGCAGTTTAGCTTGTACTGAATAACACGGGGAGGGGGGGGGGGGACTCCCATATAAGAAAGGAGAGGGATGCTTGTCGCTCATTGTACCGCGTAGGGATCAAAATTACAGTTTTGGTACTGCTTAGAGTGCTCAACATCAAACTGACATTTTTATGTGACATGATACCGTTTAGGGGTCGGGTGTCAGTCGAATGAACTCTTTTTGTTTGAAAACAGCAAGGGATAAAGTGCTTGATGATGTCCTCTTTATAACAATATTATTAATCTTTTCACTCCCAAAAGTGATCAACTTGAATTTTCTCCTTCAGTCTCTCACCAGAGTTCTATTATACACTATGAAGAACTTTGCTAATTTGATATCTTGCTCAGATGAAAACTGATTGAACTATCAATATTCTCACTATGTCACTCGTACAGTTTCTTCTTAAATGGTTAGGAGAATCTGAATTTTGAACTTGGGAGTTAAGGGTTAAAGGCATTGAAACTTTAAATTCTTGGTATGCTTTTATTGGTACCTGTAAGCTCGAGCCATGCCCATTTTAGTACCTCTTAGGGGTTAAAAAATTCCCAACAAGCATCCCCGGGCCAAACAACATGGTGTAACCATTTCCTTTTCATGTATCATAGCCAAAATAGGTGCAAAATAAACTATTGGTATTGGTATTGGTACCATAACACTTTTACCAAAATGTAACATAAATAGAACTTTAACAGCAAACTGCAACTCGGTCTACAAGTAATCCGCATATTGATATAAACTCTCAATTATAGCACGGTTAGTAACTTGAGATGCTGATATTAAAAATTGGGGAAGCGTTGTGCAGCATACATGAGTTCTCTACCGTCCCGGCCATAGCCCGCAATTTTGCCCGCGTTCCATACCGCTGACTTTGTGCGGCTGCGCAATGCGTTATTCAGCTCTGTCCGATATACCGCGTTGCATTGAAAAGCGAGCTTGAGTCAAGGTGAGTTTTTCACTTGTGTCTTGTCACGGAGATGGAAGTGAACATGCCTTTGGTTTATTTCACTTGTAGATTTATGCAGCGGTAGAATTGACGAGCAAATTTATCCGTGTGCAACGTCAGTGAACAAAATCTTGCGTTGATACACTGTAGATCGTGGATTGGTGAGCATTTCTTTTTACCTTGGCTGAGGATCCTGGGAAAATTAGTCCCCTGCATTTTGTTTGTAGGGACGTTCCACTAAACGAGGGTTTAGAATTATCTGTTTAAACAGGGTAGCGTATTTGTTTACTACCAGGGGGGGGTGGGTACTCCCATATATTTCCTATATAGGGACGTTCCGCCCGATAGGGTATCATTTTCAGGTTCTTCTGTTATAAACAGGGTATCAAATTTTACATTTTCGTGTCTTAAACAGGGCTATTTTCCGAAGATTTTCTCCTCTTCCCCTCCCCCCCTCGACCACATTTTTGCTCTCGCCATTTTCACGCGATTTCTTCTTATGCTCCAGTGGAAATGCGTGCAACGCAGGCTAACTTATCTCTGGACTGGAATATTAAAAACAGGGCATCAAATTAGAGCACTTTGTCTTAGACAGGGTATACAAAATTTCCATTTTTGTGTCTTGAATAGGGTCAGGGTTTTATAGAGTCAGCAGAACCCCCTACCCAAATTCCTATTGAGTACCCGTGTAATTTTCTTTTTATTATATTAGACACAAGTGTTTTACGAGAAATTGCATAAACAACCGTGCAAAAGCGGTAAATGATGCTAACGATATCCTCACTAGTGAGGATATGGAAAATACGCCACTCGGGTCCCGGATGTAGTTTCGTATGGATTTTACGCATGGTATATTTTCCAGTAAAACACTTGTGTCTATATAATAAAATAATGTGAATATTCAAGTCATCATATTTGAATTCTTGAAATTTTGAATTCTTGAAATCAATAAGTTTTTATGTAGTTTGATGGAGTGGTAGGCACTGATAGAAAAGTTATTATTTTTATTTATTACCCTAAAATTCCTTGTGTATGCAAAGAATAATGTCAAAGACAATATATAATGTCAAAGACAATAGATAATAATTCTGTGGACTGTTTATTGCATCCTCGGGCACCAGCATCTCCAGAAATCTATATTTCTCCAATAGACGAGCCTTGTCTTCTCAGCACTTTCAGCCACGCACATAGCCTCCTTTTGTGTTGTCTGGAATCCGCTCCTTAAATCCTAACACAGTTTTTCATAGTTATGTTTTACCTGCTTATATAAATTTCTAAATATACTGAAAGTTTCAGAAAATTTCACCAAAGATAGCTCCAGAAAATAGAGCAGAAAATTTGAGAATGGGGTAAAAGACCCCTAATTCAAGGACGTATTGTTTCCATAGAAACGACTGACACTAGACTGACAAAATTAAAATGTATAGGCAACAGACCTTTTGAAACATCCACTCCACACAACACTTTAATGGCTTAATGGCCAGTTGACGTGAGCTAACTAAAATATGTCATGATAATACCTCCCACAATAGGTGTACACTCAAAGAGGAAGAGTCTTTCACACTACTTTACCCTAGCATTTACAATAATAATATCAAGGAAGTAATATCAGAAATTATTATATAGACATGAGTGTTTTACTGGAAAATATACCGTGCATAAAATCCATACGAAACTACATCCGGGACCCGAGTGGCGTATTTTCCATTTCCATTTGTTGGAATCATTTCCCGCTTTTGCATGGTTGTTTGAGCAATTTCTCGTAAAACACTCATGCCTAATATAATAAAAAGAAAATTACACGGTGGCTTGAAGATATGGATTTCATTTGCTCATGGTAAAAACAATATTTTACCACTCGAAAATAAAATTCATATCTTTGCGCCGCCATGTAATATCCTCTATTTCATATATATTAACACTGTCTGGTAGAATAATGATATGAACAGAGTTATGTCTTCTTAGTGATGTCATTTCCAAGCATAGAGTGACCTTGAACAAGGTACCTATACCTTATTGCTGCTATATTTGTGGACAAAATTCTTTGCTGTATCTGGTGATAGCAAAGAATGCATGGTATACCTGCATGGCATTTGTAAAGTGAGAGATTTGGGGTACACAAATTCCAGCCCTTTCTCTTGTAATGAATGAAAATTGTGTCTTAAGTAGAGTCAGGGTTTGAGAACCTCACAAGAGACCTTCAGTCGAATCATTTTATAAAAATAACAACTATGATACTACGCGTGCCCTGATTGGCTAAATAACCGTGTAAGATGAGAGTATATTACACGTGATACGTGATGTATTTTACAGCCGAGTAACTATTTTGTAAAAGAAATATATAATGCCTCCCCGTGTAATATAGCCTCATCTAAACACTAAACACACACACACAAGGCCGCCGAGTGGTTTCCCGCTACTCAAGATGAGGCTATATTACACAGGAATGCATTATATATTTCTTAAATAGTGAAGCATGTTTTTATCTCACACATGTCAGCATGTTTTCTTTTACTCTGATGTCTTCTTTTACAGCTTGGTTCTGATTAAAACATTTATATTTGTATTATTTATGTCTTCAGGGTTTTGTGTGCCAGCAAGAACTACAAATGTCAGACCAAGAGTACCACCAGACCCTGCAGGAAAACAATGTCACTAAAGAAAAATCTATTATTTCTGAGAAACAAGGCTTGATGAGCAGCAAAATTGTCCACATTAGAGGAAGAGGAACACCCCACAAATGTGACCAATGTGACAAAGTTTTTACATACAAGTGTCACTTGACCCAGCACCAACTTCGACACACAGGAGAAAGACCCCACAAGTGTGACCAATGTGGAAAAGGGTTCACACAAAAGGGTTACCTTAAGCAACACTATCTTATTCACAAAGGAGAAAAGCCCCACACCTGTGACATATGTGACAAAGCCTTTGCGAGGAAATGCAATCTGACCAACCACCAAATTGTGCACACAGGAGAAAAACCCCACAATTGTAACAAATGTGACAAAGCTTTTGCAAGGAAGGCTCAACTGATCCAGCACCAAGTTGTGCACACAGGAGAAAAACCCCACAATTGTGACAAATGTGAAAAAACCTTTGCAAGCAAATCTCAACTGATCCAGCACCAAGTTGCACACACCGGAGAAAAAACTCACTGTTGTGACAAATGTGGTAAAGGCTTTGCAAGAAATGGTGATCTAGTTAAACATCAACTTGTTCACATGGAAGAAAAACCCCATAAGTGTGACAAATGTGGTAAAGGTTTCACACGGAAAGAGAGCCTTAGAGACCACCAACTTCTGCATACAGGAGAAAAACCCCACAAGTGTGACAAATGTGGTAAAGCTTTTGCATGCAAGAGCCACTTGACCCAGCACCAACTTGTGCACACAGCAGAAAAACCCTACAATTGTGACAAGTGTGACAAAGCTTTTGCAAAGAAGAGACGTCTGACTGATCACAAACTAATTGTGCATGCAAGTGAAAAACTCTACTGTTGTGACAAATGCAACAAAGGTTTTGCATTCAAGAATCACTTGACCCTGCATCAACTTGTGCACTCGAGAGAAAAAACTCATTGTTGTGCCAAATGTGGTAAAGGGTTTACAAGGATCGGTGGTCTGGTTAGGCACCAACTTGTTCATTCAGAAGAAAAACCCTATAAGTGTGACAACTGTGCTAAATGCTTTAAAACTAAGGCTTGCCTGACTACACACAAGCTTATACATACTGGAGAAAAACCCTACAAGTGTGACAAATGTGATAAAGGGTTTACACAGAAGGGTCACCTTAAGGAACACTATCTTCTTCACACAGGAGAAAAGCCCCACAAGTGTGACATATGTGACAAAGCTTATGTAAACAAGAGAAGTCTGACCAAGCACCAAGTCGTGCACACAGGAAAAAGAACCCACAAATGTAAGAAATGTGGCAAAACATTTTCAAAGAAGAATGCACTGACTCGGCACAAAATTGTACACACAGATCACACATCCCAGGAGTTTGACAACAAGCATAACAAATCAGTTGATGGCCATATGCAGGAGAGTTCCACTGAGCATCAACATGTACATGCAGGAGAAAAGTCCTATGAATGTGACAAGAGTGTGGGAAAGCAGCAGGGATTTTACCAGGATCCCAGTGTAGAAGAATGGACAGAGTTGCCTGATAATTTGCATGTTGTAACCATAGAACAAACCCAGAATGACATGAGTGTTAACATTAAGGTCAAAGAAGAAAAAGATCTTGAAATACAGTATGAGTCATGAGTAACAGATAATGCGTGTAAAATATTATCAAGTAAGATTAGTGATGTCAAATGGAAACTTTAACTATTTGCTGCCGATGACAAGGAGGCAATCATACTAATCGATCCAGAGACATGATTTTAGAAGACCAGAAATGTCTGTCTGGATTTTTCATGTGATGTATTTTGGCCAATAGAATGCGCCATATGTACATGCACACGATGTCATGATATGCAGTACATGCTTTACCGAAGAAGAATGAGTGTATTAGAAGTTGTACATGCTTTTAGTTCAATATAAGTCATTGCGTTGTAATTTAGCCCAGCATTGCCCAGAATCCTATTGTTGTTTGTGACACATACTTACAGTGCAGATTTTTGTTGGGCCATGTATAATAGAAAAGCTTATAATATAATGATTCGCTCTGATGAAGGGCTAGCGCTCAAAATGTCAGCTATTGTCTCTTTGACGGCGTTTCATTACCCTCATCAACACTTAGTTGATACACCAGTTTGTCTTTCGCCACACCGACGCAGTCAACCTAGTTCTCTTAAGAGCTGGTATTACATGTATAATAGACCTGATACGTCAGCGTTGATGAGCTGTGATAGGTTGAAATATTTCTTTTGGGAATACTCTTGGTCCCCAGGTACATTTAATGTGCTGTAAATGAAATGCTTCGATGTACAAGGTGCATTTAGCAAACTAGGGGAAACCAAGGGGAGGGGGAGCAAAGAAAAAAACGGAGAGGGGAGGGGGAAGGGAAAGGGGAGGGGGGACCTAACCCTGTGGTTAGTTTTTGTTCGGAAGCGGCTCAGTTCATCATAGTTTTTTGTTCCCTTCCTGTAAGGCTGGTCATATTGGGGCTGTTCATGTCCCTTCAGCTTTAGTCCTCAAGTTTTCTTAACTGATAACACTGACTACTATCAATAATAATTATGGTGTTTTACAACGAACATTTTGATGTATCGCATGCCCATGTTTCATGTTTTTCTGTTCAAAATACCATTTCCACATTTCCACTGTTTTTATTACTGGTAATGCTAAAAAAAAAACTCAGCGGGAGGGGTAGAGTAACGGTTACAGATTTATTTTTTCCGTTTACGAAAATTTTTCTGTTCACACTACAAAATTGCATTTCCAAAGAAATCCACTATGAAGAGCATATTCCAAAAGTTCCATTTTCACTACTAAATATGTTGGTGTAAACGGAAGTCAAAACGTAAAAATAATTTCTTCAAAAAATTCTGGACCAGTGTGGGCGGGGCCTCAGTGTTGGACTGCGACCAACCTCGTTCCCAGGGACTTTTCCTTTGTTCCCTGGGAACGAGGCTGAGACAACAGTCGGTTGGGACTGCAACGCGAGAACCGATAAAATAATTTTTGCATTGTACTTATTTTCTGTAGTTTAGCCACATTTTCGCGGAAGTTGAATTTCGCGAAGTGCCAATTTTTTGTGTTTTCGCGGGAACATATTTTCGAGAATTTGCATTTCAGACTTTAGCGCTGGGAGCAAATTTTCGCGGATCTCTGACCAGTTCCTGTCGAAGAAAGTCATAATATTGTTTGCAGTCAACTTAATTGAAATTCAGTAATGTAAGCGAGCATTTTTATGGCGACGTTCTTTCAGTAAGAGGGGGCCTGGGAAATAGCGGGACATACATTGTACGATATACAAAGTACTTTGGGCTTCGAAGAAGTGATAGTTGATCAGCGAGCGTGAGTCAAGGTGAGTAATTACTTTCACTTGTCATGGTGCAGAGATGGAAGCGAACATTTCAACAGAAATTAGTGAGCAAATGTATCCTTGTGCAGCGTCAATGAACAAAACCTTGCGTTATAAAACCGTGAATTGGTGAGATTTATTTTTGCTCTGGCTGAAGATTCTGGGGAAATTACTCCCCCTTAGTTTGTTTAAGGGAACGTTTCGCTAAACGAGGGTACAGTTTTGGAATCAAGTAACTTAAAAGAAGTAAAAGAGTAAACAGCTTTCAGTTAAACACGGTAAGAGAAATATATTCAGCTTTAGCTGTGTGGGACCGCGTGTTGGATGTAGAAAGCAGGCAGGTTCGAAAGGGAAATTAAATACCGATACACTTCTTTTATCCTTAGTAGTTGAATAAGCTAGGTCCTAATCAAAATATTCTGTCTTTCAGGGAGGTTTAACAAGATTTTGCTTGCCAGCGAGAACTGCAATAATGTCAGATGAAGAGCATGATCAGACCCTGCAGGAAAATGATGTCACTGAAGAAAAACCTTATATCTGTGAGGAATGTGGTGAAGTCTTTCTAACGAAGAGTAGATTGACCAGACACAAACTTGTCCACACTGGAGAAAAATCCTACAAGTGTGACAAATGTGACAAAGCTTTTGCATACAAGAGTCATTTGACACAGCACCAACTTGTGCACACAGGAGAAAAACCCCACAAGTGTGACAAATGTGGTAAAGGCTTTACACAGAAGGGTAACCTTAAGCAACACTATCTTCTTCACAGAGGAGAAAGGCCCCACAACTGTGACATATGTGACAAAGCCTTTGCAAGTAAGAGTAATCTGACTGAGCACCTACTTGTGCACACAGGAGAAAAACCCCACAATTGTGACAAATGTGGTAAAGGTTTTACAACGAAGAGTAAACTGACCCAACACCAATTTGTGCACGCAGGAGGAAAGCCCCATTGTTGTGACAAATGTGGCAAAGGTTTTATAAGGAAGAATGAACTGACCGAGCACCGACTTGTGCACACAGGAGAATATCCCCACAAGTGTGACAAATGTGACAAAGCTTTTAAGAGGAAGACTCGTCTAACCGAGCACCAATTTGTGCACTCAGGAGAAAAACCCCACAAGTGTGACAAATGTAACAAAGCTTTTGCAATAAAGAGTAACCTGAAAATGCACCAACTTGTGCACACAGAAGAAAAACCCTACTGTTGTGACAAATGCGGTAAGGGGTTCACACAGAAGGGTCACCTCAAGCAACATCAACGTCTTCACACAGGAGAAAGACCCCACAACTGTGACATATGTGACAGAGCCTTTGCAAGTAAGAGCAATCTGACCAAGCACAAACTAGTGCACACAGGAGAAAAGCCCCATTGTTGTGACAAATGTGACAAAGCTTTTGCAAGGAAAGATCACCTGACTGAGCACCAATTGGTGCACACAGGAGAAAAGCCCCATCGTTGTGACAAATGTGACAAAGCTTTTGCAAGGAAGAATGAACTTACCCAACACCAACTTGTGCACACAGGAGAAAAGCCCCACTGTTGTGACAAATGTGACAAAGTTTTTGCAAGGAAGGATCACCTAACCCAGCATCAATTTTTGCACACAGGACAAAAACCCCACAAGTGTGACAAGTGTGACAAAGCTTTTGCAAGGAAGAAAGAACTGACCGAGCACCAAATTGTGCACACAGAAGAATACCCCCACAAGTGTGACAAATGTGGCAAAGCTTTTAAACGGAAGAGTTGTTTGACCAAGCACCAATTTCTGCACTCTAGAGAAAAAAGCCACTGTTGTGACAAATGTGGTAAAGGTTTCACAAGGAATAGCGATCTAGTTCAGCACCAACTTGTTCACACGGGAGAAAAACCCCACGGTTGTGACAAATGTGGCAAAGGATTTACAAAGAAGGATGCACTGACCCAGCACAAACTTGTACACATGGAAGGCACACCCCAGGAGTTTGACAAGTGTATTGATTGTGTTGATAGCTTTACACAAAAGAATTCCACTGAGCCTCAACATGTACACACAGGAGAAAAGTCCTATGAATATGACAATAGTGTGGAAAAGCAGCAGGGATTTTACCAGGATCGCAATGTAGAAGGATGGACAGAGTTGCCTGATAATTTGCACGTCGTAACCATAGAACAAACCCAGAATGACATGAGGGTTAACATTAAGGTCAAAGAAGAAAAAGATCTTGAAATACATTGTATGTAAAATTATCATTTGAAATTAGAGATTAGTTTTCAGTTAGTACTAAATATTTTAATTGATGACTAATTCTTAAGAGTTATTAAAACCTAGCCTGCATTGGAGGCATTTATTGCAGTGGACGAAACGAGCGGCTATTGAATCAAGCTTTGCGGAATTTGGAAAAGGTCAAAGACTTGATTCGCTTGCTGCTTGTTTCACCTGTTGCAATGAACGCCTAAAATGCAGGATACATAATCTAACCCAGCACCAACTTGTAGAACTGCAAAAAAACAAAAACAAAAAACAAAACAAAACAAAAAAGAACAAAACAAAACAAAAAACTGCACAAAAATTAATTTGCACAAAAAAGTCTGCCTTTAAAAATCTATGTATAGTTTGATTTTTTGTATGTAATCTGATTTTTTATAATGTTCACCGTATAATAATAATAATTTAATAATTATTATACGGGACCTTCTTGAAAATCAATTAGGTGAGCAGAGAACACCTGCTTATATTATCATTTTTTATTCATTTGGTCCTTTACACATAAGAAAGGAAGAGTCACACTGACTTCTACACACAAACAAGAGTAAAACCACAGAAGTGTTAGCCTGGGAATAGAGCCAACTCTCATCAGGCAGCTTTTGAGCCTGAAAGGAGATGGCTGTAATCGCAGGCTACACAAGTGTGATCTAGAACAGGTTTCTTGAGGTCAGGAAGATCAGCATATCTTGAGCTTGAATTACCCTTGGAAGTAGCTGTAGGGGTCTGGTCAAACTTTACTTCATATCCACATATCCACTGTCTTTAATTACTGGTAATGCTAAAAAAAGAACTCAGTGTGTGTGTGTGTGTGTGGGGGGGGGGGGGGGGGGGGGGGGGGAGGGGTGGTGTAACAGGCCATCTTCACTGCATATGCATCAATTCTAGATGACACCACCAAAAATGTGGGGTATTTTGCATTTACTTCAATCAGCCCAACATGACTTAACATGCGCTTTTCATCTTTTGCAACTTACTTGGTTGGTTGCTTAAGGGACTGATGCCTATAAAGATGCCTATATGAATATTGTGACATCAATTGCTTTCCTTAGATGTTCTTTTATATTTCCTGAGACAAACCCCTTGGCAATGACTATTAAAAGTTATTTTTATTGTTGCTGTTCAAATGCTGGCCACCGTCTATGCGTGCGTTTCATAAGAAAGGTTTCCCACTCAGCCTCAGTTGAAAGAGAGGCAAAAGGCATCTTTTTTGGCCAAGGAAATTGGTCTCTAAAAAGCACATTATAATGTCAAACCAGTAGCGTAAAGGTCATGGGCTCAAATCTTGTCCTTACTGGTCCGGATTTTTTTTTTTTTCCGTTTTTAATACGAAGATCTTTCTGTCCACACTACAAAATTGCATTTTCAATATAATCCACTATGAAGAGCATATTCCAAAAGTTCCGTTTCGCGACCAAAAATGACGATGTGGACAAAAGCCAAAACGTAAAAATAGTTTCTTCAAAAAATTCCGGACCAATGAGGGCGGGGCTCAGTGTCTCGTTTGACTGCGATTAACCTCGTTCCCAGGTCCTTTTCCTTTGTTCGCTTGGACGAGGTTAGGACTGCGACGCGAGAACCAATAAAATAATTTTTCCATAGTACTTATGTCGTTGTAACTTTGCCTACCGTGTGCTTTTGTAGTTTAGGCAAATTGCTTTGCGGAGCGCCGAAATTTTGTGTTTTCGTGTGAGCATATTTTCGCGAATTTGCATTTCAGACTTTACCGCTGGGAACAAATTTTCGTGGATCTCTGGCTAGTCCTGTCGAAGAATGTCATAATATTGTTTGCAGTCAATTTAGTTGAAAATTCAGTAATCTAAGCGAGCATTTTATGGCGGCGACATGCCCTCTTTGATTTTCAGTATGAAGGGGCCTGGGAAATAGCGGGACACACATTGTACGATACATAAAGTATCTTGGGCTTCGTTGAATTGATCAGCAAGCTTGAGCCAAGGTGAGTTACTTTCACTTGTCATGGTACAGAGATGGAAGCGAACGTGCTTTCGGTTTGTTTACAGGCGTAGATCGTTTCAGCAGAAAATTTGTGAGCAAATTTTTTTGCGTGTAGCTTCAATCAAAAAATCCTTGTTTGAATTGGTGAGATTTATTTTTGCTCTGGTTGAAGATCCTGGGGAAATCACTCCCCCTTATTTTGTTTAAGGGTACGTTTCGCTAAAATAGGGTACAGTTTTGGAATCAAGTAGCTTAAAAGAAGTAAAAGTAAAAGAATAAACAGCTTATAATTAATGAATACACGGTAAGAAATATAATATTCAGCTTTAACTTGTGGTGGGACCGCGCGCGTTGGTAGAAGACATGTAGAAAGCAGACAGGTTCGGAAGGGAAATACTGTTACACTTCTTTTACTCTCAGTAATTGGTTAAGCAAGGTTCTGATCAAAATATTCTGTCTTTCAGGGAGGTTTTAACAAGATTTTGCTTGCCAGCGAGAACTGCCATAATGTCAGATGAAGAGTATGATCACAGCCTGCAGGAAAATTATGTCACTGAAAAAAAATCTTATATCTGTGAGAAGTGTGGTGAAGTCTTTCTAAGGAAGAATAGTTTGACCAGACACAAACTTGTCCATGCTGAAGAAAATACCTACAAGTGTGACAAATGTTGTAAGGGGTTCACACTGAAGCGGAACCTTCAACAGCACCATCTTCTTCACACAGGAGAAAAGCCCCACCGTTGTGACAAATGTGACAAAGCCTTTGCAAGTAAGAGCAATCTGACCAAGCACCAACTTCTGCACACTGGAGAAAAACCCCACAAATGTGATAAATGTGGTGAAGGTTTTACAAGGAAGAGTGAACTGACCAAGCACCGACTTGCGCACACTGGAGAATACCCCCACAAGTGTGACAAATGTGACAAAGCTTTTAAGAGGAAGACTCGTCTAACCGAGCACCAATTTGTGCACTCAGGAGAAAAACCCCACAAGTGTGACAAATGTAACAAAGCTTTTGCAACAAAGGGTAACCTGAAAATTCACCAAGTTGTGCACACAGAAGAAAAACCCTACTGTTGTGACAAATGTGGTAAGGGGTTCACACAGAAGGGTCACCTGAAGCAACATTGTCTTTTTCACACAGGAGAAAAGCCCCACAAGTGTGACAAATGTGGTAAGGGGTTCACACAGAAGGGTCACCTTAAGCAACACTGTCTTCTTCACACAGGAGAAAGGCCCCACAATTGTGACATATGTGACAAAGCTTATGTAAACAAGAGAAGTCTGACCAAGCACCAACTTGTGCACAGAGGAGAAAAACCCCACAAGTGTGACAAATGTGGTAAGGGGTTCAGGCAGAAGAGTCACCTTAAGCAACACTGTCTTCTTCACACAGGAGAAAAGCCCCACAAGTGTGACATATGTGACAAAGCCTTTGCAAGTAAGAGCAATCTGACCACGCACCAATTTCTGCACAGAGGAGAAAAACCCCACAAATGTGGCAAATGTGACAAGGCCTTTGCAAGCAAGATCAGTTTGACCAAGCACCAACTTGTGCACACAGAAGAATACTCCTACAAGTATGACAGATATGGTAAAGGCTTTAAGAGGAATTCCAATCTTGCTAAGCACAAATTTGTACACACTGGAGAAAAACCCCACAAGTGTAACAAATGTGGCAGAGGATTTACAAAGAAGAATGCACTGATCCAGCACAAACTTGTACACCTGGAAGGCACACCCCAGGAGTTTGACAAGTATATTGATAGCTTTACACAGAAGAATTCCACTGAGCATCAACATGTACACACAGAAGAAAAGTCCTATGAATATGACGAGAGTGTGGAAAAGCAGCAGGGATTTTACCAGGATCGCAATGTAGAAGAATGGACAGAGTTGCCTGATAATTTGCACATCGTAACCATAGAACAAACCCAGAATGACATGAGGGTTAACATTAAGGTCAAAGAAGGAAAGGATCTTGAAATACATTGTACATAAAATTATCCTGTGAGATTAGGGATGTCAGTTTTATAGTTAGTACTAAATATTTCAATTGATGGCCAATTCTTAAGAGTTATGTAACCTACGTAGCCTGCATTGCAGGCATTCACTTCAGTGGGTGAAATGAGCGCCTAGCAAATCGAGCTGGGCAGAGATTGGGAAGGGTGAGGAGACTTTATTCGTTTGCCACACGTTTCCCTCATTGCAACAAATGCCTGCAATGCAGGCTTTATCTAACCCAGCATCAACCTGTACAGTACACACAGGAAAAGAACTGCACCAAAAAATTTTGCACAAAAAATCTGCCTTTAGAAATCTATGTATAGTTTGGTTTTCTTATGTAATCACTCTTTTATGATTTTTACTATATACTAACAATATTTACTTATGCAGGACCTCCTTGAAAATCAGCTTGGTAAGCAGAGTACATGTGCCCGAATATTATTATTAATATTACTAACTATTATTATAATAATTATTATTATTATCTATTCATTTGGTCCTTTACACAAATGAAAGGGAGAGTTGCTTTGACTTTCACACACAAACAAGTAAAACCACAGAAGTGTTAGCCAGTGAATAGAGCCGACTCTCATCAGGCAGCTTTTGAGCCTGACAGGAGATGGCTGTAATCGCAGGCTACACAAGTGTGATCTAGAACAGGTTTCTTGAGGTCAGGAAGATCAGCATATCTTGCACTTGGACCACTTGTAGATGCAGCCATTGGGGTCTGGTCCAACTTCACTTCAAATCCATGTTTCCACTGTTTTTTATTGCCTGTAATGCTCAAAAGAGAGAAAAAAAAAAAAAAAAAAAAAACTCAGTGGGTGTAATAGTCCAGCTTCACTGCATATACATCAATTTTAGATGACACCACCAAAAGTGCAGGGTATTCTGCAGTTACTCTGATGAGCTTAACATGCGTTTTTTGTCTTTTGCAACTCCCTTGGTTGATTGTTCAAGGGACTGATGCCTGAAGTTGAATATAAGAATATTGTGATGTCATTTGCTTTCCTTATATCCTTATGTGTTCTTTTATATTTCCTGGGGCAAACCCCTTGGCACGACTTTTAATTTGTTGTTGTTGTTCAAATGCCAGCCACCGTGCATGTGTTTCATGACTAGGTTTTTCCACTAAGCCTCGTTTTGAGGCAACAGACATCTTTTTATAAAAACATAAAACATATGCTGCGGTCACATGACTCCAAAAATCGAGTTTCCCTTGAGGGAAAGTCAAGCCTAAAAAATACCCAGACAACTGTCTGGGTTTTCAGTTTTACCGAGACGTCGCGGTCACACGTGCCACCTCGAGAGTCCGGGAAATGGCGCAAAACTAATTAAATCCGTGCCAATAGTGTCTCACCAGTAGCGTAAAGGTCTTGGGCTCGGTTCTTGTCCTACTAGTCCAGGGTTTTTTTTTTTTTTTTTTTTTTTGTTTACAAAAATTTTTCTGTCCCATGGTACGAAATTGAATTTTGAAAGAAATCCATTATAAAGAGCGTATTCTAAAAGTTCCGTTTTCGTGACCAAGATGTCGGTGTGGGCAAAAAATTCCGAACCAATGAGGACTGGGCTTCAGTGTCCCGTTCGAGTGCGACCAACCTCGTTCCCAGGTCCTTTTCCTTTGTTCGCTGGGATCGAAATTGGGACTGCAACGCGAACCAATATGTAATTTCTCCATAGTACTTACGTCTTTGTAACTTTGCCTACCGTGTGGCATTAAATTTTTTGTAGTTTAGGCAAATTGTGGGAGTGAGTTTTGCGGAGCGCCAAATTTTGTTTTTGCGGGAACATATTTTCGCAAATTTGAACTTCAGACTTTACCGTGGGAACAAATTTTCGCGGATCTCTGGCCAGTTGCTGTCGAAGAAGGTTATAATATTGTTTGCAGCCAATTTAATTGAAAATTCAGTAATCTGAGCGAGCATTTTATTGCGACGCCCTTTATGATTTTCAGTATGAGGGGGCCTGGGAAATAGCAGGACATACATTGTACGATATATAAAGTACGTGGGCTTCGTTGAAAGTTGATCAGCGAGCTTGAGTAAAGGTGAGTTACTTTCACTTGTCATGGTGCAGAGATAGAAGCGAACATGCTTTCGGTTTGTTTCAGGCGTAAATGGGGACGTTTCACTAAACGAGGGTACAGTTTTGGAATTAAGTAACTCAAAAAAAGTAAAAGAGTAAACAGCTTTTAGTTATACACGGTAAGAATTATATTCAGCTTTAGCTGGGTGGGACCGTGTTGGATGTAGAAAGCAGACAGGTTCGAAAGGGAAATACCGTTCCACTTCTTTTACTCTTAGTAGTTGATTAAGCTATGTCCTGATCAAGATACTCTGTTATTCAGGGAGGTTTTAACAAGATTTTGCTTGCCAGCGAGAACTGCAATAATGTCAGATGAAGAGTATGATCAGACCCTGCAGGAAGATGATGTCACTGAAGAAAAACCTTATATCTGTGAGGAATGTGGTGAAGTCTTTCTAAAGAAGAGTAGATTGACCAGACACCAACTTGTACACACAGGAGAAAAAACTCAGTGTTCTGACAAATGTGACAAAGCTTTTGTAAACAAGAGTCATTTGACACAGCACCAACTTCTTCACATAGGAGAAAAGCCCCATTGTTGTGACAAATGTGACAAAGCTTTTGCATTCAAGAGTCACTTGACACAGCACCAACTTGTGCACACAGGAGAAAAGCCCCACAAGTGTGACAAATGTGGTAAAAGATTCAGACTGAAGGGTAACCTTAAGCAACACTATCTCCTTCACAGAGGAGAGAAGCCCCACAAGTGTGACATATGTGACAAAGCCTTTAAAAGGAAGAGCAATCTGACTGAGCACCAACTTGTGCATGCAGGAGAAAAGCCCCACTGTTGTGACAAATGTGGTAAAGCTTTTGCAAGGAAGAATGAACTAACCCAGCACCAACTTGTGCACACAGGAGAAAAACCCCACAAATGTGACAAATGTGGTAAAGGTTTTACAAGCAAGAGTGCAGTGAGTCTTCACCAACTTGTACACACAGGAGAATACCCCTACAAGTGCGACAAATGTGACAAAGCTTTTAAAGGGAAGAGTCGTCTGACCAGGCACCAAATTGTGCACACAGGAGAAAAACCCCACAAGTGTGACAAATGTGACAAAGCTTTTAAAAGGAAGACTTGTCTAACCATGCACCAATTTATGCATGCAGGAGAAAAACCCCACAAGTGTGACAAATGTGACAAAGCTTTTGCAATGAAGAGTAACCTGACCAAGCACCAATTTTTGCATACAGGAGAAAAACCCCACAAGTGTGACAAATGTGACAAAGCTTTTGCAATGAAGAGTCACTTGACCGAGCACCAAGTTGTGCACACAGGAGAAAAACCCCATTGCTGTGACAAATGTGACAAAGCTTTTACAAAAAATAGTGATCTAGTTCAGCACCAACTTGTGCACACGGGAGAAAAACCCCACAAGTGTGACAAATGTGACAAAGCCTTTGCAAGTAAGAGCAATCTGACCAGGCACCAACTTGTGCATATAACAGGAGAAAAGCCTTACTGTTGTGACAAATGTGGTAAAGGATTTACAAGTAAGAGTGCATTGACTTATCATCAACTTGTACACACAGGCGAAAAACCCTACAAGTGTGACAAATGTGACAAAGCTTTTAGAAAGAAGAGACGTCTGACTGAGCACCAGTTTATGCACACAGGTGAAAAGCCCTACAAGTGTGACAAATGCGACAAAGCTTTTAATAGGAAGAGTCGTCTGACTGAGCACCAGTTTGTGCACACAGAAGAAAAACCCTACAAGTGTGACAAATGTGGCAAAGGTTTTAATAGGAAGACTTGTCTGACCAGTCACCAATTTGTGCACACAGGAGAAAAACCTCACAAGTGTGACAAATGTGACAAAGCTTTTGCTATGAAGGGTCACCTGACCCAGCACCAATTTGTGCACACAGGAGAAAAACCTCACAAGTGTGACAAATGTGACAAAGCTTTTGCAATGAAGAGTCACCTGACTGAGCACCAAGTTGTGCACACAGGAGAAAAACCCCACTGTTGTGACAAATGTGGCAAAGGTTTTACAAGGCAAACCGCTCTAGTTCAGCACCAACTTGTTCACACAGGAGAAAAACCACACATGTGTAACAAATGTGACAAAACCTTTGCAAGTAAGAGCAATCTGACCAGGCACCAACTTGTGCATATAACAGGAGAAAAGCCCTACTCTTGTGACAAATGTGGTAAAGGATTTACAAGTAAGAGTGCAGTGACTCATCACCAACTTGTACACAAAGGAAAATACAATCACAAGTGTGACAAATGTGGCAAAGCTTTTGCAATGAAGGGTCTCCTGACAGTGCACAAAGTTGTGCACAGAGGAGAAAAGCCCCACTGTTGTGACAAATTGGACAAAGGATTTACAAAGAATGCACCGACCCAACAAAAACTTGTACACACGGAAGGCACACCCCAGGAGTTTGACAAGGATATTGAATGTGTTGATAGCTTGACACAGAAGAGTTCCATTGATCTTCAACATGACAAGAGTGTGGAAAAGAAGCAGGGGTTTTGCCAGGATACGAGTGTAGAAGGATGGACTGAGTTGCCTGATAGTTTGCATGTTGTAACCATAGAACAAAACCAGAATGACATGAGGGTTAACATTAAGGTCAAAGAAGAAAAAGATCTTGAAGTACATTGCACAAGTCACGAGTGACGAATACTGCATGTAAAATTAACATGTGAGATTAGCGATGTCATTTTTACAGTTAGTACTAAATATTTCAATATTGATGGCCCATTCTGTCAAATTAAGAAGAATTATCAAACCAGGCACTAACTTGTAAATACACACAGGAAAAAAATTGCACACAAAAAAACTGCACCAAAAAAAAAAAAAAACAAAACAAAATGCACCAAAAAATCTGCCTTTAGAAATCTATAGTTAGTTTAGGGTCTTTCCACTGTATTTTGGACATGGATATAAGTTTTCTAAATGTTTTAAATCAAACCTAAAATGTCCTTTAAGTTGTAGCTTGGTGTTGATAGTTTACTTTATGATGTGATTTATGCAGGTAGCATGTTGATAATGGTGCATAAATTATAATTACTTAATATGAGAAAAGTAAAAATGGCCAGTGGGTGCAGAGAGGACAAATCAATTTATTGTTTAAAAACAGATGAAAAACTGAAATGTTACAAAAGTTATCAGGACATAAACTAATACTGATACTGTTTACAGAACAGTGGTTACAGGATATTTTACCCAAATGTCCTCTCCACAACAGAATACAGAATACTGTGGAATGATCCATTGTTACCTTTGATTTTATTCATGTAAATGGTTTTTGTAACTATATAAAAAAATTTTTTTTATGCGGGACCTCCTTGAATTGGTGAGCAGAGCAAAGCTGCAGTCAGGCTGACTTTAATTCGACGTTCACAAACAAGTAAAACCACAGAAGTGTTATCTGGGACAAGTTCAACATACCCTGCGCTTGGACCTGTGCTTGGACCA
Organism: Plumapathes pennacea; assembly: GCA_964036295.1. Taxonomy (NCBI): domain Eukaryota; kingdom Metazoa; phylum Cnidaria; class Anthozoa; order Antipatharia; family Myriopathidae; genus Plumapathes; species Plumapathes pennacea. The sequence continues at coordinate 6,096,493 of OZ038463.1, read as the reverse complement.
CCCTTGGAAGTAGAGCTTTACTTCATACCCACATTTCCACTGTCTTTTAATTACCCGTAATGCTTCAAAAATTCAAGTGGGGGGGGGGGGGGGGGGGGGGGGGGGGGTCTAACTTTACATCCACTCCATTAGCTTGGGAGTGAAAGGTCGTTGGCTCGATTCCCGTCTACACTACCTCCAGTAGTCCGGAATTTTTTGAAAACGTTTTTTATTACTTTTCTTTTCTTTGCAAGAAAATTTCTACGTCCACACCAATCGTATTAGGTTCGTTTTTGGTCGTTCACACCAAAAAAAGAGTGTCGAAAATACTAAACACAAAAGAACGCGACGTCGGACGTCGATTCGAAATGGCACCCAGGGTACGTTTTCACCCGTCACACTACAAAATTGCGTTTTCAAAAACTTCCCCTATGAAGAGCGTTTTCCAACAGTTCCGTTTTCGTGACCAAAAATGCCGGTGTGGACGGAAGCCAAAACGTAAAAAAAAAAAAAATCTTTAAAAAATTCCGGACCAGTGTGGGCGGAGTCTCAGTTTTGGACTGCGACTAACCTCGTTCCCAGGGTCCCTTCCTTTGTTCCCTGGGAACAAGGTTGGAACTGCGACGCAAGAACCAATCGAATTTCGCCCACCGTGTGACATGACATTTTCGTAGAAGTTTAACTTCGCGGAGCGCCGAATTTTCGTGTTTTCGCACGAGAACAATTTTCGCGAATTTGGATTTCAGACTACTGCTGGGAACAAACGTTTGCGGATCCCCGGCAAGTTCCTGTCGAAGATGGTCATAATATTGTTTGGAGTCACTTCAATTTAATTGAAATTCAATAACCTAAACAAATGGCGAAAATTTAATTTAATTTACTTTTACGGGAGCTAACTTTTGTGGATTATTGGAAAATGCGCGAAATTCTCGAAAATAAGATCCACAAAATTTTATGCGACACGGTATTCTTAAGCCGATTTCTTTTACGCCAAATTTTCGCGCAACACCTACAATTTTGTAGCTAGCGCTTTGGCTTTTACACCAAAAACATGGCGAACTTCCGCCAAAAGCAGAGTTTTGTGCAAAGTTTGCTATTACTTGATAGTTCAGACGATTACAAGGCAAGAAGTATAGGGAAAAAAGTGTTGCGCCGTCGTTACAAATCGACCCTTTACGTTGCTCAAATACTCACATTTTCGCACACTAGGTTCTTATTGCGTTCATCGCCTTGTTCTAAGGAGAACAACTGTCTTATTCTTAAAATGTCGTCCACATTGTGACAAGCACTTGAAAAAGACGCGTTTTGAGTCGCACGCGAGAGCTCGATGACGTCAAAATAGGGACAATTTCAGATACTAAAGGCCTGGCAATACAAGGATTTATTGCGGCGGCAACATTGCTAGCGCGCGTGTTTCCCAAATGCTGCCCCGTTTTGCTACGCGCGAAACATTTGCTGCGGACACGAAATTTGCGTCCTGGACGCAAAAACATGTTTCCTACACTGAGCGGCAACAATGTTGCCGTATGTTTTGCCACATTGTTGCTACCACCATTTTGCCAGGTCATAACGTGCTCGTTTGTTCTTTTACGATCACTTTTATTGTTTTGTTTTGCCGATGTTGCCTTCGTCGTTCTCGCCTTATTTCTTAAGTTCCTGTTGCGTTGCCGTGGCAGCTGTAACTGCTGCTGTCGTTGTCTCTGTTGTGTTTGCTTTTGCCATGGTTGCCATTGCAGTTGTCGATGCTTTCGTGAACGCTGTTGTTATTGCCGTTGCAGTTGTCACTGATGTCGTCTTTGTGTCTGTTGTAATTGCCGCTGCTGTTGCAACTGCTGTTGCCATTATAGTTGTCATTCCCACCAAATCACTGAGATCCAAGCTCTCAGAGTGAATTGCCGATTCCGTCAGTTTCTCAACACGTTTCTGAGTAGCTGGCTTTAGGTGGAGCCTCTTGCCAGGCGGTTTCCTTGTGGGGGTACCCTCGGGAGTATAGACGACCGTTCCACTGCTCCCCTTCGTCATTCTGTTCAAGAACTCTTCCACTTGGGTCAAACCAAGCGAATCGTGTAGAGTACACAAAGGGATGAGGAACTGGATGGACGGCATGTTCAGGCAATAATCGGGAACTGATGCGAAGAAAGGCAACACAGTAAAGTACAACTTCAAACAAAACATAAAGCAGAGAGGGTGAGGACATTACGAGGATGCCATGAAGAACTGAAACTTAATTACAATAAGGCAAGTCCCCACAAACTACCAAAAATACGACTGTATGCATGCAAATATATGTATAAAGTTGTATGAATATGTGTCAGTATTTATGTATGTTAAGTCTGTACGTGCAGTCAACTCTCTCTGAGACGACCACCCTTGGGACCAGCTTTAACGGTCTTAGAGGTGCTCGTCTTACAGAAGAGTTCAATTAGAGTAAATAACTAAAGAAACGGCAGGGACCACTCCCACCGTGTCCGTCTTAAGTGTCCGTCCGTTAAGAGGTGGTTGACTGTATGAATGTATGCGTGTTTGCACGTGTGAATTTGTGTGTGATGTTTATGTGGATGGACGGGTGCTGTTGATTCTAAGGCCCCGTCCACACTAATCCGGATAAATTTGAAAACGGAGTTCTCATACGAAAACGGATCGAAAGTTTTCCGTCCACACTATCGTTTTCGCTGCCCACTAATACGCTGGACTGACCGAAAACGCTAAATGCCCGGATTGAGCATGCACACAGAGGTCACATGACCATCTTGACGTCACGCGTTTTCGAAAAGCTCCGTTTTTGCCGTCCACACTACAACATGAAACCGGAGTTTTCGAAAATATCCACTCTGGAGGGCGTTTTCGAAAATATCCGTTTTCGGTCACCAAAAACGCGTCTTAGTGTGGACGGGAGGCCAAAACGGATAAATAAATATCCGTTTTCGAATTTATCCGGATTAGTGTGGACGGGGCCTAGGCCCTGCTCACCTGGTGGTTTTTTGCTGAGACTTGTCTCCCTGGTTGAGGAGTAAGGCCTCACGACCAGCGCACTTTGAATCGACAAAGAAAGTCTCCGTGCGACCCGCAGAGTCGGCAGCATTGCACCAGCTCTGGCAAGAGTATCTGTATACACAAGAAGGGATCATTTGAGATTAAGCAGAAAGAAGTTAAGGACGTCCTTTCTGCGCTGTTACACTGTGCAACTTCGGCCTCGATAAATTGTCTGGCATGCAATGGCCGAAAATCTATCGTTGCAGTTGCCAATGTAAGATGTCATTCTGTGCAACGCGATCTCTGCAACTTGCAACGATTTATGCTGTGACTGCCTCGCCGGGAGTTGACGCTGAATTTTAAGATGTCACCACGGCTGAATTTTAAATATCTGCAAAAGTCTCGACAAGGAACACTTGCGAGACAAGTTGCTGGAGGGGTGTTTACACTGTTCAGTGGCAATTGAAAGCTGCTGAAATCGTTGCTAATGTTACGGAGCAGTTTTACGCAAAAGGAGAGGACTTTAAAACTTATGAAATCTAGTTTTGCCAGCTGCTCAGATCTGGGTGTAAACTCTGCTTGTAATGCAAAGTGAACAGAATATGAAATAAGTAGGCAGTTCTAGAGGTGTTACAATGAATATCCTGTAAGCTTTGTTCTTTGTCCAAGCATTGGTTAAAAGCATTATTAGTATTGGCGTCCTTTCCTTTATCGTAGAGTTTTGCCTGAGAGTCGGTTGGTGAAGGTCTTCGGACCAAAACAAATGACAAGGAGTCCTGACTGCTAGTCCTGATCTACTCAATATAAAAGATCTCGGACCCTGGCAAGGCACTTCTCGCAAGAAACTATTTCCCCCAGAAAGGCCTTGTTATACTAAAAGTACAACTGAGTGCAAAAAAAAAAAAAAAAAAAAAAAAAAAACCTACTTGCAATCTTCAGCCACTCGTCTGAGACAAATTGCCGAGAAGATTGCACAAAGAAGCAAGGCCTTTACTGGGTATCACTCCCTTATACTAAGCAAGAATGAACAAAAACACTTGGCCTTACGCCATGAAGACTTCCTGACAGGCGACAATTTCTTCAACGTCGGCGAAGACTGGACAACTCTAACTGTGGGGTGATAGGAGTCTGCCGATTTGCATGAGCGAGTGTCACGTGGTCGTCTCCATTCTTCCTCGGCTGCAGGGATGCGCTCTGAAAAGGAAACAGTTTTGAGGTTTACCGCCACAAAACACAGAAAACTTTGGCTTCTGATTGGTTGAAAGTGTCTCTTACAGAGTGTCTGTGATTGGCGATGTAATTTCTTATTTTGGTTTTCGACAGTCATCAGAAAACCGCTCTATAGTATGAAACCTCTCAATCCAAGAGTAATCAACTTCAATTTTCTCCTTCAGTTTCTCACCAGAGATATACAGTATGGATAACTTGACTTTTGATAGCTTGCTCAGATGACCGCTGATTAAACTATGAAGTCTCACTACATCATTCATACATTTCCTTCTAAAAGGTTGGGAGAATATACATTTGAGCTTGGGAGTGAAAGGTTAGAGTGAAACCTATCCCTTACCTTGGACTCGTTGTACGCCACTACTTTGATCATCTTGACTGCCTGACCGTTGTTTGGGTACATCAAGCGACTCGAGGAGGGGACGCTCTATCTCTGATACAGAGTGAGACTTCCTTCGTGCTGCACGAGGCTTGTGTACTTCTGACGTCACCTGTGCAGAGTCTTCGCTTAAGCACGCGTCAGAATCGTCAGGAAACTCTGACCGACCAGTACTTTTATTCTCCCTTATTTCCTTGCCTCCATCCGAGGGAATATCGATTGGCCGAGAGTTGACGGAGTCACCACAAGTTCTGACGTCGCTGTCGGACAACCGACGCATTTCGTCTTCCGCGAGTTGAATTCTCGAGCGAACGTCCTGTGAAAGCACAGACGACATCAGCTGCGTGTCGCTCTTGCTGTATGGCCTGTCAGCCGACGAATCATCGATCGACATCCCCGAAGAAGTATTTGCACTGTCGCTCCGGCTTGTCGGCTGACTGTCGGAATAGTCATCGCACCCGATGCTATACCGAGGGCGTTCGTTTCTGCTATACTCGTACACCACGTCGTCGAACAACCTGTCGTCGGATTCGTCTACGTCGCCTCGTTCCTTTCTCTCTGTGGGGGAAAGCATGCTACTGGGAGACTCTGAGCTCCTCCCCTGAGTTTGGCCAGCAGGAGAGGAGCTCTTTGCACGTGGAGCAACCAACGGAGAAACAACAGGAACATTTTCACAAGAACTACTGGCCACTGTGACGCTTTCGTTGCGGGGTTTAGGAACGTCTGTAACTGGCAAGCACCCCCCTGGGTCTTCCTTGGATGTTCCTTGTGAATCATTACTACCACAGGCTTCCCGGGGGGACAAGGGGTCGGTTGATGTTGCCCTTTGTTGATCGACAGTCTTCGCGCCTGGACTGAAGTGGAACTCGATGTGGAAGCGCTTGTCTGACTGCGGATCAGCCTTTGGATCTTCGTACAACATCAACACTATCTGTGTGATGTAATTTAGCTCAGATAGCTCGGAGAGATAGTCCAACGCGTTCTTCCACTGCTCGTTCGTATTTTCCTAGAAAGAAAAACATCAGTCATTACCCCATTAGCTAAAAAAAGCACTGCTCGTCAGTCTCTTTTATTCACCCGCTTCATCAAAAGCGCTCGACCTACGAAACTGCAAGTCGTAAACAATCACACGAAACCCACAAAGGTGTAACCATCCAAGTGAAAATTCTGACAACAGTACTCACTTCCAACTCCTGAACTGTCAAATGAAAGTTGAAGGTGTGACCACTCAAATAAAAGCTCTCAGCTAGTACATTCTGATAGCACGTTGATGTTGAATGGCCTTTGCATGTTTAGGCCAAACTCGAGTGATACACCACAGAAAGGGCTGTAATTGTCGTACTCATGAACAAATTTCCTTTGAGTGGTCACCTTTAGGTTTCGTAATACGACGTCTCGACTCAAAATTGACTTCAAGTGGAAGGGAGCGGCGGGGAGGGATGGGGCTTGTGAAAACAATTAGTTGAGACCTTTGACAACAAAGAATGGGAGGGGAAGGGAGGGGAGGGTAAATCTATACAAACTGAAGTCAGAATTGGAACTCTACTAACCTCAAAGAGTTTCCCATATCTGAGTGCATTAACAAAACTATGCACATGGCTTTCACTGGTGAAGTATAGTCGCGTACGTACGTGACGATGTGGCGTGACCACACTCTGAGAGTACCTGCGTGACACAAACGTATCAGTCCCGTTACCGTAATACTTAAAACCTACTAGAAACCAAAAGATCGTCATCGTGATTAAAGCCGGGCCAGCAAACGTTTGCTGACATCTGATGCGTGAAATGATTGGCTTACTGAGGGTTGAGCCTGGCTTGGACATCACTCTGGTCAGCGGACTTCAAATCCCCGTATATCTTCTTCATCAGCCTGAGACAGACGCGCTGAGAAATGGCCAACTTTTCGTCGGTTGTTATGCCGTATTCCTGACGGGCAATGACAAAGAAACACGAGTGACGTTCAGCATCATAGAACGTAGGTTTTCTGTTGAGGCCCGTTTCAAACGTCGCGCCACTGCCCTGCTATCCTGCCAGCGGAGCCTCATGTAGAGAGAGTGAAGGAGGTTCTGCTCGCAGGGCACTGCCCTGCCGAACTCAATGCAAATTAGCAAAATCCATTGTTTGAGTTAATTTGAATCGAGTTCGGCACATGAAAAGTTCGACGTTTGAAACGGGCCTGACTGTCGAACTTCGTGGGACGTATGCCTCGCGGTACTTCTTACCTGCGGCATTACAATGTCCGCCAGCGCCTTGGCACACTGGTACAGTTCGAAGGTGTTATCAAGATCAACTTGGCTGAAAGAAGGCATTGAGGGAAAATAGTGTCAACAACAACAACAACAACAACAACAACATTTGTTTTGTTGTATTCTGCATTGGAAAAACGTCGCCACGAACAGGCAAGAGAAGCATAAAGGCGAGAGACTAACTACTGAAATATTGTACACACCATCGCGGACAAAAACGCTGACTGGACTATTCGCTCTCGTATTGTACAGTTAACTGTCGCGTTTTTCCTCACTCCTCCCCCGAGCGTGGTACGGTCAGGTGTAAGTGGTATTAAACGATAGATGAGCCTCGTCTGTACCAACCTGTTGTGCTGCACGTCGTACTTGATGCAGTCATAAATGTCTGGAATAAGACTGATGTCAAACTGGCCATTCTTCAACTTGAAATCCTGAAGAAAGCAAAAGTACAGATCACTGTAAATCCACTGTGGTAAAGTTATCAAAGGGTTAGTTTTGAAGACTGCATGCAACAAGTCAGTACAGCTGGCTGTACCTTTCCCAACTTTGCCCATCTCCGCATCATCAGCTCCAGGGTTTCATCGTGGTACAGTTCTGGGGCAAATGAAAACAGGCTTCAGTGACGGAAAAGACGAGGCGATGTTCCACGTGAGTTAAGCAGCCAATCTGAATGTCTCAAAGGCTCTTTGCACGGAAACTGGCACGAGCTTCAAAACGAGGCTGACCTGGCAAACCTGAGAATGTTACCTTGGAAATTTGTGCATGCACCTCCCCAAATGAAACATGTGCATCTCCTCTGAGGACGCCTTGGTGCTATAGAGCGATAGGAAACTCTCTAGTTCCATGCCTAGCGAATTTCGTGCAAGGTTAGCCTCGCTTTGAATGCAAGATGGCGGCACCGTGCAATGAGCGAATTGGCCAAATCTCCTGCCTCAGATCGCCAACAGTCAGTGTAGTATGTTTCATTGTGATCGTGTGGGAGAGTACTCTCCAGGAAGACGGTTGTTGGTGACTGACGTTTTAGCTATCTGAGCTAATTGGTGGGTGGGGAAGTAAAACGGAAGCCGCTCAGGGGTCTGCTGTCGAGAAACTAATGTTCATGCAAATCAAACTCATTTTCATGCGAGGGGTTTCGCACTATGCCTCGTTTTGAAACAGAGGCAACAGGCATCTCGGAAATGGCTTATCATGTCGTTGGAGTTAAGATCATTTCTTCCGTCCCGGCGTTTGCTAGACTTACCAACTTGTTTCTTTTGATTGACCAGCTCCTTGAGCTGCGAGGCAAGAGACTGCACATACGTGTACAACTTGGAGCACATGACTTTAGGGTTCTTGACAGTTTTAATTGCCTTCATTAAAGATGTCGCCTTGGTTGCAGCCAGCTAAGAAAAGAGGAATATGTGATGTTACACGAGACGATTTATTTGACAGCCGGTGAGTTTTTGCGCAATATAAGGCAATAAGATGCATTAAAAGGATCCTCAACTGAAAACAATGTGTTCTCAAATTCTCCGTGATGACTACATTGGTTTTCAATCCGTAAATTGTACAATGGGTAGCATTTATGGACCGACTCAAAACTCATTTGAATTTGCCGGGTGCCGCCATCTTGAATTTTGTGGCTGTCTGTTGTCAGAAAACAATAACTCTTTTGTTGTGTAATAATGCAAGCTGATCGTTTTGACGTCATAAGATCCAAAATGGCGGCTCCCGGCAAATTCAAATGAGTTTTGAATCGGTCCATAAATGATGCACAATTTACAGGAAAGCAACGAAGCAATAGACTTGGGGGTCAGTGTGAAGCAAATTGTCGTCATGAAAGACTAGTCGCACAAAGGATCATGGTCTAATTTACGGGAACCACGCAATGCATCATGGTTGGAAGACTCCTTACAACATTATAACACAGAGATGACCTTCTCAATGTCCTCCTCCGAGAAATCTTGATCAGAATGTAGAATGTCATGCAACCGATGTTTCACCCTGAAAATGAAACAAAAAGGAAAGAGTGACGGATGATTAGACAAGAAAGGCAAAAGGCGAACATTAGAAAGGATAAGACGAAGAAGGCGGCTGACAAAAACAAAACAAGGAAAATACCAAAGGAGTCAGAAGAAGACACAAAAGGACAAATCGAAAAGCAAAAAGAACAAGTGGGGCAAGAAGAACAAGTAGAAAAAGGACGAAAAATTCAGTCACATAAAAAGGAAACACGACAGACCCTCAAAAAGCAGGACCACAAATTGCTCACTCAACTTTCACAGAAACCAAATCTTACTTAGCCATTATCTTGTTCGCATCATCAGAGGTGTCGAGCATTTCGGTAGTGCTTTTATCGCTTCTAACCAGATGGACAAGAATCGGTGTCAGTTCACCCTCCAAGGCAAGAAATCCCTGCGGATGCATCCACGCACAAATTATCTACCTGTTCCTCCAAACGGACACAGTGTTCGATTCTTGGAACAGAAATACCAGTGGACACATAGCAGTTCAGTCTTATACGCGTACAGGAAAAGAGAGGGAAGCGGTAAGGAGAATCTTTGACAGCGCAACGTGATGAATGCATGGCAGTCGCGGATTCTGCTTGTTTTCTTTGGACCGTAGACAAATTATGAATAAGCGAACAAGAAGCCCCGTTGCACCTACGTTGCAAAGAGAGAAGTTTCTGGTGGAACTGATCGACGCAAATTCGATTGTCTTCAATCAATTAAATACGTCTTCTCGGTACTTTGTATTCGCTATTGCGTCGTCTTTCAGTACATGCAACATAACGACTGTATTCAGTGACTATCATAAAATATTGCCGGATACCCAACCTTTGCAAATGCAGCTGCAGTCATCTGGACACGCCCTTCGTCAGACGCGTAGATCTTGAGGTCATGGCGATAAGTGCTGTGCAGCCTCAGCAGACCACCCCCTGGAAAGCTGGCGTACTCCCCCTGTCCACCAGGATACATACACCTGAAACAGGGGGGGGGGGGAGGTAACGAGTATATCAAAACGGAAATACAAGACGAAGAAACCAACATCAGGAAACCAAAATGAGGAGAATCGTGACGTGGAATGACGTAGGTTTATTCATGCCTTTGTCCAACCAGGCAAAACAAGTGCACATTGTGGCGGCAACATTGCTAGCGCGCATGTTTCCCAAATGTTGCCCCGTTTTGCCACGCGCAAAACATTTGTTGCAGACACAAAATTTGTGTCCTGGACACAAGAAAGGTCTCTGAAAAACCGCAGAAACATTTTTGTTTCCGCGCTGAGCGCAAAAATGTTGCCTTACGTTTTGCTATCCTGGAAACATCGAAGGAGACCATGTTACCGTCACAGTGTGTCCTCGTCTTGCCTTGCTCTTACTCTCTCTTCAAACAGGGTCGCAGGCCCTCTTCACACCCAGTCCCAGTCCCTTGGCAAACTCAGTCTCAGTCCCTTTGTGCAATTGACCCAGTCCCTTTACATACTCACCTGAAAGCTTTGCCCAGTTCCTCGGCTTGTTCACGGCCCATCGCCGTCAGCTCTCCACCCCACTTCAAAATAAGCAACAACGACTCGCGCCCAGTCTCCCCAGCATCTGTTTGTTCCTTGTTTTCCATTGTGTCCTTGGCTTTTCGTTTTTTAGGCAGCGCCTTTCCAGTATCTGAGTCTTTCCTCTTACGTGCTTTGTCTTCACTGCTCGAGGTCCCGTTGTCTGCATTATCTCGCTCTCGATGCCTCCCGAGGTACTTGAACTGAATCTTTCGGTTTATACCCGAGAAATGTCCATACCTTAATATTTGTCGAAAATAAAATACTTCATTGTGACTATCAACATTATGAAACCAACAACCTTTGTGAAACAGTCTTTATGTAGATATTGCATACAACAGACATATATATAAGAATAAGACGGTAAATAGTACGAGCGATCTGATTAGTAATTATAAGATAAATTGGATAGCAGGCGTGATCTGATTTGGGTCAAACTCGATTCTTTTTCCTGCTGTTTTTTTTTTTGCAAAGTTATCGTTTTCTTTATCTTTTAAAAGGAATTTAGCATTTGTCAACGCACTATATTGAGTGATAGAAGCACTTATGAATTTGAAAGAATACGAGAGAAGCCTGACAGCGTAAAGAAGCACAACGCCGCAATCTTAAGTGTTCTTAAAGGTACGGTAATACGGGCAACAATTTTTCCATGGTGCAACTTGCAACGCAACATTGTTGCGCGACAAGTTGCACTGAAACTGTTGCCCGTATTACTTCATCTTAACAACAACAATTTTATTCCTCCTTATATCATATTGTAAGATTACATGTGAAAATCCGAAGCCAAAGGCTTATATGGCGAGGGTCAGTGGAAATACAGATGTTTCTTTTTTTTTTTTTTTTTTTTTTTTTTGATGTTAGAAGTTGGACTTAGGAGAAGTGTTATGTTAATGAAATACTAGTTATAGTGGTAAGATAATAATGATAACAATGATATAGTGAACATAATATTGGATAATAGTTAATTATGGATAATTATTATGGATAGAAAGTAATAAAAGTCATGCCTAATGTAAACAACTGCAACAGCTGCCATCATGACAGTGTTAGGGGTTTATACAATAGAAATAAATCTTAGAATTTTAGTTGAGTGCACTGGATTCATCAAAATACATAATAATAAACAAATGTACATAATACATAATAGTAAACAACAGAAAAAAATGTAAACAATAATAATAACTGCAACAGCTGCCAAAATAATAATTTTAGGGGTTATACAATAAAAATAAATCTTAACATCCACAGCTCAAGGCTCTGTTAAGGAGAACTCACATTTCTAGTACACTCTTCATCTGATGAAGCTTGTTGGGGTTTTCCATCACCACAGCTCCCTCCTTTACTTCCTTCAAGAGATCACGAGCGATGTCTAAAACCTCCTGGAGTTGTTTGGGTCGCTTCAGCTTTAGCTTCTTCTCATCAAAACCGCCATACTTCTCAAACAGCTGGATGAACCTAGAAAAATATAGAGGACAAAAATATGTGCATCCTAATGAAAAACTCTGCAACCCAAATTTTGAGGAATCAAAGAGCTGCACAGAATCCAGGGGAGGGTACTCAATAGGAATTTGGGTAGGGATGTTTCACTGACTCTATAAAACCCTGACCCTATTCAAGACACACAGATGTAAATTTTGCTACTCTGTCTAAGACAAAGTGCTCTAACTTGTGACCCTATTGAAGACTAGACCAAAAATTACTCTGCTCAAAGACAGAGATAAGTTAGCCTGCATTGCACGTGTTTCCACCGGAGCATATGAAGAAATCATGCGAAAATTATGGCGAGTGCAAAAATGCATGCGAGGACATGTCACCACCACTTGCTTGCTTGCATGCAAGATTGCAATCACGTTTTTCTTTCGTTCCTGATTGGCCAAGATGCTGCCAGATCGGAGAAATGCACAGCAAACGCAATTGAGCTATGAATTATCATTACATCACTCATACATTTTCTACTAAAAAGGTTGGGAGAATCTGCATTTTCAGCCACCCACCTGGGATGCCACACTTCCATCTTCATCTTCTGCTTTGGGGTGCGGTCACCATGCCTTATCACCCCGACAACGCACCTCAACTCAAGCATGGTCCCTTCCAGCGTCGTTATAGGAGCTAATTCTTCAGTTGACACCAGGTTGTATGGAGTGTAGAGCTGAGGGGCTAGCTCTTGTAGAATAGTACTTGCTAACACTTGAGCAGTGTCGTCATAGTATTTCTTTGAGGTCTTCACAAAGCTGAATCCATTGACATCGCATACATAGGACTTGCCAGGTGTTCTTAGTATGTCAAATCCACAAACCGTTTGCTAAAAAGAGATACATGTATCAAATTCTGCAGCTAAAGTTATAAAATGTTTCCTGGTTTAAGAAAAATAGTGAAAAACATATACTGCACTGAACTGACATGATTGTTTACTGCACACATCAATATTGTATCAAACAAATGTGTAAAAATGGTATGGCATCAACAGCACTCTACCTTAAACTTGTTACAAACTTTGATGGCAAGTTCTTTTTCATATGAATTCAGAATGACAGGATAACGAATCTCTTTTCCCTGGCTATCTCTTTCCACTTTCCCATCCAGCGATGGAGACTTCCTTGCTTCTGCATGAGCATACTCTGGGCCTACTGTATATACCTGGGAGAAAAATTTAAGTGACCTCAAGTCAAATTATTAAAATTATGTCTACTGTAATGTATGTATCATGTTTATATTAATCACATTTACCTTGATATCAGTTCCGTCTGTGGGTACAAAGTCTTCATATAAGAAAGATCCTTTCTTTCTCACAGAACTTTCTGTTGAGTATTCACTGCTTCTGCTGGCAACCTTACGAAATAACCGCTGGCTCCCTCCACCAGCAGAGATAGGGTAGTAAATATAGACATTGTGGTCCTCCGCATTTACAGGTTTTTCAACAAAAGGTTTCTGGAATACAACGTCTCCAATTTGTACAGAGTCATCATTCTCAACAAATGTTGTGTTGATAGGATTTCCATCTTCATCTCGCATCAAAATTGCATAGCGTGGCGTGTCCAACCCTTCGCTCTGTAGCATCTCATATACTATACGGCGGTCCATAAGATTGTACTGCATTTGCAAATCATTCAAAACAAAGGGCTTCCGAAGCTTTGCATACTCTATTGCTTTATCCAATGGAAAGCCGCTGGAGTAGAATGAAATCAGACAGTCACAGAGTGGCCAGTTCTCAACTGTTTCATTCTTTATGATGTCATCTGTGAACATCACGATCTCAAATAAATTGAAAACTGCCATTCTATTCAGGATCTCTTGCATGGGCTGTGCCCTTGTCTGAAAAAAGAAAGGACCAAATGTAGCAAACATAATACAGTAGAATCCTGATAACTTGCACCCTTGATAACCCGAAACTCCCCAATAATCGAACCAAATAAATTTCATTTCCCTTAGAGGTTTAAATCATCATGATTGCATTGTACTTACAGTAAGCCCTGGGAACCTTTTCCATTCTCTTCTCAGAAACATTATAAACCCCTCCAATAATTAGCCCCACCCCCAGACTGCAACGTACAGTACAGTACCGCTCAGAATTAAGCAGACAACGCACTCGCGCTTCGAACGCGTTCGACACACAGCAAAAACGTGTGCGTGCATTTGAAATATCGCGTTGTTTTGCACGCAAGTTCGAATGCATTTTCCTTTGTAATTCAGCATATGCAGCTTCTGTGGTCCCTTTTTTCTCTTCCCACTAGTGCCCAGAGGCTGGAGTGAGGGAGATGCGTGGCCACATAACTTGCTTGCTCCAGTCCCCGGGCACTAGTCAAAAGAGAAAGAAGGGACTGCATTTCAGTCTACCCCACCCCCAAACCAAAAATAGAATATAAACCAATATGCTTATACCATATTGTACTAGTGGTCTGTATGAGCCAAAGAGACTTGTACAAAAGTCATACTGAATACCCAATCCTCCACCATTGCTGGCTCCACAACCAAGCTACAAGCAGACCTTTTTGTTCATGGCACAGACTCCAATCTTAATCTTCGGAATTTGCATTTCCTCCTCCTCTTCTTCGTCCAGCTCTTCAAGGAGCACTTCATTTTGTAATTCTCTACCACTTTTGACACGAGCTGTTGACATCTGCAGAACAGTTTCAGAACAAAAGTAAACATTCAGACCAGAATTTTGCACACTAAATGAGTTAGCCTCCTGCGCAGACACTCTAAGCTCATCACACAAAGATTCCTCCTCCACTTGTGACGATCTCAGAGCATTTGTGCAGGAGGCTATAAATGAACAAGCCAAAGAGCACCCTCCCACCCCTCCCCAAATCCGCCACAGATCTACCTGATCTGATGAGGTACTTGAACTAACTGCACAGTGACCACCTCCCGCGTTTGAGAAAAGTTTGCGAAATTTGATACAGGTTCATACTTGCATGGTACAGCATCATATTACACGTCATCTTTCATTGAGAAACCTGTAAATGCGGAGGACCACAATGTCTATATTTACTACCCTATATAAATTATATGTCTCTACCTTGGTTTCCATATGAACGCACACGATCGCATGATCGCTGGGTTTTGCGCCGACGATCATGAGGCTTTGGGAATCAAGACTTGGCGCCTGCACCCCCAGCCGCCTTACATCGCGCAGCTTTTTCGCAGGCTAGCTAATCAATACAAAAATCACTCAAGCAAAAATAAATTGCTCAGATCATGAAACAACTCACACTCTTGTATGAAATTACCTATACCAATATGACTGACGTACATGCAATACCTTTTGAACGCCAGCACACAGTGTTTCCTGCACAGTCACACAGATCCAAAAGTTTTAGTCAGCTTTCAAGCCGACCATGGATCACGTCATTCTTATCTCTAGTGACCCCAAGGAAATTCAGTAAAACATCGATTTGTCACTGAGAAAGAATAACACAGCGATCATCACCGGTTTATTTCAACCGCGCCGCCATATTGTTTTGTATGACTAACGTCACGTCTGAAGTCATATATTTTAGAGAACGAACTTTTCATTGGATCATGGAGCTCAGCAAGAACCAATGAAAATGCGCGTAATGTACCAGCTCTGCCGGAAAACACAGAAACGTCATTATCAATATGGCGACTTTACATTGGATTTCATGACGAAGGAAGAATGCCATAGGTTTTATTCTTGGATTTGAGGCACGAATCCTTGGAAGTCATGCCTTCGTCAAGTGCGAAGAAAACGAAGGATTTATACGTCTCTTCCACTGGTATAGCGGGTCTGAACAAGTTAGCAGAGATCGATGTTCCGACCGACAGAAATGCAAACGCAAAGTTGTAAGTTTGGATAATTTGCTTGCTTTGGTTGTGTAGAATCAGCAGTCTGTATCTATACCCAAGAGCGTTTTCACGTTACATCTACTGTTAGCGATTATAATCGTAATTTATCATAAAATCATTTTAAAACTTTACTTTATGTGTGGTCCATCGATCATACTACTTGGAAATCAGTACATGCATAGACTGTTTGAGTGATTTTCCGCGTAATGATGCAAAGGTTCACCTTCCAAAATGCAGAGGAAGCTCTAATTCTTTTTCAAGTTTGACTGTAAAAGTGTTTGGCGTTTTATACGTTCTTGGGGCACATTTTGACAACTCATGATTCAAAATTGCAAAGGAATAAAATATAACAGCATTATTTAATACAGTGAAGGATAAATTTTTTGCAATCATGACAACAATATTATTGATCTGTTTTTTTTTTCGTTAATCTGTGTTAATGTTTTTAGAATATAAGATCCATGTAGCTAAACTGTACAGTGTTATATACTACATTCCCTAATTCATGTCATAATCTGCTGGGTGATATACTCAACTGCCGTATCTGTAGGAATAAAGAAAGCTGCAGGTAGTCTCTTGTTTATGTTCAAGGTGGTCAGACTAGCAATTCTCCTTACAATACTACTCCTTACACAACATGTATTAGTTCCCTGCACAGTGGAACTCTCAGTCGAATGAATATTTAATGAACATGAATATGACCAAACTTGAATTACCATACTTCTAGCATATACATACATTTTGTTCAACAGATTCCACTGAAAAAAAAAATGTGTTGCTAAGTAACTCAAATGCTCCATATTGATGTACTGTACCACAAATTTTCTGTAAATCATACATTGGCTGCCTTTATGGACCAAAGAAAAATTCAAAACTCATTTGAATTTCCTGAGTGTCCCCATCTTAAATCGTGGGACGTCATGTGGCTGCACACTTTGTGAAAATGCAACACTGCTCTTGTTGCATAATTAAATAACATTATACAGGCATTTGTTTCATATCATAAGATCCAAGAATTGTTGACTGTGCATGGGGTGTACAATATTTCAAATATTTCAGTCCACAAAGCATAAAATAAGGGACACTTACATAAAGCAATTATTAACTATACAATACATTATAGACTTGGCATCAGTGTGGAGCATGATTTGAACCAAAAGCATACATGCTATTTGTCAGTTTTCGAGCCCAATCCCTTTCAGAGAAACCCAGTCAGAGAGTCTTGGAAAAGATCTTGCCAAAGCCAAAATCCTGCAGGAAAGATCTTATATAATGTTAGCAAGATCTTGCAGGTACTTGCTGGATCTTGGCAGGATCTTCCAGGATCTTGCCAAGATGCTCAACCTGGTTTAATGTTGGAAGAAAAAGGTGTATTACGGTATGTGATAATTATGTGGTATTTTTGGTTTGCAGATTCTGCAAGTCAGCTGACAAAGTGTTCCTAAAGGCTCAGGACTATTACTTGGAGGGTGATGAGGAGAATGCCTATGTGTTTTACATGAGATACTTCAATATTGTGACAATAATAAAGAAATCAAAACAATATCAAGATAACAAAGTAAGTAACTCACATATACTGTACATATTATTAGTATGTAGCACTCTTGAACCCAGAAGTGTTGATCATTTTCTTTGTCTAGTGTGATTGGGTGAGAGTGTTTTTCAGAAAAACTGTTGTTGGTGATTAACACATAAGTTGTATGTGTTGACGTCATGTTACTAAAACAAGTTAAGTTAACTGCTCCAAACCACTGTTCACAATCAGCATCTTAATCATGCACTAATTACACCCTAAAATTCAGACCTCAAATGCAGATCTCCATTTTTAAGCTCGCATTCAGCACGAAGTGCTGAAAAGTGAAGCTTCATGCAATTAGTCCAACTGGAATGTGTCCCATGTCCCGGTGCTGTCAACAATGGATTCCAAATATGGAAGTTGTTCTGTTCCCAATTTGGGCAGTATCAATATTACCGACAACGCAACAAAATCGAGAACGCGATCGTTGAAGTAGTTTTTGTGGTGGCATTTTTAAGCGTCCCACCTTATTACAGTTAAGACTGCGTCAGTCAGTCAGTCCGTCATGCTGTGTCAACAAATGCCTTTGAAATTTGAGCATCAGCGAATACGCTTGAAGAAAGGAAGAGATGGGAAGACGTTTTCTGGAGTTATTTTGATTGTTATCATAATTATATTCCTTAATTGCCAGTAGATCTGTTGCACTTCAGAACCATTATCACACGGGTTTTAGTAAATTCTCAGTTGTTTGACAAGCGTAAGTCAAAGTTGAAATACCCGTGACCACTGACAGCGCTGAACGACTTCAGCTTGTCAAAATATTTCTATCGTTTGATTATAGTTGCTTTGCTTTGCATAGTTTTTGCCAGCAATGAAAAATGCTGTAGAGAACTGGAAGAAGAAGAATTCAAAAATAAATTTGACCAAAACCGCAAGTAATGTCAACAAGTTATCAGATTTCACTTAAACTTATTTGATTTGAAACTCAGCCAAAAGAAGAAAGGTGTGTTTTCTTTAAGCACGTATTTAGTTTGAATGCAGCCCAGGCTGGAGTATCATGGCCTCTGATGAATATGTAGATGTTGAACATAAGCTGTGCATGACATGAGTAGTGAAGTCACGGATAGACTTTTTTCAGTGCGACTCCAGAAGGTCTCCTTCCGGTTCAAAGATTTGGCACTCGGTGAAGGATTTTAAATTCTCCCAATTTGAGCGTCTAAGTTTATAATTTTCACCCTCTGCCACCTTGTAAATGAGGGTTTTCAAAACTGAGACTAAATCAAATGCGCGGTTCAGCAAAAGTGGAGGTCCTCGGAAAGGGATGCGAACTTCCACATAACTTAAATTTGAGCATTTTTACAATGTGACCTTGAGCCAGTTCTATTAAATACCCACTCCTGCAAAAGTAGTTTTTACAAATTCGCGAGCTTACAGCTGCCTTGCTGCTTTGATTCTATATATTTTTCTTATCTTTAACTATCATAATGGTTTCAGAAATTCTATAATGAACTTTTGGGCACCTCTAAAGCTAAGACTGCCATCAGTCGGGCTGAAGAACTTGTAAGCAGTCTTACTAAGAGGTGAGTGCACTGGATGTCTACATAACAGTGTACATTAAAAGAAATGGCAACATTTTTTTAGGCTGAGTTGAGAAAAAGTGTAATAGATAATCAAATTCAGCATTGTACAGTCTTTGTGTTTGAATTTAATAGCATCAAAATAGCTCAAAGTTGCACAACACCCTTGTTGTGCTTGCAATGGACCTTTGGTCAGTCTTTGCAAAAAGGAGGTCACCTGGTGAACAACAGAGAAAATTCAAAAATTGATTATTTCCCTCTCAGGGTTCAGGGAATTTCATGATATAATATTATTTTCTGTACTGTTCGAACACCTTACCAGTGGTTTGTTTCTTGAAGGTTTGGTGCAGCTGAAGAGGAGGCAAAAGAAAAAGCGAAGGAAGAAGCAAAAAAGAAAAAACAACAAGAGGAAGAGGGTAAAATTAAATGTTAAAATTTCCAGTGTATATTTCTTTATACCAAATGCCATCCACAATATTTTTACATTGAAATAATCTTAAACTGTAACGACCTGCATAAGATGTTTTTTTACAGTACCCCAGTCAGCTTCTTGTACATAATTGTACCGTCTAAGTTATGCTGTACAATGTCTAATGCACCATGTCTTGTTTTGAATTTGTTATTTTCAGAGAAGTCTAAAGCGAAATCTGGGAAGTCTTCTAATGGAAATGCAATGTAAGTGAATGTGTGCACTCAGTACATGCGGTTTGGTCGACGTTGTTGCATGTCTTTTATTTTTTAGTTGAGGTACTTTTTATAACCAACCAAAAACTTGATCCTAACCTAGCCAGAGTACAGAATGATGAACCAATAATAAATTTAAAATATCTAAACTTGAATTTAAAATTAAACTACAACAGGCACACACACCTGGTGTGGTATACAATCATGTACATTTATAATATTACGTACATAGTTACGTTAAAGTAAGG
The DNA here is from genome assembly GCA_964036295.1 of Plumapathes pennacea. Classification (NCBI taxonomy): domain Eukaryota; kingdom Metazoa; phylum Cnidaria; class Anthozoa; order Antipatharia; family Myriopathidae; genus Plumapathes; species Plumapathes pennacea. The sequence continues at coordinate 6,076,832 of OZ038463.1, read as the reverse complement.
AGCACCACCACAACATACCAGCCTGTTTCTACAGTGCAGTATACCACTAGTGACTAAAAGTAATCCACTGTTGAAATATTTATTTTTTGCAGCAATGGACATCACAATAGACTAAATGATGACTCAAGCCTTGGCATTGGCTCATCTGTTGATGTGTATCAGCGACTGCATGTAGGTACCTTGTACACTAATGTGACATCCTGGCCAAAGATAACTTGTATCATGGACACAAGTTGTAGATTTGTACAGTACATGTGTTTCATTTCATTTTCCACATGGTCATTACTTAGCAGCTCCCATGTAGAACTAGCATTGACTTGATAATCTCAAACTTGCATGCTAAATTTAACAAATTGACGTCAGTTTTTTATGTGTCTGTCCTCTTATTGATCATGAAACGCGTCATAACATTGTCAAAAAGTTGTGGATCCACGAGGCGCTTCGCCGAGTGGATCCGCAACTTTTTGACAATGTTATGACGCGTTTCATGATCAATAAGAGGACAGACACATAAAAAACTGGCGTCAATTTGTTTTTTACAATAACAAAACTCGAGCGACGATGCAGGGAAAACACGCAAGAAAACTGGATTTTGTTCGATTTGACCGAAATGTTGTCAACAACTTTTCCCGCTTTCTAATTGGTCGAGGTTGAAATTCAAGACATTTCATTGGCCAAAAAGTGACAGTTTGACGTGAGCATTTCACGCGTGCAAAATAAAATTTTGTCAAAGAAGTTGGAAAGAAATGAAACTAGACGCTTTTCTGCTGCGGTTTTCTCGACAATTTCAAGACAAAGCTCAAGGAAATTCGCCTCTGAACACTTCTGGTTCTCTACTTCAAATGCCGAATGTCGCTTTTGCAAGAACTGAGGTAAAATTGAAGCTGAATTCACCTTCTTCGTCCAAATCACTGTCGTCAGCACTCGATTTTATGTGTCTGTCCTCTTATTGATAATGAAAATTAGCCAATCACAAAGCGAGAAACTGACGTGTTATTGTAAAAAGTCCCTTATTTTTCTTTCATCAAGCTAAATCCAATTAACTTGCATTTGTTGATTAAAATAGTTTAGATGATTGTGTAACTGAAGTTAATGTACAGAACGTTTAAATACATGTATGACTGTGATTCAAATTAACTTCAATTTATCTTTGTGACCACCGTTCACAAGTAGGTTCTGCCACTTTGTATTTGGCCAGATTAGACAAAGCATATAGCTCAGAACATGTTTTTTAACTTCATTGATTAGACTTTTAAGTTGTTTTCCTGAGCATTTTTTCCCCTGTGTAGGTGAACCACTCATCTATTCTCCAGCCTAAGGCACCAAATAATGGACCAGGTATGTGACAAAGACCAACCACACAATTATAGTAATCATAGTGGCTGCCTCTTCTTAACCAAAAAAGAAAAGCTTCTGTCAAACAAATTAATGTACATGTATCCTATTGTAGCTTAGAAAGAGTAATTGGGATCTTCTTTTTCTTTTTGAAGCTACAGAAATGTTACGTGCTAGTTACAGTACGCAAAGGGTTTCTACGCTGCACTTCAAGCTAGCTGTTTTCATATACCTATGTTTTATGTTATTTTGCTTGACGCAGCATGAAAATAATGGCATACTTTTTTTTAAACCTTACTGTTTCAGATACTGTTATCAGCAGCCTTGAGTCGCCTGGTCCTCTCATTTCTGGTTTGGCAACCAGAGTACCAAGTCTAAGTGCACTTGAGCTGTACAAAATAATGAAAAGCACAGCTCCATCCAAACTCCTAATCCTTGATGTGCGATCCCGTGCTGAATTTCTCACAAACCATATACAGCATGCCTCTTGTATTAGTATTCCTGCAGAGCTACTAGAACAAGGGTATGTTATGCACTTTTACTTGCAAGACTTTACAGTATACATCTTGGTGATCAGTATTTACAGTAAGCCAGTTTTCAGCTGAGTAATTTTATCAAAATCCGGGGGGGGGTGGGGGGGGCACTCATTATAATTTTGGGTGGGGGTGTGCCGCCCAGTCCTGAAAACCCTTACCCTATTTCAGACCAAAATACCTGATTTTCTATACCCTATTTCACACCTGACTCCAAAATGTATACCCTATTTCAGACCTTTGTTTCAGAGATTTTTTTGTTCTTTTGCAACAATTTCTGCCCTGTGTTTTCTTAAAATCATACCTATCCCAGACCAAAAAGACAAAATCGATACCCTATTTCAGACCAAAATGGCAAAATTGATACCCTATTTCAGACTAAAAATGCTTGAAAACGATACCCTTTGGGGTGGCACATACCTATATGGCTTATATGTGGGAGTACCACCCCCACCCCCCCCCCCCCCCCCCCCCCCCCCCCCCCGAGGGATCAAAATTAGTATATACAGTAGGTTGTGATCATCTGCGTGAGAGTAATCTTCAGGAATAGTACTTTAGAGTCAAGTGAAGAGGTTGGCATTTATGTCTCTGTGTGATAACAGCTCTTAAGGAAACTAGATTAACTGCGTCGGCATGGTGATAAAAACGCTGTGTATCAACTGAAAGCTGGATTGAGGTACTGGAACTCCATATAGGTAACAATAGTTGACATCAGCTGCTGTTACTCTTACGTCATTCCAGTACCTCAATCAACTTTCAGTTGATACACCAGCGTATTTATGTCTCTGGTCTGATGTGATTGGTCTGTTTCGTCATGATACAGTTGGCTGAGAAGACTCGGGTGTATTTAGTGATTGATCAGTTGTTATTCTGTTGTCCGGAATTTGTCAGCGTTTACCAATCAGATGACGTGTAATGTATATCCACACAAATGAACGTTTCTTGCTGGCCAAATCAGTGTCGGGCAAGCAGATTTTTTCAGCCCTGGATATTAAAAGAGAACGTTTAAGTCTGGCAGGAGTGAAAGTGTTAAAAGGATTTTAAATATTAACCAGTTGCAATTTTATGTTCCCTAACTGAAGAAAAATGTTTTAATTTCCAGAGTTTCTGTTAGCAACATTGAAAGAAGACTTGCGGAGAAAACCAGAGTCATGTGGACTCAGCGAGGCAGCAGGGATTACGTTGTGATTCTTGACAAATCCACCAAAGTGACGGAAATGACGCCACAGAATCAGGCTCAGCAACTAAAGGATGCCATCTACAAGTTTGATGCATACTGTTCTGTGCGGAAGGAGCCTTTGTTTCTTGATGGTGGATTCGATAGTTGGCTCTGGCACTATCCATCACTTGCTGTTAAGCCAGAGCTACCAAAGGTTAGTATTTGTACTGTATATATACGCCTTAGATTTGAGATAGGAGAACATAAATTTAGAAATCGCATTCACGCAAAATTCTGTGTAAATTCTGCATTATTTTTTAGAACTGCCTACTCATTTTATTTAAACATATTGCGTACGCATGCGCGCGTCCAACCCCGTGACGACGAGATATAATTTTTCTAACGCACCGACGACTTGCAGGGCTTGGCTACTGATGAATTTTGAACCACTTTTCAACTCAGCTTTCAGAAGTTCAAGACATCACCGAAATTACTCCCGAAAATTCGACCTTAACATACGCTAGACTGTAGTTAAACAACCCTGTGCGCATTTTTCATTCTCTTATAAACGCATCTTTGAAGATGCTTCGTGTGATCCCACGTAACTCCACAGTAAGCAGTGCAATTTGTGCAAATTTAAATTCTTTCGTCTGAGCAATTTCCATCAGATTCCAAGTCCTCCATATGTATTATTATATAGACACGAGTGTTTTACTGGAAAATATACCGTGCGTAAAATCCATACGAAACTACATCCGGGACCCGAGTGGCGTATTTTCCATATCCTCACTAGTGAGGATATCGTTGGAATCATTTCCCGCTTATGCACGGTTGTTTGGGCAATTTCTCATAAAACACTCGTGTCAAATATAATAAAAAGAAAATTACACGGCGGCTTGAAGATATGGATTTTATTTTCTCGTGGTAAAAACAATATTTTACTCACTCGCGAAGCGCTCGTTCGTAAAATATTGTTTTTACCACTCGAAAATAAATTTCATATCTTCGCGCCGCCGTGTAATATCCTCTATATATTTTTGGTGAAGGACCGAAGGAGAAAATACTCAAGGGTTAGAAAAAAGGTCAGAGTCAGATTTATTGGTTTTAGTTTGAAGAATAAGAAATCAATCAGCAGAGTGAACAAATACTCGGTTATCAGTTTCACGTTGTTGCATAGAATGAGCGCATTCCCATAGCATCACGTGGATTGTCTTCCTCTTTCAATGCAGGTAACTTCCCAGGCATCCACAGCACCACAGATTGACCTCTCAACTTTAGACTTTCCTGATCTGCCAACTGAAGACGAAACAAAGGAACCCACAACTTCTGAACCAGGAGAGAGCAACCCAGATACGGACGAGCAAGCAGCACCTCCAGCCAGCAACATATACCCCCACAACCCCCAGGCTGGGAACAATTCTAACTTAGATACTGCAGCTAGTCTGCCTCAACAAGATGCCCGGAGGACACTCGAAGGCGGGGTATCTTCGAAGGAGATGAAAGGAAATGCATTGCCACCAAGACCTGAAACAATGGGCTCACACCAGCCAGGGCCAGACGTGAGCCAGTCCAGAGGTTCTTTTCCAAGCCAGACACCGATGGGTGGTCAGAGGACGATGTCCACTCCACATCACTCAACCAACAAACCGGGGCTTCCAAACGGTAACCAAGCTGCGCCTCCTGTTGTGTCATCAACACAGCCAGGAGTAGCTCTACCAAAACAAGCACATGCCAACCATCGATCAACTATTCAGCAGCCTGAAGTTCCCAGGCTAGAAGGACAAGGAGCAGTGCTGCCAGGACAGTTACAGAGACCTCCAACAGGGACAACACAGCAGATCAGAGAAAATATCCAACCTGCTGTCGCTGGCTCTGCTTCTAGTGGCTCATTATCTCCTGGTCTTCCGGTCCCTTCTGCTAGTTCTGTATCTGCAGTCGATTCGGCCCCAAGGCCTGCATCTTTCACTCCCTCGTCACCAGGTAGCCCCCACCAAGCTGGCCTTTCTCCACAGTCAAGTGCAACTGCGGCGTCGAGATCTAATCTAGATTCACCTATGCCGTCTTCTCCCAGTCATGTCACGCAATCTGTCCCCGGTCAAGTCACGCAACACATGCCTGTGTCCAATCAAACTCATGTCACACCATCAGTTCCCAGTGATGTCAGACAGCCGACTCCTGGTCAACATGTACCCCAATCTAGTGCTCCTAGTCAGGTCACGCAGTCTCTCCCCAGTCAAGGGTTGCATGTTGTCTCAAAACCAAATGTTGCTGGTCAGAATGCAAGAATTGTTCCTGGTGTCACGCAGTCTGTTTCGGGCCGCCAGTTCACACAATCTGGTGCTGGTCGTGTCACGCCATCAGGTCATAACACAGCACAGTCTATTCCAAACCAACCGCCAGGTGCAATCCCACAGCAACAGCAGCGACAACCACAGATTCAAGCACAACCACAACAACAACAACCGCTACCACCACAAACACAACCAAACACCGGTCACACACTTCCAAACTATCCTGGCCCACTGCAACATCCCCCAAGATCTATGCATGTACCACATGGCTCGACACAAAATTTATCAGGGGCCCCTGCCAGTCAAACCAGGCCTGTAGTGCAGCCAGGACAGACACGTGCTCAGCTGTCCAACTCAAACGTCAAGCAGATGACACTCCCTCCTGGCTGGCAACAGCGCGTGACGCCTGGTGGGAAGGCTTACTTCATAGACCACAACACCAAAACAACTCACTGGACTCTACCAGTTTTTAAAGCCAACCAACCGGAGGTGAAACCACAGAGTCCGCTCCAAAACCAGCCGCAGCCTTCAGGGAGAAAAGGAACTTCGGGGGAAACTCCCGCCGCGTTAAAGAAAGCGTCTCTACGGAGGTCTTTGTCGTCGCCCAACTTGGCCAAACTTGCGGACCAAGGGCCCAGGCCTGAAATCGACCGAAGTTCGAAACCTGAGGGTGGGGGATTCAAACCGCCCATACCGATCATCAACCGCAGCGCCAAACCGCTGTCCAGTCTACAGCTGGATCACCTCAACCCTGCACACGGGGGCATCGGACGAGGTCTCACAGGGTTGCGTAACCTTGGTAACACGTGCTACATGAACTCGGTTATTCAGTGCTTGAGTAGCACAGCTCCCTTGGCGGATTTTTTTGTGTCTGGAGGTTACTATCAGAATCTCAACAAGGAGAATCCTCATGGAAGCCGAGGTAAGGGTTGAACATGTTTTGTTTATTTATAGCTGAACATCTGCATCACGTGATGTGCTAGCCTGCGTAGCAAGCGCGAAAATTGAGGCGAGCGCAAAAAGGACGCCAATTTTTGCGCTCGCCCCATTTTTCGCGCGGCCAAAATCGAAAAAGTTGTCGTATGCTCTTCGTATCGAAGGGAAACGCTGCTTCGCAGGCTGGTGATGTGCTTGACTGTTGCTAGCTGTGTGTGCGCATGTTAGCTTTAATAGTGAAACTTCAATGGTAGGCAGTGTAAGCTTGTGCAGCAGCTATAAATGTTTAAATGCGTGATGGGGAAATGTTGTAGAAGGTGGCTTTGGAACTCAACTTGCCCAAACGGGATCGCATTAACCTCAAGACCGGAAACAGGTTTCCCTGAAAAAGTCAAAACTAAAAGTTGTGGTCTATAGACCTTGACTGTCACGTGCTCATTCAAATGATTTGTCTTTAGACAGAGTGACCATGTTGTTGAGCATGCATAGCAGTTGAAACATTTTTACAATACCATAATACAGGGTTCAAACACGGTCATGGAAAGGTCGTGGAATTTGAAAAAGCCATGGAATTTAGAAGAATAGTGTGTTTAGGATACGGAAGGATACGCACCGAGGATTGTACCAAAGACAGCGAAATTTTTCTTGAATAACACTAATAAGTTGTTCTTTAATCGTTCAAAGTTAAAACATAACCACATATTTCTCAGTTTCTCAAGAACGAACCAAAGACACTACACGATGCAAAATCTCTAATAACTAAAGCACGTCAATGCGCATGAAATTTCTGATACCCAATGCACGATGCCTGATACGATGCACGATACATGCAATCCCTGATACCTGATGTACGATGCCTGATACACGATATATGAAATCCCCGATGCCTGATACCCGATGCGCGATACGTGAAATCCCAGATACAGGATGCCTGATAGACGATTATGCCGACGATGTTACGCGATTGTACACCAACACTGTGCCCATAGCCGTAGATACTTGGTGAATCACATATATGTGAACTACGGAACATTAGGTGATAGTGAGGAGATAAGTGTATAGCTTGCCGCATGCACAGCATGTCCTGTGGCGTTGTCCTGTATGTTGTGTGATATACGATCTTCTGTTTCCTTTTTAGGTGAACTAACTGAACAGTTTTCGGTCGTTATACGAGTACTTCACTTGGGACAGTTCAAGTTTGTGTCGCCAGGAGACTTCAAGAGGACAGTTGGCAAATTCAAACCTGCTTTTGCAGGGTACGACCAGCAAGATTCCCAAGAATTGCTGGCATTTCTGATGGACGGTTTACACGAAGACATCAACAGGGTACAGAGAATCTTTAGTTGCTGTTGAGTTACCTTAATTGTTTAGATTAGGGCTGTTTTCGGATGACTGTCGAAAGTAATCTTGTGATTGCTTTGGTTTTGCGTTTGCTACACTTTCCGATTGGTCCGAACAACTTTAGAAGCATTCTTGGCCAATCAAGATCAAAAGCAAATTGAACCTTATCGCAATAGTCTCACGCGAGAAAGCAAGTGGCGATGGCGTGTTCTCGCACTGCTGATTGATTTCCTCTTCAAAGTAAAACCAAACGCGAATTACGCGGCTTCCGATTGGTTGAAAGTGTTTCTTACAGCCTCTGTGATTGGTGGTGTACTTGCTTTGGTTTTGGTTTTCGACAGTCATCCCCCGACAATGGCTCTATCGAGTCAGCAACACATTTCTGACTGCGTTCAAAATAAAGATACACACATCAGCTACGTCGATACATTCAACTAAAATTACACTTTTCCTGTCTTGTTGTTGTTGTTGTTGTTGTTTGCTCGTTTTATAACACCACCAGATCAAGAGAAAGCCGTACCTCAAAGCTCCTGGTGACTCTGTTCCACTGGAGTTAGCAGCCAAAACTGCCTGGGAAAACCACAAGAAGCGGAATGACTCTTTCTTTGTGGAACTGTTTGATGTATGTACACAAACACAACGATCTGATTCTAATTTTCCAGCTTCACAATTTGAGGCCTTACCGTGCTATCACAGTACTCGACTGTCAAGAAAACTGAATGAGCTTGGCCTGTCAAACCAGCAGCTAACCAAAAATATCCCTTTACCCCATCTTGTGGGATCAACCACAATGCTTTGCGTATGGCTGATACGTAATAACTACTGCTTACCTTGGCCAACGTGAAACTCATAACGGACACTTGTTGCTTATATGTTTGTTTTCATCCGAAGACTTGCAATGGTTTCCAAAATCGTATAGAAGCAGAGCTAAACAATTCAGAAACTGCCGTGACGAGGACGATCGCGATCAAGATTGTACCGGATGCGATGCTAAGTTTAATTTCTAATTTGAATTTCTAACTCTTCCAATGATTCAAAGAGAACATTTGTAAGTGATGTTGGAGAGTGAGTCCTATTGCGCATCAAGGTTTTATTGTGGCCAGCTATCAACTCTGCTGAGCTATATCGCTTGTGAGTGGCTGAAAGAAAATTTTGGACTAAAAGCTGAGAGATTTTAGAAGTAAGACGCGTTAATTCTCGGCAAAGTTATTGAAATACTAACATACAACGTCAGGTTTTAAATCCCATTTTCATCTTGCAGGGCTTGTTCAAGTCAACCATGCAATGTCTATCATGCAGAAAAGAGTCTGCGACCTTTGAGACCTTTTCCAGTTTAACACTTCCTCTACCGTCCCACACTAGCCACTGCTCTTTACAGGTACTCACCAAGTTTTTCCTCGCTGATTTCAAACTCAAATCGTTAGATGCTTCGTAGGTACATTTCACTAATGCCCTGGGCTGTGCTCTGAACAAAATGTAACAAATTAAATGTTGAAGCTCTTGTAAGCAAACACCTTAGGAAGAAGAAAAAGTGTCCGTAACTGGAACTGTCCGCTTATACCATAATGTGTAGATACAGAGTTTGACTGAGCCAGAGTTTAAGCGAGGTTTCGTAGATGCGTCCGTACTTAGTAGAGATGTACGCTAGAGAACTTCAACTGTATTTTGTAGAGGTTCTGACATTGGTATCCTCTTCCTTTCTTTTCAGGATTGTTTGAACATCTTCACAAAACCTGAAAAATTGTCAGGGGATGATAAATGGTAAGTATAATGCATAAAACGTAGGATTTTCGATCGAATTTCGAGCTGAAAAAAGCTGACGATAAATCACAGTGGCCTACTAGAAACACCTTCGTCGACCAGATGGCAAAGTTGGTCTACTTTGAAGCAGGTATCATTCTTCCACCCATTCAATGTCGGAACAGTGTATTTTTTTTTAAAAATTTGGACAGAAACTGTGGCAGTAAAAAGGTTCGATCAACTTTCTCTTGCGGTCTCTTACAACAGGCATTAAGTATACAGTGTAGAGAAGTTCACATTTGAGGCATTGTTTGGATTAATCGGCGTGGCAGACGTGGGACACAGGACGTCTGCAGGCTAGCTTGGACAAAATCAATTGAATTCTCACTACAGTACTCGCACATTTCTTTCCGTGTGGTTAGGAGAATTTGTATTATGAGCTCAAGTGGAATTGGGGTAAAGAGTTTACTATTCACTGGACTTTACAGGTTTTGTCCACGATGCGGGCAGCGCCGTGAGGCCACTAAACGCATCCAGGTCTGGAGATTGCCGCCAATCCTTATTGTACACTTGAAAAGGTATTATGACTTTGAGTATTATTTCCTTTCGGAAGGGGCGGTCTGTTTCAGGCTCTCAGATACTGAAACCAGGGCTCAGAAAAAAACGCGAAGGACTGGAGCGAGAAATTCGCGCCTCGTTTCTGTGCCTGGCAAGTATCTTGGAGCCTGGAACAGACTGCCAAAATTAAAAAATATGTCCTCATTATTGACTTTCCAAAGTTTGGCCTCTCTGAAACTAAACGACTTTGCTCTGTAGCATGGTGATAAAATATAAACACCTGTAGGTCATTGGTTACTGTTGTTTTCCTACTACGGATCAATGTCTGGTCAGTTTTGAACTTGCTTCAAATGTGCTAAAATTCTGTAGACACATGGTGTAGCTAGGCCTGCTTCTCATTGTGGGTACGAGGATGCTGAGACCTCTTATATAATTCCTCTCCAAAAATAAATTTGAAGCTCTGCTGGGTTATGTTTGAAAAAGAACTGCATTCTAAAATACTCCTATTATTCTAGGTTTCAGTATGAAGGAATGTGGAGACAAAAACTTCAAACTAGTGTTTCGTTCCCTATGGACAAATTGAACATGTCGGATTACGTTGTTGGACCAGGTGGCCGGCCCGAGACTTTCAGCTTGTACGCTGTTTCAAATCACTACGGAACTATGCACGGGGGACACTACACAGCGTTCTGCAAGAATGTTTATAATCGGAGATCATGGTATAAATTTGATGACCAGTATGTTTCTGAGATTTCACCGAGAGAAGTTGTGGTAAGTGTGATTTTGTACAATGTAAGTGGTTTTGGAAGGCTCTCTCATCCAACTGTTGTCTTACTCAATCACGGAGGTTTTTGTATGACTGTCGAAAATTCAGTTAGATTGATCTCGATCTATAGAAAGGTCTACTGTTCACACCCATCTCACATTTAACCTGGATCGACCTCAGATCGATCTCAGATCGATCTCAGATCGATAGTGTGAACGGCCTTTTTCGATTATCTTATTTTACTCGATTGAATTGGATGGTTAGAGGTAATCACTGTAAAGCGCCTATCAAACGGTGATGATAGTCGACGAGAGTTGATGAGAGTACGAACTCTCGCGCCCGTTTGAACACGAACTATCAAAGACTATCATCAACTGTATTTTCCATGATAGTCGATGAGAGTTTTCCCGTTTGATCACGCTTTCTATGATAGTCAATGATAGTAGGTGATATTTGCGATCCCTCGATTATCATCAGCCATCATTCACCGTCTGATCGGGGCTTTACAGTGCAAGGCTGTTTCTGTCTGTCAGTACAATTCTTTTTTGTTTGTTTCGTAACTGACTAGTTCTTTGCGATCTTTTTCCAGACATCAGCAGCATATCTTCTGTTCTACACTTCCTTTGACTTTGAGCCACCAAGAGTGTTCCTGAGGTGAAGAAATTCACAAACCGGTTGCTCTGTACACGTGCAGTAACGTAAATCTGCCTTTGCTGAGTTGCTGGGGTCCAGATGTCAAACTTTTCATGAGCAGAATTTAAGGAACCCCCTAAATCACGATCCTTTGCGCGCCCAATCAATTTCAGGGCCACCGAAATCTAAAATGAATTGCCAATGCATCAACTTGTTTGAGAAGATTGTTAGCTTCGTATTATTCAGTTATTTTGCCATTTTTATAAAAAATTTGCCATTTTTTTAAAAAGAAAATTGACAGAGTGGTAAATCAAAGAAAGCTGCGAAAAAGATCTTCAAAATATGTGACAAATATCAGTTTTGGGTTACGTTCAAATGGATTAAATTTGTAGTTCGGTGTGTGAATAAGCTACAGGTCAGGATTATAGAGCGACCCTTACAATAGTGGACTCATTGCACAGAAACTGGCTCGGCTGACAGAAAACTAACCTGTTTAACCTGTTTGCTGTCTGGTGAGCTTCGTGCCAGGAAAGCCTCGCTTTGAAAGTAGTTCCTCTCATGAAAAGTTAGACAAAGCTGCAATGCAAACAAATTTTATCGTCTGTAAATACCGTAGTGTACAGTAGTTTAAAAAGAACAGATTGACACGGACTGCCCAATACATTTATTTTGTAAAACTATTTGGGCTACTGCATGTTCTAACTGTAAAATATGGAAGCAAATGGTTATGGTGTATTGAAAGGTAAAACCTTGTTCTTGCTATTATTGTTTATAAATTCAAAATAATCGTGTGTAAGTAAGTGGTCACATCTTGTTTAGGTTGATAAATCCTTTTTTTCAATCATAAGTATGTCCTCCCTCTTAACTATAAAGGTCTACTCAGCTCATAATACAGATTCTCCCAACAATTTAAGAGAACAATGTGCCAGCATTGTAGTGAGAATCCAGTAGTAAGATTGAGATCAATCAGTTTTGTCGTGGTCATTCCAGGGCCAAAAAACAAATTAATTTCCTTCTTTGGTCATCAGTATAACTAAGAAGTAACTACATAAAATTATTGGAAATATGTGGCGGTTGTGGGAGTCCAGGTCGCCTAAATAAAACTTGAAAATTGGGCAAATAGCAGCTTCCTTGACTCATAAAACTCTGCAGCATCACAGCACCCCACTCTAGCATTTTCTAATGACTACTGTGAACACTTGGGACGATTTAGTGGTTAGCGCCACCCTAACCTGTACAATGCGATTAACCAACTATCATGTACAGTTGTAACAAGGTATATTTCGGGGATTAGCTCTGCGAGAGAACGGTTCGGGATCCAGATATATATTTGTATTGAGTAGACGACGACTAGCGAGTCAGGGCTCACTTGTTGTTATTTCGGTACAAAGACCATTGCCAACTGACTTGCAGGCAAAACTCAACGTCACACTGACAGGAAAGGGCCAACCGACAATGCCCCGAACAAATGGTAGTTTTACCACAACACACTAGTTTCTCGCTCTCTGATTGGTCGATTTACCGTGGTAAATAAGAGTCCAGGCAACGATGCTGACGCCAGCATGTCACGTTTTGCAGCGAAATACAACGAAAGTTTCCTGTATATTTCTAAATGTTGTGGTAAAAAACAAATCTCCACTGGTTTGCCGTGGTGTGGACTCTTATTTACCACGATTTACGTCATCACATGGTCAAAATTAGTTGCGGACTCACTCGGCGAAGCGCCTCGTGAGTCCACAACATTTTGACCATGTGATGACGTAAATCGTGGTAAATAAGAGTCCACACCACGGCAAACCAGTGGAAATTTATTAATTTGAAAATTTGCAAAGAATGTACCCATACTCATTCTTTGCTATTTTAGCATTTTTTTAGTCATTTCTCGAAAAGTATTTAACGTATAACGTTCGAATTAGTGTGACATAGTTTCTTTCCACTCATTAGAGTCTGTTTGTCCCACCCCAACGTGGAATTTTTTGAAAACGAATTTTTTTCCATTCATACGAAAATTTATCTTTCCTCGTTGGTTTTAGATTTGTTTTTAATCCTCCGTACTAAAACGCAAAAGTATGTCGAAAACACTAAATACAAACGAAGGTGATGTCAGAGTTTTCGAAAAGTTCAGTTTTTGCCCGTCGTGACTAAGAGATTGTTTCACAAAGTTCCGTTTTTGTGGCCGAAAATACCGGCATAAAGTGGAAGGAAGCCGCCAAAACTGAAAAATGTGGGCGAGGCCTAAAGCCTGGTCAAACGTTACTGCCACCTCCAGCGCCAACTTTGCTAGTTGGCTCGAGTTGGCCATCGTTTGGCCACCGAGTTGGCATGAGTTGGCTCAAATTTGGTCGTACTTAATTTTCATCCAACTCGAGCCAGTTTTTCATCGTTTGCCGATCCAAGTCAAGCCATGGTATGCAAGGTCAACGCGAGGTGATTCGTTAGTTTTTGTCACTGCATTTGAATGGTTACTCGTTTCTCTTATTCGCGCAGAGTCTCGCGGGCCCCCGCGAGCCCCACTCGCAGATAAGAGAGACGACTGGGGACGAGTCAGCCACTCGATACAGGGCTGCATAGGGATGTATAGGGCTGTATGGGGATGTATCGGGATGTATAGGGCTTTACAGGGCTGCATAGGGCTGCATAGGGGTGTATAGGGTTGTATAGGGATGCATATGAAGCTTTATATGCTACATTAGGACTGGTAACTAATACAGTATGCACGCATGCGCTATAATTGGGGAAGCGTTGTGCAGCATACATGAGTTCTCTACCCAAGTTCCCACAAGTTTTGGCTTGAATGGCCTGACTTTGGAAGTCCGTTTAACCTGAGGGTTCAACAGTTTTTTGGGTCCGAGACCGAGGAACTTACGCTCTTTAAACAGATTTACTGAACAGTGGCACCTGTGTTCTATTTATATCCCAACAGTGGTTTATGAAAGATAAGCCGGGGATTGCACCATGATGTGAAAGAACGCTGACCATAAGAATTGACGTCAATCTGTTTTCTGTGCTCTCAGCACTTTTGTTTGCGTTTGACTGAGAGTGCCTTCATGACGACCTGTTTTCAGTTTCAAAACCAAGAAAACCTGAGGATCACGAGGAAACTGAGAGCAGACTTAAAACCAGGTGTGAATTTGTCATGTCTAGATCACCATGTGTGAGTCAAAAGTACTCAAACCACTTAAATCTGGGTCACACAACAAAGCACGCGGGATGCAAGTCAGGGTCAGGTTTATTATCAATGACGTTTAAAAAACGTTTTCCAACCCAGTCGAGACGGGCTCCAAATTGTCGCGATATTGTCCGCCATCCTGCCCTGTGTAACGTATTCAATTGCTAGATAAAAGAGCAGGAGCTCTTAATGGTTTTATTACCTGGGTTATAACGCAGAAACTGAAAGACCGCCCTGAATCGCTTAAAGACAGCACTCATTCGATATATGCGTGCTTTTTTTTTTTTTTTTTTTTTTTTTTTTTTTTTCTCACATATAAATATTGTACCTTTTGTTTTTGTCACAAAAGAGATATACCAGTCGGTATCAACATGTCGTATTCACTCGTGTTTATGCACCTGTCAATGTTTAGGGCCGATGTGAGTGATTTAAGCAAAACTTTGTGGCCTTATCAATTCAATATCGATTTTTAGTGTTATCCATTGTGATCGATTACTGTAGTACTGACTTGTGATGATCCGGGTTCGATCCCGGTAAGGTGTTGCTTGTTCCCAGGCTCCCAGGAGTTGTTGGTCATCAACTACATATAGTGACTGACTCAAGTTTTACGTCTGATGTTTGGCCAATACAAGTGACGTCAGCCTCCATGCAGAAAGAGCATGGGAGATCTGATTTTTTTTCTCTGAGGCAGGCAACTTGTTGCAGTTGGCATGTTACTATACATTAAATTTGAGCAAATTGATATTAATTAACTAATTGAAATTGATTGCTATCAATATTGATCAATATTGGTTTTCTAATAATCGATTGCATATGCCTGGAACATCTACAGTTTGACAATATTCAGGTATCGTGTTGCTGGAAGATGCAGCTCTGAGTTCGACAGAAAGCTTGCATGACATAAAAATATTCCAACTGAAAAATCTATAACAAGAGAATGAACACAATGAACAACACTTGGGACTGTGTTTGTCTGCTCTCTGGGTGTTGAAACTTTGCCAAGAGAAGCCAGGTTTGATGGGATTTTCATATATTTGAACTTCAAAACTCCAAAACTTTTTCTATTAAAATGCAATGAAATCCCAACTGCAACTCCTTAAATGACAATTGGGCCAGCGTTGACTCATTTTGTTCCTCCTTCGATTGGACCACCAGTGTCCTTGCTAAGTACAACTGTCTGACAACTTTAAAATTTACGTTTGATTCCATCACTGTCTGTAAGTCCACTGCATGACTGCAGTTTGATAATTCAGAAGCAATTTACTAACCTTGATGTTTATATACAATCAACTCTCTCTAAAGCAGACACTTATCTAAGGCAGACAGCATGCAGATTTGGTCCATGCCGATTTTCCCTTGTTTCTCAGTCTGTAGCTGAACTCTCTTTAAGGCGGACGCTAAAATCTAGTCCCGAGGGTGTCCTGAAAATACTCTTTTTTTTTTTTTGCAGTCAGGTGGTTTGGTTGACTGTTCCACCCTGTCAAGCTCTTCCTGGTTTGGCGACATGGATGACACAGCTGCACTCGTCCCATCCGTTCATCATACAGAATCTAGTACATCTTGTAATGGGTGTCTGAGCAAAGTTTTTTCCACAAGAGTGAAAAATGAACTGAAAGCCCTTGCTATTTTAGCATGGCCCACTGTCCTCTCATACTTTTTTTACACTTTTCTTTCCATGATCAGTTTGTTTTTTGCTGGTCATATTGGGAAGACTGAACTGGCTGCAGCATCTCTTGCAATCTCTTTTGTCAATGTGACCGGTGTGTCTGTTGGTGTAGGGTTACTTTCAGCCCTAGAAACATTGTGTTCCCAAGCTTTTGGTGCCAAAAATTACAACCTTGTGGGTAATGTACTGCAGCGTGGCATATGGATTTTAGGCATCACTTGTTTCCCAGTGTGGGCATTGTGGATCAATACAGAGATGATACTTCTGTTATTTCGTCAAAGTGCTGAAATATCCAGGTATGTACAGTTAATCAAACTAATGATTATTAAGTGTGAAGATTTCAATAACTGCATGCAAATAAAAGCTAACTCAGCACTTGGTGATATTTTCTTGGCATAATTATACACATGAGTTACTAAAATTTGATACATTTTTGGTATGTTAAAAACAAGACTAGTATTAATAACACTATTAAAAATTGAGTAATAACCTTAAAGTCTGAATAGACAGTTACATCATGTATATAATAAACTCTGAGATGCTTACAGGTCTCCTTTGCATGCTTGAGTGTCTCAGAACACCTGGACTAAAACTGGAAAAAAGTAGATCCCACATGGGCCAGAAATTCAAGAATATTTTATTCTTTGTTCTTCCTCAATTTCATTTTAGCTGAGTTTCACTATCAGAGGCACTCAGTGGACATGATAAGGGAAACCAATGTATAAGATTGCCTTATACATCAGTGCAGAGATTCTGCTAGACCGGCATATGCCTGTATTTTACTGATAAAAATCATACTGTACCAGAAAATTTTAAGGCTCAGTAAATTCCAAAAATTATCTGAAAATCACTCTACTGCATAAATTAAGCTACCATGTTTGTTTGTTTTGTTTATTTCTTTGTTTTCAATAGACTAGTCCAAGACTTTGTGTTCATCTGCATTCCTGCTTTACCTGTAAGTAAGAATGAACAATTGAACTCAAGAGACAAGTGTTTATCAACACTATTAATAGTCTCCTCATGTGCAGTTTTTAATATTTCTAAATATTGGCAGGCACACTCCCCATTCCCCTTTGCCCTTAATTAATTTGATTTTGGAAAGTGATCAGCAACCACAACATTGATTTTTAGAAAATTTCAACTTTTTATTTTTTCATGCTAAAAATGAAGTTAGAACATTAGAAAATCATGAATCAAAAACTATTTACAATATCATTCAGTAATTTTTTCCACACTATGGTCTGTGGAAAGCCAAGAGAGGCCTTTGTTCCTCAAATGATCCTGTACCTCTTATATGATTATGTATTAAAATCTGATGAGATGTGTTTTCCCTAATGCTTTGCATGCATCCAACAGGGAATTTACATATTTGAGTTGCTTCAAAGATATCTCCAAGCACAGGTAGGTCATAAAAAATATGTTCTTGTTAATAAGTGCAACTACTTTATACCTGAAATATGAGTAACTGCATGGTCAATGCCAAAACACTTTTAGAAAACTGTGTTGTAGATGTAATCCTATGATGTCAATAGAGCAATAAATGACTGAGATATGTGTGGTCAAAGATAGAAATGCCATAGAAACTCCATAGAAAATTTGATATGACAAGTTTTTCATATCATTTTTACTGAATTGTCACACTATGTGAACTAATTAATTATGCAGCATGGTAACAAAACCATGCCACCCTATCACCCCTCCCTCAACATAACGCAGGATATCTTTTCTGTAGACATGTATTTTCTGTGCTAACCAGCTGTGCATGTGTATTAATTAATGCAGAGCCTGGTGAAACCTGTCCTTTACACAGGAATTATACTCAACTGTATCCATATTGGAATCAATAGTCTTTTGGTGTATGGCTTCAAAGTTGGCTTCAGGTAATTAAGGCTTGCAGCCTGAACTGATTCAGAATAACCTGAGTGTGTTAATTGTGAATTCACATTAGTCAGTGGGTTCTGGGATGGGGAGTTACATAATGTGACATGCAGTATTTTACATAAGCCTAATCTTTATATGTTTGTGCAAAACTTAACACATTTTAATTTCATTTTTAAACCCTCATATAAAGACATGCTTGAAACAGTGTGATGATAGTGCACAAGAAAATATTTCAGTTGAACACTGTAACTTATAATAATTAAAACATTGTTAAAATCTAACTTTTGTCATAAACCAAACCTTCAGTGTTAATTAACGTTATCACCGTTTTGAAACTTTATAAAGAATTAATGTCACTGTTCCTTATGATATCAAGACAAGACAACTTCTGAGGTCTCTTCTGTCATCTCCTCATTAAAAAACAGTAAAAGTGAAGGTCACGATGGCCTTCAAATTTCACCTATAAAGGAATCTATTGACTTACTTGCATTTCCTTTGTCTTATGTCTATAATTTATCTTTGTCTACTGGTGTTTTCCCTGATAAGCTTAAAATTGCTAAAATTTTACCTGTTTATAAAACTGATGATACTTCTAATTTCTCAAACTACAGACCCATATCCATATTACCCTGCTTATCCAAAGTCCTTGAGAAACTCTTCTATTCTAGACTCTCTGAATTTCTCTCAAAATTTAACATTCTCAACAGTCATCAATATGGTTTTAGACAACAACATTCGACTTACATGGCTGTTCTTGAACTTGTTAATAATATTTTTCAAGGTTTTGAAAATAATGAATACACCATTGGGATATTTGTTGATTTAAAAAAAGCTTTTGATACTGTTGACCATCAAATTCTCATTAAAAAACTCCTGTTTTATGGTATTCGAGGAACACCTCTTTCCTGGTTAACTAGCTATCTTTCCAACAGGCAACAGTATGTCCAAATTGCTAATAACGCATCTTCTTTTAACACTATAAAATGTGGTGTCCCTCAAGGGTCTGTTCTTGGTCCCCTTCTATTTCTCATATACATCAATGACTTATTTCACTCTTCTAAACTTTTATCATTCATTCTTTTTGCTGACGACACCAACATTTTCTTTAGTCATAAGGACATTACTACTCTCATAAGCACTGTTAATTATGAACTTTCTCATGTGTTCTCTTGGTTTAGTGCTAATAAACTAACACTTCATCCTGACAAGACCAAATTTGTCTTATTTCACCCTTCTCGTAAAAAAATTGGTATTGATGACATTCATGTTAACATAAATAGTACCCCCATCTCTAGGGTAACAAGTACAAAATTCCTTGGCATTATAATCCATGAAAACCTCTCTTGGAAACCTCACATTGCTACCATTTGTTCCAAAGCTTCCAAAGTGATTGGCATTATTTGTAAATCTAGACAATATCTAGCTTCGAACACTTTAATAACATTATACAATTCCTTATTCTTACCATATCTCAACTACTGCAATCTCATCTGGGCTTCTACCTGCACCTCTCATATTGAACCTCTTTTTCTTTTACAAAAGAAAGTTGTTCGTTTAATCACCTTTTCCCCTTCTCGAACTCACACCAAACCCCTGTTCGTAAAGATTAACATTTTGCCCATTCACTCCATCTTTAAGTTCCAAATATCTTGTTTTGTTTTTTCTCATATTAATAATTTACTACCTACACCTCTCTCTTCCCTCTTCCAATTCAACCTGGAATGCCATGATCATTTCACTCGTGCAAGGTTTAACTTACACAAACAATTTCTTAAATATCATTTTTCAGTGCGTTTTCAAGCTCCTTCTATCTGGAACAGTCTTCCACTTTCTCTCAGAGATTCACTAACAGTCTCTAACTATAGACGCAAACTAAAGTATTTTTTTCTCCACGATGGACTGTGACTTCTCAATTATCTTACTATGTACTCCTAAAACACAAGGAATGTCATGCATTAATAGCATTTAGGTTTATACTCAGTTTGACTTGTACTTTATTATAACGTGTTTAGTAAGAAATGATATGTACTTAGGATTATAATAGTTTATATACAGTGGACTTAATCTTCAAAGGACTGTAATTACTTTCTAATTCCATCTACTTCAGTATAAAATAAGAAATGATATGTATTTAATATGTAGTATTTAATATTTAATATGTAGTTTACAATATGCTTAGTTCAACCTACTCTTTATAGGAATGTTAGTTCTGTTGTTGTTGCTGGTTTATATTTAATTTAATTTAATTTAATTTGCTATTTGTTATTGTAATTGTATTTGCTGAGTGCGTCACCTCTTCGATGAAGCATTTAATTCTCTGTTGACCCCAAGCCATTTAAGCCACTGGCTTTGGCCCTACTTCTTTATGTAAATCTTTGTGTGTCATCTAATGAATAAATGTAAATGTAAAATGTAAATGCAAGACAAGACAAAAGAAGATACAGAAAATATGTATATATGATATAAACTCCCTAGATGAGGGCCTTACAGCTCTATATATATAATTACAACAAACAGCATAATGCTGCAAAAGAATATGACATCACACTTTCAAGCAACAGAAAGCCAAGTTAATTTGCAAATATAATTATTGTTTTTTATACTTTAAACAAGAGACCACCATGCTTGCATGAGTGGTCATAGCATTATCAGGTTTTGTTTTGGTTCCTGATTGGTCAAGATGCTGAGTAAATTACAGGATTCATTTCGACAGTAATCCAAAAACCACTGTGATGATCAGTCTGAGCTTTTCTAGCTTTAGCTGTCATGATGATAATTAACATTATTCGCCGAAGTGGAGGTGAATAGCGGTGGATATTTACCGAGCTGTTTCGGCAAGGTAAATATCCACCGCTATTCACCGACACTAAGACGAATAATAAATTGTTATAGTACATACCACACAAGTTTAATAGCCAACTCCCAAATAGCTATTTTATTTCTGACAAATGTGGGCAAAAATTGGGCTCACATACCATTTTGTTTTACCGGAAGCTGCCGGGAGGTGAATAGTGCTTGATATTCCGAGATTGAGGAGCCAATCAGAGCCAATCACGCGAAAAGCACTATTCACTTGTGTGGTATATACTAATACTATTTATCAACTGTTTCGTACTTGTTATTCAGGGGTGTGGCTGCGGCATGGTCAATAACATATGTGGTCAGTGGTGGTACTATGTTTCTATATATGGTGATATTCAAGCTCCACAAAAAGACATGGCCTGGTAATCATTTTTCTTTGTTTGAATTTTTAATGGACCAATTTCTCAAGGTACATGCACGTGCATCCAAGCTTGACAGACCAACTTTCGATATGATAATGTTGTTTGGCAAGCATCCTAACTCAAATGAGAGTGCAGCAAAAAGTATTTACATCGAGGCCAAACACAGTTGTGAAAGAAAGCTAAAAGTCGAATTTGAAAGTGCAACAATGCAACTCTGAGAAACTGGTCAATTCCATTTAACATAATACAAAACAGACAAATTTGATAACCAAAGCTCAGACACGTCAACCCCAAAAAAATTCCATGCGTGAGATTCAGGCCGAGGGCCTGGGTCCACTCGGCCAAGGGGCGAGGGGTCTGGGCCCCACTCGGCCAAGGGGTTGGGTCTTTGTAGAATTTCTGGTCGGCTTGTCGGGTGTCTCAAGATCAGATTGTGGAACTCTCTAACAAGTGCTTTAATAAATTATTTTAGCATAATAGTGCAACAACGGAATGCAGTTAGAAATCCAGTGTTAAAAAGGCCACGAAGAAAGCAACGAGGCAGTACACCAGCGCAGTTTCAGGTTTTCTAGCTACTATGGGCAGTGTTGTACTGCCTCGTTGCTTTTTTTTGCGGCCTTCAACACCGTGGCAGGAAACGCGAGTTTGTGGATTGCTTCTGTCCAATTTCCATCTTGATGGTTATGAGGCTTCCCAAGGTTTCACTTTCATCCAGATTTGTCCTGAATGGGGTCTTGTTTTCCTCACCATGGAAAACACGCGCTCACTCTTCTATTATTATGCTTTGTGATACTTCTTTCTTCAACGCGTTCCATCCCCACAGAAACCCGAATATACCTCTTCTGAGTATTTTTAAAATATTCATTTCTTGATGATGATGTCATTCTTGAAGAGGGACGTAAGCCACCTGATCGGCTGTGTCGATCCAAACTTACAATAGCTGTGGTTACACTAGGCATGTTTTATCGAGTTACCGAGCAATATTTTCACGCGTTGAAATTGTCGTGGTGTTTCCGTTGCCCGAGATACTTCCGGTCACACAGAGAAATTGATTGTCTTGGGTGATATTTGATCATCCTTACAAAAATTTTTCTTTTTGGCGGGAATTCTATTTTAAGATGGAGCCGGAGGATTTGAGAGCCATTGGTGGTCTGCTGTCGATTTTGTTTGTCCTTCTCTGTCACCGAAATAAGTTCAATGTGTTGATTAGCCAAGTACTTTTACTGAGGAGGAGGAGAGTAAGAATGAGACGCCGCCAGTTCATCCGCTTGTCTGAAATTATTATTCGCTACTTTCGCGAAGTCACCGGGCGTGTTGCAGCTCGAGCTCCAAGAACTATTTGGATGCTTCCAAGGCCGCAGAATTGGTTCCAGCAGTTGTTAAAAATGCTAATTTTGACATGTTTGAGATCATCCGATAAAACCGCAACTCTCTGATTGGTCTAGTCATCTTGGGGCTCTGAAAAACCTTGCTTTTCATCTCGGTACATGTCATGGGCTTTTCTTTTGTTCTTTTTGATGTATCCATGGATATTCAACGCGTGAAATTTTGCTTGGGAAAATGCGGTTACACCGTCGCGACCATTTCAACGCGTGAAAACGGCCTTTTAACGTGGGAAAACAGCTTAGTGTAACCACAGCTAATAATCAGTGGCAATTTCCGGCAATTCTACTTTTTTGTTGAAACTTGAATTTGGAATCACGAAAATAAAGGAAAAACCAATTCTTAGCGCTCTTCTTTCTTGGGAAAGTTGAAATACCCCAATTATTTTCTACTTCGTTGTATACGGTCTACAACGTAAATATTCTCGACCTTTTCTGAATAAAAATCTCGATCTTTTCTGAGATTTGTTCCGTACCAGCAGGTTTGGGGAAATGTCAGACATTTTCTCACGTTTGTCTGTCGGTTCGTGTCTCGGAACGAGCCTTTCTCATGCTGTTCCCACGTGACTTTACAAAAAAACAGCTTCGCGCCACTTGCTCGCCGGGTTTTGGCGCGACGACACGTGCATGGCAAGATGTCTTTTGTAAATGTTAAACGAAAGGGCAAACTGGTGAAGGTAAAAATATCAGACTTAACAGTTAAAAGCATTTCAATGATCTTTAAGTATCACCGCTCCTTCGATTTCATCTTCCAGGTAAACTCCTTTCATCGCATTCAACTTAAAGATCATTGAAATGCTTTTAACTCAGTGTTAAGTCTGATATTTTTACCTTAACCAGTTTGCCCTTTCGTTTAACTTTTACAAAAGACATCTCGCCGTGCACGTGTCGTCGCGCCAAAACCCGGCGAGCAAGTGGCGCGAAGTTGTTTTATACGAAAAGTCACGTGGGAACCGCATGAGAAAGGCTCGTTCCGAGACACGAACCGACAGACAAACGTGAGAAAATGTCTGACATTTCCCCAAACCTGCTGGCCGGAACAAATCTCAGAAAAGATCGAGATTTTTATTCAGAAAAGGTCGAGAATATTTACGTTGCAGACCGTATACAACGAAGTAGAAAATAATTGGGGTATTTTAACTTTCCCAAGAAAGAAGAGCGCTAAGAATTGGTTTTTCCTTTATTTTCGTGATTCCAAATTCAAGTTTCAACAAAAAAGTAGAATTGCCGGAAATTGCCACTGATTCTAATGTAGCATACGATTAAAATCGAAAATCTGTGTGATCGTACCAATGCAGGGCTCCACATGCAATGATTTTTCTTGTGCAAAACTGCAAGGACTGTCTGGCGTATGTCTAAATATAGTCGTGCACGTGCGAAAAACCCTTTTTGTGCTGACGGCCAGACAAAGCACGTGAACACGATAATATGAAAAAAATTAAGCAATTGTTTGACTGGTGAATGTCAATGCATGAGAAAATTCTGATCACTTAGGAAATTATCACATCGATAAATTTATGCATTTTTTAGGATCTTGTAAGACAGTAGATTTTGAAATTTTACAGGATCTGTGAGAAATGGTGTAAGAAATGGCGCTTATGCGTGAGATTGGTGTGGCTATGCGTGAGAGCGTGAGACGAGGCTCAAATGCGTGAGGGTTGACGTGTCTGAAAGCTGAAGAATGAAGTTCTAAAATGTAACTCCTACTAAGTATGTACAAGGTAAATTCCAGACCAATATTTGACGTAGCAGATGGTCAAAACTGGTCAATGCAACTATAATCATGCTCAAATAATTGTAGAATCATGTGATTCATGTTACTCAGACATGTTAGTTCCTCAGGTTGGTCCATGGAGAGCTTGTTGGACTGGGGACAGTTCATAAGGTTGGCAATACCAGGAGTGTTGATGATTTGTATTGAGTGGTGGACTGTTGAAGTGGGTGCCTTTGTAATGGGTCAGTAATCATTCATGTTCATTCTTGGGTATTCTGGCACTGATTTAGACAATTTAATTTGACCGTTTTGGTTTTAATCGTTTTGGTTTTTCAGCCCTCTATTATTGAATTCATTTGATATTTTTATGCCGAGCTCAGCTGAAAAGTACCTTATGGTGATGCAGACTCCTAAATAGTGTTGTTATCAATGATTATTATTATTATTATTATTATTATTATTGTTGTTGTTGTTTGTATTATTTAATATTAATCTTACTATTATTATTATTTTATAATTATACCTTTTTATTGACCAGGTTCTTTAGGAGAAATTCAACTTGGAGCTTATGGTATATTGCTTCAGTGGGCTGGGCTTATTTTCATGGTCAGTGAATAGCAATCTGGACTGTCAGTGGCTGGCTAGATACATTGTTGGGGACTTTTGGTTCAGAAGAGAGATGCAGTCGTCAGATAGAACAACAAATAGGTGCTGATGGGTTTTGTCCACAACACAGGGAAAAAAAACCTCTTGCTGCTCAGGTTCGCTGGGCAATGACATTTGACTCAACAGTTATGAGAAAAGTTTCTATAAGGCGACCGTTTTATTTTGGCGAATATCTGAAGACTTTAAATACTTTCATCCTGGGTTGCTCCCCCCCCTCCTCCAAAAAAAAACAAAAACAAAAACAAAAAAAACACCTCTTCCGCTAAAATTTTGGAGTCACAGTGGGAAAAGACCATTCAGTGGTGGGTCTTGCTGAGACTACTGCTTGTCTGGAGACGCAGGCATAAGCTTCTGTGTTTAAGTTTTCAGTGTGTGGTATTCTGTAGTTAAGCCACGTTTTAACGGATTTTAACTTTCTGGCACAAACATTGCTCTGTCATTGTAGAATGTAACACTTTGTCTACTGCAGATCCCATTGGGCCTGTCCGTGGCAGCGGGTGTTCG
The DNA here is from genome assembly GCA_964036295.1 of Plumapathes pennacea. Lineage (NCBI taxonomy): Eukaryota > Metazoa > Cnidaria > Anthozoa > Antipatharia > Myriopathidae > Plumapathes > Plumapathes pennacea. The sequence continues at coordinate 6,051,334 of OZ038463.1, read as the reverse complement.
CGTGGGTAACAAATTGGGTGGTGGTGATGCACAAGGTGCAAAGCTCTCCACTAGTGTATCTCTCATGTTAATTGGTAAGGTTTATGTCATCACACTCGGGGGTATTTATATGGATTTTTGTTTTTATTTTTTTATTTTTTCTCGGGTCAAGCTCACCTGGGTCTGCACCAAATTACGTTTGCTATAAATACACATGTGTCCTCAAAATATCAGCATAAATAATAGACGTGTTTGATCCTTATGCTTATGTCGCCACTGTCACTCTCTTTTGCTATGCTTATGCTGGCGCTTATGCTTATGTTTGCGTTGTACGTGCAAACCAGCCTTAAATCTCACAGGTAACGCAGTATAATGGGGTGTGTACATGGTTGTACCGGAATGACAAAGATGTTGTGTGTCCTCATTATTTCAAGCAGTATCAGACACCAATACGCATGCTTGACACTGTGTTGTCTGATTCCTTTCACAGCCTGTATTCAGAGTTTTATATGTGTGCTGGCTCTCACCCTCCGAGGGTACATGGGAAGAGTTTTCTCAGACAACAGGTAAACATCGATTATAGCAGGGTAGCACAAAGGTTGTACATACCAATGTAGATACCAAAGTTGTAAATGCCAATGAAGCACTGGTTGAAGTCTCATTGTCATCACTTGCCGTTGCAGTTAAAATATCTTTCTTTTTTATTTTTTTTCGTGTTGCCATGGCTACCAGAAAATTAACCAATAACATGGGCAACTTTCTGTAAAGCTTCTTGGTAATTAGTTTTCTCTGTTTAACGAAGTTCTCACAATTGCCCGCTGGACTCCGAGTGATTCTCTATTAACTTTTATAAAGCCAACACGAAGGTATATTACAGCGAAGCAGTACTAGCAAACGAAATCATCACTTGCTTTCAGCCTATCAAAAGCGTAGTGGGCGCAAAATCTAAGGCCTAAGCAATTTCTCTAGAGCCACTGTCAAAAACCAAAGCAAGTACACGTCTGCCAATTACAGAGACCGTAAGAAACACTTCAACTAATCAGAGCCCAAACTAGTAATCCACGTTTGGTTCTACTGATTGAAGAAGAAGAAACCAGTCATAAGTGCGAGGACACACCATAGCCACTTGCTTGCTTGCGTGGGAGTATCGCAATCAGGTTTTGCTTTTGCTCTTGATTGACCAAGAATGTCTAAGCAAGTTGGGACCAATCAGAAAGCGTACCCAACGCAAGAGCAGAGCAATCACACGATTACTTTTGGCAGTCATCCAAAAACGGCCCTATACTGTATTATTGCATACTACATTTTATTATATAGACACGAGTGTTTTACTGGAAAATATACCGTGCGTAAAATTCATACGAAACTACATCCGGGACCCGAGTGGCGTATTTTCCATATCCTCACTAGTGAGGATATCGTTGGCATCATTTCTCGCTTTTGTACGGTTGTTTGTGCAATTTCTCGTAAAACACTCGTGTCTAATATATAATAAAAAGAAAATTACACGGCGGCTTGAAAATATGGATTTTATTTTCTCGTGGTAAAAACAATATTTTACCACAACACACTAGTTTCTCGCTCTCTGATTGGTCGATTTACCGTGGTAAATAAGAGTCCAGACAACGATGCTGACGCCAGCATGTCACGTTTTGCAGCGAAATACAACGAAAGTTTCCTGTATATTTCTAAATGTTGTGGTAAAAAACAAATTTCCACTGGTTTGCCGTGGTGTGGACTCTTATTTACCACGATTTACGTCACCACATGGTCAAAATTAGATGCGGACTCGCTCGGCGAAGCGCCTCGTGAGTCCACAACATTTTGACCATGTGATGACGTAAATCGTGGTAAATAAGAGTCCACACCACGGCAAACCAGTGGAAATTTATTAATTTTACTCACTCGCGAAGCGCTCGTTCGTAAAATATTGTTTTTACCACTCGAAAATAAAATTCATATCTTCGCGCCGCCTTGTAATATCCTCTATATATTACGGGTTTGTCTCAAGATTCCCGCCTCTCTGAGTACAGTGTTGTACAATGTGAGTACAATGTTTTTGTTTTTCCAACGTTCTTAGAGAAGTCGTGGAACTGGTTGCTCATGTTGTGTTGCTTATGGCTCCTTTTGAAATCTGTGAAGGCTTTCAGGTAATAAATACCGTACTCTTTCTACTTTCGATGAGTTTTATTGTGCATTTGCATAATGTATTTTATTGGAAAGTTTTATCTCGTGAGGTAGACTTGAATGTATGATAAATCAACTAGACGCCATGTACTCAAACCCGGGAACTGTTCCGGGATTTTCCGAGGTGTTCCGGGATGTTCCGGGTTTTAGTACATGCCAACTAAACGTCGATGTGGGAAAGCTTAAGCGCCGTTTAAGAAGTTTAAGCTGACGTTTCAAATGTTAGCCCTTTCTCGGAGCAAGTTAGTGTTATTTGATTAACGAGTTATTCTTATTCAGTTTAGCTTTTTGGCTGCGAGGCCTCTGATTTTGTTTGTTTGCTTGTTTTGTTTATTGTCTTGCCGGTTTGTTTTCGTAGGGAGTTTCCTCTGGAATAATCCGTGGTTGTGGCCGTCAGAAAGTTGGCGTGGTAATCAACTTCTTAGCTTACATTGTTATTCAACTTCCAATTGGTATTTCACTCGCATTCTATGTGGTCAGAGGAGTGATGGGTAAGTGTGGCGTTTTAATGTGTTCAAGGCCTGCCTTTTAGTGCTCGTTTCTTACGTACTATATGCATGCATGTAATCTATGATGTATGTATGTATGTTTGTATCCCGTACAGTATGTAAACGCGTTCCGGTGTAATGTAGCATCCCTCATCTAAACACACGGCTAGTTGGGAGAACACGAGAGTAGCGTGGAGAAACCACGAGGCCGCCGAGTAAAATAAAATAATTAGTCAATAAAATGCATCACGTATCACGTCAGCATGTGATATACTCTCATCTTACACGGTTATTTGGCCAATCAGAACGCGCGTGTATCGTAGTTATTTTATCAATGTATGTATATGCTTACATGTATGTATGTGTCTGTCTGTATATATATATATATATATATATATATATACAGTCAATCCCGAAAAGGTTGTCCAGTCTAAATATATAAATATACAAATATATCTGTCACGTGACCACCTAAAACTATCGTGTTTTAAACTGAAAATACTCCAAATGCTCTTGGTTTTACCATTTTAATGACTAGCAACCATAAAATTACATAAACATACTGACTTAATGTATTTCTTTGTAGTTATACGGTATTTTTCAGTGGTCACGTGATAGATATAATTGCCTAAATATATATTTCAACTGGACAACCTTTTCGGGAATGACTGTATATATATATATATATATATATATATATATATATATATATATATATATATATATATATATATATATATATATATATATATATATATATATATATATATATATATATATATATATATATATATATATATATATATATATATATATATATATATATATATATATATATATATATATATATATATATATATATATATATATATATATATATATATATATATATATATATATATATATATATATATATATATATATATATATATATATATATATATACCGGGATTCTTTACTGTATATGAATGTATGTACGTATTGCATGTATGCTGTATCGCTTGTTTCTCTCATTTTCTGTTCTCATTCTTTTCCATACTTCTGTAGGTTACTGGATAGGCATCGCTCTAGCATTGTTTGTCCAGGTTAGTTGCAAATCAGTTTTTTGGCTTTGGCAAGGTCCAAAATCTAAAGATAGCAGCCGAGTTTTTTTCCGTATAACGTCCACATCAACTACCCATTGCACTGCATGATAAATCAGCCCGATCGTCTGCATTTCTCTCTTATTAATACAGTGAAACCCCAATATAAAAAACCATAGGGACTGGGAAAATGTGTTCGCTATAACGAGGGTTCGTTATTATATCAGAATTCTGTTCCATTCCGTTTTACTGACTGTAACTTTGCCGGCCGGGCTGAAGGATATTGTTGGTTATACTGGGGACTTTGTTATAAAGGGGTTCATTATATAAGGGTTCAACTGTACAACGAATGTTATTAAGGGTTCGTTCGGTTGACCGTATTCCGGAGTAGGAATAGCTAAAATGACCCAAAGCTTTGCTTGTTCTGGGTGAAATTTCTTTCGGCATTGTTTTCAAAACCTTCACGCTGATATTTCGAACAGCTCCCGATACATCTCGACATAATTCGGCTCCAAAGCAAAATATTTTATCAATCAGTATCGCTATTCCTATTCCGGAATAGACCCAATCGAACACGCCCCAAATATGTCTACTTTCTGGTAAAAGTTATTTCAATGTAATTTTATTAATTGCACGTCATTTAGTATGCCTGTATACTACTTGTTTGTACTTGTGACATACTTTGGTTTCTGTCAGTTTGCAGGGTGTTATCTATGATGCACTAGAGTTTTCGAAGCGGTTAACTGTTGCAAGGCTTAATTTTGACCTTCCTTCTCACTTTTAGACAGCTTGTTACTTGACTGTTTTGTGGCGAACTAACTGGACGAAACAGGCAGACCTGGTATGATTTATGATTCAATGCTTAGTAAAGAGAATTTTGTCTGGTGTGTTTTGGATTTTCTGTTTCAGTGTTCTTTTGTTTATTTATTCTTATCAATTATTGCTCTTTTTCCCTTTTTCTTCCTGTCTTTATCGTCTTTTTTATTTCACCACTGCATGTTTGCATGATTAGTTGTTTTCCTGTTTCACGGCCGCTTTTTCCTTACGCTAATTTACTTAAAGTTATTTTAAACAATCGTTTTTGTCTTAATTGCCTCCTCAAGGCAAGAAAAAGAACGGCCCTCGCGAATCAGGACACAGAGGCGACGATTGCTGACGAAGATCACCAAGAACCTGTGATACGCACATCAGGTTGGTGACAGAAAATTCAAACGCCACCGGACCTTGAATCGCACGCCCTTGCTTATTTAGGATTTAAGATCGAATCCAGTCTTTTTCCAGGGAACCGTTGGGAAATACAGTAGAACCCTCCGTGAGCCCCTTGGTTCAGGTTTAAGTGGGCGCTTAAGCCTGGTTTCCATATAATCGTCTCTGACGTAAGGATCGTCTCTGTCGCTTTTTTTTTTTTTTTTTTTTGTCGACGCAAGGATAGAACACGGTTCTATCGGGACGATCGAGTTGCTTCTGACTTAAGATCGTATAGCCTGGTTTCCATATAATCGTCTCTGACGTAAGGATCGTCTCTGTCGCTTTTTTTTTTTTTTTTTTTGTCGACGCAAGGATAGAACACGGTTCTATCGGGACGATCGAGTCGCTTCTGACGTAAGGATCGTTTGAAACAATCGCAAGAGTGTTTCCACATAATCGTCCCGATCGCTTGACAAAAAATTTTGCGATAGAGACGATCCTTTACGTCAGAGACGATTATATGGAAACCAGGCTTTTGAAACAATCGCAAGAGTGTTTCCATATAATCATCCCGATCGCTTGACAAAAAATTCTGCGACAGAGATGATCCTTACGTCAGAGACGATTATATGGAAACCAGGCTTTGCGGGAAATTCTCACGATGCATGAAGTGAGATCCAGATTCAACCAGAACCAGTGTCAAAACTCACTGAAGCTTTCTTGACTGAATATCAACTGTCTTGAGTTGAAAAAAGAACACCTTGTGCCTTGTTGCACGTTACATCACATGTGTTTTGTCCGGTCCGGTTTCTGCAAGAGAGTTTTGTGCTCCTTCCTTGGAAAATTGCTATTTACGTGTACAGGGTGGTCGCTCACCGGAGGTCAAAAGCAATAGAAAATCTCAAATTGTAATCCTCAAAGGTGGTCGCGGTTGCTTACGAGAGGTTTCACAAGTAACTTGACTGTAGAAGAAAAGCCCAACACTATTGTAACATCAGACCTACTTTCAGTTTTCAACTTTTTTTTTAGTGCACAGCTATCACGAACGACCACAAAAGTTCCTTGATACACTGAGGGTATTTTTCTGTTCGTTATTAATATTGTTTATGATTTTTGCTGTCCTTTATGGGCCATACCAGTTCATTCATTTATAAATCCAGTCGTTAGCGGGAAAAGCATATAAGATATCAAATAAACTAAATGTCGTACAAAATGAAACATGGACAGAATGTTGGGGTGTAACTTATAAAAATGAAACACGCTGCGTCCATATCAAGCTAATAAGAATCTATTCTACGCAGAATCATTGCCGTGGATCCACGAAGCGTCATCTACCTTGCAATTAGTCGACACAAACCACGCACACAGACCACATGAGCCTTTCGTGCTAGCGAGTCAAAGTTTGCCTGATGAAGCTGGACAGCGGGAGTGCTGTAATAACGACACCATGGAAAAACTGTCAACTAGTGAGAAGAGGACTCTCGTTCTGCGCCGCTTGCTGCCCCTGGTGGTTGCTATGGTGATCTTAGCAGCTGGGCTGTGTCTTCGACTTTTTTGTCCATTGCCCAGATAGACCACCGCAATTTTGTTTCCCTTGACCCTTGAGAGGTTTTGCTTCCGTCAGGATTTGTCTAACAATCAGAACCCAAGCAAGATGGAACTTTGTTTTAGACCAATCCCTAGTGTGGCAAACACAAAATTAAAACCAAAGCAATCACACGTAATTACTAGTTCGACATTCAGTCGAAAATAGCTCATGCCAAATCAATAATACAGCGTGAATACCAACAAATATGGAGTTATTTTAAGTGCATTTTAATACATAGTAACAAAATGTGGAAAATGGCACGAAAATCTGTCTGGTTCAAAATCTCAGCAAAATAACGTTATAACAATAAATTTAGTTCATAATCAGCATGGTGTTGACACAAACTACAACTCTAACAAACTATTAACCCAAACAACTGAGTCCTAATCTACACATTTAGGTTTTGTCGAGTTCCAGCAACTCTTGTTCACTGTTTGATGACAATGGGTGCAATCATTTTAGGAAAACTGTAATAGCGGCAATCCTTTTCGGGCACGATATCCATGACCTCAGTCGAGATGTTCTCCTTGAGAAAGCCGCTGGCCACAAGCTCTGGAATCTGCGTCTCTTGAAACATCTTCTCGATGTCGTCATACTTTCTCTTCATGAGCTCGCCCCAGGACGTCAAGTTACAGAAGGTAAGGACACCACCCGGCTTCAGGAGGCGGAAGGCGTGGTTCTTGATAAAATTAAATTGATGGGTGTGCCAGGTTTCCTGTGAGAGGGGATACGTGTCGTAAAGAATGCCATCCATAGACGAGTCCTTCAGACTTGGTACAACTTCCTCCCACAGACCTGATGTTAAAATGGAAATACAGTTGAACAGAAGCACTGATATAAATATACGGCCCTTTGCCATTAACAGGACTTTTCACAGAGATAAAACGTGTATCAACCCAAAGAATTTCTTTCTGTTAGAGGAAAAATTCAGCGAAACACGCTGAAATTGCTACAGCAGCAAGAAAACCACCACCACAACAAGGTTAGCTAGTCTAAGCTCTATTCTCGCAATATTTTTCGAGTTATCGATCGACTAAAATCTCCATACATTTTCTTATAAAACCCAACCGTGACGTCACACAGTCAATCAGCTTGGGCCGCCTGTGTTTTCAGTCTCGCTGGAGAGGGAGCGAGACTGAAAACGGCTGCATAGGAGGCTAAATTATCCTCAGTCCAGGACCAAACCCCCGCCCCATGATTTCTACTCTTGCGAGCGGTGCAGTTTATCGCTACATCTGTGACATTGAAAGCTGTGCAACTGTTACCCCCATCCACCCTTCCCATGTAATTTTGGACTTTATGATCGCATGCGTCGCATGACAACACAGGTAATCAAGCTCAAAATATACAAATTTCACTACATGGCGAATGGTTTCCATTTGCCTTTTCTCGGTATTAGGTTTCAAATGTCTTATTCCGCTTATTTCACAGTAATTTTATAAATAATGATAGTTCTAAAGTAAGGACACAGGCAGCCCACAAGGTGTTACTAAGTCACGCCTGATCGATCAAGGTCTGATGACGTCACGGCCGATCGGTTAATAAGGATTTGTATGGGGAGATTTTCAAATCACATTTTATGCGTGGAAATAAAACAATCTTTCTCCTAAAATTCGTCAGATAACATTACGAGTCCTCATTTACTGTTTAAGGTGACTTTCGAGGCGATTTGGCGCCGATTTAGCGATTTTTTTTTTTTTTTTTTTGTGCTGCCTGTGTATGTACTGAAATTTTGGGAAGGCAGGAAGCCAAATGCCTAAAATCCCCGACTCGCTCTTACATAATCGCCGATTTCTCCCCGAAATCATCGCTTAAACGCCATCCGGCTCCGGCTCCGGCTCCGGCACAGAACAGAACGATGACTAGACTTCTCAGACACATCGACATGGGGTGTTATGAATATGGCGAATTTCGTGATAAACTATATATACATACGCAAACAAAATATCGCCAATAAATATGTATGAATGATCCTTATATACCGACAAAACATTTCGCCCTTAATTAACGGCGAGATTTTCTGTCTGTATATAGAGGAACACAGTATTTCGCCGTTATTTAACGGCGAGATTTATCGTCTGAATATAACTGCCTTCCCAAAATTTCAGTACATACACATGCAGCACAAAAAAAAATCGCTAAATCGGCGCCAAATCGCCTCGAAAGTCACCTTAAACGGTAAATAAGGACTCGTAATGTTATCTGACGAATTTTAGGAGAAAGATTGTTTTATTTTCACGCATAAAATGTGATTTGAAAATCTCCCCATACAAATCCTTATTAACCGATCGGCCGTGACGTCATCAGACCTTGACCGATCAGGCGTGACTTAGTAGATTAGTGGAGGAAGCTCGCTACAACCCAGAATATCTACTCTGGGATTTTATGGACCGTCAATTTCGCCCTTGAAAGGTAAAAATTGTAGTGCAATCAAAACAAATCGGGGAAGTATGATTTGACGAGGACCTTGGCACACTTTAGTCCACTTTTAAAATAATTGTCATTCAAACATGAGTTTGCCCGGACTCGACCGTTCCAACACTCATACATACCTTTTAGAGGTGTCACCTTGGGCACTGCATTTTCGGCAAATTTCTTCAAGCGCTCAAAAACCCCGTCATTGCATTCAATGATGACATGTTCTTCGATAGGAAAGGATTGAACTTTCGTGGCTGCTATGGCCATTCCGAAACCAATCTCTAACACACGGCCACCTTTAGAACTGGCAATGCTGGCGAGCTTGTGCATGTACGGTGTTTCCCAGCGCTCCATTACTGGCTTTCCCATAATTTCTAGGTGATCGTCTGTCTCATCGTAGTTGGCTGAAGCATCTTTCCATGAGGTCTTGCAGTCCTCCCCTTCTCTAAAGATCCCGCTCTCTTGTACTTTCGTGGCCATCGTGCTGTGCTGCGTTTGCAATTGAGCCCACTGTACGTTTGGTCAGCGCTATTCTCGTGTGAAACGTAACTCAACTTTTGAGAACGCCGGCCGAGATTCAATTGAAAACGTAAAAACTACGGTGCTTCGTTCCCAAGCTCTCGTTTCCGGGTGTTTCTCCCCCACTTCCTTGATCACGTGCATTTCTGTGTGCCTCAGGGGCTCGGTAAAGAGACTGCAAACGAGGATCTGAGAGTCGTCACCACATTGCGTGAAGGATGCGGCTTGTCGCCTTGATCGCGTTTTATCTATCACAACTTGAACTGGTATCAAACACAGACATCGAGCAAAACTTCCCCCATGGCCATTTACTGCCTCTCGGATCTCATGTACCTCCAGATAACAGCCTAATAGACGATCTCGAAGAAGTTCCGTCCCCAAAAGTTTTCTGGAACAAGTACGTGAAGCCATCGAGAGCTGTTGTTTTCAGGGGCGCAGCAAAACATTCTAATGCTTTTGCAACATGGACAGATGTTTATCTGAAAGATAACTTTGGAGATTTGGAAGTTCGGCTCGAAGGGAAGAAAGAAAAAAGTGGTGCGATTCCGATAGGCGCGAGAGGAGTTGGTCGGGATACAATCGGTGAGTTTTCCAACTCCTTTTTCCTGTATTCCGAGCGTAGGAGCTTCATTTCAGGGGCCTATAGCAAGATATGTATAAATTTATTCTAGTTTTAGATTTCCCAACTCATTCTTTGTCGGTGTGTAACTGATTTTTAATATTTTTTGTATACTGATCAGTAATGTGCTCTTGCTTGTTTCGAGATTTCGTATCATTTGTGCGCAGATTCGTAGATTTTTGTTGAAAACAATTATTAATAGTTAACTGACTTTTGCAAGCTAGACGTTGTTTAGTTTTGGAGTAAGTGATACAAACTTTAGCTAGTTTTAATGTTTAAATCCTCAGCGTGCAGGTAAACATGAGTATATAATGTATGAGTGTCTGGTAATAAACCTCGTATTCGTGTGTAACTTTTGTTTAGTCGCAATTTACACCTTTACTGTTTATAACCGTAAATATTTTTTTAGCTGTTGATGGTAAAAAAGAAAACATTTATGGTTGGCCAATGGCATTTGGGTGAATATTAGTCTTCAATTTTCTCCAGGTTTTTCAACATCACAATAAATTGAAATTGAAATTGAACCTGGCTCTTTTGCTTCCTGATCAGAACTATCAGTTCTCACTACGTCACCCCTCTAAAATGGTTGGGAGAATTTGCATAATTTTTTAAACTAGCTATCCTGGAAGTGGAAGAGATAACCTGATTCATAGTACTGTGTTACATGCAGATGTCTGAGTCCTGGAGAAACAAGGAGCAATCAAAACGATGTGAATATTCTATTGAAAGATGTTAAATATGAGTACAGGTGCTCATGGTATTGTTTTGTAGTATCAATGGTACATACATTGTAGGTATATAAACTACTTTTGGCAAGGAAATATGCACAGATATGTGTTTGAAGATATTACACAAGGATGAATTTAAGGGGAGAGGGGTGAGTACAGTCAGAAAACAGGATGGTGTGAAGCAAACAGCTCCAGATTATTTTGTCAGTCTCCAAATATATTGTATGAGAGGATCAGTATACCATGTCACTGACACTATGTATTATTGACCCTATCATGTGACAGAGAACTTCGTAGAGAACTACCAATCTGCAGACACCTATATTGTCTCAGAATTACCAACTCCCATGTGGCATGACATTTCAGTCCAACCATGTTTACTATGCGGCTCACTCAAAAATCATTTGGTAGAAGTGGACCTATGGATGAGTAGTGGTGGTTCTAAGAGTATCTTACACAAAGATGCCTTCAATGCAATTAACTGTCTGTATAATGGAACTAAAGAATGGAAACTGATTGAATACAAGCACGAGGAAAAGATTTATAAGTATTGGGAGCCTGAAAGGGAGATTGGAGGCTTCTCACGGATTAATCCAGAGAAAGTCGATCTTATCAAATATCCTAAAGTTGCTGAAGTTCCATGGTCATTTGTAACAGTTCATGCTGGAGATTGTCTGTTTTTACCTAAAAGTAAGTTGTTGCCCAGCTTGGCGTTTCATTCTTTCATTATTTTGTTCATTCTTCCCCTTTCTCTTTTTGCTTCCTCAGTCTTTCTGTCATCTTGGCCATAACTATCTCTCCTTTCTGTCTCCTGTCTCTCATAATCTTGGCCTTTGTGTCTTTGTTGTTTGGCACATACACCAGTGAAAGTTTTATGAACATGATAAATGCCTTTAATTTTTCATCTCTCTGTCCCCACCCAGCCCACTGTCTCAGACACTCAGTCTTCTCCCGTCTGTCTGCCCTTAATCTTACATTCTTCCTGTATCCTTTTGCTTGCCCATTTCTTCTGACCACTCTAGATTTTTAGTGATTGACCAGTCTGGTGTTTTTACCATTAGTGTAAATGCATTTTTTTTCTCTAAATAAAAGCTGCTAAGAACTTAATTAATAACAATTATTACTATTATTATGAAATCATCAATTTTTTAGACTCTGACTTGACACCACTTGTTTTACTTCCTTTTTGATAGGTTATTATCACCAAGTATCATCTTACGGAAGTTCGAATATTGCTGTCTCAATCTTGTTCTCTCGCTTTGACAATATGGAGGACATTGATCTGCATGACTGTGATGACCCACAAGTTTACACTCCTCTGAACAAACTGGATGTTGACTGGAAATATCCAGGACATGGAAACCTCAGCATGGGAAACCCAGATTTAGAATCCATAAGGTACTGTACAGTACATGCTGTTTCATTCTTTCAGATCATTTACAAATTCTTCTTTTCTGTGGGAATTGGAATTATTGCCAAGGCAGGATGAGAAGTTAATAATAACAAATTATTAGTTGTAGCCAAATGAAACAAAACAAATATTCAAACTGCATCACTTTCATGAATACAGTGAAAAAAGTAGCTGGCCCTGACCAATCACCCCAACAGATCAATTTAATCAGGGAAATCTACTAGCCCAGTGGGAAAGTCTGGTATTGCCAAGCTACTGAAGACATCAGCTTTTCTTGTGCCCAGCTTTTGTTGAAGACTGAATTCAAAATATAAACTTTCACAATCACGTGCAGTTTGCTGAGATATTAGGGACTTTAAGCACCAGGATGGGAACATCAACGGCAACGTTGATGGAGCAATAGAAATAATTGCAGAAGACAAAAGGAGCACGTGGATTTGATCTGATCTCAAGCTTGTCGTGCACTCGCGTGCGACTTCAAATGCTACTTTTTTGAGTTGTTGTTAGGTCATGGACAACATCTCGAGAAATTACGAAAGTCGTTCTTTTTAGTAAGAGACGATGAAAGAAATAGAACCACAGCAAAAACAGAACAAATTGAGCAAACTAAGAGTAGGCAAAGTTACAAAGACATAGGAAATGTGGAGGGACATTTTCCCTGGTTCCTTGCATTGCCTTTGCCATCCTAGTTTGCTTAAAGTCCCTATTATGGTGGGCCACCCGACAATAAAACTTTGCCAGACAGATTGGAAAACTGCCTCTTTATTCATAATGCAATTGTTGTATGTAGAAACAAAACCAAACTCAACTTAATAAATTTCCAGTGGTTTGCCGTGGTGTGGGCTTTTATTTACCACAATTTACGTCATCACATGGTCAAAATGTTGTGGACTCACGAGGCGCTTTGCCGAGTGAGTCCACAACAAATTTTGACCATGTGATGACGTAAATCGTGGTAAATAAGAGTCCACACCACGGCAAACCACTGGAAATTTGTTTTTTACCACACTACTATATTTAGAAATATACAAGAAAATTTCCCTGTATTTCGTTGCAAAACGTGACACGCTGGTGTCAGCTGGCGTCACATCGTTGTCTGGACTCTTATTTACCACGGTTAATCGACCAATCAGAGAGCGAGAAACTAGTGTGTTGTGGTAAAATTAATAAAATTCCACTGGTTTGCCGTGGTGTGGACTCTTATTTACCACGATTTATGTCATCACATGGTCAAAATGTTGTGGACTCACGAGGCACTTCGCCGAGTGAGTCCACAACAAATTTTGACCTTGTGATAGCATAAATCGTGATAAATAAGAGTCCACACCACGGCAAAGTAGTGGAAATTTGTTTTTTACCACACTATTTAGAAATATACAAGAAAATTTTGCTGTATTTCATTACAAAACATGACACGCTGGTGTCAGCTGGCATCACATCGTTGTCTGGACTCTTATTTACCACGGTTAATCGACCAATCAGAGAGCGAGAAACTAGTGTGTTGTGGTAAAAAGAGAGATTTACTTGAGAGACACTTGTTTATGCAGGATATAAAAAATACTGTTTGCTACTGTGTGCATGATTGTGGCAGCTTATTAGAATTTTGTGGTTGTGAACACTTCCGAGAAAGAAGCACTTTGCTTTTTGGGCATACAGTTAAGCTGCAAACCAGGCTCTCTTGGTACAGTATTTTATATAGTTATGTGGTCATTCTTATTGCTATTTTAATAAGGGATTTGATCAAGAAGATGTCAGAGAAGCATGGAAGGCTGGATAGGGAAAGTGCTACAGAGATTACTGAAGAGGCAAGAAACTTGGTTATTGTGGCACTTTTTCACATAATTTAGCTTTTTCAGTTTTCAGTTTTTTTATCGATTGCCCCAAGAGTGATTAAGGACAAACTGCACCTTTCATTACAGTACAGTGTATGTATCAGCAACACATGTTGTAATATGGACAAAATGTTTTGCATTGAATACAGAGTGTGTGATAGGGAATATACCGTAAACTGCCGCTTATAAGCCCCCCCCCCCCCCCCCCCCATCTGACCACTAATGAAAAATTATTCTGGTTATAAGCCCCCTCCCTATATCTCCTCCTATAACTTCAAAATATTTAAATTAATTCAATTTATTGTGATGTTTAAGAGTTTTATTGGGGACAACCAAATAAAGCAGTTATGGCATAGCATTACATCAGGGTGTCCCTAGGACTTTTGGCCGGGGCAACAGAACATTTGTGGTTCTAAATTAACAGATACTTTAATCCTTCTTTAGATGTATCCAGAGAAGAGTCAAGAATGGCTGTCTAGCAAAGTAAAACAGGTACATAAAGTGTTGATTGAATTTAGCAACTCCCCCTTTTCCCCCTCATACAAATTATATTGATATTACAGTTAAAATGCCACAAATTTTACACATCAATGTTTAAACACAACCCAGATTTACATAATATTACACTTCCCTGATTTTCTTTCAAGTTGCTGCATGCTTCTATAACTCAGCATAGCAGGCTGATGCATGCTTTATTTCTTTACTGTATGTATAGTATCTTACAAAATACAGTGGAACTCCCCTGAGCAACCACCTCCCATAAGAAACACTTAAAGCCAAACAAAGAGTGGTCACTTCCGGGAAGTTCCACTGTAATAGAATATTGGTTTTTCAGACGTTTGATGACCTAGCCAAAATTGGTAGAGAGGCTATTGGTGTAGAAGACATAGACAAGTTAAGCCGAGAGGAACTACGAGTCATTGCTCTGGCCATGCAGGGAACAGACATCTCCAACACTGAAGACCATGAGTATGGTTACATTTCTCCAGAGGACATAAGGTGAACATGTTTGCCACTTGTTACTCTATTTTATGGCAATATACGGTTTGCAAGGTGACCATGTTGGATGACAGGAACAATAACCTTCCAATTATCTGGGACCTCTAGTCAATCGTTGTGCAAGTTCCAGCTGCCCAACTTGGTACAGTCAATTCCCACTAAGACGGACACCCTTGGGACCAGCTCTAACTGTCTGTTTTAGAGAGGTGTTTGTCTTATAGAGAATTTAGTTAGAGTAAATGACTGAAGGTGTTTTACTAATAGGCCGAGCTTTATAATACATGTATCTCCACAGTGACAAAGACAAAACAGCCAATTCAATATTTTTTGAATTGCGTCTATAAAACAGGAACGTAAAAAGAAATCGAAATCGCTGACATTGTATTTTAGTTCCCTTAATTGATTGTCAGAAAATAGATATTTTAGGATTAGTGAATCGAGACCTAAAGTGTAAATGTGACAAACTTACTTTGTATGAAAGAACGGGCAGACAGACAGACAGAAACAAACGGAGACCCATCAGGAGGCAAATCTCAGCTGTTTTAGGCTTTTATCTTTTTCGGTTTTGCACTGTTATTTGTTTATACATTTGTTTAAGTCTTGTTTATTTGCTTACTTGTTTATTTTCGACAGAGAATTGGTGTTTGATTTGACATCAAGCGCTGGACATTTGGACAGGAAAAAGTTTACCACAAAATATAAGGTTAGTAACGTGTAATTATCGCATAGTAACGTGAAAAATATAGCGCTGTATTGCACGTTACAAGGGAAAACAAACAGTCACGATAGCTGCGAGTTAGCTAAGGAAGTTTGAAGCGGCTAGCCAAAATACTGCACCACCCACGTGTGTGATAACTTCCAATGAAATAGTCAAGTAACGTTGATGTATTGTTGTAATTTCGTTCCATAGGATCTTGGAGGTACAGGAAAATTTGCTGGCAAGGTATGAAGGCATCTTTAAAACCACCACTACTGAGTTCTTCTCACTCGCTGTAGCCTTTTCTTTTTCTTTTTTGATCAGTACTGTGCAGCAAATGGAAATCCCAGTTTGCCCGGGCGGCAACTCCCGTGACCAACAGAAGCACCCCAAACCAATCAATGAAATGAAATGAAGCCAAAAAGTATTGATTCTCCTTATGGAATTTATACTTCCCCCACCAAAAAAATTACACTGTATTAGTGTTTTATGCACTCAACATTAGCCAATCAGAAGCCAGTTCTCTCGTGAGGTATAATATGAGGGCTAACTATTACGATAAATCATCTGTATTTTTTACAGATCTTGGATGCTCTTAGTTCAAGTGGGAACAGCGAGGAAACTATTTCGAGAGAAGAAGTTTTGGCGAATTTAGACGGCGCCCTTGAGCCTTTTGTACAGCAACAGCAAGACCCGAATACCGACATCCGTCCGGGTCAGGACCGACCAGACCCGACTGACGTTTACGATGATAGCGACGAAGGAGAACAAAAAGAGCAAAGCCGCGATGAGTTGTAGAGTAACAAAGTATTGTGGTGTAGTTGATTAAAATAAAGAATAGCCTTTAAACAATTTTGAGAAGTTTCCCCCCTCCCCCAGAGTAGCCTCCCCTTCACTTGCTGGTTCTAATCCAGAACGGGATCTAAACCGGCTGATCGAATTGGTTGAGCCAAAATACGATCCCCTACTCATCAGTACAGTTGTCAATTATAACCTGGCAGAGAAAGGAAAGGTGGAAGAAAGAGGGGCAAGTTAAGATGAAAAAAAAAGAAGGAAGGAAGGAAGGAAGTGTGGTAGAGGGAAGGAGAAAAAAGAAAGAAAGGGAGGGAGGGAAAGAAGGAAGTGTGGTACAGAGGGAAGGAGAAAAAAGAAAGAAGGACAAACATGCATACAACGGCGGTGAGCTCGCTTCACGCAAAGCATGCCGAGTTTAAATTGAAACTTTCAAAACTTTTACAACGGTGTACATAAACAGACTAAGACAATATAACTTGTTCGCTTCGTAGCACTATTAGCAAGGCGCCTGGCACGAGTGCCATAGCGTCATGTGACATGAGTATCTCAGAAGTAGGATTCAAGCGTTCCACGTCGTCTGACGTCAGAGGTCCAACAGTGGAACCCACCCCCTAGGGAGTTGGCGTGACGCAGGGAGACTGGAACGCACTCGATGCCCAGCTCTTCGAACATCTGTGTAGAGTAAAGAGAATAAATGTGAAACGGATGCATAGAAGAAACATTCTGTAAACAGTAAAGGGAGTCATCAACCACTCTTCATCAGGGTTCACTAAATATTTGAACTGACACTTCGCGAAGAAAAGCAGCGGGAGTCTGAGGTAGTGCGAAACTTGGTTTCAATAAAAATGGTTTTATCACCTACGGGACTGGTTTTATGCAATCCTTTGTTGAGTGAAAAATGGCCACCAATTCAGTATTGTTTCGGTAAAACGCATCATTAAGATACTTGAAGGAAAAAGAAACAGAATGCAAACGTCTTTCCATATTTTGCCGGCCACCAAAATCACGAGAAAACAAATTCATTAACCTGTTCCAGGCTCTCAAATACTGAGAAGAAAGGCTCCCCCCAGAGTCCCCGGCCAACTACTTGCCTTCTGAATTGTGACCTCGTTCTTATCCACAACGACCCTTTTTGGATCCAACATAAGGACATTCATGGAGAGCCACTTAGAGGACATCCACAGTGGGTGTTCATCTGGGATGAGTGGGGTGGGGGGCTTCACGACTGTCCAGCCCGCCTTGTGGAACATGTCGATCTGATGGCAAGGCCTATCGGGATTGGAAAGCACCAACCCTGGTCCAATGATGTTGAAAGTTGCGTCGATGTGCATTGGGTTGGGGTCATCAAAGGAGATCACGTGGACACGATAGTCGTCTCCCAAGTGACGCTGAAGCCACTCAATACCAGAGAGGTTTGTTACCTGTGCGGATAAAACTCATTAGCACATGTTTGAGCTGGAACAAACTTTTTTGTTAATCGTTATAATCGCACACGGCCCTGCAGCTTCTTTGCCAAGAGAAAGAGATAATAAATTTGGGGGATGTTATTGAGTGTCTTCTTGCAAATGCACCCCCCATGTTTCGTGACTTTTCACTGTTAATGAATCTTGTGTAGTAATTAGAATTAACTCGTATTAGGATTAACTGTAGTACCTGACTTCTCTGGCCGAATATATCACGTCCCGCTCTGATGAAGTCTGCAGCATCAAAACACGGTTCAAATTCGCTAGTGACGAATTTCCCTTGAGCAGCCAGACGATGTCGATCTTCCACACTTCTCATGGGATATTCCTTGGAAATAAGACGTATCATATTAAAACAGAAAACTTAGAGTCCAGAGTTTCTGACAAATATCCTACATTATACAATCAACTTCTCATGGGGCATTCCTTGAAAATATGTTTACTCTTTTCATATGAGTAAACTAAAATACGCATTGTAACTCGATCAGAAATATTATAGGATTTTTCCTGGAATTTCGACAAATATTCGTTTGCGTTTGAAATTGTCCTATTGGCACGAAACCCTACACAACTTTGGAAATCTCCACAGCACATTCATAGAAAAACTTATGAGGCTTTTGGAAGCCTGCTTTTGTGAACACTGCTTTTTTAAAGAATTTGCTGCATAGCTTCCAGAATTCGTCGCTTTGATGATCGAAAATCAACACTTTCTTTGCAAATTATCGCTGACTGATACGATTTGCCCCATTCCAAGAAAAGCTAGACATATTCACGCGTTAAATTGAGCCGTTACAAGAAAGCCTTTGAAACTTTGTCTTGTGTTACATTGCCCCACTTCAAGAAAATCCAAGAAATTTCCCAGGAAACGTAAGTTAACAATACCTGATCATAAAGTTCGTCAGACATTTGAGGTTTGGGTGCAGTCGTCCATTTGGCACCATTTTTGAAGTATTCCTTCATTAGTGGTCTGTAGGCACGATATTCAAAGAAGCGAGAGCGCCAGGCCATCGGCGCCTCAATAATCTCATTTCCGACTACAAGCAGGATATCCCGTGGCATGGCTGCGTACATTCCTGTCGATTTGAAGTCTGGAGTTTTGTATTCCTAAAGAAAAGTGGGTAATTTCAATGTTCGCATGCTTTCTTTACAGCAGAGTAACTTCAAATATAATGAAAGAGCGGGACATCGGAGATAGGGTTTTCGGTTATGCATGTGGTTACCATACTTTTGAGTCAGCGATCTTTGTACAAAACTGTGGATATTCAAGTGCAGTTAGTGTAACGCTCGTAAAACCTCAAGATTTGGCCAAGAAACTCAACACTATGACTTGCATGATACTCAACAACAAGTTAGTTCAATGCCGTTCTAGAATACAAGTTCATGTGCACAAGACTGGAACTGGATTAGCAAAAGGAGGCCGTGAAATTTTATAACGAGTTACATACTAGTAACGGCGACAAAAGTGTTTTGAGTGTCCAAGAAGAATGTATGGCAAAGCTTGACGAGGGGAAGTTACAGGTAAATGAGCTTTGTACATAGTGCACACCGAGCTATCTAACATCAGGGTTAAATTTTCCAGTTTTAGCCGTCTTCCATGTGGTGGTGATCAAACGGCACCTTCCTTTGTCATAAACGTACGAGGAATATTTAAATAGTTAATAACGGGAAACAGAAAAGCAAGGAGATTAAAACGGCTATAAGAAGGATCGAGAAGAGAAAGAAGAAAAAACAGGAAACTTAAAGAGTATAAAGAGAAAGCAGTCCTGACAGAATTTGCATGTGCATGCTAAGATAGCCATTACCTCTTGGAAGTTCAGAGGTTCAGGTCGCCGAACTGTTATCCCTTCATGTTTTAAGATATTACAGAATTCTTCAACTTCCTCAATGGCCTTCTTCATGTGCTGCTGTGGAAATGGCTTCCCTCCGAACTTGGTGAAGAAGGGCCAGTGTTTCTCGTACGTGTTGGCTTTGACCTCGACAGAAAATTGAGGCACTGTTGCACCTGAGATGATAAACAAATTAATGCTAAGAAATCTTTGAAGACAAGGGTTCGGAGAGCCGTGTACTAACGAAATACGGCGATCCTTTTGAGCAATGTTCATCATGTTTAGAATAAGGAAAAAGTACAGGCCTGCAAGGCAAGAATACAAACACACGCCACTTCCGGTTATAAAATGCAAAACGTATTCATCACAACATTCAAGGACTTTTTAATTTTGCCAACATTTTATGGCAAAACAGACTGTATCAAAGATCAATTCATTTATATCATTCAACAAGTTTTGCGGGAACGGGGAGCTTTTACATTCCGTTATTGACTGGAAAATAGACACTGAATCCAAATACTTTGGGGTGGGAAGTGGATGTTGATGTATTCTCAAAAACCTGCGTGGGCGTGTGGTTTTTTTTTTTTTTTTTTACCTTCTACTCTTCCCACGATCACTTCCTCAAGTGGATCCCATTCATTGTGTGAGCAAACAGGACTTTCATCCACCTCTGTCTGTTCTGCCACTGCCGTATCTGCAAGTGTCTGAGCCCTGATTTTTCCTTTGGGTGAAAACCTTGCAAAACTTCTCAAAGATCGCGAGCACAAACGATGAAGCTGCAAAAAAATAAAATAAATAAATAAATAAAATAACAAACAAGTTCTTTGGTAAGATTGAGTTGCTTAAAACACATTTGCAGTTAGAGTGCATCTTACAATATTGATTTTCTTTTCATTTGGCCTCTGTCCAAAATTAAACTTGACTGAAAAAATGTACTACTGCATGAGAGTTATATTTGTCTGTTCGGGTCTGCAGGACGTTCTAGTTGTTTGCGTCTATACAAGCTATGATTGTGAGCTTCGAAGAAAGGATCATGTAAATATGTACAGGCGTCGCTTGTGAAAACCGGGCTTGGGTTTGAAATGTCGACTAACATCTTTATGGCGTTCATCGTAATCGACCTTACCTACCAGTTCAATGATATCATTCAATAAACCGATTTCGGTCTCAAATGAGTAAAAGTGCCAGTACGTGATCAGGAGTTCGAGTTTTTGCTTGTATACTGATTATAAAAGTCAGTGCTGTGGTGCTTCTACTCACCATCCCTTTTGATATTAGCACAAAACAATTACTCCGGCACTAGCAAATTGTTGACAAGAATTACAGCTATGAGCTATATATACTCTCTGAGCTCAGTGTACAGCACGTTGCTGCTAGATGGTATTTCGTGGGCGTAATCAACATAAATCAAAAACAGGATGTAGTTGAGTCAAGAACTGTAGCCGCGGGCAATTGATTTTGTGGGGCAAAACAGACTAGGAAATATTTCAGAAAACTTGCTGGGATCTCCTGCCAACAATATCACTGGTATGTAAAAATAAGAATTGTAAGAAGCAATGGGGCAAATAAACATTCATTCGTTTACTATTATCTGGAAACCATAGGTCCGCTCGAACGCACACGCCAAAGCTGAGTCAGTCTTCATAGCTGATATATAGTCGAAAAATAGTGAGAGATTTCCGAGAGATTTGTCTCTTTCTAAAGAAAACCCATCTTAAGGTGGTGTTACATTGGTCGATCTGCAACGATACGATGTTGAGCTAAAATCGTTGAGGTGTAACGCCCATTGCGAACGTTTTTTCGCGATGCCTCTGCAACGCGTTGCAAGTTTTTGAAAACGATTCAAAAACTTGCAACACCATTGCGTGAATTTGGAGCAAATCGTCGTTGCAAACTATCGATCACTGATTAACACCAGCTTTAGGATGGACGAAATGTACGTTCAGCCGATACTTTTGTGGCGGGTGCACCAATATCGGGTCTATTGTCAAAGGTCGCGAACGTGAGACCCCATGCCACGAACGAAAAATAAATTCGCATGTGTTAATATCCCCGCTGTTGTTAACACGTTTTCGTTGGCCATCCGGCGTTCACAGCATTTTGATTTAAAAATAGTGCCGAGGGGTTTGGCCGCCTTTCACTCTCGATTTAGAAAAAAATATCAAAACCCGACATTAGAGTAAGACTACTTATCGTAAAGTATGCAAATCTTTTGGTTAGTTTGCGAAGCACGTCGGTTTTAACTATTTTGAAACTTAATAAATTTCCACTGGTTTGCCGTGGTGTGGACTCTTATTTACCACGATTTACGTCATCACATGGTCAAAATGTTGAACTAATTTTGACCATGTGATGACGTAAATCGTGGTAAATAAGAGTCCACACTACGGCAAACCAGTGGAAATTTGTTTTTTACCACAACATTTGGAAATATACAGGAAACTTTCGTTGTATTTCGCTGCAAAACGTGACATGCTGGCGTCAGCTGGCGCCAGCATCATTGTCCGGACTCTTATTTACCACGGTAAATCGACCAATCAGAGAGCGAGAAACTAGTGTGTTGTGGTAAAAATAACTATTGCCTGCATTAGCGTCCCTAAAAAGGCATACACTCTAAGATATTTAGTCAGATGAATATTTGAGATAAGTTTCTGTTAGTACCCTCACCCCTTCCTCACACTTGCATCGAACATGTTTCCACTGCGAGATAAGAACTCCTGTGAAAATCGTGCTTGTATTTGAATTGTTGACCAACAATGACGCTTATATATACAATACAGTAGAACCCCGCTATCTCGAAGTTCATTATCTCGAAACACCCCTCAAGTCCTTCTCGAACAGAATCCCTTGTAAATTATGAACTTGGTAGAGAATTCCCTTGTTAGAACCCTGCTATCTCGATCTATCTGTTTCGTCATTTAAGTGCTGGTTTCTGCGGCTTAATGCATGCTCTTTTTAGCGGCTCGACAGACTTTTTTCTTTTTTTGGGGGGGGGGGGGGGGGGGGGGGGTGGTGGGGTGGTGGGGGGCTTCTCTTATATGTAAGTCATATCGGTATGTGCCTTTGGTCCGGAATAGGGTAGGACATTTTGATATTTGGTCTGAATTAAAGATGGAAATTCCAAATTTGGGTCTGAAAACGGTCGCAAATCGCACATTTTTGTCTGAAATAGGGTTGGAAATCAAAAATTTTGGCCTGAAATAGGGTAAGGGTTTTCAGGCCCGGGCGGCACACTCCCACCCAAAGATCGCGAGCACAAACGACGAAGTTGCAAAAAATTAAAAATATAAATAAATAAATAAATAAATAAATAAATAAATAAATAAATAAATAAATAGATAAATAAATAAATAAAATAACAAACAAGTTCTTTGGTAAGATTGAGTTGCTTAAAACACATTTGCAGTTAGAGGGCATCTTACAATATTGATTTTCTTTTCATTTGGCCTCTGTCCAAAATTAAACTTGACTGAAAAAATGTACTGCTGCTTGAGAGTTATATTTGTCTGTTCGGGTCTGCAGTACGTTCTAGTTGTTTGCGTCTATACAAGCTATGATTGTGAGCTTCGAAGAAAGGATCATGTAAATATGTACAGGCGTCGCTTGTGAAAACCGGGCTTGGGTTTGAAATGTTGACTAACATCTTTATGGCGTTCATCGTAATCGACCTTACCTACCAGTTCAATGATATCATTCAATAAACCGATTTCGGTCAGTTTTAAGTTCTCAAATGAGTAAAAGTGCCAGTACGTGATCAGGAGTTCGAGTTTTTGCTTGTATACTGATTATAAAAGTCAGTGCTGTGGTGCTTCTACTCACCATCCCTTTTGATATTAGCACAAAACAATTACTCCGGCACTAGCAAATTGTTGACAAGAATTACAGGTATAAGCTATATATACTCTCTGAGCTCAGTGTACAGCACGTTGCTGCTAGTTGGTATTTCTTGAGCGTAATCAACATAAATCAAAAACAGGATGTGGTTGAGCAGTCAAGAACTGTAGCCGCGGGCAATTGATTTTGTGGGGCAAAACAGACTAGGAAATATTTCAGAAAACTTGCTGGGATCTGCCAACAATATCACTGGTATGTAAAAATAAGAATTGTAAGAAGCAATGGGGCAAAGAAACATTCATTCGTTTACTATTATCTGGAAACCATAGGTCCGCTCGAACGCACACGCCAAAGCTGAGTCAGTCTTCATAGCTGATATATAGTCGAAAAATAGTGAGAGATTTCCGAGAGATTTGTCTCTTTCTAAAGAAAACCCATCTTAAGGTGGTGTTACATTGGTCGATCTGCAGCGATACGATGTTGAGCTAAAATCGTTGAGGTGTAACACCCATTGCGAATGTTTTTTCGCGATGCCGCTGGAACGCGTTGCAAGTTTTGAAAACGATTCAAAAACTTGCAACAACGTTGCGTGAATTTGGAGCAAATCGTCGTTGCAAACTATCGATCAGTGTACTGATTAACACCAGCTTTAGAATGGATGAAATGTACGTTCAGCCGATACTTTCGTGGTGCACCAATATCGGGTCTATTGTCAAAGGTCGCGAACGTGAGACCCCATGCCACAAGCGAAAAATAAATTCGCATGTGTTAATATCCCCGCTGTTGTTAACACGTTTTCGATAGGTATATATAGTACGTATTCCTTATAAGGCACAACCGGACGAGCAAATACCTGGCCCTAATGAGCAAATACATTGCCCCAATGAGCAAATACGCAACCTTGAATAATAATTAGCCGTAAATTGAATTGATGCGAGTGAGAAATACATATACATATACAAAAATTACGGCCTAACCCTGACCATAACCCTAATCCTAACCCTAAACCTAATCCTAACTCTAACCCTAACCCTAACCTTAAATCTAAGTCTAAAATATAATCCAAACACTGTTTATCCAGTTGCAAAGTTACGGCTAATTATTATTCAATGTCACGAATTTGCTCGTGCGCCACGTATTTACGGCTAATTATTATTCAAGGTTGTGTATTTGCTCATTGGGGCAATGCTCATCAGGGCCAGGTATTTGCTCGTCCGGTTGTTCCATATATGGAATACGTACTATAAATACAACATCCATCTGGCCATCCGGCGTTCACAACATTTTGATTTAAAAAATAGTGCCGAGGGGTTTGGCCGCCTTTCACTCTCGATTTCGAAAAAAATATCAGAACCCGACATTAGAGTAAGACTACTTATCGTAAAGTATGAAAATGTTTAGGTTAGTTTGCGAAGCACGTCCGGTTTTAACTATTTTGAAACATAACTATTGCCTGCATTAGCGTCCCTACAAAGGCATACACTCTAAGATGTTTATTCAGATGAATATTTGAGATAAGTTTTTGTTAGTACCCTCATATGAAGCTGTTTTCCTGTCAAAAATAACATTGGTTGTGTCAAGTGGAACTTAGTCCTTTTTGCTCTTTGATTATGTGTAGTTGACATGAAATTCGTGCACTTGGGGCTTAAAATGCTTGCACACCCAATGGCGACTTGCACACCTAATGACGACTTGCACACCCAATGACGAAGAGCGCCAGATCGTCGTTCGCTTGCAATGGCATCGATTTGTTATTGAATGTTCTCGTTCGATGAACCGCTGACCGTCTTTTCATCGTGTTCAAAATCAGTTTTCTAGCATGGCGGAACCGCGCGAAACTTCGAGTGATCTGGGCCTTCCACGGTCTTCTGTGAACACCTTCTCCGACTGAAAGCCACGTTCGAGACGTTCATCTTGACTCTGTTCTTGACTCATCAAAAACTTCGCATCGGAAATAGAGGAAAATACTCTGGCGTCAATATCCATGACTTGCACACTGAGTGACAAAATATGCTCCACTCTGTCAAGTTTGTAATAAAGATAATCTAGATCATCAACTCGCAAGTTCCCTGCATTTATTTTCTGCACTATTTCCTGCAGCATGCAGCCGATGTCCTCCTTGATAGCTTCGGCCGCCATATTGGAAATTCAAGTGCAACAGGACAGCGGTTACTCAATTGATAACAAATCGATGCCATTGAAAACGAACGACGATCTGGCGCTCTTCGTCATTAGGTGTGCAAGTCGTCATTGGGTGTGCAAGTCGTCATTAGGTGTGCAAGTCGTAGTTGGGTGTGCAAGCATTTTAAGCCCCAAGTGCACGAATTTCATGTCAACTACACATAATCAAATAGCAAAAAGGACGAAGTTCCACTTGACACAGCCAATGTTATTTTTGACAGGAAAACAGCTTCATACCCTCACCCCCTCCTCACACTTGCATCGAACATGTTTCCACTGCGAGATAAGAACTCCTGTGATTACGTGACTCGTGAAAATCGTGCTTGTATTTGAATTGTTGACCAACAATGACGCTTATATATACAATACAGTAGAACCCCGCTATCTCGAAGTTCATTATCTCGAAACACCCCTCCAGTCCTTCTCGAACAGAATCCCTTGTAAATTATGAACTTGGTAGAGAACAAATTTACGTTCAGTTTATAATATTTGGTTTCTGCATTTCAAGTCTCCCCAATTAGCACGGCAGTGCTAAATACATTGAGACTTAAATAAAGTGATTTATTTATTTTTTTAGAATTCCCTTGTTAGAACCCTGCTATCTCGACCTATCTGTTTTGTCATTTAAGTGCTGGTTTCTGCGGCTTAATGCATGCTCTTTTTAGCGGCTCGACAGACTCTTTTTTGGGGGGGGAGGGAGGGCTTCTCTTATATATAAACTTCCTTTGAAAGTTGGAGATAGCAGGGTTATATATGCTGTATACCGCTTTGAGTTCAGCGTATAGCGCGCACATCACATAACAAATGCTAGAGTGTTCTATTGTAGGCACGTAGTCAACTAAAACAAACACACGATGTGGTAAACACCACAAGCTACATCCTGTTTTGATATTTGTAGAAAGAAAGGCCAATATTGATCACGGTTGACCAACCAAAACACCGCTTTGCATGATGACGTCAATTGACTACTTCTATGAGAATGTTTTGAGGCAAGCCGTTGCCAAGATCAGTATTTATTCTTTTGGGTGACGTCAGAGGCTTTCTCGTTTATTTCTGGCGTTTACGGCAACAGAAGTAAACCTTACAGAATTATATACTCCGAAGACAAGTAGTTCGGCAATATGTGTACTATATTAATCAAAATGGTTTGATAAAAGCGCGCGCGTGTGTTGACCGCATTGTATTTATGTTTTGTCATTTAAGTGCTGGTTTTCTGCAACTTAATGCATGCTCTTTTAGCGGCTCGACAGACTTTTTTTTGGGGGGGGGGGGTGGGGGGCTTCTCTTATATGTAAGTCATATTTTGGTCTGAATTAGAGATGGAATTTCCAAATTTGGGTCTGAAAACGGTCGCAAATCGCACATTTTTGTCTGAAATAGGGTTGGAGATCGAAAATTTTGGCCTGAAATAGGGTAAGGGTTTTCAGTCCCGGGCGGCACACTCCCACCCAAAGTTTTAAGGAGTACCCCCCTCCCCCGAGGTTAATATACGTATTCACTTAACCGCTTGACCGTGATATTAAGCGGTGATTTGGTTATTTGGGCGAATTAGGCTGAGAGCGAGTACACACAATAAATCACAATCAAGCAGCAAAAGGCTCTTTTTTACACTGTTCATTATCTTTTTGTAACTTGTCTTGCATCTATCGTTCTCGGATCAACGATTTATGCCGAGGAAAGCTGGGGAGAGCTCGCCGCTGCGCATGCGCTCTTGATCGCTCCCGGGGGGAATGTTGCGAGACAAGTTGCAAACACCGCACTGCAACTGCAATTTGAATGTTCGTGTGACGTTGCACGCCACAATTACACTTTTCAGTTTGCCGAGAGGATTTCACAGTGAACAGGGCCTTGATCCTTCACACAACTAGGTGAGAATCACGAGTTTTGGTGTGGCTGGCATACAGTACCCTCATGCAAAGATGATATGTAACTTATAGCTGCTCCTGCACACTGCTCCTTATGACTGATTGGCGAGAAATGCACTGTGTAGAACAGTCAAACCTGTATTGAGCGAACAGTTGTCCAAGTACCAAAAATCTACTCCCCAGCAAGATACTGTAAACTCCACCTGTATTCATGGGTTGCAATCAATCCCTGGAAATTCAGAATACAAAGACTTTGCGGCCATGTTGGATCCACTTACCATAGAAGTTGATAAGCAATCTTTTGTTAAACGTCCTCAGACATGGCTACCATGACGTCAATTGCAACTCAAGAATTAACAAGCGGACACCCTGTATTAAGCAGACACTTCACAATTCCCCAAGGGTGTCTGCTTTACAGATTTGACTGTATATTAACAGCCAGTTCTTGGCACACACTTATCAAAAAGTTTGTACAGTGGCAGGGTGGGTGATTTGAAGTTATCTGTGAGTAGCCTGCTTATTATTTGATAAATCAGTGAACTGAAAATTGTGCAAGCATTTGTACTCGAACGAAAATTCATACCGCATTTTGCAGAAATATTGGAGCTTTCTTGTCAGATATGCACCTTTTGACCAACATTTGATATCTCGTTCGACCTTCATGTTGTACAAAATACTCCACAGAAACATCCAGAGAGTCCAATGCATCAATCATTCTGTCATCCCCTCTCCCCCTTCCTCCACTTAAAAATATGACAGGAAAACCTGGGCGAATGAGCTTGTGGTTGGGGGGGGAAGAGGGAGAGTACTCCTCATAATTTTGGGTGGAAGTGTGCCACTCAGTTATGGAAACCCTTATGTCATATTTTTTTACCCTATTTCAGACCGGAATGTATCCCAAAATTTTGCACACTATTTTTATGACCAAATACCAAAACAAGCAAAATCTACTACCTTAACAACACATGTATGTTTTCTTATCAATTTGCTTGTAGCATATGATTTCATCTTCGGAGACGATTTGGGATATTAATCCAATTATGCTGGTTATTTCAGGAAGGAAAAAGAAAGATCAGAGATCCAGTGATTATGACACTTGGCAGTGGTGATGAGCTGTTTGTAATATTGGAATCTACCTCTAGTGAGTGACTTGATCCATATTTAGATTCTCCCAACCATTGAAGAAGAGATGAATGAGTGACTTAATGAGAATACTAATAATTATTCTCATATTTTTACAATATGTCATAAGTATTAGATTCTTAAAGATTCTTAATAATTAAATTATAATTAGAATATAGATCTGGTTCATATGGGTAAAGCAAGCACAAATACAAGCAAATACAAGCACAAGCAGCTGGTTCATATTGTAAAATCTGTGCTTTACTTGTGTGAACCAGTATTTTAGGTTATTTTAACACCCAGGGGTAGTCCTTTTTCAAACATTTTAGTCTGAAACAAGGTATTGATCTTGTCTCTGATAGGGCAAGGGGGCATCTGTAAATATTCTATTTCTAGTTAGAATTTATTGTCTCATCTACATGTAGGTAGTGTACACAATAAGTTGTACATATTGTTAGTATTATTATTATTATTATTATTATTATTATTATTATTATTATTATTATTACTATTATTGAGGATGTAACTGAGAAAGCATGCTGGTTTAGAAGTGAGCTCAGCCGGCTATCTCTACTGTGCAATCACCGGCCAAATTTCAGCCAGTGATGTGGTATTTCAGTGAAATTTGCTGGCACCAGGGCTTAGCGGCATCTCTGTTTTATTGTTTCTGGTAGCTTGTTTGTGTTCAGTCAGCAAGCAAACAAAAAAACAGACAGATTGAAAGGACAAAAGTACAAGAACTGACCAATAATAATTAGAAAACACACCAGAGTCTTCAAAACCAACCGTATCATGACGAAACCAATCAAATCAATTACTAGAGACAAAAATATCATCTTCTAATGAAAGTGCTGCAGTCTGAAGAATACTTTCACTCAGGTAGTGGAAACATCAGTGAACAGCAACAGTCTTCCTGAAGACTACTCTAACCTGGAAGATCACAGCCAACCTAACTGCTACTATTATTATTACTAAATTATTATTATTATTATTATTATTATTATTTTATCTAAGCAAGCTGTCAAAAGTCCAGTTCTGCAAACTTCATGATGAGGGGGCTTGTTTTTGGGAAGTATGTGGAACTTTGCTTGTATTCTGCTGTTAGCATAATTTTACCTTTGTTTACATCTTATCACATTATAATCAGGAGATAACAAAGTTCTTAAAACAATCAATACTAATAATGATACAACTACAAAAGCCTGCCAAAATTTTGAAAAACACTGCTGAAAAACTTGTTTTTCTTATTAGTCTTTGCAATGTATGGTATGTCTTGAATGATATATATTTTAAAACGTTGGCAGAAAAGTTGAAGCAAGTTAAATTATGCAGTTTATATTGCAGTTGCAAAGTATAAGGTATTTGGTTAATTGGGTTTGCTTCTGGTACCAAGTAGAACAAAATTACCTAATTAAAGGACTGAAATATCTTGCCCGAAAAGGTTTAGAATCGTAAAATCAATGCATGTGAACTTTTAAATTTTTCGTGCCAGTGCAATGTCGTAGTTTTGTCACTCCTGGTTTGGTTCGGTTCATGAAAGGTTCGACGGCCTGAATCAAAGTCACTTCAAACTGAAATACACACCCATTTCAGGCAACAGTTATCGCTCCAAATCGGAAGAATTAATTCTGGACCTACAACTGAAATTTAATCACGAACGACCGCGAAAAAGTAGAGTCGTCTGGGACGAAAAGGCAGCTCAGCACTAAGTGCCACACCGCAGGTCAGAAACAGGAAACCTTTGTCACTCAAGGCGAAAATTTGAATCGTGGCAGGGGGGTATTTTTAATTATTATACCAGTAGTTTAACTTGCACGAGGTGTAGTCCACGAGGTGGGACAACATGAGCGAGCTTGGATCTAGTGTTTTTACGTGTCATATCGCCGGCATTTCTGAGCGAGTTTGAGGAGTTTGACTCCGTCTATTAATGATCCGTCCACTGATTGTACTTACACCTGAATAGCCTGCATGATACATCCATTTGATGTCATTTCTCAAAATCTAGCGTTTTCTTTCACTTCGCGCGGTTCTGCAGGACTTTTACACAGACCGTTTCTCACTATAAGATTCACTTACCTCAGCTCCCATGATTGCAGCTTCGCGGCCTCGGCAGCCTCCTTTGAATACTCTCATATTCAGCATTGTCACCAGAACGTAAGTTGTAAATTATGGCTAACTTTGAGTAGCAAGGAAAACACCGTACCGTCCGATTTGAACTCCACAGGCGAGCGGTCTTCTGATTGGTTAATTTTGACTGTGGCATCTTGCACACTGAGCGACTTCATCATATAGAGCCGTTTTCGGATGACTGTCGAAAACCAAAACCAAAGTAATCACACAGGCCAATCACAGAGACTGAGAGAAAACAGTTCAGCCAATTGGAAGCCAAAGTAATTCGCGTTTGGTCTTGCGTTTGGTTTTACTTTCCAATCAGCAGTGCGAGTACACGCCATCGCTTGCGTGAGAAGTGTTTGGTTTTGGTTTTGGTTTTGTCTCTGATTGGCTGAGCATGCCGACAAACTCGTGTGGACCAATCCGAAAGCGAAGCAAACGCAAAACCAAAGCAATCACACAATTACTTTCGACAGTCATCCGAAAACCGCTCTATATGGTAATTCTATTTTCAGTCAAGCAGTGACGACTATCCACAGCGATAGAAACGAAAACACGAAAACCATCACCTAAATTTTGAAATATCCCCTCCCCCAACCCTTTCACCACAGATTTTTTACATTTTACATTTATTCATTAGATGACACACAAAGATTTACATAAAGAAGTAGGGCCAAAGCCAGTGGCTTAAATGGCTTGGGGTCAACAGAGAATTAAATGCTTCATCGAAGAGGTGACGCACTCAGCAAATACAATTACAATAACAAATAGCAAATTAAATTAAATTAAATTAAATATAAACCAGCAACAACAACAGAACTAACATTCCTATAAAGAGTAGGTTGAACTAAGCATATTGTAAACTACATATTAAATATTAAATACTACATATTAAATACATATCATTTCTTATTTTATACTGAAGTAGATGGAATTAGAAAGTAATTACAGTCCTTTGAAGATTAAGTCCACTGTATATAAACTATTATAATCCTAAGTACATATCATTTCTTACTAAACACGTTATAATAAAGTACAAGTCAAACTGAGTATAAACCTAAATGCTATTAATGCATGACATTCCTTGTGTTTTAGGAGTACATAGTAAGATAATTGAGAAGTCACAGTCCATCGTGGAGAAAAAAATACTTTAGTTTGCGTCTATAGTTAGAGACTGTTAGTGAATCTCTGAGAGAAAGTGGAAGACTGTTCCAGATAGAAGGAGCTTGAAAACGCACTGAAAAATGATATTTAAGAAATTGTTTGTGTAAGTTAAACCTTGCACGAGTGAAATGATCATGGCATTCCAGGTTGAATTGGAAGAGGGAAGAGAGAGGTGTAGGTAGTAAATTATTAATATGAGAAAAAACAAAACAAGATATTTGGAACTTAAAGATGGAGTGAATGGGCAAAATGTTAATCTTTACGAACAGGGGTTTGGTGTGAGTTCGAGAAGGGGAAAAGGTGATTAAACGAACAACTTTCTTTTGTAAAAGAAAAAGAGGTTCAATATGAGAGGTGCAGGTAGAAGCCAATGGTAGTGCACCTCTCAATAGTAGAAGAGTGTTGAGTAGGACGGAACAGTATGGTGCCATCGTTGGTCCAGACTTTTGTCACGATGCCTGAATTGATTTCTTGACTCAGATATTTCAAGATGTTCCTTCTTGCGATGGTGAGATCCTCCTGTACGTTATATGGTCTCTTGTTTTCTTTGAGTAGACGTCGTTTACGTAGGATTTCAACCTTGGTATTGTGACGAACCAGGCGTACAATAATCGGTCGAGGCTTCGTCGGGGATCTTTTCCCAACACGGTGAGATCGGCTAATGTCGCTGGCAGATAGTTGTACTCCAAGTTCACTAGCAAAAAAATTTATTGCTAGATCGTCGGTGTTTTCCTTTGCGTCATCAGCTGCTTCGGGTATTCCAAAGATTCGTACGTTTGTACGTCTAGTATATTGTTCGAGATCATCGATTTGTTCGAGGAGTCGAGAGTTCGTACATTGAAGGTTGGTGATCTTAGTTTCCGTGGCCATGTGAGAATCTTTTTGTTCGGCAGCATCAAACAGGATGCTCTCTGGAAGGGAGCTCGTAAACTCGGAAGAAGAGACGTAGTCATCTACCGCTTTGGAGGCTTGAGCTTTGAGAAGATCCTTCACAATGGCAGGAAGTGTGCTTGCAATCCAATCATTGAGTTTGATCTCTAATTTCGCCCAAACATCATCCAGGAATGAGTCACCAGATTTCTCAGGAGATGCAACGGCTTTAGTGGCTCCTTTAGGTTTGCCCATAGTTGAATTTTGAAGAGTCTCGCTAGTTTAAGCTACATTTACGTCCAAGGTAGGGTTAGCGCAAAAAAGCAGCGTCCATCTTGTCTGACCGCTGACCTATACCTATGCTCTGATAACTCTGTCGCCGCTAGTTTAGGTTTCGACCAAAGTTTCTTTGGCGACACTAAACCAAAAATGACGGTTACGCCTTACACATGTGTGTACATGACATTTTTGACTCGTATATACTGTAGGTGTTTGGTAAAGTTTTTTTCATCGGCCCGCCAGGTTTTGGCAGTACGGACCTAACCGCTTCGCCTAACGGCTCGTGCAACTTTGGTACAATTTTCAAACGTCACTCCTGGTGCAAATCACTAATTGCACTCTCACTCATATGATTACTTATATACGTATGATCAATTTTTCCGAACTAAGAGAGTGAAAAAAAAAAACCCCCTTTGCGAGCAATACGAATGAAGCGTTTTGATAAGTTTCCTGAAGTTAGATGGATTTTCGTTTTTACACCGGAAGTTCTAGCGTCCCATGACGTGATGCAAGAAAAGTCTTTCCACGATGCTTTGATTGGCTGACGTAACGAATTACGTAATGTAGTAAATTGTGACGTGCACGACGAAATTTTCTGATAAAATCTGAAGGAACGAGAAATAGAAGAATTACAGAGATGTTGAAAAGGCAACAAGGACAGTACCAGGTCAGAAAAATTTCACGTGGCATTTCTAAATAAGGGTTTAAAATAATGTAAACACAAAGCAACTATTATGCACGGTAAGAGGGCCCATACAGTGGAAGTTCCGTAGAATACAGATCGACTGGTTTAGACGGGGAAAATTGTCAGAGAGTTACCTTCGCAGGTGAAGAATCTTCCTGCTACTGTTTGGTTCAGAGCTTAATTAAGAATTTTAGTCCGAGGGCGCTTAGCTACTGAGTGCAGTACACTTTTTATCACGTAGCTTGTTTGTCCTTAATCAAGAGGGTACTAGTATTTCTGTCAAGTTGAATTTGACTAAATTGAATTCGACTAAAGAACGACTCCTTATTCATACGTCGAATTAGTTACGTTCGCATAAAGTGTGTCATGAACAATGCTGTTTCTCTGCATGCAAAACTTCCCAAGCTTTTACGCATTCTGCCATTGACAGTGAGATGACAGAACGAGCTCAAGTAGTAGTGATTTACCCGTCTAATGGAACGAGATACCTGAAACAGGCGATTTTGCAGAAAAATTGCATTTTACAAAAAATAGCGACCATGTATTATTACTTTACAACATAATTATAATAACCAACGTCCAGCAAAAAAAAGGGCAATGCAGGAACCAGCGTACAGAATCAAGTACAAGACACACTGTTATACTGAGGGGCTGCTTATTAGTCCACTGGGGGAGACTGGCAGAAACACAAGACTTGACTGAATACAACTACGAGCGGCAAGGCTGGGAGAGGGGGGGGGGGGGGGGGGTACTTGCAGCCCCAAAGGATGTGGTTTTCAAGCGTCCTGGTATTTAATTGGGTACTATATTTTATCTTTTTGATCTGGGACAAATATCGGAGGTTTGAAAAACTGGGTTATGGAAAATCGCATGTTTTGGTCCGGGTTTATTGATGAACCGTCATGGTACCGCCCGTCCTCTGCCCAAACGCCTGAGTAACCACTTTTATTCTTCTGTCACACAGGACGTGAGTTGTCTGAGCGGGGATGAGAATCACTGGCCCCTGTGTCCGGGAGTGTTTCAAAAACTTGATTTGGACCATACCTCCCCCGAAGACATCACGCGGCTGGTGAATTTTGCAGAGGACAGAGAACGAGAACGACGTATATCTTGTCCATTTCCGGCGTCACCGGAAGACGAGGCGGTGGTACATGAGACGGCAGACCGCCTGTGTGCCGTGCACGAGGAATTACTGCATCTATTTGCCACCCACGAAGTAAGTGGGCCACTCTGAGGGGTGGGGTGGGCGAAACAGATCGTGTGCAATGAATTGAAGTTTATGCACTAGGAAGATTAATACTTAGTTTTCACTAGGTGCAGATCTTCATATTAGTTATCCGCCATCCCTCATCGTCAATTTCATTGGGTATTGTCCTTATTATATAGAGAATAATACATGGGCGCGCGGAGATATGAAATTTTCGAGTGTTCATCTCGACATCTCACGAGTGAGATATCGAGATGAACACGAGAAGATAAATTTAATATCTCCAAGCGTCCGTGTATTATTCTATTTATTTCATAAACTCTGGTGTGATACAGAGATTTCCGCCACTAAGAAATGCAAAAACATGCAAGATCACGCTTGGCTGATATTAACACACGTAAAAATATCGTATTTTTACGTGTGTTCAGATACGACATTTCTCAGTGGCGGAAATCTCTATATCACACCAGAGTTTATGAAATAAAGTCGTTATGGACATTCATTATTGTTTTGTTATTGTTATGTCAACTTATATAATCTTAGTTGTCGTCGTTTTCGTTATTGCTGTTCTCATTATCGTTATATGTCGTCAATAGTGTTTCGTTAACGTTATTATTAAAGTTTAATATTGTCGTTTATCGTTAGCAGTCAGTGTTTTGTTGTCGTTATCATTATGATATAGTTGTGGCGTCGTTATCTTTTCTATTATTTGTTGTCTTTGGATTGATGTTGTCGTTATCATTTTTATCCTTTGTTGTTGTTGTGGATTGATATTCTTCAACAGGTTGTTGAAGTGTTCGAGAAGGAGCGTGAGAGAAGGATGAAAGAGATGCAAGCCATGCTTGATCCGAAAGCTGACGACGAACACTCCGTGGCGATGGCTGTAGCTAGTGCCAAGCTCAGCAAAGTTCACGAAGACCTCAAGTCCGCCTACAAGAAGATGCAGGTAGAGATAGTGGAGACATTGGATACTTAGAAGCTCTTTTTGTTGTGAATTGGTAAACGAAGTCGAACCATTCAAGAGGGGGGGAGGGGGGGGGGGGGTGATGCAGCCATCGTATTCACGTGCGCGTAGACAAAGGCAGCCACAGAATCATGCAGGTAACTGACACACAAATAGACACAAGCACGGAAACAGGCACATACAGACAACTGAGCACAAGCAGATGCACATGCACCGCTAGTACAGACATAGACAAACAATCACAAACAGACACAAGTACAGACACACACAATCGCAGACAGACACGAGACAAGCACCGGCACATGCATAGAATAGCACAGGCATAGACAACAGCACAGGCACTGAGGCAACACTTATATAAATATCGCAAACGCAAACGGAAGCGTGCATTTATATATGCAATTGTATGCACAGATAACCATTAAGGCAAAGGAACGCGAACAGCGTAGAAGATCGGAAGATCTTCAAATGTCTCGACTACGTTCGGCATCAGTGGACGACGAAATGGAACAAGAGCGACAAAGACGACTGAGCGAGAATGGCGAGAGACTCAAGCACCCGGACAAAAGACTGAGCCAAGTCCAAGACCAGCTGTTGGGCATATTTGCGAGACTGAAGGTTTGTGTTTTAGTGTTAAAATCTTGGCCTACCATTTCTATGGCGTGCATTTATAGAAACATCGGCTTTCCCAAAATGCCTTTAAAAAGCGTGACTGCACTTTCGGGAAACCAAGACTAGAATTTTAACTTGACCACACCTACTGTTATATAGAATAAAGAAAATAACATTCTTTTTTAAGTTCCAGACTTTAGTCAAGAGACCTGCTAGACTTGCCTTTTTCTCCACCCCCCCCCCCCCCCCCCCCCCCACTACTCCCACACAAACGAAAAGTAAACACAGTACTCTGGCATTTGCTCTGCCTTTTGATCAACAAAGGTGAAGCAGGGTCTTATTATTACGTACTATCTGTAGGCTAAGGACGACGATGAAGACGGTGGTTTCTCGTAAGTATCACTACTCATTTTATTCATAGCAAATAGGCCCCTTACACCAGACGGGTCACATGACCGAAACCCACAACGTGACTTATGATTCATTACCTTAGGTTTTCCGAGTGGCATATACACTTTACATGCTTAGGTATGCTTTGGTATGTGCTGCGCATGAGTTATGGGTTTTAAGTGTTTTGGTCTGAAATAGGACGCTGGATTTTGTCATTTTGGTCTGGGATAGGGATTTGTGAGTATGGAATTTGGAGGATTTTGAGAATAGTGCGGAGCACTGACACACTAAATACTAAGGATTACTTTCTGGACTGCCCCTGGGGAAGGGACGGCGTGAAGAGCAAAGTAAGAGTAATTTCATTCTGATTGTGGGATTTCTATATCATCAGGCACTGACTCACTGATTGGTGGACAGCACTTTACACAAATCTTCAGAAGTTTACAGGAAGTGATATTACAGGATTTCCTCGGGTGTAACAATTTTTCTTTTCGTTATGACACAAAAATTCAAATACCTTTGTATTTCCTGATGGCCTACAATAAAGCTCTCTCTAAATAAGTCTGCAGTTTACTGTCTTTACATTACCCATGGTCTTTCCCCTGCTAGTAATAGTGCTCACTAAGAATGCCCTGGCTGTTGTCTGAGCTTGCGGTGAATATGACTTAGTAACTGGTTAAGGTATTGCCCTGGCAAATATGGACGTTTTAAGTACAAAATAGATATTTTTCTGAAATTTCGTGTAGTGGTGCTTTAAGTCACGTGGATACTATAAACAAAATAGAGATGGCCAACTATAAAATCAATGGGATTAATAGCCGACCCCCCCCCCCCCGGTTGTCTCTCGTTTGCAAAAAATGTCCACAATTTATAAATATAGCATGATTTCGAATCAAATTTGTTTCTTTCATCAAAACTCAAAAACGTACGCTTGGCATTTTGGATTTGAAGATTTTAGGCGAACTGAGAAATTTGAGATTTTAGGCGAAGAAATTTGAGATTCAAAAATCGAACAAGTTGTGTAGGAACCAACTTGTACATAGATGTACAACGTTTCTTGAGACTCCAACGATTGTTACAATCACCCTACATCAATCAAGGTTTTACTGCATGTGGCAGTAGCAAGTTTGTGTTCTGCAGAATTTTCCATGTGAGTAGAAATGATTGAGCAGTCTTGTAAAAAAGCCAACAGGAGACAAGAAAATGAGTAGTTTGCCCATTATTGCATATATTCATATCCCGGATTTATATATAGCATATATATTTGGCCATGAACGAGGTCATTGGATTTCGAGATGTTCACTCCTCATGTGACAGCTGATGCGACCAGTCAAACGTAAACGTGTGGACAAGCGCACGCAACGTCATTATCTCTCACGTGCTAGGCTTGGATAAATTATACTCGTAAAATTGGCGAATTATGCCTGCCGGCAGTGCTCGTAAAAATCCTCGCCCCAGTCCCTTGCCGCGCATAGTTTTTGCCCCCGGCCATACGCGGCTGCATATCCCGCGCTTCCGAGAGCCAGACCCGAGGTAGTAGTTGACTTTAGACTTCAAAGCGTGTGATGCGGGCGCGTTTTAGCGAATGTTGGGCGAATCACAAGATATTTGTTTTGATTTGTTTTGAATTGTTTTGAATTTGTTTATACATTTTTCTTTTAACTATATGATAATCGGGAGTGGTAATTGTGAATGATAATCGGAGTGGTAATAATTATTGTGAGTGATAATCGGGAGTGGCAATCGGGAGTGGTAATTGTAAGTGATAATCGGGAGTGGTATTGTGAGTGATAATCGGGAGTGTCAATCGGGAGCTGTAATTGTGAGTGATAATCGGGAGTGATAATCGGGAGTGGCAATCGGGAGGGGTAATCAGGAGTGGTATCTCGGGAGTGGTAATTGACAATCCCGATTACCACTCCCGAACACGTAGGCTATAGCACATGCTTTTTGTCAAAAGTGGCCGATTTTGAAACTTCCAGGAAACCTTCCTGGGAATACAACGATAATTTTTGCAATATAATTGTTAGAAGTGTCAATTTTAGTTGATGATTTGCCCTAATTTCTCGCGACCTGTTGGATAAAATATCAATAATTGTATATCAAAACCGTCATTATAGCACCAGGAACGTGTTTTGAAAATTTCGTGTGATTCTGAGATTAGCCCAAAAATGACCATTTTTAGAAAAAACACAAAGGCTATAGCCCATGCTTTTTGTCAAAAATGGCCTGCTTTCGAGTGGCAGGGTATTCTGCAATTAGGCCTGAACAATGCAATATGCTCAACCAAATTAGACTCCTGATACCCCCTTTCGGGCATTTATCACTACTCCCTTGTGAGCCCATTTTGGCAAAATTGTGATTTTCTCTGTATTCAATATGTATTTCATACTGTAAGTATGTGTATGCAGGGACTCCAAGGATGCCTCCTCAGGTTTTGGTCTGGCAAACAAATAATACATGGTTTTACATATTAGGTAGTTATTTTATTATTACTCCAGCTAATATGGCATCATGTGGTACAGGTACATGGTATGCCACCTTAAATACAGCATAGACAGTAATATATTGTATATTTAATCTTTATTGTATAAGTTAATACTGCTAAGGGTAAATCAATTTCATTTTTACTGGGTTGTTCAATACACCCCACCTGAGTCCAATGGACAAGCATAGAATCGATCAGACTGCGTCCGATAGACAGACTGCGTCCGATAGACAGACTGGGGAAATGCTAGAAATAGAGCCTAAATCTAACCAACAGACTTTCATTGGACACAGCTGATGGTCCAATGGTGTCAGATAGTCTGATAGAAGTATAGCAAGTGAAAATATCCTAGTGCTGTGCCTTCAGGCCTCCAAAATGTTGACCAACTGTGTTTGGTGGACTAATGGATGAAAAGCGTCCAAACAGGCACCCAAAATGGTGACCGATGGACAGAATGGTCAATCTGATGCATAGTCATGCCCCCAGTTACGTTGACCAATGGTCAAACCGAGTTCCCTAATTGTCTGTTGGACTTGGATGGGAGGTACTGGGTATGTGTGTCACTGGTCAGAGGTAACAGTGGGTGGGAAAATATCTGGCTAAAGGTCAGACAGCTAATAGTGATTGATAGCCTGCTTAGACGAAATGTGATTGTATCGCATTTCTGACCACATAGTTGGGAGAATTAGTATTAAGAGCTCAGGAGTGATTGCTGTTTTTAAAACTCTTTTGCTCCCAAGAGTGGTCAACTTCAATTTTCTTCTTCAGTTTCTCACCAGAGAGATATCACATGCAGAATGGAAAACTTGACTTTTGATAACTTGTTTAGATGAAGGCTGATTAAACTATCACTTCTCACCTCATCACTCATACCTTTTCCTCTTCAAAGGTTATGAGAATTTGCCTTTTGAGCATGGGAGTTAAAGGGTTTCAGAACTCCTTTGCAACCCAAGAATTTGCACAGTAACCATTAAACTCAACAGGAAAGTGGAAGAAAGGATAGACTGTGAACAGCTGCCCTCCTTTTCCATCCAAGATGGTATAGTAGGAGCCCAGTCGTGACCCCATTTTATGCACACCATACTCTTCTGCACATAAGACTGGACTCCTGCAAATAATATCATCATGAAAGGGGTGGCGAATGGTAAAATCCGAGACTCAGCAAGATGCAGAGACCCTTGTTTGAAAATCCGAGACTGAGGCTACAACCACTCCGAGACTCCAAGACGGAAAGAAACAACAACAACAACAAAGAGGCTCTGAGACTCATAAGAAGGACGGCCAAGATTCTGAGATTGGACCAAAACTTTCCAAGACCCACGATTTTCTAGGTACCATTCGCCACCCCTCATGGAGGGAAAAGGAGAGACTTCTCAGTCTAGAAAAAGGGGGAAATTGACAGCTTTTCAATCCTTGACTGAAAGGTTGGAAATTTGTATTCATGCTGAAAGGTCCCTCATAGAGAAGGGGAGGGGGAGGGGGAGGGGGAGTAGCATAACATTAGCATTACACTATTTTAGTGCACTAGATTTACTG
This sequence comes from Plumapathes pennacea, assembly GCA_964036295.1. Classification (NCBI taxonomy): domain Eukaryota; kingdom Metazoa; phylum Cnidaria; class Anthozoa; order Antipatharia; family Myriopathidae; genus Plumapathes; species Plumapathes pennacea. Next base: position 6,010,206 of record OZ038463.1, on the reverse strand, counting down.
ACACCTGCATGACAGAGAAACAAAAAATTCCTATGCTTGTGGAACTGCAAATGCAGAAGTGATCAGGGGGGTTCCCACTACAGGACCGTTGGTCTTGAACCTCCACACCATACTACCGTCAGTGCTATTTATAGCATACACGTACGTATCAATGCCGCCAATAAATAGAAGCCCGTTTGTTGCCAGTTTGGGTGAGGACCAAATACTGGAGTCTTCAGATTTGAACTTCCAGATGAGTTTTCCGTCGGCTGGGTTCAAAGCGAGCACCTCGCCCACTGCGGAGGCGATGTACAGCCTGCCATCTGGTGACACAAACGGCGAGGACATAAGCTCCCCTTTGCCTGCAAGAAACAAAAGGTTCAAATCTCCATGCAAACTGGTCAGCGGTGACTGTCTTATGATCCATCAAATATAAATAATTCCTTCGATAAGTCCCGGCTCGCGAACTGTCGCTAGTTATTGACAATATCCGAACACAGTTTATTTATTTAGTCACAAAAACATTACGAGATGACTACCGAGGAGGACATCAGTTCATTGGTCGAAAAAGCAGTTTCAGAAAGCACCAAAAAGCTTAACAGTCCCCCAGCCATTTCTAAGACAAAAGTAGTTTACTGTTTTATATACCGTATATCGGGGGTATATTCTTGAGACCCGCCGCTCGACTTACAGTACACGAGCTCTCACAGCCTGTACTAGGAGCCCGACTAGGAGCTTCGCGGCTAGCTAATCAATAAGTCGCTGCATTGCATTGGATTACAAAAACATTCCAACCGTTCGGGAACCACTCATCCTTCCCTACTCAGGAAGTTAATATACATTTAAGAAAGTTCTCTCAAGAAAAAATGCTTTCATTTTAATTTACCCGGCACTCCGGCACGACAAATAAGATTTAGTCGCTTTTACCGACTGGAAAAAAGCGGCCGGAACAGAAATTTTCTACGGCGGACTTTGTTTCGATCGTTCGAAACACATCGTATGTATTTATAAGAAGCTTCAAAAAACGAGAACTTCGTAGTTGAAATTAAAACATGTTCGGTCGCTTCGTTTAGTTACAGTGTAAGAGAGAAGAAAAAGAAACGTAATTAAAAAAGAAAAAAAAAAGCGAAAACAAAAAGTGCCGTGACCAGGATTCGAACCTGGGTTATTGCGGCCACAACGCAATGTACTAACCACTATACGATCACGGCGAGCCACGCGCCCTCGCGTTGAAAAGTCGCTGATATTTTAATTATTTGTTCTATTACGGCCCGTGACGTCACATTTGTTATGCAATCAGCTGCAACAAATATTTAAAGAGTGTAGTTTCAATTCGTTTTCAATGATAGAAGGATTCCACGGTTTAGAAAACCCGCAACCAAGAACTTTTGCACGCGCAAAAAAGAAATTTGATCTCGTTCACTGTTCAATTTGATCTTTTTAAATTTGGGTCAATTATTTTGTTTTTGCAGAACGATATTTCTCTTGGATCCAAGATACCACACACGTTAAGGCGATTTCTTAACGTATCCCAAGTCTTTATTCATAAGTTAAACTGAAAAATATCGTTCCCATGGCTACGCTCACCCGTTTTGGCCTGTCCATCTGTCTTCTTTTTTTTGTCACACAGACAGACAGACCGGACGCGCGCATCTTTGTGACATGAGCGCCGGATTACTGACAGCATTGGCCCAGTATGATAGAGCGATTTTTGGATGGCTGTCGAAAGTAATCGGTGATGGCTTTGGGTTTGCGTCTGTTATGCTTTCGGATTGGTCCAACAAGTTTGGCAGAATCCTGGTCAATCAGGAACAAAATAAAACAACCCGCACGCAAGCAAGTGACGGTGGCGTTTTCTCGCACTGATGGTTGGCTTTTCTTCAAAGTAAAACCATTTGTAAATTTGCTTGGTTTCTGCTTGGTTGAAAGTATATACTTACATCCTTTGTGACTGGTTGATTTTAAAAACACTCGGGATTGACACTGTCGCCCCACAATGTTCTAACAACAACGAAAAGAGTGCTCACTTCTACTTCATGACAAAATCCATTAAACAAGCCCGTCCCATCCCCCCTCCAGAAGAAAACAACGTTGAAGGGACAGGGGTTCAGGTGGGACTGGTAATGAGACGAAAGGGCGACAATGTTTGCTGGTTATTTTACGTGTATTAGATGAAATGTGTATGTGCAGTGTTTTCCCTTACCTTGCTTTACCCATTTTAGTTTTCCATTCGTTGAGTCCAGAGCGTAGATATTTCCCTCTGACGACCCGACATACAGCGTACCGTCAGATTTACTCACGGCAGGGGAGGAGTGGAACCCAGAATCGGCCTTGAATACCCAGAGTTCACTGCCGTCGTCCGCATCAAATGCGTAGCAGTTGCCGTCGAGGGAGCAAAAGAACACCGTCTTCCCGTCGAGGCTTAGCCTGGGCGAGGAGATAAGCAAGGGGCCGATGTGTTGTTTCCAGATGATTGTGCCAGTTTTCCCGTCCAACGCAAAAGTGTTAGGTGCATCTTCACCCATGGACGCAATAAAAATCTGTCGTCCGCCATCACGAAGAGCAGGCGAAGACCAAATCTCCTCCCCCAAGGACTTCTTCCATTTCAACGAACCATCAGAATTGAGGACATAAAAATTCCCGTCAACACCGCCAAAGTACAATGCTCCGTCCGGGTCCACGCGGGGCGATGACGTCACAGCAGCGTCGGTCTTGAACTTCCAAATAAGGGAGCCGTCCTCGACCTTCAGGGCACGCATGTAGCTGTCATCAGTGCCGCAGTAGACGATGGTCCCGTCCAAATTGAACGCGCATGACGAGCCGCCATCTTCCGCTGTGCCGTATTTCCAGTTCAGCTTTCCAGTTGCAGCGTCCAGAGAGTATATCCACTGATCGTCCGAGCTCAAGAATATTGTGGCGACTGACAGGTCGACTTTCTTCTCGAGAAATACCTTGTCGATTATGGTTAGGTCTCTCACCGGTGCTTTCTGCTCGTCTGCGCCAGCCTCATCCTCCTCGGTCGCTTTCGGAGCCGTTCGGCTCGATTCGGGATTTTCTTCGTCTAATTCTTCGCTTTCGCTTCCACTTTCGTCGGTTGTCGTCGTTGTGGTTTCGCTCGGCTCGTCGGGCAGCTGCAGTTTTCCGTCAAGGCCATCGATATACAGTCGGTCCTCGTCGTCGAGAGTGACATGGCTCAGGTGGAAGTTCGTTTGAATGTGGTTGGGGTTGCGAGAGCGCGGGATTTGGATGACGTCATTTCCTAGCGCCCACGTGATCACCACTTGGGCGACGGATGCGTCGAATTTCGCACCAATTTTTCGAAGTCCTTCGTCTGCAAGGACAGGATTGTCTTTCAACCCTTCTTGGACCCATGAATCACCGAGTGTACTGTTGAGTGAAATGTCGCGAGTAGTTCGATGAGTTTTTTCCAAAATCAATTATGAAACTTAACACATGACGGTACGTCCTAACCGAGGTTGGCATGACGTCACCGTACCTCCCCCTCCCCACTCCACCTTGGCTCGCCGACGAATTGTGAAGCAATGTGCACTACTGCTAGTACGAGATCACATCACATACCTGTAACCCATATAGCGAATCTTCCTTTTCGCACAAAAATCTCTCGTCTCGTGGTCTTGGTAAAACGGATCAAAGAAATTTTGCACAACTGAGACGGGTTTTACTGCAAAGCTCAACAGTCGCTGGAGGTCTGAGACTTCAAAATTGCTCACTCCAACACTGCGGATCTTACCTGTATAGAGAAAACCAAATACAATATTCCTTGCATGAATAGACCGAAAATGTCCTACAGATAACAGTAATTACACACAATGATGGTCGATAGTCGATGATGACGTTGGCTTATGGTGATGATGGTGACAATATGGTGATGACGACGATGATGGTGGTGAATGATGATGACGGTGGTAATGATGATGACGGTGGTGGTGGTGGTGATGATGATGATGGACCTGATAATGATGATGGTGATGATGATGACGGTGATGATGACGATGAGTATGATGGTGATGGTGATGATGACGATGACGATAATGATGATTGGGATGCGGAATGGAACGGATTTTTCAGATTGACCGGATATTTATCTAAATGACAAACAAACCCTACCTTGAGTGACCATTTCTTCCAGAGCTTTCCAAGAATCCTCCCACGATCCTTTGGGCTCCCCCTCCTGGCAGACCAAATGTGCCCCAGGCCCTTCATCACAGTCCATTGAGTGAATCAACATTAGATCAATGTAGTCCACCTGTCAACAAACAAACAAATAAACTGGTGAAACAGTACTGTCTTGTGGTATAGGCAAACTCACTTCCAACTCAAGCAAACTTTCATGGGGAAGATTCCAGCTTGGGAACTGGGACCCATTCGGTCTAGGGGCATGGCTCTTTTAGGGTGGAAGTAGGGGCATAGACTGGTACCCTAGCTGATTTGGAGCGAAGCTGACTTTTGGCCAAAAATTAATTTTGTCAAAATGGCATCTTCTATATAGCTATTCTGTGGCACATATCTTGTTATTCTATGCATGCTTACAATGATTACAAGTCAATAGTAAGAGGACTAGCCTCAGTTAGCAGAGCACTTGATAGAATACACACTCATCCTCAGAACTTAAAAGTACCACCCATCCCCTTACCTTGAGCTTCTTCAGGGATTCTTCTACCGACTTCAAAGTTTCATCATAGCCAAGGAACCTTGGGTGGACCTTTGAAGTGATGAAGATATCTTCACGGGGAACTGTGGTCTCCTTTAATGCATCACCCACTGCTTCCTCGTCGTAAGCTTGTGCTGAATCAACCATCCTAACAGAAAAGTTCAACAAACTATCAAATGCCAATTTCACTATATTGTGTGATAAATAGGCTGACCAGTCTTTGAATGATAGGGAAAGTGACCCTCGCAGTCATGAAGCAACTTAAGCAGTTGCAAGGAAGGCCCAAAAAGAAATCATCGTTTCATAGGCGGATCTTCATTTACATGTTTTTCTCATTAGCATAAATCAAACAAGTTACAAACAGATTTCTTTTGATTTACAGAGTCTGTTGTAAACTTAAAAGTTGTTTTATGCTAATGAGAATAAAACAACTACCAAGGAGGCAGAATTTAATGTGAAATATGTTCTTTACCTGTAGCCTGCATTCAAAGCTGTTAGAACTGCTGATCTGGTGTCTTCAAACAGGCCTGCAGTTCCAAGACCAACCTTGGGCACTGAAAAATAAGAATAATTATATAACCCTTGAAAAACATGCGAGTGAATTAGCAATCCATTACAGGAAATCTGTATATATCGCCTGTCTGTCTGTCACACCTGTGAGTTGCAACTGTCTGTCTGTCTGTCTGTCTGTATGTTTCAGCTGCTCAATCTCTCACAACTTGTGTTGAGCTTACTCTTATATCCACTGATCAAATTTGTGTGAAGGTCTGGATCCACTTCCTTTGCAAAGTCCCATGTTTCAAAACTTGATGAAAATACTTCAGTGATTGGTTTATTTTGTGATTTACACTCAATGGTCTCTGGGTAGGTCATCACAGTTTTCTGGAACTCCTTTGTCAATTTTATCATATCTTCTTGGTCCTCTACCTATGGAGTAAACAGGTGTAATGCAGTGTTTCTAGTGGTTTGCAGTATGCAAGGATTTTAGGGTGCAAAATTTATTACCCTGAATATTTTGAGACTTTTCCAATATAATTTTTATATGACTTTATGGGCTAGGTATTATGTACTGCATGAATAATAGTTTTTCTTTCAGTGAGGGGTATAAAATTTTTTTAAATATTGCTGGTATATCCACAATATTTTTAAATAATAAACTCAGTATATATTATACCTGTCAAAGGGTATCTATCTGTCAGTATTTTGTGTAGTGGTTGTAGATCACCACATTGCATCCACTAAGACCGCAAGTAGTATTTTTGATTGAAGTCAAAAGTCTAAATTATTTACCTTACTGGTGAAGAATGAGAAGAAAATGATAGGAGATAATTGTTTGGCCTGAAAATTGTTTAATGATAGGCTATTATTAAACCCTAAAAGGAGATAAGAGGCCCAAACGTGTGAAAGGGAAGAAGTCAGTGGCAAAAATTGGTGGGTGGAGATGTGAAAACTTGGATAATATAATAATAATAATAATAATAATAATAATAATAATAATAATAATAATATTAATATTAATAATAATAATAACAATAATAATAATAATAATAATAATAATAATAATAAAAATAGTAACTAATAATAATGAAAAGCTACAACTGCTGAAACGAGCTTGTGACAGGCTAGTTAAAACGAGTGAAGGATAATCAAACCAAGCTAGCTAGTGGTGGGACAAATGCCTGTCATCATGATATCGGCAATTTTTTTAATTTAGTAGTGCAGTAGTCTTCTGAAGAGGATGCTAACTACAGATTACTAAAAAGTGATTGTCTGTAATTAACTTACATCAGTGTCAGGGTTTTCAGGGAGCAGTTCTTCTTTATCTGGAAAAGGATGGAACCACAGTGATATTGCAATGTTAGGACAATCAAACGATCGTACATGGTGCCACCAAGTTTGTGGAATATAGAGGATGTCGCCAGCCTTCAGTACAACCTGACAAAGTAAAGAAATAAGAGTATATTTAAGGAATACAACATCAAAATACAAAACGTACATTTGATTTGAAAACATTTGCTTGGAGAGATTGCATTATTTGTGTTTTGGGATGAAAAATCTCTCAGTGCATGCAGTAGCTTCCTACATGTTCTGCTATCTATGTACCCTGTAAATAACTACTAATATTATTTACACCAAATTTTGCAGCCTACAAATATGTCCCTTTCAAGTTGGGTGCCTAATGAGTCTCCCAATAGAAGGGTGACACTCAAAATTGTTTAGCTAAGAGATCAGATTCTGGAACTTTTGTTCAAAATGCATGTCTCTGTCAATTTCTCTCAGGAGAATAGGGTGCTCATTCTGCATTTGCAACAGCTGCCTAGCTGACAAGATGCAGTTTTTATTGCAAGCTGCTACTCCTCCAGCCCTCCCCCCCCCCCTCCCCCAAACACACACACACACACACACACCCCTTCAATACACACCCACTATCAGCCCTGTAGCATCTAACTAATACGAAGCATATTCCCCCAACCTTATGGAATGGAACCTTGGCTATATCAGGAAATTTAAGGAGATCAACAGCCTCCGGATCAATGGGCGACAACCCAGGAACAGTGGTGAAGTTGTTTGGATAAAAATAATCTGTGTAGTCACTGTCTGCTACCAGGACCACCTTAGTTCCAGAAATGAGAGTCAATAAATTCTGGTATCCATCATGATGGCAGCTTGAGCTGGTGTTACCACTGCTAAACAAAAGGTGTGTACTCGCAATTGTTGACACCATTTCCTCACACTGTAAACAGTATGGGATTCTGACATCCTGCGTCATGTTTGTTTGAGGAAATGGACAGTCCAGATACACTGGCTGACTTTTGTAAATGTCCAAGAATTTCCTCAGGCTCATTGTCTTTTTTATTGGATGCTTGTTCTCATAGCGTTTGGTGTATTCGACATCAAAGATAAGGTCACCATATTTTTCTGCCAGGTGTGACTCATTGCCCCAAAGAGCCACTTCTGGCCAATCTTTAACAGAGCCTCGAATAACAACAGGGCGCAATTTACGTACAAAGTGAGTGTAGAAATCTTTGCCACTAGGCATGTAATCTAACTCTTCAACATAATCTGTCAAAATCGGACTGCCATGTTCTCCAAGTTTCTTCAAATGACCAACTGGTGGATCTGTAGTTACACGATTATCAGTTGCTTCATCCTCTTCTTGATCATCACCTGTGTTTTTCGCACCTTTTTCTTGGCCTTCCTTCGCCAGTTTGGCGGCTTTATCCTCGCTCGATTCACTTGCAAAAGAACCTTCTGCTTTTTTTGTTGGATCGTGCGACGAATGCACTGCGCTTCTTGACTGTGTAGAAGTTTCATAAGCGATCGTCACACCAGGCAGCGACTTCGTATTTAAATGGAGTTCTTGATAGAAGTACGGACCAGCGACGAGCAACACAAAGGCAGAGAGTACGACATAACAAACTGTATATGACATATCTTTCTGTTTTTACTGCAGGGTGCCGAATATTATATAGCCACTTCGCGCTGCCGCCAGTTGTATTGGGCAGTACTTGGTTGTGAAAACCAAATGAACCTTTCAAAATCCACAACCGCTTCTTCTTCCGCACAAGAAAATTATCCAACAAATTCGACCAGCCGACAAGAAGGCAACAAAGAGCTTCTTCTACAATATGGGTAATGCATGAATGTGACAACACTCAATTATCCGTACACGTATTAAAATCCTGCCAGCTGTTGCATTTGTCGAGCGGAAGTAGATTTGGGAATGACAAAGGCTGATGTGTTTATGCGGCTGCTTTGTCCGTGGGTTGTGGTGCTCTAAAGTGGATACGAAGTGGTAAGCGTCCAAGTTTGAGCAACTGACTTGTCCAGTCAAAACACGAAAAGGCGGTCGATCACAGAAAAAAGCAGGCGCTGCTGTCTTGAACGCTCGGGTCCAGGACTTTCCGTCGTAGTTGTCAATTTAAAAGATCTGTCATCCTTCTCAAAACCTGACGTTTAATTTGGATCCCTTGATTAAGCCGTGCTTATTCCTGCAATTTTCGATTTTTCCGAAGTTATACTTTTTCGGCGATACTTTAGTTTCGTACGTGAAGAATAATCACTATAGGGCGAACTAGTGGAACAGCCGTACTTCACTTTCGCAGACATGACATGAAAAAACGATTAAATAAACGCTTCAGATCAGTAATAAGCAAAATATTTTTTAATAAAAATTGCACATGCAATTCCATAAATAAAATGTGAAAAGAAATAAAAGGACTCCTGACCTGTGTAAACTTAAAAATGATTTTTTTCACCTCAAACTCTTCAATTCAAGACGTGGAAAACGTGGACCCAGATGTCAAAAAATAAGCATAGCGCAGTGAAAAAGAAAAAGTCTTGCATCTTACATAAACTGGTCAGATTTTAGTTTAGTTCCCAGCGGCTCCAGAAATAGCGTTTTAGAGAGCAAATTATGAATTATTTTTTGGGGTACATGCATTTTCCCGGCCCATAGAAGCTCGCGCATTCGGAAACCGGGGTCAGATTTTCTCCCGATCCGCCACTGCGGTGAGTAAAATTATATTAACTCAATTTATTAACTGCGAACGAGTGGCGCTCGTAAGAGCACTTGCTATCTCGCGTTACAAATTTTCGCAGTACTGCACACAGAAAAGATCGATCTGAAAGTTGTTCGTAGCTTCAAAGCTCGTGGCAGTGCGAGATTCACCCCGAGGGGGGTACTCCTCAAAATTTTGGGGGGAGTGTGCCGCCCGGGACTGAAAACCCTTACCCCATTTCAGACCAAAATTTGCAATTTTTGACCCTATTTCAGACCAAAATGCGCAATAGTTCGACCCTATTTCAGACCAAATATCAAAATCTCCGACCCTATTTCAGACCAAAGGTTAAAATCGATACCCTATTTGAGACTAAAATGTTGAAAATGATACCCTTTGGAGCGGCACATACCTATATGGCTCATATATGGGAGTACCCCCCACCCCCCCCCTCGGGGGGGGGGGGGGGAATTCACTGACGACGTCTTGCATGCAGCCATTGCAAATTTAAATGCGCCACCTGCTACTCATCTACTGAATTTGAATAGTGGACTACAGGGAGACATTCAGTGAGGAAATAGATAAATGTAAAGGATAATTTTTCATTTTTGGAATAGATGCGCCCTCGACTGAGTTCTTGAGTGAGGGAGGGATAACGGAGGGACGAAGTCATGGGTGATGACGATGAGGAAGTTGCCAGTGAGTGTTTGGATAGTGGATCGGTGATGAATAAAGCCGTGAGTGGTTTTGCAAAGCAGAAAGGGGGTTCTCGCTCCAGAGCTTTGCGCCAGTTTTTCTGCGCTTGGAACGGTGAGAGTGAACTAAGAGTTGGCGAGTGATTCGGGAAAGTTATTGAGAGTGAGTCACAATAAGTGCATTGATTGAATGAGTATAAGAGAGTGCGTAGCGATTGCCAATTCACCGAATGAGCGCGATGAGTCAGTGAGTGGGTGCCACAGAGAAAAGGTAGAAGTGGGTGAGTGGATTGAGTGATGTCCCGGATGTGGGTGAGGTGTCAAAACGTCTCATCATCATTTATCAGAATTGAAAGGAACAAGCGAGTGATAAAAGTGAACAGGTGCACAAAATTATTATCTCCTTACCTTATGAAAAGGGATCTCCGCGATTCTTGGAAATTTTTCAAGGTCGACCGCTTCAGGGTCTATGGGTGACTCGATGTTAACAGTAGTGTGATTTTGAGGGTAGAACAGCTCCACGTACTCGGGGTCCGCAATCAAAATCTCTTTAGTTCCCGCTATGACACTGAGAAAGTTCTCGTAGCCATCAAAATGACAGCTTGAGCTGGTGTTTCCGCTGCTGAACAGCAAATGTGCGCTACCTATGGTGTCGAGAATCTCGTCGCACTGCAAGCAATGTGGAATTAAAATGTCGTCGATCATTTTACTGTGGATGAAGGGGCAATCCAGATAAACGTCTTTTGTTTTGTAAATATTCAGATACTCTGCTAAGCTCATGGTTCTTTTTACCGGAAATTCTCCTTCGTATGTCTTGCTGAATTGAACATCAAAAACTGTTGAGCCATATTTTTCTTTTAGATACGACTCATTTGACCAATGCTGAACAGCCGGCCAATCTTTGACGGCCCCTCGCAGAATCAAAGGACGACGTTTTCTCAAGAAATGTCTATAAAAATCCTTTCCATTGGGCACATAATCCAATTCTTCGACTTCATCTTCGATAATTTTCGAACCATGCTCGCCCAGCTTCTTCAAATGGCCTACTGGTGGTTCACGGTTGTTTTTCAAAGTTTTGTCATCGCCTGTGTTGATATTAGACACCTCATCAGGGCCTTCCTTGTCAGCTGCCGATGTTTTCATTTTGCTATCCTTGTTATCGTCATTTAGGTCTTTTTGTAAATTAACCGGCGACATTTTGCCATCAGAATTCGCCACCGCTGAACATTCGTGTTCGTTTGATTTCCCGTTCGGTTGATGACACTTCTTCGGTAAATTCTCGCTTATTTTTGAAAGGAGAAATCCTTGCTCATCATCATTTTCTTGCCATTCACACGCTCCGAAGGCGATGGCCACGAAGAAAAAGGTAAAGCTAGCCTTCCACATTGTGGGTGCGAAAATCGGCTCTTTAGCTTTTTTTATCTTTGGTCAGTGCGATCTTCTGCTAAGTGAAATCCGGTGAAATATCTTTGTTCTTTTATGCGCATAATATAGTGACACTTCCTGAGCTTTCCATTTCCAGTTTTCTTATTAGAATGCATAAAGATCAATAAAGAATGCTAATAGAGCCCACTGTACGTTACACATCTGTCGACTCCTAATGGTGGCTATTCACTTGATGACCAATAAACTTAAAAATGGTAATGAACTTCAAAATGCAAATATGTACACACACACACACACACACATACATATATATGATTTGATGCCGTTATATATAACACCAACAATTCGGAGGAGCGTACTGACATGCAATTAGCGGGATCATACGGATGGATTCGATGTGTGCCGTCAAATTGGCACGACAAAATAAACCGGTCGCCGAGTTTAAAAGAATCACTTGATATATTGCTTTGCACTAAATAAAATTCTTTACCAGTTCCCCGTGTCAGAGTGGAAGTTCAATTACTGGTATTAATGTACGAGTCAATTTCAAACGATATCATCACTTTACTTTGCGACCGCTGACCAACATCTTGTCGACTGATCAAATGCCCTCAACATCAAAGGCTGACATATTTATGTGATGCGGTAACGTTTTGGGGTCGGTTGTCAGTCGAATGGACCTCTTAGCCATCAGACAAAAGTGGTATTAATTTACAACAAGAGAGGAGGTGCTTGATCGCCAAGTTTAAAATCATACGTACCTTTTAGGGATCAAAATAAGCTCGGCCCACGCCTGTTTTAATACTTCTAAGGGTCAAAAGAAAAATTCCCAAGAGCACTCCCCATTATTTATGAAGGATTTGTCCCTCCCCCACGTCCAGACGCGCAAACCATTGATGTTGAACTAGCTCACTTCCCAAAACCACATCATAAGCCATTTCCAAAATACCTGTTGAAACCGAGCCCTAATGCGAAACTTTTCTTATGAAAATGAGTTGACATGCATGAAAACGAAGACTAATTTTCATAAGGAATGATTCGCACTTGACCTCGTTTTAAAACACTCGGAAATGGCTTCTTTACACAGAAGAAGTTTATGCATTATCTTCTCCGACAAGTACTGTAATAAAATGTTGAACAAAATCTGACCACACAATAAGTTCACTGTGATCTAAGTATTTATTGTACAGAGGAATTCAGTAATTCTATTTTACTTAATTACAAAGAGATTACAAGAATCCTAATTCGTATCCATTCTGGCCTAATTCTCCCAACCTGGCATGAACAAAATGTAGAGTAATATTTTGGAGTGATCAAGTACAATTAATTACAGTAAACACAGATCATTTCAGCCTTGCTCGATAAAGCTGATTGACCTTGAAACTCTCACCACGTCACTCAAGATTCCGAAGGACGAGTTTTCGTTTTTTTATTTATTTTTTTAATGGTTCTTTTTAAGGTGCTGCTACCAGAGGCTACGACACTGCGAGATAAGGTGCAGAAGAAATTGCGCATTACACGCTCTCTTTGCAACTTGTCTCGCAACAAAAAATTGTGAGACAAGATGCAGGGAAAGCAATCTTTTTTTTTCTTGCGTGCAAGTCGCAAAGTGGTGAGCGTCTGACAACCCACAACAATTTGCAATTGTAATATCAGTACAAGTAGTTTTGAGATCAGAGAGAATACCTGACGGAAAAGCTGCACATATCATTGGACGAGAAACGGTACAGGACTGTTAGTTCTACTAGAACTTGCAAACTATTTACAGTGTCAGGTCATCCAATCTTGAATATGCAACGAATTTTTGGGGAGAAAGAAAAACAGAAGCAAGAACAAAATACGAAAAATTGACAAACACCACGTCTCCACAAAAATCGACGAAAAAGAAACACGAATATAATCGATAAAAATAATTATTCAATTTAAAATCGATAAAATGAGTAAAAAAAAGTTTAGGTCACAATGATGGCTTTTTCTCACATTCGGGTGAATTTTCGTCTGATCTGAAAATGGCGGATTAACAATTTCAGGTGTGCAAAGGAGAGGTTGAGACGGTTCTGGCGGAGAATCCGAGTCAGCGGTTTTCATAACAGCAAGATCAAACTTAAATAGTAAATAAATAAACTATAAACGTATATACCTATTCATGCGGTGTATAGCCACGTGAACCAGACAAAACGTTATCAGAGATGTAGCTGCTCAGATAAAAGCTTATTGAACTATCAATTCTCACTACATCACTCCTTTCTGTTCTTCCTGCAGGGTTGGGAGAATTTGCATCATAAGTGGGGGTTACTTGGCAACATTAACTTTCACCTAAAAACCTCTCATACAGGGATCTGGAGTAAAGAAAATTTACTTCCTGATTGCTTGGGTAGTAGGAGACTTACTGTAAGATTAGTTTTATACTTGGTCCCTTCTGTTGTTTGTGCAAAGAGATTCACAAAGTTTTAAAAGCAGTTGAACCAAGCCACTTTTAGTTTTTGAAGCATTCAGAGACAACTTATAATAAAATTCTTTTCTTCTGGCAGCATGGTAATATTGTGAATTAACTGTGCAAAATAAAACAATGTACAGAATAAAACGTTTTGGACAGTATTGCGGAATGTTCCTTCACTATCCATAAGAATAATACATGAAAATTTTTCATGTGCACAACCGTCAAACAAATAACAAAGTAGGATATTTCTAGATGATGAAAGGGTAGCTTCTTACAAGACTCTATGGTCATATGCTTCGCATTATACATATATATCTTTCTCAAATAATTATTGCCCTCTTTTAGTGTAAACTAAAGGATTACTCTTTTTCATACAAAATATAATGGCAGTCAAATTTGTAAAAACAATGAAAAAAGGTGATAAAATCTACAAACCAACAATGTGGTCGGGGTCACGACATGGAAGTGCACGGTGCAGCCGGCGACCCCATCTGGGTTAGAACTTTGTCGAGCCATTGTAGGGGGCCATTTAGATGCAACTCGATCCAACAGGGTGTGCTGGTCACAGTCTGGCGCCGGTACTCTGCCCCCCAGCCTTTCACAAAGGACATTCGGATTGTACACATGCGTGTCAGAGCATATACTGCTTCAAAGCCCTGATTGACAGACTGGGACAATAGCTGAGCGAACTCCTGGTTATTGAAGATTTTCAGATTGCAGCCCGGTGGGATTTTGCACACTGTCGCTGGGTGCCAGCCATAACGCTGGTTACAATTGGGACTCTGCACAAAGATGCTGCTGTCACTTAAACACTCGGCGAACACCTCACCGCCGATATAATAGAGACGCACACCTTTGCCTACATGCTTTCGTGTCATCTCAATCTGTGGGTTTCGGTTGATATTGGATAGCATCCCTAAGCAAAACCTATCTGAACTGGAAGGGTCTACAAATCCGTCCACGGTGAGACTTGGCTGCGAGGCATGGAATGGCTCCCCCACCCTTGTATTCATCTCATAATAGGATATCGAACACCAGAAGGCAGGTTCTGTGTACTGAACTGGTTGGGCATCTGATGGCAAAATTTACGTGTCAGCTACAAAGTAATAATCGGTTTTGCATGAAAATCAAGAAATCCTTTACTGGGTGAAAACCTACCCAGGCGGCATTTGTAAGGGGCATAAATAATCGTTGTATTGCACAAACAAATTTATGTTACTTTCTGAGCCTTTCACTCCCAAGAGTGATCAACTTCAATTTTCTCCCTCAGTTTCTCATCAGAGATATATCATACAGTAAGGAGAAGTTGGCTTCAATTTTTGATACCTTTCTCAGATGAAAGCTATCTATCAATTCTCACTACATCTCTCATACATTTTCTTCTTAAAGGTTGAGAGAATCTAGATTTTGAATGGAGCCCCTCAGTGTGAACATCCCACAAACTGTCTCTCAAGCCTGGTGTAGCTGGAATAATATTTAAGTGACTATAGTCATGAATGTAATACAAAAAAAGGCAAACTAAAAAATCACATGTGCAGTATTCCCTATCACAAACATACTGTACATCAATTTCACATCACTTACCCACTAATGAAGGGTCCGGGGACATTTGTCCTGGGTCTAAAAAGTTGAAAAACAGTTTTTATTATATACACAGTATGCACAAAACAAACAAAAAAATGTGAGAGTGACTACTTTTAAAGCCACTTCAATCCAAACAGATTCATTTATAAGAGTAACTGAATGGAATACAGGACTGTCAAGAGTGTGGCAAGGAAGGCTTGGAATACACACACAGAACTGATTTATTGCCTGATACATGTACACACTAAAATGTTATGGCTCAAAGTGATCAAATAGGGAGGTATTATTACAAAATGAATTGCCTGTCATTTGGAAACCAGAACCAAACCATGCAAAAGGAGGTTAAGTCATTTATAGCAGGTAGGCTGGTAAGTCTAACAAGGTTTATCAACACAAACCTAATTTTGTACAGAACTGCTTTGGAATTCATACACACATAGTGGAAGACATACAGGTATTTCATTGGCATGTACATTCAAAAAGAATGTTACATTATCCAATATTGCATCAAGTAAACCGTTTTGCTTCACTGACTCATCGGAGATGCACACTTACTTTATAAATCAGGGGATTTTAAACAACAATTCTGTCAATGTTCTTACCGGTTTGCATACTTTGGGGGTTGTCGCCTGACATATCAGAGCAAGCATCTTCTGACATGTACCCTGGTGATGGGTCTGAAATAAAGTTACACAAGGTATCAAGTGGGTGGCTATGTGTACAGAGTTGGTGCCCAAGTGTGTAACAATCGTCCGGCGGCTTCAACATGCGTTCAGCAACTCGCTCATTAGTTTTTCACACCCGCATCTGCTGCTGTTCCTAATAAGAAACCTCGTGCACATCAACTAACAAAAAATGCCTTTTCAACAAACTGAGGCCCTCCTAGATTTAAAAACGGATATATCTGCTCAGCAACATTAAAATGTTGATTGCTTGACTGAGTAGTCTATACTCATATTGTGCCTAATAAGTAATGAAAATGCCAAGAATAGTTTTCATGCTAGTAAAAGTAGCACTGCAAAGCAACAAAAATTTACAAAGCAACCCCCTCCCCCACATATTTTGTGCCTTTCTGGCAATACTGAAAGTCACTGACATTTTCACTGATCTGAAAGTATGGCTATTGATGTATTTGGTGTGCAAAAATTAGGCCCTATGTACAGAGGAAGACTTAGCATTGTGACTGTTTGAAATCAACAGCAAAGATGTCTTGTTTATACAATAAGAAAATGCTATTTGCTACCGTGCATGACTGTGAAAGTGGCTCATTGGACAAGTGCTGCATGCAGACATTTCACGGCTCACCTGGCAGAGGAAACGTGGGTTCTTGAACCGGGAAAGATGTGTTTTCAGGTCTGGCATACTCTCGTAAATCTGGCAATTCTCGAGGAGGCTCAGATGTTTGTCGTGGAACAAGGACAGGTGGCAACACTAAAGGACAGAATTATTTTTCATCATTATTACTAACAGTACAATAGGCCACTTTGCATCACTTTGGTCACATTGCAATTGCCTCTCTGGAGAGCAAGCCATCCAGACTTTGACACTAAACACAATAGAGAGGCACAGCATGAAGCAAAAAAGTTCAAAGCATATTTTTTGCTCTTCTGGGCCTCCCTGTCTGAAATTATTGCATGATAAATATTGCAAGTTCATATTATCAAAATAATTTTAGAGTGAATCTGCATATGTTTTGGGATGCTTTTTAACAATATTTGGACTGTCTGGTTCATAGAGAGAAGGGCAAAACTATGCCTCAAACGTTTCTGTTTCATGCCATGCCATGCTATCCACCTTTGGTTGTCAAGGAAATTCTGGATGGCTTGCTCTCCAAGGAGGTAGTTGTTATGGGAGAATATCATGTAACCAAATTGATACATAATTTAACTACTATATAGTATAGCCAGAAACAAACAAAACCAGAAACCAATACAATACAATACATAAAAGCCAACCAGAAACCAATACAATACAATACAATACATAAAAGCCACCCAGTCAACATGGAGCTACAGTCAAAGGACCAATCTTGTAAGCAACAGCTCTAGTTATGACCACTATTGTGAAACCCTGTTTGAATTGTCACTCAAACTCTGTAATGAAAAGCTCTTGTAAGCGACTGTGACCACTTTGGGAATTACCAACTGGTCTTCTTTGTTTTATGCTCTTGTAAGTGACCACTCAAAAGGTCTGACTCGTATTAGTCAACACTTTACTGAAACTGAACACTACTTGGTTGCATTTACGGTAATAATATGACATATATTGTTAATGGTTTGTTTGATAGGATCTCTATCTAAAAGTTAAAGGAATTTTGGCGGGAGCATATGGGCAGCTTCATGCTAAAAGATCTTGTAAGCGACCAGCCTCTACTGTTTCAGTGTGTGATCGCTTACAAGAGCCCATTCTCGTAAGCGATCAGCTCTAGTTACAACTACATTTTTTAACTCCCACGGCGGTCGCCTACGAGAACTTGACTGTATTTGTACTACAAAAGTTGACACAAAGAAAACCAGCAAGCTAAAATTGCATGTATCTCTTGCTGTGTCCAAGATGTTCAGATTATCAGTATTCTTTTAACACTATGAGCACATGCTACACATGTGCTCATACATTTTGTTAACCCCTCCCCCGCACTCAAACACACACAGATCCTGAGACTTTCAGGGGCTCCACTCACAAACAAGGTACAAAATCATTAGATAATTTATTATCCAGCATTGATACAATTCAATGGCTTCAGTTGGAAAGAGTTTTCAGCCAGTACTCAGGGTAGTGACCACTAAACTATAAAAGTCAAAAAGAAAGTCGTTCACTGCTTCTCACAAGTTTAACCACCACCAGGTCGCCATTTAAAATGCTACAAACTTATGTATCCAACTTATGCTTCCCCTTGTTAATTGTTCACCAAACTGTGACACAACGATTTCATAACACCTCGTGGTTTATTTGATTCAAAACTTCCTATGATTGGCTAATTTAGTTGGCTTTGTCTGGGTGACATTCTGTCAGAGGAAGACAAAAGTCACACGAGGCAATGAAAGGGTTAATATGCACAAGAAAATTATAACTTGAATGTTCAGCCCACCAAATGCTGACACACAAGGTTGCAGTGTGACTCTAGCAGACACAAAGTTTACCCATTTATTAATCACACTGTTTTGTCTGCTCCAGTATAACACCACAATGACTTTCATGGTCTGTTTGCTTCTTATATGCCTGGCACTAGTTAGCATCCTAACGTTTGAATGCTTAATTCTCAAACCTCAAACATTTACAACAGCCATTTATACATAGTTACACTAGAACATTCACATGTACATTTTCACTGGGAATTCAAGAAAGCCTTTTTTTATCCATTACCTTTCATTATGCTTCACTTCACCCGGCTGAAGAAGAGTAATTGCCATCACTCACACAAAATTTCTTCTCAAAAGGTTAAGACAATCTGCACTTGGGAGTGACGAGCTCAAGGCATATGACAAGACAACTGAGAAGTTATCAGAATCTTTTGGAACACTACACACACCCCTCCCCCCCAAAAATAGAAATAAATAAAAATAATATAAAGAGAAAATAGGTCAGCCGTACATGTATATGCTCATGTTCATAGAATTTTATGTTCAAATACTAACAGTAGAGTGGGCTATGGCAAGCTCTACTTTGACATAACAATAATTAGCTTGACCTGAACCAATATTTTACCAACATACACACATTGGTCACGTTGCTCCTGCATACAATGCATGGGACATGGGACATGTCAGCTTTCGAAAGTCAAATAATCAATATGAGCCCAAACAGAATATAACATTGATAAGTTGTAGATCAAGTTGCCCAAAAATGGGAAAGTTGGAAATGGAATATTGCTTTAAAAACAGAAACAAGTTTAACCATGTGCATTGACAAACAAAAGGTCATTCACCATGTGGTTCAAGCTCGTACCAGCATAAATACCTATAAAATGTAGACAACATGTACAAAATTTGTGAGCATGTACCAGCTTAGAGACATAAGAGGTGATGTCAAAAGCTATCAAAAATAGGCTTTACTCAGAGTAGCCTGGTATTTAGGAAATACAACAAACAAACTTTGTTGATTGTTATCGAACTCAGGGCTTTATCATGTTTCATGTAAAAATGTGGTCACTGCTGATAAGAAACACTGTCCAATAGCATACCTCAGGTGATAATAACTAAAAGATAATTTTGGCAGTTCAAGCTGGGATTAAGATTAAAACAACATTCACTAAAGGTTCAATTCCTTGAGGTTTTAACTTCTTAGAGCTTATAAAGCTTTCTGAAAAAGACAAATGTGTCTTGGACTGCTTGAATACCCTTTTGCTGTGATAACATGTTACAAACAGAAGCAGAGCTTATGTGCCAAAACATTGATTTCTGAAAGTGCTGAGTACAAGTAACTGTTGATTGCATTCTATATACAGTACTTTCAGAAACCTGCTTTATTTATATGACAAAGTCATTACTACGTACAAGGCTTTGCTGCCAACGTGTTTTCCTGTTTTTTTTTTTTTTGGTAGACACATGATGACGGTTGATAACTACAGTATTTAGAGATATACAGTATGCCAAGCATATGGACAGTAGTTTGTTTTTAATGAGGACCCACACAAACACACAATCCTCATTTCATGACACTAAGAAAGGAAACTCCGGATTAGATAAAGATCCACAAATATGCCTCCCAGCTATCTGGTATCTTCTCAAACATCTCTTCCAAGCTAAATCAACAGAAGAACGCACTTTACTAAATCACTCGAGTATCTTCTCTTCAGAAAACCAAAAGTAGTTGAATTCTGCCGTACGTTCAGACTCGGTTAACACTGGTCTCAATCAGGTTAGAAGTGTGAACAGTCGACGTTTTCTTGCGTCGCTCCGCGCTAGTACGAACTTTGTACCGATTATCCTAAACACCAATCTTAGTGCGGAAACTTGAATCGATCCCAGTATCATCTTTGATTTTTGTCGAATATACGAACGTGTTCGTGAAAGATAAAGACTGTACTCAGCCGTGAGTAACTTCTTCAATCATTAAAACACACATCTGAATACCAGCGACTACTTGTTTACGCTGTATATGTACATTACTACTATATACCTACTGAAACCATACCTACTATACCACAATCGTTACGTTCTCTGGCCACTGAATGAGATAAAAGACGAAGAGTCCTCCCACAGCCGAGGTTTCAGAGCGCAATGTTGTCGCTCGGAAATACGACAACACACCCAGATATGCGAAAATTCCGTTCACAAGACACATGTGTAGATGACTCGGACAGGGAGAAAGCACACAAACTTCATTCGATCATGATTGAAAGAGTCGATAGTTCACGGTGTCTGAACACTTATGATTCAGGCATTTATCCATGAAACTGTCAGATCAAAACATCACATGGACGTAAAGCACAGAAGTTTCTCAACGATCATTCAATTAGGTTCAGATATAAAACTCACCTGGAGTCTCTACTCTCTGGTAATGGAAAGGATTCACACAGACTTCGTCCTTCTTCAAGCTGAAAGCAAAGTCACAACCTTCCACAGGCCTCAGTTCGTGATGGCTTTGAAGGTCGGGCCATCTCCAAAGTCGACAGTAGATAACGTGAGGCAAACCTTTGCGATGCGACACTTGCAAACGACCGTCTAAACTGCGAGGAATCTTTACACATTTGGTCGGAATACCTGGATTGGTAATGGCTTTCTCTAGCTCTTCCAATCCCCCTGTTTTCTTGAGTTTCTTCACTAAGCTCTTCACAGCCTTTTCGGCCCATTTTTCATCTTCGTCCGTTCCTCGCTTCCAACCAAGCAAGCGTTTGACAATCGGTGGAGTGAAAGGTAGCAGCGACGTCATACCGAAAGCCTGCGAGTCTGATCAGGCCGAGAATCTAGTACAACGAACAGAAAATCCTGAAGTTAAAGTGCAATGCGAGTGATGGAGACTCTTGAACATCTTCTTCCCTTGTGTGTTGAGTCAATTTTGATTGACAGCGAAGCTCGCTCTGATAATTGACAGGAGGTCAAGCCTCGCTTGGCCAATCACACATTAAGTACTCGGGAAGACCACGCCCACGCGCAAACACAATAGCATACGTCATAGCGGGCGATCCAAAATAACCGGCTCGTACGGTCGACGGAGCACGTCGTTTCCGGATATTTCTTAAAAACGCAGAAAATAATCTTGATCACCCGAGAAAATTCCAGTGCCAAGCGTCGGCTTATTGGAGGGCGTCAGTAACAGGACTTCTTGCCCGGGAAGGGGTGGGGGAGGGGGGGGGGGGTGGGGTGGGGTGGTATTTGGTCTGGAAATTAGGCTGTAAATGTTGGGAGAGTCTACAAATGATCGAAAATAACATATTTATGGTCTGAGACTGGATAAAATCGCATATGTTGATCTAAAATAGGGTAGATACTAACCTAAAAAAGAGGAGTACCTCCCACCCTCCCCAACCCGGGACATCTTGACATATATTTTAGGCCCCGCCCACACGTACGTGCTACATCGGGCGGAAAATTTTCAGCTGTACGTTTTAGATTAATGAAAAA
The DNA here is from genome assembly GCA_964036295.1 of Plumapathes pennacea. Classification (NCBI taxonomy): domain Eukaryota; kingdom Metazoa; phylum Cnidaria; class Anthozoa; order Antipatharia; family Myriopathidae; genus Plumapathes; species Plumapathes pennacea. The sequence goes on along the minus strand of OZ038463.1, from coordinate 5,988,385 downwards.
AATTGCGTTATAAACCGACTCATTAGACGGAACTGAGGCGAAACCAGCACACCGCATTACGGCCGCATTACGGCCGCATTTTGACCGCCACTGCGTCACAAAAATGACCCCGCCTTCCGCCCATTATGCGCGCACGACCGAACTTCTTACGCATCCGCCCACAATTTCCCGCCGCACGTAGAAACTTGGGTGGGGTAAGTGCCAGAACGAAGGGTCAAAAATCGTATACGCCGCGCGGAAAATAGAGCGACCGCAAAAATTGAAGGCTCCCCTTCTTCTCCCCACCCCCCCTCCCCCTCCCCCGGCCCCCAGCGTCCTTTTGCGCTCGCCCCAATTCTCGCGCCGTCAAAAATCGAAAGTTTTTGTACGGGAAACGCTACGGAGGCTAATTTTTCAGTAGAGGTTCGATTCGTGCTCTCCCGCCATCCGCCCGCATGAGTTTTCTGGCCAAAGATCATAGCATGAGAAAGGCCTGGACGTCGAGGTCTGGACGCGAGCAGCGGAGTTGACAAGTTGCGGGCACGGATGGGGCGCCGATACTCTTTGATGTATCAAATAATCGGTTTGCAGAAGTTGAACTTTACATTATACAGAAAAATTATGCACCGTTCAACTTTAACTGAAAGTGGCTATTTGATACAAGCGTGATAATGATGTACAGTGGAACCCGCTCTGAGCGACCACCTCAGAGTCTAAAGACCACTCACCAAATGACCAATTGGTCCCTCAATCAAATTTCTATTAAGTAAAGCCTCTCGTAATCGTCCGCGACCACCTTTAAGGCTCACCGTTTTTCTATTTTTTTTTTTTTTTTTACCTCCGGCAAGCGACGGCTCTATGCTCCCACAGAGCAATTTTCTGAGCAAGCACTAACTTCCTTGCAGCATGTACGTGCAACACGTTGGTTTCTTAAAACTCAAGGTCTTAACTGCATTATTTGACACTGGTTGTGGCTCAAAGCTGTATCTCACATTAGGCCTCACATTGTGAGAAATTCCCGTAAGCGAACACTTAAAGCCAAAGGGTGGTCGTTTAAGGGAGGTTCCACTGTATTCCACTCAAGAATTTGTAACGGGGAGGCTCCGCCCAGGCTTTTTTTCTTTTCTTTTCTTTTCTTTTCTTTTTTTTTTTAAATCCCTTAATACCTTTCAAATACCATTCTAGGGTCGAAATGGTAACCCCTTCACATACCTCTAGTAAAATATTGCACCCTTTTCACGCCTTTCAACAGGAACCGGCCAGAAAACTGCACGCAACTTGCTCGGCAACGTTACTTTTGCGAACTTCTCAGTCGTCGAGTTTCAGAACCTCTGTGAAATGCCAATATGATTTTCCTTTGGCCAGCTCTTCTTACCGACGCCTTCAAATACCAAAAAGCATCGTTTTTCTATACCTTTTTTTTAATACCAAAGGCTTACATGAAAAGGGACCCCTTTTGGGCGGAGCCTCCCCGTATAGTCGATCACAGGGAGTGCTCCCCTCCCCTCCCCTCCCCCCCCCCCCCCCCATCTCCCCCGACTTACCCACATAATATTCGTAGCCTACTCCAAAAGGGGGATGGCCAGCCATCCAATCTGACTCCCTAAACCCGCCCCTGATTGCAAATTGATTAACAGTTTCATTCGGGGATTACGGCGCGAGTTTCTAGGGTGGGGGAGGGGGGTTGGGGTTCGTGGGCATTCTCCCAAGGAAATTTTTGAAGTCTGGGGCCGTTCGATTGGCTCTACTCCGGAATAGGAGTAGCGCTGCTGTTCGGTAAAATTATTTGGTTTGCAGCTGATTATGGTTGGATGAATCAGGATCTGTTTTTATAACAATTTCGAATAAAATCTCCCCCAGAACAAGCAAAACTTTGGGTCATTTTAGCTATTCCTATTCCGGAATAGACCCAATTGAACGCACCCTTAAAGTGACATTTCCTGGATTTTCAGGGTTCTCTTGAGCAAAAATAAACGGCCGAACCCCCTCCCCCCTCCCCTGGATCCCGCACAATATTTAAACAAACGGAAATACGGTCACGATAAAACCTGGGGTTCTTGAATGACTTGTACCTAGGGCTGGCTCGAAGTAATGACCCTTTTATATACCTCTAGTAGGAAAAATGCCAGCATTTTATGCCTTTGGACGGGAAGATATCTACCCATAGGGCCGCACGCGACCGACTCGGCAGCCCAACTTTTGCGAAGACCTCTATAATCAGAGTACGAGTTTGAGAAAATACGATTTTACCTTGGTCAGCTGACCCTTTAAAAATGCCAGATTGCGTCGTTTTTCTTTTTTTCCTATCCCGCCTCTCTTATACCTCCCCGGAGTGGCCGATCACACCCCCCCCACCCTCCCCCCCCCCCCCACACACACAGTTTTATTGCCATTGGCTCCCGCATTGGGCTAAGCCTGATCGCTCGCATAAAGCAACGATTTCTCCCGCAAAACTATCCGACATATAACCAAATCATAAAATCAGGCTGTCAGGCATCACCTTCAAGATGGCCGCTGATGTGATGTGTCCGGATGCCGCTCACAACTTCTCAAGTGCAAAAGGCACTTTGTTGCCAATGAATATGTCGAAGAAGCCGTCGTTTTTCTCTGGGTGCTTAGTTATTATCCCCGAACGAAGTGAGGGAAATACTCACGACGCTAATGCAGTAGTATTATCGCCTTATCGGAGACTCCAAGCGGGTCGCCATCTCGAAATCTAATGTTCGTCTGTCAGTCTGTCAGTCTGTCGTGCTACCTCGTCCCCAGTTCCTATCGCGTCGCTGCAGAACCAATAGCAAAGGCCGGATCGATCACGTGTGGCCCTGTAGTTTTACTCGCAATAAGAGAAATTAGATTGAACGAAGTAACTGCAGTATATCGTAGCTGTGTTCACGAAAATGGAAAACTTGAAAACTGGAAAACTTGAAACACAACAGTCTCGCGAAGCTCGTCTTCAAAAGAGAAGGGAACAGGTACGGGCAAGGCGAAGTTGTGAAACGATCGAACAGCGCCAAATGACGACAATCATGTTATGACCGACAGCACGAAGCGTGCCGAAGAAACGACTCCGCAAAGAGAACAGCGCCTGAAAGCAAATCGGGAGCTTCAGAAGCAAAGGCGGGCCGAAGAAAATACTCCGCAAAGAGAACAGCGCCTGAAAGCAAATCGGGAGCTTCAGAAGCAAAGGCGGGCCGAAGAAAATACTCCGCAAAGAGAACAGTGCTTGAAAGCAAATCGGGAGCTTCAGACGCCGTTTTGTGTTAAATTCAGATAGTTATTCAGAAAGGACAAGCAACAAAGGTCTGTCAGTGGAAATCGAACAATCACCGTTTGTAACTCGATCACTTCAAGAATGTATTAAAATCTGCTTGTTGATCATTTTCCCTCGAAGTATTGTTTTAATACTCTTCTGTCGTCAGTTTCGGCTACCGTATTCGCTCAGAGCAATCGGAACTTAGAGTCTTGAATGATTTAGTTAGATGTCTTATTTTTTCTTTCAAAACAAAAACTGTAACAAATGCTGTAATCTGACACGCGGTGATTGCAGCGAGAATCGTTCACAAGCCCTTAGAAGTATGACTAGGTCTGAAGCCCGTGTATAATTTGAAGTACCCTGCGAGCAGAACCTCCTTCACTCTCTCTACGTTGGAAACGAAGGAAGAATAAGAAGGCTCTGCCAACGAGCTCCATTTTCTCCGTTGAGCATGCGCGAGCCCTATGCGACCAAGCCTGTCGAAGTCTCGTTTCAAAGAAAACCGTGGGCACAATAATAGTCAGCAGTTTACCGAACTGCACGTGCGGGGCAGCCCCGACTCGTATGACCGGTTTATTGAGACAAAGAAACTGGTTTGACTTATCCAAAAGTTTGGATAAACGGCTCACGCATGCTCAACGAAGAAAGTCGAGGACGTTGGCAGAGTCTCCGACGTTTACTCGGAGACTCTGCTAGCAGGGTAAATTTGAAGTAAACCGTTCAAGTTTTGCTTTGGTTCTGCCGGGAGAAATCATGCTGTTTTGAGCGGGTTCAAATACAAAACAATTCGAGTTCATTAAAATATGCATGCCAGAGTCTTGTGCATGCAGTCCAGAGTAAAAACAGATCGCACAGGAAGCCTATTTAATTGTACTGCCTATGAATTCAAAATTGGAAAATCAGTGTTCCTTTTTTCCCGTACTACGGCGGTCGACTACAAAATTTAAGTATTAAATTTTGAGAACGTGCTTGGCAGATTGTATGAATTAATTTGACGTGCCGACCGTGGGAAATGCGTACGGCGTCACTCATTCGACACTTTTTTCAACGCAAAAGTATAACACACACCATTCTTTTTCTCCTTCTTTTGCGTGTAGCACTTGACTTCGAAGAAAAGATTGCGCCAACATTTCGGTAAAACAAAGGCTGCTCTTGTTGAGCGGTACTAAAGTAAAAGTCCAATCAATGGCAGAGTGAGGGGGTATCTGCGATTATTGCGTTCGACGAAGGAGAACGCAACCCTAATCTCAACCGGATTTGGGTACCGTGGGGTCGATGGGATACCTGTCACGTGCTTTCCGTAGCCGCGAGAAATCGAGATTTTTCGTTGGTGGGCGATGTTCCAAATCTGCGCCATTTTGAATAATTACTATAAGCGCTCTGTGTCGCACGAGTGGCTCTGAATGATCACACTGAGGTCTATCAAGGCAAAGACACCTACTTTTCAGTAAAAGAAGCCAATATCTGGATGATAAGGGCAGCACGACAGCAAGAATTCCACAGAAAAATGTAATGGACTCGCGATTGCCGTCGCGCTTTGTGTCGCACGAGTGGCTCTGAAGATCACACTGAGGTCTATCAAAGGCAAAGACAACTACTGTTCACTGAAAGAAGCCAATATCTGGGATAATAAGGGCAGCACGACAGCAAGAATTCCACAGAAAAATGTAACTCGACTCGCGATTGCCGTATTTCAGTTTCTGCGTTGATGAAAATATACTCAATATGCAACCGACACTTTACTTATGTTCCAGATACTTATCTGGAAGAAATATACGGCTTTGTGGAGACATAGGTATCGCGGTGATTCAATAGCAAACCACAGGATGGTCGAATTGTGAAACTCTCGTGTGCAACTCAACTTATTTCTCGGCGACGAAGGAAAAAGTGTGATCTAAAATCACACTTGACCATGTCTTACAATTTTCGTATATCTTCAAAGAATTAAAACAAAATAAAAAGAAAGAAAGAAAAAGAAAAGAAAAGAAAAAGAAAGAAAGAAAAAGTTTTGGTTTAATATTGCTTTGCCGGGGTTCGAACGCGGACCGAACGGTCTTCGTGCTGCTCACTTCCGGTTTCAGACGAAACCCACGAACTTTTCGAGATCGTTATAGGGAAAAGTATTTTAGAACAAAAACAACTGCAAACAAAGAGAAGTCGAACGCACCTGACTAATCTCTGGTTACTACTAGTCGTATTTCTAGTTATTATATAAACAAACATAGTGCGACCGGGTCGTTATTCACTTGAAAGTCGTTCAACTAGTTTCCAGACCCTTACGCACGTTTCTTGGGAAAAGAAGTTTCAGTGGGGTCGTCACTAACGGATATAAACCCATGCTGAGACATAAAACACATATTTGATCATGACATGCATGGCTCGCACTTTGCGAGCGTCTGTTAAGTTAAAAATAGACACGTTCTAAAAAAAATCCCTATTTTGGGGAGTTACAAAATCGATCACTAGGCGAGAAAAAGAACAGGGAAATATTGAGTATCGCCATACTCGCCTTTCAGATATAGTCACAGTTCGACTGAGGCAAATGCAATAAGCGAGGTTGACGGCCTGGGGATATGGGCCACGAATCAAAAAGGAATTCCAACCATTATCTTGGCTGGCCTTCGAACTTGAACTGTGCTAGATGCGAACATGACTATCTAGCAAATGCGCCGGTGTTTTCACTAGAGAGCTTAAGCACCAGGACGGGAGAGGACGACGGCAACGTCGGTGAAACAATAAAACTCATTGCAGAAGGTGAAAGGCGCACGTGAATATGTGAAATTTACACGATCTCGGGCTTGTCGTGCTCTCGCGTGGGACTCCAAATGCTTCTTTTCTGGGCTGTTGTCAGGACGTAGACGACGTTTTTAAAAATTACGATAGTCGTTCTTCTTAGTAAGAGACGATGAAACCAATAGAACTTCGGCAAAAACGGAACTGACAAATTTGAGCATTTTAAGAGTAGACAAAGTGATGAAGACAAAGAATGCGGAGACACTTTTTTCCTGGTTCTTCGCGTTTCCGTCGCCGTCCTAGTTTGCTTAAGCTCCCTACTTTCCCGCGACCACCGCATGGGCGACATAAAAACGGGTACTCCCAAAACCAGACAGCGCTGGAATAACAACACGAAATGAGCTGATTAAAAATTCGATCTCGCAGGGGAGTGAGAGCTGATTTCCGTCGTATTGAAGCGAATGGCCAATGAGAGGCCGAGAAACGTTATTGGTTATTGTTATTTACACAATTCACTATCAGACAAGAGAAAAGCGTCAGTGTCTAGACTTGCATGTGGCTAAAACTAGCCAATGGGCAGGTGTGCTTTCTCTTTGTTTTTACCGGGCTTATGTCTCTTGTTATGGCGCAGCAGGTCGACTCGAGGATTCATATACCCTGTCTAGACATCACAATAGCTGGCGGTATCTACATATTTCCCACACATTTCACTCTCACCGCCAGGCCGGACAGCTTCGTTCGCAACTGCCGTGCGTATAAAGGACGACCCCAAAAGCCAATGTTATATGAAAAATCTGTTCAGGTTATTCACCAAAGTGTCGCTATCCAAGAGATATTCGCTCGAAGACGATTCCCCTGTCACGGACGGCGACGCAACGGAACTGAAAGCCCTCTCGCATTCGATCGAGAAGCGGCTGGTCGCAAGGGACATCGTTTCTCTCGACGCAGCGTTGAGCTCGAGAGGCGGTGTAACGACCGACTGCGTGCTCTACCCAAGCCATGACCACGGAGAGAAAAGCGTGGCCACCGAGACACCTCCACAAATTGTGTTCTTTCGTGTGTTCAGACACCCGAAGGTTCGAAACTACAGCGATCTCAAACGCCTGCCTTGTTGCACAGACCCTTGTGAAGACAGCAGGAAAGTCTGTATAAATCCCTATCATTACAGTGCCATAGTGGTCTTAAACAGAGGTAAGTTTTTGAGCGATTCGCCTTCAATAGTGAATATTATTCGTCTTTTGTGTCTGAAAGTTGCGCCGCTAATTTGCATACATTCATTGCGTTTTGTGCTTGGTGTCTTGGTTTTTATGTTTGTGCCGCTGATTTGTGCACATTTTGCGCCTCTCTATCGCAGACCCCATTACGAACGAGGAAATGTGTGCGAAGTATTCTTCGAACGACAAACCACCCGACAGAAGTTCTTCAGGTAAGCTGGAACTAACAGGTAAACCGCCGAGTTCGAGAACTTACTTGCATATTCTGACTCATGCAGGGTTTATCAGCAACCTAACCGAAACGACGTGTCCGACTGACCGAAGTAGATCGAGATCACCACCTCACCCGCCGGTTTGCTCTCTAGCACAAGGTAAGGCCATTCATGAACTAGTCTGGGCATCAAATCCCTGTTTCCGCATGTGTACACTTCACAAGCACAGACATAAACTCCCAAATTTGTTTCTCCTTCTCTCAGATCTCATGCGAGAGAGAAAACGGATGGATTCGTGGTGTTTGATCGCTTATTGGGAGCAAAGCAAGCGAATTGGACCTTTTTACGAGGGGATTACGGATGTTATAAATGTATTCGAAACACTTCCTGTGCCGGACGGATTCTGTCTGGCAACCTTGGATCGAATCTCCGGTGCATCGGTCAAGACGAAGCAAGTGCTGACTAGTATCGGCTATGGACTTCAGTTATCGCGAGAATTAGATGGAATTTGGCTCTACAATCGAAGCGATCATGCCCTGTTCGCAAATGGACCAACGCTGGGTCGCAGAACGAGACGCAGCAATTTTCCCGTGTTCAAAATACCGCCTAGTTTTTCGTTGAAGGTGTATGACTTCTTCAGTGCCTCCGCGATCTCGCCTTCGGAGCCTGAAACGGTTCGTATCAGTTTTGTGAAAGGATGGGGTAGAGATTACAAGCGCCCGTACATCACATGCTGCCCGTGTTGGATCGAAGTTCATTTCTGTATTTCTCCGACCAAGGGATAAATTATTGGAAGTTGAAACTTACCGCAAGCCACTTCGACAAGATCTCGAAATCTTTCCGGATTTCACTCATGATAGAAAGGCAATAATGCAAGTGAGGTTATTGGGCAGATAATATTATATATTGTAAATAAACTATTGACTCTCAGATATAATTTAAAAGAACACACCGTCGGACCAAGTCCTTTATTGAGGTAAATTGCAGTTCTGCTCCACGCGACTGTTTTCTTCCAAGAAGATGTATTGTCAGTTATTATGCGCAATGCTCCACTGCAGAGTGAAACGAACAAACAAAGCAATAGTGCAGATATTGTATTTGGAACAAAGCCCATTTGAGTTTTGCATGCGTTTAGTCGCTCTATTTCGGTGCAGCCTTCATTCTTGTCGTGGTATACGGTTTGCGGTTTTGAAACCGCATTATTTCCACTCAACTGAATTTTAATCCTCTGTAAAGGTTAGAAAGACAGGAACACTTTTTGCCTCTTTTCTGAAGTATCATTTCTGCTTGAGCTGTTCCTAGCACAATATCGGCCAGGATTGGTGAATGAAAATAAAATATCCAAGTGCTCGTGTTACGTCGCACCGCTGTCTGAGCACACTGCACGCGACCGCCGATGACACGAAAGTACGATATCTTCGAGCAAGTTCCTGTGTTTGGGCAATCGCTGTTCAAATATCAAACTAATACCACTAAGAATGCAGTTTGGGCCAAAATTTTAAGAACCAAGGGTCGATTATATCGTATTTGAGAATGTTATATAAATATGGCTTAATTAACGCTCGCGCGCAAACCTGACGCATGCTGTGAATACTTTGGTGAAAGACCCCCGAGAGAGCGAAATTGAAGAAACAGTTTTTTCCTTCAGACTCACTCGTCGTTTCTTATTCGACGTTTGCTTCACAGCACGACGAATAGGAAGCTCGAGAGTCGTGGAAATTAGGTATGCTGGCAAGTCATTGCCAGACATGATTGAGTTTGTCAGCAGTTCACCACTCAGACAAATAGTTTCCTGTTCTTTGAGGCCCAAAACAAAGTGTCTGTTGTATAGTTGAGTTTTTCCCGTTTACTACAGATATTTGCGTGAGTTCTGAAAGTGCTTGCCCGGCTCACTGCTTTGCGAATTAAAGTTTCGATCTCCAGGCATTACCATAGGTATAACGTAAAAAGTATTCCCTTTGTATGCTTGTTTATTCCTTCTGCTATTGCGTGAGAAACAAATACCACACATAGCCGTTTGTAAAGCCTGGTCCTCACTAGCGCATAAGCATAAGCATAAGAATAAGAGAGCGACAGTGGCGACATAAACATAAGCATAAGGAACGAACATGTTTGATCCTTATGCTTATGCTTATGTCGCCACTGTCGCTCTCTTATTCTTATGCTTATGCTTATGCTTATGCTTATGCTTATGCTTATGCTTATGCGCTAGTGAGGACAAGGCTTAACGAAGAGTGAATGAAATTCACCAATTTTAAGGTTGAGGCGGGCAGACGGGCAGTGGCTTCCGAAGCGGCGCAGAGGTAAAACACACACACACATGAGGTATTATAAGGTTCATTTGATTTTTATATTACGATAGTCCACTGATACTGTCTCCAACTGAGATTGATTTAGCACTGTAAACCTCTAGATGCAATTCGGGCCTCCAGACTACAAAAAAATGTCTTAAATCGTAAAACTCATTGCTTAATCCGCCAGTGTAACAAGGTACAATCAATATATCGCAACAAAATATCCGCTCTTTATCCACCGAGAGATCAAATCGAGGAAACGTGTAACCGTCCCATAACCGTAAACCCCTTCATACATCGAAAAATCCAATCTGAATTCGCCCTGCCCAAACTATATGTTTCACAACAGGCGATTCGCAAAAACCTATAATGGTCGAAAACAAGCCGTGCACTTTTCTGTCGGGAATACATGCAAATTTAGTACTACGTACTCAAGACTGTCTCAGACAGTCCTTTCGTCTCATAATGGCTTTTTATGCGACAAATGTCACTATCGGTCAGAATTTTTAATAGTCCTTGGATTTTTTTCGGCTTTGTTTGACACGGATCGCGCGGCCGTTTTCAGCTTGTTAGCGGGGAGACAGACTATTTGTCAATAGTTCGTCGATAAGACTAAGTGGCTTACCGAAAATTTCTCATATTTTACTGATGAATTAATCAGCAACTACGTAATTAAAAAGCGGCTTTCCCCCCCTACAAAGCTTTTCAAAAATTATGTCTTGGTTTCATTCAAATAGGTTGGCGAAACAATAGTACAGACGTAACTAGCTGAACGGAAGCTCTGGGCTTTCATATTTCAAAAGTCCTTCAATCAGGTGTTAAACTAGTCTCCTTTGCAGCCGTTTCATTTGTCGTCACGAAGAAACTAGAGTTGAACCAATCACTGGGTAAAAAGCGTACTGCACGAGAGAGCGACATCAGCAAGTGAATCGAACTCGTTCCCGCTGTTCCTATGTCACCACTGTCCATATGTCACCACTGTCTCTCTCTTGTGCCAAAGCATAAAGAACGGAACGTGACTAGTCGCCGAGTCCTCATATGCGCTAGTGAAAACACGCCTTACAGGGTAAAACGGACTGAATCAGCCACCTCAAGGTTTTTTAGCGACAGCTATTGTAGTTTACCAACCAGGTGAACAAAGTCTGAGCTAAAAATAGATCAGGATGCTGAGTTGTCAGATATTTTAAAAATTTTCCCGGGTATTAACAACTCCTTTTTGCTACCATATGATTCTCTGGCCAATAATCTACAAAGACTGACCAACACGCAATGTTACCATAAAGTCGGAAACGGAATTTTAAAGAAATCTCTGCTGGCTTAATAATTGATGAATATTTTTCTTTTCCATGATAATCGCTGCAATGTTTTTTTTTTGTGTGTACAATACATCAATCATGTGATGTGTAAGCTTGACATAGGAATTACACAGGAACGACGTAATCGCTCAATTATTAAAAGAAAATGTTCACTGTTTTCTTGAATATCTGAACGTTTCTATTTATAGATAGCGGTAGTCTGTTGCGGTTTGCTGCTTTTAGTAGCAAATTTAGATAATTCTAAAATGAGGCCTTAATATTCCGCGTCTGGTCAGTTAACAGTCGACACAAAACGAAAGATGTCACTGATTCGACAGATTCCTGGCAACATCATTCCCTATCCCAGACCTAAACCGGTAAAATCAATATCCTAGTCGTTCCTTTGTGGCGGCCGAAAATGGGAGTAACCCTGGCGCATAAAATATAGCCTCGCACGACAGCAACGTGGTGACATTGCAGTTAGAATGTTCTTAGTTATCGCATTTGATTGGGAGTCATGCCGGCACTGGTGTGAGACCGCAATGCGTGTTGACAGGCTTCAGTTTTTCTATTGTAAACCGCTTAATTTTTATATTACGCGGATTGAGAGTGTTGCTGATATATATGTATATATATATAGCCATGCAGAGTAACTAACAATTCCAATATAACGGACATATCTTTCGGTCTTAACCAGTGACAGTAAAGTTATCCGGATACTTATATATTTTTGATACTGTTCTCATGACTGAGTTCAGTGAATTCGGACTCTACCAAGAAAATGAATAAAACGAAATACAGTTCGCGTAATAGCCAACGTGCATTGCCTCGAGTGGAGTTCATCTTTGTTTTTGTTTCGTTTGTCATTTATTATTACTATTATTATTATTATTATTATTATTATTATTATTATTATTATTATTATTATTATTATTATTTATTATTATTATTATTATTATTACTATTATTATTATTATTATTATGTTTTTGTCGTTTTTTTTCCTCATTTATCTATTTTTTGCATGTAAGTGAACGGCGTAATATCGTTAAATCGCACTGGGAGGGTGATCGTATTGGCCCGGCGTTCAGTTGTAATCTGTCTGTCGACGTCAATGCGTGGTCGTTGCCCAGGTGGGAAGCTCAGGCGTGGAAATTCACACGTCTTGTGACTGTTTCAGACTCGGGAAATGGGCCGACAAATCACAATGCAATCATCCAGTATTAAATCATCCTTTAACCATAGCGACATGCCACTTCATTAGGCCGGGGCAGGAAATAATATTAGAGAGCCAGACAGAGCGAGAAAGAGTCATTGATGAAACAGAAAGACAAGGAAGCATTCAAACAGTTAACTCTGAGTTTCCGTTAAATATTATACGATTTATTTACGCAAAAAGCCAAATTCCATGAGAAATATACAAATACCGAATACACAAAAAAGTTAGAAGAGTATATTAGATGCTTCGCATTTGAAAAGCGACACTAATGTTCTGGAGTATCGTACGTCTGCCAGCAATAAAGACGACAATTTTTTTTTTCTTTGAGTTCAACTGCTAATAAATAATCCTTTCTGGTTTTTGAAATGAAGGACCTAACGCTTTGTTCCCTTGTTCAGTTACTAATGTCATGGATTTGAAAAGCTCTTTTCATGCAAAGAGATGCATGGCCATCTTAAAATCATTTAATAATGACGGTATGTGTCTCCTTGACAGTCACTGATGATTTATACAGAAAAGGAAATCTGACCGTTATCCGCCTTAGCCGTATTACACGGGATAAATACAAGGGTGGACCAAATCATGTGGCGAAATGGGCGATGAATTCTTCCATGCCAGGTCAGCTTTCTTACAAATCGGGATCGATACGTTTTTCAGTTGCCGGGACTGTGAAAACGGACGGAAGTGACTGTGGTGGGCGGGCCTCTCCTGCAGCTTTAGTTTAGTACTTCCTGGATTACGTCTCAACTCGTTTTAATCTTTTGGCCACATCACGATCCTTGCGGTTCTTCGCGAGGCTGAAGAAACGAATTTAGTAATAATCTAGTGGAGTAACAATGATCCACTTTGAACCCCCTCGGGGAACCAGATCGATATTTCAAAGTTGTTTTTGGTTAAACGCGTTCGTGACCAGTTGGCGACAGGGCCGACAGACAAGATTGAGCAGACATTTTATTCATGATGACGTGTTTTTGTCACAAAAACTGATTAGAATGATTTGTGTGGAAGATAATCTTCTGTTTAGTTTAGGCCTGCGCTTCATCCAATCGGTTTAGTTCTGATCAGCAAACTGAACCCCCGGCCCCAAATGAGGTATCAATTTTCAGCATTTGGCCTGAAATAGGTGCAAATTTGGGTATATTAGGGAAATCTTGGGATACAGGTCTGAAATAAGATTCAAAATGGTATCTCTCTCATCTCCACCCCGCCCCCGCACGGCCTACAGTTCTAGGAAAGAAAAGTTATTTGAAATAATCTGAGCCTGTGGGCATCTAGATAAAAGACCAAGAGTGTTGGTACCCGGTAAATCTAGTTGATGGTCTCAACAGGTACTTGGTCTTTAGGGCTTTGTAGAAAACTGCAAGCGGCGGTTCACCTTTCCTCGAACCCATGTCAAAGCTGTCCCACACTAGTTGCACTGCTATTATACCTACAGTATCTTAACAGTTGGTTATAAAACGAGTGGATCTACAGTACGTTCTGGGTGGGGGAGAGGGGGAGGGGGGGGGGGGGGGGGGGGGGCTTCTATATAAAAAGGGACGGAGATGCTCGTCGTAAGTCTTACTCCCGCTCCCGGTGGAGAAAAGAGCCTGGGAACGAGGAGAAATAAAGCCGAAGGAGCTGGAAACAAATCTGACAATAGTGAGCCAGACCCATAGACTGATTGAACACTCCATTTAATCCACTTGCTTGTGCTAAATGTCTACCGTAAATTACAACGCTGGGATAGTTACTGTAACGAGTTAAATAACCTAATTGCCAGCAGTTTCTGATTTAATTTTGTATGGAAAAAAGCGGCTTGAGATTGATCTTTGCATCATTCTTCATTGCACAAATCTCCCTCGCATGGCGAAATATGGCAGGAGAGTCCTACTGCATTACAAAATCTTAGAAACATGGCGCGGCCTGACTGAGAATCGCACGCGCGACCAAACATGCGCAGTGGAGTCCCAGGTTTAGATGCGAAGAAGCTGGCACACTGTGTCTCCCCGTGGGTGCATTTCGCTTTAAACATTATTTTGTTACATTCTTGAGTGGACGGGGACAGCTTACACTCGTAACAGCGCAGAGCTGACGAGGAACTCAGCAGGACTGCAAGAAAACGAACAAGAGGCAAAAATTGAGGATCGGGCGCCAAAGCACATGCACACACTAGCCACTGCGGGAAAGTGAGAGAGACTTTTGAGTGTGTGTGTGTTTCTTGTTTTGAGGACCCCACTGTTACAAAATGGTTCGCACACGTACACGAGGCTTACGTGCATTACACTTACCCAGGATCAAGAAAAGGGAAGTAATTCCTTGCAGCATCATTGTGATAATCTTCGGGCGATCTGAAGTAGTATGGCTTCAAAAGTTGAATGCAGTAGTAGTACGAAGGCTTTCTCTTCGGTAAATTAATGAAGTCAGCAGCCCATTTATATGCTCACACTCGAAACTCGAGAACTCAATGTGACAAGGCAATCTAATTGATAATTGTGCAGGCTGGTGAAAGCAAACACATGCGTTTTCATTGTGTGTAAATCCCATTTTGAAATCACATCGCCAGAAATTTCAGACATCCGGTTGCGCCATCTCGGAAGAGGCATCAGGTTTCACGCCGACAGCCGCTCAAGAAATAACAAAGAAATGTATGGGATCTGATAATAAATTGTGCTTTTCGCTTAACTGAAGCACGTTCGTAAAAATGTCTAGGCAGCATTCGGAAGAGGAAAGCTTCCTAAACACAACAGTACAAAAAATATTTATCTCCGGTAAAATTCGATGTGTACTTTTTTGAATTTAAAATTTCGGCCGACGTAAGAAGGGATTGATAGCAGAATACGCTCAAAACCGGCTACTGTCACTTTTTAAGCTGCATTTAATACAAGAACCTTGGGTAAAACGCAAAATGTCTACCCCGTACCTGATTGTCGAAGGATTGAACATCTCCTGTGAAGCCTCAGTCAGTCCCCTGGAGCAAATTCGATGTGTACTTTTTGTGTTTGAATTTGCAGTTCACAGCCAGCCATGGCGAATACCTCCCGTGAAATACGCTGACTTCGGATGTTGATATTTTGGGCTGGGAAGCTCCAAATCGCATGAAAATTGTACCAAACGAAAGCTAATTTCAACTAGGTCGTTCAGCGGCACGTCTCCTAAACGTAGCAGTCTCTTTTTGAACCGGAGAAACCCATCCCTCCCCCACCCCACTGAGGCAAAGTACGTAACAATGTTGAATGTGTGAATGGCGCATGCTCATACCGCACGCCGCTGGGAAAGACCGGAAGCAATCGTGGACGCAAAATGTCCGGAATTTCTGGCGATGTACTTCCAATCTTCACGTTTTATCTTCGTGTGAACTTAGCTCTTTTGGGCCTAATTATCAGGATAAACTACGTTCATTAATTTGTTGCAGCCTCCAATTAGGGAAAGGCTATCATTGAGATTAGAAACGTTTTGAATCAGAAGCTACAAAATGAGCTGCAATCAACTGAGGGCCAAAAATGTATATATGTTTGCTCTAAGAAAACCTCTAAAAGGGATTGGAACCTGAAGTGTGACTCCTCAAATAATGGCTCTTGCTGAGTACACTTTTGTGCTGAATACGCTCTAGTATTAGAAAATCCAGCGAAAAGCAAATTTTTACGCGGTGTTGTTGCTGTGGCAGGGGTCAGCTGCATTGTAAAATTTAATTTAATTTGGACGACTAAAACGTGGCGGTAAAACTAGGGTTACTGAAGAACGGCGTAAGAATGTAAAATAAAGGCTTTGGCTTTACTTGAAAACAAATTTAAAATTAAATGTACAATTATAATTTACTTTTCTATCTTCTTAAGCCTGCACCACATCAAAATTAGTAAAAGGAACTTTTTGTCATAAATGTAATTTCACAAAGTACTGCGATTTAGATGAATTCTCGTCATGGGTTATAATGCGATTTGGCGAGAAAATTTGATTCATTATAGCTTGTCGTTCGCATAAATCCGACATCTTTGTTCCGCGATTGTGTAAATTCAAATCAAACTGTTTCCGATCTTTTCATTTCTATTTGCGCGCAATAGTATCTTTTTATTTCTATTTGCATGCAATAGTAGCCATTCATTACCCGTTTCACCGCCACAAGTGTATATTGCCCGTGACATATGTCAACTTGAAATTTGAAGTGTGTTTAGGGCCACTCGACGGAAAGCTCTCGTTAAAGGGGCTCGTGCGTTTCATAGAATTTGTAACGGGGATTCAGTTACAATCAGGAAACAGAGTTATTTCGAGGAGTACGTTTGATTCAATTTGTATTTAACTGCGTTTTAAAGCAAACGGTTTGGACGAATGTGTGCATTTCCGTACACGACTTTTGATCGCTCAGATTAGAGCCACTTAAAAACGTGACTTTTTAAAGCACTTTGTCGACAAAAAACGAAGGTTGGGTTGCTTTGTTTGCCTTCGGAAATGACCATCGTTTATATGGAGGGAATGGGGGAAAAACACGCACAATATCAGGAAACGAAATATTTCACAATAACTATACGTACCCCACCGTCGAACCTGACCAAAAAACGACAAAACCCTGCTGAAGGAGTAATTAAAGTAGGGTGTGTTTTCGGTTTGTATCAGGAAGTATCTGTGTTACTGATAAGTGTTCCAAATTAAAACAGTCCTTCAAACAAAACGAAAAGATGATCCTGAAACTTAATCTTGGTGCTCCAAGTGTTGCGATTAAAATTGAACAAAAAATGAACCTTCGGAGGTGTTAGGAGTAATATCCTGGAAGATTTGTTGTTTGTATATAATGTGTTAGCTGCGGTTTTCACTTATCCATTCTTACCCATGTGCCAGTCACGTGATAAAACTATCCGAATTCTTCATATTGTCACTCTGTTCTGAACTAATACAGTCCTCTCTAAGACGGACAGCATACAGAGTTTGGTCCTTGTCGATTTTCGCTATTTTTCTCTGTAACTGAACTCTCTCTAAGGCGGACACTAAATCTAGTTCTGAGTGTCCGCCTAAGAGAGAGTTGACTGGTGCTCTTGATCACAAATAAGATCTCGGACGGTAGCTGCAGCACACTACAATTTCTTCTGAAAGGTCCAAATATAGCTAAGTTTAGATGTTAACACTTTTCTTTCTAACCACTTAACTTTCACATTCTTTTAAGCGAAACAGGAAAACAGTTTAAAGCACATACTACCAAAAAGATTCACACAAGGAAGCTGGCACGCTGACAAAGTAAAAGCAAATTAATGCAATGGAAACCCTCCCATGACTGCTGGCGGTGGGGACCAAACCGATGAGCTCCTGGTGCTCAGAGAATCATTACGAGTTCTGGTCCATCAACAGACTGCTCTACCACTGAATGATACAAGAACTTCAATGCCGAAAGATAGAGCTAAAGGAGCTAACATCCTGACCCTAACATCCTGACCCTAACATCCAGACCCTAACATCTAGGCAATAACATCCGGACCCTAACATCCTGACTCTAACATCCAGGCCCTAACATCTAGGCCCTAACATCCGGACCCTAACATCTAGGCCCTAACATCCGGACCCTAACATCTAGGCCCCAACATCCGGACCCTAACATCCAGGCCTAACATCCGGACCCTAACATCTAGGCCCTAACATCCGGACCCTAACATCTAGGCCCCAACATCCGGACCCTAACATCCAGGCCTAACATCCGGACCCTAACATCTGGACCCTAACATTTCTCCAATCAAAACATACAAACAGTTTTACACTCTAGATTCAGCCAGACAAAAATCGTTATAACTATAGTTACAATATTATTGTTATTATTATCGTTATTATCCTCATTATTCAAGAATAGGCATCCCCTCCCTCCTCGGGTAACACTATGGGTGCCCAGTGAACACGTGATGAGTTGCTAACTTCTCCACACCGTGGTGCTCCACAGTCCTGTTCCGAGGTTGTAAAACATTTATTTTGAGCGCTGCTGTATTTAAATTCAATCTATTTTATATTGATTTAATTACCTATTCTTACATTCATTATACAGGGCCCGAAAGTCGATTACGCTAATCCAGGATTAACGAAATTCTTTCTCTCAACCTCTCTGCCAATAAACTGCAGGGTTTTGTTCAAAGATGGATTAAAAAGCGTGTTGCAGCTTAAAACGTTACCAAGAAAGTCGTTGTGGACGAAACTTTCACGTTTTTAGGCTTATAAATCACAAGAAAGTTTAGACCTAATCCAGGATTAGCCTAATCGTGCTTTGAAAAACTGGGCCCAGTGCGCAAGCAAATCTCCTGCGAAAACAGAGCGTAATTCGGGTTACGCTCGCTGGAATTTAAAAATTCACACGCGAAATGAGATACGCCAATCCATGTTATGACGTCAAATGCTGTGACGCTAAAAGAAGTCCAATACGAGGTGATATCAATATAGACATCCATCATGTTCTGACGTCTTGTTCCGCCACCATGTTGTGAGGTCGGAATACAGTTCCGCCATGTTGCAAGACAAATATGTGACGTTAGAAAAGTCCACCATTATGTGAATTCAGAGTAGAGAAACGCTGTGTTGCAAGACAAATATTGACGTCATGAGGCCATATGTTGTGACGCCACAGTCGACAACACGTTATGACGTCATTATATAGCCCGCTATGGTGTGACGCCAGAATGCTGAAACTTCTTGAAGAAATGACGAACTGGGATCCACTAATATATAATGTCTGCACGGAAAACCTGTCACGTTGCCTTAAAGGAAGCCGTCCCAGCCAAACCGGTGTTTTGTTTATATCCGGGAATGTGTAAAAAAGCAAAAGCTGGTTTTAGTTCCCAACAAGGAGAAACATGATAAATAGACGATTTAAAAAAAGGTCGATCACTTTTAAGTCAACTAGACCTAATCTGAACTCTAAAGAAGTCGGATTCACTGGAAATGGTTGGCGCGCAAATCGGGTCCCTAATCTCAGGATGCTCCGACTACTTTGTTCGCGATGGCATGAAGTGAGCTTTGTGAGCCAGCCCCGTCAGGAGCTTGGGACTTAGTTGTCCTCCGCAAGAGGCTCGGGCTGGAACAGTTGGATGTGTTCTGGGTTCCAGTAAAGCGCGGACGACTTGAAAACCAGCGACCAGACGTACGGGATGAAGAACTCCTCTGGTTGCTCCTCTTCCACATATTTGAACTTCAACTCTGGGAATTTCTAAGAAGAAAGTCGGGAATTTCTAAGAAGATGGTCGGGAATTCCTGAGAAGGAATTCGGACATTTCTAAGAAGGAATTCGGGAATTTCTTAGAAGGAATACTGGAATTTCTAACAAGAAATTCGTCAAAGAATCGTTTCGAGGCCACTGTAAGGTTGGTTTCACTTCTTTTGATCTCCACCCTGCTAAACATATACAAAACACTAAATACAGGAGGGGGTTCTTACCTTGAGCCTGTCTCGTGGCCACTGTAGCGCGCCTTGTCTGATGACGTCAAGCACAACGCCTACAGACAGCGTCTGATCAGGATGCTGTTCGAGTCTGGCGCTAAAAAACGCCAAAACCTGACAAGGAAAAAGCCAAACTGTGAGGGGTCTCATACAAATTCTCCCCACTATTTAGAAGGGGTGATATAGGCGACGTAAAGAGAATTTCTGGTTGAATCAGTTGTAAGACGACATCTCAAGAGATGATCGAGTAACTTACAGTGTCTATGTTCTGGATGATGTCGTGAAATGTCGGATGAGTGCGAAACTGTGCGAAGAGCTCCCGTCGATGTAGCAGCGTGTATACCAGGTTAGGGTTGTGATGAAGAGTGTTCGTTACACAAGAGTTGATGATCTCCAGCACCATACGCAGGACTTCTTCCAAGATGGCCAGGTCTGAGAGCTGCAGGAGCAAATATAAAAATTATATTTAAAATACTGTACAACCTCTCCCAACCAGTGTCATGAATAGTGTGAGTGACCTGATGGAGCTTGATCATTACATCAGCTTTTGTCTCGGTAAGATATCGTTCTCCTTAATGTATCCTTGTGTTTGCTTTTGTCTCGGTAAGATATCGTTCTCCTTAATGTATCCTTGTGTTTGCTTTTGTCTCGGTAAGATATCGTTCTCCTTAATGTATCCTTGTGTTTGCTTTTGTCTCGGTAAGATATCGTTCTCCTTAATGTATCCTTGTGTTTGCTTTTGTTTTTGTCTCGGTAAGATATCGTTCTCCTTAATGTATCATATACCGTATCTATTGGTTGAGTTTGACTGGAGAAAGCTGAACCTTCATTACAGGATTCATAAGGATTTAGAAGGTGTAAATGTTAGGAGGTCCCTAACGCCACATAAAGCGGCTTTGAAGTATTGTGTGGTTTTGCATCCTGGAGTTGAGACTGTTGCCTCGGAAAATCAGACTAAAAGTTTTTTCGTCTCCGCCAATCAGAGTTGAGGGTCTGTCGTCTCGCCCAATCAGGCGCGAGACAGAACCAAATCATGCTTGGTTTTCATGGACGTTGATGCCAGCGACGTCTTATATATTTTGTTGTCACATGCGAATTAAACATACAATATGCACATTTGCTCCAACAACCCTCGGCTCCTCGGAGGAGCTCACGTGTACAAACGGTAACAGCGGCTGTACTCTTACATAATCGCTGGTTTGAGCGCTCTCTCCGGGTTTGTCCTGGTTGGCTTCCGCATGTTTGATGTTTTCCATAACTCTAGCATGCTTCTTGGAAAGCAACGCGTATAAACTAAAAACAACAACAAAATCAAGTGAGTATCGTATATATATATTTGTTTTGAAATTCCAAGTTCTCCAATACTCTGTGATATATCTCGTGAGAGAGAGAGAGGGTACGAGAATCACAAACCTGACAATTCTCTGGGTCACATAAGGATGAAGAGCGTGGAAGTGTGACGACATATTTGCTAACGTTGCCAGGCAGTTGGTGTGAAGGTACTTGTCCTGCGTATACAAAAATAATGGGGCAAGCCTGTTAAATAAAGGGCTTAAGAAAACTAAGGTAACATTTTGTTTGGCCAATCTCAACTTTTTCTTTTTGCTATTTGTTTCCTTGCATTTTGGAGGGGGGGAGGGGGGGGGGGTGGGGAGGAAGAGGGGGACACTCCACTTTAATTCTGTGATCACGAGGAGGGAGGGGAGGGCGCAGAAGTCTAACTTGATCCAGGACATAAACCCATCTGAATCCAGGAAATACCAGTCTGTGTTTCTCTGTTCCAAGTTAGAAGGGGAAATGGGGTGGGGTTGGGTGTGGTGGGGGAGAAGGGGGGAGGGACAGGGGAAAGGATTGGCCTTACCCTCATCTTTGTCATGTTGTACTGGATCGTCCTCAGCACTACCAGCACTAGCAAGCCACCCAGAGTGATGTTCGTGATGACTCTCTCCGTGTACCAGGGAATACTTGGAATTTTCTGAGGCAAATAAAGGGGAACCACTTAGTTTTTGCTTTTGCTTTTGCTTTTGACTTGTGGTTTTGTTTTGGCTGAGGTTCTCTGTCGCACATGTGCTTATGGCAACCTCCATACCGTCTCATTTTTTATTTTTTTAAATATCAACCTTTCTTGGGATGTTCTGTGTGATTAGATTGTACAGTGTTTCAAAGTGCGCGAACATAGATTTTTCTCGGTTCAAAGTCATATTTTTAGAGTTTAACACATGAATCTTTTTAAGCAATCAAGAAATAAAGTATAAATAATGTGATAAAAATTGAAAGCTGATTTCATCATATTAGCAAGTTAACAAATAATGCCAAAGTCGCAATATATTTCTGGAGAAACTAAAAGAGAAAATTGCAGCTGATCACTCAGAGATAATCAGCGGAATGTCTCACCAGCTCATGAACAGATTTGTTGAAGTTCTCGTCTTGACTAAGGATCAGCAAAATGATCAGCGACATGTAGATGTGATGTGCGTTGTGTTCCTCGGCATTGTACAGGAGTTTCAAGATGGGTGTCACCTGCAACGAATGTTGTCTTCAGCATCACCGTACATATAATGAATCACATATATGTGAATTATGGAACATAATGATAGTTGAAAGTGACCCAGTTGCAAGGATAGGCCGAAGAAAAAGCCGGGCTTCAACGGGAATTGAACCCATGATCTTCGCGATGCCGGTGCGACGCTCCAACCACTGAGCTATGAAGCTGTAAGCAGCTGGTCAAGGGTATCGCGCAAGCCAGTCATGGTTTCGATTCCCATTCAAGCCCGGGTTTTTTTCCGGGCTGCGAGGGTCACTTTCACTATCATCAGCGGTACTGTTGTTCGCATTTGGCAAAGGAAACATCTCAACCAATTTGCGCGTTTATCCCAAACGTACCATGTTGTCGATGTCCGTCCTTGACAGGATGAAAGAAGCCACGTTGTGATTTCTGTGCAACATCAGGTACAGCAGCAGTGTTGTCTGGTCTTTTTGCAAATCTCTGAAGAGCAAACGGAGAAATTGTCAGAAAAACATCATTAATATCAGCATCATTGCAACTACCATTATCACCCTAACCAGACCGAAAACAACAACGAGAAGAGCAAAAATAAGCGACAATGACGACAACAAAAAGAACAAGCCGACAGGAACAACAACTAAAAGAACAAAAAGAATAAGAATAGGTAAAACAATAACAACACCGACGATGATAACAACAACAACAACGACAACTACTACGAAAAGAACAACAACAAGAATAGGTAAAACAATGACAACACCGACGATGATAACAACAACAACAACGACAACAACTACGAAAAGAACAACAGGAACAACAACAATAACTACAATGATGACGACAAGCATCAATCGGACTAACAACTAACTTGACCGAAACAAGAAATATTTTGTGTGCCAACCTGCAAAGTGACGAAAACAACATCCCCAAATGAAGAGAAAAAGATGCCGGCGTCGTAGCAGCTGCCGCTTGATCTTGCGAAGGTTGTTCAACTACATAAAACATGTTGTAGATCATATAGGTAGCGTGAAACGTATTGAGTCAGGGAGAAACGAAGAAAACACATTTTGCAATAACTACTGCCACTACTAATTTACTACTAACAATAATAATAATAATAATAATGGTGATGACAACGACAAAGATGATCAGATGTTGAAGATGATGGCGATGATGCTTATTGTGATGACAAAGACGATGACAATGGAGATGATGATGATGATGATGGTGATGTTGATGATGATAATGATGATGATGATGAAAATGGTGGTGGTGGTGGTGGTGGTGGTGGTGGTGGTGACGATGACAGTGACCACAAAGACGATGGTAGATGGCGGATGACAATGATGATAATGATGATAAAGACGGTGATGGCAATGATGATGTTAATGATGAAGATGACGGAGATGACAATGATGATAAAGACGGTGATGGCAATGATGATGTTGATGATGACGCCGACGACGATGATGATGATGATGGTGGTGACGATGAGATGAGACTAAATTGAAAATAAAAAAGAAAGAGAAGGTTTAAACTCCTCACCACTGCCCTTCCTGTTTGTGCAGGTGAACAAGGCACGCCTGTACGGGTTGACATTGTTCTTATCCTGTGTACAATGATTGACCAACACCAGAAGCAACAGGAGGCTCTGATTGGCTAGGGGAGGCTCATGTTCTGTCTCCTCCTCATTCTGGCCACCAAACCAGGACCAGATGCCAGCTGCAACAAAAGACCGCAGGCTCAACCACAATCCCCTGCGCGCCTGACGTTCTCCATGCGCCATTTAGCGACTAAACAATGCATACGCCAAAATTTCCACTTCAGAGTGTGTGACAAACCAAGCCCTCGACCTATCTCTAAACTCTATTACCCCGCCCCCCTCGGGCCCTTCTCCCTTCCCGTCGTCTCCCACACGCCCTCCCTCTTCCTTTCCACCCTGCCCCCTCCCCTAGGGAGCCTCTGTGGAGGAGAGTGGGTCATGCCTAGGGTAATTTCAATTTGGAAGTTTGCCGTCCAGTTCTTACTCGCCTCAACAACTCGTCTCGGTACTTACAGAACCAGCCCCTGCCGCTGCTTGGTAATAGTGACGATGGCGGCTTGTCCAGTTTAATGAAATTTCTAAGAAGTGTTTTGACGAGGTCGTTAGACTTTGAACAGCTGGAGAGTGAAATGGAGAAGCAGAAGAAGACTGTCAACGGAGACTAGCTTTGAACTTTACATCAGCAATGCGGCAGAGAAGGTGAACCAGAAAGCAGCAGCAGCTTAGCAGAGAAAGGGGTGGCGAATGGTACCTGGAAAATCGTGGGTCTCGGAAACTTTTGATACGATCTCGAAATCTCGAAAGCCTTTGTGACGAGTCACAAAGTCTCGTTTTTGTGTTTTTTTGTTTCGTTTTTGTTTTTCGGATTTTCTAAAGTTGCTAAAGACTCCGTCTTGGATTTTCAAACAAGGGTCTCGGCGAGTGTCGGATTTTACCATTCGCCACTCCTAGAGAACAGAGTATTTTGTGCATGAGCAAACGAAAAGGAGATTCTAGCAGAAAATAGAGCAGTGTAGAACAGACAACAACAAAGCAAAGAAAAGATGGAGAAGCCGAAGAGAATAACAAAGCTAAAGAGGAGGATCAGAAGAGAAGAGCAAATCAAAGCAGAGAAGAGTGCAGTGCAGAGAAATGAAAATCACCACAGAGTTTAGAAGAGAACAGCTGGAGCAAAATGTAGCTCACCATTTCCCTTTCATGATTACTTGATAAAACACGCTGTTGGTGGATGCTCCTGGGTCGAACATTTGAATCGATAACAGAACTAACAGCGTGTTGATTGACTCCAGATGCAAGGGGTACGTGGTGTCACTAAAGAAGCAAAACGTGTACATGAGCAAGATAAATGCCATAATGCTTAGTTCAAGATTCCAATGTCCCATACAGATAGGCACCAGAAATCGTTTATCCTCAGAGCGGCCAAGCTGGTATCAAACCAAAGTCAACCTAGATAATTTTTTTCTTTTCTTTTCTTATTTGAAGCTTTTTTTGGGCTAAATAAGTAGTTAGATGCCAGTCTTTTAGAGTTGAGATGCCAGTCAGTTAGAAAGATCAAGGCTGGTCTGTTTTTGAGACCTATTACTTTTGGTAAACAAAACCCTTACTTTTGTAAAGTTTGAGGGGTCTGGGATCAAAAGTAAGAAAAACCCAAAAGTAAGGCTTACTTTTGGGACAGATTATCTGGTTCCCTAAATCGTGCCTATGATGATTTGGCTAGTCGAACCAAAAGTGTTTTGCCTCTATGTTCCAACAGAAATTTCCAGAAAGTTGGGGTAAAATGGTAAACAACCCCCAGACAAACTCTCCTCCCCCCCCCCCCCCCCCCCCCCTCCCCCTTCCATGAAACCCAAAAGAATATACCCTAATGTCCAGAACAGTGCAACTGTACTCTACCTGACAGGAACATTCACCAAAACATCCAACAAGCCATCAATAAGATCCTCCAAAATACCAAAGTCTATAAAGTAAATGACAACAAAAAATCAATGTGATACAGGGTGGAAATCTTACTTCCATGTTTTGGATTAGGTCTAAGAGATACATGCATCACGAGTTCCAACTTTTGGTTGGATCACACTGTATTCTGGGTAGGTTTGGCTCAAAAAAGCACCAACTTTACAATATCCACCATTTTGCATTTCAGGCTTGGAGCTTGGTACATGTGTACGCTTTAGAATGGATAGAAGTTGACTGAGCTCCACGCATTAAGTGCAAAATGGTGGATAGGTGGGATGGCAGGATTGTGGAGTTGGTGCTCACTTTTCTGAGCCAAACCTATCCAGAATACAGTGTGATCCAACCAAAAGCTGGAACTCTTGATGCATGTATTGACAACGGAACTTTCTTTGTTCAAAATGTGCAATGACATACACAGCGAGGCCAGGGGTCTGGTCCTCACTCAGTCAGTAGAGAAAAGAGCCTGGGAGCAAGGAAGAAATCTTGGGTGGGGGGGGGGGGGGGGGGGGGGGTGTCAAGATTTTGCTTCCATGTCTAAGACAACCATGCTTTACTCCTCATGCATTACCTGAGCAATACACAGATTGGTTTGTGTACCCAGCAACATTCTCTTCTGCTTCTGATTTTTCTAACCTGCCCCCAAAATGCTGGATGACTTCTTCATTTGGAAGCAATTCAATAAAGTATTTACAAAAACTTCGAATCAGCAGCAAGGCATTGTATGTTTCCCAGCTGAAGTCCTCACTGGAAGAAGAAGAGTAAAATGTGTAAAACAAAAACAAAGTTTTGGTAGAAAGTTTATTTCTTGTATCACCCTTCAATAATTATATCATTCTTTGTTATATAGACATGAGTGTTTTACTGGAAAATATGCCATGTGTAAAATCCATACGAAACTACATCCGGGACCCAAGTGGCGTATTTTCCATATCCTCACTAGTGAGGATATCGTTGCCATCATTTCCCGCTCTTACACAGTTGTTTGTGCAATTTCTTGTAAAACACTCGTGTCTAATATAATAAAAAGAAAATTACACGGCGGCTTGAAGATATGGATTTTATTTTCTTGTGGTAAAAACAATATTTTACTCACTCGGGAAGCTCTCGTTTGTAAAATATTGTTTTTATCACTCAAAAATAAAATTCATATCTTTGCACCGCCGTGTAATATCCTCTATGTAATATCATTAAATTGGGCATGATGACTAGAATATTATGTTTTCTGGATCTACACATGTAAAGATATCAAAATATGGTTGGCTATTGATAAAGTAATCAGTGATATGAAACATCTGCTCCTTCTGGAAATTTCATCATAAATAATATTATACAATAAACAAACCATATTGTTTACTTGGAAACATGAATTTTGTCTTCTTGTGTCAAATACAATTCTCTTGTTTGTTCCTAGTGAATCAATGATCTACAGGTACTGCAAGGTAAAGTAATTTTTCATCCAGATTGGCTTTCAGATTTTTGGAATTTGGAATTTCTTTTCACCAAGAAGCTTGTGCCTTCAGCTCTCATATGTTTCTGAAAATGGATTTTCTCATGGATCATAAACAAGTGACTAAATATTTCAATGCAGAATCTTCTTTATAAGTCAATCTTGGTAACAAAAATGATCAAGTCACTCACTCTTCATGTTTGGTAGAATCATGGAGTTCCTCTGCTCTCTTGAGAAATACTTGCACAAGGGTTACAAAGTTTCCAGACTGTATGTTGTTTTTTGCTAGACAAGACAGGGAAGCACAAATAAATGTCACATGGTTATGAATGCTAGGGAGAGACACTTCTGAATGGATAGTGCAGTTAGACCTGGGTTGGGGGAATAGTGGGGCAAACATGTTAATTTTGCGATTTTGGAGGGTACATATTTCATGACACAGCTTTAATTTCATGATTTTCAATCAAAACGTGTGGAATAAATTGGAACATTCATTATTGATAATTTGTTTCAAATAAGTGAATCTGACAACAGACAACATTTCCCCTTTTTTTTCCTTCATCATAAGGTCAACTATGGTGGCCCATTGTTATCATAGTAAAATTATATACAAACTCATTAAAATAGATTTAAATACCTTTAAAAAAATAAGTAAATTAAAAAAAGCCAAAAAAAAAAACAAATTAATTTGATAAAGAAATGAAAATAAAAGTAAAGTAATTTAAATTAAAAGTTAAAATTAAAAGTTAATAAAATGCTTTCAAAAAAAAAACTGAAGAGTAAAAAATCCGAATGAAAAAAATGCAAACAAAAAAAGCTAAGTGAAAAGCGAAAAGGAAATCGATTTTCACATGTCCAACATGGCCCAGCGTTATCATAGCCCGCACTACATCAGGACAGCGACGGTCACGATGTCACGTGCCGTAACGCGAGAACAAGATGGCGGCCAGAATAAGAAATCCCGAATGGAAAGACGACGACGACCTGAAGACGTATCTGCAGCAGTACGTCTTGAAGAATCTGAAGCGTGAAGAAATTTTGGATTTTGTTCAACGAGATTTTTCGCAGTACGCGTGGAGCTTGCCTACACTAAGCAGAAGACTCGCCCACTTTAACATCAAGTATATAGACTATGGTGTTGACATAGAAGAGGTCAAGGCAGCAGTTAGACTGGAAAATGACGGGCCAGGGAGGCTTCTTGGATATCGGGGTATGCAAAGAAAAATACGTGAGCACCACCAGCTACCTGTTCCTCGAGGCTTGGTGTATGACGTTATGACAGACGTGGACCCCGAGGGTTTAGAATGCAGACGCAATGTTGGTGCACCAAAGAAAAGAAAAAGAGGCCCGACTGGCACATTCACCTCTTTGGTAAGTAGACAAGGGATCTTTGATATTAAAGGTCCAATTTCTTGAGTTGTCAGTCAGATATTTTTATTGCTTGAAAATGAAATTATCAAATGAAAATCATCATCATCATCACCTAAAACCCATGTGTTTATGTTTAATATTCAATACTCCTTCTTGCTCCTATAATCTTCCAGGGACCAAATCACACATTTTCTGGAGATGGTCATGACAAACTTATGGCCTTCATTAGAGACACCTTTCCCCTCGCTGTCTATGGAATGATGGATGTATTCAGTGGACGTCTGCTTTATTTGAAACTGTGGACATCGAATTCAAATCCTAAGCTAATTGGGAAGTGGTACTTGGAGTATCTATATGAGTCCAAAGGTGGGTACCAGTATACCTTTACTACCAAATTTATGTAATAATACAGTTGAACCCCAATATATCAAAGTGCCAAGGGACTAGTAAAATGTTTGTTGTGACAGTGGTTCAATATAAACGAATCCCTGTTTTATTTCTTTTTGGGTAAAAAGAACATCAAAGCATACCCTGCCTTTCATGAGGGATAGTACATATATTTGCAGGATGCCAAACATGGACTGCTTCCTCGTTTGGCATTCAGCATTACGAGGATAGAGTAGGGACAGTGACCCTGCGATAGACTAGCAACCCATCCAGGAGGGGAGTAGAAAGACATGTACTCTCGGCTGCTTCATGCTACACATCCGCTTACAGTATCTACAGTGTACTGCAGTCTCTTTTGTATTCTGCACTAAAGTGCAACCCATGTTGATCCAATTACAGTCATCAGTCACCGTTTGAGGTTGGATAAGGGAACTGAAACTGGAGACATGGCAACAATACATTCATTTTTAAGAAGTGGTCATGGCGACATACCCGATCCTGCAGATACTGTTCAATATGGTCCCTCAACAAGTAATAAGGTATCAAGTAATATTTTTAAGGTTGAACATCATTTTTCTAAGGGTGGTTTTATTTTTCTTTCAGAATTACAGTATTCACAGCATGTACATTGTAAAGTACAACTAGCTTCCAAAAACCTTTCAATGTGTCAACACCAAATTTCCAGGGGGTGCCGTGGGGTATCAGGAATATTTTTATTTTGTATAGGACTTTCACATAATAATGACCACTCCATATGCCTCCTGTAGAAAATTAACCTTCTAATGATCATGTACTGTACATGTATTCACCTATATTTCTGTATTTTGCAGATTGAGAGATGGTGGCGTGAGCTCCACAATCGTCTTGAGAAGTACTTCAAACGACAATTGAACATGTTGCTAGATCAAGGGCATTATGATCCAAATGATGAGACTGACAGGTAATGTTTACACCAGTCCATGTACTGTAAATTCACTAGTGGAAGAGGCACAGAAACCAAGAAATGCAACACACACTCCTCTTTGGGTAGGAATCAATCCATTCTTGTGAAAGTCTATCGTGGATAATATTTTAGTCACTCAACCCATCCCTCTTCATAAACTGGTCCCCAATTGAAACTTTACTTCTGGTTTTCTCACCTTGGTCTAGAAACCTTTTGGCCTTTGTGTTCATTCCTGTGATCCAAGCATAGATGGACATTTTCAAAGAAACTGTGTGGAACTCCCATCGGATCAGGAAGCAAAAGGATGCTCAGTTACCAAAGGGCATTCCTAATCATTTATTTAACTTTCCTGAAAGATATGGTGCTGAAGATTGTGGTATGTACCTGAATAGCGGGTGAATCCAGTAAATCTACAACTTGAAACTGTTGTCTCTCCACAAGCACATATCAACACATCAAAGCACTTAATCTATCAGTGTCTAACCTTCTTGTGGAATGATAATAGGATGCATTTTATAAAATGGGACCAACAGCTGCACCATCATCTATCTATTGTTTCTCAGGAAAAACCAGTAGCACAATGTATGTAATGCTATATTGAAATGTGTGTACCATCATTATTCAATCATTTAGGCTGGCCAGTTTTGCAAGAGGCTCTGGATGAAGTGGCAGAATTGTCAGGTGTAATGACTGTTGGCGTTGACTACCTGCCACCTGCTGTACGGACAGAATGCGAACGCATAATACCAGAGGTCACCAGTGTTAAGCCAGGGGATGCAGCAGACACTTATCTATTCCTGAAGGCACATTATATATCACCACAATAAGGTGCATTCAAACATTTTATTGTAATACTTTTGGCTTATGTTCTGAAACATAAATTATTTTGGTTGAATATTCTACAAAATGGAACAATAACGCCATTAATAATAATTATTGTTTTGTAACAGTAACAAAATTATGAAGATGTTAGATATTAAAACTGGCCATATGCCCATTGCAAAGGGACAACATCTGAAACATAATCTTTCTTACTGCATTAAAATTTATCTTCTAAAATCAAATTTACAAATTAGATGTGGCCAGTAATAAGTTCTGCATAGTACATGCTGTAACACCAGGCATTGCGACTGGTACATGTATTCTTGTCTTAATGTAACAGTAACAAAATTATGAAGATATGCTAGATATTTAAAGAAATGGACATACACCCATTTCACAACATTACCATCTGAAATGTACAGTAGATGTACAGTAATACATTGTAAGTTTTGCATACAATCCCATGTAGTACAGTAACTGGAAGGTTATGACAACATGCAACCACCTTCATTAGCTTGGGACTGGCAGCATAACTCTAAAATGATTCTAATCCCATCATTGTGCAGTAACTGTTACATGCATGTTCCTGCAGGAAATTGTTAATCCCAGTCTTGGAGAGGTTCCCACAGCAGAAATACACTTCCTGTGCATTCATGTCAATAAGCTCATCTGTAGCAATTTCTGGGTCATACAGATGATATCCAGATCCTTGGATGTCTGTCAGCATCATCTTCTTGTCTGTCATACAGTATGTGTAGTGCACCAAGCATTGTGCCTTGTCAAACAACTGTTGACATTCTGTGGTGCATCCAGCTGGAGGTGAAATGCACAGTCCATTGTTGTTCACATACTTTGTGAAGGTGCCTGGGACGAATGTTTCCACTGTGCATGGTTGGTCATTGTACTCTGTGTAGTACACATAGTTGTAGTGAAAACACTCCTCAAATTCAGCAGGCACCTTTGAGGCAAAGCTTTTGGTAAGATGCCTTGCCACAGCATGCATTTGTACCTGCTTGCGTGTGTGGTCTTCAATGGATGTGTTGAGGGTCTCCTTTATTGTTTTCATGGCTTTTTCATTATACATCTTTAGAACCCAAACCTGACTTTGGCCTTCCACATTACCAGTGGTGACAGCCTTAAAAGCATCTCTGAATGCACCAGATGAAAACTTTTGAGTGTCAACCAGGAGTTCCAACTTCATACCTTGTTGCCATTCACGGGTTTCAACATCAAACTTTTCCATCTCAAGAACTGCTTTGTTTTTTGGTTGGGGTTTAATTAGCTTTCCTGCCATAAGAAGTGCATCTATGGACACAGATGCAGGAAACTTTGTTTCAGTAAGGCCAAAATTGTGTTGACTCAATTTTTTGGCCTGTGGTGGTGGTGGTGCATTACGTCCCCCCGGTAAGCTACCAGTATTAGAGAAAAAATTATCAAAAGAATTGTTGATTTCTCCTTCTTCCTCTTCCTCTTCCTCTTCCTGCACCCCATCCTGATCTTGCATTAACACAAACCTCACTAGATACACCTGAACAAAGAAATAGCAAAAGATAAAACAATAAGAAAGAAATAGAAATAAAAAAGTAATAATTTGGATAAGATTCAGATAGATCAATACATTTACATAATAGTATATGTATATGGTTTCGGGGGGGGGGAGGCAATAATTAATATGAGGACCGCTTTGAAGTGAGTGAGTGAAATATGTAAAGCTGTCATTCAGGATGTAACATACCTTGTCCTTTCGGTGGGGGATTTGAGCAATGTTGGTGCAAGATGGCCCCTTGTTTGAAACCAGTATGTCGCATGCGCTTGCCGGAAGACTGAAATGTCGAGCGCACGCTTTTCTCAAGTTAGCTAAGTTAAGCTCCTCGTACTCGAAGGGAACAAACTCCCGCGGTTGAATTGGACGGTAGGTCTGCTTGTTGTCCGGCTCGGACGACAGCTTTTGCACTACAACTTCATGGGGCGCAGATCCTTTCTTGTTTTTTTGGCGACCTATTGCATCGGCCCTGGTCCTTTTCCCTCTCATTTTTGCTTGTAAATCATCCCAAACTCCTTGTCGTTTAGCCGGCATTGCTGTTTGATAAACCACGTGCGATGAGGCTTCCAGGCTACGGTACGTGACGTCAGTGACCGTCGCTGTCCTGATGTAGTGCGGGCTATGATAACGCTGGGCCATGTTGGACATGTGAAAATCGATTTCGTTTTCGTTTTTCACTTAGCTTTTTTTGGTTGCATTTTTTTCATTCGGATTTTTTACTCCAGTTTTTTTTTTTGAAAACATTTTATTTATTTTTAATTTTAACTTTTAATTTAAATTACTTTATTTTTATTTTTATTTCTTTATCAAATTAATTTGTTTTTTTTGGCTTTTTTTTAATTTACTTATTTTTTTAAAGGTATTTAAATCTATTTTAATGAGTTTGTATATAATTTTACTATGATAACAATGGGCCACCATAGTCAACATTAACAACCAAATTGAATCCTTTGAAAGAAAGTTTGACAGCTCTGATTTTTTTCATGTTGTTGCCAAACATAGTTATATTGGACATAATCGAAGTTGCACTGAACTTTCACAGCACTCAAATTTTGTGACACTCTTTTTTTGCGACACATTAATTTCGCGATTTTTTCACAGTCGCGAAATTAAAGTGTCACAAAAATTTCATATAATAAGGTACAATGAGTGCATAAAATGCTCTATTTTTACACCTTTGGTGAGCAAGACTATTTAACCCTTTTGCTCTCAAGCTTAAAATACAGATTCTCCTAACCTTTTCAGAAGAAAATATGTGAGTGATGTAGTGAGAATTGAGAGCTAAATCAGCTTCCATCTGAGTACAAGTACATATATCTTATTAGACATTTAGGCGTGTAGTACGGCTGTATATTTTTACGAGTCGTGCAGTATTTTGGCGAGCCGCTTCGGCGAGCCAAAATACAAACGACGAGTAAAAATATACAGCCGTACTACACGCCTAAGTGTCTAATAAGCTATTTATTATACAACTCCCTTAGTAAAAGATGTAAATTATTTTTAAATCGCGGTACATTGTGTGACCAAAGTGACATCTTTTCCGCGCGCGATATGTCAATCAAGTTTAGTGCCGTGTGCAGTGTAAGCAAGTGCGGATTTTGTACTTGCAGTACTTCTAGTCGTTGTTTTCTGAGCCGAGTAACAATGAAGCTGAAAGAGGTACTTTAAGCAAAGTTTTCGGGGAGATCTGAGATACTACATTACATAATGTGGTCATAAACAGAACAAATTGGACGAACGAGATGTGTCAACATTTTCATTTTCGTCGAGTGCCATTTCTCGCCTTCTCCCCGCTTATGAAGTATGAAAAGGACTTTATCTTGTGACCAGTGGTGGTACAGTTCGCATTGCCGTTTCTCGATAGAGGTAATTATTGCCTGTTGTTGCAAGTCGATGCCATAGATCTTGGACTGGAATTACACGCCGAGGCAAATCCAACGGCTGTCGTGTTGAATGCCGACAAGAACTCGTTTCGAGATTGACAGGGATTCTTAAACTGCTCTCAGAAATATTGATCTGGCTGGAAACACTATGGCCTGATAACCGAACTGTGGTGTGTGGTCTGACATTTTGTGGAACGGAAGATTAGTTATGTTGCGGCAAATTCAGTTGATTTTCTGACGAAGAAGCTGGTCTCCGTGTTCGATTTTGCGTATCGGATAGTAAGCCAGGTCAGTTTAAATTCTGTGCTTCTTTCTTTGCTTAATAATCTCTAGAAGTGATGTAAATACCAGCTGTGCACAGGGCGACTTTTATACGAAAAGCAAAAGAAAAGAATTAACGGCAGCGAATGAAGAAAAAAAAATTTTTTTCCCTTAGCAACGTTGAATACGGCTGTATCTTTTTTACGTGTCTATGGAGTTATTCGCACGTTACTATGCGGTATTTTCACGTTACTAAGGGAGTTGTATAATAAAGTATCATACTGTATCATATAATCTTTGGTAAGAGATTGAAGTTGATCACTTTTGAGAATGAAAGGGTTAAAAATGAAAGCTTAGAAAAAAAAAAAAAAAAAACATGCATTATCCCAACTTGATATTTTCAGTCAACACAATTTCCCCCATAAACTTGTTGACTTGATGAATACATCATTTCTTGCCCATGTTTTACTAACCTAGTGTTTGGCATATTGGTTCTGTGGCTTCTTCTAACAATCTGGCATCAGCACTAAAAGAAATTGAATATTAACTTGCATCATATATGATATGAAATTGTTTCGAAGGATCACACCACAAATCCCTGTTCAACAACACAATGAGTTGATCTGGCAGCAGTTACAATCTGACAGATCCTTTTCAACCCAGAAAAATATACTGTATCACGGCGTACAGTAACAATTCATGCTTTTTTTTTTTTTTTTTGTAAATGTATACAACA
Source organism: Plumapathes pennacea (assembly GCA_964036295.1). Classification (NCBI taxonomy): domain Eukaryota; kingdom Metazoa; phylum Cnidaria; class Anthozoa; order Antipatharia; family Myriopathidae; genus Plumapathes; species Plumapathes pennacea. Next base: position 5,953,410 of record OZ038463.1, on the reverse strand, counting down.
AAAGTTGAATAAATATATCAGTATATTGTATGCTGTAGGATTTACAACACTGTAATTTACATATATACCCACTGCAATGTATAATAAGAAAATATTGTTCACAATATTTTTATTGGCAAATGTTACGATTGATACTGCACATTGTCAACGAAATTCACAGGAGAATGATGAAACTGAAAGTGCACAATTTCGTTTAATACAATTGCAGAACTTCAGTTTCGATCTGCATATCAACACTCGCGACTTTTTGTTTGAATTGACCATTAAACCATTAATTCCCCTCAGAGCAGCGGAACTACAAAAAATAATTACAGTGATAACTCTTCAATCAATCAATAGATAAAATAAACTTCCTGGCTAACACATTAAATTTGTTTGACCATGCTGTGCACATCCTGCAAGGCGACAATACTTAATTTTTGGGCTATAATTCGTAACGTGTGCTATGAAATAAGACGGAGGTGATTTATTAAAGCTTCAGAAATTCTTTCTGGTTTATAATTTGGGTGATATAAAAATGTTGAAACACCACCATTAAGTGCTAGGAATATAACAGTTGACAAGCTGTATACATGTATATGAATAATAAAATTATCTATAAAATACCTGTTGTACGGCGCATGGAACGAAAACGCTAACAAACTCTCCCAGAACTCTTCATCTTTTCCGACCGCAGCTTTGGAGGTGAACTTTTGGAGCACTGGGTTATGCTGCAGGTCACTGATGGAGGACGGTCTCGCCCCCATTCTGGTTTAAAAAGCCGATGTATTTAAGTACTGAAAAACGAAGCCATCTTGCTCAGAGAACGCCACGAAGCGCGTGGAAGTCCGCTGGCAGATCAACAATGCCGCGGGCTCTATTTCACTATATGAGAACTTACATAACGTACGTAAAGCTGCAATGTGATGAATGAGCGATCTTAACGGATGGGCAATAATTCATCGAGCAGCACTGAGACGCCAGCTGTGCGTTCACCTTTTCATGAACAAATAGTACGATTGTTTGAGGTAAATTTCGAGCAAAATTCTTGTCCATGCATGACGTAGATCTCGTTAGGTTTTTCTCGCAAGCTTGAGATATCTGCAGCGGTGTGTCCTCGTCAAAAACAAGAGATTTAAATCGAGTACATATTTCTTGGTCTCATGTAATAGAATATCCTATAGATATTGTTTACATTTACCGTACTGATCCTGTACATATCTTTATTTATCCCTCCATCCTTGTGCTTAATTCGACTTAAGTGTAAGTTATAGAAAGTTCTATTAATATTTTACGGTATTTATGTTTTTCTTTGTAATGAAAATTAACCTAGATACTTTAGAGATCTTACTGAAATATGGAAAAATGATTATAATATTTATTTATTTATTTATGTCCATACTGCAGGAACTACAAGACGTCAAAGGAAATGCAGTTCAGCAGGTGCTCTAAATCTCAGGACCTCAAAAGATTTATAAGCCATTCTTATTCCTAAATTGCACTTTTTTCTTCTTCATGAAGGGAACTCCCCCTCCCCCTCCATAGCTTTTGATTTGCCCCATTCTACTCCTGAAGAAAAACTCACCTGGAACAACTGAGAATGCCTGCATTGCAGGCTAATCATAGGCCCAACAATTTGGTACAGAAGTCTCCTGCATAATGTGTTTCATTTCCTATCTCTCACGTAGTCGCATCGATTCCCCACATACAGCCGAACCCTGCTATTTCAAAGTCCCATGGGACATGAAAAAAAGTTAGAAATAGCGGGGTTTTGAAATATCTAAGCCAGCAAGCTAATCCAAGGGGATTCGGCTTGACTTTGACATAACAGGGACTTCAAATTAACCGAGTTCAAAACAGTGGGGTTTAACTGTATACACCAACTTGATTTGTTCTTTGTAGCATCACAAAAAGCACAGAGATGATCTAACTTGCATCAGAAGGGGAGCTCTGAAGGTATGGTAACAAGATATGTGACTACTGATCAGTTAGTAGCTCATGTGGTACCCTATTAACCCTTTCACTCCCAAGCTCAAAATACAAATTCTCCCAACCATAAAATAAGAAAATGTATGAGTGATAAGATGAGAATTCATGTTTTAATCAACTGTCTTTTGAGCAAGGTATCAAATGCCAAATTCTCCATACTGTATGATGTATCTCTGGTGGGAGTTGATCACTCTTGGGAGTGAAAGGGTTAAAACTCCACAGATAAGATGAGTGGGTTGAAGTTAGTATAACAGGGATGTTTCGGCTCATGATATTATTCAGGAAATGGAGTCAATCAGATGTAATATTGTTTGTTAGGAATGGCAGGCTTGAACCTCACATGAACCTTGGATAAATAATATGGTCTAATCTTTGTACAATAAGACCTTGCTGAATTGAAATCATGTTGTGTTCTTACTTACAACATCTTGCCATAAAGTCACAGATACTGTATTCATGACTGGTATATGTTATGTTCCTTTTTTTAAATTTTTTATCATACTGTTAGGGATATTTTCAGTGTCTGGACCAGGATGACTTTGGTCAGCTGCTGTTCTCACAAATCGCAGAACTTAGTGGGCATGGTCGAACTGCAACAGAGCTCAGTAAAGCTGAGTTCAGACATGGATTTGAGCTGCTGATGGACCAAGGTACAGATATAGACCCTATAACAATACCATAGTAATAGTAGCAGCAGTAGTAGTTACTGTCTGACGCCCTAACCACTCGGCCACGCCACCTCCTTGCCACGCCACCTACTAGTAGCTGCAGTAGTAGTTAGGTAGTAGACCTCTTTCTCTTCATGTAAAGTGTCGACTTGCATGAAAATTTGAACATGTTCAAATTCCATGCAAATCACTGCAAGTCGATGCAAGTCCGTGCAAGTTGGTGGCCAAACGAAACGCAAGTCCGCGCAAGTTTGAAAACTTGCATCGACTTGCGTTGACTTGCACCTCGTTTGGCCAGGGCTTAATACAGTGTGGTGATGTCTGTTTAATATGTATTCCTGTATTCATCAGGGTCAACTTCTAGAGGGAGGTTAGAGCTCTACACGACTGTCTTCAGTGACGGAGAGAGCACTGTGCCATTTACAGGTAAAGGCGAGGGAATATTTCGTTATTTCGGAATAGTCGAAGGGCGCACCTAAAAATCTGGATAATATGCAGCAGAGTCACAGGTCATCAGTCGATAAAGATTCAATCGACATTTGGAACAAATCACAAGCCGTCAGTGCATGTTGTCAGTAAGTCAAGAGAAACAAGACACAAACTTAGATATCGTGACGTAACGTGCTCCAAAGAATGGGCAGTTTGAGTCACAAGTCGTGCGGAATACAAATCATGTCATGTATAATCATGGGTCTAGTTTAAAGGTCACAAAGCACAGGTCATGGATTTTGGGGAATAGCCGTGTGTTCTAACGGGGTTTTAACATCATGTATGATACCACTTAATGTATCATGTGGTATCATGTATGATACCACTTGAGCTCTTTTAAGAGAGAACTAATGATTGACTGCGTCGGCGTTTTGATAAAAACGCTGGTGTATCAACTGAAAGTTGATCAAGGTACTGGAACGCCGTAAGAGTAACAGTGGCTGACGTTTCGAGCTTTAGCCCTTCGTCAGAGCTTCCCCAAAGTTTCTGCACTGACGAAGGGCTAACACTCGAAACGTCAGCTACTGTTACTCTTACGGCGTTCCAGTACCTCGATCAACTTTCTTTTAACATCACTGACTAGCAGGGCATATTTCATTTGCCTCCTCCACAGTAGTCACGTGTCTGCGTCAGTGTTCACTCGAACACGAAGTCACGTGGTAAAGGATGTAGCCACGAGCTGTACGTTAAAGAACGCAGGTTTTGAGTTATGAGTTTGGGCCTTTGTTGTACAGTCCCCTATGATCACGGTACTCGACATATCCGACCGCATGTTACACTTTAGTTGATCCAATACATCCTATTCGTGTCGGACGAGTGAGAGTTTGTTTGCATGAGATGTCAGTCTTACTCCAGAAAGTGGACATTTTCTTTTCTTCTGTCAGGTTTGGTCGAAATGTTCCAGATCTCAAAACTTCTCGCGATGCAGCTTTCTGGAGAACCAGAAGAGCACAACTCAGGGATGAAGATCAGCGCAGACATGTTGGCCCGGTCGGTGGTAAGCGTTTCATATAAATTTGAAACGAGACAGCATCAGCTTCAGTGTTCTAACATCAGTTCTCAGGCTCAGTCTCACACTGGTCGATTTTTCATGACAGCGTGAGCAGTTTTTGGATGACTGTCGAAAACCAAAGCCAAAATAATTTCACCACCAATCACAGAGGCTGTAAATAACACTTTTAACCAATCGGACGCCAAAGTAATTTACATTTCGTATTACTTCGAAGGAGAAACCAATCAGCGCGGTGCGGGGAAACGCCATTGTCACTTTCTTGCTTGCGTGAGAAGATCGGGTTTTACTTTTGTTCCTGGTTGGCCAAAAATGCTGCTAAACTTGTTTGGACCAATCTGAAAGCATAGAAATCGTAAAACCAAAGCAATCACACGATTACCTACGACAGTCATCCGAAAACTGTTGTATGCTGTTGCGCTAGCTAATCGTTAAATTTGTGCGATTTATTTCTTGCAGATGGGCGAGACCAGCACCGAAGTGGGAATGAGTCAGTGCACAGATTGGGTATCACAAAACTGTCCCAGATTATTCAACAGCGTCCACCTTTGGGTAATAAAGAGGCTGAACAAGGACCAATCAACACAAGAGGTGAATGATCTATTAAACGGGACTCGAATTGAATATTACGCGGAAGACTTGATGCTTGCATTTCGAACAGCTCCTGATACATCCCAACCTTAATCAGCTCCAAACCAAATTATCTTACCGGTCAGCAGCAATATTCCCATTCCGGAATAGACCCAGTCGAACGCGCCTTAAGGAAGTTTGGATTGGTTTCACGGATTGGGTATCACAAAATACTGGCTCTCCAGCAACCTTTCCTTGATATTTCCGAACTTTGAGGTATCGGCAAACGTCATGCTTTAATGTTATGGACCTGAAATTTCCCAAGACTACATATTCTTTTTTTTATTTTTATGCTCTTTCAATTTATAATCCTCATAAACGAATTCTCGTTCACGTGTTCAATTTTTAACCTCGTGTTGCAAAAAGGCCTATATTATATGTATTTTCATTTCAAACAGTCACAAAAGATTGCGCCCCATATGTACTACTGTAGAGACTAATTACGGCTAACGTATAGTGTATACGCATCAAGGTTTAGTGGATAAGCACTCTCGGATGGATAACCAGCATTCATTGTACAGTCAGCTCTCTCTAAAGCGGACACCTCTCTAAGGCGGACAGCATGCAGATTTGATCCTTGCCAATTTTCACTTGTTTCTCTGTAACTGAACTCTCTCTAAGGCGGACACTAAATCTAGTCCTGAGGGTGTCCGCCTAAGAGAGATTTGACTGTACCTCAAAAAAATAATCTATTCGTTCTTCAGAGCATTTCATGCAGCCTACCGATCGTTGCTACGCAACGTTCTAGCAGTTTTTTGCTGGATGCTGAGTCATTGTGGTTGTTATCGACGACTCTTTCGCCTTGTTTCCTAAGATGTTTTCCATCAGGCATGCAGCCTGGAGCGAAGACAGACGCTCACAAGCTTGGTGGAAACGTAAGTTTAATTTAAGTGATTCTTTCAAATTAGTCAACTGCTTCAGTGCTACCGGTATGCCTCCTCATACGAAGAGCTCTAATTTGAGTGGACACAATTTTACGCAGCAGAAGCTGGTTTCCTGGTCAGATCAAATTCGTCTTCGGCAGTGAAAGGCTTTAACCTTTAATATTTTATCTGTTGCAGCCCTCCAGCTGGAGTATCTTGTATGACAGCCAGGAACACGGGCAGAGTCTTAACAGGTTGGTCGCGATTGTTTATGCCATTTGATAGGCCGGGTGTCTTTCAACTCGCTACTGATCTACCTCAGGGTAAGATCAGAGGAAATACCCTTGGCCAGAGGAAACAGATTTTAGGTACAGAGTGGTCACAGGAACAAGCATTGGGCAAGGTCTTCCAATTTTAAACTGAGGACTTGAATGTTAACGACGCTTTTTTTTGTTTGTTTGTTTTTGTTTGTTTATTTGTTTGTTTGTTTTTCGAATTAGATTCAAGCATCACTGCATGGGGTACCGGGGACCTACTGTTACGTTAATGAGACTGGGAGGAGGCGTTATTGTCGCGATTGCTCTGGATGTCGAGTGGAGGTGAGGGCTGTTTTTGCTGGACACTTATTTAGTTTTGTGATTGTTAAAAATTCATGCTTGATGGAGTTGTAGACATCGTGCAAGACACTTGTGAACTTTCCAATGGAAGAAACTGGTTTGTTCGCCTGGGCCAACGCAAAGCAACAGGCGGAAAACCAGCTAAGGGGGTGAATTACACCAAATGATTCGAAATTCAAAATTCAAGCCTTACCGTATATATTTTTTCTGGGCGAGATTGCGACTCAAAGGGAAGGGACTTTCTGTGCAGTTAGTTTAGGGCTTTTTTGTCGCCGCATTTCCTCAAAGACTTGCTTAGTCAAATAAACGGAATAAATCCTGTCCAAGCCTTTTTCGTGTTTCATTCTAGTCCAATATGGCCGTACATTGTCTAAACAAGGTTCGAGGCGTGCAAAGGTGCATGGGCTTTTTACCCTCGATTATCATGCTTTACAGACGCCTATTGGACAAGAAAACGTTCTCCGTCTTGTATAAATTTCAGAGAGTCGACCTCAAGCTGGGGAAATTCAGACTGCCGGATTGTTCAGTTGTGGCCAAAATTCCAAGTGCTACGTAGTAAGTATTCCACCGTCCATCTTTGCTACTTTGACTCGCTTTTAGGTGCTTGCATATGACATATGACATTAGTATGCAAAAATCTCATGTTATGATCTCAGGGCCAGAGGCACATTAGCCCGGATTGTCCATCTACATTATATGTGTGACCAAAACCTGTCCCGCTTTCAGTTCTTTTTAACAGGCCTCTTATGGGAGATGACCCTCCAGACAATGGGCTTCTACACATGGCTAACTTTACGGTATTTTAGCAGCTCCTTTAAAATTCAATCACCTCACATGATTTTCACGTTCTCTAGCCGGTCCAAATCTGGTGTTTTTCAACGCCAAAGCACGAGGCTTGCCTTCCGGGATCGTGTTTGGGCAGACCTCTCGTCCGTGTATAACGCTGGATCCAGGCCTAACTTCAGCCAAACTTCATTACCAGAGTGTTACGCAAAGTGATACGAATGCCGTGGAAAGAATAGAGGTAATATGAACAGCCGCCCTTACAACTCCCTTATGTTTGTTTAGATGCTAGTGATGTTTATGTTTACGTTTATGGTTAAGGTACTGTTTACGTTATTTACTTTGCGGTTATGTCTGTTTAGACGTATGTTGGTTGTTTTACGTATATGTTTATTTGTGTTTATGTCCATGTCCACTCTGTTGGTGTTTATGCTTTTTTTGTTGATGATGAACATGTTTATGTCTATGTTTATGCTATATTGAGGTTTATGTCTGTAATTATGATTTTATTTGTCATCTAATGCCATGTAATGTCATGTCATGTTATGCTATGTTATACACTGTTTATGTCCAATATGTGTTTATGTTGTTGCAGGTGTGGGGCTGTGGAGGGGACACACTGAAACAAAAGCAACAAGAACAGCAGAAGTGGGAAAGAAGGCAAGCCGAGAAGCTACAAAAGGTCACTTGGTTGTTTTGCTCATTTTACCTTTTTTTCTTTCGTTTGTATGTTTGAATAAACGGAATTCTGTTAATCGAAAACGTTCTCGTTTTAGGTGAAACTGCCAGGAGAGTGGGATGAAAACCCGGACAAAGCCATCTTAGAAATGGCGGGAATAACGACCAATCACAGCCAACGATGATGGCGGGGTCAGAATGTTTCCGAACTTTTGGCGCGCTTTGCTTAAACGGTTGAAAGAAAACTGGGAACGAATATGTCAATGTAAACTGAGAAGCAAGAACAGAACAGCTCGTGTCACGCGCGCTGGGAGTGTTTCATACAAAATATCGACGTTTTGTGTGTCGAAATAAGCCACGAAAACATTTTGGGAACCGGCAATAGCTTTGCATGAGCGGACTCTGACACTTGTTTTAAAGTGTCGCCGTAGTTAAGTTTTCTGTTTTTTTTTTTTTTTTTTTGCAGAATGGTAATGATAGTAATAATAATAATAATAATAATTCAATATTGTAAGAGATCGTCCTCTATATACGTTAAAAACATAAATAAATCGATATTTGTTCCCCAGCTTGACCTCTCTGTGACCAAGTATTTGTTGCCGTATTGCTGTAAAAAGTTTTATTTGTGTTTAATAAGCTGAGGATACAGTAGAATGCTAGTAACTGTGAGAATTACGTAGTATTGGTCTGTCGTTGTGGAGGTAAAACGTATAATCTATCAACGTATAAAGTTGAACTTCGCATAGAATGTGTTTGCTGCCGCTTTGAGCTGAATTTCTAGATTTCTGACTGAGTTTTGGAGCTGTCCTGACGATTTTGTTTTGTGCTTATCGCTAGAGTCTTTGAAACTTTTCATTCGACTTAGTAACACTTTTGGTTTTATTTGACAAACCAAAATACTTCCAACTCCTGACTTCACATGTAGTGCCCCACTGACTCTGATTATCCGGAGACGCGATTTCATTTTACAATTCCCCAGTAGAAAAAAAAAAGTTTGTTGATGGAAAATCATCTTGTTTGCAAAAATCGTGATAGTATTTGCCTCGTTGGTACACTTTGTCGTGACTCTCTAGTTTAGAGCTCACGTATTTATGGCCATCAAGTGTTGAGTAATCCTAGCGGTTTCCAATGGATTTTCACACGAGCCGAATTGAAGAACAAAAAGGATAGGAAATGGATTTTCGTTAGGATCAAAATCAAAGTCACGCTCGGAACTCACATTTCCGAATGGACTTTTCCGCTGGGATGTCGTTAACACTCGAACACACTTATTCTAAAATAACACTAACAGATTCTGATAGATATGATTGGTTGTAGTTAAGATCTGAAGGAAGAGAAAGTTGCTGGCACGCCTACGGCAGTGCACGCACTTGCTGTTGCTCATTTCCCAAGACAAGATTTTCAATTAATAACAAGATCACTTAGATTTCCTGAGGAAGGCCTCATTGTTAATCACTGCAATTAACAACAACATAATATTTGATTAAACATCTATACTAACTCTTCCAATATTGTCAACAAAAGAACTCCAATTCACTAATTTATTCGCTTCCACAACTGCGGGAAGATATTGATTTCCAATTTTAAGCTATAACAATTCCGTGTCAATTCCCTGTCGATTTTTTCCCTTTGCCCAGTATTATATATTTTTATATATTTAGTTTATAAATCTGATTCAGTCTTGCAAATCACTTTTTACTTCCTCTTAAAACCATCGGGTTCAGTGTAATTCGCGCGGCACGACATTCACAAAAACAAGTCAAGTTAGTCAGACGTTTATCTGTTTTTCAGGGTTCTTTTGCTCCGGGGGTGGGCATTTGAACACTAAATTCAGCCTTAAACCGGAGTATTTGAACAGTCTTTTTGGCCCGAGGGTGGGGAATTTTACCATCAGAAAAGTGTGAGCAGTCGAATTGATCGGTACATCACTAATAATCAAGGGTGCAATCAGAGGCGTACAACATAGATTACAGTTTTTGACAAGGATATGGTTGAATACAAACCTCCTGGAACCCTAGCCACAGAGGCCAGTCATAGTTCTTTGCACTCATGCCCCCTTCGTTACAGTGAAACTTCTCCATGAAATGGAATCGGACCAGGAAATCTCGACTCGTGAGCTGCTCTTATTAGTATTCAAGTTATTGCAAATACATCTGTTTAATTAAAAAAATGCAAAACATTAATTAGAAAGTACTTATTGAGAGCTTTCATTTAGCCGGTAATTGCATGTGACGCTTCGATAGTTTAAATTTTTCAAGGTTGAGTCAAACTTGCCTTTGACGGTAAAAGGTTTTTAAAAGTTTTATTTACGTAACTATCGCGTATAAACCAGACGCCGGCGTCTAAAGCAGAGTGACGTAAACTGCAAACGCTTTTGAATTTATTGAAAACGCGGTGTTTGTGTCACGTACGTTATTCAAAATTTGCCTACCCAATGCGTCACTCACCTGGACAAAGAGAGCTGTATAATTATTTAGCCAAGTGCGTGCAATTCGCCACTCTTGTTTAAAGTTTTGAGGTCAATATCTTTCCTTTATTCGGCACGTTCTGTTGCGAGATGGTGTTGGCGGTGCAACTAATGTTTCAAATAAATCCGAGGTTTCGGTTAGTGCGCGGCACGTCTTGCCACCAGCCGAGAATAACAATAGCGTTATCGGTCAATTTATACATCTGTATTAAGAGCTTATCATTTGTAACAATCTACGCGCTCGATATCTGCACTAATTAGAACAAAACTCATTCGTATTTAGAGTGAGGTTATTGCTGTACGTGTAATACTGTCCGCTACCCGCGGCGGTGTGTGATGGCGATGATGACATTTTTCCAGGAAGCAATTTACTTCACAGTGGCGTTTGGCGTAATATTTCTGCTCAATCTTGTTGGAAACTCGCTGGTTTGTGTGGTGGTACTACGCACAAAGCACTTGCAGAACTTTACGTCCATGTTATTGGTGAATCTCGCCATCGGAGACTTGATGGTGGGCATCGCTTGCTTTCTCCACATCCTTTTGGGTCTGATTCAGGAACAACTTCAAGATGACTACACACTACTGTGTGAAACTCTCGGCGTTGTCTTATTCATAAACGCCACAAGTTCAATTTACACCATCACAGCTCTCGCGATCGACCGCTACTTTTCGATTGTGAAGCCAATCAAACAGAGGGCCTTCGTCTCGAAAAAGCTCGCGGCGCGTGTAATCGCGGTCGTTTGGGTTGCATCGGTTCTTCTATCCTCACCAGCGGCTTACTTCTTGACCATGGCAAACTACTCAAGCTTTGAAAAGCAATTTATTTGCTGGATCAGCCTTCCGCAAGCGGTTTTACCCAACGCGTACAAATACGCTCTGTTTCTCTTTTTCTACGTATTGCCCATGTGTATCATAACGCTTTCCTACTTCAAGGTTTTTCGCCATTTGTGGGTCGTTAAGAATAAAACGCACAGCTCGGCCAGTCGGGTTCTCGTCGCATCCCGAGTGCACTTAACCAAAGTCCTCGGCAGCATCATCGTGATTTTAAACATCTGCTGGCTTCCGTTTTTCGTCGTGGAGCTGTCGGTTTCCTTCGGATGGATTCGGGAATTTGACGTACTCCGATCGGAAGTGGTCGCACTTTTCGCTTTAGCACAATCCTGTGCCAACCCAGTGGTGTACTCGCTTCAGAGTAGAAACTTCCGAAGACATATTTGGCGGCTACGCAAGAGATAGCCAGGCGGGATACGCAGAGCAGCTTGATTGTTGAAAGAACTTTATGAACTTCTTTTCGTTAGTACAGTTGAAGCTCCCGTAAGCGGACACCCTTGGGAAGCAGAAAGAGTGTCCTTAACTGGAACTGTCCGCTTACGAGAGTGGTAAATACAGAATTTGACTGAGCTAGAGTTTAAACGGGGTTTCGTAGAAGCGGTAGCAGAGCTGTCCGCTTGCGAATCAGAGTGTCCGCCCATAGACTCTTCGACTGCAGTTTGCCTTGGGGTATTGGGGAGGGAGGAGGTGGGTATAAGGTATCGCTAGAGGGGGTGTTCCGTTGTTCAAACTGGTGCAGAACATGCAAGTTTAAGAGGAACAAAGAAAGCGGCCGTTATACTCCAAAGCTTACTATTAAGATCACGGTGACGAATGTGTAAGTGAGGGGAATCACTCGCTGTGGCTGCTTAGAGATTACCGGAGGATCAGGAACGGAGGCCTCCTTTAAACCAGTTTAATCCGAGCGATAACCAACTTTACAGGTTAGGTCTCAAAGTTCTCTCTCTTGTAAAAGTAGGTGTGCGCGCCCATAATTACGGACGCTAACTCTAGCTGTAATTAGCTGTCCATCAAGTACAAGGAGCCAATAAGGATAAGGTAGAACGTCACCGCTTAGCGACAGAAAGGCTAAACAAAAAGAGACGCGTACTTTTAGCTAACTCAAACTTTGACAGTTTACAGATAAGTAGAGATGCTAAATGTACTAAATATTACACCTGTCGATAGAGTGACAAGCGCGTTACGACTGGCTGTAAAAATAACAGTCTTAAGTAGTAACGGCCGCGAAAAGTACTTGACAACTAAAATTGCCTAGTCAACAAAACTATCCAGATTATACTACGTGAGGGTTTCAGGAGTTTTAACTAAACTCCGCCTTCAGGAAAGAGCGTAACCTGACGTTAATAATTGATTAAGGGATTAAGGACTGAGAGTCCTTTGTGTGAACGATGAGACCATTGAACAATAGTTAATTATACTTTACCGATCATATTAAATCGTGAATATCAACCAACGAATATCTAATCAAAATCTCTTCCGTAACAAATATAAACCTTTGGATTCTTTTAGCGAAGTACATGAATCTTTCTGGGTTCGAGACCCGGCTCCAAAGTTTTGGTCCGAAATATGTGAGGAAGTGTTTCCAATATGTAACTGTGCTAAAACTGGACAGTGAAAAATCTGATGGTCTTACACTGTATCTGGAACTTTGAGACTCGAATAAATTACATATTGGTTTAGGGTACAGTTGTTGTAGATATTTACCATCTGATACTTTTTCAAGACGATTAGAATAATACCAGTCAGTTGCTAAAGCCGCACTTTCTAAAGTACTGTGTACAGATCTCTTTTTTCATAAATTTGATGGACATTGGCGTAATAGATAAGTTTGAGTCAATTTGTTTTGGAAAATGCTCCACAAGAGTGGTCCTAGGGCAGACCCTTGAGGACGCCACGGCCTCACTCGATTCCACGAATTTGTCGCAGATTCGATGCTCACTCAGTGTGGCGATCATACAGCTACGCATAAGACCGATGGCATTGTCTTGAAAGTCATACGCGTTTAGCTATTTATAACAGTAATGATGCCGTGCAGTTGTATTAACTTTTTTCAGGAAAAAGAACTGTCGGAATTCCGGCTGGACATTAATAGGAAAGGCTATCATTGAAATGAAAGCCAAATTTCTGCGGATGTCCGTGAATCATTCAGAAGGAATAACAGACTTCTTGATTTCTATTTTGAATTACCCCAAATGAGGCGGAGGAACTACAAGGTCTCGGTTCCAGGCATGAGTTGGTGGGGTGAGTCGCATGGTTCAGTCCGAAACCATTAAGAGGGTTTTTGACTACTTTCGAGAGCGCGTTTTTCTGCTTTGTTGTATTTTGTTCTGTGCGGCCGGTGCATGTGACCACAAGGAACACGGGCAGAGTCTTAACAGGTTGGTCGATTGTTTATGCCGTTTGATAGGCCGGGTGTCTTTCAACTCGCTACTGATCTACCTCAGGGTAAGATCAGAGGAAAAAATCCCTTGGCTAGGGGAAACAGATTTTAGGTACAGAGTGGTCACAGGAACAAGCATTGGGCAAGGTCTTCCAATTTTAAACTGAGGACTTGAATGTTAACGACGCTTTTTTTTGTTTGTTTGTTTTTGTTTGTTTATTTGTTTGTTTGTTTTTTGAACTAGATTCAAGCATCACTGCATGGGGTACCGGGGACCTACTGTTACGTTAATGAGACTGGGAGGAGGCGTTATTGTCGCGATTGCTCTGGATGTCGAGTGGAGGTGAGGACTATTTCTTCTGGGCACTTATTTAGTTTGTGATTGAACTTGTCAACGTAAGAAACTGGTTTGTTCGCCTGGGCCAACGCAAGGCAAAAGGCGGAAAACCAGTAAAGGCGATAAATTACATCAAATGATTGGAAATTCAAATTTCAAACCTTAATAAACCGTATATTCTTTTCTGGGCAAGATTGCGACTCAAAGCGAAGGGAGTTTCTGTGCAGCTAGTTTAGTGTTTTTTGTTTGTTTGTTTGTTTGTTTGTTTGTTTTTGTTCTTGTTGGTTTTTTTTTTTTTTTTTTTTTTGTAGCCCCTTTTCCTCAAAGAATTGCTTAGACGAATAAGCGGAATAAATCCTGTCCAAGCCCATTTTCATAAATAAATAGTATTGTATAATTTTCAGAGAGTCGACCTCAAGCTGGGGTAATCCAGACTGCCGGACCGTTCAGTTGTGGCCAAAATTCCAAGTGCTCCGTAGTGAGTATTCCCACCGTCCATCTTTGACTCGCACATGGCTAACTTTACGGTTTTTTAGCAGCTCTTTTAAAAGTCAATCAGCTCAAATGATATTTCACGTTCTCTAGCCGGTATAAATCTTGTGTTTTTTTTTACGCCAAAGCACGAGGCTTGCTTTTCGGGATCGTGTTTGGGCAGACATCTCGTCCGTGTATAACGCTGGACCCAGGCCTAACTTCAGCAAAACTTTATTACCAGAGTGTTACGCAAAGTGACACAAATGCCGTGGAAAGGATAGAGGTAATATGAACAGCCGCCCCTATACAGCTCCCTTATGTTTATGCTAGTAATGTTTATGCTTACGTTTATGATTACAGTACTGTTTATGTTACTTTGATATTATGTCTGTTTAGACTTTTGTTGGTTGTTTTACATATATGTTTATTTGCGTTTATCTGTTGGTGTTTATGTTTTTATTTCTGTTTATGGTGAATATGTTTATGTCTACGTTTACGCTATGTTTAGGTTTGTCTGTTTAGACTTATGTTGGTTGTTTTACGTATATGTTTATTTGCGTTTATCTGTTGGCGTTTATGTTTTTATTTCTGTTGATGGTGAACATGTTATGTGTACGTTTACGCTATGTTGAAGTTTATGTCTGTAATTATGATTTTTTTTTTCAATTTGTGTTAACGTTTTCTTAATATGTCGATGTTTAAGCCAAGTGCGACGTTCTCGTTTCAGGTGAAGCTGCCAGGAGAGTGAGATGAAAACTCGGACAAAGCCATCTTAGAAATGGCGGGAATAACGGCCAATCACAGCCAACGATGATGGCGCGCGGGGTGCAGAATGTTTCAGAAATTGGCGCACTTTGCTTAAACGGTTGGAAGAAGACTGGAACGAATATGTCAATGTAAACAAAGAACCAAAAACAGAACATCTCGTGTCAAGCACGCAGGGAGTATTTCACACAAAACATCGACGTTTTGCGTGTCGAATTGAGCCATGAAAGTATTTTGGGAACCATCAATAGCTTTACTTGAGAGGACTCCAACACTTATTTTAAAGTGTCGCTGTAGTTAAGTTTTCTGTGTTTGCAGATTGATAACGATAATAATAATAATAATAATAATGATAATAATAATAATAATAATAATAATAATAATAATAATAATAATAATAATTCCATATTGCAAAAGATCGTCCTCTATAATACGTTAAAAGATAAATAAATCGATATTTATATTCCACAGCTTGGCCTCTCTGCGACCAAGTATTTGTTGCCGTATTGCCGTAAAAAGCTTTATTTCTGTTGATAAGCTGAAGATACAGTAGAATGCTAGTAACTGCAAAAATTACGCAGTATTGGTCTGTCGGTGTGGAGGTAAAACGTATAATCTATCAACGTATAAAGTATGAATTTCTGGATTTCTGCTGAGTTTTGGAGCTGTCCTGACAATTTTGTTTTGATTTGTGTTTATCGCTAGAGTCTTTGAAACTTTTCATTCGAATTAGTAACACCTTTGGTTTTATTCGACAAACCAAAAAATTTCCAACTCCTGACTTCACACGTAGTCTTTTGAAAGTGAACGTGTCAAATGCTAAAAATCCCCCAAACTCTGATTATCCGGGGACGCGGGGTCGATTTCATTTTACAGTCCCCAGTGTTAATGGAAAATCTTTTTGTTTGCAAAAATCTTGACAGTATTTGCCTCGTGGGTGCACTTTGTCGTGACTCGTTAGTTTAGAGCTCACGTATTTATGGCCATCAAGTGTTAAGTAGTCCAAGTGGTTCTTAATGGTTTTTCACACGCAATTGAAGAACAAAAAGGATAGGAAATGGATTTTTGTTAGGATGAAAATCAAAGTCACGTTCGGAACTCACAATCATTTCCGAATAAACTTTTCCGCTAGGATGTCGTTAAGGCTAGAACACACTTATTTAAAAAAAAACACTAATAGATTTTAATGGATATGATTGGCTGTAGTTAAGATCTGAAGGAAGAGAAAGTGCTGGCACGCCTACGGCAGCACTTGCCAGCACTTGCCGTTGCTCATTTCCTAAGACAAGATTTTAGATTTCCTGAGGAATGCCTCATTTTTAATCACTGTAAACAACAACATAACATTTGATTAAACATCTATACTAACTCTTTTCCAATTGTCAACAAAAGAACTCCAATTCACTAATTTATTTGCTTCCAAAACTACGGGAAGATAATCCATTTTAAGCTATAACAATTCCGTGTCAATTTCCTGTCGATTTTTTCCCCTTTGCCCAGTATTATATATTTAGTTTATAAATCTGCTTCAGTCCTGCAAATCACTCGTATTTAGTCCTCCTGTTAAAACCATCGGGTTCAGTGTAATTCGCTAAAAGAAACAATTTAAGCCAATGTACCCACCGCTATCGCGCTCGCACGCGGCACGACTTATACTAAACAAGCCAAATTAGACAGACGTTTATCTGTTTTTCAGGGTTTTTTTTAGGTTTTTTAGGCGTTTTAGATATGGTCGAATATAAACCTCCCTGAACAGACAGTATTTAACCGCCATTTTAGCTACAGAGACCAGTCATAAGAAAATCTCGGCTCGTAAGCTGCTGTTGTTAAGGTGATGTTACACGAGACGATTTTTAACGACGATTTTTTGCGCAACCTTTTTTTTTTCTATATTTCTTGCCTAGTAATCGTCGAACTATCAATGAATAGCAATCTTTGCACAAAATTCTGCCTTTGGCGAAGGTTCGCCATGTTTTTAGAGTAAAAGCCAAAGCGCTAGCTACAAAATTGTAGGTGTTGGGCGAAAAATCGTCGTTAAAAATCGTCTCGTGTAACATCACCTTTAGTATTCAAATTACCGCAAATACATCTTTTTAATTAAGAAAATGCAAAACACTAATTGGAAAGTACTTATCAAGAGCTTCCGTTTAGCTGGTAATTGCATGTGGACACTTTTAAAAGTTGTCTTGATTGAGTCAAGTTTGTCTTGAAGGCAAAAGGTTCAAACTCTTAGTTACGTAACTATCGCGTAGACCAGACGCCGGTGCCATAAGCAGAGTAAGTAAACTGCGAACGATTTTGATTTTATTGACTACGTGGTGTTTGTATCACGTATTACACAAAATTTGGCAAGATGTAAGAGTTTTAAAATTTGCATTTTTACCACAACACACTAGTTTCTCGCACTCTGATTGGTCGATTAACCGTGGTAAATAAAAGTCCAGACAACGATATGACGCTAGCTGACGCCAGCGTGTCACGCTTTGCAACGAAATACAACAAAACTTTCTTGTATATTTCTAAATATTGTGGTAAAAAACAAATTTCCACTGGTTTGCCGTGGTGTGGACTCTTATTTACCACGATTTACGTCATCACATGCGAAGCGCCTCGTGAGTCCACAACATTTTGACCATGTGATGACGTAAATCGTGGTAAATAAGAGTCCACACCACGGCAAACCAGTGGAAATTTATTAAATCTATTTCTATTTCGAATCTTGGCGATCTAAAAGGTAAATTTCGGAAACAAAACCCGCGGAACCTAACCCTAACCCTAGGCCTAAAAAATAGAAATAAAAAGTCACTCGCGCACAAAGACTCCAGTATAAGAAATTTGCTTGCTAACAAGGTCCATGGCAGAAAACTAAACTCTTACATTATGCCATGGTTAACTCCCCAGGACGACTGGCAAAGAGAGCTGTATAATTACTCCGCCAGGTGTGTGCAATTCGCCACTCTTGTTTAAAGTTTTGGGGTCATTATCTTTCCGTTATTAGGCACATTCTGTTGCGAGTTGGCGTTGGCGTGCGATTTCCCACATAGACCAATTGAAGCGAAGTTTCGGTGAGTGCGCGGCACGTGCCTTGCCACCAGCCGAAAATATCAATAGCGTTATCAGTCAATTTATACATCTGTATTAAGAGCGTATCATTTGTAACAACCTACGTGCTCGATAGAAAAAAAAAAAAAAAAAAAAAAACCTCATTCGTATTTAAGGTGAGGTTATTTCTGTACGTGTAAAACTGTCCGCTACCCGCGGCGGTGATGATGGCGATAGCGACATTTTTTCAGGAAGCGATTTACTTCACAGTGGCGTTTGGCGTGATATTTCTGCTCAATCTTGTTGGAAACTCGCTGGTTTGTGTAGTGGTACTACGCAAAAAGCACTTGCAGAATTTTACGTCCATGTTATTGGTGAATCTCGCCATCGGAGACTTGATGGTGGGCATCGTTTGCTTTCTCCACATCCTTTTAGGTCTGATTCAGGAACAACTTCAAGATGACTACACACTACTGTGTGAAACTCTCGGCGTTGTCTTATTCATAAACGCCACCAGTTCAATTTACACCATCACAGCTCTCGCGATCGACCGCTACTTTTCGATTGTGAAGCCAATCAAACAGAGGGCCTTCGTCTCGAAAAAGCTCGCGGCGCGTGTAATCGCGGTCGTTTGGGTTGCATCGGTTCTTCTATCCTCACCAGCGGCTTACTTCTTGACCATGGCAAACTACTCAAGCTTTGAAAAGCAATTTATTTGCTGGATCAGCCTTCCGCAAGCGGTTTTACCCAACGCGTACAAATACGCTCTGTTTCTCTTTTTGTATTTATTGCCCATGTGTATCATAACGCTTTCCTACTTCAAGGTTTTTCGCCATTTGTGGGTCACTAAGAATAAAGCGCACTGCTCGGCCAGTCGTGTTCTCCTCGCATCCCGAGTGCGTTTGACCAAAGTCCTCGGCAGCATTATCGTGATTTTAAACATCTGCTGGCTTCCGTTTTTCGTCGTGGAGCTGTCGGTTTCCTTCGGATGGATTCGGGAATTTGACGTACTCCGATCGGAAGTGGTCGCACTCTTCGCTTTAGCACAATCCTGTGCTAACCCAGTGGTGTACTCGCTTCAAAGTGGAAACTTCCGAAGACATATTTGGCGGCTTAGCAAGAGATAGCCAGGCGGGATACGCAGAGCAGCTTGATTGTCGAAAGCAACTTTATGAACTTCTTTTCGTTAGTACGCATATCAAACTCTTCCCATACAAATGGGAACATTTGTTATTTTCTAGTCCCAATCTCACGCGGCCGAAAGCGGCACGATTGATTTCAAAATGGCGGATAGATTCAAGAGGACTGAGTAACCGAATTGGTTTGTTTAGAAGACAAAATCGGATAAAAATATCAGAAAACCTTGTGAGATTGAAGTAATTTATGCCAACAAGGTTCGCCAGCAGTTGGAGTTCCACTATAAAGACTGAACTTCGAAATTCGATGATTGGTGGCGGTTCGATGTGGAGGCTCTTCGGTGTTTCCCATTCCAGCGTGTGCAAAAATGTTTGTCCTGAGCAGTGAGCCGTTTAATGATCAAGCAATATGATTCTTTGGTCAGACTTCCCGTGAAACTAAAATAAAGCTGTGGCCTATGACGCCATGTAGATTCAAACATGACATGCATGGCTGTTATCTGCATTTATACTGATCATGTTTCCTCTCTGAATTTTACAAGGAGTTTATATTTAAAGAATGTTTTTCACGCTGGCTCGCAAACTGTCCACACAAAATGTGAGACAACTGATTTATTCTACCTATTTTCCCCTCCTTCCAATGTTTTAACTTGAATATAACAATAAATTGCAAGCTGTTTGAAAACAGAAATGTAGCACATCCTCCAATGTTTCACATTGCACATGGCTTCCATGTGCCATCCTATTCTATAATGTGGCCAAAGATTAAATGCTTTGCACATAAAAAAGTGGAAACTATTGACAGATATACAGTTTACCCATTTGTCAGCTGCTGCTTCAAGAAACTAAATTTCCTGTTTACAAAAACCTGTTAGAAGACAATTAACTCCATTATGATTTATAGGTCTAAAGTGTGTTTCTAAACTGTTTATCTCAGCCAACAGTATTTTGAAGATAAATTGATGTGTACAAAGTCATTCCATTTTAAACTAGTGCTAACTGAAATCCACACTCTGAGATTTTAACTGTTGGCTAAAACATGAGTATTTTAACTTTAAGTTTTTTTTTATCACCTGCACCATAATTAATACTATATTAACTAAGACATACATTTTTTAGTATGTACAATTTATTAGTACAGCATTGCACTGCACTTCAATCTTTTAGTATTAGTGTATTCACTAGTTGGAAGTATACTGTACATTCTAAGCTTAGTTTGAAGTGTACACAGTTGTTGACATACAGAGCTATATCAATTTTTGACTGGAATATATGACAAGAAATACACTAAAATGTGGGTTGTGATTGTCCGAGTGACAATTTTCCTGAAGACTACTCTTACCCAGACAACCACAATCTACATGCTGTTCAAACTCTGGTTCACACCATGCAAATACACTCAATCTTCTGATTTGTGATATATGCCTCATTCTAAAAATATACCCATCGAGACAGCTTTATATGTGTTCTTTTAGAGCCCCTTTCACACAAAATACAAAGAGGAACAAGTTTTCTATTTTTTATTGACCCAGCCATTTTCATATTTCATGTGCTTTACAAAACTATACATCTGAGAAATCAAAGCTATAATGGTTCCCCGCGAAATATGCCGGCGAGAGCATTTTCGGTGTATAAATACTGTATTAAAAAGTTATTGTTATCGTTCGAGACTCTCCGAATCACAAAACAGGAATACGAAATTCATTTACTTGCTTATTTTGTAGCCAACTGACCAAAGTTGTGCTCCAAAGGCGCCTTCCGAACCTTGATAAATCCTCTTCAGCTGCACCGTACACGACGCTGGCCGCTATCTCAACATCGAGCACATCTGGAGATTTGAATGTCGTTATCCCGCACCTAAATTTTACCGAATGTGCAAGTTTTATATACCAAAATGCGGGGAATTTAACCATCTTTCGCAATCCGTTGGTGCATCTGAGATACACGCTTGCGCAGAAGAACTAGAACCCAATGTTTGCGGCCAGTTGTCTCAAAACGCCAAAATGCCTTGTTAATTTCATCCAACTGATAGAAAATAACCTAAAAAACCCGCAGCTAAAATGTTGTTATAAGGGCCAAAAAATATATACTTGAAAAGCATGAAGATTACATTTTTCAAATCCGGAGGTGCATCGACGGATTTTTAAACGAGAAACGAGCGCGAGAAGAAAAAGTGCGAAAAACGCGATGATTCTGAGTGAGCCATTGTTATGGGCGTGGCAGTATATACGTCATAAGACCTTTTGTTAAGAGTGAGTTTCATATGTTGAAGCACCCGTAAGCGGACACTCTTGGGCAGCAGAAAGAGTGTCCTTAACTGTAACTGTCCGCTTATACGAGAATGTGTAAATACAGAGTTTGACTGAGCTAGAGTTTAAACGGGATTTCGTAGGACTAGCAGTAATAGAGCTGTCCGCTTGCGAGAGTGTCCGCCCAGCGGCTCTTAGAATGTAGTTGATTTGGGGGATTGGGGAGGGAGCGGTGGGTGTGTAGGGTATCGCAGGGGGTGGGGAGGGGGTGTTCCGTTGTTGAAACTGTGGTGTAGAACATTCACGTTTAAGAGAAACAAAGAAGGCAGCCGTTATAACTAAAGCTTACTACTGAGATCACGGTGACGAATGTAAGCCCTTGGATTCCTTTTAGCGAAGTACATGGATCTTTCTGGGTTCGAGACCTTGCTTTGGTCCGAGATATGAGGAAGTGTTTCCCATATGTAACTCAGTGTGCTAAAACTTAATAGCGAAAAATCTGATTGTGTAAGACTGTACATGGAACTTTGAGGCTCGAATAAATTACATATTGGTTTAGGGCACAGTTGTTGTAGATATTTACCATCTGATACTTTTTCAAGACGATTAGAATATATATAGGATATTACACGGCGGCGCGAAGATATGAATTTTATTTTCGAGTGGTAAAAGCAATATTTTACGAACGAGCGCTTCGCGAGTGAGTAAAATATTGTTTT
Organism: Plumapathes pennacea; assembly: GCA_964036295.1. Lineage (NCBI taxonomy): Eukaryota > Metazoa > Cnidaria > Anthozoa > Antipatharia > Myriopathidae > Plumapathes > Plumapathes pennacea. Next base: position 5,931,305 of record OZ038463.1, on the reverse strand, counting down.
TACCACGAGAAAATAAAATCCATATCTTCGCGCCGCCGTGTAATTTTCTTTTTATTATATTAGACAAGCTGAGTGTTTTACGGGAAATTGCACAAACAACCGTGCAAAAGCGGGAAATGATTCCAACGATATCCTCACTAGTGAGGATATGGAAAATACGCCACTCGGGTCCCGGATGTAGTTTCGTATGGATTTTACGCACGGTATATTTTCCAGTAAAACACTCGTGTCTGTATAATAAAATTCTCCATCAGACTTTCACTCCATCAGATGTTTTCAAGTTCCATTTCCGCAAATCATTCAAATTTCTCGGACTGTGGAAAATGTAGCTTGCGTCGCATTCAAAATTAGTTCGGGTGCGACGCAGGCTGGGAAAAACTGATACATCGTGACAGTAAATCCTATGTTGAAATTTGGCTGCCGACAGTGCTCGCATATTTGCATAAAAAGTAAAGAGTATTATTATATATATACTGAGACATACTCACGAAAAAGCCATATCGTAAAATTTCGTACGCAAATGAGTTCTAGCCAATGAGAGGCCGCGAACGACGCTTTTCACACGTGAAAAAAATCGTTCGTCCAATCACAAGCTGCGAACGACGATTTTTCACTACTTTTAAAGGGTTTCCCGGTCCCATCATAAATGTCTCAGTATGTATATAATAAACAGAAAACATCATGGAAAGTGCTTTGTACGGTTTTTATTCACTCGTTGTTTCGTATCATAAAACTCACTCGCTCGCAAAGCCTCGCTCGTTCGTTTTATGATACTTCACAACTCGTGAATAAAAACCGTACGCGCGCACTTTCCATGAAGTAATCTCTATTTACTGTATACACGACACAATATAACAACCAATGCATAAACTACGGGATTATTTTATTTCTTACACTTACCTTATTTCTTGAACTACGGTAAAAATAAGCAATTTGAGACATCTTCCGTCTATGCTGCCTCAGCTCTGAGACGACACGAACAACGGCATGCTATTCGTTTTAGTTACACCATATATGGCAGACGCGCCGCACAGCGGCAGCTGGCTATGTGCACGTGCCCACGTCAAATTCAGAACCAGCTTTCTCGGGAAATTTGATTGCATTAGATATGAATCCAGATTTGCACGAACGCAACCATTTGTGCGACAACCGTGTCGCCAACTCTTCATTCGTGTTAAATCTCAAATGTATAAAAGTTTCGTCTCACGACCGGAGGCTGGGAATTAAATTGGTTTGCGTCACCAGGCCAACCGGTCTAGATCCGCCTCTGGTATATGGCTGCCGCCTTAAAGGGTATCGTTTTAAGCGTCTTGAATAGGGAATGAGGAATCCCCGGAACCAATCTCAGCACAGTGTCGGTTGCAGTCGAGTTGTATAGCGTTGCAGCGGACAACTATTGCGTCACACGCTGTTTCACTCGGCTGAGGAACTGGGTTCGACACCTGATCCAACATGGAAGATGGCGGAGTCCAGAAGTGACGAGAGAGAGCGCTTCTATAAGCACAGCCCGCTGCTAGGTCCCAGAAGAAAATACGGACCAGCATCCGAGAAGAGCTCTCTTTCTGGAAGCTTCGAAGCACCGAAGTCGTATGGGGCTACTCAGAAACCGCTGCAGCCGCCATGCGACTACAAGCTCGTCGGATACGAATTGGAGAAAGGCGACACGCTGCAAGGAATTTCAATAAAGTTTGCGGTCACGGTGAGTATATTTATAGTTTACTATATAGTGTTTGGTTAGACTGGTTTAGATTGGTCTGTCTACTGTGGGGTTTGTCGCACGCCTACATTTTGTCGACTGTCTTATTATATTCATCCCCTATGGCTACTCATCCCCCAGCTGAGAAAGAATTCTGTCGCATCGTGGTTTGTTACATATGACAGATGGAATATTTGTATAGATCAGGGGATACTACCAAACTATCTGTGAAATATGTACTTTCGTTTTGTACACATGTGACTTGATTCACGTCTATATTTGTCCTTTTGTTTTGTACCCCGGAAAGAGCTGAATAACGCATTGCGCATGTCGGTGATCGGTCCTACAAAGGCACGACGGTGTGGTTTAGACTCTTTTACTAAGTGTGACAAAGTTTGTTTCGCAAAATGAATTTTAATACTACTGACATCAACTCCTCTTTTTGACACGCTAAAACTAAATCTTAACAGTTTAAAAGTGAGCTCAACAGACGACTTTCATTTCACTCAAGTGTTGCTTCAACCATACACCCGGGGTTAATGCGTTTCTCTGCAAGACCCTTGAGAGGCAATCAGAATGAGTGAACATTGGGTTGGACCTTCTCGAGTGGTAAAAGCAGACACAGGAGCCAGGCGATGCTTGTGCCATTTGTGATTGGTCACCTGGCAGACGCAAAGCCAGTCCTCCTGGATGTTTCTTTAGTTGTTTTGTTCTTCCTGACATACAGAAGATTCTCTCAGTGTTGTGGTACCTCACCAGGCTTGTAGTATGCAAGGAAACTCCAACAAGCGGCAGTAGGAAGTTGGTACACCAAGGCATCTTGTTCCATGGTCGTCCATAATGTCAATTTACTGTTTACATTTTTAGTGCACGAGTTGAGTTTCCTTTTACACACCCGTTGGAAATTTCTAAAAACTGAATTTGGATAGAAATTAAACACCTTCGTCTAATAAATGTAAAAAAAACCCTTAACCCTTAAATACTGAGATTGATCTTTTTTCAGTGTCCTGGCCAATTATTTATAAATAGCCCACGGCACGTGCCTGCATTTGATGCTGCTGACATTATGCAGCTGCACAATACGTTATTCAGCTCTCTCCCCCAGAAATTGAGTTGGTCAAAGTGGATCTAAAAGAGACCCACGAGATTTGGATCTTAGGACTTATTTTAAGCCTCAGCTGATGTTCATGAATTTGTTTGGCTTGCCTTTTGTTGTATTTGTGTTTAAACTACCCTATCCAGCAGCGTGCATAGGAGAAACTAACTCTGCCCCTCTCCAGAAACTGTGCTCACAGCACTGTATCTCCATCTATTCTAACTACATAGGTGGAAGAGCTGAAAAGAGTTAATAAACTGTGGACCAATGACAACATCCACATCTACAAAACTTTAAAAATACCAGTCAAAGTGGATTCACAATTTTATCGTGGGAGCCCAGATGCATCTTCACAAACTGGCAAGGATGCAGTGGCTGATGTGCAGAATATGAACCATTCTGACGAAAGAGTGAATAGCCCTGAAGAGTCTACTGACAAAGCTGTTGGAAAGAAGGCTTCTCCATTGAGTTTCCTGAGCTCCCTGGATGCACGAATACAAAACTCTAAGCAAGAATCAGAGAAATTAAGGTACAATATTGTATTCTCTGGCCCAGTTGTGCAAAAGCTGATCAAGCTAATCAAGGTTTAACCAGGTTCTTTCACTCTGCCTCTCTGCCAATAAACTGAAAAGCTTGTTCTAGCTCAAATCCTATCCATGAAGTTGTGTTATGGAAGAAACTTTTACCCCCTTCAGGCTAAGAATGACAAGAAAGTTTTTGTGCTATTATTATCGATTAGCTTAATTATATTCAAAGGATGGTTAGGCTAATGCAGGCAGACCTGCCAACTCTCCTGCCTGAGTGCCTTTTTCCCACTCACCCGTGAAATCAACATTTATTGTATTGATCTCCTGCATGAATCTGAAATCTCCCACTTCCTTGGATCAAGAACATCTTTGTGAATCTTCTCTTTTTAAGTAAAAGTTGAATGCAGTAAAGTCTTAAAAAAGTGCTAGGCATAATTTCTGCTCACCGTGTTGGCTAAAGTTCTTACACTCTGAAGAGGAAATAGGAGTGGAGGGTAATGAACTTTAATCACAGAGCTGATACCATAGAGCTGTTGCATGATACCTCAATATCAAGGTTGATTTTACATGCAAGTTTTTGCTTATAACTGCTGCATGTGACTTCCCTACATCATGGTTACAATACAGTTTGCACTGTAAACCAACCCTTTCAATTTGTTTCCATTTTCCAAAAAGAAAAAAAAGATGCGAAATTAATGTGTCACGAAATTCCATATAATGAGGTACACCTGTAAATTAGCCTGAACACTGTACTAATAAGCTTGCTTCTCATTTTGCAGAACTGTTACTGGCCCAAGGGTTTTAGCAGACCTGGAGAAAATGACAGAACCAAGCATGCCACAGGATGAGTTTCTGTTCCGACCATTACCATCCCAAGCTGGAAATTCAACTGGCCAGTTCCTGACGTCAGGACGAGCCGTCAAAAAGAGCAAGACAGCACAAAGGGAAGTTGAAGAACAATTTTTTGAGCTCTAACAGAAAGTTTGGTATTTTAATACAGGGGAAGATGTGGTGTAGACGGTACACTGAAGTAATATATAACAATGAGATTATGATAAAAAATTCAAGAATATTGTAAGCTGCAAGTTGACCTCTAGGAACAATTTTATTTCAGACAATAGCACAAGGGTAGAGGGGATGAGGAGGGGGGTGTGCCTTTGCTTCAGATAACATTTAACATAAACTGTATTTCGATTTGGATTTACAGTGTAGCTAAAGAAGCTAATACCATGGATTATATCAAGTATTGAAAAATATCGATTTTTACTGTAAAAGTATATCTAAGATATAAATTGAAACTCTAAAGTCTGAATAATCTAAAACTCGAACATGACCCCCAAGACCTTACTCTAATTAATGAAGAAATGTTAGATCTGTCTTCTCCTTTTCCATCCCTGTTCTTTTTTCCTGTGCTACTAAGCATGTAGTTTTCTCCAGTAGACTGTGCTCACAACCTTGTGGGTGCATCCAAGCATGACAGGCAACACAATTCAGTTTTAACTTTCAATTTTCAACTGTTTCAGTCATGGCTTCATGGCAGTTTATATCAACAATAGAGCTTGTGGTTTTGTCAAACAGCTCTCCTACTGGAATTCTGTTACTGTCAAGGTTGGATGTGCATGCAAATATAATTAAAGAAAGTGGAATGCAGTGCTCGACATTAAGGTTTTAGGTTGGTTGCCCTTCAGACTGTAGGTTGAATTCAAGCAACAGAAAGTTTCATAGTTTCTGATTGCCCGGCCCAGAATTTACCTGCCCGACCAAAAGTTTTGGTTACCCCGGGCAAGGGGGCAACTGTTAATGTCGAGCGCTGGGAATGGGATGTACAAATTAGTCAAATTAAAAGCTAAAGTGTCACAAAACTGATCCAACTTGGGTGAATAGTTTGAATGGTGTGGTCTCCCTGATTAGCAAGGCACTAGTGCCAAGCTAGAAGCCTTGAGACCTTAATAAAGTTTTTTTATTATTACTGCATGTTTGTGGCAGGCAGGGGACAAAACAACAAATATCATAGGATATTTCTGTTCCAGAAACATGCATGTATCCTTAGCATGTTATTTCTGAGATGTGCTTTTTTTTTTAGTTTGAGTAATTTTTACAATTTTCAGAATGGTGGGTGCCAATACACATCACAAACAATGGTGACTCAACTCAGTGGACAGACATTAGAATTGTTTACTTAATAGACTGCACCAAAACTGATGAGCTCAAGTTAGTTATTTATGATGAACTTCTTCCTGCAGCACTGTGTCAATGAACCAACAGCATGTCAGATAGAATGTGCAAAATAAATATATTTTAATACTGAGTGGTCATGGCTTGGCATAGTGATGGGGGTGAAATCTGAAATGTTCTGAACCTTTAATATGATTATATAACCAAAGAAAAACATTAATTCTTTGCATAAATGAAAGCTGATTGGATCGATTACTCATTACACAAATTTTGGTGTGAGTGTGCTGTGATGTGCTAATAATTCCCCCACCCCAATAAGGCCCCCTCCTTCTAGAAGGTCAGTTTATAAAATAAGCCCCCCACCCTATTTTCATCCTGATTATCGCGCGATAAATGATGCATTTATAGCGCGATAAATAGGGGACAAAAAATTGTGGTATGTAAATGGCCCTTCAGAGCCACAATAGTAGTTTTATATGATATTCCTCTGCGCCCTGTGGATTGAGCATGCGCAGATCTCTTGACAGGGATCGCATGACGTCACGCGTTCGAAAGCTCCGTTTTCGCCGTCCACACTGCAACATGAAACCAGAGTTTTCGAAAACATCCACTCTTAAGTGTTTTCGAAAAATATCCGTTTGGGCCACCAAACACGCGTCTTAGTGTGGACCAGAGGCCAAAACGACTAATAAATATCCGTACGGATTAGTCGCCCCCGTACCCAAGCCCGGGCAAGAGAGACGCCTGAAATCCGAGCGTGATAATGTCTCTCCCGGGGCTTGAAGGCTGAGGAAACGACTGACTTCAGACTACTTACGTACTTTGGTTTCTGTGCGCATTTTCTTGTCGCTCCGCTCGCTTCCCCCCCCCCCCCCCAAATCCCCAAACTAACGTCGAAATTTTGGACCATCCCTCCCCTCAGTGGACATTAAGCAGGGAACTGATGAATATGTCGACGGGCCCTTAATGTCCAGTCAAACTGCGTTTATTTGCACAAAACCCACCATGAATCGTAACGGTTAAGTCAACTCAAAACGCCAAAATCTACTACGTGACTGAAATTCATCACATAATAGTAAGGCTTTTTGAGTGCCAGAAATGTAAAGAGTGTGACCCAGGCAGCCCACACGGTCTGATGACGTCACGGCTGATCGGCTAATGGGGATTTGAAAAGGAGATTTTCAAATCACGCTTTTACGCGTGAAAATAATAAATCGTCGCCAAATCGCCTCGAAAGTTATCATAAGCGACAAGTAAGGACTCTTCTGCTATCTGACCAATTTAAGAGTAAGATTTATTATTTTCACGCGTAAAACGTGATTTGATAATCTCCCATACAAATCCCTATTAGCCGTGACGTCATCAGGCCGTGTGGGCTGACTTCTTTGCTGTAAATCTGGCTTTTTAGGGGCTATTCTGTCTACTCCTATTTTGGTATAAGAATAACAGAATATCAATTCCCCGAAAACGCACTTTGTGTTATCCTGAAAACAAAATAGCTGTCGTGACAAAAATTGACGTGTTTTTTATGTATTAAAAGTTAGTTACAAGAATAGAAATACGCCTTGTTTTGTATAAAAAGTTATGGTTGGAGTTCAGAACACTACTTTGGTGAGAGCTAATGGCAGAGTTATCTGTTTATGGAGCTCACGAGGCCTCACGAGCTCAAAGGGGCCTCCGAAATTTCAAAGATGAATTTGCAATCTATTTCTACATTCGACTCTTTTGAGAAGAATATTAGTTTCAATTTGCTTAAAAGTGTTAAGCCATGGCCAAACGAGATGCAAGTCGGCGCAAGTCGATGCAAGTTCGACATGACAGTAAACTTGCATTGACTTGCAAAAGGGTGGCCAAACGAGACGCAAGTCGATGCAAGCTCGAACAATCTCGCTTGAGCTGGAATTTATAAGTAAGCTTTTACTTTTGATTTTTTCGGTTTAGAACCTGCCTTTGCTAACGCGCTGTTCGCTGTTTTGGGTAAAAAACTTGCGTCGACTTGCATGAAAATTTGAACATGTTCAAATTCCACGCAAGTCAATGCAAGTCCGTAAAAGTGGAACAAAACGCAAGTCCGCGCAAGTTTAAAAACTTGCATCGACTTGCACCTCCTTTGGCTAAGACTTCACTTAGTTGTTTTGCTATCGAATATATAATGGAACACGGACGATATAGCCTCACAAGGAACAAAATTAAACGGTGTTAACCGGACATGTTAAAACCGATTGACTTTGACTTAAACTTCAAAACTCCAAAACTAAAACAACAAAACTGATCCAATATAGAAAAAGTGAACAAGAAAAACATACTAAACGCTTGTCTTTACAGAGTGGTTTTGAAAACACTAGTTTCAATCATGCAACCAGAAACCAATCACCTAAACCGAATAAAAATCTATTTTGCTGTTCCTTTTGACTCCTGACAATCATACAACACTACTTTCAGTCAATATTATCAATCAAAAAGCACTCTGCAGGGTGGAGTCGCGTTTGCTCGTCTTAAGAGGTTTCCTCTTTCAGCCACTTCTCAATAGTTTCTTCGTTCTTCTTCAGCCATTCTATTTTCCCCTGGGTGCGTTCAATGGCTTGCCTGCGGGCGTTCTCGCTTGTACCAGCCTCGGAATTGTCAAAAAACGTCTTCATCTGTAATGGGAACAGACACCTTCATATACAACTTTGATCGTACTCACAAAGCACTCCAGTGAGTGTGAGCAAGAAAATCAGTGATCAAGTGAGAAAGTCAGTGAGTAAGCAAGTATATGAGTGAATGAGTAAGAAAGCGAGCGAGTGAAAGAGTAAGTGAGTGAGTGAGTGAGCGGGTGTTCGACTGAGTGAGTTAGTAAGTGTTCCAGTTATTGAGTAACTGAGAGTTGATCGAGTTAGTGAGTAAGTGAGGGGAGGGGGAGGGGTGATCGAGTTAGTGAGTATTAAGTGAGGGGTGATCGTGAACAGTTCTCTGCAATCCCTACCTCCTGAAGGTCATACGGGGTGTTGAATGATGTAACACCGGATATGAGACTGGTCAAACGGAAGGTACTGGTACTGAACCTAAAACCGGAACCGGAAGTATAAAAGGGTCATTAGTAGAACGCACGAGCATCCAAATAAAGACAGCAATTATACAATTTCAGAACTTAAGAAAAAACCTGGGAAGGAGCATGAAAGTGTAACTTACATTCCAAACAGCTCATCCCAGTTCGCCCGGACGAAGTTCCAGGCGAGGTACTTGCCGACAGGGTTGGAGGCCACGTATCTTATCAAACTCACGGCATCTTGGGAACGAACTTTCGAGCTGTCCAATGAGTAGGATAGGAACCTGAAGAGAATTAAATAGGATTTCGGCCGAGGTGAATACTCTTTAAGATAAATAGGGGCGCATTTTGTATAAGGTAACAGACTCTTATCTCGACATTGTGCACATCCCAGCTTGACGGATCACTTGACGATCAACTTTGACGGCAGTGACTCCACTGCACTGTGCGAACTGCATTAATCATAACAGAGATATTCACTTCACTGTCACTCATTTATCAGAAAGTAAAAAAAAAAAAAAAACAAAAAAAAAAAAACACTGTTAGTTACTGCGTACGCGTGGAAAGTGACTTATTGAGCACATAATTTTGTTGGAGAAAGTAGTTGCAGTTGACAGTTAATGAGGGAAAAACGATGAAAAGAGGGACGGAAACAATTAGGAAGTGGAAGAGATGGAAGGTGAAAGGAGAGAAGAATAGAAGATCAAAGGAAATAGCAAAGGCAGAAACAATGAAAAGAAAAGTAAACGAAAGGAATGGAAGACAGAAATAACGAAAAAACAAACAAAAACAAACAAAACAAAAAAAACAAACAAACAAACAAACAAACAAACAAACAAACAAAAAAAAACCAGGTGAAATAATAAATGAAGACTGAACGAACTTGATACGTAAGGCTCACGCGTTCGGTTTCGCGCCAATTCTTAGAAAGCACCGCGACTTTTTCCCGCGCTTTGTTACCTGGTTAATATCCACGGCGTGCGCGACCCAGACAATCCGTACATCAACTTTATTTTCTCAGAGGCTTCGGTGGTGTTCAAATATTTCTCGAAAAGCCACTGCCACTCCTCCGGACCCGAGTTAGCGATGCCGTAATAATAAACAATTGAACGCAAATCCACGTTCACGCTCTTCCTGGAAAACACAACAAAACCTGGGTGAGAACACGACCTTCCATTCTCTCACAAGAAAGACAACACTAAAGAAATGGCGATACCGTCAACTCTCGGTAAAACGGACGCCCTCGGGACCGTGATTGCGTGCCGGTAATAGCAAGAGTCCGCAAGAGTGGGAGATATTTTCAGTCAAACCTATACATATAGCTTTCGCCGGAGATCTAGCCAGTGTCCGTAATAACGGGGTGTCCGTAATAGCGAGGTGTCCGCAAGGCGAGAGTTCACTGTACTTGGAACGAACTACGAAGAATCCCATCATGACAACGAACGTGTCTGCTGCCTCTATTCAAAAGCGAGGCCGAGTCTTAAACTTTTCTCATGAAAATTAGTTTCACTCGTATGTTCATTTTCATGAGAAAGGTTTCGCACTAGGCCTCGTTTTGAAACAGAGGCAACAGGCATCTCAGAAATGGCCTATTAACAGCCTCTTGTCATGCGCACCTCGTTCCCGCCTTCCATTCTTGGAAAATATCACTTGCATTTTTAGAGGCGTCTTCATCTCCTGCACCGCAAGCTGCTCCAAGGATCGCACTACGCAAATATCTGAGAAAAAACAAACGCAGCCAAGCTAGTTTATCACAAAACAACACAGAACTCGGCTGGTATAAAACGCAGGTCCAGGTCACAGTGTTAGGGTTGGGATTAGTTTTAGGGTAGGATTAGTTTTAGGGTTAGGGCTAGGGTTAGGTTTAGGATTAGTTTTGGGGTTAGGTTTAGTTTTAAAATTGAGACACCTCACAGATTGATTGCATATATTTTCTGTCATTATATTCACACATTTGTTTTTTTGTGCTACTCCAGAAGGGGTTGGCTAGCCACCCAATCCACCCCCTCCCCTAAATCCGCTCACGATTACTAAATTCTTTCACTCAAAATCGTGGCCAACAAACTGCAACCAAATGCTGATCAAGCACTAAAGTCGTGTTGTGAAGGAAAATGTTTTAAAGGCTGTGGGGAAGTGTCACTGAATGGTGGATTAAAAAGTGAAAAATAATTCAACATGTTGCGTTCGTTTGGCCAGCGCCAGCGCAACATGCTGCAATAAAGCCCAACCGTGTTGTGAGATGAGCATGAAATGTTGCATCCGTTTAGATAGGGCTTTACTTTCATCATGAAGTGTGGTTTCGGAAGTTATATTTTCAATGTACGTAAATTAGGTTTCGCTCTTAAAAAATAGAACCTATTTTCCTTGCGAAAAGCAACGGATTGCTCTTCTTATGTTTAGCTCTTCGAAAAGAACAGACGGAGGAAAGGGGGCTTACATTTTAATATGGCCGTCGTCTTTGTGGGGTTTCCAGCCCAACTTCTCGGCCAGTTTCTTCACTTTTGTCCTTTTATATTTCTAAGAATGAATATATTGGATCAGTTTCAAACTAAAGAGAGAAAATAGAGAGCACGAGAAACATAAAACTGCATGGGTAGAGGTTGGGAAGCAGGAAAGGGAGGGCGATAGAACGGGAAGGACATAAACAGGGAAAAAGTAAACGAGGAAAAGAAGAAAAATAGGTAAAGAAGAAGGAAGAGAAGAAAAAAAGGAAAACATGGATGGACGGGGCGAGGAAAATCACAGCGAGGCAATTAAATGAAAAGTGCAGCAACAGAGGTCAACTGATAGAGCCAAATGTAGAGTAAACAAAAGGAACGCAGCAAACACAATTTTACCTGGAGCATACCAACAGCAGGTCTGTTGTCAAGGACACTTTCTAGGAAACTCAAGCGATTTAACGCAGTCTTCCAAGGAACATACATCTCCTCCTTATCTAAGTAGCTTAGTGTACTCAAGGCAATGTCATACTTCAAGTAACCGGCTCTGCAACAACAAAATTATGTTGAGAGTTCAGTGTAACAAACAAGCGAAATAGTAATTGTGTTACTAAAGCTAAAGTCTGAGATTTGAAGACCTCCTGATAATTACCTCGCAAGATTTAAGGCATCATCTATCAGACTTGATCTGTCTTCATTGGTAAACACCTAACAACAAACAAAATGAAGCAACTTTAGAAATGCATCCTGTTGTGTTGTGTTGTGTTGTGTTGTGTTGTGTTGCGTTGCGTTGTGTTGTGTCTGTGTTGCGTTGTTCGCGGTGTTGTATTTTGATGGAATGTGTAGTGTAGTGCAGTGTAATGTAGTGTTATGTTGTGTTGTGTTGTTAGACTGTCGTATGCTTATTGTGTTCTGCTGTACCTATTGTGTTGTGTTGTGTTGCTAGATAATAGTACTACTGTACACTTACATTGTGATCAGCATTCAGTTGATTCACCAGAGCTTTCCAGTTGTCGTCTTCATAATGCACCCTGTAATACCCCACTTGTTTGTAATTTCCTTTGATCCATTGTCCAGATGGCCAGTCAAACTCCACTATAGATCAACAGATCCTAATAAATTCCTGTATATCTTTTTCGTCTTCTGATATGCTTTGTTTTGTTTCAATAACATCGAGGATAGCTGTGCTTTGTCCCTAGTTAGTTCGTCAAACCTAAATAACTCAGACATTTAAATAAGGTCATTAATATTAATAATAATAAGTATAGGTAATCGCATGATTTCGAGTGCAATTTGGAATAAACTATAGCACGAGTAAATTTTTCAAAGACCACAAAATTACATGCATACAATAATTTACATCGCGCAATTTTATTCAATTTTGTTACAATTCGCAAATGTCTCCCAAGAACTTTGTTTTCTCGCAAACAGAGTCGGAATCGTCCTGAGGAATGAAAACACACCCTTTTGTCTTGTTTGGCTTCGCAAATACGCGCGCCGGCTGTCGGCAATTTTTAATTTCAAATTTCTGCACTGTTAATTTCACATTTTTGCACTGTTTGGGATAAATTGACGCGTGCTCAGCCAATCAGAATGCAGAAATTATTGTATGCATGTTATAATAATAATAATAATAATAATAATAATAATAATAATAATAATAATAATAATAATGATAATAATACTAATAATATTATTGTTATTGCTATTATTGTTGTTGTTGTTCAACAATGCGATGTGCTGTAAATATTATTCTGCTCTGTCCACAGCCCGCCTCTGAAACTTTGGTTATACTTCTCTGTGCTTCAGTTACATGCAAGTCTAAACAGTTTTTCCAAAAAAAAAAACAACAACAAAAAACAAAAAACAAAAAAAAAAAAAAAAAAAAAAAAAAAAGAAAAGAGATAACGGTTGAAGTTTGGCAGCCAGTCGCTCAATACTAACGTCAAAACAAGTCCATAAATCTGCTCATAACTTCACACACACAAAAAAGTTTAATGTCAGGCATTTATGGCATTAAAAAAGAAATGCACTGTCTTACCATCGGACATCTTCATCCAACTGGTTTTGGGAGACCTTGGATTGTCTTTGAATACATATGTGAGAGGGACATGCCACTTATAACTGCACAGAGGAAACAACACAGCTATTAGTCGATGCTAAGTGCTCCCAGAGACCTCTGGTTGAGAGCCTTGCTTCCAACAAACTTCGTACCTTAACGCTGACTTGTTCTCTACTCATAGGCTTGTCAGTGTTGTATTTTATGTGTATGTTTGTCCTATTGTGAAATATCGACCTGGCTTTCCAGAAAAATAAGGAACTGGCATAAGAGGGGTACTTGTCTACTCTAAGGCCCCGTCCACGCGGATGCATTTTTCGCTTGAAAACGCAAACATTTTTTGCTCTTTTATGTCCCGTCCACACGACTAATTCACCGAAAACGCAAACCTTTGCAAACGGTTTCTAGAGCGGAAAGGTTTGGAAACACAACGAATGACCAATAACGAAACACAACCGAGCCAACTCAACCAACCATTAAGACGAAAAAAACGGACCAATCACTTCAACGACCAGAGACATAAATACCGCCATCTGACGAACCTTTTCACTGGACTCTGAAGATGACTTCCGCTCAGGGAGTCAAAACGTTAGTCACCACCAACAGTCTTTCTGGAGACTACTCTAACCCGAACGATCACAACCAACCTACTGTTACGTCATGCACTGGCTTGTTTGTTCTCGATAACTTCTTATGATCAACAACTATTTAAATAGCTGTCTTGTCGAGGCCCTTACTTGAACACATTCCATGGCAATATCGAAATAAGAGGACATACTTGTAAGGTGAGGGGGTCGTGACATTAGCGTTTGGGTCCAGCAAGAAGTGCTCCTGAGTTGCACTGGCTTTTCCATTTTTTCGAGTGATTTTTACGACTGGGAAACCCATCTGCAGAGTCCACGTGTTCATGATCTCTGGCACGTTTAAACTGCTTTTCTGCGAAAGGAAGGAGAGAGAAATGGTTAATTTGTACAAAATCGAGGTAACATTCACAAAATTGAAATTGAAAAGGAACAAAGGAGAGAAGTAGAACACACAGACCGCCCGGGTGGGGGGTACTCCCATATATGTATGTGCCGCCCCAAAGGGTATCATTTTCAGCATTTTAGTCTGAAATAGGGTATTGATTTTAGCATTTTAGTCAGAAATAGGGTCGAAGATTTTGATATTTGGTCTGAAATAGGGTCGAAAATTGCGCATTTTGGTCTGAAATAGGGTCGAAAATCGCAAATTTTGGTCTGAAATAGGGTTAAAAACCACAAAGTTTGGTCTGAAATAGGGTAAGGGTTTTCAGTCCCGGGCGGCACACTCCCACCCAAAATTTTGAGGAGTACCCCCTCCCGGGACAGACCGCTGGGTAGACAGTACGATAAATCACAAAGTTAGATAGATCGACCACTAATAGACAACCATACTACTAACTACTAACTATGGAGATAAAGAAAACGTTTTCCATAGTCCAGTGAATACAGATTCATATTGAGATAGATGGAGGTGGTAGATACAGATCGCGATACCGTAGGCGAAACTAACGTGGTTTGCGGTTCATCTCTGACATTGCTTTGCAGTACCTAATCAGTTTCTCGGTTTTGTGAAATCCCTTTTTTCTGAAGGAACTTTTTCAGGGGGATTTGAAAAAAGGCTGGATTTCTTTTAAAACGAAGTAAATATACGGAAAAGTCACGATTTTCGAGCAATTCTCCAAGTTGCACTGGCAAGTGAACAGCAACCTATTTTCGTATTACATTTAATACAAACCTCTCCCAAGGATTGCCACAGGTCCTCAGTTTCTGCATTACTGTATTTATACTTTGTCAAGTAGGACTGCAATGAAAACATGGAATGTTTGGTATGGAAGTTAATAAATACAGTCGAACCCCGCGCACGGGACATGAAAACAAGTTCGAAATAGCGGGGTTTCGAAATAGCCGATAGTAAATGACTGAAAAATAAATCTAAGGGGATTCGGCTTGACTTCGAAATAACGGGGACTTCGAATTAACCGAGTTCGAAATAGCGAGGTTTGACTGTAGTCAGTTATTTGTATGGTACGCCACAAGAAATACATTTTGGTCCAAACTCTGCTGTTTCTCAAACAGAATCATGGATGCATGGGACAGTATGTCTGGGAGCCCTAATAGTCTGAGAGTCTCTATAGTTACTGTTGTACTTAAGAGGGTTTCCGCTGTAAATATTGGCCCGTATGCCGACCACAGTTCTTTTGGAAATCGGGAACGAGTTTAGAAAGAGAATTTGAGCTGTCAAGTGACTGGATGTCGGGCTGGCGCTGCTGCATGTTCAAAAAATGGGGAGATTTGGATTTGGATGTCGATCGATTGGCGATTCGCTGAGTAGTACACGCACTATAGAGAAATTTGTGCTTTGACACGGTTAACTGTGTTCGAGATGCTTGAAATGAACTTCAAAAAGGAAAAAAAGAAAGAAAGAAAAAAAAATCCAATCACCGTATTTTACGGGGGTCCCCCTAGTAATTATATTAAATAATACTTACACTTAGTCCTTCAACAAATGTCTCCCTTCCAAGGAAACCAGACAGCATCCTGATTATGGAAGAACCCTAAAACATACAAGTGTGAACTGGAGTACATACCGGTAGTGTTGTTTTTATTTGTTTCTGTATATGAGACAGACAGGACTAGAATAGAGTGTAAAGGAAGCAGGAAGAAAATGAGTAGAGTGTGAAATGGGAGAAGAAGGAAGGAAGGGGTGGGGCAGAGGAGAGTAGAATTGTGTACAGTGTATAAAATGTACAGCACCTTTTTCAAAACAAAGTCAAACTGTATGTATTAAGCTCACGTACAGCAAAACAAAAACAAAGTCAAAACAAAGTCAAACTGTATGTATTAAACTCAATCTATTTCCAAAAGAAATCTTTACCTTGCTGTAAGAAATCCTGTCAAAGATCTGCTTAATTTTCTTGGGGTGGTCAACCTCAACAGAAATTGGGTGAGAGCTCACCAGGGAATCTAGAGGAAACACTAGCTGGAGATCGTACAGCAGAAACATTTCCATCTATAACATAAACAAAAATATATATATATATTGAAACATTTCTTGGGTAATCATGAACTGTAATTCTACCCTATTTTACAAAGTGTACATATTACAGTATATAGCAGTCTGTACCCCAGTACCTGCACCTAAAGTAAAACATAAGTAATACGTAAATAGAAATAGTACAGTACGATAGTTGCAGAAGTCCTCTTGCCCAGATGGTCGGAGTAGTTATTGTATGACTGCTGCTGATGACTTTTTTGTTAAAATACACCACAAACAAGTGCCTCTGCACTATTTAGAAATATGCAAAAAAGTTACGTTATATTTCGTTGCAGAGTGTGACATGCTGGCATCAGTATTGTTGTATGGACTCTTATTTTACCAATTGGTAAATCGACCAATCACATTCAGAGAGCGAGAAACTAGTGAGTTGTATCAAGCTTGTTACCTTTAGTTCCCCTTTTTAAATATTTAGTTTTTGAAGACATTTGTTGCATTTCTCAGTTTTTAAATTCATATTGAAATTGCAATTTTAAAATATTTTTGGTCTGGTTCTTTTAATTTTGCTTAACTCACCATTTGCCAATCAGGATGGGTCTCATTAACACCGAGATATTCCACAAAACTTGCAAAGCCTTCATTCAGCCACAGATCATTCCACCACTTGGGAGAAACAAGGTTTCCAAACCACTAGTGAACAAAAAGAAACCCATCAGTTCCGAGCTCATGATGTAAATTTTCCTAACCATCCAAGAAACAAAATAATGTCATAAAATTATTTGTAAATGATCACCGTCGGTAATTACGTTACCCGCTGTTACCTGGTGAGCCAGTTCATGGGACACGACAACTGATACCCTTTGTCTGTTAGATTCAGATGATACACCCTCCTCAATCAACAGTGCTGTTTCACGATATGTGATCAGACCCCAGTTCTCCATAGCACCAGATGAGAAGTCTGGGATTGCAATCATGTCTAAGATGGCAATAAGAACAACAACAAAAAAACAAACTGCATATTACTGTCTCTTGAAATACATGTATATGAACTGTACACAGCAAGAAATAGAGGATATTACACGGCGATGCAAAGACATGAATTTTATTTTTGAGTGGTAAAAACAATATTTTGCAAATGAGCGCTGTGTAAGTGAGTAAAAACATTGTTTTTATCATAAGAAAATAAAATCTATATCTTTAAGTCATGATGTAATATTTTTTTATTATATACAGGCACGAGTGTTTTACAGGAATATGCGCAAACAACCATGCAGAAGTGGGATTTGATTCCATCAATATCCTTACTAGTGAGAATAAGGGTAATAAGACTGACAAATGAAATGGACACAGACTGTAGTGTATAAGCATTGCTGCTGACCGAGAGTGGGGCAGACGCAGAGCAATGGCAGCGTGATTGGATTCGTTTCAGTGTGTTTACCTGTTTAATCCTTTGCAATCTTAAGTTAATAAAAACCCATAATGCAACACAGACTACTTGGGAATACCATATATGTTTGTGCTGTTGGACAGTGCAAATAGTACCTTGTTTTGGCAGAGGGTATGGCACTTTGTAGTAATTTTCAAAGTAAGTGAGCATCTTACGTCCATCTTCCAGAGCAAAGTTTGTCTGGTTCACCTGATCTGGGGTGGTCCACACTCTGAGCTGAAAGTGCACAATCAAGCAACAAGATTAAAACCTCTAGGGTAGAATTAGCATGTGTACATCCAAGAGTTAAAGTTGGAATTGTAGGAAAACAAGGCATGACCATGGAGGTGGGTGATTGGAATTGAGCTTGCGAGCAGGAGAGTGGGAAATCAGATGCAGGTGCGAGAGAGTTAGTAGGTTGTATGCCTGGAGTAAGTAACATCGTAACCAAGCTACATCCTGACTGCCTTACCGTAATGTTGTTGTGCTGACCAGTAGTAGCATTTGTGTACTCAAAGTCACATACAATGAAGGCAAGCAAATATGTAGACATGGGAACTGTTTTTTGAAATTCTGACAGTTTCCAGCCACCATTCAAATCTTTTGTGCTCTCCACGGGCATGTTTGACAAGGCCTTGTATTCAGGTCTATGAGCTATTTTGGTCTTGAAAGTTGCCTTCAAAGCTGGCTCATCAAAGCAAGGCAGGGCTTTGCGAGTGTCTGTGGGTTGAAACTTTGTTGTTGCAAGTTTCCTATAGAGAGTAAATAAGCCAATATTATATGCTTTGATTAGTCTCCTTAGATTATAGTACAGATTCTCCCAATAGTTCATAAAAATGCTATTGCTGTAAGGATCATCGATTGTAATCAATGAATGATTGAAAACTTTTAGCGATGTAACAATCAATATTACACTTGATTGAATTTAACTGATTGTTGTGAAAAAAATGAAGAAATTATTGCAAGAAAAATAAAATTATAGTAATACAGATTTAACATCCTGGTGTGTCTTGTCTTATGATAGGAGTTTCGGGTTCAAAATGAAATGAATGCAAAATGAAAACCACTGTACTAATATAAAACCAATCAACAAATGCTTGTTGCAAGCTCGTTTCCAGGGTCCTCTGTTATTGTTGCCTGGTTTATGTGTTGCTTAATTGAATTTCAGGGTGGCAGCCAAGGCCAAAAGAAGAGGCAGATTTATCGGATTATAATCGATGATCAGCTGGTTGACAGATTATCTCACCAGAGATAATTCATACAGGATAGCTAGAAATTTTGGCTTTTTTATAAAAAGATACTATCAAAATTATCACCATAGTACATCAATGGACTGCAAATACAGCTGCCTCATGCAAAAGCCACTTGACATGAGGTGGCTGCATATATTTGCAGGCTGCCAGACTGTTACCTAACAGTTTCTTCTGGAAAGTAAAGGACTTGCACAGCTGGAGGTCACATGCCCCAAAATTTATCATGTGACTGAAATTAACCTGCAGCCTTCCACTCCAAAGAGTGAACAACTTTATCATTCTGTTTCTCACCAGAATCACAAAAAGAAACTGATTAAACTTTCAATTCTCAGTACTTTACTCATACATTTTTGGTTGGGAGAATCGGTATTTTGAGTTTGGGAGTGAAAGGGTTATTTGGTCTCGAGTGCCAGAATTGGAAAGGACATCTAATTTGATACTATTGATATTTAAAGTTCACAAATTTGTAAGGGACAGTTCAAGTTGCTGAAAACCAGCATTGGGCTGGGGGAGGAGTAGGGAAATATCTAATTTCTTGTCCACGTTGTGGCATGTATGGTATTTGTGGCATTTCAGATTCAAGGGTATCACAATTCAACTGGGCGTGTTCCTAATACATGTAAATCTGTTTATAGTGCATTCAATTGTCAGCGTCTTTATATATTTCGTCTGCAACCTATTTTACTTCCACCTACCGTACCTCTTAACTCCTTTGGCATTAGTATATGTACTGTTGTAAAATCCATTCAGCTGTCGAGACAGCGAAGCGTTATACTCCATGTGTATGACATACTTTCCGATTTCCAAGCCTTCCTTCAGCTCAAAGATGTAGAAGTTGTTTTTCTTGTACTCGAACGTCCTTTGCAGACCCACCTCAACTCCAGGGGTTGCGGAATTCGGGTCACTGTCGCTCTTTTGCTTGCTAACCGAACTTTTGCTGATATCCATTTCATTGATGTGAATAAGAATGTAATTCGCGTACTTTTCTCGTTTCTTTGTGACTTCGAAAAGGATGTCAACCTCTCCTTTGAATGTATTCAGCTCCAGATCCGGATGGAGGAAGAGATCGTAATGAATGGGTTTGACGCCCTCTGGCAGTCTAACCTGGTACCATGGCTCCGGGCCTACATACTCAGTTGGTTCGATGTCTGTGGGACTTGCATCCGTGGAGGAATCTCTCCTTTTCATTTCTTCTCTTGCTTTCTCCGCCGCATGTTTCGCGCTCAAAACGCCAGACACCACGCCAACGAGAATGACGAGGAGGACCACAAGAATGAGAATCGCGACAGCATGTGCCGTGGACAGAACGAACGCCTTCTTCCCCTTGGACTCATGATCGGGTCCGGCCCCTTTCATAGGAATTTCTTCTTCTGACATATTTCAACGCGTATAATAAATCCACACCAAAGCACCGCTTCCTTGGTGCCGGAAATATGATATTGCGACGGCTCATGATCCGTCGCTACGGTTGCTGAACCAATAAACAGACACAAAATGTAATTGAGTCAGAGTGCAGAAATGTAAGCAATCGGCCGGTGTCAAATTTCGGCAGCGTCGGCGGAGACTGGGCAAAAAGGCGGGAAACCCCTTGGCAGCCCAGGCCCCAGAGGGACGGATTCTTTTTGGACGAAAAATGACAAAAATATTTACCGAATAAGGAATGATAAATAACCAACGAGGCGTCCCGCAATTAAAATGACGAGTCACCGTCTAGCACAAAAATTTTGCGCAAAAAAAAAAAAGAAAAAAAGAAAAAAAAAAATGCTTTGTATAATTGTACACTCGAAATCCAATACAAGCAACCAGGAATTTTTCTCATCCAATTACAGTCGAACCCTGCTATTTAGAAGTCGCACGGGACATGAAAAAGTTCGAAATGGCTGATAGTAAATGACTGAAAAAATAAATCCAAGGGGATTCGGATTGACTTCGAAATAACGGGGACTTCGAATTAACCGAGTTCGAAATAGCGAGGTTTGACTGCATTTCCAAATTGGACAGCATGTAGTCCTATTACACATAAAAAAACAACAGCCCGAGCTGGGCAAGGGTATCTCTTGAGTTTGTTTGCGTCAGTCAGTCAGATGACGTCATCGATCCCCAGCAGAGCCCCCAGTGCACCGTAACCGCCCAAATAGCCGTTTCTTGTAGAAATTACCTGGGGAGGGCCTCCACTGAACCCCCCCCCAATGGGTGCAATTTTCACTGTTATTCAGCAGGTTTTACAAAGCACAATACATTTTGGCACTCCAAGAGCAACGGTTACAACAAATTCAATATAATATTGTAAATTTTGGGAATTCCAGATCTCCAGAAGTGTTACTGCATGAGAACCTGTGGTCAGAAATGGAAATTTCAGGTTGTGACTGATTTTCAGCTTTTCACTAACAGTTCTTTGATCTTTATATACATGTACAGTAACCACTAAAGTCTAACAGTGGGTAATTCCATGTCTTTGTACTAATTTGTTTTTTAGCCAATCAGAATGCATGTAGTATCATAGTTATTTTATAAAGACTTTTAGGGACTGTTAAAGGAGGACTTAATTTCACATATAAAACAGCATGCACAAAACTAAAAAAGTAAGACCACTCTGACATTTTGGAATTCCTGTGTAGGTAATAAATTTCCAATTTTGTCTCTAAATCTGTAAAATATACAAGTTACTTCACATAATTCAATACATTTTTCCAAGGGTTTATGCAATACCATGATTTTCAGTGCTATACAAATCCTGTTTATTAGGTTTGAACTAACAGGTATCAAACTGTCAGTTCAACGAGAGTTTATCTGGGGTAATGTATTTGAAAACTCACAGATACAAAAAGTAATATACCATACCCGGTAAGAGAACTTCAAAGTACAATATAAGTAGGAATACCAAGTGATACATGTTTCTTAAAAAGAATGGTGGTGCGGTGAAACCTCAATACAATGAAGGCCAAGGGACTGAAAAAATGTGTTCATTATAACAGGGTTTTCGTTATAGCGAGGTTCTTCTTCCATACATTTTACTGTAACTTGGCTGTAACAGGCTGAAGAATACCATTCGTTATATTGGGGTTTTTGTTATACCACGGTTCATTATATCAAGGTTTCACTATAGGTAAAACTTGGCATTTTTATATAGTATCATTTTAAAGTGCTCTTTCAAGTAATGTTTAATAATACTTTTTGTACATGCTGAGTTTGAACCTGATAGCTCATTAGCACATTAAGAGAGAGTGTGAGAGATAGTTATCCTTTGCATGACAAATAACAGCCAAATGGTATTTACGACATATAAGATACATAAAACATCTCATCAGACACTTGAGCTGTATATTCTTACGAGTTGTGCGGTATTTTGGTGGGCCACTCAGGTGAGTCAAAATACAAATGACAAGTAAAAATATAAAGCAATCATGCACAAGTGTCTAATAAGTTATTTACTATCCAACTCCTTCAGTAATGTGCAAATACTGTGATTTTTTGCTTTTTCTTAGCAACATGCAATAAAGCTGTATATTTTGCACATTATGCAGAGGTTACTTGCATGCTACCATGTAATATTTGAGGGAGTTGGATAATAATGTACAATATCCTCTTCAATACAGTTATTTATGAACACTCACTATTACTGTGTACTTGGAAAGTTAATTGACAAATCTAGACAAAAACTACAAGTACAAGAAAATTGTACATGGTAGTTGTACAATTTGTGCTACTCTCTTCTACATTGATTTTTCTAAGCCCACCACCCCAAATTTAATATTGAAATTCACTGAATTGTTCACATGTTGGAAACATACTGGTGGAAATATTGATAGTTGCACCAGCTTCTCTTTCCAGGGTGAAGTATCATCTACATGTAGTTTAAAATTTGCATGCATGTAATTTGTAGAATTTGTACTACACATATGAAATCAAACTGCTGTTCCTGCAATCAATTTATTTGCACACTTCACGACTCCCTTCTGAATTATTATTACTGATAGACATACAAGCAATTCCATTCATATGATATATTTTAATAGCAAAAATGTAGCCGTAATTTTCCCCATTACACTGAATTCATGTTCTAGAAAATTATAGATATTGCTTCAGTGATTGTTGACAAGCATGCTATAGTAAAAGCTCCAGCGACTGCAGATTCAAAGCTAAGCCCTTCTCACCTCTCTGTACCCCTCCCCTCCCCCCTCCCCCCAACACTCCACTCTTTGCTTGAAGAAAAAACCTGAGCACTATAGTAGTGATATTTGGTGATTGTCTCTCGGTTCTTAAGACCTTTAGAGATTGTTGACAAGCATGCTATAGTAAAAGCTCCAGCGACTGCAGATTCAAAGCTAAGCCCTTCTCACCTCTCTGTACCCCTCCCCTCCCCCCCCCTCCCCTCAACACTCCACTCGTTGCTTGAAGAAAAAACCTGAGCACTATAGTAGTGATATTTGGTGATTGTCTGTCGGTTCTTGAGACAGTATATAGTAAACTCTAAAGGCAAAGGCACCAAAATACACTGAAGTAATTCCACTACAGTTTTAAGAATAAATAACTTTGATTTGAAGTCTATGCCACTGCATTCTCATGCTACTCTTGATAGGTTGACTATTTAACTACTGTGATTACAGAGATAAGAAGAAAATCCTGCATTGTGCCTAAATAGTTTATTTACCAACGCCAAGGGTTCCAACAGATGGCTTAAATCTTCTGAATTTTAGTTCCAACAATAACTGGGTTATCCTTTGATATCTTAGCTCTGCCGGCAGCTTTGTAATCAAATGTACAGTCATGTTTGTCTGAGTATCTGTGTAAACCACAATAAACGTTTCCACATCGGCACTCAAATCCTGAAAAAGAAAAAAGAAACAACATAATCAACCCACTGATGGATTTTAGTCAATCCCCGGAAATTCAGAATAAAAAGACATTGTGGCAATGTTGGACTAGCTTACAATAGAAGCTAATGAGTAGATTTCTGTTAAAAAAAAAAAAAAAAAAAAAAAAAAAAAAAAAATGTGGCCACCACATCACATGAAAAACACTTCATGTGGAAATTCCAAAAGGCTGGCACATGTCTACTCTGTATTTACAGATAAAAGTTAAACTGCACCAGAAAAAAGTGAGGCTGCAGCCAGTTTTCTGTACAATATTATTCCAATGGAATAAATTCACAGATTGATGATTATTTTCCAAAGAAGGTACAGTAGTTTCATGGTGCAATGCCCATTTTTCTCTCAGAGACCTACATTTTTTTAATGTGACAATACTTGCATTTTCAAAGTGATACTTGTATAATTATTATGTCAACAAGAAAGAACTCCCCAATAGCTATTTTCTTTTTATTGCACCTAGTGCATGGATATACAGTATGTGTTGTACCAATATTGGAAGTAGATCCGTAATATCTAGTATTTTTATACTGGTACAGGGTACCGGCTGATAGACAAGGCTAGTGGAATCTCTGTTCATGTCACAAGGCTTCTGGCCCCCAACTTAAAGTCCCATGCCAACTCTCTTAACCTGCTACAGCTAATAATAAAACAATTGCATGAACAGTGCTAGATTTCTCCACAAAGAAACAATACCTGTGCAATAGATGATGGAAACAACTTTCTAGCACACACATACCTGTGAGGCCAACTTTCTTGCGACACATAAAACATCGGTTCTTTTTAGGTTTAGCTTTGTCTCCCTTCTCTGATGGATCTGTTTCTCCCGCCGCCGCCTCAGCTGTTGCTGCTGCTGCTCCTACAGCTTCGGCTTCAGGCTGCCGGGAAGCAGGCTCTAAACTTGATGACTCGCTTGTTGTAGAGGATGATGGAGTCACAGAGGCAGCTACTGCTCCCTCGGAAATTGATTGTGGAATGGCCTCCATTGAGCCTAAGAACATAAGAGACGACACAATTGTTTTTAGATACAAGACACCATCCTGCTTACTAAACCCTTTACCCTCATGTACATCAGAGCTTAATTCTTCTAGCCTTGCGTGGGCAAGAGAAGAAAATTAACACTACCAGTCTAACCAACAAGAGTTCACATGCCATACGGTTGGCAATCTATTGAAATATGTTAGTTGGCCTCTGATCACTCTTGGAGCTTCAAACCAAATTTCTCCTTTCAACAAGTCAACCCTACTATTAGGATGTACTCTATATGTAACTGTGTTCACTGGGTGGGAGCTTTCATTTTGGTGGTTCATTTGGCAGTTCAGAAGTTGGAAAATTTTATTTGCTTTTGGCATCAAAAAGGTTAAACAATAAATCCAAAACTGAGTTACTGCAAAGCCACTCCATAGTTGAGAACAATATATATATATATATATATATATATATATATATATATATATATATATATATATATATATATATATATATATATATATATATATATATATATATATATATATATATATATATACTAGCAGGACCCCCGTAAAATACGGGGATCGGGTGATCGAATTTCTTTTTTCCTAATATTCTTTGTCTTTTTTTTCCTTTTTGAATTCCATTTTGAGCATCTCGAACTCAATTTCAACCGTATTCGACTGTTTACCGCGTCAAAATACAAATTTTCCTGTAGCGCATGTACCACTCGACCGTACTCGACTCGTCGAACCACCGATCGTCCGACATCCAAATCTTACCGTTTTTCGAACATGCGGAAGCATCACCCCGCCATCCAGTCAGTTGACACTCTGAAATTCTCTTTCTAAACTCAAACGGAATTCTCACTTTCAGTAATCGCGTCCCGTGGGCTTGGTTGAAAGGCAGCGGTCGAGAAGATTTCTGGCCTGCTTTTCCCGGCGATTCAATTCGAATTGACGATACAGTAATTATGACTAACGATCGTACGCGAGCATTAATGTTGCGTCAGAAATTCAAACCACGACATTATCTAATTACCGGTTTAATTTGTTACGTCACCAATCGAAATTATATCAATTTGTTACACACACACACACACACACACACACACACACACACATGAGCCGCGGTCAGCGGTTGCTTAGCGTATTATTATATAGAGATATATATATATATATATATATATATATATATCTTTGAGTTTTCTCCACAATGAATTCAGTGACATCTGAATTGAAAGAAACTAATTGAATTTCTGAATTTTATTCATAAGAAATCCAAGCAACAAACCTTGACTTGGTGTGAGTGTTCCTGTTGCAGGGGATGCCTGCTTTCTCCTTATTGAGTCTTTGAAACACTTTGAGCACATATTCTCTGTCGAGGGGCTGCCGTAAAAGCCACAGCCCGTTCGACACAATGAGCGAACTTGTTGTTGTTGGGTCTCGTCAGATTCTCTTTCCATTCTTTGCTGTGAAGCAAAAATACAGATCAATATTGAATCTAGAGATAAAAAACTTTGTGTAAAACATGACTTCAACCCAAACCAAAGATGAAACTGCTATAAGCCACTTTACACTTGGTTCACTTGATGCTAAAATTTGGAGAGCAGAGTGGAGAATTATTACAGAGAAACAAAGCCCTGCTCATCAGACATACATGCTTGATAAATGCTCACTTTTATATTTTATATGAACAGTAAAAAGTACTATTTGCAACTTCATGTACATGATTGTGAACATGGCTTATTTGTGGGAACTTATTTAGGAACTGAAACAAAAATCACGAACTCCCAATTAACTGTAAACAGGTAGCTCAGTATAATGATCCATAATCTCCCTTTACAGCTTCGAAACTGCTACATTTTAATGATGCCTTATTAATGATGCGTGTACATCACATGATGTGAACAGCGCTAGCACTCTTGGGAGATTTGTACTTCTCATCTCCAACATCCCACATGCCAGAAGTAAGTGTAGAGATTTGAAGAGGTTGAACAGTTTTAGCAAGACGTGACCACGTTGCAACTTGAGACAACGTCTGTTCACTCTGCTGGCTCAAATTTTCGATTTGTTTTTGTCAGAACCAGTGGTCCCACTTCAATCGCAAAAAGTAACACCTCCCAGCATTTCATCAGCATGTTTTCAGCTTTTCATGACCAAAGAAAGAGTGAAGAAGCAACATACAATGTAAAATACTGCTTCCTGTTTTCGTTTCAGTAGCACTTTAAAAAGACTGCTTTAGGCATGACTTATGCAATTTAACTTACACAATTTGGCAGGAACCAACTCTGATTTACTTGCATGCAGATCTGAGCTTAGTAAAAGTTACCCAACTCCATGTTGGATAAAAATGGCTGGCTAAGTTGATGCATATTTTCACAAAGGCTCTACTGTATTAAAGTTGCATCAACTGTGGCCTGTGGGTGAGTATATTTATAGCTGTGTAAACAAACACAAAACAAACCAAAAAGTAGCTTATAGTTTATTACCACACACAAACAATGTTCAAATGTACATGACCAACATTGTCCCTCTATCCCTTGGGTGTTTTGAAATTCGGTGGTGTTTGTGTCTTCACAAATATTGCCAAGACAATATGTAGATGGCCGACTAAATGTACACAAACTTCAACCCAAATGCCCACACATACACAAACAAACTCCAAGCAGACACAAAGAAATAAAGAGAGTCTATACTTGCGCTGTAAAATATGCTTTTTTTGCGTCGTAGAGAACAAGTTCATAAAAAGACACTGTTCGTGACCAGATTCTTGCAGACACAAAAAATGAAAGGAAATTGAAAGCATTTCTCTCCGAAAACGAGATAAAAGTCTGCTCGACGGGCTTGTGAGAATGATAGAATCCACCAAAAGCCGAGGTATTTCTTACAAAAAAAAACGCAGAACCGTGGGGAAGTCAAACAAACCGTACACCGCCTTGCCCCCTGCACGCCGGTGTTCTTAGATTTTTTTTTCAAGCGACCTTTCTTCGGGAAACCAAGTTTACAACCTTCACTTAGACCTAATATTCTACAGCTCACGGTAGAAAAGATGGTTGTCCTATTTGCTCAGAGTATTAATTATTCTGTCCTCCATTAAATTTCTCAAGATGACGCGACGCGAAACAGAAAGGACTTTGGTCAAAAATAAAACCTCGTGTCGACCGAGAAAAGCCTCCATCAGTCAACCTAAAGATGTAGAGTGCCAAAGAAAACTCTTTCGGTTTCATTCTAATAAAAAACCAACGATGCAACGCATAAAAAGCGCTTGAAAAGAAAGGCGAAACACAAAGACGTCCTTGGTTGCTACCCCCCAGTCGACATTATTTTATCATGAAACACACGAATAACGTCCAGTTACTTAGTCCAGGATGGCTCCTTTCCGTTCGAACTAACATGGTTCGCTCTTACTTTCCTCATAATGTATAAACCCGGAAAAGGCGAGAGAAGATCTTCGAACATGACTCGACAAACTCGTTCGCGTATGCGAGTTGGCGCGGCCGATCATTGCATTTTTGAGACCAGTGTTACACAGGTGTACAAAACAGATCACAGGACAGTTAATTCAGTTGAATTTTAGTAGGAAATGCAAAGAAGAACGAAAATTGAGAAGGAAACACAGAACTTCATTGCGATATCGCTCGCCAAGACACGAGCGCCAGATCGAGTATCACAAAATGTCTGCCTCCCTTCTTCTTATTTCCTCTACGAAACGCCAAGTTTTCTAAGAAAAGTCTTGAAGACATAAACTCAGCAACAGCGAAGAACTGATGTAGGTGACTAGCTTAGAATTCACGCAACAAAAGCCAAACAAATAATGAAATACGGCCTTCGGAGCCAGCGCCTATGGGTAAAATTCGCTCGTTTTCGACTTAATATTTAAACTATCATGATAATTGTACGGAAGAATACACCATACCTTATCTTATGTGACTATTCTTGGTCCAGAAACTGTCTTCGTGAGGCAAAAACTGGCCTTCAACTCTCTTCCCACTGATTTCTCTCTTTGTGTTTATCCCTGTGACGTCACAGTTATGCAACCAAAACGTCAATCATGACCAACTTCGTCAACTGATTGGCTAATTCGACCAGCGGTGAAAACACGCCACAACGTCACATGGAAGTATCTTTTGGGAAATTCTGGTTTATTCTCGAAAAAAGTACATTTTTGAACGTTTCGAAGAGTAGTTAGTGCCGAGTTGAACAGTTCTCCATTGAATATGCTGTGTCATTTCCTTTACATGTGCGACCCGTCGGCAATTCGGTTCTCGACGGCACGCACGCAACTTCGCACGGCTCCGGGATTACGAGCCTTGACGTCACCTTCGCCTTCCGCCGGAATGTCACGATCCGCTTCCGACAGCACGTTTGTCTGTATGTCTGACTCATTATTTTTCCTTTGCCGTCATTTCCTTCTCTCTTTCTCTCCTTCAGTCTTCTAGACGACGAACTGACACGATCCGATCGATCGTCATCCTGAAATTTTCCATTTGGCCAAGAAACCGAAATTCCGGGGGGAAATCAAATGGAACAGAAAGTTTCGGGAAGGAGTTTTTCGGAAATTGTGGACAACCTCTCGAGGTTGTCTTCTTTTTTCGAAAATTCCGGAATGACCGATGGTCAAATGGAAAGCGCCCGTGGCCGGTTGTTTACTTCGTCAAATGGCTCGTCCCAGCCCTACCATAACTAACCAACCTTGAAGCAGCGGTAATTTTCGCGCTATTATGGTTTCTTTCTATTTGCCGTTTTCTGTGTTCGTGTTAGGTAGCATTGCTCCAAAATGTAAATAAAAAAGGATGATCTGTGAATGACTCGTTACCAGCGAAACCCCTTGTCACCCTTGACAACAAAAGAGACTTGCAACGATGCAATGTTGCACTAAAAATCATTGTGGTGTAACACCCCATTGCGAACGATTTTTCGCGATGTTTGCAGTGCTGCAACGCGTTGCAAGTTTTTGAAAGCGATTCAAAAACTTGCAACGCCGTTGCGTGGATTTGGAACAAATCGGCGTTGCAAATGAATAGCTTTAGGTAAAGCACTAAACATTCAAGTGAACCATTCCCGGCGATAATTCAGTTGTTGATGGCAAAAAATTTGTGAAGAAATACTCTGTATCGAATGACCGCGCCCCCTGTCGCGTCGCCATTTCCGCTCCCGCAAATATAAGAATCAAAGCAGCAAGGCAGCTGTAAGCTCGCGAATTTGTAAAAAGTACTTTTGCGGGAGTGGGTATTTAATAGAACTGGCTCAAGGCCAATCGTAAAAATTGCTCAATTTTAGGTATGTGGAAGTTCGCATCCGTTTCCGCGGGCCTCCACTTTTGCTGAACCGTGTATTCGATTTAGTCTCAGTTTTGAAAACCCTCATTTACGAGGCGGCAGAGGGTGAAAATTATAAAACTCAGACGCTCGAAATGGGAGAATTTAAAATTCTTCACCGAGTCCATATCTTTGAACCGGAAGGAGACCTTCCGGAGTCGCACTGAAAAAAGGCTATCCGTGACTTCATTACTCATGTCATGCACAGCTTATGTTCAACATCTACATATTCATCAAAGGCCATGATAATCCAGCCTTGGCTGCATTCAAGCTAAATACGTGCTTAAAGAAAACACGCCTTTCTTCTTTTGGCTGAGTTTGAAGTCTAATAAGTTTAAATGAAATCTGATAACTTGTTGACATTACTTGCGGTTTTGGTCAAATTCATTTTCGAATTCTTCTTCTCTCAGTTCTCTACAGCATTTTTCATTGTTGGCGAAAACTATGCAAAGCAAAGCAAATATAATCAAACGATAGAAATATTTTGACAAGCTGAAGTCGCTCGATCGCGATCAGGGCTGTCAGTGGTCACGGGTCTTTCAACTTTGACTTACGCTTGTCAAACCGAGAATTTACCAAAACCTCTGTGATAATGGTTCTGAAGTGCAACAGATCTACTGGCAATTCAGGAATACAATGATAACAATCAAAATAACTCCAGAAAACGTCTTCCCATCTCTTCGTTTCTTCATGCGTATTCGCTGATGCTCAAATTTCAAAGGCAATTGTTGACACAGCATGACGGACTGACTGACTGACGCAGTCTTAACTGCAGTAAGGTGGGATACTTAAAAATGCCACCGCAAAAACTACTTCGACGATCGCGTTCTCGATTTTGTTGCGTTTCGGTAATATCGACACTGCCCAAATTGGGAACAGAACGACTTCCATATTTGGAATCCATTGTTGACAGCACCGGGACACATTCCAATTGACTGGATCGCATGAAGCTTCGCTTTTCAGCACTTCGTGCTGAACGCGAGCTTAAAAATGACTGGGAGCCGGTACGTTTTCATCTATTTCTTTAAAGTTCTGCCGTTATGTCGAAATACTCGCACGGTTCCTGAAACTTGAAGGCTTTATCTTCATTTTGATGTGCTTTTGAAGGTTGTAATCCGAAAAAAACCCATGTCACTTTTAGAGTTAAAATTGTCACTAATCCTCTTATTCGGCCGAGCCCACTGTCCCCGCTTTACGGCGGCATATCTTTTGCGCCATGCGTGCTAGATCAAATCCCCGCGCGGATTCGAATAGTTCAGGCATTTATGCGTATTTTGGTGGGTTTTTCGTCGTCAAACTCGAAATTTTCAGTCTGTCACTTTTAAGAAACAGTTGAAGATGCTGGTCTCGAATCAGGCTTTGAACCACATTGCGCTTGTGGTGGTTTTGCTTTTGATTTTCGCTTCGTTTGTTCATGGATATCCTGACCAAACACGTTCGGAGAAGGCGGAAAACCAAGAAACTGGAAACCAAAGAAACTGGATTTGGTGACTAGCAATCCTTCTACAGCAACGAGAAAACGTCCATTAGATGAAGAACTCCACGGGTTATAGTTTTTGATCACATCAAGCTGCGCATTATATAATAATTTCTTGGCAGTTTATTGTCGGAGTTTTTAAATATAGTGGACAAAATATCGACAGAGAATTTATCGACGGATGTGTTTGGTAGAATCTTATGGAGTTCTGACCATTCTGGACGTGTTTATTGGGCTTCGAGCTAAGACAGTCGGAAATCGAAGGCTCCACTCGGCGTGCTATTTTTAGTTATGGCTTCTCAAAATCCCACCAGAGACGTCAGAGACACAGGCGATTCAAGTAAGCATTAACACAGGCTCTATTTTTTTCACTGCAATTCTGGACTTGCGATCGAGTGAATCCTATGTACAAAATCCTGTGTCGAAATTTTAGGTGACAGCCGTTCGCTTTCTCTGCGACTTTCCAACCTCCCTGTCACATGCTTCCGGCATTTCAACATCTGACATATTTATCTTCACGACGACCTGTCCTGACCTCTACAGAGTAGTGCAGTTTCAATTGTGCATTTAGTGGATTGAAAGACGACTCGATTTACAAATCGCGGATTTATCACGGATATGAAATTTTGCATCACGACCGTTTGGAAGACGTTGAAATATATATCCACAAAGCTCAAGCTAAATTCTCCAGAGATTATCACTGTTTATACTGGACAAAAGATGTGTAATCCAAACCAAAAGACGCCATATGGTCTTAATTACCAACATTATACGCATGCGTAAACTGACCCGTTGTATTATGGGCGCATAAAACAGCAAATCTTCATATGACGGCCAAATATTTTGCGACTATTGGACTACTTTATATTTGTAATGTGACTACTCGAGCCTTGTAAAAAATGAAATCAAGTTTCTACAGCAAAACCCGCGCGATGTCCGCATCGAAAGAGATTTAAGGCTACTGCTTTTTAGATGGGACAAAGTTGAACTGTTCACATGGGACGGTTTAGCTAGCTAGCCGTTAAAGGCTCTACCCCCACCCCCCCCAACCTCTTCTCGGGGGGAGGGGGAGGGGGTGAAAACCTTCATAGTTTTGAGTCGGAGTGTTCTCAAAACCCTTGCCCTACTTCAAACTGAAACTGTACGATTTTTCGACCCTATTTAAAAAAATATATTTGAGATTTTTCGACTCTTTTTTAGACTCTGTATACCAAGACATTTTACTCTATTTCTGCAACCAAATACCAAAATATGCAAAATCTACTATTTCAGACCAAAAAGGCAAAATTGATCCTCTTTTGCAGCCTCAAAAATGTTAAAAAACGATACTGCCTTTGAGGCGGCGCATGCAGTATTGATGGGACCCTCCCCTCCCCCCTCCGGTATATATTTTTCTCTGATTCACGTTGATTTTAGTTACATTTACTAAATTTACATAGCCTGCGTAGCTGGCGGTCTCATTCGATGTGGTTGAACAGTGTTCACGGGCGCCATTTTGTACTGACGGCAAATGGGAGACTGAGGTCGAGTGACAAAATTGCGGGGCGGTCTTTTCCCACGCCCCCACCCCCCTTCCCCCGCCCCATAATTTTGTCACTCGACCTCAGTCTCCCATCTGCCATCAGTACAAAATGGCGCCCGTGCACACCGTTCAACCGCATCGAATGAGACCGCCAGCTACGCAGGCTAAATTTACACGAAGCGCTAATTTTCTATAAAAGAGTATTGTATGCACGTTTCAAATAAAACGCTTTAGGAACTTAGATATTTTATACTTTACGTCTTTCTTCGTACACGCTATTTCACTCCGATGTGACGTTTATTTATCACTGCACTTGTCAGTCAGTTATTACTGTTGAGGGGCGACCGCTGACATAATATAATCAGACTGCGGGAGGGGGTAACCATCCTTACGTGGGAATTCGCTTCCCGCCAGTCATGCTACTTGAGGCACAAGAACGCTGGCTCATTGACAACGGTGGTGAGACTAGTAGTAATAGTCTTCAGGAACTGTTGCTTTCCTCATCAGACTGTACAATTATTTAGCACACTTGTCTCGCATTTTTGTTGTTGCGCGCAACGTTGCACAAAGTAGAACTCAGTTTTACTTTTCTCAACACTCTCCACCAGCTTGTCTCGCATTGTTTTTGCCCTGACGCGATCAAGAGCGCATGTGTACTTCTTTGTAATTATCAAAAATACGCCGTGTTGGCGTCTGGAATTTAGGGGGAGCAAATCACGAGTTCTCCTCAACTCCCTCGCCATAAATCGCGTTGCAAGTTGCTGAGATCGCGTTACACAGCGAAACATTTTTGCACCTCCGCAACTGCAACTATAAAGTTTCAACTGTTGCGAGACCAGTCACTAATTGAGAAACTTGCACAGAAACTTGTTGTTTAGCAAAGTCAATTACATACATACATACATATTTTTATTGATGGTCCCCTCAAGGGGCTTTTCAGCAACAATTTGGCTTCGCCATATTACTGTGGAGTACAGGAACTGAGGGTGGTCACTTCCGTTTTCGGCCTGTTTTCTTCCCAGAAGTATTTCGTGTCGCCACAGAAAGTTTCGTCGGGACTAAACATTTAGCGGCGACAGAGATATTTGCAATCCCCCAGCGGTATCCATCAAAGATCTGTTTACGGCTATTCTCAAAGCTTCCGCGGTGAACTTAAGAACGCAATCAAAACCGTTCCCTAAAGCTGGTGTTACACTGGTCGATTTGCAACGCCGATTTTCTACAAATTCATGCAACGGTGTTGCAAGTTTTTGAATCGCTTTCAAAAACTTGCAACGCGTTGCAGCACTGCAAACATCGCGAAAAATCGTTGGCAATGGGGTGTTACACCGGAACAATTTTTAGCGCAACATCGTATCGTTGCAAATCGTCGTTGCAAATCGACCAGTGTTACACCACCTTAAAATCCAGTTTATCCGTGCATGTTCCACAGAGCCCAATGGTGTTAAGTTTGGATGGGATGCAGTTAACTTTTATACACAAGTATAAAGAGCAATTCACTGGCCACATCTCGAGTTGTTTTGCGAAGTCAATTACGTCATCGCATATCACGTGATAACATGAACCAATCACCGTGTGCTGATTCTCGACCCAGAAAAAGAAAACGAAAAAAAAAAAAAAAAAAAAAAAAAGAATTTCCATTTTTAAGCTCGACGGGGCCACGCCCCGAGAGCAATTAGAGAAAACAGCAGACCAGGACGTCTGCTCTTCTCCAACTTGGGTTTCGAGTGTGACTTTTTTGAGATCGCACGCAGCCAATAATTATTTTAAACCTAATGTCAGAACATTAAAATTTCCCGAAAATACTTCAGTGTTATTTCTTGGCCGGCTGTTTTGTCTGAAGAACGCTACCTCGAAACTACGTCATGAAGAAGATTAGAATCAACACGATCCAAGAGAGATGTCTTTAAAATTTCATCAAACTAAATATGTTTTTCAAAGATTGTCATCGCAGTATTACTAATTAGCAAGAAAATTATTTTGAGTAGTAAATAGGGCGCATTTGAATGAACTTCTATGCCTTATCTAGCTTTAAGTGGTTGCCGATATGGTCAAAAAGGCTATTTCCGAAACTTTTCGTAAGATATTCGCACAGTCCTCAGAGGCAACAAGCATCTCTGAAAAGGCCGTCTTAGTTCTATCTTGAATGGAACTAATGCGTAATTGCCGTACAGCGGCAGCAGTTATACTAACTTACAGTGCGCGTTTCCTCTTTTGCCAAGTCTGTCGGATAGAAATTTTAACAATATTTTACCTTTACAATAGTCTAAACCTGGTTACTATAACAGCTTTCGATTTTGAACAAATGAAGCACTCAAACAGGATGGTAGCCCAGCGTTTAATAAACTGCGTTAAACTCAGGTGGTGATATGATAAACAGATCAGACCATCAAACGCTACAACCGACAGCATCTAACTACTTTTGCACTCGCAAAGTTCAAAGACGACCAACCAGCTGCTGAGCATATTTAACAGTGGGCGGACATAAACGTCAATCTAAACATCGACATATATATTCAATATTAAAAACAAAGATTCGGTGCCCATTCTGAAAGCATTCGATTAAAAGGAACCAGCATGGTACCCCTGTGGTTCCTAATTATTGGCGTTTGTCTTTCTATTGTAACAATCGTTGGAAATGGAATTGTTATCTACCTGACTGTCACACGACGACGACTTCACAACCCCGCCAACTGGATTATCTTGTCGCTCGCGCTCGCAGATATTTCTGTCGGTGCGGGCGCATTCTTGACACTACACCTGTTTGGGGTGTACTCGTTTGAATATAACCTAATGTACAGTGTTACATCGTTTTTCTGGGCTGCTTCAGCTACTAACCTCTGTCTTATGGCGCTCGATCGCTACATTTTCATCACGAAGCCTTTAAGGTATACCGTCCTTGTGACCACAAGGCGAGGCGTCCTTCTGATATCCTTTGTTTGGATCGCTTCATTTTTGTCGCACTTCCTCTTTTACCTTGTCTGCATCATTCTGCCTTCGTCACCTCCAAACTGCACGCGAAACTTCAAGATTTTTGACTTTGCTGTTTTTGAAACGCTTCCCATGGTCATATTGCTCTTTTCTACTGGACATATCGTCTACATCGTTCGACAAAGGTCGAGGCAAACGGAAATGCAAATGGCACAGCTACAATTTAATCAAAGACCAGAAGACAACAGAGAAGACCAAATCAAAAATGAAAAAATATCTTCGGTGAAGATAGTCGGAGTTGCGGTTGCAGCCTTCACTATTTGTTACATGGCTGAACTAGTTTATACTGTCCTCTACCAGTTCACCGGAAAAGAACCGAATCGGAATATTGAGTACATGAGCACTCTGCTTTACCTGGTGAACTCAGCCATTAATCCGGTGGCTTACGCTTTTTTCAAGAGGGACATCAAGAAAAACTTGAGAAGCTTGTTCTGCTGCAACGAAGGAACCCTCGACTAACACTTCGAAGACGGCCATTGAAATCCACACAAATGCAATTGCATTCAAACTTGCTTTTCGGGCCACTGATAAACACTGGAATACGTAAAGATAAAGCCTTGAAAATAATCAAGAAGTTAGATCCTCAAGCGTGTTTTGCACAACCTAATGAAAATAAATTTATTCTGTAATTTCCTTTGATGTTCTCTAATTAACTTTATAAAATGTGACTTTCTTCACGTAGTATATTACAGGCGAAAACAGTCATTTTGAACAAAACATTTATATCAGATATGAAGGTATGATAACTTGATATGGACTTGTTAAGACACTCAGAAGCATCACTATCTCGCTGTTCTGTTGACTTTAATTGGGTCGGGAAGTGCAGAATATAGGGAAACTGATATCAAATAAAACTTAAAAAGCAATTGGAGAAAACGGCAGACCAGGACACCATCTGCTCTTCACCAACTTGGATTTCGAGTGTGACTTTTTTGAGATCGCACGCAGCTAATAATTATTTTATTTCTTGGGCTGTTCTAAAGAACGCTACCTCGAAACTACGTCATGAAGAAGATTAGAATCAACACGATCCAAGAAAGATGAGGGAGAAAGAGCAGGGACAAGAGCGGAACTCCCAAGAGACTTCCAGTTTCTCACCAGAAATATATCACACAGTATAGAGAACTTGGCTTTTGACACCTTGCTTAAATGAAACCTGATTAAACTATAAATTTATTATTATAACACTCATACACTTGGTTCTTAATGGTTGAGCGACTCTGCATGCATTTTGAGCTTAGAAGCGAATTGGCCACCGAGTAAACCTGAGTAATGCGTGACTTGTCTTTTTATGCACAATCGATTTTGACAGTTTGACTTCGAACACTTAATTAATTCTGATCAGAGGCCACGATTAATCCAGCCTTCGCTTCAATACTAGTCTGCCTTGTTTTTTTTAACTGAATGCGTTTCACTTCTATCAGGCTTTCGAGTATTCGTGCTTTGTAACAAATATAAAATTGAAAGCGAGGAATGTAACACGAGCCCAGCACGAGACTTGTTTACAATATTATTGCGGTTTTGTTCACAGTGTGTTCAGTCCATTTGTGACTGCAAACTCAATGCTCAGGACTATTTCGGCGTATTTTTCATTTCTACTATACATGACCATTGCGAAACAAAGGCTATACATGATCAAATGGAAGAAACATTTCAACAGGCAATGTACGATAAGTAGAAGCATTTATGTCATGTACAGTGTAAAGCATAGATCGCTTTTGTTTTACGGCAAAAGCTCATTGCAGCTTTGGTCTTCGGCCTGTTATCTTCCCAGAAGTATTTCGTGTCGCCACAGAAAGTTTCGTCGGGACTAAATAATTAGCGGTGACAGAGTTATTTGCAATCCCGTAGCGGTATCCATCAAATAATCAAATCCATCACATTTCCGCGGTGAACTTAGAAACGCAACCAAAATTATTCCCTAAATTCCGGTTTATCCGGTACATGTTCCACAGAACCACAGTTTGAACGTTAGCAGTTCAATTACAACAATAGCCGTTTAGTATCGTGATCGTATTCGCAACATAATCCCATCGTGATATTTAAAATGATCAGCATGCCATGAACAGACAACAATAACCGATACATCAGTCAACTGTAAGTACTCGGCAGATGAACATTAAAAAGACAGTTCTTGTTCAATACACGTTGTTGTGTGTGCCTCTACGTAAAGCTTGAGCAACACAGATAAGTAACGAGCAATTCAATAGCCCAACTCTCAAGTTGTTTGCGAAGTCAATTTACGTCACTGCATATCACGTTACAATATGAACCAATCACCGTGTGTTGATTCTCGACCCAGAAAAAAAAAATCCATTTTTAAGCTCGCCGCAGCTGCGCAGCCGCGAGCAAAAATAGAATTTCCATTTTTAAGCTCGACGGGGCCACGCCCCGCGAGCAACAAACACACACAATATGATATCTAAAGCTTTATTTAAGTGTCAATTATAGCGACACTGTACTACTAAATTTAACTAAGTGAGCGCAATACCAACCACACTAACAGTAGTTACCTATGAATCTGAATAATAATTAATAATAATAATAATAATAATAATAATAATAATAATAATAATAATAATAATAATAATAATAATAATAATAATAATAATAATAACAAAAACAATCCAACAAACTCAGTACAAAATGCTACATACACTGTTCTTTTCAGGAAGTTGAATGGAGTTAAAAAAAAAAAGCTTTAGTAGTGAAGAAAATGTGTTCAACAAATCCATTATTTTCAGGATCCCTGAGAAACTTCACAACAATGTTTCCATCGTACTCGTTTCGGAGTAAGATTAGTCTAATGTCTATCTAATGTTTCTTCCTATTTTTCTCTAGTTCCCCCGCATACAGACTAACATCATATGCCGACTGTCAATAAATACTATTTTTGCCGGAGAGCCCTGCATTCGGCTCGTGGATTATGGGAGAACGATATCCGATAGAAAGTGGAACACGACTCTACTTCAATCAGTAGAAGACGACGTACCCCCAATACTTGAGCCACTGAAGAACATGGAAACGTAAGAGAAAAAACTTCCCATATCTGATGACAAGAGACAAGCGCGTGTCCTCCATAAAATGACGACACAATATGTGACTATTGAGCTTCAGAAAAGTTCGTCGAGCTGTGAGTCCAAGCGCGATCTGCGAGACGAATCTTCAGCTTCTTCAAAGGCCATGTCACGACTCCATCTGCTTGAAGTCGGTTTTTCTCTGGAGCCAAATCCTAGGTTGGAGGACTGAAGAAAAAAAGACATTCTGAGACCCGCTGAATTGTGGAAAAATAACTTTCAAACTTAGCACTGCCCAAAGCACTTTCATTTTTCAGCAGTGAAAGGGTTAGTGAAAAAAAAAAAAAAAAAAAAACAAAAAAACAGCAATCAGATTAATTATCTCCGAGTGGTGAGCCTTACAGTTTTCTTTTTGACTGATCCACTGGATTTTCCCGCAGCTCCCCACAGGCTGGTCACTACAAAGAAAAAATATGGCAACGAAAGAATAAGATGATATGCGGCACAAAAGGAGGATGGAGGCGAAAAGGAAATAGCCACTTTGATCTTACGAACCTGAAGCTTCTGAGCCTTTCCTCGCGGCAGAAGCCTTACTCTTAATCTTTGAGGATGAAACAATGATGTCATCATCATCATCATCATCATCATCATCATCATCACTCTGTTCAAGAATACTTCTCCGTCGAAAGGACGACTTCTTATCTGATGACGTTGTTGGCGTTGACGACGAGAACAAGCTGTCCATTACTGACCCACCTAAAGGCACAATTAAACCGCTATAAACTCGAGAACAAGCTGTCCATTACTGACCCACCTAAAGGCACAATTAAACCGCTATAAACTCGAGAACAAGCTGTCCACTACTGATCCACCTAAAGGCACAATTAAACCGCTATAAACTCGAGAACAAGCTGTCCATTACTGACCCACCTAAAGGCACAATTAAACCGCTATAAACTCGAGAACAAGCTGTCCATTACTGACCCACCTAAAGGCACAATTAAACCGCTATAAACTCGAGAACAAGCTGTCCATTACTGACCCACCTAAAGGCACAATTAAACCGCTATAAACTCGAGAACAAGCTGTCCATTACTGACCCACCTAAAGGCACAATTAAACCGCTATAAACTCGAGAACAAGCTGTCCATTACTGATCCACCTAAAGGCACAATTAAACCGCTTTAAACTCGAGAGCAAGCTTTTTACTACTGACACACCTAAAGGCACAATTAAACCGCTTTAAACTCGAGAACAAGCTGTCCACTACTGACCCACCTAAAGGCACATTTAAACCGCTTTAAACTCGAGAAAGGGACTGGAAGGGGTACGAGCATGCGAAGAGACTGGGACGACAAGGGTGATTATTTGGAGTAAGCCTTTGTCTGCCTCCTTTGATTTTTGAGTCCGATCTTTCCTGCCCTGTACACTAAATGTTGGGACTTGGAGCGAGGCCACACCTGCAACCCTGTATCCCTCCCCCCCCCCCCCCCCCCCCCCCCCTCCTCCAAACTTTAGCGCGGTCTATCCACGTCAGCTATAAGGCAAGGTTACACAGTATGGGCCATGTGATAAATTGCACGATGGCTCCACTTACGTTTTTTTCCTGTTGTCTCCTTTTTCTTCAGACTGGGCCTTTCGTCCTTTGCTTCAACACTTGCGCGCTTTTTATTTCTGAATCCTGACATGACGATGTCATCATCGCTATCCTCGTCCTCTTCCTCGACATTTCCTCGAGAAGTACTCGGATTTGCCGAAACTTTCCGAGAAAAGCTCCCTTGGCTCAACTTCCTAGAGTTCACGCTCGGCCGTTCGGAGCTCACCGGTGCTTTAGGCTTCGTCAAACCGAGCCTCTCCGACAGACTCGGTCTCCTTGTCTCCTTTTCGTCAGACCTTGGTGACGTCACAGTTGCATCAGAGCGAGACAAACCCGGTCTCTGGACCATCCCAGTGTCCAATGAGCGCCTCGGTTTAGATGACATCATGATGATGTCATCATCGTCGTCCTCATCGCTGTCGACAATTTCACGAGCAATTTTCGACACGTTTCTGGTGTTTGTTTTTGAGCGTTCGGTTCCGAACTGCGACGACGAAGTTCTCGAACGAGCGTGGGACGATGAAACGACGACGTCCTCTTCGCTGTCTTCGGAGAGTGTGTCAAACTTTTTAATACCCCGCAAAGAATCTACGAAGTGACAACAAAACGAAAAGTTTGTCACAGACACACAAAGAAAGCAAGTTTGTGAAACACTGTTCCCAAGGGGGGAGCGGACAGGGGTATAAAAGGGTATGAAAATCGTTCCCGAAATTTTTATGGTTCTCATCACAAGGGAAAATGTCTTCGAGCAAGCTCATTAGGGTTGGTTTTCAAGGTTTTGAGGGAATTATCCATCGCAGTGGCACACACAGCTTCAGCGAAGAAACAAAACACTATTTTCAAACCGGAACATGTTTATATTCATTTCTTGCCCGCCCCACAGCCCCCCGTCCCTAGTTTGGTGTTTGATATTTTGTGAGGTGTGCTTTCTGTGTTTTGGAGCAAGATTTGACCCCCTTCCACCCCTCCCCCCCAAAAAAACCTACACACACTTTCTACGCTGAACACCTGAAACAAATGCTTTCGTATAGCTGGGTGAAGAGAGCGTGTTAGTAAATAAGGAGACGCAAGTTCATGGTACACAACATCGGACATTAGTAACATAATTACAATTAGCATAAATTATGACAACAACCTGGACTGACAGTGATCATCAGAAATTACGACTACTAATGTTAGCATATCCTGGAATAAATAATTATTACTATAAATTATATCTGCCATTCATTAATAGCGAAAAACTACAACTAAAAGCTTGATTATGCCCAATAATTAGCGTAAATTAGGGTTACAATTTGCAATAAAATTCTAAACAAATCGGGTAGCGTTACTGTTGCTAAGGCGACGTTAGTCATTCTGTTTACTGTTAGGATTAATGTGACCAAGAAACCGCGTCATAACTATTGACATCGTTTTTTGAAAATAAGCAAAAAGACTGTGTAGTGGTGAGACTGATGTTATGTGTTCAATTCACACGACACAGTAAAACATTTGCTGCGAATGTCGTCACGCAACAAAATGGTTGCTACTTTTGTAGCTGGAGGTCACATGACCCAAACTTTACCACGTGACTGAAATTATGACCTCAGACTTTTTGTGTGCCAGGGATAAAGGATAAAGACATATCTACATGTACATACGTAGCAAAATTTAATCGAGTTGTTCATGGAGGACTCAATCTCTAGCCCTGGGTGAACACCCCCGGTCGTTTTGGTGCGGTTTTAGTTACCGTGTTTTACTCCAGACTTTCAATTAGTGCTACATCACGGATATATCATACGCGCGTATATATATTGTTAAGTGTGTTACTCTGAATTAAGATTGCGTGACAAGCGCCAAAAAAGCAATGCCGATGTAATCTGACACAGAATCCTTGACAAATCATCAGTGTTAAACAAGCCGATGTACGTTAGTAGCATCAAGAACGACACTGTGTTACTGGTGTACGAGGGAGTGATGCAAAGCTGAGAAACAAGCACACGTATTGACCATAACTTGAAACAAATTTTTGACAAGCTCTCAAATCTGAGTGTCCCCCACCCCTGGCGTCTGGATTTTGATTGAGGCATACCATCCTGTTTACTGGAGGACGTGCTCTGATTCGTTGGCTTCTTCGACATCCCACCAATCACATGGTTTTTATCTCTAGATTCCTCCAGGATATCTTGAACAGAAACAAGTGGATAGGACAAAAACTTTTTCCGAACAACGTTCAAGAGCAAGTTAATCCACAAGCGGGCAAAGCGTGGCATCCCAGAGCATTAAGTCTGAATCAAACTCATTCGAGAGGGAAACGGTAGCTAGGATTGAATTTACGATTTTAAAACTTGTGGTGTGTTGCAAAGTGTTATATGATGCCGTTGGTGGCCATGTAGAATAACTCTACTAAATATAGACAACAGCATACGTCCTGAAAATAGTAGTCAGACCGAATATAATACAATAGCAAAGTATTGGTGGTGGTGGTGGTGGTGGTGGTGGTGGTAGTAGTAGTAGTCATAGCAACAGTGGTCATGGTAACGGTGGCAGCAGTAGGTAACAGTAGTGTAGCGGTTTAACTGTAGCATTAGTACTAGTAGTATTACTGTAGTAGTAGTAGTAGTAGTAGTAGCAGCAGCAGCAACAACAGAGGCAGCAGTTGTCTTGTCGTCATGGTAGTAAGTGCTAGAAGTATGGGCCCGGTTTTTCGAAAGTCGATTAAGCTAATCCAGGATTAACGAAATTCTTTCTCTCGACCTCTCTGCCAATATACTGCAGGACTTTGTTCGAAGATGGAATAAAAAGCTTGTTCCAGCTTAAAACGTTATGAAGAAAGTCGTTATGGACGAAACTTTCACGGAAACGTTTCAGGCTTATAAATGACAAGAACGTTTAGACCTAATCCAGGATTAGCCTAATCGTGCTTTGAAAAACCGGGCCATGGTGTTCAGTGTTTTAGCGGAAATAAGAGAAGACATATGTGACGACATGTGGTACTGTGCTACCTCCTCTCTACCAATCATATCACGCGCTCACATACCCCTCTGCTCTGTCTCAGACCTCTTTCTATCTGGCCTTTTGTGACTCACAGATCCACCAATAATGACGTCATCCGAGTCAGACGACTCTTCCTGCGCATGTGCAAGTGTACCTGGAGTCTCCTCTAGGAAACATTGTTGCAGTTAGAATAAGTATAGGTGTTGGTACTTACTTAACTAACTGCATGTTTCTCTGTCAACAATTCAAAATTTTCATTTGGGTTTTCACATCTTTAGGTTTCATTTGACAGTTTGGTAGTTGGACGATTTCAGGGTTGATCTGATGGCGTTTTTGGCAGTGAAAGTGGAACAAATGGAAACTTGCTTAGCAGTAACCAAGATAACTACAAATGTGCGATGGTTTATGCCAGTTTTGATTTCAAAGAACTGCAAACTACTTATCTTAGTATGAAATAACTCTAACAAAATACATGCAGGTGCGGCTGCTTGTGTGTCAATAGACACTTCCTAAAGTACAATAATAAGTTGCATTTCGGATAAGACGTACAATGGTTTGTGCTA
This sequence comes from Plumapathes pennacea, assembly GCA_964036295.1. Classification (NCBI taxonomy): domain Eukaryota; kingdom Metazoa; phylum Cnidaria; class Anthozoa; order Antipatharia; family Myriopathidae; genus Plumapathes; species Plumapathes pennacea. The sequence continues at coordinate 5,887,286 of OZ038463.1, read as the reverse complement.
GTTTTGATTTCAGCCTGGAACTACAAACTATATACATGGCAGAAATATTTTCAAAAAACCACAAGTCAAAGTATGTTGCGATTGGTTTTTACTTTCAAAACGAGACCAATCAGCAACTTAAGAAAACGCAATCACCACTTGCTTGCTTGCACGAACAGATCGCAATCGGGTCTTGCTCCTAAGAGGTGTAGAACTTGTTTGGGCCAATCCAATAGCGTGCATGGCAAGCAGAACATCAAAGGAATCACACGATTATTTCCGCAAGCCATCAAAAAACCGCCAATTTAATTAACGAGTTGTGCGTTTGCGATTGGGTGACGAATATGTCATGACTTGGACGCAAACTGTAGTTTTAGTGCGTTTCACTTATTGCAATTCCATTCAAAGAACTTCCAAAAAATTAAAAAGGTCAAGTCACCTCGTTCCCAAAAGAACTGTATGGGACTGTATCGATCAGTTTGGAATAGTACAAAATGTCTATATACTATGCCAAGATATGGATTTTAAGTTTGAATTTTTCCAAACCAATTTCTTTTATATTGTAGAGGGCAGTTTGAAACCATTGCTGAACAACAGAAGGGAGGACTACATGAATCTTCAAGTGTACGGTCTTAAAAACAAAGACAGTGTACCTCGCAGTGGGGTTTTGAGATTCGATTAAAATAATTAGCACTTCATAATTTAAATAACTAACACTGCAATCGATAAAAAAGGTCGACCATTCACCTTCTGTTGGCCGACCGATCAGCTATTGATTACCACACGAAGTGCCCAAGAATCCTCACCTCCTGTGACGTCACATGCATATTCACGTCTAAAATGTCACATTCGTTACAAACACGAAGTTCACTTACCACGATAACTTGAATGTCGTTTTGAAGACGTTCCTGAAAAGGGGGACCCTTTTCCACTGGACCAGCTTGCGGAGGCTCCTAATTCAAGATCGTCGTCTGAGTCCTGCTGTTTACGGCTCCAAGAAGTTCCCCTAAGATAGCAGACAGTTGCGTAAGTTTACTTTCACTTGCGTTCATAAGAGCGGTTTTCGATCAAAAGCAAAGAAATTGTGGCGCTAATCACAGAGGTCGTAAGAAAACACGCTCAAGCAACCAGAAGTCAACGTAATTTGTAATCGGTTTTACTTTGAAGAGAAGATCAATAATAATAATAACAACAACAACAACAACAACAATAATAATAATAATAATAATAATAATAATAATAATAATAATAATAATAATAATAATAATAATAACCCATCGCCACTTGCTTGCTTGTGTGAGCAGAACGCAATCGGGTTTCGCTTTTGCTCCTGATTGCCTAGGAATGCTGCTAAGCTTGTTTAGACCAACCCCAAATTCCTGTAAACGCATTTACTGAACATAATTACTTTCGACAGTTTATTACACAGGAATGATTTCTATTAGGTTCAGCGTAGAAGCAGCAATGCTTGTTTATAATATTGCTTGTCTCTTTACAACAACATCGATATCCGAAAGAGAGACTGGTAACATATGGACCTTGGACAGTTTTCAAATCCTTCCCTCCCTCCCTCCCCACCCCAACAACAAAAAATAACCCCTCGGTTCTTCAGTGAAAAGCCAATTAGTTTGGTACAGCAACACAAACCTGTCTCTTCCCAGTCTCCTGTCGGCATCGCTTGACCACTCGTCTTCAGGCTCCTCTTGGTTCTTTCTCCTGGCCCGGTGCCCTCTGAACGCCGACTGAAGCTGAACAATGGCGTCATCAGATGTCGTCATCTCGGGGGCGTCTTCGAATTTATCGAGTTGCTGACGTCGAATCCTGTGAGCCCGCAGTGCAGCCTGGATTTCAGTCAAAGCCTTTGGGAGAGAGGGGAGAGGAGAATTCAGTGATCTGGTATCTTCAAGGATGAGTGACCTTCTCGTAAATCCAAAACCAGAGCAAATACGAGATCGTAAATAATAACAATTTAACCCAAAGTCAAAGAAACCCAGTAAGAATAGTCAAAACCGCATTGGGTACAAATTAGGCATATAACTCAAGGAGAGACGTTGTCAGACATGCTACCCAAGTTCCTTGGATTTCAAAGCCCCATCAAAAAGACTTTCAAAGAGAAAACACTTTAAAGTAAACAAACCTCGTCTTCCTCTCCTTTCGACCTCTGGTTTTGCTGTAGGAAGAAAGGCGAATTTAGTCAACCTAGAAATTTTCCAGCTCCTAACTGTTAAATAAATTTAAGATTTGACCACCCCGATGAAAACTCTCGATGAGTACATTCTAACAATAGCACCTAGAGAGCCCAAATTATCAAAAACGGCCCCTGATTCACTCTAAATTTCTGTTGATGACATTACAATCGATAAAATAAACTAGCAGCCTGTCGCAATTTTCTAACACAAAGAGTTCCAGAAGTGCAAAATTTGGCATACTTCACCAAGGTGTAACGAAAATGGTTGGGCAGGTTAGAAGAAAGCTAGGCTAGTAAGTCATGGCTGCCATTTTTTTTGCCACTGCGCGGCTTTGCTTCACACTTGTGCTACTGCTAATGCGTTTGGTTGTCAAAGAAACTTGTTCTCCAAAACAGTACCACGTGACCATACTGATGGGGGGCGGGGTGGGGGTGTGTGTGCTTACATCCTGACGGTATTTCCTCCAGTTTCTCTGCAGGGTACTCGCTGCTTTATCCATGTCCTCCATATTCTCGCCCTTTTTATTGTCATGGTGTTTTCTCCATTGTCGTTGGAGAGTTTTCGCAGCTCTCTTGCGCTGAAATTCCTCCAGCAGTTCACTATCCGGCTCATCGTTTCGCGCTTCAATTGACGAACGGCGACGCGATGATCTTCTCGCACTGCAAATTGAATCAAAGCCGACTATAATTTCGTCGATCTCCCTGACTTTTGAAAAACGCGTATTGCAAAGGCAGGTCCCTCCTGAGATTGCGTATGGCCAAAATCAAAGAAAGGATTACAAAATCGTGCAGCGGGAACAAAATTCATCTCCCTATGAATTTAGGCTTCACTTTTATCTCCATCTGCACGAAAAACGATCAAATAAAAAGTAGCGATTCGAAAACGCTCCCAAGTAATGGATCGTTTTTAAAAAATGTTCCGGTTTTTGTTTCCGTTATCGAGGACTGGAGAATACTTTGCACGAGAAAAACGCACTCTTGTTAGCAGACTAAGCAGCGAAGAATTTTTTCAGTCTATTTTTAGTCAAAACGTTGTGTTTTGTAAAGTTTGCCGCAAACCGCTAAAACCGTGCGCGCATACATGAGCGGTAGGTAAGTGTAGATAAACATACGGGAGCACAGCCGAAAACAGTGCAGAAGAGCAGAGTGCAGTGAGCTTGAGTGTAGCTAGGAGTATGGAAAATAGCAGAGTAAAGTAGAGTAACTACACAGAGATGCGATAAATCTAACCGAACTCTATTTAAGACGGACACCTTCTCTAAGATGGACAGTTGGAGCTGGTGTCGAGGGTGTCCGTCTTAGATGGAGTTGACTGTAGAGCAAAATCGTCAATTCTCTTCGCGTCAACCCACCTGGACGAAGAACTGTTGAAGGACCTTTTCCTCTCTAGCTGAGGTGCTGGCTCGTCCCCATGCTTCTTTTCCGTATCCTCTTGCAGCGCCTTCAGCTGAAGCCTGATGCAAATCAAAAGTCAATGTTTGTTTGCTCTATATTCGTATTCGTACCAAGTTGGGAGAGTCATGACTTGGATCTCACCTGAGGTCGTCTGCTACTGAGCGATAATGCGTACGGTCCTGTTTCAGTTGCACGATGGTGCTTCTCAGTTTTTGTCTCTCCTCCAACAGAGCTCCTTCTACCTCGCGGAGTTGCGACAGCTTTTGAGATGGCGTCCCGCGCAGTTCTGCTCGTCCTACGAGAGGTTCAGTCAATATTTCTAATCAGCTCACTTTTATCACTACATGCAGTGTACAGGTTGGAAATAAATTGAACGAGAAGTATTCGGAGTTGAGTGGATTGTACGCTAAATACTGTGAAACATGACTTGAATAAATCTGAAGATATGATTCCAAATATACAACTAAAAATCCATATTAGTGTGACAAGCAAGCACAAGAGTTTTATTAGAGAAAACACGCTCGACGCAAGCACAAGGATCTATCATTTTTGTTTTCTTTGTGTTTGCGCTCATTTTCACAGACGCATATCTCATTTTCACAGACATATATTTCATATATTTTGTGCTTGGATCTTTAGTTTTCACGGACGCAAATCCTTTGTGCTTGGATCTCTCATTTTCACGGACGCATATCTGTTGTGCTTGTGCTTTTGCTTGCATCTCTTGTGAAAACCTTTAGGCCCGTTTCAAACGTCGAACTTTTCATGTGCCGAACTCAGTGCAAATTAGCTCAAACAATGGATTTTGCTCATTTGCATTGAGTTCGGCACGGCAGTGGCGCGACGTTTCAAACGGGCCTTACTGATTGCACCGACAACGACAATCCCCACATTGCAATATTTACCCTCCACATCTTTAAGTGAGGATCTCCGTGGGCTTTTTTCTTGTTCGGTGTCATGTTCATCTTCCTCCGTCACACGGCGTTCATGTTTTCTCTCCTTTGACTCTCGTCGCTGTGGTAAACAAATTCCGGAGAAGTAGATCAGTATTCCGACGACTGTCGAAGTTACGGCGGCGTATGCCGACGACTGTCGAAGTTATGGCGACGTATGCCGACGACTGTCGACGTTTCCCATCGTTTACGATGGCTTCGATTGGTAACCATACAACCCATTCTGTACTCATCATCCTCAGTCCGTTGTCGCGTTCGGCTATAGGAGTGAGGAACCTTAAAATTCACAAGAACCCCACGGTTCATCTGCTCTGTAGGTTCTAAGGGGCATTGCGTGCGCTTACCACAGGGCGCAGAGGAGTTGCTTTATTATGTAAAACCCTATATATTGACTTACATGAAGGATACCGCAGAACAATTGCATCGCGGGCGCGCGAAGGCATACGTACAAGATATAAAATTACTTATACTTAGTACGCGTCATGTCAGTGTTTAGGCGCGCGTATGCCTTCGCGCGCCCGCGATGAAATCGTCTTGCGGTATCATTCATGCAGGTCATTATATAGGGTTTTACATAATGGTAAGCAAGCGAACTCGTCTGCGCCCTGTGCGCTTACCTGTTCCAGCTCGTGAATTCTCTGCAACAACTGAGCTCTGTTCATGTCAGCGTAGTCGACTGGAAAAATAGAACGCGGTGGATAAGTTAGGACAAGAATTTTCACGAGGGTTTTTTATCGCTTGTCTGTCTCGGGGAATCAGCTGGCGATACTGGGTATAAAACACACGTCTTACGTTAAGTAGTGTTACGTTATGCTGCGTCGTGGCGTCGTGGCGATACTACGTTACGTGAAGTGACAATCTATCCTTGTTGCGCTACTTGTGTTACGTAAGTTGTGTTACGTTATGCTGCGTCGTGATACGTTACATGATGTGACGTTATATCCTTGTTGCGCTACCTTATGTTATTAAAGGGGTACTTTGACCAAAATCGGACCATCACTTAAATTCAATTAAAAACACTCAAAAACAATCTTTAGCACACCACTAACAATCCTACCAAACCGTTTGTCGAAATTATTTTTGGAAGTGTCACTTTTTGACCTCTGTTTTTCTTGAGCCGTGAATAAATCGATAATTCCGAGTGGGGATTGGAGAGACCGGCGTGACGTCATCTTACCAACGCGAAGTATCACAACTATAAGGGAAGTGTGAAGTTTTGCAGAAGAGCGCGTGTAACTTAATTGAAATCGAAGTAGAATTTGGAATTTTCAAACAAAACTGCACAACATGCCAGGTAGGTGTGTAGTGCAGGGCTGCGACAGCAAGTACAACCCGAAAGAGGGCATTTCCCTTCACATTTCACTCAATAATAAAGCGCTGTGCGCGATGTGGAAGAACGGTTTGTGCTACTTCATCGCAAGAACTTCAATCCTGGTGATCGCTTCTCTGTCTGCTCGAAGCATTTCGAAGAGAGCTGTTTTTCAAGGCTCCACCAAGAAGGTTTTGTCCAGCAGACTGATTCTAGGATCAGTCCCCGCAATTTGGAGAGCAACTAAAGATCGAGGCGAAAGTGCAAGAGATCGTCGTAAGTCTTGACGAGGGAATTTTTTCTAAGTTTGAGCAGTTTAAGAGTCCCACAATTTGCAAACTGTCATCAAACTGCTTTCTTAGATGTTTCGTTTAGCAGAAATTGCAAGAACTGAACTTTCGTTTTCATCGCACATCGCACGCTGTGGCGGCGTGACAACTTGTTATGAGTCCATTCGAGTAAATTTGAAGCATTTTTCGGACTGATGCAACTAAAAGCCATACTATTACAAGTGTTAATGAATACAAAAAGGCGGTGTTTCAGTGTGATTGTTGTAGCTTAATAAAACGGTCAAGTTAGCTAGACGGCGGCTTTTCATATAGACACAACGCCGGGCGGAATCACACAACAGTCGGCATGTCAAATCAATGTAATTGTATTTATTCAAAATAGTGGCACTGTATACGATCTATGAATTTCACTTTACATTAAAACCCATGCATTTACTAGATCCTTCAATAATTTGATAGAATCGAAAAGTTCATGTTGATTTTGCAGTAGTTTGTATGCTACTGACTTTGTAAATTTCCGAGTTCTGAAGTGTGTTAAAATTAATAATTGTCTTACCACGTTCCAAAATTTACTTCTCGGCTGAATCTTTTCTTGAATTCGGCTTCTTCTTCGACCGTGACTTGCTCGACGTACGCCGCTAGTTCTTCGATGTTTTAATAGAATTGAAATGTTTTGATAGAATCGAAAAGTTCATGTTGATTTGGCAGTAATTTGAGCGCTACCGTCTTCGTAAATTTCCGAGTTCTCAAGCGTGATACATTAATAATGGTCTTACCACGTTCCAAAATTTACTTCTCGGTTGAACCTTTTCTTAAATTCGGCTTCTTGTTCTTCTTCGACTGTGACTTGCTCGACGAACACCGCTAGTTCTTCTTCCGTGGCAACTGGTTCAAAGACTGTCGTCGTACACAAACGTACTGCCTTCAACACTTGAATGTACATGTGAAACATCTAATAATGACTCGTGAGTCGATAAAAAAGAAGAATTCGAAGAAATTATCAATGAAAGTTCGCTCTCACTCGAAGACATTTGCAAAGAAATGTGTGTGAAGTCCGCGTCTCGTTGGTAAGATGACGTCAGAGTGGTAAACCGCTGGCCCGAAATATTTATTCACGGCCAACATGGCGGACAGGCGTTTTGGCCTCCTTTGAATTAATATATCTCGGGAGTCTTACATCTGAAAAAAAAGTTTTTGGGACATTTTGCTATTCATACCATACACTTTCATTTAAAGTGGTTAAAATAGTATTTCAAAGTGGTCCGATTTTGGTCAAAGTACCCCTTTAAGAGTTGATCTTAAGGTCTTCAAAAGAACACATACCACTAAGTGACCTCCTGTTGTTATCTTTTGATGCGCTTTCTATCGCTGTTAACAGGTCCTTTTTGAGACTCTGGTTCTCTGCAATCAGTTGCCTATTTTCCTCTGAAAAAAAACATGAGCTGGAGTCAAATTAAGCGGCTAAAATCGTATATTATACTATTTTAAAAAATGTACCCGTAAAATTTAATTTGGATGGTCAAATCTTATATTTACATTTGGCATTTCTGGGGTTGGACGTTCGTGGGTTTGAGTAAAATCTAATACTATACTGTAGTTTCACGCAACTTTACGATTGCAACGATGTCCAGTCATAAATAAAAACGCTGAACAGTTCCCCAATACAAAAACGCCAGTGAAGACTGAAAAAAGCTACTGTGAGACAGCACACATGCACGACTCCACAAGCTGCAACACCATAAAGGTTGATAGAGATTGATCGATGGATTAAAAAGAAAAACGACATTGTCGGCACCAATTTCAGCTGACACCAACACAGAGGCAATAAGTGGGCGACAAGAAAGTTACGATTCACAACACTCTCCGTGCCTTGAATTCTTTGGGCAGATCCACCTCCTCGTATACGGCCAGAAGAGCCTAGACTTCTTGGTGATCTACAAAACCAAGAAAAGAAGTCAAAATGAACGGATCAAGCATTGTGGCGAAAGAAGATGAACATTAATAAAGTACTAATTACACAGAGCCTTTAGGAAACTCACAAGAGCCTTTAATGTTCTAATCAGTCAAGACCTTTTTGTGATGCTTCCAAAACGAAACACTAGTTGTTCGACTAATTTATAATCGACTCAACTCTTGCTGAAAAATAACGTGTAGTTTTTGACGTGGTTGTGTTTGCTGTGGAAATTACCCTGTTGATCTGACTGGCTCGTAACCTTGTGTCTGCTGCATCTCCAGCAACATTAGCTGAAGTCTCTGAATCTGAAAAGGAGATGCATGGCGTAAATGTTAATAGTGCGTGTGTGCGCGCGTGTACTGCGCGGTACAAGCAGACATGTACATGGACGAAAAACTCCCAATTTCACACAAACAAACGCAATAATTTACACCTTGGCCCGGTTGTTCAAAGCAAGATTAGTATAATCGTGAGTTAGGTATAAACCTTTTTTAGTGTCAAGTTAAGCTTCAAAAAGAAAACTATTTGCTCACAAAATGACCGCCTTGCTGTGTTTTGAGCTGGAACAAGCTCCATAGTTTTTGTTCGATTGAAACAGTGCAGTTTTTGAAGCTATTTGCAATATGCAACTAAATAACTCTGTCGCCGCTGATTATTTAGTCCCGACGAAACTTTCTGTGGCGACACGAAATACTTCTGGGAAGATACCAGGCCGAATTAAAAAACCAAAGCAACGATGAGCTTAAATTTACACACAACACCCTCACCTCCTGATAGTATGCTTCAGATTGAATTTCGCGTTCTTCTAAGCTGGTCATTTTCAGGTCTCTCTTTAGTTCTCTGATACAAAACACGACAACAATTACGACATAACGCCATTTCTTAGTCAACTTGTTCTGACTTCAAAGATCGCAAACTAAGCGTCACATAATATAACTTCCACTACTAAATGAGAATTTGACCTATAACCAAAAAGAAAAGAAGATTAAGCTGCTATTCAGAGTATTTCTGGGCCCACGTTTTTATACATTTGAACCTCAACAATAGTGTGACGATTATCTTACACATGTCCAACTGGAAGGAGAAGAATCGCGTCCCTCACAACGTGCTCACCTCAGTTCAGTTTCCTTGTCTTTGACTGTTCGCTCCATGGAGTGTAGTTTCTGTTTTAAACTACTCACAATCTGCACAAAACCGAAAGAATGGCAGAGAGAAAGGGTGACTTTACATTTCCCACTATAATCTATCTAACTTCACCTCTTGTTGTCATCTCATCTTTTCAGATACTCCCCCCCCCCCCCCATCTCTCTCTCTCTCTTTCTAATAAGCCCCCCTCTACAAGGTAAAGTTTTAAATAAGCTCGGGGGGGGGGGGGGGGGGGGGGCTTATTAGAGCATTTGCGGTAGTTCCAATTCCACAGAAGGGAAAATCTTCCACAGTACTTTATAAAAATGCCTATGGAAATATTACGAAAAACTTTCGGAAGTATCTTGGAAAGAGATCTGATAGTTTGGAACTTGCTTGAAATTCTTAATTATATAATTTGGACGAGTTCTAATGGTTTTATAGAATCGTTTGTGTCATCGTACGTACAGCACTCGTGTCTCCCTTTCTGTCTGTCAGGGTTCGTCTCACGTCTTCAGGCTGAAAACAAAAGACAGCGACTCAAAGGGATATACATGGAACTTATGTTATGATTATAACAAACCCTGGCCTCCAAACGGACTCGCAAGTTTATAAAACCAGAACTTGCGTATAGACTTGTGATGTGTGACCAAACGGTGGACTAAAAACTTGCGTCGAATTGCGTGCCGCTTCGACCAGATTCAACGCAAGTCAAAAAAAAACGAAACACACGTCGATGAACGTTAGCTGAAAACTTGTGTCGATTTGTGACTCCGTTTGGCCAGGGTGTCAGGGTACAATGGCCAAGCCTTAACAAAATCCTTTAATTTGGGGGGGAAATGTTTTTAAATTTGTTACTTGTATTTATGGTTAGGTCCGCATACCTGTTTCCTCGGGTTCAAAAGATCTTCTATTTTCCTATCCTACGAAAAGAGAGAAATGTTTTTATCGTGATATAATTACAGGAATTAACAACATAGACTTCTATATGCTGACAAACCTTTATAAAAATCATTGTAGCATTGCACATCTGGCACCTTACGCATTCCACACAACATACCATATCACACCAAATCACACCTTAAAACAGAACTTTGGTAACGTAACAGTAACGTAACGCGAAGGCAGAAAGATCGTACACGTTTTTGTTTTTTTTCTTTATTTTCTTTACCTTCAGAACGTTGTCCTGCTCTACTCGATGAAGCTTGGTGCAAAGTACGCTGTTTTCTGCTTTCAAAGCATTGATCATCTGAAAATGCAATAAAAAGGACCATATATTTTCAACATACATAAATGTGTCAAATTATATAATCGGTGTAGAGCTAAAGAGTTAAAAGTACACTTTCCCCACAGCTCGCTTACCTTTTTTAATTCTATAATTTCGTCGTAATAATCTTCAGGGGGTTTGTATGCTGGTCCTCCCCCACTAGAAATTTGCGGTTCACCTAAGCAGAAAAAGGGCAAAATATAGTAATGACAAACATCGCATCGGTTTTGTGTTGGTCTGGTGTTACATTTATTGGTGTATTTTCCGTGATACGGGTTGCAACAAAAATCAGCTAGTGTAACATCTCAACTTGCACGATTAAGTCAGTCCAAAAACGACAAAACACAACCAAACTACAGGGAAAGTTTTGCTCCACAGGATAGAACTCACTAGAAGCCCGCGAAATTTTCGCCAAAAATCGACAGACAGACAGACAGACAGACAGTTCTTTATTTGTACCTTGGTATATAATAGTATATATTGACATGTAGGTAATGGGTACAGGCATTAAGGTACCGGCTATCTGGAATAGTCATTAGGGCTAATCGAGCCAGATAGCCATACAGTTAATAATTTCTAGTTTGGTCAAACAATTTTCTCGACAAGAGAAATGATACTGACGATACGGCAAGTTCAAAATTAGCGCTGCTGGTTTCTCGCAGATTGCAAAAAAAAAAACAAAACAAAACAACAACAACAACAACAACGACAACAACAACAATATAGAACTAGAGTCGACCGTAAAAAAAACCCAGATCCACGTGGTTAGGTGATTCCTTTGAGACAGTGCGCATGGTTCCCAACACAGTAAAAAGAACTCCTTCGAAACAGCGGCAATTTTTCGGCGACAAATCGTCACGAAATCGCAGGTAGTTTACACGTGCGAATTGGAATCGCATCGAAAATAGTCACCCAAATCGCATCAAAAATCGCCTGTGTAAACGGGCCTTAAAGCGGACACTAAATGCTAGTCCCGAGGGTCTCTGACTTAGAGAGAGTTCACTGTATTACATTCTGGGTTATCTCTGGAAACCAGAAGGTTTTCCGCTTGAAACAGGGACACAAATGTACGATGATACATCATACTCACTGGCTGACATGCTGGCACTTCTTGTGTGGCCTTTCCCTTTGAAATCTGAAACCTAAAAAGCAATATTCCAGGCCGGTGAGAACTAGTCTTGATCTACGGCAGCATTGTACAACGTGTTATGCATCAACTCATGCCACCTGATAGGCAAAAATGGCAAATTATGCGGCATTTCTAGGCTTTTTTTCTGAGCTAATATAAATAATTATTACCCGAAGAGGAAAATCAGTTTTATGCTGTTAACAGACAATAAGAGCATAATGGAACATTAGAATGTGCATTTATCTCAGTCTAGAATAGCCATTTGAGTTTCATATAGAAAAACAAAGTAATTCCCCATTCCAGAAGCTGAAGGCTTGGGCCCGGGTCAAACACCGTACTTCACATCAGCCAAACTCAGTGCAAATAAACAATGGATTATGCTCATTTGCATTGAGTTCGGTGAGGGTTCTCACCTGCACCACATCACTGAAATGCCTTCCTCTAGTCCCAGTCTTTGTCTGCTTTGCATGGGATGGCCTGGGACCTGCCCAAGTGTTCATTGCAGAATTTTCTGTGCTGAGTGCTGGAGGTGAGATGAGAACAGAAAAGCCACATGAATAAAAAGGGAACATTTCTCTCAAAAGAGAAGGAGGAAAAAGAAAAGGAGAACCTTGCCATTTAAATTTTTTTTCTTGACCTGATCCAGCTCAGAGACAGTCATCTCAAACATTAGGGGGAAGAGGTCAGGGCATCTATGCAGACTTAAACTGCACAAAAACCTGTTCGCAATCTTAGGTTCTGCCATTGATGCTTCAACCCTTTCACTCCCAGGAAGAGATGGACTTCAATCACCTCTCTGCAGTCCTTCACTAGAAATCATGATCACACCAGTAAGGAGAACTTGGAATTTGACAACTTACTAAGCCTGAACGCTGGTTAAACTATCAGTAAATTCTCACTACAACGCCCATATCAATGGTCAGGAGAATTTGTTTTACCCTTTCACTTCTGAATTCATAAAAGTCTGGCTCCCAACTATTGCACAATTGGGGATGAGGAAAGGGGAGGGGGATACCAAAGCCACTTACATCCAGAGCCATTTCTCATAGCATTGATCCACAAGTTTCTGGAAGTTGCCTTCATAGGCTGAGGTTTGGTGGATGTCTTCAACTGTTTGGAGGCATATGGAGACTTGGAGGCTGAAGGGAAAACAGGAACACACACTGTATGAGGGGCTATCACAATATTTATCAGGAAAGACAATGATCATTTACTGACATGTCATCTAAAAAACAAGCTGGTCCCTCAGATACTGCACTTTGGCACATCGCTTTATACCAGGCAGCTACCCCCAGGTGGCGATGGCATGTTCCCATACTGATGATTGGTTATTAGCCAGACGCAATTACTTGGTTTTGGTTTTGCTCATACTTCTAATTTGTCGGACATGTTTTCACTCGCCTCATTGATTGGCTCAGCTTTGATTTCATTGGTTTTGGTTTTTGGCAGTCATCTGAAAAGCACTCTATATATATTTTGGGATTGACACATTTGGTCCAACTGATAAAGTTTACACTACAAAAAGTAATGTTTATTAATAGCCTGCACAACATAATAATCAGGTGCCTATTTTCATGATTCTAGCTACATGAATATTGCACATTATTATTAATATCTTTTCATTATTATTTCTCACCATTTTTTGTTCTCCCCCCTTGAACTGATTTTGACCTCCTGGATCCATCTGGGAAAGTGTCAGAGATTGATAAACAAACATAGATAAACAAACAAAAAGAAAATAGACATCCAATAAAACAGACAGACAGATACAGCAGATATCACAGAAAGAAAGTCGGGAAGAAAGACAAGAAAAACAAAAAGCTACAGTACAGACTATCGTTCCCGATTGTACTCGGCTAACAAACCAACTAAGGTACATCCTGGGACAACCAAGATGTGAACCAAGAGAAAGAATTCTGTTCTACACTGCAGAGCAGAGAACCACAGAGGACACATTTTTTTCTTACCATAATCAGGTCTTGCACTACTCCTGGATGCAGCGCTGCCCTGTAAAATAACCATAAATATTATCATTTATGTATTTAATACTAGTATTGTGAAAATTCACCAGCTGGGAGTTATCGGCTGATAATGTCCACTCGTTATTTGGTCACCTGTCATGATTCCATCAATCATGTGCGAGAAGAAATATTTGATGGGTCATAAACTTGACAGTGTCAGCCAGGTAATCCCATGTTCAGAATCTTGGCAAAACCTTGGTTAGTGACACTGTAATACGATCTTGCAGGATTTCATGTAAGATCTTAGCAATGCTTTGGTACCAAGGGATCACAAAAACTTGCCAGCTGGTCATGGCACATTGATGTATAGTCTTGGCAAAACCACACAAAAAGCTGCAAGATTACACTTGGCAAGCAATAATTTATGCACACGTAAGATCATGAAATGTCTTGGCAATGTCTTGCAATCACAAATAATTTACGAGATTTTATACTTAATATATTGAACCAAATACTTACCACAGATATAGTTGACCCATTAGAAATATCTGAAAAGGCATCGACATCCTAAAACATAACATGATGACACAAGTTGTTACAAACAAATCATCCAACATATTGTCTATTTTCACACCGATCGGCGTCTAAAATAATTTTAAGAACTTACCTCAACTGTGACTTTTGGGCTTGGCATTAATTCTGGAGATATATTCACCCCTTTCCTATTTTTTATTCACTTTCAGCCACAACATGGTTGGTAGCCATGAACGAGAAGCATATACCACAAGAAGCGAAAGGAGTGGGTCTTTATATCATCCCGATTTCCTAAAAAGCCAGTAGATGCATATCGGAACGGCAAGTTTCAAGGAAAAAAAACCCGTAACATCTGCTAACATTCCCTTTCCACACGTAAAGTTCTAGATAATATTGTTATTTTTTTACCGCCTTGTTTGCTTCACAACGGACACTGGTTGTGGCCAGCGGCTTCTTGCTAAGTACCAGTTTCTCTCGGTCGATTGCTGAAGTGCGAAAAAAAAAAGATGTTGGAGCTGGACAGACAAAACGTGAGACCGAGGTTTAGGCTTTTGGTGCTTTGATTTCCTGGATCTTTGATTGAAACACTTTGTTCTCGTACTGTGTGCCAGCTTTCCTAGGATGGGATATTTACCTTGTGAACGAGTCCGGAAATTTTCGCGTGAGCGGGTTGCCTTGTGGGCCCAGTCTCCCATGCAAAGCAGATCACCCGCTCAACAAAAGCGTGCCGAAAACTGCTGCTGCAATATAAGTAGTTGAACTCATCAAGAGCTTTCATTTGAGTGGTCACACCAGTCCATTAACCAGGGGGTGTACTTCCATTAATAAGCCATATAGATATGGGCCCGGTTTTTAAAAGCACGATTAGGCTAATCCTGGATTAGGTCTAAACTTTCTTGTCATTTTTTAGCCTGAAAACGTGAAAGTTTCGTCCACAACGACTTTCTTGATAACGTTTTAAGCTGGAGCAAGCCTTCTAATCCATCTTCGAACAAAACCCAGCAGTTTATTGGCAAAGAGGTCGAGAGAAAGAATTTCGTTAATCCTAGATTAGCTTAATCGACTTTCGAAAAACCGGGCCATGAGCCGCCCCAAAGAGTATCGTTTTCAGTGAAAACCAAGGCTCGGAAACATTTAGTCTAAAAGTCTAATAAAATCTAAAAATTCGTTTATTATACATTTTAAATACTGTTCTTTAGACGCAGTCAGTACTTTGTCAGAACTCTGGTCTCGTTCCAGAGGAGCCATTCCAACCACAATGCACTGCGTGTCCCAAATTCTTGATCCGTCATTTGAGGGACATAAAAAGTCGAAAGTGATGTTCCATCTACACAGCTTTTTACGAGTTCCCGGATTGGCTGAGTCGACCGAATCTTTCAGGGAGACTCGGTCGAAAGGCCTACGGGTTTATAACTTTTCTCGATATGGCGTCATTACGACGTCTGGAAAGTTCCACGAGCAAGAAAATCCGGTGTATTTTGAGCATCTGTTAGCGATAAGGAGTTTTTAGGTCCGGTATCTCCATTTAGAGCAAAGGGCAGAGTTCTTTTTTCCATAGTGACATATTTGATATCTCTGCACAACTACTAGAACGTCGAATGTAAAGTTTATGAGCTTCTGTAGGTGCATCAGTCAAACTCGTCCATTTCGTACCTGAAAAAAAGAGCAAGAAAATACCAGAAATAATTAAACGCTAGGCACCTCAAATAACCTTTGCATTGCCAAAGGCAAATTTAATTCAACCCAGGAAACTTCCAACTCCCGGACTCAAATAAACCAATCAAAGGTTATCCATCTATCTTTCCGTCTGTCGATGTCATGTGTCTATAAATAATTCATATACTCATAGATCGACCATCTGCTTTATAAAAGTCCCTGTAAGAAAACTACAGTGTCAGTCTGCTTCGGGATAACGAGTGGAATCAACCGCGTTTCCAGAGCCTTTTCCTATGTTAGGAAAAGGCCCTGGAAACGAGGTTGAAGCGGAGTGTACCAACTATAGGCTGATGTACTGGACAACGTGAAGAATAGAGCACGTTTTTTCACATCATCATTGGGTTCATATGACAAATCTTTGGGCCAAGTTTGTCAATGGATAATTTGTTGATGATCCTGAGCTTGAAACAACACACACACAGAAAAAAAAACAAAAACAAAAAAAGAAAACACTAAATTACATACCATGGTTTTTCTCCCGAATCTTCCTCTTGAAACGACAGAGTGGTAACATCATTCGACTGTAAATACAATAAAATTGTGCTCAGAGAATTGTACAGAAGTAAGATCAGAAGTCTGTTCACTCGGGGCGACGTAGCGCCGGTTTTCGGATGACTTTCGAAAACCAAAACCAAAGTAATCACAACACAGACCACAAAGGCTGCAAGAAAACACTTTCGACCAAACAGAAGCAAAAGTAATTTTGTGATTGGTTTTACTTTAAGCGCTTTTCGGATGACTGTCGAAAATCAAAACCAAAGCAATCACAGAGCCAATCAATGAGGCGAGCAAAAACACGTCCGACCAATTAGAAGTACGAGCCAAAACCAAAACCAAAACCAAGGTAATAGGCCACTTCCGAGATGCCTGTTGCCTCTGTTTCAAAATGAGGTCTAGTGCAAACCTTTGTTATGAAAATTAGTTTTCATTTTCATGCAAATCAAACTAATTTTCATAAGAAAAGTTTCGCACTAGGCCTCGGTTTGAAGCAGAGGCAACAGGCATCTCGGAAATGGCCTGTTGCGCCACTGGTTTTACTAACCAACCAGCAGTACGAAAACACGCCATCACCACTTGCCTTCTTGCTTGAGACTAAATCGCAATCAGGTTTTGCTTTTGCTCTTGCTCTTGCTTGGCCAAGAATGTTGTTAAACTTGTTGGGACCAATAGAAAAGCGTAGCAAACGCAAAACCAAAGCAATCACACGATTACTTTCGACAGTCATGAGAAAACGGCTCTAAGAAGAGACCAATCAGCAGTGTGAGGAAACGCCATCGCCACTTTGCTTGCTTGCGTGAGCAGGTCAGGTTTTCCTTTTGCAGTTGATGGCCCAAGAATACAACTAAACTTTTTCGATCGATGAAACAAGCACAGAATCAAAACAATCGTTCACAATTATACTTTAAACAGTCATCCGAAAAATCGATCCAGTTCTGCTGTTAATAAATTGTGACGTCTCGTGGGTATCCGGTTAGCTCTAAAGAATTTCTTTACCGTGATGCTAAGCGCGCTCAGCCTTCGTTCAAGGATTTCAATACGACACAGTTCATTACGTCATTCTTGTAAAAGTAACTCCAAAGAGAAATTATTTGTTACTTATGTTCTGTTGAAAGTTGCATCAAGTGAAATTAACAGATGAAAATACATTTGTGTACAAAGCGCGCAAAGCATTGTGGTCAAGGAAGATTAAAAATATTTTAGTTATTCTTATTTCTGACAACGAGAACAACAAAAAAAAGTAACATGACAACGACGGTTGGACAGCAACTTACCCACAGCGACCCGGTGTTGCTTTGTTGAGTTCCATGAGACGACACCAAGTCAAAGCGGTTTGACGCTGACCCCACTTTGCTGTTCACAAGGCTCCGATCCTCCTTCGTAACACTCTTGTCATGTGGTGGTGACCAGAAGATCTGAGCCTTCTGTCCTGCTGGTATGTGGCCGGCTGTAACTCTCCCATGCGTGCCCGCCACATCTTTAGAGTTCGTGGCATGGTTCGCGGTATTTTTTAAACCTCCTGTCCAACTCAAAGGTCGTTGTTTTGAGTCGCTTTTTTTGATCTCTTGACTAGGAGAGGACTGGTTTGACTTCCTCGCGACCTCATCTTCCTTTCGCGCAGGTGCGTGATGACGCCTCAGCCGAGAGGCACTGGTCCGCTGACCAACGTGTTCGAGATCACTGTCTGAGCTAAAGGGACTGTCAGAACTCACAGAAGGCTTTCGTCTGTCGGGAAAAGCATGAACACTCAATTGCGACCCCATCTTTCCACCATTACTGACTGATTTCTGTGTGTCCAGCGCAGAATTTCTTTTCTTTTTGTGAACTGATCCAAACGGAACGCCGACTTTCGAATAATCTCGCGACCCAGGCTCCGGCACCCTTCTCGCGCCAGAGTCTGTCCGCGCTTGAGAATAGGGCCTAACCAGCGACGGGGACTGGGGTCCATTCGTGAGCACATCTGCGCTGGTCTGACCTTGCGTTTGCATTGATAATCTCGCCCCAGTCAGCTCTAAAGTATCAGAGCTTGGGTACTGGTGTCTAGGTCTTTGAGTTTGCTGAATTGTTTCATAAAACTTAATGCTGGCGTCCCGCAAATCGGTCTGGCTCCCAAATTCCACATAACCTTGCGCTGTCAAGTCTGACCGCGTGGGAGAATGCTCTCGAAGGGACGACAACGAGGCTGTGTTATGATTGCCATAAAAGTCAGTAGAATCTACGAAGAAGACGTAAGGATGTTCATTTCTAAGTACGGGTTTCGCGGCAAATGGTTAGACGTTTGCCCCACGGTTAGTAAGTCAGTATAATTCAGTTAACACTCCAAGCGCATATACTCGTATTAACCTTCTGTAAAGATGACGTGTCTGTACAGGGAGGCAGCGTGGCCAAGTGGTTAGAGCGCCGGACTTGAAATCCGGAGGTCCCAGGTTCAAGTCCCGCTCTGACCACAGCCCCGGGTTCAAATCCACGTTGAGCTGGGTAGCCTCCGACCAGTTAGAATTCTTAACAAATTTACGTTGAGTTTGTAACACGGCCCCAACGGCTATAATATAATACATAAATAAATAAAGATACTTTACTTTACTGAAACTATATACTCACTATTAAAGCGTCAGGGATGTTAATCTATAAAAGGCAGTTCTTACCGTACTGTCCCGGATGTGCTTGCGTCGTCATAATGACGTCTTCCCTTGTCTTTGGTGACGTTACGTCGATCTTCTGCGCATGTTTCGACAACATCAGCTTGTGAGTGACAGTTGCAATCTGTTGACTACAAAACACGGTCACGGACTGGAAACAAGTGTTTACACAAGACGTATAACATTAGCATAACATCAGCATAACATTAGCATAACATTGTACCTACTAAAAGTCGTACGCGTTTCTGCAAAATAAGATCGATCCTCCCAATGTTAGGTGATCCAAAATGGTTTTCTTTGGGTTTGCAATCAGACTTTGTTTTAAACGTTATCTGGAAATAATGATGAACTACCTATAGACACCTATAACCAAACGGATACGCCATATTTCTCTGTTGAATATGTTTGAATATGTTTGGACCAATAGAAAGTAAAAGTGATAATCAGTAATGATAATTTATAGTGATGACGGTAACGACGTTATTTAACCGGGATCATCTAGTCAGCACTAAATTACGTTTACCAATAAGGGCCCCAGTTCAATGACGTGCTACGCTGTCTTATTGGCTAAAGGAAGTTCTGCAATATTCTCAGCCAATCAGGAACAAAAGCAAAACGTCGTTAGCAAGCAGATATTGTGTTTGTTCGTAATCCTGATTGGTCATACCCTCCGAGCAGAACTTCCTTTAATCTAGCCTACTAGATACGTGGGATAAAGAAGGCTCTGCCAACGAACTCGACTTCTTTGTTTAGCGTGCATGAGTCATTGTCCCAAACCGGTTTCTTTGTCTCAGTAAACTTATCATACGAGTCATGGCTGCCACAGTCTATTAGGCAAAAAGTTTGTTTCACTTACGCCATGGCTTCTTGCTTGACAGAACCTTCAGCACGACCCTCGGTCCAGGCCGCTGGTGTTGAGGATCCCGATCTGGACGAGTTATCACTGTCCTGATTAGGGGACTGGTTCGAGTGGTTGAGAGAGTCGAGATAACTCTTGTTCTTGACCTTGGCGCCAGAGTCAACTAAAGACTTCCCGCGGGAAACTTGTTGGGCATGTGTTCTATTGGCTGCTTGAGGGTCTGATTTGGACGTATAAAAGTCGTACGCGTTTCTGCAAAATAAGACCGATCCTCCTAATGTTAGGTGATCCAAAATGGTTTTCTTTGGGTTTGCAATCAGACTTTGTTTTAAACATCATCTGGAAATAATGATGAACTACCTATAGACACCTATAACCAAACGGATACGCCATATTTCTCTGTCAACTTTAAAATGCCAAAAACACGAACAACATAGTCAATAACAACGTCGGGTTGTACAAGACGCGGACACAAGAAACAAGAAGAACTATTCTGTTTCGCTCAAGACTTTACTAATTTTGCCCTCTTTCGCTGTTTCCAGGTGCTATTTCTATCAGTGTCACTAAAATAATTCCTTTCATAAATTCACGTCTCGCCCCAGTCTCCTTATATCGACGGCCACATGCATTTGTCACTCGCTGCCTGAAACACTAAAGGAAAAGATCCCAAGTGCATTTCTGTCCATCAAACTGCCCAGCCTTTGTTCACGTCTTATCTATCTATGACTTTGTCTGCCTCACTGTTTATTACACGAACCTTTCTCCTTCCAGTCGTTTTGGACTTTCTCCGTCAGGCGAACCACTGGGCCGACGTTTATCGAATTGTGAGCTCTCGACGGGCCTCGTTATCACGCTACTGTCGGAGGACCGCTGAGTGCTTGCACTGCTGGAGTCACTCTGATAAACACACACAAACAAACAAACAAACAAACAAACAAAGTAGTTCATGAAACGTGTTTTTCTCGGCAAAGTGTTCCACAAAGTCTTTTACCTGGTCTCCTCCATCGCCTTCGCGTCTGTTGGGCAGGTCCAAATGAGCCTGGCTTTCTAAAAACTAATTAAAATAAAAAAAATTAGAAAGTCTCATTGTTTGACCTTGCAAACTAAGCTGCCTCAGTTGGGCGAGTACTAAAGAAGCTTCTGTAAGAGGACGGACAACCAAGCTTGAGCAAAAATTATTTTCAACCGTCTACCTCGGGAATATTTGGGTTAGTCCAAGTTACGAGACAACATGTAGTCCTTATCCTTGGCGAGCCTTTTCTCTTTTTTTCCCCTTCTCCTTCTCACTCCGCCGTTTGTCCCCCGTCCCACAATTTGCCCCTTACGAAATTTAAAAGGACAGACAAGGGCAGGTACAGAAAAAGAAACAATGGAACGCTAGTCCCTATGAGAACATAGTTTTGATCTGTATCGGCGTGGAGATAAATCGTAGAATGTGTCAACCGTAGATTCATGTGTGCCGGAGCGTTTATAGACCTTTGTCGGAGAGAAGAGAAGCCAAACAGACTAAAGTGACTGTCAAATATCAACTTTGTACTTGTGCGCCCTATACTACCGATCAGTAGACTGGGCTAAGTACACCACAAGTCTTCAACTTGCGTTCGACTTTTACATTTCGTTTGGGTACCACTTGTGTCCTGCGACTTGCGCTTTTACCGTTTTGCATGGAAAGTGCGTTAACTAATTCCATAACTTGCGATTCCGTTTGGCTAAGTTGCAGATATCGAACCTTCCTTACCTCCAACCTTCTTTTAAGCTGCGTATTCTCGTCTTTGCAATCTTTCATCTCCTCGTGCAGTTTCGCTACACGCGCTGACAACATTTTACAGGACTCGACCATGATCAGATAACCCGCGCAACCCGTTTGACCAGTTTCGTAAGCGTAGTCCGCAGGAGTGCGGCCGTCTTTATCTTTACACGTGACGTCAATGTTGTGTTCCACGAGGGCCTGGAGACAAGTCAGGTGACCTTCCCTGGCAGCCACGTGGGCAGGATTGACGCCACTACTCTCTGAAAAGTTATGATACATTCGAGGGAAAGGGAAGTGAAGTGTTGCCTTCAGCACACCATTTACAACATTGCTAGCATGGTCGCCGATTGCTGACACAAATTTAGTTTCGTCAAGTATGAACCTCATACGAGAAAGAGCACATGTCAAAAGCAGGCCCTTACATATCACAACTCACCTAAAAGCAGTCCTTGTGACTTTATGTAAGGTAACATGTAGCGCAAGCAGCTGACGCGTCCAGCCATTGCCGCCTGACGGATTAAGTTGGATCTGCTCTCGTTATCTTGCATTTCACGGCGGGCAGGCGACTTTTCCAGCAGCCACCGAAGACACTCGACCTGACCGTGCTGGAAATACAAAGAAATAACAACCCTCACAACTCAAGTGCTCTCTTTCAGGAGTGCGGGTACTCTGCTGCAAAATGGCGAAATGTTTGGCATACGAAATTACCCCTTTTAAAAAAAAATTACAATCGTTGCTTAAAATTCGTACTGGGGTATTAACGTTCTTCTGTTCCTCGTAAAATTTCTTTCACGAAAGTAAAGCGAAGGCCCTGGGGATGAGTTCGACGCTGGCTGTTTGTTGCGCGGGCACGTCTGCACCAAAGAGACCGGAGCATTTGACTGAACGGAAACAGCGATAGTCCGGGTTAGATTCCCTGTTAGATTATTCGGAGCTAATGAAACTAATTTCCTAAAATCTTTTTCACGCTTCGTAAAATAGTCTGAAGACGCAACGTTGTGCCATAAACTCCCTTCGGGCGCATACACCTTGCTCACTGTGCGGCTTCGTACTAGATCCGTTGAGTGAAAATTTAAGCGAGTGAGCGTGACAGCCGGATGAAGTAACATACTTTTTTTTCGTGGAATCGCTCCCACAGCCTTCGCTCACACTCGCACGCGCTCGTAACGGTCCGACAGATTGAAAGAATCTTTAGGTTTCCCTTTGCACAAAAGACAAATGAGCAGTGTCAGAGTGTTGCCTCAACCAATTAAAAACGCGCGGAGAAAAAGCAGAATGACGTCACAATTTTTCTTACTTTTGCCGCCACGGCTGCAGGAGTCAGGTCGTCATGGTTACAGAGTGAAACAGCATCGCCAGTCACCGTTAAAACTAGCCATTTCAGACAGGGCAGCTGACCTGTCTGTGCACACTTATGCAAAGCAGTATCACCGTTGGTATCGCTGATTCTGATAATCAACTCTTTGGTTCCTCCCAGCTTATTGTAGATGTCTTCCTGCAAATCAAAAGGTGGACACAGGCACATTTAAGCCATAATTCTCCAAGCCCTTTCCGAACATTGTCATTTGCTCCATTCTGAGTGACATATTAGCTAACATATTAGCTGACTGTATGCACTGAAAGGAGAAGTTTGCCTCCAATTGCTCACCCAAAAATAAGACCATCCATAGATGCATGGCCAAGTTAATCTTTTCTACTGATCACAAAAAGAAACAGCTGCAGGTACCAGCTATTAAAGCCCTTTTATCAATCAGCAAACTTCTGCTTCTCAAAAATTTCATCATTGTCATCAGCCAGACTATCAACCCCTTACACCCATATACCACCCAAGGGACAAAATAGTGGCCGCCCATTTATGTGCATAGATCAGATCCACCCAGGCTTGAATCTTTAAAGTTAAGAGCCTTTTGCTGTATTTGAATTTCTTTGTCCAAAATCTTATGATTTGACTTGAAACTGCAAAAATCATGAAGTTTATTCAACAACAAAATAAACACTGCTACTATAATTTACTCATCAAGAGCTTTCCTTTGAGTGGGTCACACTCATAGGTTTCACTTGAATATTGGTAGTGAAAGGATAAACAAGGAAATACAGTATCAATGTAGTAGAACCCTGCTAACTTGAACCCCCAAGGGAAGCGAGAAATAGTTCAAGTCAGCTGATAGTAAATAACTGAAAGGGAAATCCAAGGGAAATGGGTTTGAGTTCAAGATAGCAGGGAGTTCGAGTTAACCGAGTTCGATTTAGCAGGGTTCTACTGTATTCATATTACCCAAACACAGCCTCACCACAGTAACTAAATCTCCACTCTCAGATGCCCAAAGGAATGCCTGATGTAGCTCTTCCCTGTTTGTTGCCACACCCATTTTATTCCAGTTCTGGACCTTTGAAATTGATGCCTGAATCTTTGACGCCCTCTCTTTGGCGATCTGCCGCTTCCTCTCCTCGAAAGTGCTAGCTCCATTAATCAGTACTTCCCTGTGCAGGCTTCCCTTTGCACCTTGCTGATAAAACGTATGTGGGGATGCATTGCCTCTCGGGTCTTCATGAGCTAGCTCGGCTGGAATGTTCAGCAGTGACGCTGTGCTGGCTACAGAATTGTAGTCATCAAAATCGTATTCCTCTATCTCACTGTCTTGGACCTGTGGATCAGTGTAACGATGTTTGTAACATACTTAGCCACATACTTGCTGAGCTGATTTACTATAAATAATATTGAACAGCTCTTATCAGTAAATTACAGTGGGCCCAAAAAATTCTTCTGCCTCGCTAGCCCTGGACTAGCAAGTAGCATGAGTGTGGTAGCTTGGATTCAGGAAGTCTGGCCCTGAACACAACACTTGTTTCCCAGTGTAAACCACAGATGCCATTCTTTTCACGCTTATCACGTAACCTGTCTGGAAAAGAGAAAGTTCTACTAGATTGTCGGGCATAGAACTAATGTATCTTGCTGGCCCTATGTCAAACTTTGCTAGCCCTGGGCATCAGGCTAGTGGATTTATTGAATCCTGAAGTACTCTGCTAGATTAATGAGATATGAAATAATTACCACATCTTCGGAGCTGGTACTAAGTGCCTTGAGACACTCATTCAGATACTGTTCATCCTGCTCAAAGGTGCGAGGTTCATCATCGACTGAACTTTCTTCTTCGACAATATTGGTCAACACCAACTTTTGGGGGTTGTGTCTGTATTTGAACAGTAAAATGTCATGGAGGAACAGTTTGAACTTGGTAAATAAATAATATTTAGTATAATATAGTTCATAGCTGGTCAAACAATGGCATCAGAACAACTGAACTTAGAATATCCTTTATCCTGTGAAGGCAGTAAAAAAAGTTGGCATGACTTCATAAAAATTTTATTATAAAACTTATTATAGAGAGGATATTACACAGCGGTGCGAAGATATAAATCATATTTTCGAGTGGTAAAAACAATATTTTACAAACGAGCGCTTCGCGAGTGAGTAAAATATTGTTTTTACCATGAGAAAATAAAATCCATATCTTCAAGCTGCCGTGTAATTTTCTTTTTATTATATTAGACACGAGTGTTTTATGAGAAATTGCACAAACAACCGTGCAAAAACGGGAAATGATGCCAACGATATCTTCACTAGTGAGGATATGGAAAATACGCCACTCGGGTCCCGGATGTAGTTTCGTACGGATTTTATGCAAGGTATATTTTCCAGTAAAACACTCATGTCTATATAATAATTATCATTATCATCATGATTATAAAAATGATATGATCATGATTGCCATAAATATTAATTCTTGTTGTTTTAAATCACTTTTCAGCTCCAAGCTTTAATTTCACAATGCAGATTCTTTCAACGTTTTAAAAAGAAATGTATGAGTGATAAGTGTGAGAATTAATAATTTAATCAGTGGTCATCTGAACAAGGTATCAAAAGCTAAGTTCTCTATACTGTATGATATATATCTGGTGAGAAACTGAAGGAGAAAACTGAAGTTGATCACTCTTGGGAGTGAAAGCCAGGGTAACATGGTACACAACATTGTATTTTACACTTAAAGGTCAGCCTAGGGTTTGATGGTAATCAGTAACAAACTTCGCTCCCTCCCAAATATCTGCAGAGTATCTTCTCTAGGGATAATGGTGGCTCTGAATTTAGAAAAAAAAAAAACATTTGAGGGTAGAATTGAGTGCTGGGTTGAAACAAAATGATCAAACCTGCTGGCCTTGGCATTTTCATAAAAATCTCGCTCCTCCTTCCTGGTAGGTTGTGATCTATTACTTGGTCGCAGTTTGAACATGACTCTTCATTTCAATCCAGATAGCAACACCTGTGTTCATTTCTCTATAAAGACGTAAACAAAAATTCTGTGGCATGTGAAATGTAAATGCAAATTCCCTAAATGAGGCCCAATATCTTGTTATTTCTTCTAAGAGAGACAATATTCACCTTCCTGAACAATAATGTTATGGATTGATTCCATGTGTCATCCCCTGCCCCCTGGAAAGGAATATGTAGGGCTTCTTTTGGGGGTTTATCCACATAATACAGAAATAGGGGGTATTTGTAACCAGACTGAAAAATACCAAAATAACTGCCCACTGTGAGGATGGGAAGTACTGGAATTGACTGCACAGATAAAAAGGGATATGCGGCTCTTATCATTATATTGGCTCTAAGTATTTTACAAGCTAGACATCATAAGTATATAAGTGTGTAAAGAACGAATGCTTATTGGCACTGCATTCTACTGCACGTTTTAAAGCAACTATTCAAAAATCTTTAAAATGATCGGCCGTTTTAGTGACCCTTGTCACTTACCAATCAGTATGTATCATATTTTATCTTCATCAGATATATTAAGCATAGCACTCCAGTGGTCAGCGTGTTGAAAGCAAAGTAATTGTGGGTTCTTTGTTTTCTTAACGGCACTACAGAAGCTAACGATGTGTTAAGTACCACAATGAAACGCACACACTGGAAGCCTGACCTCCATAAATCTCAGTATCCGGCCTCACGCGTGGCAAACACTTTGCGGAAACATTTCTTTTTGTTACAACTACGCCGATTAAAGGAGCTTAAACCAAACCTTTCTCCTACTGACAGAGTTTCAGATTATATCTATATGCTAAAAGCACTCGAAACGTCTGATTTGTTGTTATTATAATTCCATTGTAGGTACGCGAACGCGAAAGACGAACTGACAGAATTCTAGAATACTGTTACATTTCCTTCTTCGAATGCTTGGGTTATAACGATAAACTGATGGTGTAATTAGACAGACCGGATAAAGCAAACAGGTAGTAAGCTGTTTTAACTCTCACACATTCAATATTTACGAATTATATTCGAAATATACACACAGACATAAATGTCAATGTTTAGAATTATTGAAAAGCGAACTGTATTCGTTTTTAATCTGTTTGTTCTCCTTGTTGGTAACACTGCAGGAAAGCTAAATATTTCTCTCTGTCTGAACCGAGTGTTTAGGCTTTGTTAGCAGAAGGAAAGCCTACTCTTTATCGCTGAACTTGCAATTAATTGACAAAAGCCCACGCGACCGCCATTTTGACGAGTTCGTTAATATGTTTACCGATCTTTCATTTCGACCCGAAGTTATCGCATCGCATTTGATTGAGTTTCATCAAGTTTAGTTGAAACATGAAAACGAGACGAACAGAAAAGCAGCGACTCCTGCTGGCATAACGACAGACATAATTCAACCATGTGTACTGCACTTAAAAGCATGTTTACAGTGCATTTAAAATCTTCGTTCGTTGAATGACTACAAGTTGGCGAACCAAGGGGTACTTACAGCAAATCTGCCTTCGTGCTTGCGTCGATTGATGGCCATTTAAAGCCTCCAAATCGTAGAGGAAATCACCAAACCACGACCTTTTACATGTTCGTCTTTCAATGCCCGTTGCGGCAATTATAAATGCAATTTAATCCGCACGTATGATAATGTTGGGAGAATTTTAAACGTGATCTCTTGTTTGCAAACCGAGCTGCGACCTGTTGGACACCATGCGACATAAAAGCCGTTCAGTGAAGGATTTTTTATCAGAGTAAGGAAAACGTTTTTCAAGTTTGTAGAGCAGCCTGATGCAATGTCTATTGTTAGCAATTATTCACAAATGAGTATCTTCTCCTTATCATGCATCAGTACACCTCTCAAAGAATCTTTTGAGGACTAGTTAAACCGGAAGAAAAATGTGCTTTTATTATTGTAAGAAAACTGGTGGTTCATCTTCTGTATCTTCGCCTTCCTTATTTACTTCCAACCTTGCAAAACAACAACGACAACAACACGTGAACAAAATGACTTCGGTAAACAACAACCGAAGCATCAATAACAAATTACCATGTTTATAAATAGAAGTGGTCCGAATCCAAAGGTATCCTCGAAATTTCTAGGCTTATTTCACAGCAATTTTTCGGAAA
Source organism: Plumapathes pennacea (assembly GCA_964036295.1). NCBI lineage: Eukaryota > Metazoa > Cnidaria > Anthozoa > Antipatharia > Myriopathidae > Plumapathes > Plumapathes pennacea. The sequence goes on along the minus strand of OZ038463.1, from coordinate 5,859,307 downwards.
ACAAAGGTGGATTCAGAACCCTAAAATAGAAATTATATCCGACTGATCAGACTACTTTCAATTTGTGACGATTACGCAATCCGCGATAATGTTTCGCCACACAAGTGTTGAGAGCATTTCCTTGAGTGTATGCGTATGTTCAAGTGTGTATGTAAAATGCGGTTGTTCGTGACGTGCAAGCTAAATCAGAACTAACCTGAGTGTCAGGCTTTACAAGGGGAAGGGGAGGGGAAAAATAAGAAAGGAAAAAATCAGGGAGGGGGAAAGATGGGTGAAATGCTATCTCTTTTTGTTTGTTCACCATGTTTTTTCTTTTTCTTTTTTTTGGTTTTTGTTTTATTTTTATTTTTTTCATAACAAGTTAGTACACATTGATATGTTCAATAGATACACTGTAGGGAAGACTGAATTAAACGCTAACAGGCTTTTTACAGGGTAGTCCCATCATTCACACCATTTTTTGTCCCGCGGAACTAACGCCCAGTCATTTTCTTATCTGAAAACCAGATTTTTGTCAGATTTTTATGTCCCGACGGTGGCCGTATTAACGGGGTTTCACTGTTCATTGTTATAATATTTTTTCGCAGAACTCATCGGGCAATCGAGGAATTTTACTTCAATGCCTGTTTCATTATCGACGAAGAACACGGAAGTTCTGGCGACTTCCGCAAAGGAGATAAAACACTCACTACACGTGCTGAGCATCATGACCTTGTGCGCACGCTCGTGGCCGATGAGGCGTTCCTGAAAACAACGCCTTTTTCCTGGGTGCATGATACGTGATGATTCTCGTCGAACTGACTGAACAGTGAATATCCGACGAAGCATCATGACGTCGTGCGCCTGTGCGGTATGCCTGCGTTTAATTGGCCAGTGGATGTCACATGACTGACCATCCGGACAGACATTTCAAACGTACAAAATAATCGAGTCTCGGCACTATTTAGCATGCTACGGCAGAAGTACAGCATCGCTTACGGCGAAGCAACAAAATTTCAGTGTTCCTATATATTTATGTGGTGCTGAAAAACCACGCCGTTAATTCACCTACTGCAGAAACGGACTATCCTCAACTATACTCAGTTCCATTTTTGTTCAGATTTGCAGCTTTGCAATATTTTACAAAGACCGCTGAAACATATCGCTAAATCTGACCTGACGTGAAGGGTCCGTAATCGTAGGCTATAAAACCATCTAAGGCGCTGATAAACAACGGCAATGTGCCAGACAGAGCTATTTTTAGAATTGTATCCCGTGAACCTCAGGTGGTCAATTTCATTAAATTTCGGCGTACATGAAGTACATTTCTAAAAAATCCGCTGGATTGACAGGAGGCGCGGGGGAAGATAATATAGTGAGTGAAACTAATATCACGTGATCAGTTCTTCTTCTTTTTCTTCTTCTTCTTCTTCTTCTTCTTCTTCTTCTTCTCCTTCTTCTTCTTCTTCTCCTCTTCTTCCTTGTTCGTCTTCTTTTTGTTCGTTCTCCTCGTCCTTCTCCTCCTTCTCTTTCTCCTCCCATCACTGTCACCCATCTCTTTCTCTGGTCCCTTTCGGGTCACACCTGCTCACAAATCCCTGAATACTTTGCTCGCTGAGTGTCTTCCACGGGTTGCCTCCGTCTGGTTGCCACTTTTAGTTGCACGTTCTCCTTCTAGCCGTTCACGGTCGAGGAGGAGCCAAGCGGCTTGGAGCGTCCCACGACTTCAGCAAAACGCGGCCTTTCCTTGAGTTTGTCTTCCGATGTCTGAAAACCACGTGCAGCTGGAGATCTGTAGATAGAAATAACCACAACAGTTCAAAGCAAGATATGCAGTGCATGTCGCACAGTGACATCATGAAATCCTGACGTCACAAAATTATGACGCGTGGATGTCGTTAGGTGATGCCATGGCGACAGTTTGATATCAACTATGGAAAAGACAATTCACCTCTTTACTAACTGTATGGTCTCCGCCACTGTTTTTGTCTTCTTGTGTGATGGTCCCAGAACAAGGTTCAACATACTGTGACACTGTGGGGGGTGAGAAGGAGGAAGGATATCCACGAGTTCTATTCAACATTCGAATACCTCACTGGCACTTCAAATGATAATATCGCAAACACCAGTACCACTACTATTACTACCATTGCTACTACTATTCCCAACTACTTACACTATTTCTAATTATTGTTACAAAATAAAGCTAATGTAACGAGCGCTTTGATTGGCTCCGAACCGTATTTGCATGGGGCTATGCAACATTTAAAGTGTGTTATATTGATCTGAGGTTGCGCAGTAGTTAAGAAACATATAACGCGTCACCGTGTAATGTAGCCTCATCTGAACACGCGGCGGGAAGTTGGGTGAACACGAGAGTAGCGTAAGGAAACCACGAGGCCGCCGACTGGTTTCCGGCGCTACTCGAGTGTTCTCCCAGCTTCCCAAGTGTTTAGATGAGGTTATATTACACGGGAACACGTTATATATTTCTTTTATAAAGTAATTAGTCAAGTAAAATATATCGCGTATCGCGTCAGCGTGTAATGTACTCTCATCTTAAACGGTTATTTAGCCAATCAGGGCGCGCGTAGTATCATAGTTATTTTATAACAAGAAATATAAAACGCTTTGCCGTGTTTACATAGCCTGATGCAAACACTCGAGTGAGTTTGGGCGCCTGATTTATATTTCTTAATAATTAGTAAAAGTAGCAGTCGCTTTTATCGCTCAAGAATTCGAGTTATAAGAAACTAGTGGACTTTCTTTGTTGTGTGCGTCGGCCTGGATTTACCTTTACAAGCCACTTGAGAGCTTGTTCTGTTTTGCCCTGTTTCAGTCGAACACTTCCTAAAAGCTGGCACGAGGTCGCAGCTTCTTCACTTGGATCACCAAAGACAACGCGTTTCGCGTCAACGAGAGATTTCAGCAAAGACGTCGCTCCTTCAACGTTTCCATTTCGAATCAGAAGTCTGCAGAGCTCGTCCTACAAAAGAATAACATCAAAATAAAGAAAAAACATAATATCACTCATAAACCTTTCTTGTCTACACGCCTATCTAGTAGCAACTCTCCCTCAACTAGGAACATATCTGAGAAGATAACATTTGACTACCACTACCACCAACACTACTATACTACTAATTACTACCACTCACAAACCCTTGTTGTCTACACGCCTATCTAGTAGCAACTCTCCCTCAATCAGGAGCATATCTGAAAAGATATCATTTGACTCCACTACCACAACTACAAACTACTACCACTACCACCAACACTACTATACTACTAATTACTACCACTCACAAACCCTTGTTGTCTACACGCCTATCTAGTAGCAACTCTCCCTCAATCAGGAGCATATCTGAGAAGATATCATTTGACTACCACAACTACAAACTACTACCACTACCACCACTACCACCACTATACTACTAATTACTACCACTCACAAACCCTTGTTGTCTACACGCCTATCTAGTAGCAACTCTCCCTCAACCAGGAGCATATCTGAGAAGATATCATTTGACTACCAATACCACAACTACAAACTACTACCACTACCACCAACACTACTATACTACTAATTACTACCACTCACAAACCCTTGTTGTCTACACGCCTATCTAGTAGCAACTCTCCCTCAACTAGGAACATATCCGAGTAGATATCATTTGATTTTGGCTTAGTTTTTCACAAGTTTCACTGTCGTAATAACAGTATTATAATGTAACTTGGAGTTTTCATTTGAGTGGTCACATCTTTAGGTTTCATTTGACACTTCATGAGCTCGAGGTTTTCTAGACTGAGTTAAATTCGCCTTTGGCGTTGAAAGAGTTTAAGAAAATTCCCTTTTTTGAGTATCTTGGTTCCAGAGGTTCCTCGCTTGCCAATGAAGAGCGGCAAAGGCGAACGGTGACGAGGGAACCTCTGGGCGCGCGAGGGAGCAACCTCATTTCCATGCAAGCTCTTCTCGCTCGCAATCGCCAACGTGTTTGTCAAACATTAACCAATCACCGACAAAGTTCAGCTGAACTCATGGAAGCGAGGTTGCTAACTCGTCACCGCCGTTCTTGTCGGAAAACTCTTTCCAGGGTACTTTTTGAGCAGCTGAGCACATTCACCTGAGCCTTAATAGTTTTCTGTTGATATGGACCCAGCTGCTCTATGAACACAGCGACTGCTTCTTCCAGAAGCTTCTTTCCTTTCTCTTGGTCTTCTTCACTGTCGCTGTTCATGTAAGCCATTGCAACAGTGAATGAGGAGTCGGCGATTGCAGTTGAACCCGCTGGATATCTGTGGTGGCGTAAAAATAAATAAATAAAAATGAGAAAACTATATTTATTATATACATACTGAGACATACTCACGAAAAAGCCATATCGTAAAATTTCGTACGCAAATGAGTTCTAGCCAATGAGAGGCCGCGAACGACGCTTTTCACACGTGAAAAAAATCGTTCGTCCAATCACAAGCTGCGAACGACGATTTTTCACTACTTTTAAAGGGTTTCCCGGTCCCATCATAAATGTCTCAGTATGTATATAATAAACAGAAAACATCATGGAAAGTGCTTTGTACAGTTTTTATTCACTCGTTGTTTCGTATCATTAAACTCACTCGCTCGCAAAGCCTCGCTCGTTCGTTTTATGATACTTCACAACTCGTGAATAAAAACCGTACGCGCGCACTTTCCATGAAGTAATCTCTATGTACACACTAAGTAAAAACCGACACAAGGGGCCATGTTTATACGATTCATAGATCGTTTAAGTTTAGGACGTTTCAGTATTCAAACGTCGAACTTCATATGCGTCGAATACAATGCAAATGAGCAAAATCTGTTGCTTCAGCCAATTTTACATTGTATTCGACGCATGTCAAGTTCGACGTTTGAAACAGGCCTGGCCTGCAATCAGGCCATCCTTTCCCTCCCCTGGTGAAAAAAAAAAATTGGCATTTTTCAGGGGGGAGGGGTAGGGCAAGAGGGGCCTGATCGCAGGTTACCAAATCACAACCTATGCGTCCCAGGACGAAATGACACGCTCTAGATCCCATGGACACCTCGGAAATAAGTTCTTCACGTCACTTTTGTTGATCGTTCGTCGTCATGGCTATCTAATAACTTATAGTTCAGTATCGGGGCTTGAGGTTTTACGAGCGTTACACTGAACTACAAAATCATGTGCAATGACCGCTGACTCAAAAGCAAGATGACCGCACGGCCGAAAAACGTATTTCCGTGGTGTCCTTCCCATAATGCACAGGTTGCAGGTTGTTCGCACCTCGCTTTGGCAATCTCGTGGGACTGTAGATACACTTTCATAGCCCGGTCGTGACTGGCCGGGTCACCTAGGCTCTGCTCCGCCCGTCCCAAACTCTGGTAGATTGGAATCATTTCCTCGCTTTCTTCGCCATAATGTTCAAGAGCTAATTCTTGTGCCTGCAAATACACAAGGACGCATATCTAACATTACACAGTGGAAGCTTCCTGAGCGACCACCTCCCGTAAGCGACCACCTCTAAGCGACCACTTACCAAATGACCAATCCCCACTCAGTCAAATTTCTGAAAGAGTGAAACCTCTAGAAAGCGACCGCGACCACCATTTAGGCTCACCGTTCGAGATTTTCTAATGATTTTTACCTCCGGTAAGCGACCAATCTATGCTCTCAAAGAGCAAATTTCTAAGCAAGGACAACTTCCCTGCAACGAAGGTCACCCAAACACCGCTTTATTGTATTTGATTATTGCTTTTACCTTTTCAAACCACTCCAGTGCAGATCCAAATTTTCGCTGTTTCAGACAGATTTTCCCCAAGGCTGAAAAGATCTTTAGTCGCCTGTCAAAGCTTCTGTACTGTGCACTGAGTTCGTTTCTTTCTCGAGACACTAACTCGGCCTTCTTCAAGCTTTGCTCTCCTTTCTGGTAGCTGGTGTGAAACATTTGAGCGGTGTGACTTTACGGTTTAGACACCTGCTTACAGAAACCACACCACACCTATTGCAGTTACCTAAACTAAAACCTTGATATAGACACCTCATTAACGCGGACACCTTGTTGCTAATACAGACACCTCGATGATACAGAGAGTTTGTTCAGTTCCCTCTTAGACCCTGTCCAAACTAAACCGCTTTCGTTTGAAAACACATGCTTCTTTTATATGCGTTTTTGCTTCCCGTCCACACTGGTTCCCAAAGTGGAGACTTTCAAAAACGGATGCGTTTACAAGCGAAAATAAATTAATGCAGACAGACGAAGACGGAGCTTTTTGAAAACGCATTCCCCACCTGCTAAACTAATATCTGATAAATGCCCTTGTTAATACTGACAACTTGAGACAAGTCATCATAGTACACAAGCTCGCTAGGAAGTGCTTCACCTTTTCAGCAATCCTTGGGATTGTCCCATGACCAGATATGTCAATTCCATGACGGGTAAAATGTCGCTTCTCTCATATTGCTGCCGGTATTGCTTCTTTGCGGCATCAGCAGCCACTAGTACATCTCTTGAATTTTCTGTGTGCTTCAGAGCTTGCTTGGGCAAGCCTTGAAGAAGAAAAATAAAAAGGTACCAGACATTGCATTGCTTGCTGTGGTTTTCTGTAGGACCACGCAGAATACAGACAACTCCCTCTAAGGCCCTGTTTACATGCAGGGAGGGTAACCCTCCAAGGAGGGACACCTCCAAGGAAGGTTAGAAGATAGCCCCCCTTACATGCCAAGCGTTATCCCTAGGTCTATCTCACCAAGAGTCTGAAAGGAATCGCATGGTCCCAAAATTTGAGATAGTAACCTGGCACTGCTAAACTTAGCCCCCCTGGGAGGGTAACCCTCCCTCGAGTGTTTACATGGCCAAAAGTTGTCCCTACTGGGAGGGTAACCCTAGCAAGAAGATAGGGTAACCCTCCTCCTAGGGTGACCCTACCAATCATGTAAACGGAACAAGGAATTTCAGTAGAGAAGGGTGACCCTTCTAGGAGGGTGTCCATGTAAACAGGGCCTAAAATAGAGGACCAGCTCCAATTGTCATTTTAGAGAGGAGTCCGTCTTAAAGAGAGTTTGGTGAGTAAATGAGACAGCTTTCCCTATTTGGTGTCTTTAAATGTTGGCAGGGTAATGCACACACACGTGTCAAGTGAATTATAAAGTGGTACTGACCTCTTACTTCCAGATAAGCCTCAGCCAGTTTTGCATAAGACTTTGCTAGTTGCCAGTGGTTGTCTCCATAAACAATTCTGGTTAATGCCACACACCTCACCCGCTCATAGGCAGCTCGCTCGTCTTTCTCTTTGGCCAGAAGTCGAGCTTCTTTTCTGCTTCTTTTCAGGAGGATTTCTGGTGCAGGAGGTCCTATGTTACAAGAACAAATAGAATGAAGTAGCACATACTCTAAATTATTTTAATTAGTTACTTACTCACAACAGCTAACTACCAAATTATTGACAACTACAAGGGAACTATAATTTATGTATTACCATAAATGCCAGGAGGGGCATTTATTGGGAGGGAGGTACTTAATATTTAATTTTCTGAACTGCAAGGGGGGTTGCTTTTTTGAGCATTTACGGTACTGTACTGTAAGTCAGTATTTAAATCCTTAATACCAGCTGTTTGGTCATTGACTTCCTCTTCGTCTTTATCTGATTCTTCTGAAGAACTTTTCCTTCTGACAACACTGGCTGAACCTCGGGGGCGTGATGGCAAACCCTCGCTGGATGGAATGTGCACTGTGGGATAAACTGATGTCTGCTGTCTCCCTGTGAAATAGTAAATTTGAAGTCATCTACAAATTAATCAAAAAATAAACATACTGCCACACCGGTACCTTGAAGTTTGTACTTCCTTCCAATTCAAGAAATCAGACACAATATCTACAAATATTCTCAGCTTCAGCTCTAAACTTCAGCCTAGTTTCTCAATAAAATATACTATTAAAACACAAGAAATCAAATCGACCTACCAGACCGTCTTTGAGCGCTCCCATCATCCACATTGTCTGAACTCACATCAGTGTCAGTTAATAGAGGTGACGCAGAAGAAGTTTCCATGGCAAGAGTGTTGATATATATCTAACGGATTCGACAAACTCTTCGTTTCCACAATTTCAATCTCGTCGCCTTATTGTTTATGGGGGCCGAAGCGCATGCTGGGAAGGAACCGTTGCTACGGTAATTTCTAGTTTCGTTTTGTAAAAAAGAAGAATTTCCAGTGATGTTTTTTTTTTTTTTTTTTTTGGCCTTTTTCAATTTCAACCCTATTACTTTGGAGCTCTATGCTTTGTTTTTACTTTGGCCGACCATGCTCCACTTCGCCCTTTATCCCAGTCTCCTCCGCGACATTCATGTCCGTGAGAAACCTGGGAGCTTCCTTTGTCACCATAGTAACATCTGTTCCGCCATGTTTGTTGTTGGAGTGCTGAGTTGAAGTCGCATTTAAAAGAAGATGCCTGCTCCTTCAGACGAGCCGATCTATTGCTCCCAGCAAATAAATATTCCTCCAGAACTACCAGACGTTTTGAAGCAGTTTACGAAGGCAGCAATAAGGACACAACCGAAAGACGTACTGCAGTGGGCCTATGCGTAAGCAGATCAAGTTTACTGTTCGTCTTTTATTTACATTCCATCGACAGCAGGTTTTCAGAGAATCCTTGTGTTTCAGTGATTAAGTTTCTATATCCTTGTATAAATACACTTATTGATTATTGTAGGTAAAATAATGTTTTTTTTTTTGCTGTAAAATCTATTTAAAGACAGTTTCAGAGACAGTGTGATGGATGTGATTATAAATTTTACTGTCCCACAACGAAAATTTAACTAGTACTGATCACGTAAACGCACTGGGTAGAGTAATGACTCCAAGCACCGTCAATAGACCACATGTGTTTAAATTTTACCACCCATCTACATGTTGTAAAATAGAACATTCTTGGGTTGCAATCAATCTCTGGAGATTCAGAATGCAGCCATCACGGCTATGTTGGGTCCATTTACAGTAGCAGTTAGCTAGCAATCTTTAGTTAAACGTCCTCCAACATGGCTGCCATGATGTCAATATTAGAACCCAATATTAAATAGTTTAATACTGGTTGCAACAGCTATTGGAGTACAGAGAAAACATGATAAAAGTAACCAGAAGATTACTAGGCTAGTCAGTACAGGATCAAGATTTTCTGTACAGTTCTGCATGTGCATTTGTATCTCTGTACAGCCATGAAAACATTATTCTGTGATCTTTGCTCTGAAATCCACCATGCAGATATTTTGATGCCCTCTCGAAGAATGAAACCCCACCTGTCAAGGACAGATTAGAGGTCCAATTGGGACAGCCACTAGAGAGGCCAGTCACCCAGGGACTACTTGGAGTCTTACACAAACAGGTATAGATTAAGTGTCATCTAGTGGACAATAAATATACTTATTATTATATACCATGTGCATAGTTAAAAATACATTATAAATTTTAAAAAATGGTGTTTTTTCTTTCTTCTTGCTAGCTGGGTACCAAGCCAATCATAGAACTGTCATCACTTGAAGAGAAATGGAAACATTTGTCATTGCCCAAGAATGTGCTGGATGATTTGCTCAGGTAAATTGTATTGAGATCAGCATTACAATATTACTGAAATTAAAATATATTATAACCCATTACAATAAATTTTATTTTTTATAGAGTTGCACAAAAAGATTTTATGATACACATTCGTACCTGTGATACTAAAATATTTTTATTGTGTTCTAGAACGGGAAGTTTTGCAGAGGAACTTAAATGGCTCAACTTCCTTTCTTTGGCTTGCAGTTCAATCTGTGAGGTACTTTTTATCAAAATACATAATTTAAGGGTCCAACTTACTGCACAGCATACATTAATATTACCCTTTCACTCCCAAAAGTGATCAACTTTAATTTTCTCCTTCAGTCTCTAGCCAGAGATATATCATACAGTATGGAGAATTTGCAACTTGATTTATACACCACTCACCCATTTTCATCTTAAGGTGACTCCGGAGTTTCACCGGGCTGCACCCACCATGGATGAGTGCGTCCGATGAATCTCCAGAGTCACCTTAGAAAAAACTGTTGGGAGAATCTGTATTTTGAGCTTGGGAGTGAAGAGGGTTAAATGTATAAAATAAAATAATGGAAAGCTAGATGTCATTTTGTGTTTGTACAATTTCCAGTATCATTTAGTTATGTTAGAGTGGGAGATTGATATGAGTTTACAGAAGAGCTGGGATTGAAGCATGGAAACAGGAAAGTTGGTGGTTGGTAGTCTGGAGCAGTGGTGGTGTTTATGTCTTGTGCACTTGCTGTTAACACCAATCAATAATAACACTTTATGTATAGTATAAATTATTTATGTATGGCAGAATTTGACACTCGCCATGAAGACAGTTTGTGAAATCCTAACTGTTGATCTGGAGGGAGGGCCTGCAAGAGTTCCCTTTGCAGTCTTCAGAGAGCTGTACACATTCCTGGCTGAAGTTGATGGTGAAATCCCCAAGGAACATGTGGACACTGTGCTCGACCACCTTAATGATGATGTGTAAGTAGTAGCCAGTCATCTGAAAATGCTTTTATGCTGTGGGTTTGTTCATGTGTTGAGAACTGGACATATTTCTTAGTTATTAAAGGGGCTCTCTCAGTCATTTCAATGTTTTTGTTTACATTTGGAAAATTTAAGGTTGAATTATCTTGGTTCCCAGCACAAGAGAATGTAAAATAGGTTAGTAGCATTTTTAGATTAAAAGAAACTAATCTTCTCCTCAAATGTGTCGGATGGAAGTGGATTGCTATTCATCTTTTGGGGTCCCCAAAAATGGCAGAACCAAAGATTGGGCGCACAAAGGACTGTGGTGCAGAGGGCCCCTTTAACAGTCCATCCAAAATTTTTCTTTTTCCTCTTTCAGAGAAAAACAGAATGGAATGGTTTCACCAAGGAATTTCATGAGCGACAGCTGCCCTCCTTTGGCACCAGATGCCTCCTCATAAAAACAACAGAATCTCTACAGCTCGAGTTAACCCATGTACAAAATAATGAACATTGCCTAGAAATATAGACAGCACTTTGACCTGACATTTCCTGCATAAATCCTTTGTGAAATTAGAGTACTCCTGATGACATAATTTATGGGATAAACTTGGAATTGATACAAGTTTGAGGCGGTTTATATTCGTTTTGCAGAACGGAACATTCAGAGTTTTTTTTACTGGTTGTACTTACGGTTATGACAATGAAACTGACAAAGGAACCTGTGCACTAGTGTATTTTTCGTCTCTACTGGTCTTCATAAAGATAATACCCCATCACACGAACATCATACTCTTGTTTTAATACTACAAGTAGCATAACCGGTGCAAATAAACAAGTCTTTGCGTTCTCGATGTAACTGTTAGCCTGGCGGTAGGCGTGCGAAAAATCGATGACCGCGCGAAAATTCGCAGAGCGTGGCGCGAGGCAGGGTGTACTGGAACGCAAGGCCTTGTTCCAGTAACTTTTCCCATGTAAATTCTTTTTAATAGTTCGTAACTTTGAATTGCTGCCAAATTTGATCAATAAATGCTGCAATAAATTTTGCAGTAAGTCTTTCCATTCCTATGAATTTCAGTCACGTGGTGAGTTTTGGGTCCCGTGACCAGATCCCGCAAAGTGCCTAATCAGTTTCTTCATTTGAAAATTAAATACAACCCACGTAAGTGAGTAAAAAAAGTTAATAATATAAAAGTCCTTAGCCATTATCTGTTGTGTAAGTAAGGGGAAGAAGAAAGCAGGAGTATCTGACGCAAATCCTGGTTGCGATATTCTCACAAAGAATCGTAATTACTTGGTTTTGGTTTTGCTCGTACTTCTTGTTGGTCGGACGTGTTTTTGCTTGCCACATTGATTGGCCCTGTGATTGTTTTGGTCTTCGACAGTCATCCGAAAAGCGCTCTATTATGCAGTAAAACAACATAAGAACTTGGTGAACATTCAGTCAGGTTTTTGTGCGTTTTATTACTGAAGTGTGAAATGTACTTGCATTGGTTTTGGTTTTCGACAGTCGTCCGAAAACGGCTCTATAAGCAGGGTTCACATGCACGGTCATGGAAAAATCTTGACATTGCTGCTAACATTTTGCTTACTGTTTTCGACATTTTTGTGAACACGGAATTGCACGAAATTGAAAAGTCTGAAAACATGCCATTTTGTTTCCAAGTTCCTGTATGAACCTTGATGAAGTCCCATTCAATACCGGTGTGCTATCTGCATTCAGTAAAATGTCTTTCGCTTTCGTAAAAGAGTGGTAGAGGATATTTACTGAACTAAAATCCGTACGACTTTGGCTGACCAGCTGAAATTATACCTGCTGCGACAATGCAATGCTTGGTCGAACTAACATGCACAAACTGTCCGTTTTCATACTGAAATGAGTTGCTTTGGGGTGTAGTTCAGAACTAAGCTAGTCCACATATTTGAAGCGGCTCCATTATTAAACCAGTTGGACCGGTTCTAAACTAGTTTGATCAGGTTTACTTCAAATTTACACAAAAGCAACAAACTGTTTCAAAACGAGACCTTGCGCAAAACCTTATTGATGAAGTCCAGGCGAGTAAACTAATTCTCATATAAAAGCTTGCAGTACCAGATTTCTTTTTGAAACACGAGGCAAACAACAACTGTCACACGTCACAGACCATCATAAAGATATGGTATATTCCACTACATGAAACGAGGTTCGTTTCCTCTTGTGAGGACATGAACGGTTTATATGTAAAACTTATGATGAGTTACGAGTTACGAGTTACAGTGGACAATTGTACACAATTATAGACTTGTCGTCTGACACCGATACAATCTTAGATCCTGTGGCATTGTATTTTGCTCCCCAAACCTGAAGAAAAAGCAAAGAAAACCAACATAAATGATAGACGTGGTCTCCAAGAGTTGAAATACAACCGGGCATCCTCGTTTCTAGGGAAAAGAGCCCGGGAACGAGGATGACAACCGGGAATCCCAGAATCCCGCGACAACCACACTCATTTTGTCCACGCACACTGCGCGTACGCGAGAAAGCCACTCTTTCCACAGCAGCAGCCGATGCAAGTGTAAACTCTCCTTGTGTTGTCTATGCAGTCTCATCGCAAATGGTGTGGAGAGTTTGCAGTTACCTGATCACCGTGCTCATAGAACGTATGAACGCACTGTCTCGTCCCTGCATCCCATACTTTGACTGACTTATCGCTTGAGCTGCGACAGAGAGGAACGAAACAAAATGATGATTTGTATCTGAAAGTTAACTCCATGTTAGCTCAGTTCCCTCGCCCAAATAGTCCAAGACATCATCTGCACTTGCGCCTAAAAATACCTTTGTTAAAACAAAAACAACGCTGTAGCCATGACTCACTAGCTCAGATAGGTCTTCTGGGCACTGTCAGGACAATCTAAGCCCCAGGCTAGCGGACACGGCTTTCACCGCGCCCTGTCTAACAGAAACTTAGGGGCATAATGACGAGGGGCTCACTCACCAGGACACAAAGTGAGCATTGTCAGGACTGAAGGCGACATTAAGGACCCACGAGCCGTGACCTGAGAGAGTGCCTGCTAGATTAGCATGTTGACTGTGGAGAACGAAAAAACAGAAAAAGCAAAGAAAACAGCAAGGCAGAATACAGCTCAGAGTCATTTAAACCATCGATCTGTTTGGCAGTTGTTCGATTAATTATACGACCCAACCCTTCGTCTTCATGCACGTATGTGAAGTGGATGTATATGTGAAGGTGGGTGAAGGTTTGTGAAGGTGGATGTATGTATGTGAAGGTGGATGTATGTATGTGAAGGTGGATGTATGTATGTGAAGGTGGATGTATGTATGTGAAGGTGGATGTACGTATGTGAAGGTGGATGTACGTATGTCAAGGTGGATGTATGTATGTCAAGGTGGATGTATGTATGTGAAGGTGGATGTACTTATGTGAAGGTGGGTGAAGTTTTGCAGGTGAGATTCTTTGTCACTCTGTGTATGACTGTGTATGTGTGTGATTTTCGGAGCTCATGGTACACATCGTACATCTTGATGTGGCCGTCATCAGACGCGGTAACCAACAACTGTGAGTCCGGGGAAAACGTGAGCGACCTTATGGGCATAGCGTGTCCTGAAAAAACAAACAAACAAACAAACAAACAAACAAGAGAAATAACGATTATTAGCATTGCTTATCGTACCACATATTTGTCTCTTACAGATGACTCAAATGAAAGCTGCCAAGTTTGCAGCTTTTCCAAGCAATACTTTGTCTGACCATTAGCGACAACAATGTGTGTATAGTACATCGTACCTTCAAGTGTGTGAAGAAGCTTTCCAGTAGTGAGGTCGAATATGTTAATAATGCCATCAATTGCTCCACATGCCAAGTAATGACCATCTGGGCTCTGGAAGAAACACACACAGAAAGAGGGACAGACGGACAGAGATAAAATTTATTAATATTCCAGCTGAAGGCTCCTCTGAAGAGACGGAAAAATTAGGCCCTGTCCACACTAGCTTAACTTTTTTTTCCAGTTTTCGAAACATTTTCCGTTCACACTATGTCGCTTTCGATTCGTTTTTCTCGTCCACACTAAAACGCAAAAATGAGCAAAAACACTAAATACAAAGGATCACGTGCTCATCGCGACGTCAGAGTTAAATAAAATTCCGTTTTCGCCGTCCACACGACAACAGGCCCCGGTTGTTCAAAGAGTAGATAGCTCATCCAGTTGATAAAATGAGCTTAAATATTAACACTTAAATGCTATCCACTTTGAACAACCGCACCCAGGACAATTACATTTTCAAAAAATCCCACTCTGGAGAGCATTCTAAAAATGTTTCGTGACAAAAAATGCCGGCATAGTGTGGACGGCAGGCCAAAACGGTATATGTAATGACCACGCATAGCACATGGCAACAATAAATGAGTTTTAACTACTTACATAGGCAATACTCATGGTGAACTTTCCTCGAGTATCTAAGGCATTCTCCTTCTTCCCACTTTCTACTCCGATCAGGTTTACTTTGCCCGAGTGGCTGCCAGTGGCAATCAGCCGAGAGTCAGGTGAAAAAGCCACAGACCATGTCTCCACTGAAGGATGAAATACACGGAACATCACAAATTAGGAAATGAAAACGGAAGTCTTGTTTATAGACACTTCATGGGAGAGTTTACAATCCTTCAACAGCCCTCTTGGGAACTGGATTGGAACTTCAAAGCTGTGCATGATATTACTCCATTGCTGTGTAGACCTCAAAATTAGACAATTACATCTAAGCCTGATGGTCCCTAGCTTTCAAGTGTTTGGTAAACTTATGTAAGTGAATATCATAAAAATGTGGCAGAAAGTTTGAAACTCGACCTAACCATCTTACATGAGTGTACACAAATCACAGTGAGCCCACACTGGATAACCTCTCAAAATTGAGTTCTCCCAAAAGTAAGTAAACTTATTGGGTTTTTCCTTCTTTTTGATCCCACACCCCTCAATCTTATATAAGTAATGTTTTTCACCAAAAGTAAGGGGTCTTGAAAATATGTCAGCCTTGATGTTATGAAAGGAAGGTTTTTCATATAACGTATAGGTACCTGGCCCACAATCAACACTTTTTAGCTGTTTCCCAGTTTCTAAGTCCCAGATTCTGATGTGACTGTCCAAGGAGCTGGATGCTGCAACTGGTTTAGTACATGTTGGTCAAAGAAAATAATCCAAAGGACAAAAATCTACAAAAAATATTTCATAGTCAGGGCTAAAAATCTTCCTGTAAAAAATATTATTAGATATATATATATATTTTTTTTCTTTCTTAAGTCTCTCAGACCCTCAATAATCATATAAATTCCAAGATTTTAGGGGGTCATTCATTTGATATTTAGAGAAACCAGAGTGTTACAGATCTCGGAAAAAGGTGATCAAAGGATACTTGTGCCATTGATGTTGATGTCTACAGACACTACACCAAGCTGATGGCCCTCTAAATTAAATCTGTGCTCAAGTTTGTCTTCATGCCTGCCAGAGGGTTATCAGAGAGTCACAATATTATGTAAAGAACTATTAATGTACTAGGGGTAGGTGAGAATGGAGTAAATTATATACAATCATGCATATACAGGATAAGGCAGAAGAACATATTACATACTATGCAAAGAGTTTTCTCTCGGGAAATAGATTATACAAAACTCCCTCAATCATGGTGCTTTGTTGATGTTTAATTGTTGCTATAATTTATGTCAGTTTTAAGAATTCAAGGACCTTCAACCCAGTATCGTAATCAAATACAATATTCTCCATTCTTCACAAAGTTTATCCCTGGCCAGTAAATCTGAATGAGATATTTTAGCTTGTCTCTGTCAATTAAACTTTGGCCCACTGGAAGTTTGCAAAACAAGTACAAAGACAAAGTAAAAAGACATGCACACACTCTGTAAAGCTAGTGTGAGCCACTTACTGGGCACACAATTAGGGGAAAAGTAGTTTAAACAGTTACCATCTCCAGCATTTGACCATGTCGTCCACGGCACCTGTGAGTATGTTTTCAAATCCATCTTTGTCGTTAGTTGCCCAGGCAACTGCCCAAATACTGTCTTCATGAGCTGAAATGAAAAAAACAAACAAACAAACAAACAAACAAACAAAAAAAACAACAACTTTGGTCATCCGTTACGGGACCAACTATAGGACTATGGAAAGCTGAATGAGAAGAAAGGTTTCAAAAACAAGATGGTTACTGATAGCCTTTATTTTCATGGCTTGTAACTCTTAAGCATGATCAACTTCAATTTTCTCTTTGCATTTGTTCTCCAGAGACATAACATCCAGTTAGGAGAATTTGAAACAGGTGAAATTTGATTGAAATATCAATAATAATTGATAGAATTATTCTCATTACATCACTCATATGTTCTATTTTTTAATGGTTGGGAGAATTTGTGTTTACAAGTTCAGGAGTGATTTTGACAGAAAAAGTTTGGAGTACTGTAAATGTTCAAATAAGCCCCCCCTCCCCCTCCCCCCAACCACACACCCTGTACAAGGTCAATTTTTGAGATAAGCCCCCCTCTTATATAACCTGTCCTGGTTATGCAGCATTCCATTACCAGTGTGATCTCAGGTTGAGAATCGTGGCTAAGACTCTGCAAGTCCTGCATTCTTGAAGGATCCAGCAAGATTTTTAAAAGATTTTGGCAGGATATTTATTCTTAACCAAGATTAAAGCAAGGCTCTGACTTGATGAACCTTGGCTGATCTTGTAAGATCTTGGCAAGATTGTGAAAAGAACCTTTAAGATCTTGCAAGATTTTTATTGAGCAAGATTGAAAGATCTTATCAATATTAGGCAAGGATCTTATCAAGATCTTTCAAAATTTTCAATAAGCAGCTGCATTACAGCTTGAAACTTTAAATTTATTTAAGTAACCTACTTGACGTATAACACTGGTTTACACTATATACAATAACTTGGTGAACATGTTTTCAACAAAACCACAAGACGTGTAACCATTCAAATGAAAACTGTTGATGAGCACATTCTGTATATCCTCCCTCTCTTTTCTTGTGTATCCTTGCAAAAATATTTGGTCAATTTCAAGAGACGCAGACCATAAATCATAAATTATAAATACCACACCACTGAGTGCAGTCAAATGGAACTATCACTTATTAAAATGAGAAGCCTTTGTTTAGCTGTGTAGGATTTTCGGCTGTCAGAAAACTAAGCAAGTAAAAAGTACTACTAACCTTGCTCCTGCTTGTGGTTGACACTGTACTGGGCCTGATGTGAAGTTAAATAAGGTTAGCGCCGAAATCATACAAATATGCTGATGGTACACGTTGCTTTGGAAAACTGCGAATTATGTAGTCGTTGAACGAAACTTTGAAACAGGGAAAAACTGTGAAAACAGTAAACACTTTACGTACCATTACGTTTTGCTAAAATCTCAAATAGTGCTAAAAGTATGCGGTTCTTTACTGTACTTTCTGAACGTGCTCCGTCAATCGTCCATGTTGACCGTGAGGAACTGGAGTAGTCAACGCGGGCGCATTATAAAGCAGCGTATACAGTTGCAGCGCATGCCTTTTGGCGGGTATTATGGTCTGTTCGATTCTTGCGGAAGATCAAGATGGCGTCTGTTGGAAGAGCTTTGAGTCTTCTTGGCCGCTCTGCAACGCGTGTTAGATCTACGGGAAGGGCGCCGCTTCGAGGAAACGATCCAGAAGGACCTGGACTGGTAATAAGGCGTTTGTTTTGTAACTTAGTTCCATGGGTAGATAAGAAAATACCTTTGTTAGCCGACCGTTTATATACTGGACTTGTGGGCCGATCATAAGCCGTGTTTCTGGCGTAATGCGCGCACCACAATCTGACTGTGTCTTTAGTTTCGGGGTTTCTTGCGCTCTGCGCCAAATACCATCAAGTTTGTTTCGATATACCGTAGCGTATGTAATTGTGCGTTTACATATTTTGCACGTGGATTATGTAACTAGGTGTTTGATTGGCGACGATAGAGAGACCGTTGTAGGAAATCCTCATAGTTATAGTTTAGTTTATAAGGGACCATTTATGTGTACACCATGCCAACCCCAGAACCACCACCCTTCACACACACATATGCCCTACCCCTTTCCTATCTAAAGTACTTAAATTGTACATGTCTGCTCCCCCCTTTTCTTGTCTCCCTCCCCTCTTCAGTTCCTTGTTTCTCATCAGTCACTTACGCCCCATTTGTACTGCATTGTTTCTCATTGAGTTTCATTATTTGTTTTGTTCTATTCTCCTTTACAGAACATGCCATTCCAAACAGAAAACAAGCCCCGACTTCTTGCGACCATGCTGCTGTATTTGGGAGGAATGTTTACTCTGCCATTCGTAGCTGTCAGGTTCCAGATGGCCAAAGCTGCTGCATAAACACTGAACAAAGACAAGCCTTTTAATCATCACTTTACTGTTTTCTTCAAACTGTTTCAATCTATCAGGCTGTTGTTTCTTGCAATAGGCTTGTCTGTATCTTGTGTGTGTCATTGCTATTTCACATATTGGAATCATTCTTGTAATGCTGTTGTTCAATGAAGATGTGTAAGAAGCTGTCATTACTCCTGTAAACACTTCTTCTGATCAAGTATTGCCAATTAAAATGTGTTTTCAAACTTGTTAGCTGCAGTTGTTTTGGCAGTATGTCTTCAATTTATTCCTCTTGAAAGTGTTCACTTTATCCTATATTCTCTCCTGACAAACTCTCTGCTCCCCCAGTGGCTGAAAGTTTTTTGTTGGTGAATTGGAAAGTGAAACTAAAGGTACAGTGACATGGTCCAGTGATTCATGATGGAATCTACAAAGTGGAGAAGTTTTCAGATGATGATTGATCCCCAGCATGCAATGACCTCCAATAATCTTGAACAATCAAAATATTACTGTATTAATAACATGCATACAATAATTCTGCATTCTGATTGGCTGAGTCATTCCAAACAGTGCAAAAATGTGTAATTAACAGTGCAGAAATTTGAATTTGAAAATTGCCGATAACTGGCGCGCATATTCGCAGCAAAGCCAAACAAAACAGAAAGCATTTTCATTCCTCAGGACAATTTCGATTCTGTTTCAAGAAAACAAAGTTCTTGAGACATGAAATTGGAAAAAAGATTGCTCAACGAAAATTATTGTATGCATGTTATTAACAAGTAATCACATGATTCCTCGTGCAATTTTGAATAAATAAGCACTTGTGAAGTTTTCAAAGACCATAAATTGCACCTGTGTGGCGCTCGTGCAATTTTGTGGTCTTTGAAAATTTACTCATGCTCATTTATTCCAAATTGCACGAGAAATCATGCGATTACCTATACTAATTTACCTCTCAGTCATCACTTGGTACCTGTACATGGTAATTCTTGCCATTTACAAACTAACGCTAACAAGATGTGATAACTACTGTAATATCAAGACAAGTTTGACTGATTCAAAACCAAATACATCCATCAAGAGTTCCCACTTTTGGTTGGATCACACTGTATTTCTGTAGGTTTGGCTAAAAAAAGTGAGCACCAACTTTACAATATCTGCCACTTTGCATTTCAAGCTTGGAGCTTGGTAGATGTGTATATTTTAGAATGGATAGAAGACTGAGCTCCAAGCATGAAGTGCAAAATGG
The DNA here is from genome assembly GCA_964036295.1 of Plumapathes pennacea. Classification (NCBI taxonomy): domain Eukaryota; kingdom Metazoa; phylum Cnidaria; class Anthozoa; order Antipatharia; family Myriopathidae; genus Plumapathes; species Plumapathes pennacea. The sequence continues at coordinate 5,839,170 of OZ038463.1, read as the reverse complement.
CGAATATGGTGGAGTCGGTGCTCACTTTTCTGAGCCAAAACCTACCCAGAATACAGTGCGATCCAACCAAAAGCCGGCCCCTCTTGATGCATGCAATATGCAGCAATAAATAAAACAAGCTCTCACAGTGATGTGTGCATGGAAAAATAATCATGGAATCTCTGATAATGTACATCCTCACAAGGATATATTTCTCAGCAAATTTTCAATGACATCTCTTGGAACAGCTGATAAAACCTTGTAAGTTTTAGGACCTGATCAGTATACATGTAGATGACTGTTTATTTTCTTGTGTTGGTGTTGCTGTTTTCTAATTATTGTTAATCACAAGTTTTAAATAAACCTGGAAGCTGTGGCTAAAACCTTTGAGTATTTTTTCTGCCGTCTCTTGATTATTGTTGGTACTGGTCCCTTGATTCTTGTACCAAGAGGAGCTAAGTTGTCATCGACAAGAACTATGTTGTTATTGTCATATCGAGGCACGGTGTGATGTTTAGTTCTTCTGGTTCCAACAACAATTGCCTTGTTTGTTTTTCCACCAACTGCAACTCGAATGACATCACCAATTTCAGCTGTCTTCCGCTTCCTGTAGAATCCTATCAAATAAGGTTTTCGGTATCTCTTGGCTCTTTGTCCAAGTTGGCTGTTGTCCACAACATTGAAGTTTGTCAACAGGGTAATGTTTCTCTTTTGAAGCTGCATCTGGGAATGTAGGTAAGGCCAGCGATGTTCACCACACAAAAGCATGGTGCTACCAACTGTACACAAAAAATGGTAAAAGTTCCAAATTTCAGTTCAAAGTTCAAATATAATAACTTCTACCATATTTATTGTATTTTCGGAAGAGTGGCATATACTTTTACCTGTCCTTGAAGCCCAGTTCCTCAAAAAGACATCTGGCACTACTGATGAAAGCAAGAATCTGGAACTCTGAAAAGAATATCAACCAAAATGTTGTAAAACTTTCTATATTTAATAATATTGTAAATGATAAATGAATCTGGATTATATTCACAGAAAGCAGGAAGAATAGGATCATAGCATCTCTTAAGCTTTTGGTGCATTGCTCTATATCCCTCACATTCGACCTGACAAAGAGAAAAGTTTGTAGCCAACTGAAAATGTGGGCAGCTGCACGTTAAATAGAACCAAAAAGATATCGTGACAAACTGAAGTAAAGTTCTCAAAATAAACAAAAGCAAATGTGACTCCAACATTCCTGCGCCATCATCGAATCCTTCCAGCCCGAATCTAGCTAGCCTTCCTCGATGTTACCTTGCAAAATCCACCAAGCTTCGCACACATGGCGGACACGGCAGCCATCTTGAACATTCAACCTAGTCACCAGGACCATCCGTGCGAGAACACTCGGCGGCTGTGTTGCGGGAGGATCGCGGGCGCCGAAACACCCAACCGAAGCCAAAATGGCGGCTTGAAATGCACTGACTGTCCCTCGTACGATCAATGTGTGGCATGAAGTCTCTCACCTGATCTGTCGAGGACGTTTAAAGTCCTCAGTGGTGACGAAAACTTGCCGACAAACAAGAAGATTGGAAATCGTGGACCTACAGTAGAGGAACCTCTGCTAATGTCTGGCGCACATTTTGATCGTGTGCTACAAGGGTTGGAGAGGTTGTTGGTGTCTGAAACATGGGATTCCTTCTTTGATAGGCTACCTCACGTAGTATTTCTCAAGGTACTGTCATTTTTGACAATAAAAGAGCTTGGAAGGGCTGCTCTCGTTTGCAAGCTGTGGAACGACAAATGCTGCGATCCGAGCTTGTGGAGAAGGCTTAACCTCAAACAGAGATCTAAAGTAACGGACGACGTCTTGCAACGCTTGACTAGCCTCAGTGGAGGCATTACTTATTTGAATATTTCTGAGTGTAAAAAAATCTCAGCAAATTGCATTGTGGGATGCTTGAGAGGGTGTTATTATCTGGAAGAGATACGCGTCATTGGCTGTCCTGGCTTTTCAGATATCTGCCTTGAGTGCATTGGACAAACCTGCAGAAGGCTCAAGCTAATTGACATGAGCTTGTGTCCTGTCACTGATGAGGGCGTGCAAAAGGTTTGTGTTGATTACCTGGTGGCAAGAGAAAGATTCTACACTATTAACATGCATTGTATCTGCCACAGTGATGAGTGAGGATTATCACTTTGGATTTAGATTTAGATGTGATCAGACAGTATTATTCATTGCAAACTGGTGCCAATCTGCAGGACTAACACACATACAGACCTTCCTAACTTATAAGCTGGGGTCTGGGTGTACATTTTGACTTGACATGGGAGAAGTAAATCTATTTCCCAAGTCGGATGACCGAGTCCAAAGTGGGACTCCTGTAAAACACAGGAGATCTTGTTAAGCAGGTCCATAGCATATTCATCAATTTGGTGGCACTGATAATTCTGAAAATTCAGAATTATCAAGACCACATGCCGACAGTTCCACTTGTTTACAATGTTACCGATGGGAAAAGTTGCTAGTTAGAGTGACACATACAAATCTTATTATTTTTTCTGAACTTTTTTTTTTCAGCAAATTTCATGCTTTACTGTTATGGATCTGAAATTTTGCATGCCTACTGTACACATCTTTCAATGCTCTTTCTATTTCTGGCACTCAAAAAGCTTGAGGTGATGAGTTTTCACTCACATGGTGAAATTGGGTCATGTGCCCAGGTATGCAAAGAGCCTATTCACATGAGTTGATTCAACTAGTCAGGAACACATTTTGTATGTGACCCAAGACATATTGGAAAAGACATTCCCAGCCATCAGTCAAAGAAGTTTTTCAACCATCACATTCTCTTACAACTTTGTTGCTTTAGTACAAGAGATCAATGGAAGAACCTTGGGTACCCAGAGTACATGTATCTGTGATCTAGTAGTCATGTTAAAATGTTTTTTTTTTTTTTTGTTTTTTTTTTTTTTTCATTTCTTAGCTTTGCCAGGGCTGTACCAACCTCCAGCATGTAACCATGGACCAGTGCAGCCAACTTACCCACAAATGCCTTCAACACATTGCTACCAGCTGTCCAAACTTAACCTTGATTTCATTGGAATACAACAACAGAATGAATGATGAAGGGATGGAAGTACTCGTACAAAAGTGTCCTGTGTTGAAGACTGTTCATCTGAACTCTTGTGGTGTCACTACCAAGGCTGCCCATGCCATTGCACAATATTGTCCGAATTTAACAGTGCTTGATATAAGGCACTGCGTCACACTAGGAGATGAAAATGTTAGGGAACTTTCCTTGTATTGCCCTAAACTGCAAGTTATGAATCTGAGTTTGTGTTTTCAAGTGACAGATTTGTCCATTAATCACATTCTTCAGTTTTGCGTCAATCTCCGTTATTTGTTCGTCGTGCATTGCAAAATAACTGACAAAGGTATGTGACCACAAATGGGCCAATACATACATGTAGACAGGCGGACAGACAGACAGACTGAATGAATGAACAACTGATTGGTTGCCTGACAGAATCCAACTGACTCATGACTGTCTTACTGGCTGACTGATTGAATGATGGACAGTGACTGACTGACTGATTAATGTGGACCAACTGCCCACCAGTATGCCACAACAAATAAATGATGATGATGATGATGATGATTATTATTATTATTATTATTATTATTATTATTATTATTATTATTACTATTATTATCATAACTGACTGACTGATGGACTAACTGATTGACTGGACACAATAGAATGTTACGGTAGTCTCTGTGAGGAGTAGTTTGAATCAAAGGCCACAATATGCATAGTCAGTTCAGTAAAGAAAGAGTCAGCCCATATTTTTCACATTCTTTGCTTTGCCACTAGAGTTACGTAAATGAATGCTTGTTTCCATCCCCTAATCTAAGTTCATCTGTTGTTACGTTTCATTGCAGGTCTCCAGTATTTCACTCAATTAACCCCAGCTTGCATGCTAGAGAAACTTGACCTCAGTTGGTGTCAGGACATCACAGACACCGGCGTGCGAGACGTGGTACAAGGATGCCGTTCCCTTAAACATCTGGGTAAGAGTGAAGCTCTTATTTCTTGCTTCTACGAGCACTCATTAGTTGCATGCTCTGGCAAGTTGGGACGATTGTGAGGGTGATCTTGAGCGAGATAGAGACAACGACGATACAGATAAAGACATTGACAATAACGATTGCAATAACGACAATCACGATTACAATCACGATCACGACACCGATTAGAAAGACGATGCATGACATTCACGACGATGACGATCAAGACGATTAAAATCAGATTATGACGATGACGGAGACCATCGTGACGACAAAGACAATCTAATGGCGATGAAGGCGATAACAATCACGAAGACGATCACAATCGCACGATGACGATCACAATCGGCAATAGTCGAATGGAAGTCACGACGGTGACGATGAAGACGATCTCATGACGACAACGAAATCACGCGATGGAGAATAGATAGTTTTAAGATTGCCGTATACTGCAGCTACAAACCCCAAAAAGTCACATGATCTAACTTACACGTCCTGTTTGGTATAGATAGCAAATTCTGAAATAACAGAAGCTTATTGCTACGGCATATGACTTACCCAAGGAAAGCTTCCTGGTGTTGAAAGCAACAGAAATACGGCAGACGTGACGTGTGACGTCTTGTGTTTTGAGATTTGCGGAATACGGCAATCTAAACTCTTTAATATGACAATCTAGATATCCGATAACGTTGCTGATGCTTTCTTTTTCGCTTCTGTGTCCAGGTTTAGTGCGATGTGACAAAGTTTCAGAGGAGACAGTCTCGTCTCTGAGTTGCCGACATCCCGATCTTTTTCTCAGCACTGTGATGACTGAGATGAATCGGATGATGAGGCGGAGAGTACCTTCACTTAATGTACTGTAACGCCGCCACTCGAGTTTCCAACTGAGGGCCCCACCTGTTAAAGCAAAAACGTTCTTGTTCCAAGACTCTCATCCCCTTTCCCGGGGAAGGGAAGAGTCTGGAAACGAAAATGAAGGACGTATCCTTCACGCTTCATTGTGAAGACAATTTTTATCAACAAAATGTATTTTTGTAGAATTTAACTATTTGGTAAGGCGAATTTGAGTCAACGCAGATAGCTACCAACTCCTAATGTGATGTTTTAACATTTTACTTGGGCCAACATTAAGTCCTTTAAAAATATGAAAATCGACCTTGGGAAATGAAGTCCTTGAAAAGTCCTTGAATTTTGATTTGAAAAATGGGCTCTAAGAGCCAGTTAATTTTCTGTTAGAAGGGCATGATTACAAGACATTTACCAAATGTGAAATCTAAAGTCTAGATTTACTGTAATTTGGGCCCATGCTTCCGACTTCACCCTTTTGCAAATTTGCGTGAACTTGGTATTAAAAGACAGATAAGCTCACAAACACACATACATGAAGCCGGGAAAGAGAACATTTTAAAGACCTGGCATGACCAGTATTTATTTAACTTGTGTATAATGACAGTAAAGCATTGTAAACCTTGGAGTACCTTCCATGTCTTGCATGTGGTGGAGAATTCGGGTAAATTAAGTAAGTTAAAATACAGAGAATAAAAACAGCCCATTAATCAATTGAAATCCGTACTGCACAATCAAACCAAAATATTTTCTGCAGTAACTTTATCATCTGTCGTGGGGAAAAAGAAAATATATTGCGGCTGGTATCACGTGTTTACACGGCCAAACTTGATTTCTTAGTGATGATGGATTATACTAAAGAGAGATTGTCCTCAACAAATGCATAGCCCCAAACACCAACTAAGCTATTCTTCGCTGCGTTGTCAAACTTCACATACCCCATTCGTACATACAACCCATTTATTGTTAATATGCTGGCGAGGCCAAACACTAGTTCCTATAGAGGTTATTTTATAATATCAGTCGTATCAACGATGAAACTTAGCGTATAAAAGTTAATGTGTGTATTAAATACACTGACAAATTACTTATTGTCGTCATGCTCGCCGCGTTATAAAGGAATTAATAAAGCCTATTTCTCCCAACCCACCCTGAACAAAATCTTTGAGTAGGCTTACGAGAATTGAAAACTTGATTAGCATGAGCTAAAACAAGCTATTACACCGAAGTAATTACACCCCTACAATAACAGAAGCTGTAAGAACACAGACACAACAAAAAAAAAGCAGCATCACACGATTATTGTCAACAGTCATACGAATACGGTTCTGTGCTGTACTGAACTGAGACGTCTCTCTCTTCAAAAAAAAAAATGTGTGATCACTCAAATAGAAACTCCCGCGGGAGACGATTGAGTACATTCTAGTGCATGGCAGTACAGTCAACTGTCTCTAAGCAGACACCTTTAAGGCGGACAGAATGTAGATTTGGTCCTTTGCCGATTTTCATTTGTTTCTCTTAACTGAGGTCTCTCTAAGGCAGACACTTTCCTGAAGCGGACAATAAACGCTAATCCCGACGGTGTCCGCCTTAGATAGAGTTCACTGTATTCATGTACGTTGTGGGTTGAGCAAGGTTGACGCTTTTTTCCCAAGTTTAGGCAATTTGGACAGAAAAATTGTCATTGGGATATGGTCCCCCAATCGACCGGGAGTACATGAGGAGCCGCAGCCGGGTTGAGCCGTAAGTACTCGTTGCTAACCAAGCTGTTTTAATCCCAATTAACTGCGGCGAACAAAGGTGTAAGCAAAACAGCACGAAAGCGCCTCGATCCTTGGGGTGAGAATGTTTCCCGTGGGGCAAACGCCAGCCTGCTGAGCTGCTTTGTGGAAAGCCGGATATCAAGAATTCACTGAGCTTTGGGGCTGCTTTGCTGTATTTTTTGAGTCTCTTCAAAGTTTGTCATTTTTCTTCGACAAATGGGCTGATACACTAAACTATTGCGCAAATTTAAAGTAGCCGTCCGTCGCCGAGTATTAAAATTGACAACTTTTTATCCTACCAAAATAAGCTGATACGCAAGATTGAAGCGTATATCAGTCTTGGAAAAAAGCCAATCACTACAAAAACGGTTTTACCTGATTTTGACTTCACTTCCGTGCAATATTCCCTCCCAAAGATTCGTGTCGGAACATCCACTTCCTGGGAACATTGCAGCAACTAAGATTCTGTCTAGTCAGGTAGTAATAGAAAGATCCCAAATTGCTGAAATTTGGTCCAAAAAAAGCCGAGATGTTTACTTCGCACAGGCGAGATCTTACTTGTTTTGTTTGAGTTACGATCGCAACGACAAGAAGACTGCTGAAACTGGACGGCTACAAGCTATTTTACCTGAATTTGACTTCACTTCCATACAATGTTCCTTCACAAAGATTCGTGCCGAAACACACACTTCCTCAGAACATTGCTGCACTAAGATTCTGCCAGGTCAGGTAATAACCGAAGTCGTAAAATATGTATCCGAAATTATAGTATTTCGCAGTATTGGTAGCCGATTGAAAGCCAAGGTGTTCTCTTTTTTTCGCACAAGGTTGCGGTTCAACTCAAAACCCCCAAACACCACTGAAAACACCAGTAGAGTTCTCGACAAAACTTCAATCAAACTATAAATACTTCGCCCTATAATTGATCAAAGACTCAAACGACCATGTACGAGTTAATGCTCTTGTATTTTCTGTGTGAGTCTGCCCGGAGTTTTGTCTTGTGTTCTCCTAACAAAGCTTAATTTAGCTTTAAACCATTCCATTTGCCGCAATGAGTAAAATACATTTCATAAAGCTGCCTGCAATGTCCAAACATCGATCAGTTTTGAAAATTAAACTTAATCTTTCGCTATGACTGTATAAACCTTTGGACCTGCGCGAGTTTACAAGTAACCATGTTGTGATCAGATAATACTATACGCGGGCCGAGGGACCTTTGACAAGTACCCTGGGCTTCGTTCGCGAGGTGACCTCGCAGTAATATGGTTCGCTCAAAACCACCGATTGAACGGATCGGCCGTCACACAAAAAGAGCCACAATCACTTCAACATATAATTTTTAAAGCTATGAGCCATACTTCAAGAAACATAAGTCTAAACTAATATATCTACCCATCCTGAAATTTGCAGCTAAACAATTACAGAGCAAGATCCGGCCACAAAACCTAACATGTGGCCAGCACGTACACACGGGAAATCGGCCCGAATAAATCTCGCGGATTAACTGAAATAGCGATAGCTTACCCTCAACCGATTATACCACTACACAAGCGATTTGCTAGCCCTCTCAATCCTGCCTCTTGTCCTTCCCGCGTAAAATAGTAATGCCCCGCGAATGTAATTTTATTCCTAAAACAGGAACTGGATGCTATCATGCTGATTTCATGACAGCTGAGAGTTGCCTGATGTGGATGAGCCTGATTGAATCGACTGTTATTGGATTAATACCGCGGGACATTTTTCACTAAACTTGAAACAGTCTTTTGTAAGATTTTGATAACGGCTTCAGCATCTAATTTGAAGTTCGGATTTACAAAAATTGACTTTCGATTCGGCACATTGTCTGCTAGCAGCTGATTCAGTCATAAAACTCGATAACGTGACATAATGGGGAAGAGATTGAACTGACATATTATAACTTTTTGATTGCGGTGCATAGAAACCATTCATTGAATGTTTCGGCGACTACCTGACCACTGTAATGTTCTCAGGAAGTGCGTGTTTCGACGCGAATCTTTGTGAGGAAATATTGCACGGAAGTGAAGTCAAATCAATGACATTGTTTGTGACTGGCGGAAAACTACTAAGATTTTTTTTACTGGGCATCAAGCTCGTTCGTTAGATGCCGACTGATAATTTTCGCCACATAAGCGCGACTTCTGTTATAGAGTGAGAAAGGCACCCCAGAGCACGATTGCCGGCTAAAATTACAATTTCTAATTCAGGACAAAGTGATTGTCAGCACACCGACTGTGCTAATGGTTTGGAGTTTACACCTCTGTCATTCATACCAAGCAGACCGCACTCCACGGGCGGTGGGGACAATTTGTCCCCACCGAAAGGCCGTTGTCAAGGCGTGCGACTCGTCATGCACTGTGCTTCGACCCAAAGATCACTATGCGCATTGAACAGGTCAATCATCGGAATGTTGTTATATCGAATGGCCATGTCCACGGGCGTTTCTCCGTAGAGGTTCTGAAACTGAACACTCGCGCCTTGGTTGATCAAGTGAGTGGACAACCCTACGAGACACTCTTCCACGGCATAGTGCAGGGCCGTGTTACCAAAGACGTCGCGCCAATCGAGGTTCGACCCAGCATCGATTAAAAATTTGGCTGTTTCTGTGTTGCGGCTGAAGGTCGCCATGGACAAAGCAGTTTGGCGATTGAGATCTTTGAGATTCGGATCCGCCCCGTTGTTGACCAAAATCCTTGCGATTTCTTCATCACTGGCGAGATGTAGGGCGCTCCTGCCAAAGACGTCCGTTTCTTTAACAGAGCATCCGTTTTCAAGGAGAAATGCCACTGCTTTGGAGTTGCCTTTTTGGGAAGCGGCCACCATTAGGGGAGTTTTACCTGCGCGGTTTTTGGCATTTACGTTAGCCTCGTGTCGAACCAATAGCTGCATGATTCGCACGTGACCTGTTTTACTGACGATGTGCATCGGTGTTTCGTCAAACCTGTAATAAACAGGATTTCGATACTATCAGAATTAGCGATATTTGATTGGCTGTCAAAAATCATTGTGTAATTGCTTGGGTTTGGTTTCTTTACACTTTGATGGTTGCCTGACAAGCCGTTTCCTTTGAGCGTATTACAAAAAACCAAACCAAAAACAAAAACTAAAACAAAAACGTAAAACCAAGAAGAGTCTTTTTAAGGCCTCTGTTATAGACGCTGTGAATTTGTTGGTTTTCAGTGGTTTCGAAAATCATATACTACATTATCAGACATGCATATTGCCGTAAGCGTAACCACTGGTAATCAAAGGTGAAGGCAATTGCAATTATAGTGTATCGGTATAATCGTTTTGAATGCGTTATTTCCATACAATCTCTGAGGCCATAGAAGCACAACCTGTGTTTTGTCAAAGCGGTGCTGATGTGCCAATCAGTGATGACTCTGCGAAATGAATCAACTCTAAGACTGGCCATTATGCAAAGGCTTGGTATACTACACCGGTTACTGTGCGTTTGGTGAACAGGTGGGGTGTGAATCGTAATAAATTTAGCCTTTTATATAATAACTCGTTATTTACAAACGACCCACCTTGCTTTTACATGGAAGTCACAGTGGTGCTTCAACAGACATTCAACTGCTCTCGCGCAACCCCCTTTGACTGCTAAAATAAGCGGTGTTTCCTTCGACAAATCGCGCGCCTCAACGTTTGCTCCTAGTTTAAGCAGAATCATCATGACCTCAATTTTGTCTCCTTCAGCTGCCAAGTGAAGGGCGGTCTTCCAACTCGCCGTACTCGCCTCTATGTCTAATCCCCGATTCACCAAAAGCTCCACATTGTCAGCCCGTCCACTGGACGCCGCTAGATGTAGCGCATTCATTCCTTCGCTGTTTTTTGCGTTGGCATCCGCCCCCTGGGAGAGAAGAAACTCCACAACTTTGCTTTCGTTTGAAGTACAAGCCGAGAGCAAAGGTGTAGCATTGTTGTCTTGAGGATTTCTCGAGGTCTGCTCGATGTCTGCACCCAAATTTATAAGTCTTTCCAGGTGGTAGACGCTCCCGTTCCTGGCCGCAAGATGAATGACTGAGTTTCCATCAAGTACATTCCTGGCTTCAGTCAGATAAGTCATAACGCGGCATCTTTGCAAAATGTCTTTCTTCTTAATAGGTAAACCGCTGCCGTAATTACTGTTCTTAAAATTTTTTTGTGGACTGGTTCGGCTTCCTGGAATAGTTTTGGCTTTAGATGTCAGTGAAGATTCCTCATAATCGTAAACTCCATCCATGTCCACGTCGCTGTCAGAAGTAGCAGCATCATGATCTGTTTCCATAGCAACTGCATAGAAATTCAAACTTGAATTCATAATCTAAACACAACTGGGTCTGTTGTTAAACACGTTACTGTCGGCGTATCGTTATCCGTATCATCATTTTCATTGCCACCACCATCACAATCGCCATCACCACCAACTTCACCATCATCATCACCACCCCCTTCACCATCAACAACACCGTCAACTTCACCATCCCCTTCACCATCACCATCACCATTACCACCATTATCGCCATCGCCATTGCCATTGCCATTGCCATCGCCATCCTCATCCCCTTCACCATCACTATCACCATCGCCATTCTCATCCCCTTCACCATCACCACCACCCTCAACCTCAACCTTACCATCATCATCACCATCACCACTATCACCATCACCATCACCATCCTCATCCCCTTCACCCTCAACCTTACCATGTCCTTCACCATCACCATCACCAACACCCTCAACCTCACCATTCCCTTCACCATCATTATCACCATTACCACCACTATCACCATCACCATCCTTATCCCCTTCACCATTACCAACACCACGACGATCACCATCAATACCAGTACCATGATCACCATCCCCCGCCGGATTACCATGGCCATCGACACCAAGATCAGGATTACCATCGACATCACCACCCGGATAATCACCACCATCACCATTACCATCATTATTATCATGACAGAGTGGTATTTGACTGGCTGCATTTCAACACCACTGGTAATTACCTTTATCACCACAACGCCTTCCTTGTCCCAGTTCTCGTTTCCTTAGCTTTTCGTTCTTCCAGTAAAGATAATCAGCATGACCATCCTCACAATGAATGACATCTTCAGCTCCATTGACGTTGTGAAAATCTTTCACACTATCGAGAATAGCTTCCCCTCCGTTAAGTGATAAGGCAATGAAGGCATCCAACTTCCGGGGACTAAGATGCAGAATCGTCATGGCGGTTTCCCAGTCGCTCTTGACTAAAGCGGCCTCGAGAAGACTACAACTAGTATTGAGGCATAGGGTAGTAACCGCTTCGAATGCTTTCCTAGTTAAATCCATCTGGAAGAAAAATGGGTCGTTAGTTAATATTGTAACGAACTTGTATAGTTTGTCAGAAATTACCCTCTTCTGCTGTATTAGTCACTAGGAAATGTCGTTATGATTTGTACCGGTCGTGTCGAGAGAAACCCCACATGGTTCGTTTTCAGTGTTGCACAACAACCTGGCTACTGTCGGATGTGACGTAGTTGACTGTCACTGATCCCCATATAAGCTCGGGTTTCGCAATTAATAAACTTTCTGCTTCACTCGTGTCTAAGCTGCGTTTGGTAGTTGTTCTTCGGCCTTCTAAGGCTCCGGTGAAAGGCCAGAGCGCACTGGCCTCGGTCCGTTACAATATATCTCAGTCTTTGAGAGACAGGGTCTATGAGCCGTTTAGTAACTAAGGATCCCCTACCGATGAACGACAAATTGCTTGGATGACTGGCCACATGTCAACATGTTAGTATTTGATTGCAACAGAGTCGTTTGGGGTGATATTAGAACGGCTCTCACAGAAAGACAGCTCGTTTTATAGAGAATTTGATTTGATGCAAATTTCCTGGATGTTCCGCGCGCGATAGTGGACCAGCTTCACGTTTATTAAATATAGCTGCCGGAAATAATGCGAGTTTTGTATGGCTCGCATCCCTGGACCACTCAGGTTTTGTAGTCAGGACTTCGTGTCAACAAACGCGGACGGGAACTTAAACGCACAACGAATCTACAGAAACAAACAAATATTCAACTCGTATCCCCTGGAGCACTCTGGTTTGGTAGCCAGGACTGACCGAGTCAACAAACGCTGACGGGAACGTATTGTAAATGGACAACAAATCCACAGAAACAAGCAAATCTTTAACTCGTATCCCCGCCTGAAGTACTCAGGTTTAATAGCGTAAACAAGCACCCTAACCCCATTTTTTATCTTATCTTTTTTCATGTACTAAGAATGGTTAGTAATTGTGCAAAATTTCAACACAAAAGCACCACAACTTCATTTTCAATGCAATCACCTTAAGGCAGGTTCCAAAGCTTTTATGAACTACATTGTTATGCTGCTATTTTTATGTGATGTGTGTGCCAAACTGTCCTAACATTTGTCTTAACATTCTCTCAACACTGTTAAGAGCCGGTGTTGAGGCCGTTTGACACCCCCTCTCAAACTTGTTGAGACATGTTAGGTATCAGGATACCTTTTGATCTTGGTCAGATTCGAAAAGTTCTTTTTTGGCCTAACAAAATTATCCGATTTTGACGGGACGGCGCTAAATATTTTTCACGGCCGCAGTTCCAAAGCTTTAGAACGAATGCTTGCATGTTGCACGTCTTCGGATTTTGTTTTAAAGTTCACATGCAAAGCAACTAATACCTTCCCTCTTTATGAGTACGAAAGAAATAATTTGGAACGCTTGTAATTATGCGCGTTTCACATTGTGACCCCTGCCGACGGTTTATACAAACTCGTACCGATCGTTTTACTAATTGACATAGTTGATAAAAGAAGCCCTGTCGGATTTGTCATTAATCGATAGCAACCAGGAGGCCCTGCTGCGAAGGTGAAAATGTGCACTTCTGGCTGGTGATGGGTATATTCGCGCGCACGTGTCTTTGCTCAGACGCACTGCGGGCCAATTTTTAAATTACTCTTTCCGATTTGTCGTGGGTATTAAGTACTAGTGCAAAAAAATAAAAACATGCCACTTATTCACATGCAGCAAGTATCAGAAATAATTACCAAATTAAACATGTGCTAGGGCAGTGACTAAAGAACATATATCCGGCCGGCCCAGCCGCTCTTCTAGTCAATGTTTAAACCCCATCATGAATTAATATGATTTTTATCCGGCATATAAACGCGAGATGTTAACAAATGCAAAATATCTAAAGACGGACGTAACATTTACTTTGCCATATATATATATACTTTTCCATTTTATGTACCGGGTACATGTGGACCATTAAGAAAAGAAAGATACTTTGGGTTCCGGTCACAGCAGTAAAGAAGGAAAATAAGGAAATGAAAAAAAGATGAATACCAAACCCGGTCGGACCCGCGCATTCTGTACTTACATTTTAACTGAACCCTTATGTCCGTGTCTGTATATGCTGTAAAATTAGGCATATCCAGCCGTCTCAAAACTGATACTTGTTTAAATACGTAAGGTTACAGCTGAACTGAAGCGACTGTGACTCATCATGCTGAAACCCGATTTATAATTGTAATAGGACTGAGTGGAGTCCGATTCGGTCTGTAACCATACGAGTGATTACGAAATCGGACGACCGCGCTTCGCGGGAGTTTGATTTCGTAATCACGAGTATGATTACAGACCGACATCGGACGACACGAAATCCTCCTACCAATTATTATAAATATTACAATTTCTGAGAATGGAATGATCATATAGCTTCAGCGTCTTATGCTGTACTATACATAAAAATAAAACATAAAGAAGTTTTTCATCGCCGATCAATTTTAGCACGCGCGTACACGCTCTTGCTTACGACTGGTTAAGCCGACTGTCCGATTACAGAACAAAGAAGTATCCGGTTACAAAACAATAAGTGTCCAATTAATGATTAATCGAGGGGTTATGAACCAATCACAATCGAGGAAATTGCAATATTTATAATTAATACTCTTACAGCCGTTCAACACAGCTGTGCCACATTCCCACAAAATATTCGCTGATCACTCCAAATCGTCGATGGCGCGAAATGCAAAAATACCTTATAGATCTTTAAAGTTGATGTGGTGTGCTTTTATATATATATACTTTTCCATTTTATACCACCGTCGCATGAACACTGAAAGACGTGCATATGTATATTTTTAGCCGGACTATCATGGTAATATTAGAGCTAAAAGGGCTCTTTTAGCACGCTATTTCCTGCCAGGAACAGGTTGTCAAAAACGGGGACATTTTGCGAAAATAGGCTATTTTGGAAAATAACACAATTACAAAGCTCTTCGGAAGACATTCCCCACTTACAAGTGCTTACAAGCACGGTGCGCTTCTGGTCACACTGGCGCAGAATGATGTAAACAGTGCTATATTATTAAAACACAAAATGGGTGATTTTTCTAAAGAAACTCCACCTGAATGGCGTTGAAAAACAGATAACTCAGTCATGCTTAATTTATAGTACTTATCGTAACCCAACGTTTGAAAAGCCTTATTAGCAGTGACGGAAGGCTTGAATTCCCAGAAGCGGCTAGCTTGACGTCACTTGTTGGAGGAAGAAAGCATCCCGGCTGTTTCACGATCTAAATATAGGTATTTTTCTACTGGAACGTCTTCAAGTAATATATCAAAAGCGAGCGCGAGTGTTTCATCACCCGTTCTAAACACCGAGAAACAGATGAAAACACGAGGCAGCTTGGGTGTCAAAATACTATTCCTCCATTGGCCGATAACGTCATCAAGTTTTAAAATTACATATTGCAATATTTGGTGTGAGTCCGACTCCCGCTAAACGGCTCCAACTCAAGCAAAACTCGAGATGCCGTACGACGGGTAACTGACTCAATGATGAATTTTTATAACAAAATGTTGTAGTGGACAGTGGTATCATGTCCGTGTGTCTGCCAATTGTATACGTTTTTCCTAAAATTAAAAGTAGTATAATGCCGATATTACCACCTCGCAGCCGGCAATGCCCTCACCTGATTTATATCGTGCTATAGGGTACTTGATGTCCTTGGAGAACCAGAAGAATGAGCGGCGAAATATAGCAACAAAACACAAAAATGCAATAACCTCTATTCCTGAGGATCGGAGGCAAAGTCCAAGCGAGGCACAGCGAAACGCGCGATGCGTTTACAATAGTTTTCCTTCGATTTCAGAATTAAACTAGACGACACAAATAATACTGTGAATTGAGCCTGACTGTGGAGGGATTTGTGATCATAGTCCGTTTTTCAAGAGTATGATTCGTGCATTTTGTCACGTTTTCAAGAAATGTACGCTTGTCGCGTTTGGAGTAGATTGGACGTGTCATTATATACTCACCATTTTGAATTGGGAAGCGTATATGACTGTTTGTGAGTTGGTATATTCGGCGTAACAAGCGTTTCTGTAGGTTTCTGAGTGCATACGAAAAAGTCTTTGCATGCGCTCAGAAACCAACGGAGACGCTTGCTATTCAGACTACAGAAGGTATTTTTACCACAACACACTAGTTGCGCACTCACGAGTGAGTCCACAACATTTTGACCATGTGATGACGTAAATCGTGGTAAATAAGAGTCCACACCACGGCAAACCAGTGGAAATTTATTAAAAGAGACCTTTTTCGCATTTTGGCACTCGACGGCATCTCCTCATGTCATGTGTGAAACCTATTTCCTTATTTGTTCTGTTAACACTGAATTACTATTGTGGATGTGTGTTACATGTCTCAGCTATTTTGCTTCTCAGAGCAGAATAAATGAAATGTATTCCAAATATTCCGGAATAGGAACAAGCTCACGCGCAGGTGTACTATTCATGAGGCCGGGATGAATAAAGCGCATGTCTGCCACACGATTTCAAATTGGCGTCTCACGGGTGAATCACGAACCTATTTTTCATTGCATGCAAACAGGGATCTAACCGTTGTGATCAAGCTCTGTGTTAGAATTCCTGAAAAGTGTTTTACACAACGTTTGAAATTAAAGAGACACTAAAGGCACACATCGCACTCAAAAATGCTACCTTGTAAATCGTGCCTGAATGCACGCATATAAAACCGACCAAAACCTTTTCCTATCATTGCATTGTGACTGTCAGAAAATTAAAAAAGTTTATTACGCTCATGCTCATATAGTATTGCGTTTGAATTTGTCCTTTGGGGCTCTTAGCTGTGACAACATCTTCAATATGATTTTCAAGTTTCTTTTGTTGTTTTGCTCTGATTGAGGACTAGCATTTGCGTTCAGTGTCTCCAGTTCGGCATACAGTCTGGGGTATCGCTAAGACGACCAGCGGCACAAAACATCAATCTATAAATTCTCACAAGGACCGTGTAACGGCGCACCGTTTGTTATAAAAGAGTACGAAAGCCCGATTCTTGCGACGAGATACGGTGATAAACCTTAACTTCGAACCGTATAAGTAGCAAACACAAAGGCACATGAGGCAAAAGAGACGGCCAGCCTCCTTGACCCCGGCTAATGCTCTCTGAACGTAGCGCCAACCCGGCCGATAATGCCGTTTTTTTAACAATATGATTTGGCTTTTACTCCAAAAAAAATGACGATTCTTCGCCAAAGGCAGAGTTTTGTGCAACAATTGCTATTAATTGATAGTTTAGACGATTACTGGGCAAAAAGTATAGACAAAAATGTTGCGCTGCAAACTCGTCGTAAAATAATCGACCCGTGTAACATCACCTTAGATATCGCGCATCAATCTTACAGTAATACATTGGCATGCGAAACTTTACCTTACCTGCTTTCCGATGCACAGTGATAAAATTGTAATGCCCACTCTGTATCTATAACTCAGATATAAGAACCGGCACTCAGAGCCAAATCTTTGTCGGCTTGATTCACAGCAGTGGCCTTACATGAAACAATAGGCAGAAGTCAGACCAAAACCACAGCCCGACTCGTTTTAAAGCTGAATGGAAGTTCCGCAAACTAATTTATATCTGGCATATGCTAACGATATATTGCTTCAGAAAAAAATATTTTTACTGGCAAAGTTCATTGTCAAACGTGACTGGTTGAATCCTATCCCAGTTCCGCGCGTGACACTGAGTACGTGTGCCTACAATTCGTACTGCATTAAACCTCTTGTAAATGACCAAGTATGCAGTTTTCACAGTTTTCACGACCGTTAAAGAATTAAAAAAAAAAAAAAAAAAAAAAAAAGAAAAAAAAAGAAAAAAAAGAAAATGCTCATAACCCTGTGACGCTTTAGAATGAAATTCAAATAAGGCGGAAATACGCAATGAAAAACTGTTTCCTGAGATATTCCATTTCTAAATGTGTGGAGTAGTAAACGTTGGCTGGGATTTTCCGGGTTAGAGCGAATCTCCAGGAAGACCGTTGTAGGTGACTCAGCGGAAGTCATCTTCAAAGTCAAGTACAGAGGTTTCGTCACACTGCCGGTGGGTATTTATGTCTCTGCTCTTATGGCACACTGACATAAAGTGAACACACAGGTTTTTAACAGTGATAAATTCTGTCGACGCGTGACTCAAACGACACTATGAAACTGAACATATTAACCTTTGTACAGCGTGGCCGGAACTGGGCAACGTTCTGCTCCTAAAGCCAATAAGTACACTGAGAAATATAATGATTATCATCCGGTCACAAAGCAGGAGTGCAGATGGAATCACGTACCTAACTGACTACTGGCGCGGCATGACAGTGTATTAACAACTACAGCGAGTTTAATACTGATAACTTCCCTGTTAGCTAGTCACTGCTTGGAAATAAAATCTGCTAAGTCTCCTTTTCCACGAAGTAGTTGACATAACAGTATTTGAGTAATAGCCCCACTTCTCAGCTGTCAGTCAATTCCTGTCCAGGAGTATTGTTATAATAGGCGTGATGAATACGGCAGGCTTGCTGGTATTGCTGAGTATCAAATGACGGTGATCATTTCCTTAGACTAACAGGGAAACGGTGAGAGCAGTCCTGCTTATACTATTGCGCGCTCGAAACAGTCACATTGTGAATATCCTCTTTGTGGCTCACTGGGGCGCCCCTTGACAAAGCGTGGACAGGCTAAGACGCATTATTTTTGTGCGCCAATATAGCAGTCAGTTGACGTTCGCAGGGCTGTAAGTTCAATTAGAATAAAACGGTAAAACGGACGACAGGTGTAAAGAAATTGGGACCCTCTCAAACATTCTGCGATCTGAAAATTAGATATCGGCCGGGGCATGTTACCCGAAAAAAGCGGTTTCATAGTCCGACTAGTATATCAACAGCCATCTAATTATGGGGTTATATAGGTACACGTCTGTCAATGACTGAGTTTATGAGATACAGACATCAAGCTATAGAAAACTTTGTACTTTCACTGCAGCCTAAAACTATAAATTGGTATAAAATCAGTTTTACGTTAAGCTGCCGTTGGTGAAACCGGTTTTAGATGTACTGTTACTACAAAGCTGAGCGCGCTACTGGGAGTGTGATTTCTACCGTTTTGGTGAGTTTTTACGACAAATGCTGTTTGATGGCTGCACTGTACAATTTCAGCGAGAGTTTGTTCTGTTGGATGCGAGATATCGGCCAGACGAAGCGATTAAGTATGAGTGGCTTGGGTCCGCAGTAATTTAATTTCTATGCTGTTGCGGTAACCCTACCATAGTCTTTTTTATTATTATTATTTAGTTATTTCACTTCCCACATTTCCTTTGTATCAAATATGGCCAAGCTAATAAAATAAAGAAAATATAGAAAATAAAAATATAAGTCTACACTGCGTGAGCGCTCGATATATTCATCATGAAAAGGTTTCTCCATAGACGGCTACCCAGTGACTCCTATTTCGGACAGGCGTATGGAGAATTTAGCTTCTAGTCAACGTCATGAGCCTTTAATGTCGGCCATAGGTCCGCAAACTTTAATGTTACTGCGTTAAGAAGTCTGCGAGCGACTCTTCGAAACTCACCAAATCGGCTTCTTTCGCCTCTCGTCCAACAGGACTTACTGCGGATAACAGACCTGCAACTTTAAGTTCTGATATTTTCTTGAGTAGATTTTCAATGAGTTACTAAGAATACTGCTCTTGATACTTAACCCTTGACTCAACCTGCATACAGCTGTAGATGAACGTGCCTCTTATGACACTCAGCGGCGAATACTACAAGCCCTTGTGTACAGTTGTGATAATAGTTCAGTTGTTCATTCAGATATTTTTCTGGTCAAATCCGATTTTGTCATTGAATTTCTTTACAATTGAGAATATGCAACTGTCGTGTACCCGAGTGTTGACTAAAGGTGAAATTAAAGTTGGTCAATCTATAGTTTCCGGAGGAAACTGATATTTTGTGCTGCATTCGGGCGCACATCGTTGCTTCACAATATCAGAGAGCTTATTTGTGGCATGCAACAACATCGAGGACTTGATATCTGTTGCAAAGAATGCGTGAACATGCACAAACACGCTCACTGTTCGCAAGAAGCTTCTACTTGTTTTCAAAACTCATAAAGTCCAGCAAAACATCGACGAAGGGCTAACTTTTCCGTTGTTTAGTTTTCCGGCCATGCACACCTAATTTATCATATGTGGATTCTGCGGGTTATTGCGGAGCAGCCTTTGGAATCTCGGTCAGGCAACGGCGCGACAAATCACATAAGTTTTTTCGCGATTAACTCCGAGCGTCCGGTCTTTCGAAGTGGATTAACTAAGTAAATAAAGTTTCCCTTTCTCCTAGAAACATGCTTCACGTGCGTTTGCAGTGTCCTTTTGATACCCCAGAGTCCTGCATGTAACCCCTCCCTCAAAAAAAGTTTAAAACTCTGCTTGGAATGAGCGGGATGAAGGATAAGTCACATTGAGAGTTCCTACTTGTACAAATTACTCAGTCACTGGCCAAAGCAAGCTACGTTTATGATGATCACTGTGGTCCAAAACTAATAGTGTTATTATATTCTGTGGGCCTGAGCTGTGGTTTGGCGGGGTGGAGACACTGATTTACTGTTGATATAGTGTTAACGGTCAAACTTTGATAACTCAGAAACAATAACGTTAATTTCGTTCGTCCTTGAACCCTCATTATCACGTGGACGTACTGAATAGAATAGTTATTGGTATCCGGTTTGACCAAGCTGGTCGTCATGCTTGTTACCTAAGCTACAAATATGAGATACTGACTGATCACTCACCCCTCGAACCTGCACTCTTGGCTCGGCCAACCTGACATATAAACAGCATGAAAAAACTTTTTCCGTCTTTCAGTTGGCTTTCAGTTTTGACTGGCGCTCGGGAACATCAAGGTTCATGTGGCCGGTCTTGATATTACCCACAATTCAGCGCGCGTTTGTTTAGAAACTGAAGATGAGCAGGAAGTGGGTAAGTTTAGTTCGTAGGAGAATTGTTTTTGGTTGTGAAGCAAAAAGGTGATCATATTTCTTTCATAGAGACTGCCCCAACGTTTGAAGGGAAAGCTGTGGATTCACAAGGCCCATCGCTTCCCGAATTGGAAGCAAAATCGTGAGTGTTTTTGCGTGGTAAGTTTAAGCACTTCATTGGTTTGGTTTGGCATGTATTATTTGATGTCCCGATTAAAATCCAAATGTTTAATCTAATAGTTGTTGAAACTGTGAAAAAAATGCACGCATGTATAACCCTGACACCAAGCTTGTGTCTCTCTGAAAACGTTTTAAGCAAATATTCACTTTTTATTTCGACTTCTATATCACGTCAGAACGATGCTCAAGTGAGGAATCATGCAGTATTAACTTTTGGGTCACTTACTCACAAAAGTGTGTGAGTGTGGGATGTCGGGGACTGAGGAGAAATTGTAGTACCTTGATCATCGTTGTCATCATATATTTAAAAAGCACAGAAACTTTTATACATACAAGGAAGTGAAAATAAAAACGACATAAAATAATATAATATTATGTAGACTAAAGTATAATTAATTGAGTACATTCTAGTGCATGGCAGCACAGTCAACTGTCTCTAATCAGACACCTTTTTAAGGCGGACAGAATGCAGTTTTGGTCCTTGCCGATTTTCATTTGTTTCTCTGTAACTGAGTTCTCTCTAAGGCAGACACTTTTCTGAAGCGGACACTAAACGCTAATCCCGACGGTGTCCGCCTTAGATATAGAGTTCACTGTATTCATGTACGTTATGGGTTGAGCGAGGTTGATGCTTTTTTCCCCAGTTTAGGCAATTTGGACAGAAAAATTGTCATTGGAATATGGTCCCCCGATCGGCCGGGAGTACGTCACTGTGCTTCGACCAAAAGATCACTATGCGCATTGAACAGGTCAATCATCGGAATGTTGTTATATCGAATGGCCATGTCCACGGGCGTTTCTCCGTAGAGGTTCTGAAACTGAACGCTCGCGCCTTGGTTGATCAAGTGAGTGGACAACCCTACGAGACACTCTTCCACGGCATAGTGCAGGGCCGTGTTACCAAAGACGTCGCGCCAATCGAGGTTCGACCCAGCATCGATTAAAAATTTGGCCGTTTCTGTGTTGCGGCTGAAGGTCGCCATGGATAAAGCAGTTTGGCGATTGAGATCTTTGAGACTCGGATCCGCCCCATTGTTGACCAAAATCCTTGCGATTTCTTCATCACTGGCGAGATGTAGGGCGCTCCTGCCAAAGACGTCCGTTCTTTCAACAGAGCATCCGTTTTCAAGGAGAAATGCCACTGCTTTGGAGTTGCCTTTTTGGGAAGCGGCCACCATTAGGGGAGTTTTACCTGCGCGGTTTTTGGCATTTACGTCAGCCTCGTGTTGAACCAATAGCTGCATGATTCGCACGTGACCTGTTTCACTGACGATGTGCATCGGTGTTTCGTCAAACCTGTAATAAACAGGATTTCGACACTATCAGATTAGCGAATTTGATTGGCTGTCAAAAATAATTGTGTAATTGCTTGGATTTAGTTTCTTTACACTTTGATGGTTGCCTGACAAGCCGTTTCTTTTCAGCGTATTAAAAAAAAAAACAAACCAAACCATAAAACAAAAACAAACAAAAACAAAACGTAAAACCAAGAAGAGTCTCTTTAAGGCCTCTGTTATAGACGCTGTGAATTTGTTGGTTTTCAGTGGTTTCGAAAATCATACTATATATTATCAGACATGCACATTGCTGTAAGCGTAACCATTGATAATCAAACGTGAAGGCAATTGCAATTATAGTGTATCGGTATAATCGTAATGAATGCGTTTCCATGAATTTCCATACAGTCGCCGAGGTCATAGAAGCGCAGCCTGTGTTTTGTTAAAGTAGTGCTGATGTGCCAATCAATGATGACTCTGCGAAATGAATCAACTCTAAGACTGGCCATTATGCAAAGGCTTGGTATACTACACCGGTTACTGGGCGTTTGGTGAACAAGCTGGTGGGGTATGAATCGTAATAAATTTAGCCTTTTATATAATAGCTCGTTATTCACAAACGACCCACCTTGCCTTTACATGGACGTCACAGTGGTGCTTCAACAGACATTCAACTGCTCTCACGCAACCCCCTTTGACGGCTAAAATAAGCGGTGTTTCCTTTGACGAATCGCGCGCCTCAATGTTTGCTCCTAATTTAAGCAGAATCATCATGACCTCAATTTTGTCTCCTTCAGCTGCCAAGTGAAGGGCGGTCTTCCAACTCGCCGTAATCGCCTCTTTGTCTAATCCCCGATTCACCAACAGCTCCACATTGTCAGCCCGTCCACTGGACGCCGCTAGATGTAGCGCATTCATTCCTTCGCTGTTTTTTGCGTTGGCATCCGCCCCCTGGTAGAGAAGAAACTCCACAACTTTGCTTTCGTTTGAAGTACAAGCCGAGAGCAAAGGTGTAGCATTTTTGTCTTGAGGATTTCTCGAGGTCTCCTCGATGTCTGCACCCAAATTTATAAGTCTTTCCAGGTGGTAGACGCTCCCGTTCCTGGCCGCAAGATGAATGACTGAGTTTCCATCAAGTACATTCCTGGCTTCAGTCAGATAAGTCATAACGCGGCATCTTTTCAGAATGTCTTTCTTCTTAATAGGTAAACCGCTGCCGTAACTACTGTTCTTAAACATTTTTTGTGGACTGGTTCGGCTTCCTGGAATAGTTTTGGCTTTAAATGTCAGTGAAGATTCCTTGTAATCGTAAACTCCATCCATGTCCACGTCGTTGTCAGAAGTAGCAGCATCATGATCTGTTTCCATAGCACCTGCATAGAAACTCAAACTTGAATTCATAATCTAAATACCACTGGGTCTGTTGTTAAACACGTTACTGTCGGCGTATCGTTATCAGTATCATCATTTTCATTGCCACCACTATCACTATCGCCATCACCACCAACTTCACCATCATCATCACCACCCTCTTCACCATCAACAACACCCTCAACCTCACCATCCCCTTCACCATCACCATCACCATTACCACCATTATCGCCATCGCCATTGCCATTGCCATCACCATCCTCATCCCCTTCACCATCACTATCACCATCACCATTCTCATCCCCTTCACCATCACCACCACCCTCAACCTCAACCTTACCATCACCATCACTATCACCACCATCACCATCACCATCCTCATCCCCTTCACCCTCAACCTTACCATGTCCTTCACCATCACCAACACCCTCAACCTCACCATCCCCTTCACTATCATTATCACCATTACCACCACTATCACCATCACCATCCTTATCCCCTTCACCATTACCAACACCACGACGATCACCATCAATACCAGTACCATGATCACCATCCCCCGCCGGATCACCATGGCCATCGACACCAAGATCAGGATTACCATCGACATCACCACCCGGATAGTCACCAGCATCACCATTACCATCATTATTATCATGACAGAGTGGTATTTGACTGCCTGCATTTCAACACCACTGATAATTACCTTTATCACCACAACGCCTTCCTTGTCCCAGTTCTCGTTTCCTTAGCTTTTCGTTCTTCCAGCAAAGATAATCAGCATGACCATTCTCACAATGAATGACATCTTCAGCTCCATTGATGTTGTGAAAATCTTTCACACTATCGAGAATAGCTTCCCCTCCGTTAAGTGATAAGGCAATGAAGGCATCCAACTTCCGGGGACTAAGATGCAGAATCGTCATGGCAGTTTCCCAGTCGCTCTTGACTAAAGCGGCCTCGAGAAGACTACAACTAGTATTGAGGCATGGGGTAGTAACCGCTTCGAATGCTTTCCTAGTTAAATCCATCTGGAAGAAAAATGGGTCGTTAGTTAATATTGTAACGAACTTGTAGTTTGTCAGAATTTACCCTTTTCTGCTGTATTGTAGTCATTAGGAAATGTCGTTATGATTTGTACCGGTCGTGTCGAGAGAAACCCTACATGGTTCGTTTTCAGTGTTGAACAACAACCTGGCTGCTGTCGGATGTGACGTAGTTGACTGTCACTGATCCCCATATAAGCTCGGGTTTCGCAATTAATAAACGTTCTGCTTCACTCGTGTCTAAGCTGCGTTTGGTAGTTGTTCTTCGGCCTTCTAAGGCTCCGGTGAAAGGCCAGAGCGCACTGGCCTCGGTCCGTTACAATATATCTCAGTCTTTGAGAGACAGGGTCTATGAGCCGTTTAGTAACTAAGGATCCCCTACCGATGAACCAGACAAATTGCTTGGATGACTGGCCACATGTCAACATGTCAGTATTTGATTGCAACAGAGTCGTTTGGGGTGATATTAGAACGGCTCTCACAGAAAGGCAGCTCGTTTTATAGCGAATTTGATTTGATGCAAATTTCCTGGATGTTCCGCGCGCGATAGTGGACCAGCTTCACTTTCATTAAATATAGCTGCCGGAAATAATGCGAGTTTTGTATGGCCGCATCCCTGGACCACTCAGGTTTTGTAGCCAGGACTTCGTGTCAACAAACGCGGACGGGAACTTAAACGCACAACGAATCCACAGAAACAAACAAATATTCAACTCGTATCCCCTGGAGCACTCTGGTTTGGTAGCCAGGACAGACCGAGTCAACAAACGCTGACGGGAACGTATTGTAAATGGACAACAAATCCACAGAAACAAGCAAATCTTTAACTCGTATCCCCGCCTGAAGTACTCAGGTTTAATAGCGTAAACAAGCACCCTAACCCCATTTTTTATCGTATCTTTTTTCATGTACTAAGATTGGTTAGTAATTGTGCAAAATTTCAACACAAAAGCACCGCAACTTCATTTTCAATGCAATCACCTTAAGGCAGATATTCCAAAACTTTTATGAACTACATTGTTATGCTGCTATTTTTATGTGATGTGTGTGTCAAACAGTCCTAACATTTATCTCAACATTCTCTCAACACTGTTAAGAGCCGGTGTTGAGGCCGTTTGACACCCCCTCTCAAACTTGTTGAGACATGTTAGGTATCAGGATACCTTTTGATCTTGGTCAGATTCGAAAAGTTCTTTTTTTGGCCTAACAAAATTGTCCGATTTTGACGGGACGGCGCTAAATATTTTTCACGGCCGCAGTTCCAAAGCTTTAGAACAAATGCTTGCATGTTGCACGTATTCGGATTTTGTTTTAAAGTTCACATGCAAAGCAACTAATACCTACCCTCTTTATGAGTACGAAAGAAATAATTTCGAACGCTTGTAATTATGCGCGTTTCACATTGTGACCCCTGCCGACGGTTTATACAGACTCGTACCGATCGTTTTACTAATTAACATAGTTGATAAAAGAAGCCTTGTCGGATTTGTCATCGATAGCAACCAGGAAGCCCTGCTGCGAAGGTGAAAATGTGCACTTCTGGCTCGTGATGGGTATTCGCGCGCACGTGTCTTTGCTCAGACGCACTGCGGGCCAATTTTTAAATTACTCTTTCCGATTTGTCGTGGGTATTAAGTACTAGAGCAAAAAAATAAAAACATGCCACTTATTCACATGCAGCAAGGATCAGAAATAATTACCAAATTAAACATGTGCTAGGGCAGTGACTAAAGAACATATATCCGGCGGCCCAGCCGCTCTTCTAGTCAATGTTTAAACCCCATCATGAATTAATATGATTTTTATCCGGCATATAAACGCGAGATGTTAACAAATGCAAAATATCTAAAGACGGACGTAACAATTATTTTGGTACATGTGGACCATTAAGAAAAGAAAGATAATTTGGGTTCCGGTCACAGCAGTAAAGAAGAAAAATAAGGAAATGAAAAAAAGATGAATACCAAACCCGGTCGGACCCGCACATTCTGTACTTGCATTTTAACTGAACCCTTATGTCCGTGTCTGTATATACTGTGAAATTTGGCATATCCAGCCGTCTCAAAACTGATACTTGTTTAAATACGTAAGGTTCCAAATAATGATGTAGCGTCCCTTGATGCCTTGGACTCCTCATTGCGACAACTATCTGCTAGCAGCAACAGCACGATGCCACATTTACTTATGGCTGGTGACTTCAATCTACCTGACATTGAATGGAGCACTGAGACACTCAAATCTTCTCGTGTTTACA
This sequence comes from Plumapathes pennacea, assembly GCA_964036295.1. NCBI lineage: Eukaryota > Metazoa > Cnidaria > Anthozoa > Antipatharia > Myriopathidae > Plumapathes > Plumapathes pennacea. The sequence continues at coordinate 5,812,062 of OZ038463.1, read as the reverse complement.
ATGCTAGAGTGAGCTACAGAATGCTGGAGATAGCTAGAGACAATTATGTCTCGCAGGTCAATTTTCAACCAACCAGACATAAGAACATACTGGACCTGCTTTTTGTCACCAACCCAGACCTAATTAAGGAGATACACATCAGCCCAGGCATGAGCGACCATGACATTGTTATTGCTGACATTGACATCAAAGCAAAGATTAACAAGAAAACAACAAGGACAATACATCTCTATGGAAAAGCGAATTGGATAAACGTAAAGAATGACCTGCGTTCATTCAAACAAGAATTCCTGGCATCAGATCCTCTGGCCAACACAGTGGATGAGAACTGGGGGGCGCTTAAATCAGCAATTGCAACTGCCACGAAGGATCATGTGCCCCAGAAACAACTCAGTGGGCGGTGGAACCTACCGTACATGACGAGAGACCTCAAGAGAAAAATCCGAACAAAGGCCCGTCGATACAAGAAAGCGAAGAGATCGGGGAAAGTCGAAGACTGGAAAAAATTTAAGGACTTAAGGAGACACATAAAAAAAGAACTTGTCGTAGCCCACGACAACTACATTGGGGAAATCCTTGATGTATCTGTACTACGGGAGAAACCGAAACGCTTCTGGACTTACATCAAAAGCATGAGAAAAGACAAAATTGGCATATCACAACTAAAATACAATGGCTCAACAGCATCCGATAGTAAGACAAAAGCTAAACTCCTTAGCGATCAGTATCAGCGAGTGTTCACTGAAGAAGACCTAACAACCTTACCTGACTTGCCGACAGATAATGTTACGGGTATGGAGGATATATTCATCACTACGGAAGGTATCCACAAGCTACTTAAAGAGCTGAATATACACAAGGCTATGGGACCAGACTTATTACCAACAAGAGTGTTAAAAGAAGCTGCCGATGAGATTGCGCCAATCCTGACATTGATATTTAATCAATCCTACAACACTGGTACCTTGCCACTTGACTGGCTCTCGGCAAATGTAACAGCCATATTTAAGAAGGGAAAGCGCTCTGACCCAGCCAATTACAGACCTGTATCTCTTACCTGCATCTCCTGTAAGATCATGGAGCACGTTGTGTATAGCCAGATCATGAAACATCTTGACCGCAACAACATTCTAGTGCACTACCAGCATGGCTTTCGTCAAGGCCACTCCTGTGAATCACAGCTGATCTGTGCAATTGATGACCTTGCCAGATCAATGAAGGCAAGGAACCAAATAGACTTGTTGATCCTAGATTTTTCAAAGGCATTTGATACTGTACCACATGAGCGTCTCCTACGGAAACTCAACCACTATGGACTTCCTAGACAATTACTGTCCTGGATTAGAACATGGCTGACTGAACGCCAACAACGAGTAATTGTGGATGGAGAATCTTCCGAATCGGTGTATGTACGCTCCGGAGTGCCTCAAGGAACTGTTCTGGGACCTTTGATGTTCTTATTATACATTAATGATATAGGGGTAGGATTATCGTCCAACATTAAATTATTCGCAGATGACTGCTTACTCTATAGAACAGTCAACTCCCAAGATGATGCCAAACAATTACAATCAGATCTTGACATCTTAGTAGAGTGGTCAAAAACTTGGCAAATGTTGTTTAATCCAGCTAAGTGCTACACCCTTAGAATATCTAGGCTTCACTCTGAAACTGTACATAACTACCACATATCAGGGACAGCACTAAGATCAGTTAGTGAGCATCCTTACCTAGGTGTGCACCTGTCAAACAGTTTAAGGTGGAACGCGCATATTGCTGAAATAACCAAGAAGGCAACCAAGCAGTTGAATTTTGTCAGGCGTAATCTATCCAAATGTTCCACCCAGGTGAAATCGATGGCATATAAAACACTAGTAAGGCCACACTTAGAGTATGCTTCAGCAGCATGGGACCCCTATACTAAGGGGAACATAGAACAAATTGAGGCAGTCCAACGCAGATCTGCACGTTTTGTAACCAACTGTTATGATAGGTATAACACTAGCATAACTAGTCTTATTAAGCATATAGGGTGGGAAAGCCTCGAAGTTCGGAGAAAAGTCAATCGTCTAGCAGTTTTTTATAAAGCCCTTAACAACCAAGTAGCTGTTCCACTACCAAAGGACCTTTTAACACCAGTAAGATCTACCAGACACCAACACTCCCGGTCCTTTATTCAGATGCCCACTGGTCCAGATTATTATAATTATAGTTTTTATCCTAGAACCGTAAGAGATTGGAATGCACTACCTGAATATGCAGTTCAAGCAATTAATGTAGAGAGTTTTAAAATGGCCATTGTACAACATTTTGGGAATTAGGATTAGGATTAGGATTTACAATTAAATATTTTAGGATTTTATTTCTCTTAGTACTTTTAACTTTTAATTGACTACTAGTTTTGCTAATTAGATAATTAGATATTTTGTATTTAGGTAATTAGATATTAATTAATTGATTTAGTTGACTGGTTGATTGGACAGAATGCTAGCCATCCTTTGACCTATTTGTTTTTTTTTATCAATTTATTTGTATTGGAATTCTACGTGATGCTGTAAGGCTTTGTAGAAAATAAACATAGATCTAGATCTACAGCTGAACTGAAGCGACTGTGACTCATTATGCTGAAACCCGATTTATAATGTTAATAGGACTGAGTGGAGTCCGATTCGGTCTGTAACCATACGAGTGATTACGAAATCGGACGACCGTGCTTCGCGGGAGTTTGATTTCGTAATCACGAGTATGGTTACAGACCGACATCGGACGACACGAAGTCCTCTTACCAATTAATCATAAATATTACAATTTCTCAGAATGGAATGATCAGCTTCAGCGTCTTATGCTGTACTATACATAAAAACAAAACATCAAGAAGTATTTCATCGCCGATCGATTTTAGCACGCGCGTACACGCTCTTGCTTATGACTGGTTAAGCCAACTGTCCGATTACAGAACAAAGAAGTATTCGATTATAGAACAATAAGTGTCCAATTAATGATTAATCGAGGGGTTATGAACCAATCACAATTGAGGAAATTGTAATATTTATGATTAATACTCTTACAGCCGTTCAACACAGCTGTGCCACACCGTGGCACCGTGGCACCGTGGCGCACCGTTTGTTATAAAGGAGCACGAAAGCCCGATTCTTGCGACGTGATACGGTGATAAAGCTTAACTTCGAACCGTAGAGCAAAGCGGAAAGAACAAGAAATGACAAAAAAAATAAAAAAGGATGACACGTCACGTACACTGTCGGTGTCTATCGCTTGTGGTTTACTAGAACAACTAGTGAATGCCTGTGAGGACTAAATTTTTACTTATATAACGGTCAAGTGTAAAACGCACTTGTTAAGTTGGCGGTGTACAGTTAACTCCGTATAACTAGCAAACACAAAGGCACATGAGGCAAAAGAGACGGCCAGCCTCCTTGACTCCGGCTAATGCTCTTTGAACGTCAGCCAACCCGGCCGATAATGCCGTTGTTACACGAGTAGATTTTTAACGATGATTTGTCGCGCAACACCTACAATTTGTCGCTAGCGCTTTGGCTTTTACTCCAAAAACATAACGATTCTTCGCCAAAGGTACAGTTTTGTGCAAAAATTGCTATTAATTGATAGTTTAGACAATTACTGGGCAATAAGTATAGACAAAAATGTAGCGCTGCAAATCGTCGTAAAATAATCATACCGTGTAACATCACCTTAGGGCATATCGCCCATCAATCTTGGGGTAATAACATTGGCATGCGAGACTTTACTTACCTGCTTTCCGATGCACAGTGATAAAATTGTAATGCCCACTCTGTATCTATATATAAGAACCGGCACTCAGAGCCAAATCTTTGTCGGCTTAATTCACAGCAGTGACCTTACATGAAACAATAGGCAGAAGTCAGACAAATCCAAAGCCCGACTCGTTTTAAAGCTGAATGGAAGTTCCGCCAACTAATTTATATCTGGCATATGCTAACGATATATTGCTTCAGAAAATATTTATGTGGCAAAGTTCATTGTCAAACGTGACTGGTTGAATCCTATCCCCGAAAACCCTGAAAATGATACCCTATCGGGCGGAACGTCCCTATAGAGGAAATATATGGGAGTACCCCCCCCCCCCCCCCCGGGACGTGTGCCTACAATTCGTACTGCATTAAACCTCTTGTAAGTGACCAAGTACGTAGTTTTCACAGTTTTCACAGTTTTCACGACCGTTAAAGAATTAAAAAGAACAAAAAAAAAAAAAAGAAAAAAAAAAAAAAAAAGCGCTCATAACCCCGTGACGTCTTTAGAATGAAATTCAAATAAGGCAGAAATAGGTAATGGAAAACTGTTTCCCGAGATATTCCATTTCTAAATGTATGCTACTTAGGCTGGGATTTTCCGGGTTAGAGTGATTAATCTCCAGGAAGACCGTTTTAGGTGACTCAGCGGAAGTCATCTTCAGAGTCAAGTACAGAGGTTTCGTCACACTGCCGGTGGGTATTTATGTCTCTGCTCTTATGGCACACTGACATAAAGTGAACACACAGGTTTTTAACAGTGATAAATTCTGTCGACGCGTGACTCAAATGACACTATGAAACTGAACGCATTAACCTTTTGTACAACGTGGCCGGAACTGGGCAACGTTCTGCCCCTAAAGTCAATAAGTACACTGAGAAATATGACGATTATCATCCGGCCACAAAGCAGGAGTTCAGATGGAATCACGTACACCATTCCAACTGACTACTGGCGCGGCATGACAGTGTATTAAACTACAGCGAGTTTAATACTGATAACTTCCCTGTTAGCTAGTCACTGCTTGGAAATAAAATCTGCTTAGACCCTTTTCCACGAAGTAGTTGACGTAACAGTATATTTGAGTAATAGCCCCACTTCTCAGCTGTCAGTCAGGTCCAGAAGTATTGTTAATAGGCGTGATGAATGCGGCAGGCTTGCTGGTATTGCTGAGTATCAAATGACGGTGATCATTTCCTTAGACTAACAGGGAAACGGTGAGAACAGTGCTGCTTATACTATTGCGCGCTTGTCACATTGTGAATATCCTCTTTGTGGCGGCTCACTGGGGCGCCCCTTGACAAAGCGTGGACAGGCTAAGACGCATTATTTTTGTGCGCCAATATAGCGGTCAGTTGACAGTTCGCAGGGCTGTAAGTTCAATTAGATTAAAACGGTAAAACGGACGACAGAAATTGTGACCCTCTCAAACATTCTGCAATCTGAAAATTAGATATGGGAGCATGTTACCCGAAAAAAGCGGTTTCATAGTCCGACTAGTATATCAACAGCCATCTAAATCTGGGGTTATATAGGTACGTCTGTCAGTGACTGAATTCATGAGATACAGACATCAAGCTACAGAAAACTTTGTAATTTCACTGCAGCCTAAAACTATAAATTGGTATAAAATCTATAATTATAACTATAGTTAGTGATCGTGACTCTCCCTAAGTCGTTCCAACAACAAGTGTTTACACTTGAGGTAAAAATTGCCGGTTTTTACGGGATATCTTTCACAAGTTCTGATGAGAAAACTCATGCACTGCCACGGAGTTTTAATGAGTGTTGTCTGAGTGACATCATTGGATAAAACAGGGATAGTCAACTATGTCATTCCAATGTTTCAATTTTTACAGAACCGGACAATATAACATTCTATCACTGTAATAACGCGTGCCAATACATGCATACAGTACGTGCAACTAAAAAAAACCGCTTCAGTCGCGTGTTCGGGAGGCGCCCCGACAAGTTCTGACACTTTCGATGAGATGTTTCCTTAGCACTACTAACTCTAACACGGGTTTAGTCACCATCGAATGAAGTGTGGAGATACGAGTGTGAACAACCTACGCATCGATCATTAGGAGGTAGATATGAATTAAATTGCCTAGCGCTCTAGCTGAACGAAGCTGCCTTTGGTGAAACCGGTTTTAGAAGTACTGTTACTACAAAGCTGAGCGCGCTACTGGGAGTGTGATTTCTACCGTTTTGGTGAGTTTTTACGACAAAAGCTGTTTGATGACTGCACTGTAGAATTTCAGCGAGAGTTTGTTCTGTTGGATGCGAGATATCGGCCAGACGAAGCGATTAAATGAGTGACTTGGGTCCGCGGTAATTTTCTATGCTGTTGCGGTAACCCTACCATAGTCTTTTTTATTATTATTAAGTTTTCACTTCCTACATTTCCTTTGTATCAAATATGGCCAAGCTAATAAAATATAGAAAATAAAAATATAAGTCTACACTGCGTGAACGCTCGATATATTCATCATGAAAAGGTTTCTCCATAGACGGCTACCCAGTGACTCCTAATATGGGACAGGCGTATGGAGAATTTAGCTTCTAGTCAACGTCATGAGCCTTTAATGTCGGCCATAGGTCCACAAACTTTAATGTTACTGCAAGGACAGCGGGCGTTAAGAAGTCTGCGAGCGACTCTTCGAAACTCATCAAATCGGCTTCTTTCGCCTCTCGTCCAACAGGACTACTGCGGATAACAGACCTGCAACTTTAAGTTCTGATATTTTCTTGAGTAGATTTTCAATGAGTTACTAAGAATACTGCTCTTGATACTTAACCCTTGACTCAACCTGCATATACAGCTGTAGATGAACGTCTCTTATGACACTCAGCGGCGAATACTACAAGCCCTTGTGTAGAGTTGTGATAATAGTTCAGTTGTTCATTCAGATATTTTTCTGGTCAAATCCGATTTTGTCATTGAATTTCTTTATAATTGAGAATATGCAACTGTCGTGTACCCGAGTGTAGACTAAAGGTGAAATTAAAGTTGGTCAATCTATAGTTTCCGGAGGAAACTTATGTTTTGTGCTGCATTCGGGCGCGCATCGCTGCTTCACAATATCAGAGAGCTTATTTGTGGCACTATGCAACAACATCGAGGACTTGATATCTGTTGCAAAGAATGCGTGAACATGCACAAACACGCACGCTGCTCGCAAGAAGCTTCTACTTGTTTTCAAAACTCATAAAGTCCAGCAAAACATCCACGAAGGGCAAACTTTTCCTGTATGCAACCCCTCCCTCAAAAAAAGTTTAAAACTCTGCTTGGAATGAGCGGGATGAAGGATAAGTCACATTGAGAGTTCCTACCTGTACAAATTATTCAGTCACTGGCCAAAGCAAGCTACGTTGATGATGAACACTGTGGTCCAAAACTAATAGTGTTATTATATTCTGTGGGCCTGAGCTGTGGTTTGGCGGGGTGGAGACACTGATTTACTGTTGATATAGTGTTAACGGTCAAACTTCCATAACTCACAAACAATAGCGTTAATTTTGTTCGCCCTTGAACCCTCATTATCACGTGGACGTACTGAATAGAATAGTTATTGGTATCCGGTTTGACCAAGCTGGTCGTCATGCTTGTTACCTAAGCTACAAATATGAGATACTAACTGATCACTCACCCCTCGAACCTGCACTCTTGGCTCGGCCAACCTGACATATAAACAGCATGAAAAAAATTTTTCCGTCTTTCACTTTGACTGGCGCTCGGGAATTTACCATCAAGGTTCATGTGGCCGGTCTTGATGTTATCCACAATTCAGGGCGCGTTTGTTTAGAAACTGAAGATGAGCAGGAAGTGGGTAAGTTTAGTTCGTAGGAGAATTGTTTTTGGTTGTGAAGCAAAAAGGTGATCATATTTCTTTCATAGAGACTGCCCCAACGTTTGGAGGGAAAGCTGTGGATTCACAAGGCCCATCGCTTCCCGAATTGGAAGCGAAATCGTGAGTGTTTTTGCGTGGTAAGTTTAAGCACTTCATTGGTTTGGTTTGGCATGTATTATTTGATGTCCCGATTAAAATCCAAATGTTTAATCTAATAGTTGTTGAAACTGTGAAAAAAATGCACGCATGTATAACCCTGACACCAAGCTTGTGCCTCTCTGAAAACGTTTTAAGCAAATATTCACTTTTTATTTCGACTTCTATATCACGTCAGAACGATGCTCAAGTGAGGAATCATGCAGTATTAACTTTTGGGTCACTTACTCACAAAAGTATGTGAGTGTGAGATGTCGGGGACTGAGGAGAAATTGTAGTACCTTGATCATCATCGTCATCATATATTTAAAAAGCACAAAAACTTTTATACATACAAGGAAGTGAAAATAAAAACGACATAAAATAATATAATATTATGTAGACTAATGTATAATTAATTGAGTACATTCTAGTGCATGGCAGTACAGTCAACTGTTCCTAAGCAGACACCTTTTTAAGGCGGACAGAATGCAGTTTTGGTCCTTGCCGATTTTCATTTGTTTCTCTGTAACTGAGTTCTCTCTAAGGCAGACACTTTTCTGAAGCGGACACTGAACGCTAATCCCCACGGTGTCCGCCTTAGATAGAGTTCACTGTATTCATGTACGTTGTGGGTTGAGCGAGGTTGATGCTTTTTTCCCCAGTTTAGGCAATTTGGACAGAAAAATTGTCATTGGAATATGGTCCCCCGATCGGCCGGGAGTACGTCACTGTGCTTCGACCGAAAGATCACTATGCGCATTGAACAGGTCAATCATCGGAATGTTGTTATATCGAATGGCCATGTCCACGGGCGTTTCTCCGTAGAGGTTCTGAAACTGAACGCTCGCGCCTTGCTTGATCAAGTGAGTGGACAACTCTACGAGACACTCTTCCACGGCATAGTGCAGGGCCGTGTTACCAAAGACGTCGCGCCAATCGAGGTTCGACCCAGCATCGATTAAAAATTTGGCTGTTTCTGTGTTGCGGCTGAAGGTCGCCATGGACAAAGCAGTTTGGCGATTGAGATCTTTGAGATTCGGATCCGCCCCGTTGTTGACCAAAATCCTTGCGATTTCTTCATCACTGGCGAGATGTAGGGCGCTCCTGCCAAAGACGTCCGTTTCTTTAACAGAGCAGCCGTTTTCAAGGAGAAATGCCACTGCTTTGGAGTTGCCTTTTTGGGAAGCGGCCACCATTAGAGGAGTTTTACCTGCACGGTTTTTGGCATTTACGTTAGCCTCGTATTGAACCAATAGCTGCATGATTTGCACGTGACCTGTTTCACTGACGATGTGCATCGGTGTTTCGTCAAACCTGTAATAAACATGATTTCGACACTATCAGAATTAGCGATATTTGATTGGCTGTCAAAAATAATTGTGTAATTGCTTGGGTTTAGTTTCTTTACACTTTGATGGTTGCCTGACAAGCCGTTTCCTTTGAGCGTATTACAAAAAACCAAACCATAAAACAAAAAACAAACAAAAACAAAACGTAAAACCAAGAAGAGTCTTTTTAAGGCCTCTGTTATAGACGCTGTGAATTTGTTGGTTTTCAGTGGTTTCGAAAATCATACTATATATTATCAGACATGCATATTGCTGTAAGCGTAACCATTGATAATCAAACGTGAAGGCAATTGCAATTATAGTGTATTGGTATAATCGTAATGAATGCGTTATTTCCATACAATCGCTGAGGCCATATAGAAGCACAGCCTGTGTTTTGTTAAAGCGGTGCTGATGTGCCAATCAGTGATGACTCTGTGAAATGAATCAACTCTAAGACTGGCCATTATACAAAGGCTTGGTAAACTACACCGGTTACTGTGCGTTTGGTGAACAAGCTGGTGGGGTGTGAATCGTAATAAATTTAGCCTTTTATATAATAGCTCGTTATTTACAAACGACCCACCTTGCTTTTACATGGACGTCACAGTGGTGCTTCAACAGACATTCAACTGCTCTCGCGCAACCCCCTTTGACGGCTAAAATAAGCGGTGTTTCCTTCGACGAATCGCGCGCCTCAACGTTTGCTCCTAGTTTAAGCAGAATCATCATGACCTCAATTTTGTCTCCTTCAGCTGTCAAGTGAAGGGCGGTCTTCCAACTCGCCGTAATCGCCTCTTTGTCTAATCCTCGATTCACCAAAAGCTCCACATTGTCAGCCCGTCCACTGGACGCCGCTAGATGTAGCGCATTCATTCCTTCGCTGTTTTTTGCGTTGGCATCCGCCCCCTGGGAGAGAAGAAACTCCACAACTTTGCTTTCGTTTGAAGTACAAGCCGAGAGCAAAGGTGTAGCATTTTTGTCTTGAGGATTTCTCGAGGTCTCCTCGATGTCTGCACCCAAATTTATAAGTCTTTTCAGGTAGTAGACGCTCCCATTCCTGGCCGCAAGATGAATGACTGAGTTTCCATCAAGTACATTCCTGGCTTCAGTCAGATAAGTCATAACGCGGCTTCTTTGCAGACTGGTTCGGCTTCCTGGAATAGTTTTGGCTTTAAATGTCAGTGAAGGTTCCTCGTAATCGTAAACTCCATCCATGTCCACGTCGCTGTTAGAAGTAGCAGCATCATGATCTGTTTCCATAGCACCTGCATAGAAATTCAAACTTGAATTCATAATCTAAACACCACTGGGTCTCATCACTGGGTCTGTTGTTAAACACGTTACTGTCGGCGTATCGTTATCAGTATCATCATTTCCATTGCCACCACCATCTTCACCATCAATAACACCCTTAACCTCACCACCCCCTTCACCATCACCATCACCATCACCATTACCACCACCATCGCCATCGCCATTGCCTTTGCCATCACCATCCTCATCCCCTTCACCATCACTATTACCATCACCATTCTCATCCCTTCATCATCACCACCACCCTCACCCTCAACCTTACCATCACCATCACCATCATCATCCTCATCCCCTTCACCCTCAACCTTACCATGTCCTTCACCATCACCAACACCCTCAACCTCACCATCCCCTTCACCATCATTATCACCATTACCACCACTATCACCATCACAATCCTTATCCCCTTCATCATTACCAACACCACGACGATCACCATCCCCCGCCGGATCACCATGGCCATCGACACCAAGATCAGGATTACCATCGACATCACCACCCGGATAATCACCACCATCACCATTACCATCATTATTATCATGACAGAGTGGTATTTGACTGCCTGCATTTCAACACCATCACAATTACCTTCATCATCACAGCGCCTTCCTTGTCCCAGTTCTCGTTTCCTTAGCTTTTCCTTCTTCCAGCAAAGATAATCAGCATCACCATCCTCACAATGAATGACAGCTTCAGCTCTATCGACGTTTTGAAAATCTTTCACACTATCAAGAATAGCTTCCCCTCCGTTAAGTGATAAGGCAATGAAGGCATCCAACTTCCGGGGACTAAGATGCAGAATCGTCATGGCAGTTTCCCAGTCGCTCTTGACTAAAGCGGCCTCGAGAAGACTACAACTAGTATTGAGGCATGGGGTAGTAGCCGCTTCGAATGCTTTCCTAGTTAAATCCATCTGGAAGAAAATTGGGTCGTTAGTTAATGTATCTCAGTCTTTGAGAGACAGAGTGATTATTTAAGTTGGTCACTCTTGAGAGTGAAGGGTCTATGAGCCGCTTAGTAACTAAGGATCCCTACCGATATGAACCAGACAAATTGCTAGGATGACTGGCCACTTGTCAACATCTTAGTATTTGATTGCAACAGAGTCGTTTGGCATTCATTATTTTAAGTAAACCGACACTCATAGTCGTCAAATGCTAGTGATATTAGAACTCTCACAGAAAGGCAGCTCGTTTTATAGCGAATTTGATTTGATATGAATTTCCTGGATGTTCCGTGCGCGATAGTGGCGTACCGGGGGGGGGGGGGGGGGGGGGAGGTGGGGTACTCAATAGGAATTTGGGTAGGGGGGTTCCGCTGACTCTATAAAACCCTGACCCTATTCAAGACACAAAAATGGAAATTTTGCTACCCTGTCTAAGACGAAGTGCTCTAATTTGATACCCTGTTCAAGACTAAGTTTAGATAAGTTAGCCTGCGTTGCACGCGTTTCCACTGGAGCTTACGAAGAAATCGCGCGAAAATGACGAGAGCAAAAATGTGGTTGATGGGGGAGGGGAAGAGGAGAAAATCTTCGGAAAATAACCCTGTTTAAGACACGAAAATGTAAAATTTGATACCCTGTTTATGACAGAAGACCCTGAAAATGATACCCTATCGGGCGGAACGTCCCTATATAGGAAATATATGGGAGTACCCCCCCCCCCCCCCCCCCCCCCGGCTTCAGGTTTATTAAATATAGCTGCCGGAAATGATGCGAGTTTTGTATGGCTCGCATCCCTGGACCATTCAGGTTTTGTAGCCAGGGCTTTGTGTCAACAAACGCGGACGGGAACTTAAACGCACAACAAATTCACAGAAACAAACAAATATTCAACTCGTATCCCCTGGAGCACTCTGGTTTGGTAGCCAGGACTGACCGAGTCAACAAACGCTGACGGGAACTTACTGTAAATGCATAACAAACCCACAGAAACAAGCAAATCTTTAACTTGTATCCCCTGGAGCACTCAGGTTTAATAGCGTAAACAAGCACCCTAACCCCATTTTTTATCTTATCTTTTTTCATGTACTATGATTGGTTAGTAATTGTGCAAAATTTCAAAACAAAAACACAGCAACTTCATTTTCAATGCAATCACCTTAAGGCAGATATTCCAAAACTTTTATGAACTACATTGTTATGCTGCTATTTTTATGTGATGTGTGTGTCAAACAGTCCTAACATTTGTCTCAACATTCTCTCAACACTGTTAAGAGCCGGTGTTGAGGCCGTTTGACACCCCTCTCAAACTTGTTGAGACATGTTAGGTATCAGGATACCTTTTGATCTTGGTCAGATTCGAAAAGTTCTTTTTTTGGCGTAATAAAATTGTCCGATTTAGACGGAACGGCGCTAAATATTTTTCACGGCCGCAGTTCCAAAGCTTTTGAATGAATGCTTGCATGTTGCACGTCTTCGGATTTTGTTTTAAAGTTCATATGCAAAGCAACTAATACCTATCCTCTTTATGAGTACGAGAGAAATAATTTGGAACGCTTTTAATTATGCGCGTTTCACATTGTGACCCCTGCCGACGGTTTATACAAATTTGTAGAGATCGTTTTACTAATTGACATAGTTGATAAAAGAAGCCCTGTCGGATTTGTCATTAACCGATAGCAACCAGGAGGCCCCTGCTGCGAAGGTAAAAATGTGCACTTGTGGCTCGTGATTGGTATTCGCGCGCACGTGCGGTCAATATCTTTGTTCATATGCACTGCGGGCCAATTTGTAAATTACTCTTTCCGATTTTTGTCGTGGGTATTAAGTACTAGAGCAAACAAATAAAAACATGCCACTTATTCACATGCAGCAAGGATCAGAAATAATTACCAAATTAAACATGTGCTAGGGCAGTGACTAAAGAACATATATCCAGCCGGCCCAGAACCGCTCTTCTAGTCAATGTTTAAACCCCATCATGAATTAATATGATTTTTATCCGGCATATAAACGCGAGATGTTGAAAAATGCGAAATATCTAAAGACGGACGCAACATTTACTTTGGCACATGTAGACCACTAAAATTAAGAAAAAAAAGATAATTTGGGTTCCGGCCACAGCAGTAAAGAAGAAAAATAAGGAAATAAAAAAAAGATGAATACCAAACCCGGTCGGGCCCGCACATTCTGTACTTGCATTTTAACTGAACCCTTAGCGCCGGATATGTCCGTGTCTGTATATACTATGAAATTCGGCATATCCAGTCTCAAAACTGATACTTGTTTAAATACGTAAGGTTACAGCTGAACTGAAGCGACTGTGACTCATCATGCTGAAACCCGATTTATAATGGTAATAGGACTGAGTGGAGTCCTATTCGGTCTGTAACCATACGAGTGATTACAAAATCGGACGACCGCGCTTCGCGAGAGTTTGATTTCGTAATCACGAGTATGGTTACAGAGCGACATCGGACGACACGAAGTCCTCCTACCAATTAATCATAAATATTACAATTTCTGAGAATGGAATGATCATATAGCTTCAGCGTCTTATGCTGTACTATACATAAAAACAAAACATCAAGAAGTATTTCATCGCCGATCGATTTTAGCACGCGCGTACACGCTCTTGCTTATGACTGGTTAAGCCGACTGTTCGATTACAGAACAAAGAAGTATCCGATTACAGAACAATAAGTGTCCAATTAATGATTAATTGGGGGCTATGAACCAATCACAATCGAGGAAATTGTAATATTTATGATTAATACTCTTACAGCCGTCCAACACAGCTGTGCCACATTCCCACAAAATATTCGCTGATCACTCCAAATCGTCGGGGGCGTGAAATGCAAAAATACCTTATAGATCTTTAAAGTTGATGTGGTGTGCTTATATATATATATATATATATATATATATATATATATACATTTCCATTTTATACTACCGTTGCATGAACACTGGAAGACGTGCATGTATGTATATTTTTAGCCGGACTATCATGGTAATATTAGAGCTAAAAGCGCTCTTTTAGCACGCTGTTTCCTGCCAGGAACAGGTTGTCAAAAACGGGGACATTTTGCGAAAATAGGCTATTTTGGAAAAGGACACACAATTACAAAACTCTTTGGAAGACATTCCCCACTTGCAAGTGCTTGCAAGCACGGTGCGCTTCTGGTCACACTGGCGCAGAATGATGTAAACAGTGCTATAATATTAAAACACAAAATGGGTGATTTTTCTAAAGAAACTCCACCTGAATGGCGTTGAAAAACAGATAACTCAGTCATGCTTAATTTATAGTACTTATTGTAACCCAACGTTTGAAAAGTCTTATTAGCCGTGACGGAAGGCTTGAATTCCCAGAAGCGGCTAGCTTGACGTCACTTGTTGGAGGAAAGAAAATATCCCGGCTGTTTCGCTATCTAAACATAGGTATTTTTCTACCGGAATGTCTTCAAGTAATATATCAAAAACAAGCGCCAGTGTTTCATCGCCCGTTCTAAACAACGAGAAACAGATAAAAACACGAGGCAGCTTGGGTGACAAAATACTATTCCTCCATTGGCCGATAACGTCATCAAGTTTTAAAATTACATATTGCAATATTTGGTGTGAGTCCGACTCCCGCTAAACGGCTCCAACTCAAGCAAAACTCGAGATGCCGTATGACGGGTAACTGACGCAATGATGAATTTTTATAACAAAATGTTGTAATGAACAGTGGTATCATGTCCGTGTGTCTGCCAATTGCATACGTTTTTCCTAAAAAGTAGTATAATGCCGATATTACCACCTCGCAGCCGGCAATGCCCTCACCTGATTTATATCGTGCTATAGGGTACTTGATGTCCTTGGAGAACCAGAAGAATGAGCGGCGAAATATAGCAACAAAACACAAAAATGCAATAACCTCTATTCCTGAGGATCGGAGGCAAAGTCCAAGCGCGGCACAGCGAAACGCTCGATGCGTTTATAATACACTAGTTATCCTTCGATTTCAGAATTAAACTATACAACACAAATAATACTGTGAATTGAGCTGACTGTAGAGTTTGTCAATTTCAACAAGAGTTTATTCTGCTGAACGCGAGGTATCAGCCAGGACGAAGCAATTATAAAAATGAGTGATTTGAGCCCCCAGTAAATGTCTATGCTGTTGTGGTAACCCTGCCATAGTCTTTCTTCTTATTATTTAGTTTTCACTTCCTACATTTCCTTTGTATCAAATATGGCCAAGCTAATAAATAAAGAAATTACAACTATAGTCTACACTGCGTGAACGCTCGATATATTCATTTTCTCCATAGACGGGTACCAGTGAGCCTAATATGGGACAAGGCGTATGGAGAATTTAGCTTCTAGTCAACGTCATGAGCCGTTAATGTCGGCTATATTGCATGAACTGTGCCGGTCCGCAAACTTTAATGTTACTGCAAGGACAGCGAGCGACTTCGAAACTCAACAAATCGGCGGCATCAGCTTCTAGTTTTGGCGCCGCTCGTCCAGCAGGACTACTACGGATAACAGACCTGCAACTTTAAGTTCTGATATTTTCTTGAGCAGATTCTCAATGAGTTACTAAGAATACTGCTCTTGATGCATACAGCTGTAGATGAACGTGCCTCTTATGACACTCAGCGGCGAATACAACAAGCCCTTATGTACAGTTGTGATAATAATTCAGTTGTTCATTCAGATATTTTTCACCGTCAAATCCGATTTTGTCATTGAATTTCTTTACAATTGAGAATACGCAACTGTCGTGTACCGAGTGTTGATAAAGGTGGAAAGTTGGTCAATCTA
The DNA here is from genome assembly GCA_964036295.1 of Plumapathes pennacea. Classification (NCBI taxonomy): domain Eukaryota; kingdom Metazoa; phylum Cnidaria; class Anthozoa; order Antipatharia; family Myriopathidae; genus Plumapathes; species Plumapathes pennacea. Next base: position 5,795,878 of record OZ038463.1, on the reverse strand, counting down.
TAGTTTCCTCCGGAAACTGATGTTTTGTGCTGCATTCGGGCGCGCATCGCTGCTTCACAATATCAGAGAGCTTATTTGTGGCATGCAACTGTTGCAAAGAATGCGTGCACATGCACAAACACGCACACTGTTCGCAAGAAGCTTCTATTTGTTTTTAAAACTCATAAAGTCCAGCGAAACATTGACGAAGAACTAAATTTTCCGTGGTTTAGTTTTCCGGTCACACCTCAGGTTAAAAATGATAAATTAGTAATTTATCATTTTGTGGATTCTGTGGACATAGCGAAACAGCCTTTGGAATCTCGGTCAGGAAACTAGCGCCACAAATCACATAATTAAGTTTTTTCACGATTTACTTCGAGCACCCGGTCTTTCGAAGTGAATTAAGCAAGTAAAACAATGGCGATTTATGCTTTACTCTGTACATGACATCTGTTGCCTCATAAAATTCTTCTGCTTTTGCCTATTGAAATGTTTCTTTCATCCGATCATGTAGCCTTTGTTTCGTAATGGTCACTGTATACCAGAAATGAAAAATACACCAAAATAGTCCTGAATATTGAGTTTGCAGTCAGCTGAACACATCAATTGCTGATGAGTGTGGTTCCCTCCGTAAATATTATTATTATTATTATTATTATTATTATCATTATTATTATTATTATTATTATTATTATTATTACTATTATAACGGCGGAATGGCGGGATATGCCCCCAAACATTAAAATGCGGAATGGCGGAATATATGTTTCTTTACCGTTTATTCTTAGGGCACTAAATACTAGACAATGCAGCAACGGAGCTTATATGCAACTTGCAGAAGAGAACAGAACAAAACATGCATTTGAACATGAAAACAAAACGAATTACATTTGAAACGTGACCTATTTTTCCATTTGTTGGGTCATTTTGCTGTGAAGCGAAATCCCTTACTGGCCCGTACGATTACATGAGAAAAAGTCAGCCCGGTTAGCCGGGATCGCGGTATTTCACAGCCGGCTCTCATGTAATCAGGTTCTTATTATATTTTAAAATATAATATACTAGAAATACGATAATCGCAGATACCCCCTCGTTCTGGCGACTGTTACCTTGGTACTGCTCAACAAGAGAAGCCTTTGTTTTACTGAAGTTTTGACGCAATCATTTCTTCGAAATCAAAAATAAATTGCGTGACGCCATACGTATTTCTCACGGTCGACATACCAAATTAATTCATGCAGTCTGCAGGGCACATTCTCAAACATTTAGTACTTGAATTGTGACGTTGGTCAACCGCTGTAGTACGGGAAAAAAAGGAACACTGATTTTCTAGTTTTGAATTCATATGCAGTACAATGTAATATGCTTTCTGCACATTTTTTTTTTTTTTTTTTTTTTTTTGTTACTCTGGAATGCATGCATTGAACTCTGAGGCATGCATATTTAATAAAATCGAGTTGTTTTCTGTGTGAACCCGCTCAAAACAGCGTGATTTCTCCCAGGATCAAATCAAAATTTGAACGGTTTACTCTAAATTATACACGGGCTTCAAATCTAACCATGCTTCATGGGGGCTTATGAATTATTCTCGTTGCAATAACCGCGTGTCAGATTCCAGCATTTCTCGAATAGACAGTTACTGCAGTTTTAGATCTTGAAAGAAAAACAGACATCTGACTAAATCAATTAAAACCCCAGGTTCCGACTGCTCTGAGCAAATACGCTAGCCGAAACTGGCGACAGAAGCCGGTATTAAAACAATACTTTGAGAGAAAATGATCAGCATATTTTAATATTTTCTTGAGGTGATCGGGTCACAAGATACCAGACAGAATATAGACGGCGTACTTGCAATTTTGCCCGCATTTTTTCCTGAAGTTACCAATTCCCTTTCAAGCGGTGTTCTGTTCATGTTGCTCTTGATTGGCATTCATGCGCTGTTCGCTTTGCGGAGTCGCATCGGCACGATTCTGTTCACGACGCTGTCGCCCACACGAATGCCGTCTTTTATTTAGTCGGAATTGACTGTTCAATCGCTCCCACGATTACCCGTGTTCCCTTCTCTTTTGAAGAAGAGATTCGCGAGACTGTTGTGTTTCCAATTTTCCAGTTTTCAAATTCATTTTCGTGAATGCAGGACAATATTGTTGCTTTGTTCAAATCACTTTTCTTTCTATCGGTCACGCGTGACCGATCCTTTGTGAGGTGCTCTCACTGCATTCTAGGCCTGGTCGTACGCCAGACTGACAGACTGACTGACAGACGAACTTTAAATTTCGAGATGGCGACTCGCTTGGAGCCTCCATATAAGGTAATTTTGCAGCATTAGCGTTGTGATTATTACTCTCGCTTCGATCGGGGATTAAAATATATTTACCCATTTGAGTTGTCAGAACTATTTACCAAGGTCGGCCATTTGAACAGGAAAACAAACCGAACTACGTTCGATTAAAAGTGTGACTTAATTTTGCTATTTCGCCATCAGTTTTAAAATATACGAAAAAGGGCTAATACGTAAGCAGCTTAAAAATGTACAACCAAAATTAGCTAAAAAAAAAATCGATCGACCAGAATAATCAAACAGCAACAGGAACGTTAACAGGGTCTAAGATTCGTATATATACCAAAGATATAGAATGATCAGCTATAAAGTCCTTGTTTCTTACAAAAAATACAAGTTGCTGAATATTGGCAGATTTACGGAGTAGGGAAAAGGACCAATTCACAGCCTTAATCATAAATATTACAATTTCCTCGAATGTGATTGGTTCATAAACCCCCCCGATTAATCATTAATTGGACACCTATTGTTCTGTAATCGGATACTTCTTTGTTCTGTAATCGGACAGTTGGCTTGACCAATCATAAGCAAGAGTGAAATTTAAATGCACCAATCAGCGTTACACTGATTTTCAGTGGAAAACTCGATTGCCGGTGTGAGTTAAACTCACAAATTGTGGCTTCTCGAAAGGCGAATTTTGTTAATTCTTGGACAACTTAACATGCAAGGAACAGTTTGTGGTCAATTAAAGAACGTGAACAGTCACTATGTAACGAAAGAAGACAGGAAATTTTCGCCGGTCGGGCGCGTTTGTTTAGTTCACGACATCGCCAGCATGCTGTGCTATAGACACTCCGAAACTTACGGCTCGGCCAATGTCAATGAACGTCGTTAATTCATTTCAAAATCATGGAAGAAACTTAACTTTGTTGTGATGGACTGTGATGGACAAACGCTCCTAGAAAATTAAGCCGTCAAGAAATCGGTAAGTTTGTAATTGCTGTGCCGACCCGCTAAGATACAGATTTTTTCAGTCTTGAGTATTTCCTTTGAATGCTTTGGAGTAAACTTCTGTGAAAAAAATAAACTAGTATTCTGAGTTTCAAAGTACCTGTTATGTTAAAAAATGTAAACCTGAAAAGTCGAAATAAACTGTCTTTCAATTTGTGAGTTCGTGATGGGTTTACTGATTTTTACTGAGTGTACAGAACTTACACATTTTTTACTTTTACTTCAAAAATCCGCATTCAACTCAAATCATTGGGTAAATTAGCTTCTTCTTTCTCTCAAGTATTTTAAGTTGATATAACTGAGAGCTAGATAACTACGAACAAGCGGCGTGTTTACAAACGCCGAACCGTGTGTACGCGCGTGTTAAAATAGATCGGCGATGAAGTACTTCTTGATGCTTTGTTTTTATGTATAGTACAAGAGAAGACGCTGAAGCTATATGATCATTTCATTCTCAGAAATTGTAATATTTATGATTAATTGGTAAGAGGACTTCGTGTCGTCCGATGTCGGTCTGTAATCATACTCGTGATTACGAAATCAGACTCCCGCGAAGCGCGGTCGTCCGATTTCGTAATCACTCGTATGATTACAGACCGAATCGGACTCCACTCAGTCCTATTACCATTATAAATTCATTTTGGAGATGCGTGCCGGTGAAAGTCATCCATTGCCTCTGGATATGATGCCATTACTTCTACTTCTGGGTAGAAACGAACGAATGTCGTCTTTTCTTGAGTCGGAATTGACTGTTCAATCGCTCCCACGATTACCCGTGTTGTAGAAACGCGTTGCTAGTGTTACTTCCCACGGGAAACTGTAATCACGTGGGGTCTTTTACAATGTATTTACGAAATATTACAATTTCTGTCTTCCTGTCTCGTTTGTCTTACAAGCAAGTTTATTACCTTTTTTTGTTAAAGAATTTATTTACAATGTATATAAAAGAATATCTGAGCTAGGTATAGACAAGTTTTCTGTTGTTGTGGTATTTTTCTTTTTATTCTCTTCTTTCTTTTATTTAATTTTTCTCATTCCGCGTTTTAGTGTTTAGGGGTATATTCCGCCATTCCGGCGTTCCGCCGTTCTAGGGTCACCCGTTATTTCAGCAGTTTTTGTGGATTATGTCTCGCCAAAACAGCAGGCAGTCTTTGCTTGTCTGGGAGTACGAAAGTAACTTATCTGTTGAAACTTGTTTGTTCGTCGATGGAGGCTTAACTTGAACAGTTAACAGAACATAACATCTTCGAGTTAAGCCCTCAAAAAATAACTCGAACCGCGAACGAAACATTGACGTCTTCGAGTTACGATCAGACAAATAAATTGCGCAACCCAAGATATGTGGGTGTGGCAGACTGCATAACTTGACATTTCATTAACTCGAAGTTCGTAACTCGAAGTCCGTAACTCGAAGAATACCTCCCTCAAAATAGGCTCTCCTGTTGTTTCATTTGACCACAAACCTAAAGTCGGTGCACGGCTAATATTCAGCCCCCTGCCGATGTTCGCAAATTGAATCTGTGAACATCGGCAGGGGACCGCATTTCTAAAGCCGCCTTATTAGCTCGTTATGACAGCTGTAGTTGAGCGTGCCTCTTATGACACTCAGAGGCGGATATTACAAGTCCTTATGTACAGTTGTGATAATAGTTCAGTTGTTCATTCAGATATTTTTTCCCGTCAAACCCGATTTTGTCATTGGTCTTTTTTTTCCAATTAAGCATACACAATTGTTGTGTACCCAAGTGTTAATAAAGGTGAAAGTTGGTCAATCTATAGTTTCCGGTGGAAAGTGTGTTTTGTGCTGAGTTCGGGCGCGTGCTTTATCAGAGAACCTATTTGTGGCACGCAACAACATCGAGGACTTGATATCTGTTGAATGCGTGCACATGCACAAACACGTACGCTGTTCGCAAGAAGCTTCTATTTGTTTTTAAAACTCACAAAGTAAAGCAAAACATTGACGAAGGACTAAACCGGTCACACCTCAGATTGAAAATGATAAATTAGTATTATACATCATTTTGTGGATTCTGTGGGTTTGGAATCTCGGTCAGGCAACTAGGGGCCACAAATTACATAAGTTTTCTCACGATTTACTCCGAGCGCCCGGTTTTTCAAAGTGAATTAATTAAGTAAGCATAACGAGCCAGAGCCCCTTAGTAACCGATGGCCGCATTTTTCAGGTGCCATTAATTGTCGGCGACACGGCCTCGTTCGGCACACGGAGCGCCAAGGTGACAAAATGAGGACAAGCATAACATGGTGAACTGACGTTTTTAAAATTAGAGTTTTGTTGCGAACAGGTTCAGTTCGTCGCGGTTTCATGCCGCTGAAATTTCCTTCGGGGCTTTGAAAACGTCCGTTCCCGAGGGTACTAGTTTTCTGAGTTACATAAGCTATTACTCGATATCCAGAGACAAAATGCAAACAGTGCGAAAGCTAACCCAGAACGCATTGAAGGAGAAATCACTACAACTATTGCTATTCGCTATTAACAACGAGAAACGTATGAGAAACACTAAGAATCGTATCAGTAACTGAATGCTAAAAGTTTCTAACGAAGTGAACCACCAATGCGCGTACATGGTGCTGATTTATCAGAATAAACTGATTCCCAGCTTGAGATTCACTTACAGCAAAACAGCACAAGAATCATAAATAAGTGAACCTCCAATGCGCGTACATTGTGCTGATTTATCAGAATTAACTGATTTCCGGCTTGAGGTTCACTAACAGCAAAGCTCAGTACATCAATAAACTCATAGGCAATAAAACGGTAATACTGTTCCCTCATTCCACCCATCCGGAGAAGAGACGAACGCCTAATTCCTGCCTGGGAAAAGGGTTTATCGCCGCATCATTCCTTTTAGTTTCTTCCCTCTGCCGCTTGAAGCACATCGGTGCAATTTGCGCGCCCTGTTCGCGCCACATTTCCACCGCATCGTGTTTACCAGAAACGTTCAAGACCATGAATGCGTAGGTCGAATTGTTCCAGCGATCTATCGATCAATAATTCTTCCGGAAACATTCCAACATGAAAACAGGGTCCAAACATCAAAACTGTAAACCTCGTGGATCCTTCAGTGGCGCGGTCTTCCAGGCTTATTGATTAATTTGCAACATACAATGTAAAATGATATTACGAGAGAACGAGTGATTGACAGAAACCACAGGAGAGAAACAGTTTTAGCTTCTGATCTGATGACAGATTTATAATAGGATTGCAATTCAAGAGTAGCAACCAAGGTCCCCAACCGTGAATAACACCTTTTGGCTGCTTATAATAATTATTAGTTTCCTGCTTACTAAAGGTTATAGTATAAAAGGCTTGTTTTTCTAGAAACATGCTTCACATGTGTTTGCAGTGTCCCTTTGATACCCTAGAGTCCTGCATGTAACTCTTACCTCAAAAAAGTTTAAAACTCTACTTAGAATGAGCGGGATCATGGGTAAGTCACATAGAGTTCCTACCTGTACAAATTATTCAGTCACTGGCCAAAGCAAGCTACGTTAGTGATGATCACTGTGGTCCGAAACTAGTGCTGTATTATTCTGTGGGCCTCTGTGGTTCCAGCGGGGTGGAAACACTGATTTACTGTTGATATAGTGCTAACGGTCAAACTTCGATAACTCAGAAACACTAGAGTTAATTTCGTTTGTTCTCAAACCCTCATTATAAAGGTAAAAAAGGTGAAGTGATTTTATTTAAGGTATCAGTACACGTTCCGGTGAAAATTTTTTCCAAAATTTTTTTTCTCTGTACTGTGATCTATTTTCAATATATCTGCCCGAATTTGTTGTCCTTTTTCGATTTTCCGTTTTATTCCGCGATAAATTGGCTCGAACGAAATTTTCGATCAAAATAGTCCCTGCCGTGACCTGTCATCACGCGCCAACTCATGCGTCTCATGCAACACCGACATATCACGTGAAGTGTGGCAAAACACAAGTATTGCGTGTCTGATTCGGCATAGCAAAACCACGAAGAAAATCAGTGTTTGTTGAGCAAAAGAACCGCCGAAGGAGGCCGTCTTGGCCTAGATTACACGACGCTGCTTTACATCAAAGCGAATCAAAGTGACATCTGGCTGACAGATTAGCTACTTATGTCAACAAACACCGTCGGGGCGCCAAAGATCTTCAGATGCGAATATCTCGGCTTTAAAAAACGTCTTTTCGAAGTTCCAACTCCGACAAATTTTGATGAATATGCTTGAAATTTGGCACACGTGTAGAGCGAGATGTCGACTACAAAGGAGTGTCGGGAATTTTTCAAGCCTGAAATATTTCATTTTTCGTGGAGAGATCACCTGAAAGACACATTGCCCAACTTCGACATTAAATATTTTTGGAACATTAGAAAATATTGAAAACCCCCGACACACTGTTTGAGAGCAACATGTCTAGTGTACAAAAATGCTAGCGGCGCGGTTCTACGTCAAAACTGTGAGGGTTTGGAACTCGCCGCAAGAGGCTATGTCAAATTTCACAAAAACCGTTCAAACTCAAAGTATGTTTAAAACTTGAAAAAACCAAGCTGTTTTCCTGAATATATATTTATTAAGCTATAAGAAGACATACGCTTTGCGGGGTAAAGTTGTATTGAACGCGCGCTATTGCAGTTTTTCCACAGTGCTCTTGCGAACGTGTACTGATACCTTAACGTCGGTAGTTCCGTCAGTTCTGACGAACTGTTATCAACGGAAGCCGACGGTGCACCTTTACCGGGTTTTGTTTCGCCGGAAATTAGGAATAGGCTTATTAGGCAAAACTTCTCTTGACGTGAACATCAAAAATATGATGTAAGTCTTAACACTGAGTGAGGTCAAGCAAGGAGGGCACGTGCCTGCAGTCTATATTGCAACATTTCCCCTCGTGGTACTAAAGATAGCAGTACAACTTACTTATATGGGATAGTTGCAAAATATAGTTACTTTTGGACCAGCCGTATCATATTCAAGGGAGGTTATATAAGCAAGCCCTCAATCAGTTCTGATCACAAGGCAGTAGCATCAGCAAATCGGCAATTAGCAACCGGCTGCTTTAGCTTACCTTCCCACACCCTACAGTCTGTGATTTTTTAAATAACCATGTATGTTTGTTTAGTAACTTTGTGATATTCTTTATGTTTTATTTTGTGTTTTACTTGGTTGGAACATTTACCAATATTGTATAGGTAGTCATTATTTCAAATGTACTGTATGTATATTTAATTAAGCTAAGGATCAAGTTGTAATAAAGACTACGGGAGCCCAAATTGTGTTGAGTCTTATTGTGTTAAGTTAGGAATTGGCTTTTCGTTGTGTTCTTTTGACAATCTCTTACCTATTTCCAACAAAAGCTCTTCTTTTTTCATGCCCCACCTACCCACCGAAGATATTTCATGCTCACTTCTTTCGTCAAAGTCATCTTTTCCATCACACATTCTTCTCCTTAAGCAAATTTAGCAACGAACACATTTGAATAAATTAATAAATTAGCGAAAACCAATACAACAATAAACCATTATTTCACCCTCGTTCACAACTTGGTTCCAAGTAACCAAGTTCAGTGGTTTAGAATTGTCACAATCGAGGTTCCGTGACGTCTCTGTGATGCCTTGTCGGGAATTAACACTGCAAATATGCAGGAATCGCACCGGGCGCAATCAAGCGGAGCGCTGAAACTTTCCAGACGATAAAAGGTATTGCTTTGGATGTACTGCTTATGCAATTACAGTAGTTGTCTCAGATCGGGGCAATTGGGAGTCTGCCACAGATTTATTGGCCGGGCTGGCGCTTTTCGGCACAAACACATGCAGGAATTTCACCTATGGGGGTGGGGGTGGGGGTGGGGCCTATTTCTCCTTTCTTCCAATGCATTGACGTTCTGTAAGATGGGGGGAGGGGGGGGAGGGGGGGGGGAGGGGGCATATTTCTCCTTTCTGTCGTAATAGGCAAAGTTCTTAGTGCAGTTTTCGAAGGACTCTCGAGACACCTTACCACGGTATTCATGTGCAACGCATTTACTTGATTCGATTAGTATGGCAGTTCAGATCTGTTTAATTGACGTTGATATGATAACATTGTGTAAATTTTTAATATTGTAACGATTGGTGTCGGACAAATGCAGATTGCAGACTGCAGACTGCAGACTGCAGACTAGAAATAAAATAAAATAAAACAAAACAAAATACAAAAACTTACATAAAATATAATAAAACAAAACACCGCATAACGGTGCAAATACAAAAACAAAAACTTACGTAAAATGCCGTGAAATAAGTTCGATTGGTTTCCGTGAGCTTGACGAACGATATCATCCGAACCATTGCGGAAATTCATCATCCAAACCGACTTATTGGATCAGAAAATTCCTTCCTTCGCGCGAAGCGCGCTCGGGCCATAAGGCGACGAAAAAAACTCGGTCCATAACTTACGGTACGGACCAAGCAAACGAGGTTAATAAGATATATGTATCTGTTCATTTTAACATGAAAGAAATAAAAAATAAAATACCAATTGCATGTCTCTGTCACTGTCTGCAATTTTTAAGCTCGCCCCACGAAGTGGGGGCGAGCTTAAAGTTGTCACAGTGTTCTTCCAGGCTTCTGTGTCAACAATGGACTTCCAAATAAGGAATTTCCAAAGAAGGAGCTTGTCAATTTCCAAATTTGGGCATGGTCGTGTTACGCAGTAGGTTCAAACAGAAGACGTCGAAGCTTCGTGTTGAAGTTGTTTCTGGAATTCATTCTTGTTTGTCATGGTCGTCAAGCATTCGAAGTTTGTTTGGCCATTGAGCCTGGGTGTTTCTACGAATGTAGGGCAGTGCTACAGTGACACTGAAATTACATGGCCATTGTGCTGTGATTACGAAAATATACCGCGATTGAGCGACACTAAAATTAATGAAACGACATGGCTGTTATGCTGTGATCATGAAATGCAGACATTGTGCTGTTTTGTAAACAAAGAGCAGCCGTTAAACGAGGGTGCGTCTACAGCTGTGATTGACGCAAGCTATCACGTCGCCAGATCGAATGGCAAGGATTGTGTTGCGGAAGAAACATCTGAACGTGAAATGCTTGACGGACGGTCGCGTTACCATTTTACGTGGAAGGGTAAGATTAATCGGAAGCGAGCGAGAGAATCGTCGCGTATTCCTTTACGCAAAGTTTGAAGGCTTTTGCGAAAGAACAAACACGTGCGGCTAAAGGTACGTCGCTACATAAGTAAATTTGTTCCCAAGTCATCTGCTCTTGCCGATTGCTGTAAAAAGCATGAAACCCGTGTCAATCATTGTCTAACGAGGCACGTAAAGCTTGCAAATAAGAGCAAGATTAAGGTTCGCAAACATGTTTATCTGTGTAAGCAGCGGCCAAATACGAAACATAATTAAAGCAGCAAGGCAGCTGTAAGCTCGCGAATTTGTAAAAAGTACTTTTGCGGGAGTGGGTATTTAATAGAACTGGCTCAAGGCCACATCGTAAAAATTGCTCAATTTTAGGTATGTGGAAGTTTGCATCCGTTTCCGCGGGCCTCCACTTTTGCTGAACCGCGTATTCGATTTAGTCTCAGTTTTGAAAACCCTCATTTACAAGGCGGGAGAGGGTGAAAATTATAAACTTAGACGCTCGAATTGGGAGAATTTAAAATCCTTCACCGAGTGCCAAGTCTTTGAACCGGAAGGAGACCTCCCGGAGTCGCACTGAAAAAAGTCTATCCGTGACTTCATTACTTATGTCATGCACAGCTTATGTTCAACATCTACATATTCATCAGAGGCCATGATACTCCAGCCTGGGCTGCATTCAAACTAAATACGTGCTTAAAGAAAACACGCCTTTATTCTTTTGGCTGAGTTTCAAGTCGAATAAGTTTAAGTGAAATCTGATAACTTGTTACTTGCGGTTTTGGTCAAATTCATTTTCGAATTCTTCTTCTTCCAGTTCTCTACAGCATATTTCATTGCTGGCGAAAACTATGCGAAGCAAAGCAACTTTAATCAAACGGTAGAAATATTTCGACAAGCTGAAGTCGCTCAGGGCTGTCAGTGGTCACGGGTATTTCAACTTTGACTTGCGCTTGTCAAACAACCGAGAATTTACCAGCACCTGTGTGATAATAGTTCTGAAGTGCAACAGATCTACTGGCAATTAAGGAATACAATGATAACAATCAAAATAACTCCAGAAAACGTCTTCCCATCTCTTCGTTCCTTCGCATGCGTATTCTCTGATGCTCAAATTTCAAAGGCAGTTGTTGACACAGCATGACGGACTGACTGACTGACGCAGTCTTAACTGCAATAAGGTGGGACGCTTAAAAATGCCATCACAAAAACTACTTCGACGATCGCGTTCTCGATTTTGTTGCGTTGTCGGTAATATCGATACTGCCCAAATTGGGAACAGAACGACTTCCATATTTGGAATCCATTGTTGACAGCACCGGGACACGGGACACGGGACACATTCCAGTTGGACTAATTGCATAAAGCTTCGCTTTTCAGCACGAAGTGCTGAACGCGAGCTTAAAAAGGATAGGGTTGTCAGAAGCCACAGGTTTACCAGTGATGCAAACAATTTTTACTGCAAAAAATATAAGCCGTATATCGAAGTGGCTTTTGGTCTTCACAGGTGCAAAGCTGAAGATTCGATGTCCTTCAGACACATCTTATTCTTGTAAAAGTGTGTCCATGTTTCCAGAAGTCTCTCATCAAGCTCAGTTAATTCTAACTCTGGTGGCTTATGTGGGAGTGTCATTTTATTGGCCTTTGCACAAGTTGGCATCTTACCAGCTTTGGTGTTTTGATGGCAAGTTCTACAAATCCATTCAGAATTGTTCGCATTAAGATCTGATGCATTAAGATCTGAGTTGAATGAATGTTCGTGACATCTAATTACACCAGCTTTGTACCAAAGTTGATCACAGCAAGTACACACATACTCAGGTCCACATTTAATATTTTCATGAAATTGTTTAATAAGACCCTCAATGGTTTTTAATTTGTTTACTCTTTGTTTTTGCTTCATCTGTTTTTCTTTTAGTCTCACTAGTTGTGGATTTTTTTGCCTTTACTTTTTTGGCTTTTCTCTTTTCCTTTAACAAGATCTGGGTCCTTTTCCCTTTTTCTTTTTCTGGCCTGTCTGTCTTTTTCTTTCACATGATCTGGGTTTCCTTCAATCTCTCAAATAAGCTTTTCGTTCCTCAAGAGCTGAAGAATCACAATCTTTGTTGTTTGAGCAACTAACTGCACAAACATAACAAAACATAACAATGTCATTTTGATTTATATTATTTTGTACTGCACTATTTACAGCACCATGCCTACAATCCTGGCTTCGTACACAATTATTTGCATCAATGGAACAGTAGAAACATAGTAAACCTAAAAAATTCTTCTTTGGAAGGTTCTGGGTTCAACTAGAGTACTTTCTGCAACATTTTGAGCAGATTCTATGCTTCTATGATGTTAAATGAATATTGGCTCACTAACTATAAAAGCAAAACAAAATTTTAAACAAAAACCACGTGAACCCTATCGACCAACAAGAATGGGCGAGCTTTCAGCGGCAACGCTGCTTTGATTATTTTCTACAGGCTGTCCTGATAAGAAAATACAATATTATTTTGTACTGGAGTACCTGTCGGCAGCATTCCACTCACTATCAGTGACTCCTAGTTCAGATATTTTTTCCCGTCAAACCCGATTTTGTCATTGGTCTTTTTTTTTCCAATTGAGCATACACAATTGTTGTGTACCCAAGTGTTAATAAAGGTGAAAGTTGGTCAATCTATAGTTTCCGGTGGAAAGTGTGTTTTGTGCTGCGTTCGGGCGCGTACTTTACTATATCAGAGAACCTATTTGTGGCACGCAACAACATCGAGGACTTGATATCTGTTGCAAAGAATGCGTGCACATGCACAAACACGCACGCTGTTGGCAAGAAGCTTCTATTTGTTTTTATGCTGGGCCTAAGGGCCCAGCATATAATTGTTTTCACCCGAAAACCACAGCGTAGGTATCATGACAATTGGTAAAAGAAGTCTCTCCTCTAGGATTTTGAAGTATGATTGTGGACTGTGGGAATAGCGAAACAGCCTTTGGAATCACGGTCAGGCAACTAGGGGCCACAAACTACATAAGTTTTCCCACGATTTACTCCGAGCGCCCGGTTTTTCAAAGTGAATTAACTAAGTAAGTAAAGTTTCCCGCTTACTAAAGGTCACAGTATAAAAGTGTCCCTTTGATACCCTGGAGTCCTGCATGTAGCCCCTCCATCAAAAAAAGTTTTAAAACTCTACTTAGAATGAGCGGGATCATGGGTAAGTTACACAGAGTTCCTACCTGTACAAATTATTCAGTCACTGGCCAAAGCAAGCTTCACTGGTGATGATCATGAGCCTCATATGTGTGCTTCCTGAGCCGCGGGGTGGAAACACTGATTTACTGTTGATATAGTGCTAACGGTCAAACGTCGACAACTCAGAAACACTAGAGTTAATTTCTTTTGTCCTCAAACCCTCATTATAAAGGTAAGAAAAGGTGAAGTGATTTTATTTAACGTCGGTAGTTCCGTCAGTTCTGACGAACTGTTATCAAAGGAAGCCGACGGTGCGCCCTCTACCCCCCTTTCTCTCTCAGTGCTCCGTTTTTAAGGGTAGTTAAAGCTCAAGCTACACAGAACAGAGAGGTGTCGAAACAGAAGTTGAACTTACTGAGGATCGAACCGTGAACCTCTCGCTCCAAAGGCCGCGCACTAACCAACTGAGGCGCTGGTAGTACTGAATACAATAGTTATTGGTGTCCGGTTTGACTAAACTGGTCTAAACTGCTTGTCATGCTTGTTACCTAAGCTATAAATATGAGATACTGAATGATCACTCACCTCTCGAACCTGCACTCTCGGCTCGGCCAACCTGACAAATAAACAGTGCGAATAAAAACTTTTTCCGTCTTTCACCTGATTACTGTTTTGACTTGCGCTCGGGAAAAAACCGTAACGTCATGTGGCCGGTCGAAACATTCACTTGCGACTAAATACAGGAATTGCACCGGATCACGATTGGACAATATAAATAGCATAATGGTTGCGCACGTTAGATTACTATTATTAGATTAGTAATTTACGTAAATGTGATGTGAGTATATGGTTCGAAGCATAAGAGACGAAAGTTTTTTTTGTAAGGATTGTAGAGGAGCTGGGATTTGTTTTCATGGCAGAAATGAATATGTTTGTAAGGATAATTAATTCTGTGACCTTGTGCTGGATGATGCAACATTTTAGTTTGGAAAGTTCTAAAACAACCCACCTTTTTCCGGTCAAGACGTGAGGCTTTGTTTCGCCGGAAATTAGGAATAGCCTTATTAGGCAAAACTTCTCTTGACTTAGGAATCGGCTTTTCGTTGTGTTCTTTTGACAATCTCTTACCTATTTCCAACAAAAGCTCTTCTTTCTTCATGCCCACCTACCCACCGAAGAGATTTCATGCTCACTTCTTTCGTCAAAGTTATCTTTTTCATCACAGTGTTACAATGGTCGATTTGCAACGACGATTTGCAACAATACGATGTTGAACTAAAAATCGTTCAGGTGTAACACCCCATTGCGAACGATTTTTCGCGATGTTTGCAGTGCTGCAACTCGTTGTAAGTTTTTGAAAGCGATTCAAAAACTTGCAACACCGTGAATTTGAAGCGAATCGGCGTTGCAAATCGACCAGTGTAAGAACGCACTTGAATGAATTAATAAATTAGCGAAAACCAATATAACAATAAACCATTATTTCACCCTCGTTCACAACTTGGTCATTTATCCCCGAACGAAGTGAGGGAAATAATCACAACGCTAATGCAGTAGTATCGCATCCTTCAAAGACTCGAAGCGTGTCGCCATCTCGAAATTTAATGTTCGTCTGTCAGTCTGTCAGTCTGTCGTGCGACCTCGTCCCCAGTTCCTATCGCTGCTTAACCAATAACAAAGATCGTAGCTGTGTTTACGAAACTGGAAAACTGGAAAACTTGAAACACAACAGTCTCGCGAAGCTCGTCTTCAAAAGAGAAGGAAACAGGCACGGGCAAGGCGAAATCGTGAAACGATCGAACAGCGCCAAATCCGTCTAGAGAAAAGACGACAAACATGTTATACCGGACAGCATCATGAACGGGAAGCGTGCCGAAGAAACGGCTCCGCAAAGGGAACAGCGCTTGAAAGCAAATCGGGAGCTTCAGACGCCATTTTGTGTTAAACTCAGATACTTATTTAGAAAGGACAAGCAACAAAGGTTAGTCAGTGGAAATCGAATAATCACCGTGACAAATGTATTCTATCCCGTATAGCTTGTATAAACTCGAGCACTTCAAGAATGTATTAAAATCTGTATGCTGATCATTTTCCCTCGAAGTATTATTTTACCACAACACACTAGTTTCTCGCTCTCTGAATGGTCGATTTACCGCGGTAAATAAGAGTCCAGACAACGATATGACGTCAGCTGACGCCGGCGTGTCACGCTTTGCAACGCAATTCGGCGAAGCGCCTCGTGAGTCCACAACATTTTGACCACGTGATGACGTAAATTGTGATAAATAAGAGTCCACACCACGGCAAATCAGTGGAAATTTATTAATTTTACTACGCTTCTGTCGCCAGTTTCGGCTACCGTATTCGCTCAGAGCAATCGGAACTTGTAGTCTTGAATGATTTAGTCAGATATATTTTTCTGTAATCTGACACGCGGTGATTGCAGCGAGAATCGTTCACAAGCCCTTAGAAGTATCACTGGGTCTCAAGCCCGTGTATAATTTGAAGTAAACTGTTCAAGTTTTGCTTTGATTCTGGGAGAAATTATGCTGTTTTGAGTGGGTTAACATACAAAACAATTCGAGCTCATTAAATATGCATGCCTGAGTCAGGTGCATGCAATCTAGAGTAAAAACAAATCGCACAGGAAGCCTATTTAATTGTACTGCCTATGAATTCAAAATTGGAAAATCAGTGTTCCTTTTTTCCCGTACTACGACGGCCGACCAACTTCAAACTTTGAGTATTAAATTTTGAGACATGACGTGCTTGGCAGGCTGTATGAATTAATTTGACGTGCCGACCGTGGGAAATACGTACTTCGTCACGCGATCGATTCTTTTTTCAACGCAATAGTATAACACACCATTCTTTTTCTCCTTCCTTTGCGTGTAGCACTTGAGTTCGAAGAAAAGATTGAGTCAACATTTCGGTAAAACAAAGGCTACTCTTGTTGGGAGTTACCAAAGTAAAAGTCCCATCAATGACAGAGTGAGGGGGTATCTGCGATTATCGTATTTCTAGTAACACATTAAACGAGAACAAAAATAATTTATTCATAAAAGGGTTCTTTGCATTAGAAGGTGCTAGCAGGAAGACGAAGTTTTGAGACGTCACGGAACCCTCGATTGTGACAATTCTAAACCACTGAACTTGGTTAGTCAATGTTATCTCATCGTCTTCTCGTTTCACTGCCGAGTTCACGGCCTCTACGCTCGACGGTGCATTCCTGTATTTAGAGTGTCAACGGATAAATACAGGAATCGCACTGACTTCAACGCCGCTAAAATTTCTACGGTCTCGCCAACAGTCTCACTATAAACCACCTTCGCAACTTCACAATGTTACAGCAAACTGTTTGAGCCGTCAAACTCATAAATTGATTGAGCGAAATGAGTTGTGACGGTGCTAAAAGGATCCGGTTCGGAAAAGAACAGCCAGAAGTATAGATTTACGGGTCCGAGCACAAAACTTCCTCTTCCTGCTAGCACCTTCTAATGCAAAGAGCCCTTTTATGAACATAATAAGTATAAGCCATCTTGTAAAGATTGTGATGGATCTATGGTTTGTAAGCATAAGAGACGAAAGTTTTTTTGTAAGGATTGTAGAGGAGGTGGGATTTGTTTTCATGGCAGAAATAAATATGTTTGTAAGGATTATAAAGGAGCGATGCTGACTAATAATTAACACCGTGACGTTGTGCTGGATGTTACAATATTTTATTCTGGAAAGTTCTAAAAGAACCCACCTTTTCCGGTCAAGACAATGTCAGTGTTTTTTTCGCCGGAAATTAGGAATAGGCTTATTAGGCAAAACTTCTCTTGACTTAGGAATTGGCTTTTCGTTGTGTTCTTTTGACAATCTCTTGCCTATTTCCAACAAAAGCTCTTCTTTCTTCATGCACCACCTACCCACCGAAGAGATTTCATGCTCACTTCGTTTTTCCATCACACATTCTTCTCCTTAAGGCCCCGCTTGGCACTAGAGCGAATTTATCCGGATTCGAGGCATTTGTTTCCGGATTCGTGAAAGCGTTTACACTAGTTTTTGTGAATCCGGAGTCATTTTTAGTGAATCCGGAGAGAAAACGAGTTCGGAATCGAAAGTGGGAACTTTGTATCCGGATACTTTGTATCCGAAACAGTTTTCAAGTGTAAACGGGGCCTAAGCCAATTTAGCAACGAACACATTTTAATAAATTAATAAATTAGCGAAAACCAGTATAAAAATAAACCATTATTTCACCCTCGTTCACAGCTTACGTAAATTATTTATTGTTACCAGCTAACTTGATCATTTTTTAACACATTAAACGAGAACAAAAATAATTTATTCATCAATAGGCTCTTTGCGTTAGAAGGTGCTAGCAGGAAGACGAAGTTTTGTGCTCGGACCCGCAAATCTATACTACTGCCTGTACTTTTCCGAACCGGATCCTTGTAGCACCGAGTACGTTATAAAGGCCGATTTTGGCGTAGAAAGGAAAACGGGAAAGTCCCTAAAATTGATTAAAAATAAATTGAATTTTAGCTTAAAGGATTAAACAAAGTTATAAAGATATTGCTTCGAACACAGAAACGAAACCAAGGAATATTATGGATGAACCTGTAGAGATTAATACGCCAATTCTCCAACCGACTGCGGCTACTAATAAGGGCAGGTTAGAATATTATTGTGAGGATGGAAAGTACAAATATATTTGTAAGGATTGCAGAGGAACGCAGATATGCGAACATAATAAGTATAAACAATCTTGTAGAGATTGTGGTGGATCGTTGTTTTGTAAACACAATAGAAGAAGGTTTTATTGTAAGGATTGTGGAGGAAGAGGTATTTGCTCTCACGGAAAACAGAAACACAGTTGCAGAGATTGTAAAAATAGGGATTTATGCTCTCACGACTTATCATAAAAAATCATAACGAATGGCGTTATGAATTTTAATTGTTTTCGCACATGAGGTTTCCACGTGCTGGAAGAAAGTGTTTACGTGGATATTTTCAGTGTAACAATAGACGTGACGTAGAGAATAATAGATTACATTCCAAAGCTCCCTAGCAACTTGAGTTAGTCGAAACATAAAAAAAAAAAAAAATCTCAGCTTGGCTTGTTGTTAGGGATATTTGGAATGCAATCTATTGTTACACAAACCACAAAATAGCAGGGGAAAGCCCCAGGTATTGAACTGAAAATAGTTGTGAATTTTTAATTCACTTAAAGAATGAAAATCGAAGATCTGAAAACTGAAAATTTAAGATTTACAGACTTTGAGGCGAAGAAGAACAAAAAAGGTGAAAAATTTCATATCATGCAAGTTTACACAGAAGACTCTAGTGGAAAGAGTAGGCCAATAATTTTAGAGAAGAAAGATGTGACAACACTTGGTTTGAGAAAAGTTCTTAAAGAAGATGGAACACTAAGTCATTTCTATTTTTCAATAATCTTTGGGCCTACCGTTAAAGATGAAGATTGGATTAATAAGTTTAATGACATTTTAAGCTTTATAAGAACATATGTTAATAAACCAGAAGTAAAGAAACAAATTGGAAAGAGACCAGGCGGAACGAGTTTTGTGAAATTTGATCCTTTGAAAGATGAGCATGGAGAAGATCCAATAATGTTTCTTAGAGTCGGTCATCATAATGGAAAGGTTTTTAGTAGTTTTATGGACACGATGGAAGAAGATTAAGCCCCAATTTCATGCTTGACGAGCGTTTTGATGTCAGTGTAAAAATAAAGATTGATTCCGTTTTCGTTAATTCGACTAACGCGTATTTACAAGTAAGCTTAAGGGAAGCAATCGTCAGTCCTGCGCCAAAGTTTGAAGACAGTGAGGGCGAAGATGTGGTTAATTAAAAATTGATTTGAATAATAATGGCTTAAGAGAGTTTGATTAAATAAGTGTGATGAACCAAAAACTTGAGACTATTGAAAATTTAGAGCTTGAGACTACTGAGAGCTTTAAGGAGCTAATAATTAGAGACGTTTGTGAAGCTTATTTTGTAAATAAGGTTTTGGAAGATGAAGATATAATATGCGATTTGATTGATCTTTTTGGTGTCTTTAATTTAGATTTTCTTTATCGTGATGAAACGAAAGCTGAGAAGGTTTTTTTGTAATATTATGGAATGTTTAGACGAGGAAATGATTGAGTGTTATGTGTGGACTGAACACACTGTGAACAAAACTGCAATGATATTGTAAACATCTCTCGTGTGACATTCCTCGCTTTCAATTTTATATATGTTACAGAGCACGAATACTCGAAAGCCTGATAGAAAAAACGTATTGAGTTAATAAAAGAAAACACATAAATAGTGAAGCGAAAAAGTTAACTGCATCCCATTCAAACTCCACACCATTTGGCTCTGTGGTATATGCACGGATAAACTGGATTTTGGAAAGTTGTTCTATGAATTGTTCTCTCTGCTTTCATTGCCCTCGACAATTTCGGTTTTCTAGTTGGATTAAGTATTTCTGCAACTGACATATTTTAAAGCCACAAAACTAAATCTTTAAATGAAAAAGATGGAAAAGATTTATTACTCGTCAAAAGGATATTGGAAGGGTTTATCCGCAATTAAAAAACTTTCTTCAGAATCTGGAGTTACTAATGAAGAAGCAAAAGATTGGCTATCAAAACAGGTGATTTGGCAAATTTATCTTCCACCGCTGAATTATGTTCCAAGACCACATTGGATTATTTCAGAACCAAACGAAATTCATCAAGCTGATCTTTTATTCCTTCCCCACGATAAAGTTGGAAGAAAAACTTACAAGTATGCTTTAGTCGTTATCGACGTTGCTTCAAGATACGTTGATGTAGAAGCTTTGACTAGTAAATCAAGTGATGTAGTGTCAAACGCTTTCAAGAAAATTTACTCAAGAAAGTTAGAGTGGCCAAAAACTTTGATTGTTGATCCGGGAAGAGAATTTATGGGATCTGTAACGGTTCTTATGAATGAAAAGAAAGTAGTTATCAAACGATCAGAAACCGCTAATCATAGAGCTCAAGCTTTCGTTGAGAGAGCAAACAAAACTTTGGGGGAGAAAATATTTAGTCAACAATACGCTGACGAAATGTTAGCTGAAGGCAGATCAACAAAGTGGGTGAATAGACTGCCAAATATCGTGAAAACTATCAATAACCATGTCACTCGACTGACTGGCAAAACAGCAATTAAATAATGCTTATCGTGAGAAAAATGTTGAACAAAAAACGAGAAATTATTCTCGGCCCGTTGGATTTAATGAAAAAAGGCTTGATCCTGGTGAAAAAGTGAGATATTTACTTTCTCCTGGTGAGGAAGAAGGGGGAAGTGCAAGGAGAGCTACAGATCCTATATGGAGTACAAAAGTTTTTGAGTTGAAAAATCCATAATATCTAAAAATCAACCAGTTTTGTATTATTTAGTTGATGGACCGAAAAGAGGATTCGTCAGAGAAGAATTACTAATCATACCATATGACACAGAATTACCGCCAAAATTTGTTTTAAAACAATAATATTAATAAGTTTTACTTATTTTATAATGGCCGACAGCTAAGGTGCCTATACCATTTGGTAATATGTGTCTTTTATCGTCTTCCCTACTGAGCACTATCTTGTTTACTTCCTCGGTGTATATGTCTTGATCACGACTTCTAATTAGATATTCATCACCCTCATTTTCTTACCACCGGTAATTAAGCAATCTTTATAATCCTGGAATCTAATATCTCCGACTTTTTAACCCCTTTGCACTTCTTCTCCTCCATCTTGGAAGAATCCACAATAAAAGAATAATTATAGCTTTGCCCTCAAGCCAACAAACTCTGAAATTTGCCTTCCACCAACTTCATCCTTGAGCATACCAATTACTTTCTTTTTAACACCAGTCGTAATTCCTGAAGAATGTTCCTTGGGGTAATTACTAGTGTCAAAAGTAGTTAGAACATCACCACTAATGTCTTCGTAAAAATCCTCCGTCTCTATTTCATACATTAATGAGTCTGTGTCAGTAAATAGTAACCTTGCTTTCTCCTCATATTTCTTTTTAATATAGTCGTAATGAAAGTCGTACATAAGAGTCTTGCTTATGTCAAGTATTGACATTCCCAAGTAAACTGGCTTGTCAAAAACTAGTTTCGTTCTATGCATGTGAACAGCGGCGAGGTTCTCACAAAATATTTTCCTGCGGTTAAAGTTTGGTTTAGCAATAAGTTTTCTCGCTTGTGCCACATTAGTGGTCAGCTTAATATCTACCCTGTTTCGGATATTTTCCATTGTCTTTCCAAAAACTGAATTGTTCATCAATTTGAAAAAGTCTTTTTCAAAGTCATTCTTCGCATTTGCTCTAAGTTTCGTGTTCAAATCAATGTAACTTTTCAGCCACGCACTCTCCTCAAATTTTATTCCTTTGTGAATATTCTTAACAACCAACCCCAATCTTTCATGCGTCTTCAACGCCTTATGATGAACAACGTACTTTCTTTTACCCCAAGCGTAGGCACTAGCTTTTCACATTTGTCTATCGTGATTCTCTCTGGCGCAAGCGGATAATCATTATGAAGGTCGTGTAAATGTCTTGGATACTCCAAGTCTACCTCAAGAATGCAATGATGATGGTTTCTCCAATTTTTCATCTCTTGGCGGCTCATCCACTCGAAATCTTTAGTTGGCAATGGTTTACTCATTGCCCAACCATAAAGATCATTTGCATCAAGATAAGTTATGTACTTCTTTCGTAGTGAATCATCGTACTTTTCCATGTAAGGATTGTTAGCTTCACCATGTCGTTTACAAATCAGTGAAACGCCCCCTCTAATTCCCCTCTCAACCATTAGCAACATGTCGATGTCCGTTAGGAACTCTAATTCAACTTTCGTCAATTTCAAAGCCGCACTCCAAGCTAACCCTGGAGAAGTATAATACCAAGCTGGGTCTAACTTATAATTTTCAAGACAAACATCTCTAAAATTCTCGAAAACATCTGCCAGCAAAAGAACGTCTGATTTCAAATAAATATTATGGTACCCCCTCATTGTCTTCATACGAAACGTTTTCCAAACCTTTTTCGCATGTTCATAATCTTGTTCCGAAATTCCTTCGTTATTTAGCTTTGAGTAAAATTCCTCAATATGTGGAAGATTTGTCTCTTTTAATTTCTCAAGACTATCCACATAATCATAAGGGTAAACACCTTTCCTCAGTAACAGGTGTCGTTCCCCCTTGTAAAATTTGGACAAGTTTTTACACTTCTCCTTATTAAGATTACCAGCGAGACTTGCTAAACTAGACGACATGAACTTGAAACTATCAATGAATCTAATGTCGCGCTTCACATTAACTCTTTCAAGACCGTGAGAAAACCAAGAAAAAATGGTACTTTTACAAGAAAATTAATAACAAAACAAATATTTGGAGGAACATAGATTAACATGGCTCTTTGGAAAGCCTAATAGATGTACTTCATGATGAAAAGTTGTTTTTGACAATAAACCCCTGTGTAGGCGAATACATTAACATATAATTAGCATAAATTAGCAAAAATTAACTCTGCAGATAGACAAAATGAAACCTGAGTTGGCCAAATTTTGTTCTGAAACAAATTTTGAAGCATAGAAAGTTTGCTTATTATCTTGGCAACTTGCTCTGCAAGTTTGGCTGAAATCTGATAAAAGGAAGGTAGGTTTATGATTTTGGAACTCTGACATACCACTTGCTGGAAATACCATATTTGCATAGCTTGTCAATGAACATCATAATGTTCAGAAATAACACTTCACAAACATAATATGGGATAGTAATGTATGCAGCAATGCTGATTGTTCTCATGGGAAAGATATTGAAGTGAAACATGGATAAGCAAGCTGCATTATTTCACCTACTACACTATCTGTAAAAATGATAAGATTTCACCACAAAAAAAAGTCCCTCACAGAAAGTAAATGGTGCAAAAACGTCCAAAAGTCATGATTTTATTTTTTTGGCTGGGTAATCTACATTATACTGTGAGGCAAGGCTACACCGAAGATTATGAAAGGACATTAGCACACTGCCAGGGTGGGTGAACCACAACATCATCTGCCACAGAATTGAACCCATGCCACCCAGAACCTATATACAGAAAGAAAAAGTATCAGAAATCTTAGATGCAATACTCCAAAGTATGATTGGTACATGTTTCTGTGATCCCCTTATTCTACTATGATCATGGCGATTCTGGTGAAAAACCGTACTCTTATAAGAAAAACCCAGCAAAAATGATCAAAACGAAAACTGGAATTCCACACTAAAATGATAAACTGACTGGATTGTATTTACACAATCACCATGACAACAGTGCCCAGAACAAAAGCAGAATGTTAGGCAAATGCAAAAATTTTAATACGTGGGATAATATTGAGAGTGCATAGCAAGCAAAAATCTTCGAGAAACATCAAACAACATGCAAAGTTTGATTTACGAGCTGGCGTGGCGCCATTTGTCAGCTGATAACACACGCCATGTGGTCTGTGATGCGATCGTAAATTTACCACGTTTTTTGCCGTTTTTATGCTTGTCAAGTCGAATCATTGCAATTTTCACTTTCAAAGCAGGTTCTTGAGAACACGGCCAACGTTTGAACAGGTCCTAAACAGTATAGTTGCAAACGTAAACATACTTTGTTTGCCAGACGATCGAATGTCTTATGTCTCCTTCTGTCAACAAACCCATTGCATCAAATTGTACGCAAAAACCATCGAGAAAATAATCGATCAGTGGCACACACACAACATAACTACATAAACAGAACTGTGAGTCTGCTCTACAAGGACAATATTGGCGTGGCGCGCCACCGATAATTCACAGTCAGCTGATAATTCACACCATGCGGTCTGTGACACGGCCGTAAGTTTAACCACGTTTGCCGTCTTTTTTCTGTTTGTTGGATCGAATCAGTGCAATTTTACTTTCAATACATTTTCTTGCAACCACGGCAAATGCTTTGAACGGGATCTGAGCGACATTTGCATAAGAAAACATCATTTCTCTTCGGACAATATGGTAATGTCAGCATTACTCACCTTCACTCGCAGTTGAAATTCATAAGCTGGCGATCAATTTTTGACTCCTCTCCACTGCATATCCCACAGAAACAGTATATATGACACTATTATTATCGGATCGTTGAACAAAAGCAATAACTCCTTCCAAATCGTGAAATTTCGACAGTTTCAGTCGCTTCGCATTCGTAGCCATCTTGCATCGGCAAGCGGTCCGCGGTGATGTAACTTTCAATGGCCAAAGCTGACCAATCACTACTCTGATCTATTTAAAATTTGGTCAGTGATTGGATAATTTCCTAGTGACGCTGTACAGCGAATTTCAAACGTTTCTGATGCAAAGGGGATTTTTTGTATGCTCATGACCGCATCAGTCATGGGTGACCGATATTGTCAATGAATGTATCAACAATTATCTTTTTCGTAAAGGAAATATAGTTCTCATCGTTAATTCGGAATGCATCGTAGTTACCTCCCAATTCCTTTATGAAAAGATGGGCATCGTAATGAGCTAAGTTGTGAAAAATTACTGGATAAAACCTTGGCACCTTGTATTTTAAATTACACTCTTTATGAGCTGCTCCTCTAAATTTCCCTGTTATATGACAATGATCTCTTACCTTATCATCTGTAGTGATCTCTTCCTCACAAATGTGGCAAATGTTCGTCTTGTTAAATTCTTCCCTATCTTCATCGTCAAACATCATTTCCTTGGAAAACTTTGTTCTATTATAAATAGATTTAAGGTGCGGTAATACGGGCAACATTTTCCTTGCAACTTGTCGTGCAACAATGTTGCGTTGCAAGTTGCACCGTAATGTTGCGCGTATTACCACCGTGTTGCAAGTTGCAGCAACATGTTGCACGAAGTAGAAGTGGGTTCTACTTCGTGCAACATGTTGCTGCAACTTGCAACACGGTGGTAATACGCGCAACATTACGGTGCAACTTGCAGCGCAACATTGTTGCACGACAAGTTGCACTGAAAATGTTGCCCGTATTACTTCACCTTTAATAACACTCTCAACCTTGCTCACAAATTTCTGCACTAAATTATTATCATTCAACTTTTTCGAAACGAGGATGGGGCCAAGTGAAAGACTGTCATCTATACACTTTACATAAAAACAAAACCCTGAAGGTGTATGTTTTTGATACTTTTTTGTATAGCTATCCTCACTAGATGGAATAGACTTTGATAAAATCTTTTCCGTAAAGCACTCAAAGTCGGCGTAAATCACAAAAGGAACACGCATGCCCTTATCATAATCTTTGAACTCGATGAAAGACCCCTCTTCTGGTAGATCTACCCTCATAGCATCATTCCTTGGGCAGTATTCCAAATGTTTTTCTAAAGCCCCCTCATTCGTAAACGAGTTTAAACAATAATTACAAAAATACCTCCTGTGTTTATTCTCACTCTTCTGTGCACTTAATAACCTACTCTTGTCCTTTATCCAATAATAATGCATAGTCTCATCATTCGATATTAAAATCAAGCCAATGTGTGTTCTCCCATCTCTAAACTTAGTAATTCTTAACGGATAAACACCTTTGCCCGATTCATACCCAAAAACGTTAACCGAAAATGGGTTTTGTTTCTCAAACGTGTCGATTTGTTTCAAAGGTACAGGAAACTCAATTCCACTCCAATCTAACTTTTCAGAATCCTCCCTTAACTTTTTAGTCAAACGTTGGGGATTCTTATTCACTGGATACACAGCTCTCGTTACTGCCCACTTAAAAAATTCATTATCATTCTCATTCTTAACATTGATGATGGCCCTCTTCCCTACCAAACTTTAGGAAGTACAATATAGAGCTACCTGATAAAGGTTGAAAAGGATTAACGTGAATGTCAAAATACAAAACCTTAGAAAATACCCAACCAGAACCCCGATTCTGATACGTATCTATCTTCTCAACAAAATTCTTAGAGGATTCATCATAAAGTTCTGAAACATTAGTAGCGTCTGTTATTATCTCTCCCCCATCATTAGACTTCTGATTAGAGCGAAAATAGCCAACGTTAACATCAGATGTGCCCTCCTCCATCACCTTCTTAAACTCACACGTAAGGATAAACTTTATCTTAATTTGCTTTTCTTGCTCACCACTAAGGCTCAAAACATCTTGCTTAATCCTCCCTAAAAATCCAACATAATCTCTCTCTCCACTCCCATCTATTCTGAAAGTCTTTAGGAACCCTCTAAAAGCTGTCTCCATTTGGTATGGTTTAGTTTGTTGCCGACGACTATTAGCTTTAGTGGTTCCATTGTAAATTCTCCTCACTTCTTTCTTTAGCGACTTAACACGCTTACTAACGGCCCTCTTAATTGGTTTCGACACGTATGACAAAATCCAATTCGCAAAGTCGTTAATCCTTCTGTTCACTAAATTGGCGGTCTTTGAGGCTAATTCTATCAACGAGGTGGGTCTCCTGGTAGCCGCAGTCGGTTGGAGAATTGGCGTCTTAATCTCTACAGGTTCATCCATAATATTCCTTTGTTTCGTTTCTGTGTTCGAAGTCATATCTTTATAACTTTGTTTAATTCTTTAAGCTAAAATTCAATTCATTTTTAATCAATTTTAGGGACTTTCCCTTTTTAGGGACTTTCCCTTTTTCCTTTCTGCGCCAAAATCGGCCTTTATAACCTACTCACCGTGACAACTCATTTCGCTCAATCAATTTATGAGTTTGACTGCTCAAACAGTTTGCTGTAACGTTGTGAAGTTGCGAAGGTGGTTTATAGTGAGACTGTCGGCGAGACCGTAAAAATTTTAGCGTCGTTGAAGTCGGTGCGATTCCGGTATTTATCCCGGTTAACACTCTAAATACAGGAATGTACCGTCGAGCGTAGAGGCCGTGAACTCGGCAATGAACGATGAGATAGCATTGACTAACCAAGTTCAGTGGTAGTGTCACAATCGAGGGTTCCGTGACGTCTCTGTGATGCCTTGTCAGGAATTAACATTGCAAATATGCAGGAATCGCACCGGGCGCAATCAAGCAGAGCGCTGAAACTTTCCAGACGATGAAAGGTATTGCTTTGGATGTACTGCTTATGCGAGTACAGTAGTTGTCTTATCGGGGCAATTGAGAGTCTGCCACAGCTTTATTGGCCGGGCTGGCGCGCTTCGGCACAAACACATGCAGGAATTTCACCTATGGGGGTGGGGGCGGGGTGGGGCCAGTTTCTTTTTTCTTCCAATGCATCGACGTTCTGTGAGATGGGGGAGAGGGGGGGGCATATTTATCCTTTCTTTCGTAATAAGCAAGGTCCTTAGTCCAGTTTTCGAAGGACTCTCGAGAAACCTTACCACGGTTTTCAAGTGCAACGCATTTACTTGACTCGATTAGTATGGCAGTTCAGAGGCAGTCCCTACGACTCGTCGGGGACAAGACAGCATAAGAACGAGGTTTGATAGTATGGGGTTTTTGAACTCACCAGAGCAAAATAATTCTTATTGTACCGGCGTTCCCAAAATTTTTTTTTTTTTTTTTTTTTTTTTTTTACCCTTTCACTCCCAAGTTCATAATGCAGATTCTCTCAACCGTTCAAGAAGAAAATGTATGAATGATGTATTGAGAATTCATAGTTCAATCAACTTTCATCTAAGCAGGGTATCAACAACCAAGTTCTCCATACTGTATGATATATTTTTGGTGAAAGAGAAAATTAAAGTTGATCATCCTTGGGAGTGAAAGCTTTAAAATTTCATTGCAAACTCACCCCAGCCCCAACTTCACTTTGGGGGTACTGGTAAGTGGTATTGTCGGTGGTGACTTTTCAAAGTCCTCTGCATATGGCTGTGCCGAAACGCGTCGGCCCGGCCAATAAAGCTGTGGCAGACTCCCAATTGCCCCGATAAGACAACTACTGTACTCGCATAAGCAGTACATCCAAAGCAATACCTTTCATTAGCATTTCAATATGGCGAATGGAAGTGTAATCTCGAGCTCCATGGAAATCGATTCCTGTGGGCCTGATAGTGGTTCTATTGTTACCTCAACGAAAGCTACAACTTCCACAGCAGTCTTCAGTCTAGATAAGTCGAGAAGTGAGGCACCGTTAACGTTAGAAGGTCCGAAACGTGCTCCTGTTGCTTCGAGTGATCTGCAAACAGGACGAGCAGCCGTTGAACCCGAAGTCGAGGAACCTCAGCTAAACTCCTCTTCATCACCATTGACTAACACCTTACCGGACGGTAGACAGCTTCTAGCTCTAAAGTTGGACAAGCTAAAGGCAGAACTCGAAAAGCGAAATCTCCGCAAGACTGGGTCTAAATTATGTCTTCAAGAAAGGCTGAGCCGCCATCAGTGAAGGCGGTCAAAGTGGAGGTTTAACTCGAACAAGTGGTTCTGAACTGGAGGAGAACTTGACGAAGAACTGTGCTTGCTGTGAAAGCCTAATGGATAGTAAGATTCACGACTTGAGTCATCATCTACAATCTGAGATAGGCAAGTTACGCAAAGAATTTCTCGGTGGCAATGCATCTCATTTAAATTCCCCGCTCACTTTCACTGGGCGGAATAATGAGCAGGAGATGGAAACACTCAAAAATGAGAACCGAGCTCTTCTCAGAAACAACCAAGAGCTGGAAAGCACTATCAGTGAGACTACGAATTCAAGAATCAAGGAATTACAGGATGAACGAAACAGCCGGCTTTTAACGGCCCTTCGTCTCCTGCAAAGAGAAAATTCCACCGAACTAAATGCAGATGTGCGGCCTACAAGTCCCCCGGGATGGACTCGGGCTACAAGCGAACGGAACGCTCACCCTATTAAACCGTGAGCCACTGAGTGTCCAGAACCAGTTCGAAGTCCTAGAAATTCCCGATGATGAATCGCCGCAGGAGCAAAATGGTGAAGCAGGCGATTCTTTTGCTGGACAACTATCTGATTACAGATCCCGTCAAAGGCAAAGACACCAACAGGCTGTGCTGCGACCAAAAACTCGCACTAATTGAAGCAACTAATTCTTGGTTTGTAGATACAGACCGTGGCCTTCTTAATATTGTTGTAATTTTAGATTTAAAAAAGGCATTCGACATGGTAAATCATTCAATTCTGCTTGACAAACTTCGAGCTATTGGTATCCACGGTGCTTCTCACCGCCTTCTACAGTCATATCTCACCAGCAGAACACAGAGATGTCTAGTTAATGGTTTTCTTTCTGATGACTGTAGAGTAACTTGCAGTGTACCCCAAAGCAGCATTTTGGGACCTCTGTTATTCTTAATTTTTATTAACGATTTACCAAACTGTCTTAGTCATTCTGCGCCCAGGCTTTTTGCTGACGACACTCATATATCAGTCTCCGGGGAAAATTTGGACTCAATTGAGTCCCTGGTCAACACGGAGCTCAATAGTCTCAGCACCTGGTTGGTAGCAAACAAACTAAGTTTGAATGTTGCCAAGACTGAATTTATGTTAGTTGGCTCACGTCCCAGGATTGCTGGTTTGCCCCGTGAGCCCATTCTAAAGATTGGAGACATACAAATCAAAAGAGTCTCTTACAGTGAAATACTGGGTGTAGTAGTTGACGAAGATTTATCCTGGCACGAGCATATTGAGAAAATTAAAAAAAAAGTATCATCAGGCTTAGGTGTTTTAAAAAGGTTCCGCCCATTCGTGCATAGAGATATTCTTGAAATCGTATACAAGTCTCTAGTTTTATCTCACTTTGATTATTGTTCCAACGTTTGGGATAATCTTGGCAAATCGCTGGCTGATACGCTGCAGAAATTCCAGAATCAAGCTGCACGGATTATATTAGGTAAGGGATATGATTCCCCTTCCTCTGAAAATCTTGCGGCTTTGGGGTGGGACACATTGAAGGAAAGAAGAGCTAAGCAAAAGCCTTGCTAATGTTTAAAATACTCAATAACGAAGCACCACAGATCCTAAATGATATGTTCCAACAATTCAATCAAGTGTCTTCGTATAATCTTCGCGGTTCTTCCTCCAAGCTATTTCTTCCTAGACCACGCACGGAATCTCTAAAGAAAAGCCTTAGCTATAATGGTGTTCAGCTATGGAACTCCCTGCCACCGAAACTACGCACTGCTTCGTCATTGAGAGCCTTTAAATCCAAACTTATGGATGTAACACTCCTCCATTAGTTTTTATTTCAGTAATTTGCTTATTAAGAATATAGTATTATATTTTATTTCATAGTTAGTCTGTTTATATATTATAGTAGTCTCATTTAGATATTTTATATCATAGCTAGTCGTACTTTTAGGATATCTTAGGTAGTTAGTGCACGGCTTACATGAAAACCAACTAGTATCCAGTATCTAGAGTAACAGTTGATGTAATCTTCACCGTGGGTAAATAAAGGTTTCATTGTTCATTGTTCATCGTCTGGAAAGTTTCAGCGCTCCGCTTGATTGCGCCCGGTGCGATTCCTGCATATTTGCAATGTTAATTCCTGACAAGGCATCACAGAGACGTCGACGGAACCCTCGATTGTGACACTACCACTGAACTTGGTTAGTCAATGCTATCTCATCGTCTTCTCGTTTCATTGCCGAGTTCACGGCGTCTACGCTCGACGGTGCATTCCTGTATTTAGAGTGTCAACGGATAAATACAGGAATTGCACCGACTTCAACGACGCTAAAATTTGTACAGTCTCGCCAACAGTCTCACTATAAACCACCTTCGCAACTTCACAACGTTACAGCAAACTGTTTGAGCAGTCAAACACATAAATTGATTGTACGGATTGGGAAATGAGTTGTCACGGTGCTACAAGGATCCGGTTCCGAAAAGGACAGGCCGTCGTTACCCAAACCGTAAAACATTGCTTTCAAAAATATACCAGAGCATATGTGTGTGATATTTCACAGCCGAATCATATACTCACATCACATTTACGTGAATTACGTAATCTGACTTGTGCAACCATTATGCTATTTATATCGTCCAATCGTGATCCGGTGCAATTCCTGTATTTTGTCGCAAGTGAAACATCCGGTTTTGATGTTACCCACAATTCAGCGCGCGTTTGTTTAGAACTGAAGATGAGCAGGAAGTGGGTAAGTTGAGGTCGTAGGAGAATTGTTTTGGTTGTGAAGCAAAAAGGTGATCATATTTCTGTCGTAGAGACTGCCCCAACATTTGGAGGGAAAGCTGTGGATTCACAAGACCCATCGCTTCCCGAATTGGAAGCGAAATCGCGAGTGTTTTTGCGTGGTAAGATTAAGCACTTTATTGGTCTGGTTTGACATGTTTTGATGTCCCGATTTAGATTCAAATGTTTAATCTAAAAGTTGTTGAAACTGTGAATATATGTACGCATGTGTAACCCTGAGATCAAGCTTGTATCTCTCTGAAAACGTTTTAAGCACTTTTTACCATTTCCGATCTCTATGAGCACGTCAGAACGATACTCAGGTGAGGAATCATGCAGTTTTAACTTTTGGGACTTATTCACATAAGTATGTGGGTGTGGGAGGTCGGGAACTGAGGAGAAATTTGTAGTATCTTGATCATCATCGTCATTATATATTTATAAAAAGCACAGAAACGTTTATGCATACAAGAAAGTGAAAAATGAAAACAACGTAATATAATATAATATAATATAATATTATGTAGACTAATGTATAATTAATAGTATAGTAATATATCTATATCTATATCTATATCTATATCTATCTATCTACCTATCTATCTATCTATCTATCTATCTATCTATCTATCTATTAATGTAAAGAGAAAAATTCAAATAATCCTGTGATAAATATTGATTATTACTTATCAACAATAATTTGATATCACAAATGTTGGTAAACTACAATGCGGTCCCTTCTTTCCCTTTCTTTCCCTTTCGACTAGTGCCCGTAGACTGGAGTGAGTGAGGTGTGCGGCACTAGTTGGAAGAGAAAGAAGGGACTGTGTTGCAGTCTACAGTGTCTGAGGGCATGATGAGTTCACTAATGAAATGACTAAACGTTGCTCCCACAAAACACCATGTACATCTGCTGTGAATGTACCACGATAATAATTTTATCTGGTGCACATGGGGGTAGGGTGGGAGGAGTGGGGTGGATGTTGCTGCATGACTGTAGAGCACAAAAGATGCAAATTTCTTGGGGTGTCCAGAAGCATTGAGTACAGAGAAAATGCCAGCACTGCCCAGCATATTTTTCAAGACAAAC
The DNA here is from genome assembly GCA_964036295.1 of Plumapathes pennacea. Classification (NCBI taxonomy): domain Eukaryota; kingdom Metazoa; phylum Cnidaria; class Anthozoa; order Antipatharia; family Myriopathidae; genus Plumapathes; species Plumapathes pennacea. The sequence continues at coordinate 5,763,117 of OZ038463.1, read as the reverse complement.
CATGCAGGTAATGGGAATTGTCAGCCAAAAGGAGAAGGCCCTGGGATTTTAAATCAGTAAATCCTGTAAAGTGGGTATACCAGAGCATTTTGGGACAATTTTTCTGTAGACTAGGAGCTCAATATAAAATCAATGTCTGTGATTGGTTCAATTATATCACATGAGTCCATTCATAAGGCCAACAATGGAAGGAAGCTTGACTATCGCCACCACCAGCTGGGTTCTTTCAGTCTTTGGAGTGATATGGGTATATCCCTGCTTTAATTCCTTTAATCTCATGTTCTCCATAATTATTATGAAATTGAGTATAGTTAGAATTTATAGCTGTTCAACCGAAAATATATCAGATGCCACAGAAAATCATTGAAAACCAGCAGCAGAATCAGTCAGTATCCTCCCCCACCCCATCCCTTTCATTACACTTTTGTCACACTAACTTAGTGGTACAGAATGCCTGCATTGCATGCTACCTTGAATTGAACATATTGCTTGCCTTAGGTTCTGAAGGATGTACTGTACTGTCATAGCAGTGAGACAGCTTACAGGAGAGGTGAAGATGAGATACACAAGATATTACTAGAACAGGTAACTTTCAGATACTTTTAAAAACTCTCACATAATAAGATCCTTTTGTGCTTCTGTTGAGTTGAATTCAAGAAAATAGTAATTAATTTAGCAGTGATTGAATTATTATGATATTAGTGCTCGTGGGGGCTTGGGCCCCAAGTGAGCTTAAAAATGGAAATTTTTTTTTTTCTGGGTCAAGAATCAGCACACGGTGATTGGTTTATATTATCACATGCTAGCAATGATGTAATTGACTTTGCTAAACAACTTGAGATGTGGCCAGTGAATTTGCTCGTTACTTGTGTGTAAAAGTTAACTGCATCCCATCCAAACTCAGCACCATTTGGCTCTGTGGAATATGCACGGATAAACTGGATTTTAGAGAAAGATTTTGGCTGCGGAAGCTTTGAGAATAAGCCCTAAACAAATGTTTGATGGATACCGCTGGGGAATTGCAAATATCTCTGTTGCCAATAAATATTTAGTCCCGACGAAACTTTCTGTGGCGACACGAAATACTTTTGGGAAGATAACAGGGAGAAAACAGAAACCAAAGCTACGGTGAGCTTTAGCCGTAAAACAGTAGCGCTTTATGCTTTACTCTGTACATGACATCTGTGCCTCATAAAATTCTTCTGCATATCGTACATTGCCTAGCTGTTGAAGTTTTTCTTTCATTCGATCATATAGCCTTAGTTTCGCAATGGTCATTGAATACCAGAAATGAAAAATACACCGAAATAATTCTGAGCATTGAGTTTGCAGTCACAAATGGACTGAACACACTGTGAACAAAACCACAATAATATTGTAAACATCTCTTGTGTTACATTCCTCGCTTTCAATTTTATATTTGTTACAGAGCAGGAATACTCGAAAGCCTGATAGAAGAAACGTATTGAGTTAATAAAAGAAAATACATAAGTAGTGGAGCAAAGGCTGGATTAATTGTGGCCCCTGATTAGAAATAAGAGTCAAAGTCAAACTGTCATAATCGATTGTGCATAAAAAGATATGTCACGCATTCTCAAAATGCAGGGTCGCTCAACCTTTTAAGAAGCAAGTGTATGTGTTATAATGATAATTCTTAGTTTAATCAAGGTGTCAAAAGAGCAAGGTGTCAAAAGTCAAATTCTCTATACTGTGTGATATTTTGATGGTGAGAAACTGGAAGTTTCTTGGGAGTACAGCTCTTGTCCTCTACTTTCCATTTTATATTCTGGTCTTGACCCAACTCACTCCACGAGCTCACTGGCAATGCCAGTCTAGTTACCAATAAATCCCGTACGAAAATGTTTGGCCTGACAAGAGCCAAAATCCGGCCAGACATTATTTTGAGCATAACAGGAGCATGATATGAGCCAAACAAGAGCCTAACAAGGAGAGCCTGACACAAGTGTTAACTAGCATGACATTAGCCTGACAATTGAGCTTGAAATGAGCGTTAATTAGCATTACATTAGCCTGACAAATGAAACCGAACATGAACCGAACATGGGCCTGACACAAGCCTAACATGTCTGGCTGAATTCAGGCCTGATTCAGGCCTGACAAGAAACATTAAGGTATCAGGATACCCTTGTGAACGACATGCGTTCAAACCCATTTTTCGCGCTAGCGTTACATTTAACTAATAATAAAGTATATATTTTCTGAAAGCTCAACAATCATAGATTTAGGGTAAAGCTTTATATTTTTTGAATTTGCTAAAGAAAGAAAGTTATCAGCTTCCGAGTGAATTTTGACTTTGCCTCATTCAAAAAGCCTAATGTCACTCAGATTTTACCCGATTTGATTGTTTATTGTTTCAGCCTAATGTTGACACAATGAAGAAAAAAAAGGTGTCTCCGAATTTTGATATCTTGTCCATATACAAAGTTATTGACTTTTAAAGTTGGCCGATCATATTTCTAGCTACGCGCAAGACAAAAGCGGACATATCTTCCGAACAAAAAAAAAAGGATTAAAATCGGAGACACCTTTTGGAAGCTTTGATATTGATTCACATATTTGCCAAGTTTCAAGCCAATCTATTAAAATCCATTGAAATGCAGGTTTCCGAAAGAAACCCTTTTCCGCGTTTTGAAAACACCGAGAAAAACACATTTAAAGATTCTGACCAGGGAGCCGGAAACCTGTTTACATAATCGCCTCATCTGTCAGCAATCTGTCAAAACACCGCAGTTAGTGCTTTCGCATAGAGGCTTTCCAGGCATCTTGTCGGTAATTGAAACACGCAGCACAAAAGACCGCCGTGTATAACTACGGACATCAACGCTTCGTTCGGGTAAGTTTCGCAACATCTATTTTCGCTTCACAGTTGCACTCACCACTCAACACCAATTCAACCTTTTGCAGCCACAGTTGAAATTCGGAATGAGTTCAAGCAAACGACAAACTCGTTCTAAACGTAAAAAAGCGTTCACAAAGGCATACAGGGAAATATTCTTACGGCATTTCGATATTCTTGCAGATCTGCTGTTAGTCATGCATTATCCGTCGCGCGGCTAAAATTTGTACTTTATTGTTTTGCATGACTGACGCGCAAGCCGCATGCTGTGCAGTTACGGGAGATACAACGATCTGTTGACAGGTAGCTTCCGGCGAGAAAGAGAAATATAAAATCCTTTCGTTTAAATATCTCGAGGAAAAAAATAGGTATCCAAATTTTGTTTTCAGAAATACAAGGTAAAACATGTAATAATTTCGTTAAGCCAAAAAAAATTTTTTCGAATCTGGCAAAGTCCGGAGGGTATCCTGATACCTTAAACCATTGGGTATTTTTGTTTCAATCACCACTTGATGAGTATCCTGCTTTGTGGCGACAGATGACATCAATATTGGTATCTGAACTATTTCTTGCTTTTTATCACGCATTCCTTACGTCAGGGCGCTTACCGTGTATGCATGCCTATCTTTCTTGGCCATGGATATATCTGCATTTATCCAGTAGTATTTAGCCAGTTCCTTCACTGATTCCATCATCGATGACAATGGACAAATTGCACATGGTATCAAAGTGGGCAGTCAGGTAATTATAACTTTTGCAACGTTTTGCCAACTTGATCTGCAAATAGTTCCAACTCAGCTTTTTTGTCCCAAAAAATTTCAAAATGTCAATTTAATGAGTATATACATTTCACTGTGAGGTGCTCGCCTGTCATTGTCACAAATTTACAGCATATTGCACCAAAACATCAGTCTGATAGACTTCTCATCCTAGCTAAGTTCTGGCGGTGACCCTTGGGAAAGAAGAAGTGTCTGTAACTGGAACTGTCTGCTTACGAGAATGTGTACTAAATAAAGAGTTTGACTGAGCTAGTTTTCAAACAGGCGTTTTGTGAAGCCGTTCGTAGAGATTGAGATTCGACTGCAATCAGTCAGACACTGCTAACACACTGAATACGACTTAATCTCGGAACTGCAACTTACCCTTTCCTGTGATCGTATAAGCACAGCAGCTATGTATCTCTCTGTTTGGCCACCCTGGTAATGCCATTCGACCTCTAGAAAAGTACCTCTCCCTAATGGGTTCAAAAGGTCCTCTCAGCTTACACTTGTCCTTTGGTAGAACACTGACACCGCATTGTCACTCGCAAAATACAAGCACGCAAACATGGCTATATGTAGAATGTTACTCAAACAAACTGACATACTCCGAAGATCTCATAATTTACCGGACTGCCGTTGCTCACCGGTTTGAATTAACTTCAGGTTAAAAATGGGCGCCAAGTATGCAGGTCCTTCAGTCAGCCAATAAGGATCAGGTATTACAAAGGCTAAAATGAAAGATCACTTTGTATGGAGTGTAGTATTACAGCTCGCCTGCGGTTTTGTCTGAGACAATTGACGTACTAGTCTGTTCCATGCTGATCTTTGCTGATAAACATGTGCTGCAGTTAGTGGCCATTTATTCGCATGTTTTCCAAGTAACTCCTGCATTTTTCTGCTTCCCTCCAGGAGATTTTAAAAGTGGCTGTTTAAAAGAGCGTCCGGCGCGGCACTGCAGTTTTAGGTTTGCAAGATTTAGGTTTGCGCTTGCTGCAGACTCTTGCAGGTGTCAGGCTCTTGTCAGGCTCTGTGTTACGCTCTTTTCCAGCCATACAAGACACTAACAACAACCATACATTTGTTCGGCTCGTCTCACTTCAGCCTGACAAAATTTTGTCAGGTTCATGTTAGGCTCTGTTTCAGCTCTACAGGCTGTTGTACGGCCCAATTCAGGCTGGATTCAGGCTCTGTCAGGTTAGACATTTTTGTATGGGATTACACTAGTGGGTGACATTTTTCCTAATTTTGTTCTTTCTTTCTTTTTTCCTTTTTGAAGTCCATTTCGAGCATCTTGCATGCAGTATATAGTGTCAAAGTACAAACATCTCTGTAGTGCATGTAACACTTGATACCAACTTGACAATCAGCCCGATGTCCAGTCACCTGACAGTTCAAAGTTTCTTTCTAAATTCATTTCCGATTTCCAAAAAAACAGTGGTTGGCATAAGAGGCCAATATTTATACTTTCTTTCACTTGCATGTGGCAGCCATATTGGATATTTTATGAGGAGGCCTAGGAAAGAGCGTTACACATAGATGGAAGTGGGCTAATATTAAAAGCTTGTTATTATTATAGACTAGCGGGACCCCTGTAAAGTACGGTGATTGGATTTCTTTTTTTCCAAATTTTTTTCTGTCTTTTTTTCCTTTTTGGATTCCATTTTGAGCATCTCAAACACAGTTTACAGTGTCAAAGTGCAAACTTCTGTAGGGCATTTACTACTTGACCGTACTCAACTCGTCGAACCACCAATCGATCGACATAAAAATCTCATTTTTTGAACATGTGGCCATCCAGTCACCTGACAGCTGGAATTCTTTCTAAACACATACACATGCCTTTATTGCGATTGCGATTGTTCAATAATAAATTAAATTACAGGAATAGAGCCAAAGCCAGAGGCTTATGTGGCATAGGCTAGGTGGAAATTACAAAGTGACAGATCATCTATTGTGGGGCAGTGGAAAGAATCGAAAATAATTAATTTCATAAAAAAGAAGAAAAAAAAATTCATACAAGAATAAATAGATTTGGTTATACACTATAATACAGTACTATTACATACAAGTAGAATCTATAACTGCAGGTTATCACAGTAAGAAAATATGACTTCGTTATCCAATAAGGATTGCAAATAATTAATTATTATAAACATTCATACGAATAAGTAAATAAGTTTAGTTATACTGGCAATAATACAGGGTACTACAGAATATACAAGTAAGATCTATTGCTAGGTTGTCAAATGGAATTCTCACCTTCAGTAGTCGCGTCCTTGGCTTGAAAGAAAGACAATGGTCAAGAGGATTTCTGGCTTGCTTGTGCCAGCGATTCAGTTTGAATTGATGATATGATAATATTATGGCTAACGAATATGCATGCATTTTGTTGCATCAGAAATTCAAACCACACATTATCTAATTATCAGTTTAATTTGTTGCATCACAAATCGAAACCAACACACATTATCTTATTGCTGGTTTAATTTGTCCATATAAGGAATGAGGAGGCCTGGGAAAGAGCAGTACACACACACATGAGCCGGGCCAGCAGTTGCTTAGTGTATTATTATATAGAGATTACCACGGATACCAATTTGGGGTGAGGGGTGGAACTCTCAGGGAGTAGGGATAAGAGTGATAAGTCATAATTTACCTGACGTTTCACAGGTTGGAGGAATCAGGGACTGTCAAGCTCAGGGTCATGAGAATTGGGCGTTCAAGATCAAATTTGAAGATGGCCGTGAACAAGACTTTTCTGCTGAGGTAAAATAATTGAAATTTACTGTGGATATTGTTTCTAGAATTTTGAGTCATCTTCCTGATGCAGTTCTAAAGGTATGTAGAGTTGGTTCAGATTTACTTACAGTCAAACTTGTATATGTTTTAAAATACAGACAGACTTTTAATATTATAGTACTTAGTATCATACTGGGGAGTAGATTTTTGGGACTTTGAGTATTACTGTCTACCGAATACAGGGCTAATACTGCTTAATAATAGAGGAATTTAACTGTCTGTCTGCTTTCCTCCTCTTTCCGTGCATTGCTTGAATTTACAGTGGAAAACTTCTTAATTCATTGTTTGGTGTACTTACATATAAACTGTGGGGTGCTGTTTAACTTAGATGCTTGTACAAGCTTGAGAACTGGTCTATGTATTTGCTCACAACTAAGATTATCTTTCTGTCCATAGACAAAAACAGAGATGGAACGATGGGTTGTTAATTTGCTTTATGCAAAGGAGTTCTGGGCTCACAAGAAAGAAGTATCAATACAAGAAGAACATTCTGAAGAGAGCTGGGTAATTCTCCCCTCTGATGTTGAGGTAATTCAGTTAATTTTATCACTGGGGGAGGGGGGGGGGGGCACTGAGGGTTTGCATTGCATTCATTGTGGTGGGAGGAATGTACAGTGTAATTTCACTCTTCTCAGAAACGAATTATTGGTATAAGACCATAATTTCATTGTGTTGTAAACCAATGTGTCTGATGGTTGCTGTGCAAATCCTGTATTTGTTTTGTATAGCTTCCATACTGTACAAGCTAATTCTCTACATTGTTACTGTCTTACAGTAATATTTTTCACACTTCTCACGAAAAAGACAGGAGTCATTTTATAATTCCCATCAAAAACAGGCATAGGCACACAACCTCATTCCCAGGCTCTTTCGTCTCCCGGCTCTACACTAGAGTATAATTGGTATATGTAAAACTATGTAACTAATGTATTTTATTACTTGTGCAAAGTTGTCATAATTTTGTTTTCTGATTTGTTCTTTAGGTGTGGGTGTGGGTAGGAATGGGGAAGGGGGTTTTAAGGTGCAAAATAAATTAAGACGAGGTTATAATTATTTTTGCAAATTTACTTACTTTTTGGTATTAGCTTTTTGGAGAAACACAGGAAAGTTTGATGTGTAGAAAAGAACACTGCGGTACATTATACTGCATTGTAGTGCTGTATGTTACTTATAGAGTCCATCCATGACTGTTTATAAATATAGGAGAAAAACATCCCTGTTGAAGCTGTGGGGCCTCTAAGGTGGGTCTATTTACATTGCATGTAATTTCTTAATTGCCCTTGTCTTAGTTCTGTATCCCATGCCCTCCAGCACACGCACATTCAGCCCTCTGGTCACAGGACCAAACTGGACACCGCAGAAATACGTTTTTTGACCGCGCGATCACCTTATTTTTGAGTCGGCGGTCATTGTACAAAACGAAAGCAATCAAAGCAGTGTGGCCGCTGTAAGGTCGCCCATATATGTTATACTGCCTGATCAGGAGATTTTGTTTGCGCGAAATCTGAGCAATTTCGTACCCAGACCCTCCAATGTAGACGAAACTCGAAGCCAGAGAGGACGTCCGCACGGAGGTTAAGTTCATAATATTTTAAGAATTGGATCGCTAGTTGAACCCGTCAAGGGTAATCTAGTTTTAAATAGATCTCTGTAGTGCAAAGACGACCGGAAAAAGTACCAACGGCCAGAAATGGCGAGCTTTCTCGAACGATAAAGTTGCAAGGACCCAGTTGATTTGGCGTTGCCAGTGAGTTCGCGGCGTGAGTTGCGTCGAGACCAGAATATACTAAAATGGACAGTAGGGACAAGAGCGGAACTCCCAAGAGAGACTTCCAGTTTCTCACCAGAAAAATATCACACATAGAGAACTTGGCTTTTGACATCTTGCTCAAATGAAACCTAACTAAACTATAAATTATCATTACAACACTCATACACCTGATTCTTAAAGGTTGAGCGACTCTGTATTTTGAGCTTAGGAGCGAAAGTGTCAGTCGGCAAGAAAAGCAGGTGTAAGTTAGTTCGATGCATTTTTTAAAAGATAAGTTGTCCACAAGAAAAACGGGGCTTGCACACGATGTTGAATTTTTAATTACCCCGAATTTGACCAAGTTAGCCCTGCCCTGTTTATATGAGAAAAAGTTGGCCCGGGACCCGAGTCACCCTCCTCCCCGAGTCACCCTGGGCGCGCCAACTATTCATACATTTCTTTATAAATCGAAGCGAGCGTTTACATGACGTTGTGATTTGTCATGTAAACGCTCGCTTCGATTTATAGAGAAATGTATGAATAGTTGGCGCACCCAGGGTGACTCGAGGAGGAGGGTGACTCGGGTCCCCGGCCAACTTTATCTCATATAAACAGAGCCTTAGATAGTAATGGTGACGAACGCTGACCACCGGAAGTGACGTCAAGAACCTATTCCGTGGTGTCGTCAAACCAGCTACTCCTATATAGTCGTAGCGATTGTTCATTTTTTCTTTGTTTTCTATTTCCGTTTTGTCTTCACTGACCTGTATTTATTTATCATTTAGCACAACACCGTCTGCCCCTGAAGTACAAGTGATGAGGTGTGACGGTCGTGTTCAGAGTGTGTCGCTGCCTCCAGTTTTTAAAGCAAAAGAACTCTTTGCGTCTTTAAACGTCAAGCCGGGATGCTTTTCAAGGGAACTCTGGGTCGTGGATGACAGTGGTACAGGTATAGTATAAGTTGGCATGCCAACAAAGTAGTACGAGGTGGGGAAATGATGATCTTTACAGACAGAGCTGACAAAAAAAAAAAAAAAAAACGTCCTCAGCTTGTTGTGCTCATTTTAGAGCTTTTAAAAGCAAGAAGCTGAGGACGACGAAAGCAAACCTTGGCAAAACAACAAACTAAATACACATTCAAGGGCTTTGTTCTTAGGTCATTGTCAGAATGTTACGACAGTTTTGACTGAAGAAAGTTCTTCTTATAGAAAGAGATGAACGAAATGGGAGAGCTGTTATAATAACTTTGTTTTCGTAACAAAATTCTCCGAGCCCCCTTCCCCACCCCAGTTGACAATAATGACGGTTTGGTTTTGCTTTTGAAAAGTCATTGTTCGAAAACTACTCTAACTGACACAAAAATAACGACACGATGGATGCACAATCTTAGACAGTTGAGTGATGTTGAGTGATCAGTCAGGGACAGTCATATAGACCATCTTTCTTCGAATAAATTAAAAGCTTCAACAGGGTTGCTTCGAGGGCGGGCGCTTACCCGAGGAAATACAGTACGATACCCAACCAGATTTTAATTTTAAAAGATACAAATTATCTTAACGAGGACAACTCCATGTGAGTGGTGTTCATACAGAGTGACAGGTACATGTTTGCGCCTACAGAAACCAAGTTGGAAAAAAATATGAATATTGATGTCTCGGACACAGGTTATCAGTTTTATCTTCTTGAGCGCGACTACAAGGTAATTAGACAGTTTAAGTCAATTGCATATTTATATCTCTATATCATTCATGAAACGGAATTGGTTACATAATTATATAGAGAACTCAGAGTTGGATCAGCTATAAATGTTTGGCCCAAATACCGCATTTCATATCTGCTGAAGGGTTCAAGATGTAAATTCCCCAACCGTTCAAGAAGAACATTTCTTAGTGTTGCAACTGAATGAGAACCACTAATTCAGTCAACTTTCACATGACTAAACTATCAAATGCCAAGTTCTCCAACATGACAATTATTACTAGTGAGACACTGAAAGGGAAAAATAACAGCTAATTATTCCAGTAAAATCTGTCCTTAGCTTGTCTTATCCCTTCACTTGGCATTAGACAACTTACTCAGACAAAAATGGAGTTAACGCTCAAACCTCAGCATGCTGCACAATTTTTACAGAAATGGTTGTGATAATTTGCAGTGTGTTTTATATTTAAAAACAAGAACGAGTTCACAAACTGCTCCATGTTACTTGTTTGGTGCAGCTTCTAGTGGTACGCTTTGAAGACCACACTTTCCAAGTGCATCCTGCTTTGGTCAACATCAAAGCAAGTGAGGTGAGAGGAAGTCTGTCTGGGCAATATAGTTATTCTTTATGTTTATCTACTGCTGTCCAAATTATACTAAGTCGTGCAAAAGAAAACTAATGAATTAGTAATCGAGAACTTTTCGTGTGAATGGTCACATTGGGTGTTATTTGTAGGAGTTGGGTGTTGAGTCCACTTTAGCTAATTAAATTCTGTATGCTTTCTCACCATTAGGTTTCTCGCCTTCCCTTGTTTGCTAAAAAGTTGAGGGAGCTGGAGTGCACAAATCCCGGCCTTTTTCTTGTCTATGAGTCAGGAACAGGTTTGTGTTACTCATGCAGAATGCTAAATCGGAGCCTCTTTGTCTTACGAAATGTACTGTTGTTATGACCCTCACATCTAGACCACATATTTCTATCGCAAACGGCCACAGAGTTATCAATCATTGTCATTAGTATTTGACAGCTTGTTTGCCTGAAACTGATGAAATTGATGGCCAATTCACATTGACGCGACGCGGCAGGCAATAACTGCGTGATAATTACACACGACTAGCACGACAAGTGCCACCAAGGGCCGAGGCTCGTGCGGTGCAGTATGACAACTGAAAAAAGACAACGTGCAGTTGTTGCGTCGCGTGCAATGTGAATAGGCGCATACAGTCATAAATTTTCTGCCTGGATGATTTGTACTAGCAGCTTGGACAGTGTTGTTGATTAAAATGTCTTTATTTGAAACTCCAGAGGTCCTGTTCCGTTCAGACGAGGAACCGCTCTCCTTGTTTTGGGGTAAGTCTGGTCAGGACGAGTAAGGATAATTGAGTTGCCGGCTTTTTGTTGAAGCACCAAGCAAAGTGTGTATGCTTTTGGTTTCAGAAAACAGAAATGGAGCTTGGTCAAAGAAGTCAAATCAAAGAGGTCAGCAATATGCTCTACTTGGTGAGGACGTCTTTAAGATCTGCGTATCAGAAACAGACAGACAGACAGAGCGTATATTGAGCGGAATGGGGTGGGGTGGGTGGGGATGGGAAGGGCGCGAAGGAGATGGCACTAAATGGAACAGTGGGAAGGAGTCTAACAATACTAACGGCCTTCTCTTTGTACAGGCACGTTCCTCCTAAGAGATAAAGCCCTGATCATCGAAGGGCCCAAGTCGTTCAGTCCAACCTGGGAACATGTACAGCGTGAAAATGTAAGGGAACAATTGTTCGTCTGTGGCCAGTGTGTGTCCCCAGGTTGCGTGCGCATATTTTCTAGTGATTGCAGGAGTCTGGGAACGAGATTGGGTTATCGAAATATTCAGGCGTCCTGGGAAAGTCATGGAATTCAAGTAAATGACATTGGGTGATGGAAAATTTATGCTTTGGTGACTGGAAAATAGCGAAGTTTAGGAACCTTCTGCTGCAAGGACCAGACATTTTGTTTTCTATTTTCAATATTTTTATTGGAATTTTATCGTAGTCATAGAAAATTGTCATGGAATATTGTTTAAGTTTCTATGTGAACCCTGAGTTATTGATGTAATACTATTGAGGCTTCTTTACTCTTTCGCAGATCCATAAGGTCACACGCGAGAGAAACGAGAAAAAAGCTTTGAAGACGGCCGAGCGAAAGCGCTGCGCGAGAAGATATCCATCATTTGAGAACCGGTTAGCTTTATTCAGCCGATATTACATTTTTTGTATTGCATGTAAGATAACATTTGTATTATCTCGATTTTAGCGATACTCTGCCCAGAACAGCCGTTGGAAGTTCCCTGGAGTTTAGTGATGAGCATTTCAGCAGCGACGATAGTTTGGAATTTGTCAGAAATACAATAGAAAGAGATGACGATGGCATTTCTCAGGATAGAGCGTCCGAGGGTTCACGAAGTTCATCCGGGGACTTCGTAGTTTTATCCGGGAATCAGGAATATCCATCTGATGGTGAAGCATCAAGGGACATGACGGATATGGTGCGCGAGGGTTCACAGAGTTCATCCGGGGACTTCGCAGTTTCTTCATCCGGGAATCAGGAATATCGATCTGATGGTGAAGCGTCAAGAGACAGGGCAGATGTGCTCGAGGGTTCACAAAGTTCATCCGGGGACTTCGTAGTTTCATCTGGGAATCAGGAATATCGATCTGATGGTGAAGCATCAGGGGACATGACAGATGTGGTGCTCGAGGGTTCACAAAGTTCATCCGGGGACTTCGCAGTTTCATCCGGGAATCAGGAATATCCATCTGATGGGGAAGCATCAGGGGACATGACAGATGTAGTGCTCGAGGGTTCACAAAGTTCATCCGGGGACTTCGCAGTTTCATCCGGGAATCAGAAATATCCATCTGATGGGGAAGTATCAGGGGACATGACAGATGTAGTGCTCGAGGGTTCACAAAGTTCATCCGGGGACTTCGTAGTTTCATCCGAGAATCAGGAATATCGATCTGATGGTGAAGCGTCAAGGAACATGACAGATGTGGTGCTCAAGGGTTCTCAGAGTTCATTCGGGGACCTCACAGTTTCATCCGGGAATCAGAAGCATTCATCTGATGGTGAAGCATCAAGGGACATGACAGATGTGGAACTGCAGAGCTCACAAAGTTCATCCGGGAATCAGGAATATTCATCTGAAGGCAAAGCATCAAGGGACATTACAGGTGTTGTGCTCGAGGATTCACAAAGTTTGTCTGAGGATTTCGCAGGTTCATCCGGGAATCAGAAACATTCATCTGATGGTGAATCATCAAGGGACGTGACAGATGTTGTGCTCGAGGGTTTACAAAGTTCGTTCGGGAATTTCGCAGTTGCATCCGGGAATCAGAAACATTCATGTGATGGTGAAGCATCAAGGGACATGACAGATGTGGTGTTGGAGGGTTCACAAAGCTCATCCGGGGACTTTGCAGTTTCATCCGGGATTCGGAAACATTCATCAGATGGTGAAGCATCAAGGGCCAAAGCAGATGTGGAACTGGAGGGTTCACAAAGCTCACCCAGGAATTTCACAGATTCATGCGAGAATCAGAAATACTTGTCAGAGGGCACAAAGTGTTCATCAAGGGACAAGACAGATGTGGTACTGACGGGCTCAGAAGGGATTCCCACAGTTTCATCCAAGGATCCAAAAGATTCATCCGGGAATCAAGAACATTCGTCAGCGGTCAAAGTGGATTCATCAAGGGATATGACAGTGGTAATGGACGACTCGCAAAGTTCACCCGGGAATCTGAAAGACTCATCATCAGAACCTTGCTCTCAAGAACATTCGTCAGCGATCATAGTGGATTTATCAGGGGATATGACAGTGGTAATGGAGGACTCACAAAGTTCACCCGGGAATCTGAAAGACTCATCATCAGAACCTTGCTCTGCCAGAGTTGACAACGGCGATCTCTCAATGCTGGATGGCGGTTCGAGCCACGTGAAGGCAAGTTTGGAGAATGAGGATGTAAATTCTTCTAAGACCACGAAGGCGTCCGTGTCCGGTTGTAACACGGAAGTTAATGGCGGTGTTGATTACGGGTGCCGTGACGCAATGTCCGACACCAAACACGTTAAGAATGGAGACATTGCCCTGGACGAACACGGACACACGGGAAACTACTTTGCCGATTTGCAAACTAAGGGTTTTCGTGAAGTTAGTTTGGTCAGAGACTACCTCGAACCGATTGACGAGGGTAAGAACGCCTCTGTAGACGACATAGAAACAATCCGTGCGGAAAGAGAACAGGCGAGCATTTCTCCCTCTTGCTCAGAACAGAATCTTGGCGAATCTGAGAATTCTCTTGATCTTAACAGAGATTCTAATGAAAACAGGTCGTTACATCAGTGTAGCTTCTACAAAGTGGTTTCTCCACACATGCTCAAGATTGTGCTGAGGATGTGCGAGGGTTCGAGCCAAGAGGAGGAGGTAGCCACGACGAACGAACTAAGCTCTATCTGTCTAAGTGGGGTGCACCTCAATTGGGTGAACGGGTCGTGGAATGTCGTGGATAAGAATGGTATGGGTGAAGGGAGGGGGGTAGAGCCATTAGAAGGGGAACGATTTCATTTGAAATATGGAGTCACTGCTGTATTCCAAAAACAGCTAAGAATGTGGAGAATTCTGTACTCCAATGAAAGTGATAGAAAACAAGAACTCGAAACAGAATGTTCCCTTGAAGACAACTTAACGTCGTCATTGAGTGTATCACCGTGTCCTGGCACGCCAGATTCAGCCACGTTTGATGTCCGGGAACCTCAGCCCACAATTTCTGGGCCTGGAGGATTCGTTGTTTCTGAAGATGAAGGGCAACTTCAGTCTTGTGATTCTATTTCCCAGGTGGAGAAAGAATTGCGTCACGTGGTAGTAGAAATATTCAAACACACAAAGACAAGAACGCACAGCGCCTTAGATAGCAGCAAGTACGAAGTAGTAGAAGATATCATTTGTCGACAGCTATGCAGCGCTCTGGAGAAACTTATGTTATCCCGGTTTAGTAGAAAGCTTTTTTATCGTCACAACCTTTTGGATGTCTTAAAAGAGTTTCAAGGTACTTCGAACGAAGTGATGGCTATTGTTACTCGCCTCAGCAAGCTACGTTTGGGTAGCGACCGACTGACGTTACGATTTTTTGTTTGCGAATGCCTGAATATGCAGAAAGATACTCTGGCTGTATGGATGGAGCATGTCTTAGAAGGGAAGAAGCACCTGGAAAAATACTACGAGAATGATTCTTACATTCTTCACTTGCTACCTGAAGCTAGGAGAAATATTGTGTCGGAACTGAATCGCCTTAGTAACTTGCATTTCAGGCTTTACTTCCCCGACAAGTTCCTGCGAGACATAAGCCGACGAACGGAGGCAACGTTTGCATTTGAGTGAGTATAGCGGACTGCAGAATTCTGGGTAAAGACCAGTCATCCAATTGTTTACTGAGGAAAGCATCCGGGAATTATGTCAGTCCGACAGATCTATTGTCCGACCTAAGAAAAAGTGTAATTCAAGTATGGTCGAGTATATGAAAGACTGTTTTAAGTTAGAAATAAAATAAATGTTTTGCCACACGAACTGTTCGATGTTTTATTTTTTTATCCGACCAAAAGAAGCAGAACCATTGGGCGGCCACTTGTACCAATTCCAGCTTTATCGCATTTTTCTCGAGCAATTTTTGTGCTGTACTCAGGAGTAAAATTTTGTGCAAGCGCCGAAGACGCGAGCTGTTGGGTGTGTGTGTGTGTGTGTGTGTGTGGGGGGGGGGGGGGGGGGGGGCGCAAAATTCTTTTTCTTGTTATTTATTGACTTTATTTTCTTTGTGCGTGTGTTTCTGATCACAATGACGTAGATCACACAGGCAAAACATGGATCACACAAGCAAAACTCTGGATTTTGAAGCAATGATAAAAATTGTCCCATGGGCCGTTTTTAGTGAAAGGTCTGCAAACTATTGTAATGGAAAGAAAGTCAAGGTAGAAAAAGACGAATTTCACAAGTATAAGGAAGCTACGGCTGTTAATGGGGGTGGGGTGGGGAGGGCTGAGAAGAATATTAGTTAAGTTGTAAATTTTGCAGTCTTTATATAATCTTGTTGATAATGTCATATCCTGTGGCCTTTCTGAATCTTAGAGTACCAGTTTTCAGAAACAGACTGACAAATTAATCATGTGTGTTTAGGTCAGTGTAGAGAAAATGGGCTCAGGTGATTGATTTGCTTGGGTTCAGACTTTCAATTCTCCCAACACTAGTCATATTTCAGATTCTCATCAGTTTGATACTGGACAGTACATGTCAGTGGGGTACAATTCTCTCATTGTATTCTGGAGTTGGATGTTTCTTCACATAGTTCTGCAGATAAGTGCATGTCAGCTTTACTTTGAAGTCTTTTTCCACAGCAAAATCCAGTGCTGCCTGAGGAAGGAATGACCCAAAAAGTGAAGATGTACAAATGTACATTGGGCATCCAATACAACATTGTGAGGGGCTTAAAGTGCCAAAAGTTCAAGATTCTAGATCTTCCAGGGTCATGCCTCCCTGGAATAGCATTTTCTGTATAATTTTCAGGAAATTTTTTTGAGCAAGTACTGTATGTAGCTTTTTACAAATTTCTTGAAAAGTGGTAGGATTAGCTTGTGAATTAATTTGTATTCAGCAGGATAGCCTTCAATGTGTTGGGACATGTTCTGTTGTGCAGGTAGTGGTTATACCCAATCATATTAATCACCTTTTCACTCACAAGTTATACAAATTCTCCCAGCTTCTCAAGAAGAAAATGTTTGAGTGATGTAGTGAGAATGTGATAACTATTAGTTTGATCAGCTTTTATCTGAGCAAGCTACCAAGAGCCAATTTCTCTGTTCAGTATGTTATATCTCTGGCAAGAAAGTAAAGGAGCAAATTGAAGTTGATCATTCTTGGGAGTGAATTAGGGTTAAACATGGGAAATAGAGCGCTAGGCATTCAGTGGGAGACAGCTGGCTTTGGGGAAATGTAAAATACAACAGTTTTTATTGGCCCTTGGAAAACACAGAAATTATAACGATCCTGCAAAATGACTACAGACTACAACACAGTACCTTGGCGAGGTGACCAGCGATTCCTTTACCTCGGAGCTCCACTGGCACGCCAGTGTGGTACATGTTTAATGTATTGCTACCCTCCTCCTCATACTGTAGCTTGGCTTTTTCTGGGTAATAAAGGGGCTTATACAGTTAAATATGTACTCTTGTGCATTCTGAATTAAGAGCTTAAACCTGAGCTCATAATAAAACACAAATTTGTATGAACTATTAATGGGAAGATTTTGAAATCTTAAAAATATCTCAATGACATGTCTGAGGCAAGATGTGAGGCTGAAGTTATACACGGGTCAGACTATCGACTGACTCTCTGCCAACACAATGTCAAGGGATGTCAGGCTAACAGTCTGTGACTTCTTTTCTTTTTGACATCAACATCTCTCAATATATCAAGAAAAGAAACAAAACAGTTGTATGTTAATATGTCCATTCAAATGCTATTGTAAATGGAGGTTCGATCTTCTTTTCGCATTCACAGTACCAAAACTCCCATTTTAGTACATTTCACAATTTAAGCCTTGAGGGTGTCGGAAAGCCTGCAGAGTCCGAAGTGTTATTATGCAATAGTCGACGAAAAAGAGATTCCATAAAATCTCCAATAGCAAGTTTTATAACATAATCTGGCCGGTAGTAAGGGTAAACTATATCCTGCAATCAGTGGTTTTTCCTATGTAAACTAGCCTAAAATCTGCTGATTCACACTGAAGACACTGAACTGCTTGAATGACATGGTCAATTTGCAAAATTTCAGTCAGCATACCATTTCCTAGTGCAATGTAAAATTCTTTTGCGCTCGTGTCGTGTAACACTTTATATGAGTTCATCCCTGTATATGATAGCAGCCTCTGGGATAATCGGTACATTACACCACCTCGACAAAACCAATGCAGTCAGTCCGCCATCATTGCCTCCCTTCCAAACAACAAATTGAGGAAGCTTGGGAACAAGGGGTTTTTCGCTTCCTCCCATTCCCGTTTCCGGTTCGAAGGACAATGGCAGGCCTGGCTACCTGCAAGATAATGGCGGCGAAAATCAGAAGAAGAATGTCGTGAGAAACGTCTTTTTCTTGATGACGTTACGACCGGGGATTGACACTAAAACTAAGCCACTGTTATGTCTAATAATCTCCCGACATGGCAGTGGTCGATTTGTAAGCTAATATGGCTTATTTGCTTCTGGAATCACGTGTTTTGCCTTGGTGAAGAAGAACTGCTACGATTCGCGAATGGAACTTCGTCAGGATATACGTCGTCTTGGGCGATAAAAATCACAGGAAAACGATCCCAAAACACAACAGAGCTACATCTGTTGGCAGATCGCATAGCGTTTGAGTCAGGTGTCATCAACAGAGGACAGATTGGCGGCCTCACGGGACACTATCTCTTCGTTCATCCGACTTTTGACAATGACACTTCGGTGGTTCACTTCAACGATTTTGAATTACAGGAAACCAGAAAGAAGATTACTCGCACACTAGCTAACCACCCCGAAATTCAGTGGTCGAGACAGGAAGTAGTGCGTAATCGATACAAGAGAAGCCTACAATTTAAAGATCAGTATTTTCCAAGTCAATGGCATCTGGTAAGGCATTATTTATTTATTCTTTATACAAAGCTATGTTAAAGAGATCGCTCGAAAGGTGTCACTGTATTTGATGTTAAAAAGTAGGAGATAATACTTGTACCTTTCTTTCTAATTCTAATTCTCGAGAGATCAAGACGTTGCTATGCAGGCCCCGCAGAATCAAATCCGTAGCCGACACAAAGTAGCGGCACGTCTGCTTTGTTTTTGTTTGTCACCAGCCCCACAATTAATCCCACGTTTGTTCTTTGAGTGGCAGCGATATATTTTCTCGCACACTATGAATTTATCGTAAGGGCATTCTAGAGAGCGTAATATTCTAAAATTAAGCGTCAGCACGATCAAACTCAGTCGATTTTATTTTATGAAATGTTGTAGTTTGAACATTTATAGGAATCAAAAAGCAATTATCTTAATTGTTTCAAATCGCAGTCTGCCTTTTAAAGCAGCCTGCCAGTATCTCTTGTTTTCTACCTCAGCAAAACATTTATGTAATGTAATAATTATTTAAATTTAAGTGGATTTTTCCTAAGGTATGTAAGTTGGCTATAGCAACCCGGTTGCTTGTAGAAAAGATAGTGCTGTACTTGTCTGGCAACATATTTCTCGTGGCTCCAAAAAATCTATCCTGGTCCTAATAGTTGTGCAGCAGTTGAAATGTGAAAGTCTGTGGATGGCTGGGAGAAACTGGGCATGAGCTTGGCATTGGGGACGGGTTGAGATTGGAGCATACAACTTTCCAGGGGGTCCACATACTCCCCCAGAAAACTTAAAATCTAGTTTCCCTGGAACGACAGTTTCTTCATTTTCAGGGTATTCATGCTTTTCAAATGGCGTGCAAACCAGCTTTCTTGAATCGCTTGGGTTCGCTAAATACTGCATAGAACAAACTGGTCTACTAGAGTAGATTTACTTATTACTATTCATTTATGCTGTCTCTCAAAAGAAGCTTGTCTCGGTAACGTAACGGTAGTTCTTTTTTAATGAGTAAAGGCAGTCAATGATTGTTTTGCTAATCATTTATGTATTTCTGGGATAAAACGACCCATTTTCCAATTTTTTTGAGGTCGTCTTGCAACAACAACAAAATAGGTGTGCATCAGTCATAAAATGCATATTCTTGACTCGCAACCAATCCCTGGAGATTGATAATACAAAGACATTGTATCCATGTTGGTGCCAAGTACAATAGGAGATAAGGAGTAATCTTTTGTTAAAGTTCCACCAACATGGCCACCATAACGTCACGTACAAGTGAAGAATTGGGTGGCGCTGTATTATAAATTATCTTTATATACAGACATCGCATTTCACGCAAAAGGCTGTGCACAATGAACTCCCTCAAAGCGGACACCACTGTAAATGGACATCCTCTAAGGCAGACATGATTGTGTGGTCTAGGCCGAATTTCACTGTTCTCTGTACCTAAACTCTCTTGAAAGCGGACACCTTAGCTCTCTAAGGCGGACATGATTGCGTGGTCTAGGCCGAGTTTCACTGTTCTCTGTACCCAACCTCTCTTGAAAGCGGACACCTTAGCTCTCTAAGGCGGACAGCGCACACTTTTCAGCAAACAATTGCTTACAAATGCCTCTCAGAGCGGAAATTAGGAATGCGACAATGACTTTTACAAAATAATACAGACAGATCAGAGAAAAGTCTTTACGGCCGCGACGTACAATGAATTTCAGTCACAGATACAGACAGGTCAGAGATCTGTACAGTAGAACTAATTGAGCCATTGCTCAGCATGAAATGAGACTTTCGAGGCTGTAAACATATTTGCTCTATTAAGGTTTTTGCTCAATTGTGAAGTCATGAATCATTTCTGGTGTCAGCTTACATCAGTTCTCAAAAGGGCACAGGCAGCTCTCCAAGGCGCCAGTGAAAGATATTCCGGAGGATGCCTGTCTTATATGGAGTTCACTGTATTATATTTTGTAGAGCTGCCTATACGCATTTTACCGAATGTCTGCGTCCGTAAAGTACGCATTTTCAAACGTTTCTTGCCTTTTCAGTTGTTTATCTACAAATACTGATGTTCATTTAACTTCAAAATTCAACTTTAGTTGCTCACGAAAAAAGCAGTTACGCTTAGTAGACTCTGTATGAAGATTTTACTGTGCATATTTTTTATTTGTTTACGCCCTTTTGGGAATCGTCCTTTTGAGCTTGCCTTATGTATGTTGTTTTTGACATATTTAAGAGTTTTGAATGCATTTGTTTCAGAACAACTTGCGTTCCATTGGTCATGACATTAATGTGACTGGAGTGTGGGAACAAAATATCACTGGAAAAGGAGTAGTTGTGTCTGTAATTGATGACGGTAAGTTATCAGGAAGCGAAATAGTAAATTGACCTAATTGTCACTCATACAAACCTTGCTTGAATAATCGAAAATTTATCTTCATGTTCTCTGCATCATAAAATTCGTTTTATCTCTAATAGGTGTGGAGTGGACAAATCCAGACATCTTGGACAATTATGTAAGTACCCTATTTGTTCGATTTATTGAAGGAAATTAAGAAGTTTGAAAAAAACTATGACGCCTGATTTTGCCCTTGAAGATTCGAGGTCAGGCCGGTTTGTCATGTTTCAGTTTGTGTTTCAGTTTCCCGATGGCAGCTGGGACATCAACTCCAATGATCCGGACCCAATGCCCCGGGCAGATGAGGCCGGACTTAACCATCACGGCACAAGGTTTGCGCTTAGACGATTAACATTAAATAATTCTGTTGAGTGGGAATTTAAAAAGAAGAGAATAATAAAGTTTGATGCCACTGTCGTCAGGCTGGCGGGCGCGTGCTTCACGCAAAATACACGCGGCACTGTCCAATCAGATTGCGCTTACTGTCTACCTATCTATGGAAAACAAGCTCTAAGGATAACTAGATTGACTGCGTCGGCGTGGAAAAATAGATACGTATAACTTGAATCGATTCAGGGTCGCTGCTCAGACGAAGGGCTAGCGCTTGAAACGTCAGCTTTAAACTCTTTCACGGCGTCCAGCTTTCACACATCGACCCCGAATCGATTCAAGTTATACGTTTATATCTACACTGCTTTGTCGGTTAATACATGTCTGAGCAGGAGTAAAGTGTAAACATCAGGTGATCACTCTGCCACTAGCACTACTTTAATAACGTTTGATATGTTTAGTTATTTTCAGTGCGGATTAACCGCAGGATTTATTTGAACCATCGCTCTACGGATTTTTTCTTTGCTAATTTCACAGATGTGCGGGGGAGATTGCTGCTGTCCCAAACACGTACTGTGCGGTTGGCGTCGCGTACGGAGCCAAAGTCTCGGGTATGTACTGTATGATACCATGGACTGTGCTGTCCAGTAACGTCACGTGATGTCCAGTAGTGTCACGTGGTGTCCAATAGCGTCGCGTGGTATCCAGTATAGTGTAACTTAGTATCCAGTATCGTCATGTGGTGTCCATAGTGTCACGTGGCGTCTATTAGCGTCACGTGGTGTTCAGTAATGTCACGTGGTATTTAGTAGCATCACGTGGTGGCCAATAGTGTCACATGGCGTCCAGTAGTATCATGGCCTGGCGTCTCGTCTTGCCCAGGCTGGAGGGTCGGAATTATTTGCGTTGGTAAACTGGATCCCGTCGTATGACTGCTGCTTGACCTGAAGGGGCATTGTACGGCATCACGTGGCGTCACGTGTCGTTGTAGGGCGTGGCGTAGAAGGGTGTGTTTCCACGTGGCGAGGTGGAAAATGCTCACTTTCTGTTTTATTTTCTTCCCTCACTTTTCTTGATATTTTCTTTGTAGGTGTTCGTATTCTAGATGGCCCCATGACCGACAGTTTGGAAGCCATGGCCTTCAACACCAAATTGCACGTGAACGACATTTACAGCTGCAGCTGGGGCCCAGACGACAACGGGAAGACGGTGGACGGACCTCATCAACTGGCACAGGTTGAGCAAACTAAATGTTTCTTCCTTGCTCCTCTTGTGTTGCTGTCTCATGCTTCATTTCTTTTCCTCTCACAATTTAAAACTAAGACTGCGGTAAACAGCCAATTAGTGTTGTAACGTATTTTTCTTTTTTCTTTTTAACTATCTACTACTTTCTCATTCTTGTTCGTGGTCGTTCCTGTATGTATTTTTTTTAATAATTTCCCCCTTCTCCTTCTTGCTCTTTTTCCCGATTTTTGTTCCTCCTTTTCTGCGCTCTTTTCTTTATTTTTGTTCTCGGTCTCTTTTGCATTTTCTATCTCCTCATCTTTATCTCTTTTGTCCAGGCTGCCTTGGCTCATGGCGTGTTAGCTGGACGTCAAGGATACGGCAGCATTTTTGTCGTCGCGTCGGGAAATGGAGGTCATTTTAAGGATAACTGCAATTTTGATGGTTATGCTAACTCGATCTACACCGTAACAATAGGTAAGGAACAGGAACGGACGGACCATTCAATGACCATTCAAGCTATCGTTGAGTGCAGTGAGCTCGATTGAATTTCTAGTCGGACCTGGAATTGTACGAAATGCCGTTTTGCGTAGGTTTGGCCAGGACCGACATATAGAGGGCAATGTTTAGCGGGAATAAGGCGAGGCAAGACAGAAAGTTTGGAATGGCTGACATTACTCCAACCGTATACAGAATATAATAATGCATCTACCGGACAGGCAGACTTAAATATGAACTTACCAACACTGCTGTCTTATAGTTTGTTTCACCTTTTTCCCTATAATTCATTCTTGTATGGGCTGCTTGCACGAAACTGGCACGAGCTTCAAAACGAGGCTGACCTGGCAAAACTAGGAAGTAACCTTGGAAATTTGTGCATGCAACTCCCCAAATGAAACATGTGCATCTCCTCTGAGGACACCTTTGTGCTTTAAAGCGATAGGAAACTTTCTTGTTCCATGTCTGGCGAATTTCGTGCCAGGTTAGCCTCGCTCTGAATCCAAGATGGCGGCACCGTGCAATGAGCGAATTCACTTTCTTGTCAGGAGCGGTAGATGAACTGGGAGACATGCCGTATTATGCCGAACACTGCGCCGCCATGTTAGCAGTGACCTTTAGCAGTGGCAAGGGACTGCAGAGGAACATTGTATGTAATAATAATCGTTATACTGATTTTTTTATGAAGTAGGGGGAATCTGTGACCCAGGATTCAAATTTTTAAGCTTCCTAAAGCCTGGTCCTCACTAGTGCATAAGAACTATATTAAGGGACTTGATCAGGTCAGTAAGTAATATAAGGCGTTATGACGCAGTTAAGAAATATCTGAACATAGCACATGTGCTTTAACTCTAAAAGTACTTAAAAATATATGACGTAAAAGCAAAAATCCCTTCACTGTAAGTATTAGATGAAGATTTAATCTTAAATTCTTGTATAATTCAATCGGTTTCACCAAAAAAATTGAGTAAAATGGGAAATTGTTGTGTTGGTCATTGAATTCTATGGTGATAGAAGTTTGAACCTGCAACGTTTGGCTGAAATCACTACTTGTTATGATGTGATATTTTTTATTAATAATGAGCAGAGTTTTGCTACTGCAAATACCTTGAGTACAAGCACAAGCATACATAAGGATCAAACACGTTCGTCCCTTATGGTTATGATTATGTTGCCACTGGGGATCAGGCTTGAGAGGGAGAGTGAAGAACCTACTGTTACTCAGACTGTTGCCTAATTCTCACTCAGGTGACCACAGATTGGCGTTTGGGGACTGGTACGGGCTGCACAGATAAACACACTGGAACGTCGGCAGCAGCGCCGCTGGCCGCTGGAATGGTGGCGCTTATGTTTGAAGCGAGGTTGGTTTGGCCACGTGGTATCTTATATATAAGGACAGTTTTGGAAACAATGTGTTTTCTCAGTTGACTAATTCTATTGTTGTATTAGGTTCTGTAAATCGTACACTGGATCTATTCAAAACTCAGGACACCGTCGTCTTGAATCTTGTGACATGATGCGATTTGCTCGTATTATCACAAAACAAGCAGAAGACAGTAACACTTTTGTTGTGTAACATTACTGGAAACCGTTCAGAGCCTAGATTACAGTTCATTTCTTGCGGATGAATTATAATACACATTGCTCATTTTTGTTGTTGTCTTCCTGTAGACCTTGCTTAACTTGGCGAGACGTACAGCACATCATCGCGATTACTGCGGTCAAGGTAAACATGAGAAAAAGTGCAGGCCCCGCTTTAGTTTTGTGCAATTGCCGCTGACTTTAATATAAGGTGGTCGCACGGTCGAAATCCGCACCTCTGTGGTGCTGTATCTACCCGTTTGTTTGTTTGCCCTTTTCTTCTCGCCTCTGTTTCTCAGTTGTTCGCCTTTTTATTGTTGGTTATTGTTTCTCATTCCTTCTTTCTTGATTTATTTAGTTCTTTTTTTTTTTTCAGCACGAAGTAGATAATGACGATTACCACACAAACGACGCGGGGTATCATCACAGCCACAAGTACGGCTTTGGTTTGTTAGACTCCTGGAGACTCGTTACAACTGCACAGGTAAGTGACTTCATCCTTAATTGTGACGTCGTTGAGTGAGAGCGACGTCACCAAGTCTATGCTGAGCGCTGCTACAATGTGTCAGGGACCTTTATGGTTGGCAATAAAAAATGCCGGCCAAACGGGAAAAAGGTTTCTTAGTAATCCCTGTGTTTTAGCGAGAATAAAGATTGTCTTAATAGTATTTATCTTCGATGTACTAAAATAACTAGTCAATGCTAATTTCGTAGATGCTAGCCATGTCTCGAAGAAAATGCGGTAAAGGCGCACAAACACGGGAGAGCACGATGACACGAACATGACGTACATTCTTTGTATTCTGTAATTAAGTCGTTTTTTATTGCCCTCGCTGGGAACTGTTTGCGTTTTTCTTAATTCCGATTGGCTTTCACTAGGTATGGGAGACGGTACCGTGGATGACGTCATGGTCTACACCCGTCATTCCGGTTCATCGGGATATTCCTACCTCGACCAATCAGCTGATAGAAAAGTACTTTGGTAAGTGGCTATTCACGCCGTGTGCACAATGTTACTTTACCAGTTTCTACCAAATCTGTCGTTATTCTTTTTATATGTTCAGTTGAAACCTCAAGGTGTGATGGCCCACTCTCATCGAGTGTATTGTAATGACGGTGTTGTTGTTGTTGTTGTTGTTGTTGTTGTTGAGCAGAGTTTGTATTTCTTTTTGCGGGGATCAGTTTAATTTTGTCAGATTAACATCAATCAATCAATCAATGCCTTTATTTAAACACGATAATGTTTAAAGCTTACAGCTTGTGGGTCGTGTATAAATTAATAATAAATGTACATGAAATAATATAGTTGTAAAATTTCTAACTTATCTATAAAACTCCTAAATACTAAATAGATTTACTTTCTAAATATCCTTAAAATACCCCGTCTCCCTGCCGATGCTAGTTGTTTGTGCTGTGGTGTTATAATTGAAACTTGAAATACATTTCAGGGAAATGTGTGATTACAGGGTAAAGATTAATGTGTAATTGATATCCCACGTTACTTTTCCAGTTCCCAAGAACGAAGGATCTGGATTAATTACGCTTGAACATGTCACAGTTACAGTGAGTACTTCTTGGCCCTATATTTGCTTTAGTCCGTATTTGTAGCCGTAGATTCGTCTGTTTGTTTGTTTGTTGTTGTTGTTGCTAGTTTGGGATAAAACGTTAACATACAATGGATATTATGTGAGAACTAGCGGGACCTCTGTAAAATACGGGGAACACTCTTTAGCTATTTGTTCAAAAATACGAGCGAGTGGTGTATTTTTTTACTGCTATCGGTGTTCATGCAAATTTAGGGCTGACAAACTTGCTTGGAGTTTCGAACCTCAGCTAAAAGTAATGGTCCCTACTTTGGTTCTGCTGTAGAATGCGAGTCCATGTAAGAGCTCGATGTATTGTTGGCCTGAGTCGGCGTTGTACATAGTAGTACATATTAGACGGTAACCACGAAATGTTGGCGAGGATATGTTCTGAAATGGCCAATGGTAGTGTTGGTGGAAAAACACGAATTTTGTCAGATGAGAAGGAAATGTGGACGTTAATGAAAGCCGCGAGGAATTACTTAGGTGACGCCACAGCAAAAGCTGTGCTTGACAATCTCGTTTCGCTTTTCTGTAGGTGAACATCCAGCATCGTTCCCGTGGTAACCTGATGGTGAGCCTTGTGTCTCCCGGTGGAACAACGTCACGCTTGGCAACTGCTCGTCAACACGACCGGTGAGTGTCAGGCGGTTTCCGCAGCCTTTGTGAGAAAATTATTATCAACTTTTCGACTGTATTTACCAGGTCCCCAGACGGGTTCGTAGAATGGACTTTCTCGACCGTGAGGTGCTGGGGCGAGACACCCCATGGAACGTGGCAGTTAATAACTGACGACAAAGGTAGGGACTACTGATGTCAAGCAAGGGTGATACCTCGGAATTACGTTTTTGACGTCACTTACGTTGGTCAGCGTTTGTCACCATTGTAGCTCTGTCCAACTTGAGGTAAAATTCACCTCGTGTACAAGGCCCTGTTTTCTTGCGCACAATTTTGTTGGCAGAATCACCATTATCGATGAAAGCGTTTGTGTTACGTTAGTGTCTGTTTGATGAGATTCTTAGGGTTTTGTTAGTACTTATGTAAGTGATATTGTTTGCCGGTTCAAAACGTGAACATTTTGTAATGCAATCGTGTGCTTTCTTTGCTCATTTTCAGGGCTTGACGAGTTTAGAGGTCATTTACAGGACTGGAAGCTCTCATTTTATGGTTCATCTTTAACTCCTGACCAGATTCGGGAGAGAAAAAAGTAAGAAGCGCTAATCACTGTCGAATTAACAGAGCGTGTCCTAATGAATTTTTTTTTGCCTTTTTATCATCGTCTTCCGTCTCATTCTATTTCTGTGTCACCCTTGTTGAAATCAGCCCTATCTCACGTGCATTAGACATTTAATTTATTGTAACCTATTTGATTCCAGACTCGTGGAAGAGGCTGCAAGTGGTCGGTACTTACGAGACAAGAAGAAAATACCACCATGTCCCCCTCGGTCGCCACTGTACAACAGAGAAGATGTCTTGTCTGAAAGGACTCTCAAGGTACGAAATGTGAAAAATAGTCATTTCAAGTATACCAACTGCTTTAGGCTTGTCAGTGAGACAGAGGCCTATTTATTGATATACTGTAGTGATTGGTAGTATCTGAATTGGCTTGTATGTGTCCAACGTGTCTCCAAGAAGCCTTGACAGAAGCATTAAATTATGCGTTCTTTATTTTTGTTCTGGTTCTTCTTAGCTTCTTTTGCTCTTTGGTGGCTTCTGCTTCTTGGTTGCTGTTTACTACACTGTTGACGTCATCTTTGATAACGAGGATGATGACGCAACACCTACTTTGTCATCACCTGATGTCGAGGCGGCCGACAGCAGTCCTCTGCTGCCAAAGAAAATGGCGCAAGAGAATCAACTGCGATTGAGGTGAGCACTAGAAAGAGGTTAAACCTTTCACTCCCAGGTTCAAAATGCAGATTCTCCCAACCGTTTAAGAGCAAAATGTATGAGTAATGTAGTGAGAAGTGATAGTTCAATCAGCTCTTGTCTCAGCAAGATATCAAAAGCCAAGTTTCCCCCACTGTATCATATGTTTCTGGTGAGAAACTGTAGGAGAAAATCGAAGTAGATCACTATTGGGAGTGAAATGTAAATTACTGAGTGAATGAGTGAGTGAGTGAGTGAGTAATTGAGTGAATGAATGAATAGATACCGAGTGAATTTGCGTAATTTAGTTTTATGTGATTGGGTAATGTATGATTGAGTGAGTATATGAGTTATTGAGTGGATGGTGAGGAAGGGAGCGTTTATGAGTGAGTATAGGCGTTAGTGTGTTAGTGAGTGATTGAGTTTAAATGGGAAGAGAGCGGTTGAATTAATATGTAATTATAGGAGTGGGTGTAGTGGAGAATGATTGATTGATTGATTGAGTGAGTGAGTGAGTGAGTGAGTGCTTTATCAGACACTCACTTATCCAAGTACCCGGATAAGCGAGAAGACTAACAAGCGAGTCTGAAAGGTGCTTTAAACAATGATTGAGAACAACAACACAACCTGATAAATTGATTTAGTATGACGTCCTGACTTCGTGTCTTTTTTTATTTTATAGTCATTTACTTGAAAGAGGTGCCAAGGAACGCAAACCGAACGGAGCCTCTACCAAAGCTCTAAACAGAAGCTCCCGCCCAGACCATCAACAACATGTCCCCTCTCCAGTCGATGAGCAAAGACGAGTTGAGGAATTTGAGAAGCGACTTCGTTATGCCATGGAGCAGAGTTTATTACTCCAAGCGACCCACCTTAGTGAACTAGAACAGTTTGAGAGAGATCTAAGAGTTGCAGAAGAGGAAAGTTACCTGTCGCATCTCTTACGAGGGAGTCGGACTTCAACGCAAAACAAGAAGATTGATGCGAGACCACTCAAGGGGATTCTTAAAAAGAAGTCCAGGTCAGGAAACTTTGGTTGGCCGTCTAGTAGCCCGAGTGCAATTTAGCAGAGAGCTAGTGAGGCATGGGGGTCTGAACGAAAAAGAGAGAGGGAAAAAAAAGAAAAGAAATGAAAACTGATGGCGTAATGTGCTTGTAAGAAAAGAAACAGCGAGAGACGAAATATCTTTAAGAGGAAGGAAAGAAGAGGGGGGAAGACGCTCATATGCCTATAGACAAACGCTGAAATAGAGTTAGGAAAATAGAGAAAGAAACAAGAAAATATGCGATCAATCATTTAGATATAGATAATCAATCATCTAGACATAGATAAATATTTAAACTCTGACTTTTACCTAAAGTCTTGACTGCAAACCTTATTTCAACAGCAAAGTACCCAGATAGCCAATGGGGCTGTGCAAACAGAAGGCAATTTCGCCGGCTCACAGAAAGCAATATCCAGGCAGGGCATCACGAGGCCTTTGTTAAACAGAGGAAGTATGCTGTCTTCGTACGTGCAGCACGCGCGCATGAACTTTGTGCGCTCACATGCAGCTTACAAGTGTGGACACGAAATGACCCGCCCATTGGATAAGCTCAGCACTGAGCCTTGATTGAAACGAGAGATTAGTGCACCAGCAGCAGCAGCAACAGCAACAACGACGACGACGACAACTACTTCGCTTCATTTGTACTTGCAATCATCACAAGGGTTACAATCACTGTGTTAAGTTGCTGGTGTTACACTGGTTTATTTAGTGCAGCGGCGACTTGTAACATTTACGTTGTTACACTAAAAGTCGTCCAGTGGTGTAACCTCAGCCTTGAAATTAAGCTTCTACATACGAATGTTCGTTATTTATACGAAGTATTTATATTTATATCATACATAGTTTTTACTCCCATGCACCTTTAATAAATACAAGGGATAAATATTATTGCCTTACTGAACGATTCATTGTCCTGTAAATTGTGTTCTACGCGAAATCTAATTCAGAAATTTTGTGAAAAGTTCAGTATTTCAGAAAAGTATTTTTGTGACGTCAACACTTTACCACTATTCCTGTAGCAGCAGAATATACTTGCGCACCCATTCCCAAGAACGGGTGATGACTTCACACTTTGATGCTCTTCCAAGAAAACTCCGCCCACTGATGCTGAATATGTTCCAAGAACGGCAAAAGGAGACTAAAATGACATGGTCTAATATATGCCACTCCTTACCCCCCCCCCCCCCCCCCCCCCCCCCCCCCCCCCACAGACAGTTTTTTCGCAATATGCTACTTTCACACGTTCACATCACTGCAGGACCGGGAGTACTATTCGGCTACTGCGCGTGACATTGACAGTTCACGCGCCCTGGATCATTTGAGCCAGCGTCGACCTTGTTTCCAGGGCCCTCGCTAACTCGGCTGGCAACTACTTTGTCGATCACGAGAAAGTATTTTGTGTTGGTCCAGCTGAGCAAATAGATATGCCGGTTAGTGATCCATTCAAAGTGATCATTTTGGGAGACAGTGGAGTTGGGAAATCCACAATCGTTGCAACACATCTTGGAGAAAGGTTCAATCCGTGTTATATGCAAACGCGAGGTAAATATAAGACCAGTATAAAAGTTGTTGATTCTCAGAATTATATAAGTTGTGCAAATGTAATATAGAGCTAGTAGCTGATTAAGCGCGGTTTGGTGAACAGTTAAGGAAAAACTTACTATTTGCTTTGATTAAACCATGAAAGCTCGGACATGAATATGTGTTAAATTTTGCTAGCCGGTGTGGTTCAGACAAATTTATCCGTCAGAACTCCGAATCGTTCACACAGGGCTCGCTAGTCAATCACTAGTATTTGTTCGGCACGATTCGTGTGTGCTACATCAGATGTTATTAGGAGACTGTACATTTTGTACATCTGAATATAAGTACAGCACATTTGAGTGACTGTAGTTTCAAAGGCAATGTACATAGCTGAAGGATGATGAACTCATTATATCTACAAGCTTATATATTATTCCTACCTCTACATCACCCTTTTCTACACAATATAGTGCTTCCCCTCGACACTTCATGAGTGCTCTTACAATTTCCCAATTTTAACTTGTATATCTGATAATCTGATAAACTAAAAATGATTTTGTATTCTTTCTTACACAGAGAGAATGATTAAACGGATACAAGTACTTGTAAATCGAAGAAAAGTAAATTTACAAATATGGTGAGTGTGAACAGTATTAGAAGTACTGGCTGAGTATTACCTGAGTGTTCACATTGTTGTACAACAATTTTCAGGTATATTAAATATGGACAGAGCAATGAGCTAGATCATTCCAGTCATCATAAATGAGCACCTTTGCCTTTCAGGGTAATTTTTTGGAGTTTCACTCTCAGTCAGTGAATTAATTAGTGGTAAAACACAAGCATAAAGCAAGATTATAGTCATGCAAGATTAGAGCCATGTTTATAATACTCCCATGATTTTTCATTTGCTGCACAAGTCAAGTCCAGGGATTTTTCAATTCTTTTTTTCTAGGGATACTCCTGGAACAGATCAAAAAAGAACAATGACTGCTGCTTACATTCGTCAGGATATTAAGGTTTAGTAAATATGTTGTTTATCAATATTTATAGTAAAGTAGCTCTTCTAATAGATACGTATGTCTGACCCTTCGGGTCATATTATTTGCTTGCTCAAGGGCTGAAATCATGGTGAATGGACTGGGATCTCAGGCAGTAGTTTCTTTGCAATTTCCTCATTATAATCCTTCAGTTGAACAAAGTGTCCAGTATTTCACTGAAAAAATAAGGGACTGAATAGAGTGTCTTTCAGATTGTTAGCAGTGTAACCAGTGATATGAATCACTTTCATGCTGGCTTAATTGCAAATTTTAAAACAGTACTGGATTCATTTACTCTGTAGTAATTGTCAAAATGTCAAATAAAGTACCAGTTTTCAACCTCATTCCTGTGGGCCTTTAATAGAGACCAAAGTTCAGTTACAGAGAAACAAGAGTGAAAATTGACACGACCAAATCTGCATGCTGTCCACCTTAGAGAGGTGTCCGCCTGCTTAGAGAGGCGACGTCTGATTAGAGAGAGCCGACTGTAATACAGACTTTTACTGACTTTAGGGCGTAATTGTGGTTTTTGATGTCTCAAATGAGGATTCGTATTTTAATGTACAACACTGGATGAGAACAGTAAAGGAGGTGAGTAGATTTATTACTGGCTGTTTCCATTCTTTCATCATCTTTTAAAGTGTTTCACTGAATATGATGTGAATTGGATTGGTGGGGGAAAATACAGTACTGAGAAAGGGAATAAATGTGTAGTGGAGCTTCTATGGAACATAATAATGGAGAGAGTATTCAAAGGAGGGCAACAAAAAGGAAGCAGGTGGGGAGAGAAAGAGAAGTTGATATAAAGTAAGGGAAGGAAATTGGAAAGAACAATATAGGAGGGGTGAGGGAGGAGAGAAGGGAAGGAGAAAGATGGAATGGGATGGAGGGAGGGAGGGAAGGAGGGAAGGGAAGAGGAGTAGAAGTACTAAGAAAGGAATAGTGGGAAAGGAAAGGGGAAGGAAAGGAAAGGAAAAAAGAAACATAGGGAGAAGGAAGGACAGAGGGTTTGTCTTTAATTTAACTAATTTTATGTTGTTGTTTTAGTATTCGGGAGATGACTCGCTAAGTGTAGTATTCGTTGGAAATAAGGTGGACAAACCAAACAGAAAAGTTTCTGAGGAATCAGGTGTGCAGGTAAGACACAAGTGTCAGTTGTCATAGTGAGAATAAATTATTTTTTTATAGCTTACTATTGTTTTGGCACAATTGTTGGTGTTGTCACAGGGAATGTAAGTTGTAAGTAATTAAAGCAAACACTGTGGTCACACTAGAAAGTTAAATTACGATTTAGCTAAAATCTGTGTGTGACCACAAAAACTGCCCAGTGGGAGACCACATAAAGCGATGTTGTAAAAAGTGATA
This sequence comes from Plumapathes pennacea, assembly GCA_964036295.1. Classification (NCBI taxonomy): domain Eukaryota; kingdom Metazoa; phylum Cnidaria; class Anthozoa; order Antipatharia; family Myriopathidae; genus Plumapathes; species Plumapathes pennacea. The sequence continues at coordinate 5,730,144 of OZ038463.1, read as the reverse complement.
TCAAAGGCGAAGTTGAAAAAAATAAATGTCGTGCTAAATCTTCTCAAAAGTAGTAGATTTAAAAGGTGATTTATCCAGCTCTTGTTCCATCAACCAATATTGTACGTTTGATCAGACCAATGTCAGCCCCCCGTATTGATCGTAACCATGCACCACATCTCACTTTTTATCAGTTACTGCACTTTTTTTGCAACTTGTTCTCTTCAAGATGTCCAATCGACCTCAGTTTTAACTTTAACATTCCATTAGATTCGGGAAACACTATGATGCATGGATAACAGTTTGTTTGCCTATTTATATATCTCTTTTTGTTTGTTTGTTTCCAGTTGGCCCATCAGTACACAGTACGATACGTTGAAGCCAGTGCCAAATCAGGCCATAATATATCTAAGGTGAAGTATAATTGTACAAATACTGTACTAAGATTAAATGCAAGACATTTAATAGTAAATTGTACTGCACTGGCAAACGAGAGCAAAGTAAGACGATGGTGGCAAGGCAATAAATCAAATAGAAAAATATCTTCATTTTTTTCTTTGTAGTTCAACCCGTTTCACTCCCAAGAGTGATCAAGTTCAATTTTCTCCCTCAGTTTTGGCAGCACAAATATATCATACAGTAAGGAGAACTTGGCTTTTGATACCTTGCTCAGGTGAAAGCTGATTAAACTATTAATTCTAACTAGACATCACTCATACAATTTCCTAATAAAAAGTTGGGAGAATTTGCATTTTGAACTTGGGAGTGAAAGGGTTAAAGCCTAATGTTCCCACATATTAAGCGAACACAAACGCAAGCAACGCCTGTGTCCCAGCGGATTTGCACCCACCCCCATTTAAAATCATGCTACGCCTAGTGAAATATGAAGCCATGCTTGTTATTCCAGTGTCCACACGTCAAGCGCAACAAGCATAAACGCAGGCGCATTTCATTTTTTTGCCCTTGCTTTTTTAAGCTCGCGTTCAGCACGAAGTGCTGAAAAGCGAAGCTTCATGCGATCCAGTCAATTGGAATGTGTCCCGGTGCTGTCAACAATGGATTCCAAATATGGAAGTCGTTCTGTTCCCAATTTGTGCAGTATCGATATTACCGACAACGCAACAAAATCTAGAACGCGATCGTCGAAGTAGTTTTTGCGGTGGCATTTTTAAGTATCCCACCTTATTGCAGTTAAGACTGCGTCAGTCAGTCAGTCCGTCATGCTGTGTCAACAATTGCCTTTGAAGTTTGAGCATCATCGAATACGCATGAAGAAACGAAGAGATGGGAAGACGTTTTCTGGAGTTATTTTGATTGTTATCATTGTATTCCTGAATTGCCAGTAGATCTGTTGCACTTCAGAACCATTATCACAGAGGTTTTGGTAATTTCTCGGTTTGACAAGCGTAAGTCAAAGTTGAAAGACCCGTGACCACTGACAGCCCTGATCGCGATCGAGCGACTTCAGCTTGTCGAAATATTTCTATCGTTTGATTATATTTGCTTTGCTTCGCATAGTTTTCGCCAGCAATGAAAAGTGCTGTAGAGAACTGAGAGAAGAAGAATTCGAAAATGAATTTGACCAAAACCGCAAGTAATGTCAACAAGTTATCAGATTTCACTTAAACTTATTCGACTTGAAATTCAGCCAAAAGAAGAAAGGTGTGTTTTCTTTAAGCACGTATTTAGTTTGAATGCAGCCCAGGCTAGAGTATCATGGCCTCTGATAAAGTATGTAGATGTTGGACATAAGCTGTGCATGACATGAGTAATGAAGTCACGGATAGACTTTTTTCAGTGCGACTCCGGAATGTCTCCTTCCGGTTCAAAGATTTGGCACTCGGTGAAGGATTTTAAATTCTCCCAATTCGAGCGTCTAAGTTTATAATTTTCACCCTCTGCCGCCTTGTAAATTAGGGTTTTCAAAACTGAGGCTAAATCGAATACGCGGTTCACAAAAGTGGAGGCCAGCGGAAACGGATGCGCACTTCCACATACCTAAAATTAAGCAATTTTTACGATGTGGCCTTGAGCCAGTTCTATTAAATACCCACTCCCGCAAAAGTACTTTCTACAAATTCGCGAGCTTACAGCTGCCTTGCTGCTTTGATCTTTTATAATCGCGGGAGGTACATACGTGCTTTTTCTTGCGTTTGATTTTAGGTGCTGTTACGCAAACACGATATAGAGCGGTTTTCGGATGACTGTCGAAAGTAATTGTGTGATTGCTTTGGTTTTGCGTTTGCTTCGCTTTCGGATTGGTCCACACGAGTTTGTCGGCATGCTCAGCCAATCAGGAACAAAACCAAAACCAAAACCAAACACTTCTCACGCAAGCGATGGCGTGTACTCGCACTGCTGATTGGAAAGTAAAACCAAACGCAAGACCAAACGCGAATTACTTTGGCTTCCAATTGGCTGAACTGTTTTCTCTCAGTCTCTGTGATTGGCCTGTGTGATTACTTTGGTTTTGGTTTTCGACAGTCATCCGAAAACGGCTCTATGCGTCAGTGAAAGCATAACATAGTGAAAATCTGTATTAAATGGACAACCTCGGGACCCAAGCTATGGCTAAATTATGTTAAATATTATGGTTGCTCATTAAAATGCAAGGACTCACCACGCCCTTTTTCTATATTCTTTTGCTGTGTTGCAACTCGCATTTTCCTGTAACGTGTCTGTACTTTTCTCAGGTATTTGAAAGCATTGCTGATGCGATTCTTAGAAAACAACAGGTGAGATTGATCAAACGTTTATCTCATTTAAAAGTTAATGGGGATATGGCAGTTTATATGAACGCCGTGAAAAGCAGCTTTAGCTGATGTTTCAAAAGTTTCAGGGGAAAATTTGACAGAATTGTGGGCTTTGTTTCTGAATGCGTCGAAGCACAAGGAATGTATCGTGCATTACTTTGATCAGTTTAAGGGACTTATGAGTGGGAGATTCTGACACTCGTATTGGTCGACACTCCACCGAAACTTTACCGACACTCCACCGAAACTTCACCGACACTCTAACGAAGCTTCACCAACACTCCACCGTAACCCAAACGCCGTTTGATATGTGCACACACTCACAGAAAGTGCTCGTCGAATGTTCTAATTGATCAATTTCTTCTTTCAGAGACCTGCAAGTCCCATACCCCCTGACGACGATATCGATGAAGAGGAAAATAACACGGGTTTTAAATGCGTTTTAGTGTAATACTTGTTTTATATGCGGAGACCATTTAGAGATGTTGGCTCCGTTGTATAGAAATGTTGGGTTGACATTTTCTGCCTAAATGATATGAATCGTATCTTTTGATAGCTGTCAGAGCAAATTTGTCTCGGGAGATGGGGGGGTGGGAGGGGATTCCACTTAAGAATGACGGGGATGCTCGTCTGGAATTTTCGCGTGGCTCGAAAGTTGGTGTAAAGACCCATACAATAAAAGTTCATTCGACTGACACCAGACCCATAAAATGTCACGTCACATAAAATGTGAGCGTTTGATGTTGAGCACCCTAAGTGATACCAAAACCCGTGGTATTGACTCCTAAGAAGTACGACGAGCATCCCCGACCCGACCCCCACCCGGGAGATTTGTCGATTTGTCGACCATGTAACTATTGCAGAGTTGATCTTGGGCCTGCCAGAAAAACTAAGAAAAATCAAGGAATACTCGTGTGACGTCATAACCCTCATTTATTCTAAATATTATTTCAATTGACGCGAGGGAAGATGTCAAATAAAAGTTACGACAACTGTACGACCTTAGCACTACTAAGTGTGCCACAATTTTAATTGCTATATTCTTTGTACGATAGAAATAATTAGTAAAATGTATATTAAAGAATAGTAATTTGTCATTGTTGTTCATCATTTTCCAGAATATATCAATACAAAAAAAAAAACAAGGAGGTGGGGGTTCATCCTGGTTATGAGTTGTACGTCTGAGGGTTTAGTAGTCAATGAACCAAGCAAGTATTTCCGATGCTCACTCGGTAATTTTACGGCAGAGAACTCCGCAAACAATCAGCATTAATCTCCCGCCTTGAAGAGCCAGTTAGATGTTTGTCGATTGCTACAGAACCCCTGACACTTTCGACTTGTGTCTGCACGTCACCTGTGCCTCGATTCACGCAGCCTGACAGGGCGTGGCCACACGGCCACCGTATGTACATCACCCCCTCCCCCTCAGTTCTAAACTCTTAGTAGCAGAAGTGACTCAACTTTATTTGTTCTGCGTTGCGTCCTCTCATTCAAAACTTTGAGAATGGGGTGGTATAATCTTAAAATATCTTCTCTTGTACATAAAATAGATTGTGCAAAAATAAGATTCCCTGCTGCTTTTTCTAGCTTTGTTCTACCAGCCTCTGAAGTTCATAGCTATAGCACTAGATATGCTACTAACAAAAACCTATATAGACCAGCTTCCAGAACTAATTACGGCCTTGCAAGATTCAAAGTAATGGCATCAAAAATCTGGGAAACTATACCTCTTGGAATTAAATGTCTGCCTCATAGTAGTTTCAAAAAACAGTATAAGTTATTTCTCCTTGGTAACCAGACATAAGTAACTTACTCCTCTGCAGAGAGTGTATATATTTATTTATTTATTTTCCACACTTGTGAGTAATATGTTCAAATAATATGTTCATCCACTAGTTATTCACTCCATTGCAGAGAATTTATGATATATATATATATATATATTTCACATTTGTGAACAACATGTTCAAATAATATATATGTAGATATCAGATTCTATTCTGTTCATCCACTAGTTATGCACTCCATTGAAGAGAAGTATATATTTATTTTCTACACCTGTGAATAACATTTTCAACTAATATATAGACATCAGATTTTATACTGTTCATCTACTAGTTATAGCTCCAAGTCTCCTTCCTCCTTCCAATGAAGTATTCCTCCCTCAGTAATTTCACTGTGGTAGTGGACAACTCGAAAGCTTCTGCTCCTTTGCCCACTGCGCACTTTTTCTCTTATGAATGTAATTTGTTCCTTCTTCATCTTCCTTAATTTTATCTATAGCTACTATTTTCAAATATCTTGCTGTAAATACAAATAAGTGTGAATAAAGAACTTACTTACTTGCTAGAACTTCACTGTGTATCTGCAATTCTTCAAAAACTTTGAGGGAGGGGTGGGGTGCGCGCACTCCACTGACCAGCATTTATCGAGCAACGTGGGCTCTTGTATTCTATATGACTGAAAAGTGAAACGTGAGGCGATCGTGGAAGAAAGTGAGAGTTCTCTCAGAGCTTGGAATATCGATTGTTTGAACAGTGGGCTACAACAGCAAGCAAGAAGGTCTGTGGACCAGGACAGAAAGACTGTTTCTGGTGACAATCTGATGACATAGTCCTCTGCTTATTGTTTTATGTCACTTCTAAGTTATTTTATGTCATCGTTGGTGAGGACTGTGTCTTTTTCTTGGCTGCAGTAAATGCCAGGACTTTCACTTTTGCTTGCAACTATGCAATTATTTCTTCCATTATATTGCTCTTGAATGGGCTTCATCATGAATTGACTCCCAAATTGCACGGTCGATGTGCCAGTTATTAATTTTTATTTTTGTTACAAAACCGTTTGTCCAGATATATGTTTTTAACTTGCAACTTGTTTTTTTTTTAGTAGCTCAAGTCATGCCATCTACAAAGCCTTCTGCAAGGAAGTATGACCTTCTTTACAAAGTGCTTGTGATTGGAGAAAGTGGTATTGGGAAAACTGCACTCATCCGTTGCATCTCACAACCTGAAAAAGCATTCTCTCCTTCTCTGGTGTCCACAATAGGTCAGTTAGATAATAATAATATTATTAATGTAATTTATACCAGTCCATTCCCTCTAAGACAGCCATCCTGAGGACTGCAACTCTTGTAAGACGGACACCTAGTAGGAGCGGTCTCTGTCATTTCTTCAGTCATTGGTTTACTCTAACTGAACTTTAAGACAGGCACCTCTCTAAAACGGACAGTTGGACTGGTCCCGAAGGTGCATGTCCATCTTAGAAAGATTTGACTGTAGCATCATTTGATATTTTGCAGAAATGTTATTATAGTCAGTTACACACTTTTCTGTTAGTATGGTTAAGTACAGGAAGGCAGCTGTAACTTGCATAGTTCAGGTGACCAAGCAGTTAGCACGCCGGTCTTTCACCAATGCAACCTGGGTTCGATTCCCAGCTTGGGGATCTGACCCTGGCGTGGGAAGGACTATGTTCCTGTCTGAGCTTATACCTTCTGTCCTTGGGTATAGTCTCTCAACCTTTACTAAGTCCCATTATGATCAGGGACTTTAAAGATCTCAGACACTTCTTGAGTAAGGGAATTTCCCTGGTGCTGTGAACTGTCTTCCACTACCATATCACTAATTCAGATATCAATGTGAAGTGCATTTGAATTATATATAATAATAATAATAATAATAATAATAATAATAATAATAATAATAATAATAATAATAATAATAATAATATAACAGTTCTTGTAAGCATTTTGCAAAGCCTCAATATACAGCCATATACACATAGAACTTGCACTAATTAAAGGCTAAATCATTATCATAATATTTGTGCACAATGCTTTATACTGTGATAGGAACTTTGTATTTTTTCTGTAGGGATTGATTTTGTCAATGTTGATGTTGAAGTTGATGATCTTAATATTCGACTACAGATATGGTGAGTAAACAAGGAAAGTTTAACAACAACAATGCACTAGCAAGCACTAACAAGCAAACTAACATTACCATAAAACATTTGAAGATAATTTATTACCTCATGAAATGTGCTGTTAATTGCATGTTCTAAATTAATGCTCTGCTGTTTTTGTTTTTTGTCTTTTTTTTGTGGACTTGTGTGTTTCCTTTACATTGAATGCAGCTTAATAGGCAGGAGAAACTTTTAAAGTTGTTTTGTGTTTATCTGTTATTCATTGCAGGGATACTGCTGGACAGGAGAAATTTCGCACCCTGAACACATTGCATTTCAGAGGAACTAAGGTATATACTAAAAGGCTACACATCAAAGATGTTAAAGGTTATTTAATGGTGACTATCACATACTGTGGTGCAATTTATTAAGGTCTTGGAAAATAGAAAAGTACCAGATTAATGTGCAACAAAAAATGAAGGAAAATGAGAATTTGCATATACAGTGACTTCTAAATGCCTACCGGTACATGTCATTCTGATTGCTTGTTCTTTGTCAGAGCAAAACATAAATTGCTTCCTTCCTACCTTTTGGGTAGCAATTTTTGGAAGCATTCTTGGCCAATCAGGAACAAAAGCAGAACCTCATGGCAATCTCCTCTCGCAAGCAACATAGGGGTGATGACGTTCTGTTGCACTACTGATTGGTAAAACCAATTGCAGATTAGATTTTAGCTTCGTATTGGCTGAGAGGGTTTTGCCGTAAGCCTTTTTGGTTGATGCTGTCATTGTTTAGTTTAATGGTTTTGCAAAAGTTGTGCGAAAATGACTCAATTAAAAGCGTCAGCTACGGCTAGTAATGTTTTTCAACAGTGTTTTTCATCAGATTCTAATAATAAATGTGCCCTTTATCTGTGTCTGCAGGGTGTAATCTTGGTATATGACATCACAAATGAAGCTTCGTTTGCCCAGCTTCAGTACTGGCTTAAAAGCTTAAAAGAGGTCAGTAAGAAATATCATTAGGACAGGATATAACCAGGTATATCCTGCTAGCATTTTTCTTAAAATATATCGGCTGAATTTCAATCTAGAATAACTGTTATGATCTTTTGTGTCATTGGTTTGCTTTGACAGCATGGACTACTTGAGGAAGAGTTGATTTTAGTGGGAAACAAATCAGATCTGGACAGTGAACGGCGAGTGTCAATAAGACAAGGAGAAAAGGTATGATGAAATTTGGTGTTTGTATATAGTTACTCTAATGCGATGTTTCGAGAAATTTTGGCTCACACAATCCTTTTTTTTTTTTTCGTCTTTATTACGTTATTCGTGCGTGAACGCAGGAGGCCTTACATGTACATGTATTTTGAAGTGTGTTTTTAAGCCTGGGTTTCCTGGAAATGGAAAGTATTACTGCTGCATATTTATCTGTATCCGCATCTTTTCCTTCAACAGTTGGCCAAACATCACGGACTGAGTTTCTTCGAAACAAGTGCTAAGACAAAACAGAATGTAGAAAAGGTGACTGACGCTGTTCGCCCACCTTGCCTCCCCTTGCTATCTTGTTTTCTTCTCTCAGTGCTTTTTTGCTTGCTTTTTTCTTGCCTTCCTTGCTTTCCTTGCTTATGTTCTCTCCGTCCGTCCTGCTTCTCTTTCTTTCTTTCATTCGTTCTTTTAGTAATCGTTCTTTATTCTTTCCTTGCTTGTTTCCTTATGTTCTCTCCATCCGTCCGTCCTTCTTATTCTTTCATTCGTTCTTTATTCTTTCTATATTCTTTCCTTGCTTGCTTGCTTGCTTATATATTTATTTTTTCCGTCTTTCCTTTTTTCTACCCTCTCGTTCCTCACATCCTCACTATTTACCTTTTCCCCACTGCTTTAAGTGCCTAGCAACTAGTAATGATTTGAATTGTGTAAGTTTTTTTTTTGTATTGCCTGTGAATTAGTTTCAATTATTGGGTGTTTGCAGGTTTTCCACGAACTCGCAGCAATTATGAAGTATGCCAATAATCCGTACGAGGTAAGCAGAAAGTGAAGCGATGAATGACGGATAAAAGAGAATGACAGTAAGGAGGCAGCGTTCAGAAGAAGGACAGAAAGAAAAAGGGGATGAAGGAGGGAGAGAGGATGCTTGAGATGAAGGAAGAAACGAATGATGGGAGGGAGGTGGGAAAAGAGGGAAGGTTAGAAGGAGAGCGTAGAACGCAGAACGAAAGAGAGGTGGTGGAGAAAGAAGGAAAGAGGAAAGGAATCATGTATGAAGACGAAAATACAGAAAAAAACGTTGAAGTTAAAAAGACGAAATAGAAAAAACAAAGCACAAAACAGTAACTGGTTATGAAATAGTATGTGGAGCAGTAGAGGCAGGATAGCTAAACCTTCCTTTCCTGTTCAGCGCGGTCGTCGGGATACGGGCAGTGACTTTGACATGGTGGACGGAATCGTTCTTCCCTCCTTCGAGCAGCCTCACTATCCTTCGCCTGTCCACAGTTCCTCTTATTGCTGTCGCACGTGACAAATCTCAATCACACGGCTTGTTTATTACTGTCACTGTTTGTTTCTTTGGTGAACTGCAAGATAATGGATTACTATACAAGCGTTCATGGTCTGTATGATAGTACGACCGGTATGACCGCCGCTCTATTATCATCTGCACATCGTTCGCGTAGCAGTCATGCAAACCGCGCTCGACCACCAGAAAATAATGGATGTGCTTAACGTTTAAAATGCCCCTTCGGGTGCGTTCAGTTTACTCTGGTACCTCACATTATCCGTACTGCATGAAACCCCATTTGTACACACTATAAAAATATTACCACGGCAACAATACTTACTCAGTATAGAGACAGTAAGCTAACAGAACCATCGAAGAATTTAGGTATTTTATCAATTTAAAATTGATTAAATATAAATATTAATATAGAGGAAGATATAATATATATAAATTTGCGAGTATGGTTTAGATAAGATAAAGTTGCTGTTCCACTCTAGCCTGCAATGCAGGCGTTCCTGTTTGTTTTCAGACAAAATTCGTTCTGAGTGGGATCGGGGCGAGGAATAAGCTGCGGAGGGGGGGGGGGGGGGGGGGGGGGGGATTGGGAGAGGGAACGCGTTCCCTCCGCCTTCCTCCCCCTCCCCCCTCCCCATTTTCCAACCGCATCCCCTCCCCCTCCGCAGCTTTTGCTACATCCCAGTCCTACTCCCGAAAGAATTTTACCTGAAAACGCCGTTGAACGGGAACGCCTGCATTGCAGGCTAGTTCCACTCTTATTCACATAGCTATACCTTAAGTTTGTATATCACTGTTTTCAAGAAAAATATAGAGGTATGTATGTGCGGAACGCAATATGAAGCGTTTGGTCGTCAGTTGAGTGACTCATATCAGTTATTACATTTCCACACTTTTAAGACAATATTACAGTATTTCGTCACTGCAACTGTTACTATACCACTACCACTACTACTACTACCACATTGCTATCATAACTGCCATTACTACAGTGTGGAACCCCGTTAATACGGCCATAATAACGGGGTGGCCATAATAACGGGGTGGCCGTAATAACGGGGTGGCCGTAATAACGGGGTGGCCATAATAACGGGGTGGCCGTAATAACGGGGTGGCCGTAATAACGGGGTGGCCGTAATAACGGGGTGGCCGTAATAACGGGGTGGCCGTAATAACGGGGTGGCCGTAATAACGAGGTGGCCATAATAACGGGGTGGCCGTAATAACGGGGTGGCCGTAATAACGAGGTGGCCGTAATAACGAGGTGGCCGTAATAACGAGGTGGCCATAATAACGGGGTGGCCGTAATAACGAGGTGGCCGTAATAACGGGGTGGCCGTAATAACGAGGTGGCCGTAATAACGAGGTGGCCGTAATAACGAGGTGGCCGTAATAACGGGGTGGCCGTAATAACGAGGTGGCCGTAATAACGGGGTGGCCGTAATAACGAGGTGGCCGTAATAACGAGGTGGCCGTAATAACGGGGTGGCCGTAATAACGAGGTGGCCGTAATAACGAGGTGGCCGTAATAACGGGGTGGCCGTAATAACGGGGTGGCCGTCATAACGAGGTGGCCGTAATAACGAGGTGGCCGTGATAACGAGGTGGCCGTGATAACGGGGTGGCCGTAATAACGGGGTGGCCGTAATAACGAGGTGGCCGTGATAACGGGGTGGCCGTAATAACGAGGTGGCCGTAATAACGAGGTGGCCGTGATAACGAGGTGGCCGTAATAACGGGATGGCCGTAATAACGAGGTGGCCGTAATAACGGGGTGGCCGTGATAATGAGGTGACCGTAATAACGAGGTGGCCGTGATAACGAGGTGGCCGTAATAACGGGGTGGCCGTGATAACGGGGTGGCCGTAATAACGAGGTGGCCGTAATAACGAGGTGGCCGTGATAACGAGGTGGCCGTGATAACGGGGTGACCGTGATAACGAGGTGGCCGTAATAACGGGATGACCGTGATAACGGGGTGACCGTGATAACGAGGTGGCCGTGATAACGAGGTGGTCGTAATAACGAGGTGGCCGTAATAACGGGGTGACCGTGATAACGGGGTGGCCGTAATAACGAGGTGGCCGTAATAGCGGGGTGGCCGCAATAACGAGGTGGCCATAATAACGGGGTGACCGTAATAACGGGGTGGCCGTAATAACGAGGTGGCCGTAATAATGAGGTGGCCGTAATAACGAGGTGGCCGTGATAACGAGGTGGCCGTGATAACGGGGTGACCGTGATAACGAGGTGGCCGTAATAACGAGGTGGCCGTGGTAACGAGGTGGCCGTAATAACGGGGTGACCGTGATAACGAGGTGGCCGTGATAACGAGGTGGCCGTAATAACAGGGTGACCGTGATAACGGGGTGGCCGTAATAACGAGGTGGCCTTGATAACGAGGTGGCCGTAATAACGGGGTGACCGTGATAACGGGGTGGCCGTAATAACGAGGTGGCCGTAATAACGAGGTGACCGTGATAACAAGGTGGCCGTAAGGCGGGGTTCCACTGTACTTTTACCCTGCTATCATTACTGCTACTTCATAAAATGTTATTTCCGCTACTGCTACTATTACCGTACGTATATTACTACACTCTCTATATACTGATGTCCCTTCCCCTTTCCTCTCGTTCTTCGAGCTTCCTTTCATGGGCGTATTTGTCTGTCGTCATCCAGGTGATGACGTCACTAGCTGACGCTGCTCGTGTTGTGTTTATATGCGCGGCTGCTGTCACCACCGAGACGTCCAGTAGAGAAGTCGAGTAATGATTATAATGGCTCGCGGCTTACTAGCAGATCAGGATTTGAAGGTATTTAATTCCTAAATCAGACCGTCTAAACTCCATGTGGTTCAGAGGCATTTTTGTAACGTCTTGAAACGTTGTCACGCACTGTTTTTAAGCCAAACTGTTGATCCGGCGACTGGATCCCGCTCTGTTGGAGTTTCCTCAATGTCGCATCCGAGTTATCTTTTCGCAGAGACAGCGATCCGTGAATGTGTTTAATATGACAATAAAAAGACGAAAAATTCTGGTCACTCGGTACGCCGCGGCGTTTCGGTCTAGTTGAATTCTATAAGTGACTTGTGAGCCTTGTAATCAAGAAAGCGCTGGGTCAGCGTTGCTTTTCAATAGGCGATCTGCGAATTAAATTAAACGTTCGTTCGTAATATCTAAACAGCCACGCGACTTTTATCTATATAAGTTTCTGAATGTAACGTGCTCTGTGCTAGTACAGTAAATAATACTTGCATGTACTGAGCAGAATTTACGATGGCAGCGGATTCATTTGAACTGTCAAGTCAGTGATTAAATAAATTACGCATGTTGTCTTCGTTCGTGCAAGTTAAGACTAAACTTCAGAATACCCCGCGTCTTATTTCAATAACAAAAGTGCTTTTTGGTCCAGAAAGTTCTAGGATTAATCCGAGCTCTGTATTCAAATCACACGCGTGTAGTGACCAGTGAAACCCGACACGATAGTCGAAACTTGACTGTTACAGTTAAAATATAACACTCACTTTCATAGTTTTGCCAGGGACGTACAAAAGTTCTTCTGGCGGTCTTTCTTTATGAATGTTTTGCCTAAGGCTCTCTGTTATCAGAAGTGATATCCTTTGAAATCACGATTTGCTGCTCGCCACTGCTGCTATACAAATTGCCATCGCTACTGCTACTAATGCAGTTGACCTTTATACATTTCTCGATGTGAAATACCCGACAGAGCTCAAAAGGATTTAAGTATTTTAGTCATGGAAGGCCCGATCAACTTTAACTGCGCAAGAATGCTGTTGTTGATTTGCTTTTGTTTGCACTGGAAACTCGAGAAAATTAGCATCTTTCCGTTTAACCGGATATCGAGCTTACGTTCCGTTCTTTGTCAATCAAACCAATAATAGGTTTATTGACTACCACTGTTTGCGTAATAATCCAGCAATATAGAGGAGCGTCTATTGTGTTTTGGGAAAATTTCTATAGCAACAATAAACAAGATATCGGTGCGTGCACGTCCCATTAAGAACAAGAAACGAAGGCGGGAAAAGAACCGCCCATTTAATACATGTCACGGAGATTCGACCTGTTCTTAAAAAACTGATGGCTGTGCTTCAGAACGTGCCTTTCGAAAAACTTCATTGTGGCTGCAATTTAGTTAATTTTTTTCGAGTGTTCCGCCAACATCCCAAGTATTCCCAAGTGTCAAACGGAGAAAGGGAAAAAAATGATATTGCTGCAGCTATAAACATGGTTTTCAACCAATCAGCGCACGCGTACTTTCAAAGTTATTGATTAGAGTCTGTGCTGGTAAAACGTAGTCATCTTTTGTGCAATGTACTGCCGTGCTGAACACTCAATTCAATAGGATATTAGGTATAATCCTCCCAATATATAAACTGTTTATTATGAAATTATCCAACCCAGCTTTTTCTTTTAATAAAGAATAAGATATAATTATGTATTTAGTATTATTAAGGGGAAAATAGCAAATGATGTACAGGTGTATTGCTAAAGCAGTATGTCTAAGAGCAATAAATATAATGTGTGAGCAGCATGTCGCAGTTGTGATCGTCTGGGTGGGATTATGGTCTCCACTGTTGTTGTTGGTCTATGATCAGCCATTTGGCTAGTATGCAGAAAGGTCTCATTAATGCCCTGTAAATTTTTATGCAATTCGAAAATTAAGAGATTCACACAATCCGGACCCTGATTCTTCTGAGTGTCTGACGTTTCTCCGGAGATAATGAATGGTTTAGAAAATAACAAGAAGCTGCATTAGTGCTATTTTTATAACACACTGGGGAGCCATAAAACAACAGGACGTCAATCAACAGGCGTTATACATGTTTAAGTCTGCGTATCCAAACGTGTTATCCAGGGTCAGTCACAATTTTCAGTCTTCGTTTCAGGTGGTGTTCCCCTGTTCATAACTCGTGATAACAGCTGCACAAACTCAGCATCAGAATGACTGGTAAGAATTATTTCGTTGCTAAAAGACAAATCGAGATGATTGGGATCGGATTGATGTGGTTGCCATTAGGACGAACCACTGCGGTCTCTGTCAGCTTTTACTCCGCCTCTATAAAGCGGTTTTCAGATGCCGGCTGTCGAAAGCAGTCGTATGGTCGCCCTTTGCGTTAGCTACGTGTTTGGATTGTTCCAAACTAGTTTGGCAGCATCAGGAACAAAAGGAAAACTTAATTGCAATCTGCTCACGCAAGCAATAGGGTACTGCTGATTAGTCACTTCGTCAAAATATATACAATAGATGTCTTGCTATGGCAGCTTGTTGTTGAGTCTCCTTCTGCGTCGCTTTCATTTATTATTCCCTTGTATTTACTATTCCTTTAGACCCCAGTGAAAAAGGAAACTTATCGAACGGATTCCATACTCCGCACCCATTGATCCAACTGAACGACCGCTCGTTACCAGGCACCCCCGACTTCTTGGAGATGGAACTGCAGTATGCACCGGTCAGCGATTCGCCGACACCCACTGTCCACGCGACTGAGTTGTCCCCCAATAAGGTAAGACCAACTAAGCATCTGACTGCGGATTGTATGTTGCTATCCTTAGTGCCGAGCGTTTGAACTTGCTTTTTTTTTTTTTTTTTTTTTTTGTTACTGGCAGTGTCTGATTTTAAGCCCAATAGCAAACTTTGAATCGTATTCCGTATTAGCTCTTCCGTACTTAAAAAAAATTTCCATCTCAGGATTAAGTATCAACAACCAAGCTTATCGGCCATCAGCGTTAACACTTCTTTACCTCAATCAGAGAACTGACTAATTACTTAAAAGAATGCTGGGATTGCTATTCAAGACTGGAGCGGTTTTCGGATGACTGTCCAGTTTAAAGTAATTATGTGGTTGCTTTGACTTTTGCTATTGCTACGCATTCGAATTGGCAGCAGGTAGCATTCTATCTTGGCCAATCTTAGCCTAATTCTCACATGTCTCGAGCTCAAGACGTTTGAAAATCGGGCTAGGCCAATCAGGAACAAAAGCAAGACTCAGTAATCTGCTCCCGCAAGCAAGTGGCGATGGTGTACGGTTTTCTTGCACTGTTTATTGGTATTATAACGCAATTTATTTTGGCTCCTGGTTGGTTAAAAGTATGTTCTTGCCATCTTTGAAAAAAACAAACACCATTCCGTTTTCGTCATTTAGAACAGCAGAAGAAAATCTAGCTTCTCGTCAGTTGTGTCCATTCCTCCTTACGCGCCAAGACCACCAAACCACCTGTGCATCGCGATATTTGGGCTACTCTGCTGCGTCTTTCCATTTGGTTTGATAGGACTGCTGTGTTCGTTACAGGTATGTGAACGCACTTACGCGTATCTCCGGTATCTGCTGTGAAGCGCCGAGGAGAGGGGGAGGAGTGGGTGGACATTAGGGGGAAGTGTGCCAGGGTAAATCTGAAACCTCTGTCTGTCACTAGGGCAAACTGCATCACCTTTTGGACCAATTAGAAGTAATTGTTTCCTATGATCACAAAACACTGTCTTGACATCATCATAACAACAGCCTAAGAGGACGACGGGAAGCTCGACTTCAAATGCTTCACTTTGGGTAGTTGTCAGGGCGTGAGTGACTAGTCGGCGTTGCTGTCGTCGGAAATAGATGGTGACGGTCCAGGAAAACGAGTAACAAATATTCAAACTATGTAAAGACGATTCCCATTGTTATTGCGCAGTATGGTGGGGGTGGGGCACTGTACATGGAGGTTAGGACAGCAAAGTTGTAACTGATTCATTCAGTAACGTGTGAGAAGGCAAATACAAGGTTGATTCAGTGAGTTTTGCATATTCTACAGGTTGACTCAACGTATGATGATGGTGATAGTAAAAGTGCAGAATGGAAATCCTCACAGGCGAAGGCCTACTCTCTGGCAGCCATAGTAATCGGAATGTTGGGCTTCCTAGCCGGTTCCTTTTATGTCATATTCTATCTCCTTGTACCGTCAGTCACGTGACCAACAGTTGCTAAGCAACTTTTATAGGTATCCAGGGAAAACTCAAGGCCGGAATCTAGTCAGATTCCAAGGGCATCTGGGCAGATCCCAATGGTATCCGTATCTTGGAAAAACCCAACTGTAGCATCAGGCTGGAGGGACGAAAGGCGTTTTCGCAAACAGCAGGTTTGCTGAAAAAGCTGAGTTTGGGTTAGGAATAAGATCTCACGAGTGTTTCTCCCAATCTGCACCGCGCGCTGTGCCTCGAGAAGTGACGTCATATAGGTCTTACCGGCCTAGTATGGTTTTGAAACAAACTAAAGTGGGACCAACACAGTTCTACTGAATCAAATAAAAAAAATCAAAGCCAAGTTATTAACATATTTGGCCACGTCTTCCTTTTGTTGCTAATGTTTTTTAGAACAAGAGGAATTAAGATTGTGCTAACGACTCGGCGCCCAAGGAGTGTACAAAACATCTTCATTAACCGCAGTGTTTTGCGTGCTTGTTATTTTGTCCTCATCCGGGGACATTTTCTTTCAACAGGCAAAATTGAACAGATTTACTTTAAAAAAAGAATATTAAAAATGTCAGGCGATGATGATTGAGTGAGCACGAAATGAATCATGGGTATTTGAGAGAGTTTACGAGTTGTTGAGTTTGTCTTGTTGTAGTTTTCTAGTATTAACTCCAGAGCTACCAGTTTTCATGAACTTTGTTACCCCAGGAACCTTAAATTAAATAAGTTTTCTCAACCACGATCCGCCTGAAGTTTGAGGTCCGTCAGTTTGAGGTATCCCGATAATCGATAGCATCAATAAATATTTATACAAAGAAATACAAAGAAATATTTACATATATATATATTTCTACACTAGTTTGCACACGATTTTCTTATATAATGGACATGATCAGCGAAATATATACTGACAGTTTACTTTGTAAACTTTTTCTCAAAACTGTCAATCTCATCAGGTTTTTTTCTTTGCATTTGTTGGCTATTTATTTTGTGAAAACATTCCTTTAGGAATTATATTTGAAAGGATTAAGATCTGCACGGCTTTTGGTCGGTTTATAAGCCATTGCTATGTGTTGTCTGTGATATTTGGCTGTCGTTGGTCGCTTTAATAATTAAAAAAATGTACACGTGTATTTAACCCTTCACTCCCAAGAGTGATCAACTTTAGTTTTCTTCTTTAGTCTCTTACCGGAGACATATCATACAGTATGGAGAATTTGCCATTTGATAGTTTGCGCAGATGTTAGCTGGTTGAACTATCAATTCTCATTACATTGCTCATACACTTTATTCTTAAAAGGTTGGGAGAATATGTATTTTGATCTTGGGAAAAGGGAGAGTTAGGTGTTTTCCCAGTGTTCTGTGCCTGGGCCGCCCTGGGCTGGCGTGTATATCATCATATAGATTCTTACGCTATAAAAGTAACTTTTGTGGGGCTATTTATGTATACGGATACTTAAAAGTACAAAGAAATACATCAGGGCAATGAGGATCATTAAGCACCCGAGTCCCACCGAGATCATTGCCCAGCGCCAGGCCTGGCGGGAGTAGTAAATTGCCTCAGCTCTATTTCCTTCATTGTAGTTGGAATCCACCTGTTTATAAATGAATAGGCAAGTGTAAATAAAATATGTCATCACTTCCGAGCTTGCTGTGATATTCCGAATACGCCACTTGTTTTACGATTTTATATCGATTAGCAACACTAAACTATCGATTTTATGGTTTCATTTCACCGTTACAATTTTATAGCTATTTTATATCTATTTCATATCACATGTCAGCCTCTTCTGATCTTAGAGCGTGGTGACGTCACATACCTGCACCGCGTGAAAAAGTGACAGCAGCCCACATGGGCATGCACATAAGAGGCAGCTAAATACAGCGAGTGTCATGTGATTTTCAGGTTTTGTATCGTCCAGCGCAGCGACCATGGCCTGGATATAAGAAAAAAAGTTCTATCAAAGTTATCTGAATCAGTATTTGTGTTGTTGTGTTGACACTGGGTTAGTGAACCTTGAATTGACTCACTTGTTTAAATTTACAGTTCACGTTTTAGTAGTAAGAGAGGGAAAACGTAAAAGGTATATCAAAGTATCAAAAATATCCCCAGCAACAGAATTTCTTTCGAGACAATAAGGGGAATGCTACATTTATGTTAGTCTGATGGAGCACTTTTCGTCTCGTCGAGTGTATCCATAATGCATCACGAGGCGTTAATAGTTACCTCGACAGTGCTTTGGTTGTCGTCCGTCGAGGCTTGGGTACTACTCGCACCAGTCTGCTGAGGTCTCTTACCGTACAGGGAATAAATCGCTGGTATTGCTGATCGTGTTGTTGCTCCTGGAAATTAACAAACACAATAACTTCCGTTGACTCTTTTATCACTGAAGCGTGCCGTGGCTCCATACCACTATTTGTGTTTTAAGATATAGAAATGTGTAAAAAAAATGAGGCTGGTTTTCCAGACCCAAGACGAGAAAGGATTTTTGGGAGCGGACTAGAGTGTAGGATCGAACCCCTATTATAGAGAAGTAAGCTTGTCGTACGTTTGACCTACCTTCATCTGTGGCTTCCAATGCCATGATCACAACGTTTGTTTGATGTTCATTGCCCAGGACGCCATGCACTGAGCAACGAGCAACGGTACTGAAAACGCGCGATAAACTGTCTGGCAAAATGAAATAACGGACAGCAAATTAATCAACACTCGCTGACTCAATTTCCACACAGAACAGTTTTCTTGCTATCTTGAGGAGCTAAGTGGGTGGTCGGATGCTTGTCGGTGTTTTAATCTTTATTGCTGTGGCCTCTAATGTGTGTCTGTTGCAACATTTGTAATTCAGCAACGTACATCGATGGATTTAGCTTTCGGTGTCGATTTGTATTCAACCGAAGTACATGGTTGATTCACTCGTCCGGGGTCAAAAGCAGCCAACACAGTATTTAATATATTGACCTAACAGGTTCATCTTTTGTCACCGTACTAAAGCTTAACAGATACAAGTGAATTGCTCAACTCTATTCGTAGTAACTTCTAGACACATCAATGAATGCTCAGTTCAGCCGGAATAGTTGAAATGAAGTTCGACACCGTGGAAACACAACATGAACTGTTAAGAACTGAGCAGCAACATCAGTACTTACGGTTTAGGGTGGACCTTCGAAGCAGCGATGTTCAGTCCGGGCAATGACACGAAAAATATTACCTCACCTAATCACCCGACTATGTTGACGTCGTTTTTTACAAATTGATATAAAGAATGAGTGTCAGTCCCGAACAATTACCATAAGTAGAGAGTCATTCATGCAAATTTGTGAACCGCATGACGTCTGTAACAAGCCGGCGAGGTAGACAGATGTTCAACGAAATGGACAGAAGTTTTGTTCGAAGGAAGCCAAGCAGAAAAATTGATAAGCAAAAAGTTATAACGTTTTATACTGAAAGTGATTACTACATTTTGTCCGTCGAAAAGGGTGAGATAAATACGCAGATATTTATGAATTTGCTCCCTTGCGTATCCGTGTATACAGTCATTGGCAACGTATTTAAAACACGGTAATTTCGAGTAATCTATTGCTTATTAGATTTCAAATCGACACATATTTTGTACAATATAAAAAAGGAAAAAGTTCATTGTAAATTTCTGGTCGCTTTGAGCGTTACACACGACAAGAGGACGCTTTTTACTAAACTTAAGTTATATTTTTGCTTAACTGCAAACACATTGCTCATTTTCTACTGTTTCGCAGCCCACGGCTGTCGAAATTAAACTTAATTTTGCCCTTCTTGAAGGAACATGAAGGCTGCCCGCTTTTAGCCTAGAATGTATTCATCGAGAGCTTTTATTTGAGTGGCCACACCCTCAAATTTCATTTGATAGGAGTTGAAAGTTTTCTTATGGCTTTAAAGTCAAATTTGCCTTGGGTATTTAGTGCAAGAGTTATACAAAATAATTACGTATATAATTCACCGCCCGCTAAATGCCAAGATAGATCACAGAAACGGTGTTTGTTGAAGTTTCAGTGCCAGCTCGTCACTGGTTTTGTGCACAAAATATCAAGAATTCAATTTGAATTTGGACTTTTAAATTTTTTCGTAAGTCTGTTATTTTTGTCGTAAAAGCTATGATTCTGTAAGCCAAAATTGCGGGAAATGCTTTCAGTGCACTTTTTTTTGCGTGTGCGAAGCCGTCAACATTTCGCTGGCAGTTCAGGTTGATTGACTGGCGTGTGCAACGTTGTATAAAAATCCAGCTATTAATAATAGAGTGAGATCCGTCCCAGAAATATGCATGATTCCGATTTGGAGAATCAGAAAGAAAAAAAAGAGAGGAAGTTAGGACAAAAATAATAATAATCTACTCAGTTTTGTCACCTTTCATTAGTGTTTAGCGTAGTCAAATAACCCATTTACGAAAGCTGCTAGTTAATTAATTTTGGTGAAAAATAAATAGAATAGTCCAAAGAGTAAATACAATTCAAGGATTCTGAATTTAGAACCAAATTAATATCAAGAAATAAAATAAAATAAAATAAAATAAAGCGAGAGAGCGAGTTATAACTATAGGAAGTGATTTCTATGCCATTTTGATGCCAAAGTTGAATTGGGCTAGAAAGAACTGAAGAAAGAAAATCAACTATGAATTAAGTAAATAAATTTACCTAAATGTGCGGTGAGACCACCAAAGTGAATACTTTGAATAAGTGCATTCTAAAATCTTGACTTAGTGTTCACGTGCCAATCTAAAGAGTAATCTAGATTTTTGTGGGTTTAACGATTTTTATTTGGACAAAAAAATTAATCTGAAGTTCAAAGTGTTGACCGAATTGTGCTACATAGTGATTATGCTGTAGAACTATATTTTAATGAACTTTTCAACTGTTTCGTGTGATTGTTTAACCGAGTTTAATTTTACAGTAGAAAAGGAAGAGGATCTTTAAAAAAGGAGAAACACAAGATGGCTACATAACAATTATGTTGATTTCAACGTAAAAGTATGTCAGTGTTTCCTGGGTTTTGAACACTGAAACATCGACTGAAGGGTATGGGATTTTTTAGAAATCACAAGATACATGTCATGTGAGAACATGATTTTAAACTGTGAAGTTTATTGAGCGAAAGTTAAATAGTCACTTGTAATTGACTGTTTTAGCCGACTTGCGCAGTCTTTAGTTATTAGTAAGAACATGTAATTAGCATCTTACAAAGTCCAACGAATGAAACTTAAGTTATTAGTTGAACACAAAACAAAACTCTTTAGCACGAATCTTTATGTGTCAAAAAATGAATGAATCTTTTGTCATGGCATCAACGTTTTGCCTAAAAAGTGTACATACCGTAGAGTTGCCAATTATATTTAAAAGTAAATCAGAATGAGTTGTTTACTCCACTTGAATTGAAATTAATGAAAGGGGAATATGTATCTGAATAAGTTTAATTGAAAAATAACTTCACAAAATTTGCGTCTTATGAATATTGACGCTTGCCCGCCAACTAAAGTAAAAATTGCAAAATAACAACCATAAATCCTGCCTTAGTACCTTGATCACTGAGTCATTTGCTGTTGAATGTTAATCTAGCATAAACAATTCATAGGTTAAATTGTGTCATTAGGGAAACTAACTTCACCCGTATGTGAACGTTGTGGGCTTGCGCAATCACAGTATACTTTACGAGGCTGCACAAATATAATAAATTTGATTGCCTCCAGTTGTTAAATTTTTAATTTTAGAATGTAAATCTTAAAACGGCACGCTATGGTTTAGAATACAGTCTCATGTTTCGGAGTGTAAGGATATAAAACGGACTCTTATTACCTTGATCGAGACAAAACCTCGGGATTGCTGTATTCAAGGCCGGAGACATTAAGACAAGACTCGAAGAATCCTACACGATGATGGTACAAGGAGTTACTCTTGTTTTGTGCCTGGGTATGTGTGTGCATGTAAACTATGTGCTATGAGTGTATACCATGCGAGTCTCTTCTTATATCCTGTGTAGTCCTGTATTTCCATGTTCAAAAATATGGTCTGCACTGAAATTTTCTAAGCTCTCAAATGGTTTCAAAATGTCAAAATTTGTTTAGGATAGACTCTAAGAGACGAATGCAGTTGAAGTTTAAAATTCTATCCTAGATTATAGTTTATCAGTTTTATTTGATCCAAAATCCATTAAAATCAGTGAAGTAGTACTGAGTGTGCAAAGTGTAAAATTGAATTCAAAGCGGGTATCCGAAACGTGTTGATTCTCTTGCAGTTCTGGTGAGCTCCTCGTCGGCTCTGCACTGTTATGAGTGTGTCAGCAACGAGTCATTTGAACAGTGTGACCACAATAGACGAGAAGTGGAATGCGGGCAGGGCGAGGATCTGTGTGGCAGCGCCTCCGCAGGAAAATTTGTGGAGGAAACTGGCCAGTACGTAACTTACTATGGACGCGGTTGCCTCTCGGAGAACATCCATGAACAGATGACGGAGGCCTGTAGAGAACATGGATTACACTGCCAGATCAATGTCTGCGAGGGAGATTTTTGCAATGGAGAACCTGGTTCAGAAGGAAGCGGGGAAATCATGGATGCGAAGTCAAAGAGGAACCTGAAGGACATTGTTCACGTTTAAATGAAAGAAAAACTGCTGACAATCGGCCAGTTTAAGTAGCATAGTTCCTTTTGGCGTTATCATCAGCTGGGTGAATGTAACTGTTATTAAACAGAATCAAGCGGGTTAAAGTCTGTCGACTGCGTTTAATCCCTTTATAAATTTAGTCTCCTCGGAATCAGTAGAATTTCTGGTCTCACCAAAGTACGTCCCTAAATAGAACCTGATGCAATCTGGTCGAAGGATATATTTTCCAATGTGCAAACTGATGGAGATTCTGAAATGGAAAATTACTGTTGCAAGCTTGGCCGGCCGTATACCGGATAAACACGATTGTACCCACCTGTACATTCATGGCCAGTCTGTGGCATGCTTGATTCAAAAAAAAAAAAAAAAAAAAAAAAAAAAAATCCATCTCGCAGTATCCCTTTAACAAAATAACAAAATTTGCCCCTGACACTTGATATCCCGCTCGGTTGGATATTCTGAACTATAAGACCTTCACTTCCATGGGGGCACAACATTTGAAGCAACACATTTCTATTATTCAATTATCTTATTCTAGAATCGATTATAATTTGACGATAACAGTATTGACACTATAGGCACTGGATACTGGCTGAATTGTATAATAATAGTATTGCCGAAAAGGAAAGGTCGCCATCACTGTAAAGTTGTCCAAGTTATAAGAAAAGAAACAATTAGAAACATCGTTCGTATTCAGCAAAAACCCAAACTCGACTTAGGCACTCTTTTAGCTTTGCTCAAGGATATACCGGTGTCTTGCCACATTTCATCTTTCTGTTTTATTCAGTAATTTTCATCCAAGTTAAAAATTTTGAATTACTTATCTTATCCAAAAAATCATAAAGGTTAACTCTCTGTCGGCTTCAGTGTAAATCATGTTAAAAATGCCTGCGCCGTGTCAGTAATTACAGTCTCCTAATATAATGGTGCAAAAGTACAGCGCACATTCTCTTTCCCAGGGTCCCTGTAACAAAGCTGGCGAGCGGAATTAAGCGGCGAAAACTGCTCGGTCCCAGAATTCTTTTTTTGTTTGCTGCAATACGGACGGGAAGATTTCTGCATTGCTTTGTAAATGGGACCGCTGCTTTGAGAGCTGAAGGCAATCGAAGCAAAAACCATCGAAAATATACTTGTAATAACCCCAAGCCTGTTTCGAAAAATCCATCAGCGATCTGAGTCTTCGCAACTTCGAGGATACACAGTTTGACTGTATAAAGTTTCAGAATTTTATGTTCAGTTATGGACACATGACATACCAAATATATATAATTTATGATAAACGTGCTTTTAAAACGAATGCAAAGTATACTAACTGCTGTGATGTTTATAAAACAGTGATTGAAAAACTGTTTTGTTAGCTGGCTATATCCACACATTTGATATTGTAGGCAACTTTGGGAAAAATTATTCTTGCTGCATTGAAAGTCCAATTAGCTGCATGTTTTATATTTGCGCTTTCAGTAAATAGAGACTATTAATTGATGGAACCGATGTAGCATTTCTTTTTTTTTTAATTTTTACAATTATAAATTAAACTTTTCGTCATGACATTTAGATAATTTAACAATCACAATAGGCTATACATGCACAAGTCAACTGAACTATCGCGAGTTGAATAAATGCTCAATCAGCAAAAACTCACAGACCTCCTATCGTAAACAATGGAACGAGGTTTTTGGGTCATGGTTAATCTCTACTTTGGGGGCTACGAGTCGGATGAATCAGTACAGGCATGACTGAAGAATCGTATTTTGCGAAATGCAACTTCATATGGAGAGATAAAATGTAAAGACTGGTCTTTTGAAATGGGTTTTTACGGTCAGAACAACAAACGTTTGCTTTTATGAGGCTGAACAAATATCATAAATTTAATTGCCACCTTGCCATTATTAAGTCTCGTGTTTCAAGTGCCGGTGAGGATATAAAGTGAAGTTAAATTGACTAATTAAAATTGGTACAAGGCCTCGGCATTGCTGCAGTCAAAAAATAATAATAATAAGTCAGAGACTCAAATAATCGTAAGATGATGCTACGAGGAATTACTCTTGTTTTGTGCCTGGGTACGTATAATATATTATAGTAGTAAAGTCCGACTGCATAATTATTATGTGCACATGTGGGTGGGTTGTATGTCCCGCAAGTGTGTACGTTTATTACAAAATCAGCTTGTCTCTCATTCTATACCGATGACTCTATATGTATCTTCATAAGCTATTTAAAACTATATGGTCTGGGCTAAGGGTTTCTAAGTTTCTAAAATAATTTCCACTCAGAGCAATCCGATAGGGAAAGCGGCCTTACCAATAACTTATTCCATGCAAATTCTTAATATTTGTAACTTTGTGCTGCCATATTTGATCTATGAACGCTGTGAGCCTGACATTTTACCTTCCTTGATATTTTTAAATTCTTTTTCCATTTTCTAACACTCAAAAGGCCTAAAATGATGAATTTTTAGTCGTTAGGGTCATGTTACAAGGTCCTGCAAAGGGCCTATTGAAGATAAACTTGTCAACAGAAGCGGGCATTCATTTTAACGACGTCCATGATTTCTAATTCCGTCTTGCAGTATATTTGGTGAACTCTTCCTCGGCTCTGCGCTGTTATGAGTGTCTGAGCTATGAATCTTTTGAACATTGCGACGAAGAAAGATATGTGATGGAGTGCGAGGAAGACGAGTATAGATGTGGTAGCGCAACCGCCTCTAACTCCAGCTACACATACTTTGGACGCGGGTGCCTTTCGGACGCACTGTATGAACAAATTGAAAATACATGTCAAGAAAATCAACTCGTTTGTCAACTTTTTCCCTGCGAGGGAGATTTTTGTAATGGAGACTAAGCATGGAATCTGGTTCAGGATTGAGCGAGGGTTTCATGAATGGCCCGTAAACTGACTAATTGGACAAAAATAGAGCACCCCTCAAGGGCATCCATGCATCTTTCATGTTAAATAAAAGCACTACAGTTGGCAATCGGCTGGTTTACGTTTTATCTTGGAGTTTTTGTTATGGTGGGAGTCAGTAAAAAAGAAAAGGTTTTAAACTGACCCAGTTCGGTCGTGCTTAAACAATTAACGTTAAAGTTGCGACACTTTGGTTAAGTGGTAACACACAATCAGACGGTTCAGTCTTTCTCTATACCCTTTCTTAGTATATACCACACAAGTGAATAGTGCTTTTCGCGCGCTCTGATTGGCTCCTCAATCTCGGAATATCAAGTACTATTCACCTCCCGGCGGCTTCCGGTAAAACAAAATGGCGCGCGAACCCAATTTTTGCCCACTTTTGTCGGAAATAAAATAGCTATTCGAACCTGAACCAGGCTTGAAAAGGGATCCATCTTGGACGTAGCCTTCCCTATAACCGATAATAGGAAGTTAATTTGCTTATAGGATATATTTTCGGACGGGAAAAACTTGGAGATTCTAAATTTACTCTCTATATAAAGTTGTATAGTTTTTCAATTTTATTTGAACAAAAATACATCAAAAAAATTGTAGTAGTAAATTCTAGCACAAAATGTGGTTGGAAGAAAATAGAAATGAACTGAAAGTAGTAGAATGAACCTGACTGCATAAAAGTGTAAAATAGATTTTAAATAAAAATGGGTATCCGTACTAACGTATTTATGATCTCGACGTGTTGATTCCGCTTGCAGTTCTGATTAGCTCCTCGTCGGCCCTGTACTGTTATGAGTGTGTGAGCGAAGAATCATTCGAACAATGTGACGTCAACAGAAAAAAAGAGCTGTGCGGGGAGGACGAAGCCGAGAAGTGTGGCAGCATCACCGTATCCTGCGGCCAGTACAAAGTCTATGAACGTGGATGCGCTTCGGACAAGGCCGCTGAAGAAGCGCAAAAGGACTGTAAAGAACAAGGATGCAAATGCCAGATCGATCTCTGCGAGGAAGATTTTTGCAGTGGAAAACCTGTATCAGGAGGAAACGGGAATTTCAGAAATGCGGGTGGCGCGGACTTCTTGAACACAAAGCGAAACCTGAAGGACATTCTTCACATTTAATGACACTTAAGAAGAACTGTTGACCATCAGCCAGTTTAATTAAGTAGTATAGTTCCTTCTGGGTGTTACCATCAGAGTTAAATTATTAAAAAGAATCAAGGGAGTTTAGTCGCTGTTCAATTTTCCTTCGTTAGTTCACGGCTCAATTAAGATACAGACTTTTGGCTTTGCAAAAATACCTTCCTCAGCGAAACTGGAAGCAATCTGGACGAACAATATAATCTCAGGTGCAAACGGATAGTAAGTCCGGGGTGAAAACTATTTTGCAAACTAGGCCGACTTGGTGTATGGATAAAACTAAAACATAATTTACCTTCTGATTGATATATTCATACAGGAACAACATCCAAATTTCTGAATGCAAGAATCAGTTTTTTGTCGATATATTACTTTAACAGTACTGGATATACTGGCTCAGATGTATAATATGTATAATAATTGGGCCGATACGGTTTTCTTGCAACTGCCGCCAAATGTAAAGGAGTTGTCCAGGTTCTATTTTATATTTAAACAATGTCACACTTAGTCTTTTTTGTTTAACCATTTTTTCATCCAAGTCAGAAATTTTGGATCATTTATCTTGTACATCAAATCTTAAAGAGGTAGTAACTCTCGGTGCTTCAAAGCAAGTTCGTGTCAAAATTGGCAGCTTCAGTAATTTCGCTATACCATGGTGCAAAAGTACAACGTACATTTTTGTTTCCAGGTTCCGGGAACGAAATTGGCGAGCACGAGGGAAGTAAATACTGCCGGCTCGGACTCAACTCCTTTTTTTTTTCTGTAATGGGGACGTGGAGCCGTTTCTTTGTTGGTTTGTGGATGGAGTTGAATCTTTCATACACAGAGCTAAAGGTTTTCGAAGAAAATGTGTCACCAACTTATTATACAATAACTCCTGTATGTGCATTTTAAAGAAAAGCATGCCTCTACGACTTAGTTATATTTGTGTTCAGAGTTACAGCTTTTTGGTCAAGTTGTACAGCCAATATTTTGTTGTGAAAAGTGGGTGGTAGCAGTTATTCAGAGTAACAACATAGTTTATCACACGGCGTTATGAGAAATGTGCTGAAAAATGAATTTAAAGAAATTGTTATAAAAATTATAAAGAAATGAATTTAATGAAATTATGTGAACTAATGATTGTAAAACGGCGAATTGTTTTATAAGCTGGATACACACATTAATATATTGTATAGGCAACTTTCATAAGAATCAAAATACTTCTCATTGTGCCATAGTGAAAGTTAGTCCAATTTCCTGAATGTTTTATATTTGCACTTTTAGTAAATAGAGGGATCAATTGAATGCAAACTCCTTAGCATGTGTTTTTTTTTTGCAATGAAAGTGAACGTTTTTCGCCGATTAATTTGCAAATTATTTATCGACTGAGGCCCAACAGATGTTCCTATTTTGTCGCATCTGAAACGCAGTGCCGACTGAGTAGACAACTGCCGATACAGTAACTAATGCGAGTCAGGTTTATTGCATCTTACTCATCTAATGCGGACAATTAGGTAGGATTATTTTGCGAAAGGACTAATTTTACAATCAGAACAAGGCACTTTTGCTTTTATGAGGATGCTTAAATACCATAAATTTACTTACCACCTCAAATTAATTGAATGTCAAACTCTTATGTTTCGATTGTGAGTATAATTATAAAATGACCTCGAATTAATTAATCGAGACAAAGCATTGTCATTGTTGCGGTCAAGAAGAAACCACCGGCCTAAATGATCTTAGTTAAGATGATGCTACGAGGAATTACTCTTGTCTTGTGCCTGGGTAGGTATAGTCATATTTTTAAAAGTGCATGTGTGCATTTGTTTATGAGGTGGGCATTAATTTTAAGGACGTGTAAATTCTCTTGTAGTCTTGGTGAGCTCCTCGTCGGCTCTGCACTGTTATGAGTGTGCAAGCTCTGAGTCTTTCGAAGATTGTGACCAAAGCCGATCAGAGGTGGAATGCAAGGAGGACGAGTATAGATGTGGTAGCGCAACCGCCTCCAAAGTCGGGTACACATACTTTGGACGCGGATGCCTTTCGGACGCACTGCATCAGCAGATGAAAACGCAATGTCAAGAGCACGACCTCGATTGCCATTTCTACCCCTGCGAGGGAGATTTTTGTAATGGAGGATAAGCGTAGCGGGAGCGAGCGAGCGAGAGTGTCATTAATGGTCCGTGAACTGTCTAAACACTATTAAGTCGCAAAAGTTTTAATAAAGACCTTCAGTTTAGTTTGGTTTTAAGTTAGCATTCCCGTACCTCTGTCCATGATTTCATTTAGTATATACAGTCGAACCTCGCTATTTCGAACTCGGTTAATTCGAAGTCCCCGTTATTTCGAAGTCAAGCCGAATCCCCTTGGATATTTTTTCAGTCATTTACTATCGGTTATTTCGAAACCCCGCTATTTCGAACTTTTTTTCATGTCACGGCGACTTCGAAATAGCGGGTTCGACTGTATGTAAAAGAACATTGATTTCACTTCGCTTGTCTTTGACAAATCGTTTTATGTAATAGCATACATGCATCTATAGTGAATTTGTCTTTAGACTCGGTAACAAGCGTGCTCTGAAAAGTTTATACCAAATGTTTGTGTGTGGGTACAATATATGTAGCCAGCTATCACAGTCAAGATTCAGTAGTTGCAGCAACTGTTACTTGCGCGGCCAATCCCATAATGCTTTTCCAATGCCGCAAGCCAATGGAGACCTATTGAGACTGTTTTAAGCGGGTTAGCGTAATCCACTAGATGCAATTAAACTATGTAGACTCATGCAGGAATGTGAACAGGTTTATTCATCAGGTAATCATTTTTTATTTTTGTGTCTCAGTTTTACAAGCACCGGTACATTTTGCGGACTTGTCGTGCATCTATGTCGCTCAGCTCTAGTCTTTGACCAATCGTCACCTAGATTTGGTATATGCAGAGAGAGAAAGAGAGAAAGAGAGAAAGAGAGAGAGAGAGAGGGAGAGAGAGAGCGCGAAACTTTCAATTTATCTTTCTGTAGTAGTACAGAATTGCCCGGCCATAAATTAAGCTGTGTGTTAAAAATCTTACTAATGCTCTAAATATCACCTATCTTAACTTGGTTGATAAACTTGTCTTTGAGGTATTTAGAGAGAAAGAGAAAAAGAGATTGATATAAAGAAAAGCTGGAAAAAAGAGATCATACCGTATGTATAAAAAAAGAAAAAGCATGGGCCGTTCTACTAATTTGCATAGAGTGTGATGTCAAGTCTTAGTGTAAATTGTGTGAAACTTTAAAAACGCCAACGAAACTAGATTTTCACTTTTTAAAGTACACACCGACAACGGCCTAACCCTGGCACTAACACAACTTAAACGATAATTCTTCAAATTCCGCTAAGGTGGTGGAAATCGGATTTTGTCTTATGGATGTTTGGCCCTATCAGTCGTGAAACGTTTGAAAAGTCGTCAGATCGTTGAAACAGAATCAAGTGATTAAAGAGACTCTCTCACCGTAGATGCTTTGTACGCCCATTTACATCCGAAGCTTGACTTTCCTGAGGTGCTCGACGTTATGACTGATTGACCTGACTGTCGTTGCTTGCCGTATTCAATACAGTTTCTGAGTTTTTGCTGATTTCTTTCGCGATAAAGCGTAGAAAAACATGAGAATCCGCCATTTTCGTATGATACAAAAGTGGCCGCCGTCAGTCACTGGGCGCGCAAAGCATCTACGGTGAGAGGGTCTCTTTAAAAAAGGAACTCTGAAAAGAACCATTATCACTATCATATTTCCGACCAATTTCTAGTACGTATGAAAACCGTTACATTTTTATTGTTGTAACTTACCCCCTCCTGAAGAGGTTCGATTGTTTGCAACTTCTTGTCCTTGGTGAAATATTTTTTACCATAATGCATGATGGATCCGTAATCGTACGGCTCGCCCAAAGAGTCGATGTAGTTGTTGCCGTATTTCTTGAAGTTTCCTTCTTTACCTGTGGAATAGGGACACAAGGGTGGATGACCGTGAAAAGTTTAAATATTAATTAGAAGTACAAATTGAGCAGATGTTCTGAAAACAGTGGTCGAAAATTGAAGTCGTAAATTGAAAATTGAAGTTGAAAAATTAAAAAAATAGAAAAATGCAAAAGAAAAATAATTATTCGAACATAAAATAATTAAACATCGATAAAAGCGGTAAAGGATGAAATATCACAGGAAACGTGCCGGAGAGAAGATTTAGCAGACAAGTATTACTCAATAAACCGCTTCGTTATAGGCCCGAGTCAAACGTCGAACTCAGCATTATAAACTCATTATGAGTCAAACTCGATGCAAGTAAGCAAAGGTCGTTGTTTGATCAGCTAATTATTTGCATTGAGTTCGACTTATGTGAAGCTCGACGTTTGAACCTAGCTAGGCCTTAGAGATTAGTTATAGATAAAAATTACTAGCGATTATGTTTTCCCAGTTTATCTTGACGTAGTCATCACGGTCAGTTCTGGACTGTTCATGGAATAGACCAAGGGCATGGCCTGCATTTGTAAAACAAAACATTTGCTTCATGAGTTATAGTCAAAGAAAAACAAACATAGAAAGAAACACAGTTTTAGGAGAAATACGCAATTTTTTCTGGGTGTGCGTGCATATGCGGCTAAGCCTGAGTTTGGTGTAAATTCAAGGGACAAAGGCAAAGATAAAGGTTGCAATGGAATGTCAATATTTGTGCTAGCTTGTTTTTTAAAAGCTGTGTCGATGTAGAGATGATAAAACGTGTAATAGGAAGTGATAAATCAACCAAAAGTTGATAAGGGAAAGCTCTTCAAAGTTTTATGCTTTAGTGGTGTTTCAAGCGTTAGCCCTTCGTCAAGCAGTAGTGGATAATTTATGCTTGCTTTATTTGTAAAAACAGAACAAAACAAAGCAAAAAAAAAAAAAAAAAAAAAAAAAAAACGGACAATTCAGTTGCGATCTGCGTGCTTCCAACAAGCAAGCAACCTAAGTGCCGACTATAGTAGAACCGTTAACTGGTATTTTTTCAAGTTAATTGGCAGTTACAAACAATTGCTTATGACTTTTCTGGTAGGTTTAAAAATTTTGTTACCGACTCTATGATTGACTCTGTAATTACTAACGTTAGGTAGAATTCTCGCTTACCTATTTCGTGGACAATAGTACCCTTTCTCCAACAGCCTCGGGCCAAGTTTATAAACTGCTGCTTTCCTGTGCGACCAATACTTGAAGAACATCTGATAGAAACAATGTGAAATAGAACTGATCAGGTTGATTATAGTACGAGCACACCGTTTAAGCTGAATAATACTATATGACTATCAATGTCTGAAGAAAGGCTGTGGTTTAAAACGGTCATTTTTATCTGAACTAAATTCATTAATGCTCTGACTCTTGTTCCTATCATGTTTAAAGATCTTGGAGTTACATGTGAGGTACAGAACAAGCTATAATTAAACTTTTACGATTACCGCACTAAATTTCACACATAATAACATGCATACAATAATTTCTGCATTCTGGTTGGCTGAGCGCACGTCAATTTATCCCAAACAGTGCAAAAATGTGAAATTAACAGTGCAGAAATGTGAAATTAAGAGTGCAGAAATTTGAAATTAAAAATTGCCGACAGCCGGCGCGCGTATTTGCGAAGCCAAACAAAACAAAGGGGCGTGTTTTCTTTCCACAGGACGATTCCGGTTCTGTTTGTGAGAAAACAAAGTTCCTGAGAGACACTTGTGAATTGTAACAAAATTGAAAAAAATTGCACGACGTATATTATTGTATGCATGTTATTAACAAGTAATCACATGATTTCTCGTGCAATTTTGGAATAAATGAGCACTCGTAAATTTATTCCAAATTGCACTCGAAATCATGCGATTACCTATACTAATAACTTAGATTATGTTTATTATAGGTGCTAGGTAATTAGGTATACGCCCCAGCCCGCTCCCCCATAGATGGTATCATATACGTAACCTTTAAACCAGACTGAGCCATTATTTCTATCACTACACAAAGCAATAAGAATCAGTAAACGAACCCAGTCCCAGTCCGAAATGTGACGTAAGCATATTCAGTGGTCCTTTCTTTGAAGGTGATGCAGCCAACAGTTTTCTCCTCCCATTCCGTCATGGCCGCCTGAATGGCCGTAAGAGCCTTTGCTTCAGTAGCTGCGTGGATAATAATAATTATAGTTAAAATAAATAAATAAATGAATAAATAAATAATAATAATAATAATAATAAAATATAATGCTTTCTTTATGCATGCCAAGATAAAACGATAAAATTGTTTTCATCGTACTTTCACAAATGACATTTGAAATAATTTAAGTGGCTCATCAATCAAAACAACCTTAAATGTTTGCTAATATTTTCATTTTAGGCCAAGCCCATTCTCCCCATTTGCTTTCAATTTTCAATATAATTTAACGTGACTATTTAGTGATTACAACATTTCTACGTCTTGCCGTTGCTTATCTTGACTTTGCAATTTTAATGCATTGGTGAATAATGTTCCATTGAGAAGTGAGGGTAAACGACACTTACCAAGTGTATCATCGAAAGTGAATGGTACAACACCGCTAGGCCATCGCCGGTATTTGAAAGCGCCGCGAGTGTGTGCCGCTTCTACCGATCCAATAGGTAGCCCAAGGTCGATTTCCATTCGTTGAATTGGGTCTAGGATAATGTCTCCTTCGAACAGCTCGGGGTCGTCATCGCCCTGATTTTCTTTTAGAAATGCCAAAAGACATTTAAAGAGAAGAAATGAGTTAAGAATGCAACTCTTACCATTAACCACTATTGGTGGTTAATTGCACGATCGGGCATCGGAAAATTATCTTCTAAATCATTGATCTCAAACATACTTTGATGTCTCGAATCGATGATATGTTGAAAATACATCACTAGGCAACATTATAGAGAAATTGCACACTGCGGTGTGAGTTTATCGAGACTTGATCTCCGACGAAATTCAGTAAGGCTTTGTATGGAGCCACCATGTTGGTGTACAGCTTCTGTACACCAACATGGCGACTTTTTTCTTTCGGCACGAACTAAAGCTGGTTTGATTACTAATTTGATTCTGTATTGCTTGGAATTATTTCCCATCCACTTTTTAAATGATTCCAGAGTTAAACATTGAAATTCGCACACAAACATAAGGATTTCCGCGGCAGAAAGCGTGACACACGGCCTTGTTGTCACGATTTTTAAACATCAATAATTCTTGACAGAAACTTCGCATCTTCCCAGAACTTTGCATGGAGGCTTAACCTATGGT
This sequence comes from Plumapathes pennacea, assembly GCA_964036295.1. Lineage (NCBI taxonomy): Eukaryota > Metazoa > Cnidaria > Anthozoa > Antipatharia > Myriopathidae > Plumapathes > Plumapathes pennacea. Next base: position 5,696,112 of record OZ038463.1, on the reverse strand, counting down.
GTTCTACAAAATACCAACGTGTTGGTTTTGTAGAATGCATAACTTCCGAGATAATTTTTATGACGTCACATGCAAACCACTAATACGCTCTTCGCAGCAACCGTGTTAATTTTATGTATTGCGTTATGAGATAAGTAACGGATGTCATTAACGAAACATAACTGTTAGAAACTGTTTCACTTTCTGATCCGCGAATAATGTATGCTATTCCACAAAACTAATTCCACAACAGCAAACCTTTTCTTCGTAACTTCTGCCCGTGCTAACCGCGGGTAATAAAAACACCACAATTCAAAAATTCACATGTTGGCAAACATTATAATAGGCTCGAGGAATGTATAAAACACAAATGTATATATATCCAGAAAGAAAGAAATAGCCACAGACTGAGAAAACGATGAAAACAGATATAAAAAACGAAGACAGACCAGTATTAACCTTCTGGGCTTTCTTCATTGCCCCAAGCGCAGGAAACCAAGGCCAAAATTAACAACCACTGCATCGTCACAACTGTGATAAATATACTATCCGTGCACGGTAATAGTTTCTGGATATTTTTTATTATATACTTTAACGTATTGAAACACCTTTGCAGGTGTATATATGTTGATACATTTTTTAGACCTCTTCTCAAATAAAGATGACACTGACGTTGTTTTTAGAAGAGAGATTGAAGTTGGTCCATTTTAACACGAGTATTTGTTTTCATTGTTGCGGCTTATAATTAATAAAAGATGATTTGAATGCTTCTCTTCGATTCAGCCAAAATTATTCCAGATCAGAGTATTTTGTAAATTGCAATTCAGTAAAATATTATAGTTATTACCCTCATAATATCTGATTGAAAATCAGTTAGTGCGTTCTATTAGTAATTTTACTTGAATGTACATTTCCAGAACGGCCGGTCAAAATGTGTCTGGCGTCAAAACTCAGTACCGAAGGTTGTTTGAAAAGCTGAGTAAACTGTCGGTGTGTTATATGAAAACAGCCATCAGGGCCGTAACTAGGATAAACTTTGATGCCTTCTCTAGTTGTTATGATGTCCCATCTTCCTTGCCCCCGGCCTTTAGGAAGATAGAAACGGATTCGGCAAAAGGTTTCGGGTACTGACAGTCAGTCTATCAGAATAAGACAGTTTTGACTCAAATCTCTGTGTGAAAAACGTGCAGTAAACGACTGATGTTCAAGGATGAGGATGATGATAATAATAACAATAATAATTGATAAGTTATAATTCAGTAATAATAAATAAAAACAGAAAACATAAATCAGTCACCGAAACATGCATAATAGGCCCTAAAATACAAAACGAAGTCAAACTAACCAAAACTTAATCAAAACAAAAATGGGCGAAGTTGTCCATGACGTGTCATCACCGATTTACTAAATTGCAATTTAAAGAATACTCTGATCTGGAATAAAGCAACAATAGAATATGTTAGGGAGTCCTGCCATAGCAGTTGTCTAAATACAGCCTTGTCTGCCCGCGCCTTGACGTCGCATGAAGACTCAAAGAACTAGGTGTTTATTTGAGTTACTGTGATGACCAAGCAATATATGTTGCCATTTGAATTATCCAAGTTCAGCTCAAGAACATTGCGTGTACGTATTTACAACTAAATGGCTCAACAGTCAAATGAAGGTAGTTGAAAATTGTAACAAACCCAAGAAACTGTTTTTGCAGTTTTAGCATATTTTGAGTTTTAGCTAACAAGCTAGCGTAGTATGGAGAAGAGGCCGATAAAGAATAGCTTGCCATGTTTGATGGACTAAAACTGATTTTTGACGTCAGTTCCAGATTCAAGGGGCCCTCTCAAACCACAGTCCTTTGCGCGCCGAATTGTGAAATCCTTGATTCCGCCATTTTTAGGGCCCCCAAAAGTCAAAAGATGAATAGCAATCCACTTCCGTCCGACTCGTTCGATGAGAAGATTAGTTTCTTTTAATCTAAAAGTGCTACTAACCTATTTTTCTTTTGATAAATTCCGTTCTCTCGTGTTGGGAACCAAATTCAGCCTCAGATTTTCCAGATGTAAACAAAAAACATTGAAAAGGCCGAGAGAGCCCCTTTAAGCGAGAGGGCATAGCTTTTGTTCTGGCCTTTAAAAGGTTACATTACCTTCAACAGTCCAGAAAGTCGAAACCTGACCACCAAAACGCATTTCTTTGATACGTGATGACCTTATTTTGAGTCGGTGGTCATTGCGCTAAAACTATGAATTAGGCTTTTGCAGCATGTGCAAAGCTTTTGCCAGGGTCAAACGCCGAGCCAAGTGATGACCACTGACTCCATTGGAAGTGACGTCAAAAGAAAGTATTACGGCAGCTTCTAAAACCCCTTTACAAATGCATGAACAAGAACCATAGACTGACTGAACAAATAACAGAGAACAATAAACTCGATGCCTGAGCAGGACTTTGGGACAAAAGCGACTTGCTTGTTGTTGGTGAATGGGGCTGAATGGTCGTTTCCACGTGAGCTTTCGTGGGAACCGGGAAAAAACTCGCTAAATGGTGGTTTCTGTTGCAGAAGTCCCTCTGGCAAACTGTGGATTTGCAGACAGTGTTTTTCACGGCATCACATGGGTTGGATGGGCAACTCATTCCAACCACGCAACAGCTCTTGATTATTTGTATTTTCTTGAAGTCGGTGTAGTTCATGGTGGTTATCTTGCACGCCAGCACTTTGGTATCGACGAATCTATCTTTAGTGCAGTTGAGCGTCTCTTTGCTTTTTGTGCACCCGTCAAGTTGTTGGCCACACTTGTAGCACACAACACAGGATGCTGTGGGCAGAGAAAAAAACACCATATGGTGTTAATAACAAACAGAAAAAAAAAAAAAAAAAAAAACTGAGCACACGCACTAGGGAAAAAGAGCATAATAACATAACTACTGCGAGTGACAAACGATTCGGTCATTACATGTACGTGTATATTTGGTCCACAAAACTATCAAAATGCAATTATTTTAAATGTTTGTCGTTGCCCAAGCCAGTCCATATTGGTTTCCAGACTTTTTTTTGTCTACCCGTTCCCCAGACGAGGAGAGAAAATGACAAGTCAAGAACAACCAGTCACGGCCTTGCCGGCGACTGCATGGGGTTAAAGATGGCGGATTAGTGTCCACTCGAGCGGAATAAGTTAATTGAGCTTTTTAGGTAAATTGTGTACTTTGAAATAAAAGAGAAATATATAAATAGAATAAGACCATGCACTCTTTCTATGCGGACACCTCCGAGGTCCTCCTTGGAGTCTGAAGCAGAGTCTGAAGCAGACACCTCTCAGGGTGGACAGCTGCAGATTTGGTCCTTCCCGATTTTCACTAGTTTCTTTGTAACTGAACTCTCTCTAAGGCGAACACCTCTCTAAGGTGGACACTAAATGCTAGTGCTAAAGGTGTCCGCCTTACAGAGAGTTCACTGTATACCGCTTCGTGAAAATCATAGAGGATCTAAAAACTCAAGTCACGGTGTGAAAACAGTGTATTACTGTATTGCAGTGACACGCGTTTATAATATTCAGCCATCATTTTATTCCAATCATTGATCATCTTACGTTATCGTAATTCAGTTATCATTTTATGATCATCGGTACCTGTCATGTCTACACCGCAAAGTGAAATACCGGCGTCGCATTTAATAGAGGCAAGAGACAACTAGTCAAGTATCCACCCGTCGATCGTCGAGAAGACTCTTCAGTCTTTGTACTTGATGGTGGCTAGTTTTAACCAGGGATATAATGTCAATAAAAGTCTAAAATGGTCTGATGGCAGATCCTATATCATTTGTTCGTAAACTGGCGGCCTATTAATAAATGAAACAGCAGTTCACAGCATTTGCGTGATACACTATAATGCGATCAGGTCACTGTGGGACCGCTTTATTTCTGTAGATCTTCCTTGGTTATTGGGTCTCATAAAATCTCATAACTCAACACAGTTTCGCAATCAGCGGTTTCTCATGTCATGGTCACGGTCAAGGTCAACACAATTGGGCAGTTTTGTGTTTTCTGAATTTCAGTTGGTTCGCAAAACTAAAATGACCGCACGACGTATAGTCCGTGGTTTCTTATTTTTCAAGCGGCTGCTAAGACTTATGTTGACCACGAAATGCAAATATGAGCACCGAACTGCTTTCGGCATGCATGCACGAAAAGGAGCTCTTGAGAACTAAACTGAACAAGGACAGATCCCACAGAAAGACAGTGAATGCACAGTGTTCGGGAACAAGATTAAGACAAAGACAAAAATGACAAATAAGTGTAGAAAGTCACGGGAGGAAGTAAGCTTTGACGGACGATTGATTTACACAGGATACGCCATTTTGCGTATTCCGCAACAGCTCTGAACGGAAATGCTGTCGATCACATGATGTAAGTTTTGTCCCTATTTGAGTTGACAAAATGTTATGACAATAGGGCTACCACAATTTGTAATCAATAATGATTCTGCAAATCAAATGTTCTATTTAGTTGGACTAGAGTCGGTAATTCGCGTGTCAAAGCAATCAACAACTCTTGAACAAACACGTGCCGGTTTTCAAGGGGAATATCTATTGTGTGGCGGTTATTACTGACGTGTACCACGACCAGCTCACTTTTTTCTCTCAGTGATTGCTTTTTCTGTAAAGATTCATAGCACACCTCCAGTAACAAACAGCCATTCGACCATGGGATTACTTTTAGCTAACTCAGCCATGCATCAGAAACGACGGGATTTGATCCTATCCGGATCACCACACAAGATTGTATTTTGTTTCGTACTCACCAATAGCTATAGACGCCAAGAGAAACGTGAAGGCTACGAACATGTTCTTCATCTTTCGGCTTTGTCGTCAGAGTTGTAGGTGATTTTGAGCGGGACTTGCTAATCCTTAAAGTGATGCAAACTCGGATCTTTGACACGCACCGACGATATATATAATCGCACTTACTATGTTCAAGAGCTATTTATAGAAATACACACTTATATCCGCCGCTAACTCATAAAAAGGAAGATCTTTCCGGATCATAGTCTCAATTTTATGTTTGGCAAAATATTTCTCATGCTTACTGTTTTTAAGGACTTAGCTTTTTGTATAATCCTTTTTAGGTTTGCCAATGACCTTGTCTACCTGCGGGTACACTGTAAAAACTGATCGGTCAAAATAACAAAAATATTGTCAGAGAATGTCTTGTTTACAGCACATGCATACACATTTAATTTCTATGTTAAAGTGTACGTAAAATAACGTCACTAATAAGGATAGACGAAGAAGGATATTTTAAACTTCTTGATAGATTCGTTTAAATGTTCCTTGAACAGTTTTTTTTTTAACCAAAAATGTATTACTTGTGTGGTTTTCTTCTAAAAGGTTACCAAATTTAACATTGCCTGTGCATTATTTTGCTACATCTTATTTAAAAGAATTGCCTCTCAGGATGCTGGAAAGCCTTAGAGGTTTAAATTTTCAAAAACTTCCTGGGGAGCTTGGCCCTAGACCTCGCCTAAGCACATAATCTTTTATGCATATACACCAGTAAATCTTGTAGCCGTTTGTGGAAGGCTGTCTGACCTCCTGTCTTAATTTCTATTGGCAACCCTGCCCCTTAATATCAGCCACCCCTCTTAAAAAATCCTGGGTCCGCTTCTGGAAGTTTGTAAGGTTAGCTTTCGTTTCCTCGTGCATGCCGGGCCTCGTGTAAGCGGTTAGTAAAAGATCTCGCACGCGCTCGAAATTTTAGTAGGTAGAATTACGATTTTGTCAAATATTATCTAATAACAATCGCAAACAGTCAAAGCAACAGCACAGTTGTCTCTATTTGGCAATATCTGGAGTGCTCATGAATGCGAGTCGGAGCGGAAACCTTCAGTTGGTTGACGTTGTTGTTGAACGGGACTCATTGTTCATTTTTTGGAAAGGAAACTAGCATTCAAACATGCAGACGATGGAAAAATGGACGATTCAACGAAACGGCGCCCGACGGAGTTCAGTGATGCCGCTCACTCAAGATTTATGAAGAGCCGTCGGCAACATAAAGGTACTTTATTGTTGGATCGGCTGCTTCCTGCTCAAAGAGAAACTAGGCTTTCAGAGATTTACCTTCATTCTACAGTTATTAGGTAAAGTTGCAGCGAGACGGTAATGTGAGCAATACTGACTATATGAGCGGAAACTGTTGTTCCCTGCAGAATTGACAAGTTGAAACAGCACAACTGAACTGAATAGATAATACTGGCGGGTTAATAGGAACTGAGGAGTGTCAAGTTCAGTTACTTGACCAGTTCACTTACTGACCAAGGTCGGCGAGCCCCGGGGGGGGGGGGGGGGGGGGAATGTACTCCCATATATGAGCCATTAAGGTATGTGCCGCCCCAAAGGGTGTCATTTTCAGCATTTTAGTCTGAAATAGGGTATCGATTTTAGCTTTTTAGTCTGAAATAGGGTCGGAGATTTTAATATTTGGTCTGAACTAGGGTCGAAAATTGCGCATTTTGGTCTGAAATAGGGTTGAAAATTGCAAATTTTGGTCTGAAATAGGGCGAGGGTTTTCAGTCCCGGGTGGCACACTCCCACCCAAAATTTTGAGGAGTACTCCCCGGGCGGAGAGCAAACTTTGCCGCATGAATATGCGGGTGGTCGACCGCCAGCCGGATTAATCAATCTGAGGTTTGTCTAGTGCACGAAAGGAATGGAAGTTTGTAATTCATTTACGGCTGAATTCTTTTGTGTCTCTGTGTACACTGGAGCATATTAAAAGTCTTAAAAACTCAAAACATTTGAAAGAAAAAATTAAGGCACCAGCCGTTTGAGGGTTTCACTTGGCTGACTATTCTAGTCATATCTCATCTCATCTCATATATTTACTTTTTAGTCATCCTGTTTCCCCGGCGAGTTTTATTTCTGGGTTGCAGTAGAAGACGACGGAAAGCGGCGAGAAAAATCAGACACGGTAACTAAGTATAATTAATATTTTGTTACAAGCGGATTGCTTCCATGTGAAGCGGTTAAACCACCACTGACAACTCGTCTTCGGAACCTTGTTTGGTCACTCAGTTATTTCAGATTTCTCAACCATTTAATTTTTCACACCGCACCTACTTATGGTCCCCTTTTTTGGGCGAAGGCTACACTACAATCTGTGATTATGGATGAGAAGCTATAAGAGGATTAGTCAGTGTAGAATGGATCTAATCCAAAACTTTGCAGCTTTGAAGTCACGGAACTGCCAAGACGCACTAATTGAGCAATTATAGAATGATAAGTAAAGTAAAATGAAACAAATTTATCATAGTCAGACACTAAATATGAATTAAAAAAAGCACAGTCGCCGTCTGTGAGGCGTACGTGCCGGTAAGCCTGTGCCGACGCGTGTTGACAAACCACTTATACTAAGTAGCGCAAATGTTTGAACGCAAGCGCAAGACGGAGTTTCACTGATTGTTTCGCAGTTTGGTTCATGCCTGGGGGGGGGGGGGGTACCCCAATATATGAGCCATTTAGGTATGTGCCGCCCCAAAGAGTATCATTTTCAGCATTTTAGTCTGAAATAGGGTATCAATTTTAGCATTAGTCTGGAATAGGGTAGGAGACCTTTGATATTTGGTCTGATAGGGTCAAAAATTTCACATTTTGGTCTGAAATAGGGGCGGACCATGTTTTTGTGGCTTTCTTTGATCTTAGGCAACCTTCAACAGTCTTTACGACTGCTGAGTAATGTGTTGGCTTGCCTGCAGCAATTTCTCTGACATGCCGATAATACAGATACCCGAGAGCAGCAAAAATGGTTAGACATGACTATCACTGAACAGGGCATCCATAGTTGTGTTCACTGAATTACGGATTTGCATTTGATCAAAGTCTGTACCCCCATGGGGGCGGGGGAGGGGGTGTGAATGGAACCCCTCTCCAGAGTTTTCGTTGCATTGTGATATATTTTGAAGTTCTTACATTACGTAGCCTGGTGTAAATTCTGCAAGATACGGTCATTTTGGTGATGACGTCATCCAAATTGGCTTCTATTTTCAAACATTGTCCACAAACGTAAGCAAAGTAAATAAAAAGTAGTTATGACCTACAAATGGGGCACACAGGGGGGGGGGGGGGGGAGGGGGTTTACAGTAGGTCTGAGGGGTAAAGGTCTCATACACGTCTATGACTGATTGGTTCTGCGCAGCGATTTTTAGGTTATAATGGATGAATATTTCCTTGGTGCCAGGCAACAACAATGAAGAAAATCAATTTAAACAGGACAATTTTTTAAAACAATGTTTTAAAAGCTAAACTAGTGAGCAGTACTCGGTGCGAACTTCAGTTGTAAAACTTGTTTATTTCTCCAACGCGTTTCGTCTGACTATCGCAGACTTCACCAGGGAGTTTTACAATAGTTATAAATGATGCCTGTTATATACCCACTTCGAACACGTAAGACGATCGTGGGCAGAAACAATCCACCTTTTACGGGATGTGCGTGAAGAAAACAGGCAATACTCCCTAAACAGGGGGTGACGTAGGCTTGGGGGCCACATTTTAGCGCCTAAACGGTTAAAAAATTGTTTTAAAAAATTGTGAAATTAAGATTTGTGATTCGTTTCAAGTTTTACTTTTGTTAAATCAAGTTTTATTTCGTGTAATCAAGATTCACGTTTATAAAATCAAAAATTGAGTTGCGAAATTAAAATTTACTTATACGTTTTCAAAAAATAACGTTAATCATGAAGTGTGCAAAAAATACATCGTGACCCAATGGGACACCGTAGACATGACGTTGTTGACAGACAATTAGCGGGTTGTGACAAGAAAGGGCAGGCTTCGGGGCTTCCTAGTGATCTCCGACGTTTACTCGGATGCTCTGCTAGCCGCTTACTTATAATTACATCGGACTTATTTGTATCAATCAGCTAAAGGACTGGCCCAGTTGGCGTTTATACTGACAAACAGAACTGACTGTCCGGCCGTGGGGAGGAACTCCCACATAAAAATTACGGGGATGCTCGTCGGGAATTTCGTTTTAACCCCTGGTACTAAATCGGGTGTGGCTCAATTGACCCCTAAAAGGTACCAATAAAAGCAAACCAATAATTTAAAGTTTCGATGCTTCTAATTGCACAAAGATGGTATCATCGCTTTATCGAGAACATCGAGTGCTACGTGCGTGATGTAATTCTTACTGCGTGAGGATGAACGAGAAGGACACGTGCAGGTAGCCTTTATTGCAACATTTTCCCCTCGTGGGGCTACAGATAGCTGCAAATTAGTACTAATATGGGCTGGTTGCACAGAATTACCTTTGGACAGCGATCACCCGATGGGTGTATCGAAAACGAAGACCCCGAAAACGAAGACCTAAGACCCAGAAAACGAAGACCCCAAAATAAATTAACATAAATTTGCGGGGTCTTCGTTTTCTGGGTCTTCGTTTTCGGTTTTCGGTGGTGGGTGTATCGAAAACGAAGACCCCGAAAACGAAGACCCCAACAATAATAGCCAACAGCTTCACTAAGTGGCACTCTCTTTCATACTGCTTGTTCAAGCTTTACGACGAGTGGCAAAAATTGCGGGGTCTTCGTTTTCGGTTTTTGGTGGTGGGTGTATCGAAAACGAAGACCCCGAAAACAAAGACCCCAAAGGGAATCGTCCACTTTCCTGTATTTTGCGCGTGGTTTCTCTTAAAGTGATCTGTCTACGGTGTTTTGTAGCGCTTATCGTGCTGTCAGCTTTTCTGCCATGTTGTTTACTTGCGGCGTAGCACCGCTGACCGGCTCAAACGCACGCGGTCGTGACACACATGGCATCTGCTTTGCCGTTCTTCGCGGAAGGCCGCGCAAGAGCAAAACACGCGCCAGACATTGTAGATTTACCCAAGTTTACATGGAAAGAGATTTCGGAAGTGGCGGAGATTGGAAGAGGGAGCTTTGGTTCGGTATCAACCGCAAAATGGCTGAAAAATGGCAAGGTCGTGGTGGTTAAGAAGCTGCTAAATCAACGCGAACGTCATGTACGTCTTTTTTTTAAGGAGGCGGACATCCGGACATCCGGACATCCGCTTTACGTCGTAAAGCTTGAACAAGCAGTATGAAAGAGAGTGCCACTTAGTGAAGCTGTTGGCTATTATTGCCGGTTGGGGTCTTCGTTTTCGGGGTCTTCGTTTTCGATACACCCACCACCGAAAACCGAAAACGAAGACCAGAAAACGAAGACCCCGCAAATTTATGTTAATTTATTTTGGGGTCTTCGTTTTTTGTGGGTCTTAGGTCTTCGTTTTCGGGGTCTTCGTTTTCGATACACCCATCACCCAATCGTATCATGTTCAAGGGAAGGGCATAAATAGCAGGCCCTTATTAGTAGTCGGGTCACAAGCAGTAGCGTCGGTACATATCCGATCCGCTATTGCTGTTTTCAATCAAATAGAGTACATTCGACTGACACTCGACCTATAAACGGTACCAAGACACATAAAAATGTCAGCGTTTGATCATTGAGCACCCTTAGCGGTACCAAAACCATAATTTTAACCCGTAAGAGGTACGACGAGCATCCCCGTCCTTTTAAAGTCGTGAATGCGAAGCAATGAACGAGTTATTGTGAGTGGCGGGAAGTTTCACCCGCTCGCTCGCTCGCTCCATGGTGTAAACGTCCGGCGGAAGCGGATTCCGCTGACCAGTGCACAACACTGGCGCAGGCCTTGCAAACAAGATGGCAGCCACAATCCCGGAAAAAATATGTTGACACATGCTTTAAATGTCGTACTTTTGTCAAAACTACCATGCTGTGAGTCACCAGTTTCGAAGAAAACTGCTTTTAATCACCCCCTTCCCCGTATCAATGTTGTAGCTTGAATTTGGAAGAGTTCCGGTAAGCCTTTGACGGAAAATCGTTGCTAAATAATTAATTTATCAACATTGAATGGGGGGAGGGGAGAATGTGTCAACACTTTTGTCCAAGATTGTCCGAATACAAAATAGCAAGAAAGTAACTTCTGTCATAGCTAAGAGCCGTGAAAAGCCTTCTCTTTTGTTAAATGCGAGGGTTGAATGCAGTTCTAAAGGCTAGGTTGTAGCGGTAGTCTATTTTGGGATGCCAGAGGCAGAAAAGTAAGATTTATTTATAGGCCGGAGCCAGTAGTTCATTTAGTTATATCGGATTTTGATACTCAGAAAGCGACAACTGCCAAAAAGTTCATGAAGATGGTTATGTGAGTACACACGTTTCAAATTAAGAAATAAGAGCACCTTATGTGAAAGTACAACATTAAATTGGTGCCGTTCCGTGCCCTGGAAAGCAACCTAAATGCATTTCGAGAACCGCGTCCTACACAGGAGATATACGAAAGGTTGACAATATTGACTCCGAAATCCCACAGAAAGGGCAATCCCACGCAAAATTTTAGGTACATTTTGAGTACCAAAATGGTATCTTTCAGGTACATATGGATTGAGCAAGGTATTGTTTAGGTACATTTAGAAAATAGTACCAATAATGTACTTTGTATAATATACCCAAAATGTATCTAAAGTATACCATTTACATACCTCAAGGTAAACGATCTTAAGATACCCAAAATGTACTTTTTTACATGTACCTCTAACATACATTTTTGATACCTAAAATGTACCTTGACAAAAATGTATCTGTTATGTACCTTCATAAAGATATCCAAAATGTACCTGTATAGAAATGTACTTGCAATGTACCCTGAAAGATACCCAACATGTATCTTGACTGACGCACATGCAAGATAAAAAACCTGCAGTGTGCACGGCGAAATAAAAGTGTACCTGTAATATACCTTGAAAAAGATATCCAAAATGTACCTTGTTTGTCTCCCAAACAAATTCACATCCAAGAGTGTTATACCTGTTGCGATATCATTTGAGCTTCAGACTTCCATCAGACCTCTATCAATCTGCATTGTTTTATTCATACATTTTCCCTTGTTCAACATGTACGCAGTAGCCGGACGCATCGTTCAACAAGCAAATCTCGTGATGTGAATTCCAAATATCAACTGAATAACACTGTCTTTTCGATGATCAGCATACTGTTCCATTAATTATGCATCCATTCTTGTTTCAAACATTCATAAATATCCACGATTTCCAGTTCCAAAGCGGCGGCCCATTCACTTCTTGCAAAGCCGATGGTTCATGGATCGTCTCGGATGTGCCTGGGTACTAACTTAGGTCACATGTTATGTGAAAACCAATCAGGAGCTGGGGACGTTTATGTGGCGCTCATTTAACGAACTTTGTTTGTGTCGATCGTCTTCGCCGGTTAGCTTTGCTTCTTTTCGCTGGGATAGTCTTTTAATAGAGGAACGGATAACTCTCTATACTCCAAAATGAATTATCAACCTCATATGCTGCTCGGAGAATGGGTAAAGAAGACACAACTTGCTGAACGATCGTTTTCAAGTCGATTACACAACTGCAAAATGATCTGATCAACATGGGGGACATCAGATCGCATCTCTGCAGAAATCGGACCCTGAATGCTGGACATGAGGTAAGATAACTCTATTTTGTTTGTTTCGATCCCGGGGCTACAAATGTTTTGATACAGTTGCTCTGATTCAGGCACACGCTTTGTGTTGAATGGAGTGCGACATGACTGTTTGGCAGCGCTATAATACGTCCAAGCTTACAGATATCTTGTCTATTTCCATTGTGCTCCCTGTACTGTTGTCTATTAAGTAAGATAGCTGTTCGAATTCCACTATATACTTTGTATCAGACGGCGGCCGGCACAATTCAAATGTATAATTTTATCAGTAAGTCTACACGCAAACGAAATAGTGGGCATTCTCTATATTTTGCTAACCTGTATGATTAATTTTTTTTACCTAATTCTAATCCTTTATTCTTGAATGTAGGAAGAAGCGGGAATTTATGGAAGTGCAGATCAAGCCACACAGAAGATTGTCATAAAAGGTTGAAGTCACAGGAAGCAAAGCCTGGCAGTTGAGTCTTGTTGAACAATACATCCTGTTACAAGTTCAGTACCAAGACCTAAATGATTGATTAGAATCTTGCTTCATCACTGGTATCAGTTTGTAATGGTATTTATGTTGATCATCTATAAATCACAGTACTGATTCATGCTATGAAGTCAATAAAATAAGTGAAATTTTTGAATGTCTCATTAGTACACTATGAGTACATTTTGGGTGCATAAGAGGTACAGTGTTGGTATATTGTGGGTACATTTTAGGTATGTCATTAGTATACTATGGGTACACTTTGTGTATAGCTGAGGTACATTTTAAGTGCAGTTTGGATACATTTAAGGTTCATTTCAGATATATTTTAGGAACTCTTCTGGTATATTATAGGTACCTCAGTAGATACATTCCAGGTACATTCGAGGTATGTTCTAGGTATGTTGAGTATGATGAAAATGCTGGACCTGAAGGTACCTTTTAGGTATCTCAGTCGAGGTACATTTTGGGTGGCGAAAAAAGCTACTTCAGAGATACCTAAAAGATACCACCAAAAAGGTTCATTATAGGTACATGCTAGGAACCTATTAGGTACATTTAGAGGTACCAAACCTGTACCTTTAATGTACCAAAAATGTACCTAAAATTTCGCGTGGGATGTCATATTGAAAATGGTCTTAAATGTATCGCAAATGGTTGCCTATGTGGAATTTTATGATCTGGAGAGGTTGAAATATGACACGGTTTACAACGGTTTACAACGGTTTACACGGTTTACACTACGAACTAAAATAGAATCTGTCTAATTCTCTTTCACTCTGTGGTGTAAACCGTTGAAAGTGTAAACCGTTGGAAATCCTAAATAAATGCAACACAAACTATAGTTTTATATCGTATTCGGATAAAATATCACACTTTATGCCATTCCAAGTGGTTTTGTAACAATTTTTCCAATTTTTTAGTGAAATTTACCTAACGCGAGAGCGTGCGTTATTCTGCCAATTAGAACTAATTAACATAATCGTCTGATTCAGTTGCGTTGCATGTCATTTTATCAAGCTTTTGGCCGTTGAGCGACACTTAAAAACTTTCACCGACGACAAAGCAGTTCTGTAGCCGACTTTTCCATTCACTCAGTCGCACTAATTGGGGCACAATTCGCACTTAGTAATGTGTTGCTCGTTGTATGTGCGCTTGTCATGATGTATTATTCTTCTATTTTCGAGTGACTTTCACCCGTACTGATCTCGAACAGGTTGCACTGCCCACTGTTGAATCACGCAAATTCGATGGAAATACGGTACCCCGTATAGGATCATAAAAAAACACACAAACTCTTACGATCTAAAGCAATCTTCTCTTGAAACATGATCTGACTCGACGCGCATTTATTCAATTACTGTAAGCGGATGCTTCATTCAACTGTCAATTTCTAACTCGAGGTAATATAAGCTTACATTTCAGCCAAAATAAAGCACTCGGTGTTTTTCAATCTTCACTGCGTTTTCAAACTTTTCTGGAAAACCATTACGTGTACAATTAGAAAACCGCATTCAGACTGTCCGAATACAAAATAGCAAGAAAGTAACTTCTGTCATAGCTAAGAGCCGTGAAAAGCCTTCTCTTTTGTTAAATGCGAGGGTTGAATGCAGTTCTAAAGGCTAGGTTGTAGCGGTATTCTATTTTGGATGCCAGAGGCAGAAAAGTAAGATTTATTTATAGGCCGGAGCCAGTAGTTCATTTAGTTATATCGGATTTTGATACTCATAAAGCGACAACTGCCAAAAAGTTCATGAAGATGGTTATGTGAGTACACACGTTTCAAATTAAGAAATAAGAGCACCTTATGTGAAAGCACAACATTAAATTGGTGCCGTTCCGTGCCCTGGAAAGCAACCTAAATGCATTTCGAGAACCGCGTCCTACACAGGAGATATACGAAAGGTTGACAATATTGACTCCGAAATCCCACAGAAAGGGCAATGTCATATTGAAAATGGTCTTAAATGTATCGCAAATGGTTGCCTATGTGGAATTTTATGATCTGGAGAGGTTGAAATATGACACGGTTTACAACGGTTTACACGGTTTACACTACGAACTAAAATAGAATCTGTCTAATCCTCTTTCACTCTGTGGTGTAAACCGTTGAAAGTGTAAACCGTTGGAAATCCTAAATAAATGCAACACAAACTATAGTTTTATATCGTATTCGGATAAAATATCACTCTTTATGCCATTCCAAGTGGCTTTGTAACAATTTTTCCAATTTTTTAGTGAAATTTACCTAACGCGAGAGCGTGCGTTATTCTGCCAATTAGAACTTATTAACATAATCGATCGTCTGATTCAGTTGCGTTGCATGTCATTTTATCAAGCTTTTGGCCGTTGAGAGTTGAACTGTTTTTGAAAGAATGATTTGTCAATGATTTCGCGTCACTGACTGGTTAATCATTCTTAGGGCCAACAGTCATAACAAAAGATAGTGTTCTTGTGATGTCTCACATAACCATTTTGGGCTATGACTTGGTTTTCCGCTATCGGAATCGTTAATATTCATTGATGGGTGCGCCGCACTCACCGGAAGTACGTCACAAAAGCGGTTTATAAATGCAGATGTGCACTCAGCGGTTTGTCATTACAAAACTAAACAGAAGCTAGTTCACGACTTCGGGAAATCAACCAAACATCGGGAGGTGAAGATCATGGCAAACACCGTAGTGGCAAGATTTGCCGTTGTTTTGTTCATCATAGCGGCGTCGTTTGAAACTGGTAAGTAACATTTTGTAGTGAATCACGAATGTTCGGCAGTTGGCCGCTTTGCTTCGGGTAAACTCTGACTTCGATCGATGCGCTTCTTGTTTCAAAATCTTGCATACACATTTCATCGAGAGTTACTTGAAGAGTTACTTGAGAAACCTTTTGCCAGATTTATAAACATTTAAGTCGACGTACAACGTGCTTAGTTCGTTTATCACAGCATTGTGTTCTAATCCCTTTGAAATATTTGTTTCGCGAAACTATGCATTCGAAAGACGCAGGATAAGCTTGGAACGATGACAATCGCTAGAAACTTCTAAAAGGTGTACAATTGGATTCCATTTTGGCATTCATGCGATCCGCCGAAGTCGTTTCGTATTCACTGGAATTGTGCAATATGGTTATCTTAAATTATTCACAATCGGTATACACAAGAAGCACGCAACCAAGTTCTCAAATTCAACTTGAATGAAAATGAAAGTTTCGGGAAGATCCCGACTGGAAAACTCGTTTTCGTTTCGGGTTTAGGGGCAACTGCAGAATGTCCTGTCACTCTCAATTTTATATATCGCCATCACTAATATAAAACACAGTTTGACATTAAACTAGTCGGCCAAGCCACGTCGTTTCATCGTTCACTATTAAATATGCTTGAGTGATGTCGGCAGTTGTGCGATAAAGTACGCTTCCTTTTGCGCTGCACATTATTACCTTCCGGTACGCGAAAGCAGAACGTAATTTTGAATCGTAGAATATACTTGGAACGTTTCTTGTTCTTTATATTTCAACGTTGATGCAGTAAAATGGTAATTAAAGAACTGACAGACCAGAGTGTATTGTTCCACCTTGTGCAACAATAGTTTGCCAAACATACACTTGTGCCCAAACTGAGCTTATGTCAGCCTTCAAGTTACTCATAATGACGACTTTTATTACTGTCCAATATCAATGCCAATGCCAATACAATTGGTTGAGTGGGATGTTTTAAATTTCCTCTCTTTCTTTCTTTATTCTCTTTTCCCAACATGATTGGCTACTGACATTTTAGAGTAAAAATTGGTAATAGGTATAAAGGGCTGTGTTTAGTGTATAGCAGCTGAGCTGCAGTCTCAGACAGTTTCAGGTTATTATTGGCACAGTTTCATGTTTGTTTAATTTATACTCATTTCTAAACTACATTTTTACGGATCATAATTATTCTCTGTACGTGGGAATTTCAATAGGACGTGCCATCCATGCACTTCCTGTTCTTCAACGAGGAATGTTTTTCATGACTAATCAATAAAACACGCAGAGTATATTTGAAATTGGAAACGACAGCCATATGCTTATTAGTTTGAGTGAATGAGTTCACCTTTGACTTCCATAACGTCACGAAAGTTGTGTATTCTTTTTGAACATCGCGGTCCGCTCTTTTTTTTTCTTTTTCTTTCTTTCTTTCTTTCTTTTTTTTTTTTTTTTTTGGACTCTGTTCGATGTGTTACTTTGACCCTCACTGCCAATGATTTTTTTTCGAGTCGATTAAATTATGCGCATTGACTTTAGCAGTGAGTGGAGAGATTTTTATGAGTGCAAAAAGCTTTTATCAGAACTAGTAAAAAATGGGTTCTCTCTGGGTCCCCGACAATAGTACAACATTTATGTACTGTAAAAACACCGAATCAAATTGCGGTGAGGGCGAGCTGACTCAAACGATCGATTCTTATGAACTTGCTCATTCATTTCCAGCATGGGTTGTTGGACGAAATTTAATTGTAATCTTGGCTGCCTCGTCTAAGCCTTATAACATTTCAGCGTAAAGGACACTTCAACCCTGCACAGATGTCCCCAAGCTCCGATTATGTTTAATCGCCCCTCCCCCCATCAATACTTAATGCGTGCGACCTCCTTCCAGCTCAGAATCACTGTTGAAAAGAAAGTGCACTTTGCTATTTGTCAAGTTTAAAGAGACCTCTCACCGTAGATGCTTGACGCCCATGTTACTTTATATTTACATCCCGGAGCTCGACTTTCCTGAGGCGCCCACGTTAGTTCACGTTATTACTGATCGATCTGACTGTCGCTGCTTGCCGTATTCAATACACTTTCTGAGTTTGTGCTGAATTCTTTCGCGACAAAACGTAGAAAAACACGAGAAATACGAAAATGGCCGCCGTCAGTCATTGGGCGCGCAAAGCATCTACGGTGAGAGGGTCTCTTTAATAGCGTCGTAATTGCTTCTAATTTTGCTTCTAATTCCTGTTTTCCATTTCCTGTTGCAGCTCTTTCCATCAAGTGCTACTCCTGCAGCAGCACGTCCCTTAAGGAATGCGAAAAGAACGAAACTATTCAAACCTGCGATGGCCAATTGGACGCGTGTGGCCAGTTTAAACTCGAGACTGAACTTTTTAGTTCCTATACTAAACTTTGCACCGTTGCCAAGGCAGATTTTTGCAAAGCTGTTAATTTAACAATTCCGTTTAACTGCACGGCTTCTACCCCTTGCATCGAGGATTATTGCAACGGAGTTGCTCCCACAACCTTGGCTCCCCCTGTCATCGAAAGTACCACTGCTCTCTCAGGAACTGAGGAAATGACAACAAAGAAGCACACGAGCAGCGATGCGTCCGCCGTAATCTGCAACAAGACATTCCAGCTACTGGTTGCTTGTGTTGTAGCTGTCCTTTCCAGATTGTGATTGCCATTCGGGAAACATGTTTGCGGACATAATATCTGTCTAGCAGAAATTCCCGGCTGACTAATGAAACGAAAATATGCCTTATGCAGACTTTCTTCTCAGAAAAAAAAAAAGACTAAGAAATAAGTACCAGCTGATGAAAGAACTGCATTTAAGGTTTAGTTAGATATTTTGGATCTCGCAACGTACTGATTTATTGAAATGAAAAGAGAAGTATGTCGATTAATGTTTTAGTATCATAGAGAACCAAGTATTAACAATTGTAGGAGTTTCAAAAGTAATACGAAAAACAGGGAGGGAGAGTCGAAGAAAAGTCTAGTATTCACAGCAGATAATTTTTCAGTCCTTGCTTGTAAAATCAATCTTCCAAAGGTCGGAAGGGCGACCCACGCACTTCTCCAATCGACCTATGATGCACGTGCTAAAAACGAACTTCGGCCAGGCAGGCCATAGGTTCAGTTGTTTAAAATTAGTACCTCGCGAGCAGTATATAGCCTATATATGAACCTAAATAATCGGAATATAATTTTCATAGGAGATAATTGAACGTAACTTTAATAAGGTATGAGGAGTACCGCCCCTTCCCACCCACCCACACACACATACACACACACACACCCGGGAGCGCAAAGCGGTCAGCTCCTGCAAAGTTCTCTCAAACCCCCGAGGTGGGAGCCCTCCCTCTGGCAATCGACTATCCGGGGAGGCTCTGTCCGAAAGCCTTTTCTAGTACGAAAGGCTGGCCAAAGGAAAATGGTATTGGCACTGATTTCTAAACTGGTCCCTCAAGTTGTGCTAAGTTCGCAAACTCACGTTCCAGTGAGCGAGTTGCGGTCACTTTCCAGACATTTTCTGATTGAAATGCATAAAAAGGGGGAACATTTTTACTAGAGGGTGAGACGTACGCCATTTACCTTCCGCACCGAAACCTGCGAACATGCGCGTTAGTAATATGTAAGTTAGTTTATAAACCCAAGTCGATGGTCTGTACTGAACATGGTGCGGCTGGTTCGTAGCCGACGTTTTGTTCATTTCAGGATGGGTTTTTGAAATGGGAAATGAAACGGTATCTTGCTGTTCCGTATGCGCTATATATAGTGTGTGTGTGTGTTGAAGCATTCTTTCTGGATTAATTTCAGCTATGACCACCACATTACAGAGTCTTATGACGTATGCGGAACTGAATTAAGGCTCTTGACTAACACCTTTGGCGGTTGTTTGCGTACTGTCCGTCGCGGAAATACCGTTCCACCCTAAACCACTATAAAAACTAGTGGCATTTTTTTCCTAGAATGAGTTACGCATTCGGCAGCACTTCACGATCGTGATTCTTACAAGTGCACTCCTCAGTCACTTCTGCATGATCGCGGAAAAACCGTCAGCCGTCTACAATGAAAAAAAAAAAAAAAAAAACTGGAACTACTCAACTAATCAAGTTGTACTTATACCTTGGAGAACGGAAATAGTTGATCTAGTTGTAAAATTTTACGAAAACAAAAGTAAAATTGAACTACGCTGTGCGCGAATATCACACACGGTTAACGCTGAGGACGAGGCTTTTCTTAGGGCCCAGACTCATTTCCATTCGAAGCGCAGTGGCGTCCTGCAGCCAGGCTACGCGAAATATGAGACGACTATCAGATTCCCGTGGGCAAACTGTCTGTCCATATCAGACATGGCGCTGACGGTGGACCAAGTGTTGAGGCATGTCGGCCAGTTCGGCCCTTACCAAATCAGAACCCTCGCTATGTTTATGTTCCTCTTCATGCCGATCACCTTCCAGACCCTGATCATGGTCTTTGTTGCTTATGAGCCGCCTTGGATGTGTTCCAAAGCAGTGCCGCGAAACGAGTCGACTTGCTTGTCGCCCAATCAGTCAAACTCCGAGATTTACAATGGCAACTCGGCGAGGAACTTGTATGAGCGGAGATGCAATCTTTCCCGGGACCAGTGGCAATTTGCAGAAGGTCATCTGTTCGAAGGCCCACAAGAGACCATTGTGTCTTCGGTATGTAACACAATCCTTTAAAAATATCCTGCAGGTCTTGGTATGCAGAGATTGTAAATTTTATATTTTTAGTGGATTTAAAAAGTATAACTTGTGGCGAATTTCATCTGGTGCGTGCAAGTTAATAAAGTTTTACGCAATATATATGTCACAATCGATCACCGCGTTGTCCCACTTGGGAAAAGAGTCACTTATGGATTACTGTACAAACAATAATCCCCAGTACAATTTATAGCTGTAATTAAGAAATATCGGAAATATATAACGCGTTCCCGTGTGATATAGCCTCATCTTAACACGCGGGAAGCTGGGAGAACACGAGAGTAGCGTAGGGCAACCACGCGATCTCAGCACGATTCTGCTTTACTGTATCCCCTTGGGGATTGTTTATTGATAATTGGATTAGGGCAAAGATCATACAGAATCCGTCAATAAAATAAATCTACTTGAATATGTATATATATGGGGTGTTACAAGAGTGGGGAGGGAGCTAGAAGTTCCATTCCTCAAGTTTGGAGCAATCTGCAGCGTTCAGTAACTATTGTGAGATTTATTCTGACAGCAAAGGTCACATCAGGGACCTTTGATGTGTTGGTTTTTATATCACTCTAGAGACCGATGGTTTATTACCACTCCGGAGGGGAGAGAGAGAGGGGGGGGGGGGGGGGGGGGGGTGACTTTTGCATGATCAAGACTGGAATCTTCTCAAATTATTCTTTGTTTTGGTCAAAAACCTTACTTTTTCAAAATCAGGGGCTTGCATTTTTCAGGAAAAGGTCTTGGAAGGTGGCAAAAGTAAAGGGGTCCTGAAAATATGCCAGCAACTTTTTGCAAGATCAAAGACGGAGCTTTTTGCACAAATAATGTTGACTGCCCTCAATATATGTCAGTATATACACATATCAAATGCATTGTTGGAAAAGATCCATTTGAAATTTCCTATCCAGGCCAAATAACATGGAGAGACATCAGATCTTGAAGTTATGTATCTTTCTTCTCACAATTTATACATAAATTGTGCATAAATATATAATGTATCTGACATTTGATAGGGTATTGATCAGGTCTTCTATTTAATAAATTTCCACTGGTTTGCCGTGGTGTGGACTCTTATTTACCACGATTTACGTCATCACAAGGTCAAATGTTGTGGACTCACGAGGCGCTTCGCCGAGTGAATTCACAACTAATTTTGACCATATGATGACGTAAATCGTGGTAAATAAGAGTCCACACCACGGCAAACCAGTGGAAATGTGTTATTTACCACAATATTTAGAAATATACAGGAAAGTTTTGTTGTATTTCGCTGCAAAGCGTGACATGCTGGCGTCAGCATAGTTGTCTGGACTCTTATTTACCACTGTAAATCGACCAATCAGAGAGTGAGAAACTTAAGTGTGTTGTGGTAAAATTTAGTATTCATGGCAATCAGGTTAGACAACATTATTTCATATATAAGAAACAGCTTAGGTCATTTAATGCCCTTGAAACAAGAATCAGTTGAAAAGTTATTATTTGGATAGGTGGAGATACCTTAAACTAATAAGATTACCTACGTCATTATATCCACTACTGGAAATCGATTTCAGCTTCGCACAACAATACATGTATTAATTAAACATTTAAAATCTTTTAGTTTGACTTGGTGTGTGACAAGAGCTACCAAGCCACGCTCGCCAATGCCATCTTGTACCTGGGCTGGGCCCTTGGTGCTATCGTACTTGGTACAGTTGCTGACAAGTATGGAAGACGCAGTGTCCTTATTCCATCCACCTTCTTTGTTATTGTGGTCACCTTTGCCATGGGTTTCTCCTACACATATTGGCCTATTGTTCTTTGTCGCTGCATAATTGGCTTCTTCCTGGCTGGGTGCTTCCTGAGTATGTTCGTTTTGGCCACGGAACTTGTGGGGCCCGAGAAAAGGGCTTTGTCAGGTACTCTCGTTTGGTTCTTCTTTACAGGAGCCCTGATGATAATGGGCCTAAAGGCCTATTTTGTAAGAAAATGGAGGACCCTGTGTATCATCTGTTCAGCACCTTGGATTTTCGTGCTGGTGTTCATGAAGTAAGTCCATTAATTTTTCACGTTGTAGCAGTTTTGTAACACTGATCCATGTTTTTCAAATTAAACTATTTTACCCCCAGAAGTGATCAACTTCGATATTCTCTTTCAGTCTCTCACATAGCCTACTGTCTGGTGACTGTCACACGAGGCAATGTCTCTTACAACTTAAAACGCAATACACAGACAAGTTGCAGAAGAAATTGCGCGTGTGGCATACCCTCGTTGCAACTGGCAACGCAAAGAAACTTGCGAGACAAGTTGCAGAAAACGTTATAATGAACAGTCTTCTATTTCTGTTTCGCAACTTTGCGTAGTCTTGTTTAACGTGTGGCATGTATATACCACCACTCATACATTTTCCTCTTAAATGATTGGGAGAATCTGCACAATGATCCTCGGAGTAAAATGGTTAAAAATATATGCCCTTTGAACACGGTATTAGCATCGAAGACCTCCATGCACTAGTGTGTGTACGTGCGTCAGGCCAGCTGTTCTGCACAAATGAACCGAGGTGGTTGTGGGTTTGATCCCCACGCCCGGCAGTAGTAGGAAGGTTTTTCATCCGAGGAGGCAACTCCAACGGTTTTTCCCTTCCTAACTTGTCTGCTTTATACAAGTCTTCCACCAACACGGCCCCACCAGCTACAAGCTGAATTTCTTAACGTGTATATAAGTAGAATTTATTTGAATTACTTTCCTTTTTTATCACTTGTTTCAACTTTAGATTTATTCCAGAGTCTGTTCGTTGGTTGCTTGTTCAGGGAAGAAAAGAGGAAGCGAGAGCGATTCTCGAGCATGTGGCCAAGGTCAACAAGAAAGAGATGCCGAAAGATGACCTGCTTGTTCCCATAGTGGTTTCAAACAAAGGATTCTTGGAACTGTTCAAAACACGGAAACTAATCATCATATCCCTCATCCTGAATTACGCATGGTAAGCATTGCGCGCAATAAAGCCATTACAGTTGAAGGCTACATGAATATGACAGAAAATTCATCAGGCTTTCTGAGTGCCGAGAATGGAAAGCGCATGAAAATTAATCACAGCATTTAGATCAAATCAGTTGGCAGCACTTTAAAGTTACGAAATACTTTCAAGGATTTGTATGGGAAAATTTGTTGAAGGGCAGAGGTTTGCCGTTCAAGCGACATTATAGACAAAGAGAAGCTGGTCTTCATGTAAATATTATTTTAATGGGACACAAAATGGGGGGTGGAACCCATTACCGAGACGAAATAGTAGTAGCCCTCAGACACATTAGACGAGGTAGTAATGTTTGATTGCCAGCTTCAGATGACAACCAATCTTATTTTTACAATAATAAATCAGTTTCTCACTTTGTGATTGGCTAATTTTCATCATCAATCAAAGGACAGACACATACAATCGAGCGCTGACGACAGTGACTTTGACGAAAATGTGAATTCAACTTCAATTTTATCTCAGTTCTTGCGAAAGCGACATTCGGCGATTGAAGTAGAGAACCAGAAGTGCTCAGATGCAAAACTCCTTGAGCTTTGTCTTGAAATTGTCGAGAAGTGTGCAGCAAAAAAACGTCTAGTTTCATTACTTTCTAACGTCTTTGACAGAAGAAGCGCCTCGTGGATCTACATTTTTTGACAAATATTATGACGCGTTTCATCCGCAATAAGAGGACAGACAGACAGACAGACAGACACACAAAAACTGACTTCAATTTGTTGAATAAACTTGTTTAATTTCCAGCTTAAGATGAAAGTCAATCTTATGTAACAGTTTTATTTCAGGTTCGTGAATGGTATGGTGTATTATGGCTTGTCCCTGAGTGCAGGTGAATTTGGTGGAAGCATTTATTTGAACTTCATTTTGACAAGTTTGGTGGAGATCCCTGGTAACTATTTGGTGATTGACAACTGTAACAGGTGAGCCAAGAAATATGCAATGATATGCTATATAACTAATGCTAACTAGACTGGCCTTGCCAGTGAGCTCGCGGCGTGAGTTGGGTCGAGACCAGAATATAAAATGGAAAGTAGGGGACAAGAGCGGAACTCCCAAGAGAGACTTCCAATTTCTCACCATAAAAATATCACACAGTATAGATAACTTGGCTTTTGACACCTTGCTCTTTTGACACCTTGATTAAACTAAAAATTATTATTACAGCACTCATACACTTGCTTCTTAAAGGCTGAGCGACCCTGCATCTTGAGAATGCGTGACATATCTTTTTATGCACAATCGAGTATGACAGTTTGACCTTGACTCATATTTCTAATCAGAGGCCACGATTAATCCATCCTTCGTTTCACTACTAATGTGTTTTCTTTTATTAACTCAATACGTTTCTTCTATCAGGCTTTCGAGTATTCGTGCTCTGTAACAAATATAAAATTGAAAGCGAGGAATGTCACACGAGAGATGTTTACAATATTATTGCGCTTTTGTTCACAGTGTGTTCAGTCCATTTGTGACTGCAAACTCAATCCTCAGAATTATTTCGGTGTATTTTTCATTTCTGGTATTTAATGAACATTGCGAAACAAAGACTACATGATCGAATGAAAGAAACACTTCAACAGGCAATGTACGATACGCAGAAGAATTTTATGAGGCAACAGATGTCATGTACAGAGTAAAGCATAAAGCGTCATTGTTTTACGGCTAAAGCTCACCGTAGCTTTGGTTTCTGTTTTCGCCCTGTTATCTTCCCAAAAGTATTTCGTGTCGCCACAGAAAGTTTCGTCGGGACTAAATATTTATCGGCGACAGCGGTACCATCAAATATTTGTTTACGGCTATTCTCAAAGCTTCCGCGGTGAACGCGAGCCAAAATCGTTCCCGAAAAATCCAGTTTATCCGTGCATATTCCACAGAGCCAGATGGTGTTGAGTTTGGATGGGATGCAGTTAACTTTTACACACAAGTAACGAGCAATTCACTGGCCACATCTCGAGTTGTTTAGCGAAGTCAATTACGTCATCGCCCAGCACGTGATAATATAAACCAATCACCGTGTGCTGATTCTCGACCCACAAAAAGGAAACAACAAAAAAAAAAATAAATAAAAATGTCCATTTTTAAGCTCGCTTGGGCCCCAGGCCCCCGCGAGCAATAACTGTTATGTAAGGCTCTTTGAGCGAGCATCAGGCATCGAGTATCGAGCGAGAGGCATGCGAATCTCGAGCATCTAGTAGCGAGTATCAAGCGAGAAACATGCGAAGGGAATATCGAGCACCGAGTATCGACACTGCAGAAGAAAGCCTTTTAAAAGGATACTACTAATCACTACAAGGTTTTCTGCCCCGCAAAGTAGTAGGTAAATGATAATATGTTTTAACATATTATTACATTATCATTACATATTTTAAAAAATATGTAATGATAACGATATAACAATCAAGTTGATCAATAACCAAATAGTTTGTAATGATAATGATAATGATAATTGATAATTGATTTTTTATACTCATAATAGTGCTGATAATTTATCTTACATACAATTAGAGTGCTTTTCGGATGACTGTCGAAAACCAAAATCAAAGCAATCACCGGCAAAAGGCTACTCGGCGGCCTCGTGGTTTCCTTACGCTACTCTCGTGTTCTCCCAACTTCCCGCGTGTTTAGATGAGGCTATATTAAACGGTGACGCGTTATATATTTCTTAGATATAATATTCAGTTTTCACACCAGCAAACTGTTAAATGTTTGTGTTAAAGGTTCGGACGTCGCTTGACTGTGGTGGGTCACATGCTTATTGCTGGCTTATTCACCTTGGTTGTTTCTGCAATACCAGCAGGAACAAACAATACAGGTAAAATAACTTATTACTTTGCTCTCGACCGAGCATGCTAAATCAAAGCAAATTTCTACCTAACAGTGTAGTCAAATATATATTATATAAGGAAGCTATTAGTTACCGATATCATGAAATGAAAGAGGAGATGGAAGTTGATTGCACTTAGAGAAAATTACTAGACCAGTGTAATTGTGGTAAAGTGTATAATATCCTTTCAAATGATTTAAGAAATATATAACGCGTCACCGTAGCATCATCTAAACACGTGGGAAGTTGGGAGAACACGAGAGTAGCGTAAGGAAACCACGAGGTCGCCGAGTGGTTTCCGGCGCTACTCGAGTGTTCTCCGGCCCAACTTCCCAAGTGTTTTAGATGAGGCTATATTACACGGGAACACGTTATATATTCCTTTTATAAAATAGTTACTCAAGTAAAAAACATCGCGTATCGCGTCAGCGTGTAATATACTCTTATGTACTTCAGTAAGGATAACATGAAATGATACTTTACGCTCATGAAAAGCTGCTCTGTTTTTGTGAAGGTTATATCGCTGGAAGGGTCACGGGTGGAACAATAGGTAAACTTTGCATCACTGTCTCTTTCAACGCCTTGTACGTATTCGCTGCTGAATTGTTTCCTACTATAGTCAGGTAAGGGAATAAGGCGAGAGTCAAACGCCCTACTTCACATGAGCCGAACTCAATGCACTTAGCTCTCACAATGGATTTTGCTTATTTGCATTGAGTTCGGCTCATGCGAAGTACGGCGTCGAAAGAATATAAAGATATTAGGAAAATCAATTAGATGTCACCCGTATTTTACGGGGGTCCCGCTAGTAACATATACTATCTGCGGGCCCCTGCGGCTCCCGCGTCTGTGTAGCCCCGGGGGGTACTCCCATATATGAGCCATACATATAGGTACGTGCCGCCCCAAAGGGTATCATTTTCAGCATTTTAGTCTGAAATAGGGTATCGATTTTAACCTTTTGGTCTGGAATAGGGTTGGGGATTTTGGTATTTGGTCTGAAATAGGGTCGAAAATTACACATTTTGGTCTGAAATAGGGTCGAAAATTACAAATTTTGGTCTGAAATAGGGTAGTTTTCAGTCCCGGGCGGCACACTCCCACCCAAAATTTTGAGGAGTACCCCCACCCCCCACCCCCCGGGCTGTGTACTGCAGACTTTTTCCATATTTCATTCAGTGGTGTCGTACGAATAGCCCGCTTTTGTTAAGATCTGCACTCGTTTGTGAAACTAAGAGCTTTATCACAATAAAACTTTCATTTCGAATCGTCCGCTGTTATTTCCACATTTTGCATCAAATACTCAAGTAAATGAACTCAAATCCCTCTTGATGTTCGTGTCTTTTCTTGTGACGCTTCACTGACCAAATGGACTGGCAAGCCGAACAAGTCGAGAGACACAAGAAAGCCATTGCGTTCAGTTATAATTTGTGTCGACTTCCGTTGGTGGCAAAATGGTCAAACCCTCGCATAAACTTAATTTGAACTTGACTAATTCCAAAACTTGCGTTGACTCAAGTTACAGCGTGCTACATCGACCTTGCAACTTTTCTCGAAAAGAATGCCTTTCGTAATTTAACATGCAGTTTGTCAAAATCAGTGCTTTCATTACACAGCCCAGAACATAATTAAAATCGTACATTGTTTTTACCCAGAAACACCGGTATGGGCATGGTTTCTGTTGTGAGCCGTCTTGGTGCAGCGCTGTCCCCGTTCATCGTCCAGCTTACCCGGGTCAACTCCCTTTTACCGTTCGTTCTCATGGGAATCGCGTCATTTGTCGCTGCAGCAGTGTGCTGGTTCCTTCCTGAAACAAAAGGGAAGCCTACCCTAGAGATAATGAACGATATAGGGAAAGGTAATAACTACTGTTCATATATTATTATTATTATTATTATTATTATTATTATTATTATTATTATTATTATATATTATTATTATTATTACATCAATATAATAATACGCTAACGCACTTCCGTCCGTCCGTCCGTCCGTAACGCTCTTTCCCAGGCCTCCACATCATAAAAAAATAAAAAGATGGCCGCCACATCGAGTGAAACTACGTGTAAATATTGGCCTCGTATGCCGACCACAGTTCTTTAAGAAATGGGAAATGAGTTTAAAAAGAGAATTTGTGCTGTCATGTGACTGGATGTCGGGCTGATGCTGCCGCATGTTCGAAAAACAGGGGAGGTTTTGATGTCGCCGGATCGATCGGCAATTCGTTGAGTGGTACGGTTGAGGGGAACACGCACGACAGCGAAGTTTGTACTTTGACACTGTAAACTGCATTCCAGATGCTCGAAACGGACTTCAAAAAGGAAAAAAAGAAAGAAAAAAGAAAGAAAAAAAAGAAAAAAATCCGATCATCGTATATTACGGGAATCCCGCTAGTTATATATATATATATATATATATATATATATATATATATATATATATATATATATATATATATATATATATATATATATATATATATATATATATATATATATATATATATATATATATATATATATATATATATATATATATATATATATATATATATATATATATATATATATATATTATTATTATTATTATTATTATTATTATTATTATTATTATTATTATTATTTTATTATTATTATTATTATTATATTGTGATATAGTTAATCATTATGTTTCTCGTTTTATTCCTCGTGGACGTACTAGCACAACGGAAGCATAATGAATAAAGAATAAATAAATAAATAAATAAATAAATAAATATACAATAAACAAACACAGATAAACTAATAGTAAAGTTGTTTTGCTTTTCAGAAGAAGAGATGGACAGTCCTGTTGGCTTCGACGCCAAGTCCGACGCAGTTACCATGCAATCCACCGATGACCAAAAAAGCAAGGACGAAGACACTGAACCCCTGAACCCTGAAGGACAAACAGAATAACACAACTTCCCCAGCAGCACAATATAGTGGTATTTTGTAATCCCACAAAGTGCACCATCGCCAGAAATTTCAGACATCCGGTTGCGCCATCTCGGAAGAGGCATCAGGTTTCACGCTGACAGCCGCTCAAGAAATAACAAAGAAATGTATGGGATCTGATAATAAATTGTGCTTTTCGCTTAACTGAAGCACGTTCGTAAAAATGTCTGGGCAGCATTCGGAAGAGGAAAGCTTCCTAAACACAACAGTACAAAAAATATTTATCTCCGGTAAAATTCGATGTGTACTTTTTTGAATTTAAAATTTCGGCCGACGTAAGAAGGGATTGATAGCAGAATACGCTCAAAACCGGCTACTGTCACTTTTTAAGCTGCATTTAATACAAGAACCTTGGGTAAAACGCAAAATGTCTACCCCGTACCTGATTGTCGAAGGATTGAACATCTCCTATGAAGCCTCAGTCAGTCCCCTGGAGCAAATTCGATGTGTACTTTTTGTGTTTGAATTTGCAGTTCACAGCCAGCCATGGCGAATACCTCCCGTGAAATACGCTGACTTCGGATGTTGATATTTTGGGCTGGGAAGCTCCAAATCGCATGAAAATTGTACCAAACGAAAGCTAATTTCAACTAGGTCGTTCAGCGGCACGTCTCCTAAACGTAGCAGTCTCTTTTTGAACCGGAGAAACCCATCCCTCCCCCACCCCACTAAGGCAAAGTACGTAACAATGTTGAATGTGTGAATGGCGCATGCTCATACCGCACGCCGCTGGGAAGGACCGGAAGCAATCGTGGACGCAAAATGTCCGGAATTTCTGGCGATGCAGAGGTCGTACGAAAACCTTTTTACTAACTAGAATCGAAACTAATTGCAGAGAGTGCAAGAAAGCATTTTTGACCAACCAGTGTGATAAGTTTTCGTTTTCACGCGATTGCCTGCTATAACCAAGCACAATAGTATGTGCTTAAGCTTCGTTACTTTTTCATCAATAATAAAACCCTTTTCTACTGTTTATTTGTAGTCAACTCTATAAGACGCCCGAACACCCTCGGCCTCGGCGCTAGCTCCAACTGTCCGTTTTAAGGTGTCTGTCTCAAAGGGATTTATCAGTTAATCAAATGACTGAAGAAAACGGCAGGGACAGCTCCCACAAAGTGTCCGTCTTAGAAAGGTGTCCGTCTTAGATGGGTGTCCGTTAAGAGGGAGCTGACTGTACGATTGTCTTGACTGTCTCGGCTTCGGATTGGCCAGTTGTCGTGACCTTGCTTTGACCAACATGGCTCAAATAATACACTTGGTGGAATCAGAAGAAAACTTAACGGATGAAACTGAGCTGAACACATTGCTCTCATAAAGTGAAAAACACTAAGGCAAGGGACTAGAAGAAGAACGGACTTTGCCTCTACCCTTTCCCCACTTCCCCGTGGTATTTTCCTTGGCGTCACTGCAGGCAGACAATAAAGTCAGTTGACCGATCGCCTACACTATAGACGCGAGGTGGATCACTCGATTGCTTTGTGACTATTAGGCCGAATTCGTGCTATCAAAAGCATTACGTTTCTTTTCTCTCTTGAACCATTGGAAACCCATCCGACAGACTCTGTCTTTTTGTTTCATTGTTGTTTTATTCTGCGATAGGTATGAGTTTAGCAGAGGGCGTATCAGTGGGGTGAGGGTGTAGAGGGAACCGAAGACCAGAGCATAGGGAATAACTCAAAGCTTTAATAGTTCTCACGGTGCGCGCTGTACTCTCTACCTCGTGCGTTTTCTAGCCGGTTCTTAACTGGTTCTGCTAGTAACCGCGCGTCCTACTACAAGGGAGGGGGGGGGTGGGGATCAGTGGAAGTGAGTCGGCTCCATCTTCGTTGCCAAATCCACTCACCGCGGCCCTATACAAGATCCAGACTATAAGCTAATCAAATAACAATGAATCCTTTTTTTTTTTTTTCCTTCCTTCCACAAAGCGTTCCGCTATCTCCAACAATAGGTGCGGGACATTTTAATAAAAATAGCTTTTTATCATTGAAATGTTATGAATATTTTTTACGCCACGGTAGTGTCATATCAAGTTACGCTGGCCGCCATCGACTTCGCGTCCGTCGTGTGTGTTGCACTAACTGTGTGTTGCTGCTAAATCTGTATATCGACTCAGGCATTCGCAACTGTACTCGCTCCAATATGACTACGGGTATTCAAATGACTATGGTGACGATATGTGTGCTTCTCGACTGTTGCGGTAAGTACATCTCAATGCCATAAATATTTGTCTTTGCTTATCATACTAATATCCTGGTAAACTCGCTCAGTCCGATATACATCTTGCTTTGTTCGACGTTACTTCGCTGGAGATTCGCCACGAGCTCATTTATTGATCGGTTATCAGAACTTTAGCTCGTGAACAGGCGATAACGAGATTACTTGTTTCGATTTTTGCACACGCTTCGTATAAATAAACTGGACGCCCGTGATGTGTGGAACTGATTACGAACGCGGGCATTCTTCGCACGTACCGGAAGTCAGTCGACGCAAAGGACCTCCATCCTTCAATTTTAATCAGAGTAGCACTAAACTCACACAGCAGTCCCATTTCATCGTGCATGTATTTGAAAGGTTACACATCTTCATTTTAATTTCTATGCAAATTAAATTTTGCGATACGACCTTGCATTCTTCGGATGTCAAGTGTCATAATAAACTCACTAATAGTGCTCTGAGAGTTTGTTGATTGGGTGGATGGTGTTTGGTTTCCGTGAGAAATTACGCTGAGCATAACTGTCTTCAGAGATAACTAGCTCCCCCTCTTCCTATCCATGCTGTTGGTGGCATTGTAATCTTGTCTGGTGGTGCCTGTATGTCTTTGGGGGGAGGGAAGGGGGGAGGGGCCGGGGGGGGGGGGGGGGGGGGAGTTTGATTGGTGATTGCATGTGTAATCGTGTGCACATCGGACTAGAACAAAGAATAGGTGTAGATTCCGCCAGAGTTTATACTGATACTTTTGGAGATACTAAATGTAATATATCCGAAGACAAATCAAACAGCACGGGGCTCTTAAGTAGTAGGGGTAGGAAGAAAAAAAAAAAAAAAAACTACCTTTGCCCCGCCCACAATCTGCCTCTGGGTCTCTAAAGATGTGAGGAAATTTGTACAACCGCCTGGAAATTGGACTCTTTAGCACATTCGATCCTTGGAAGTCGGTTATATGTTGCTGATCAGAAAAGACCTGCATTACCTGATATATTGACTGATTCAGTGGCCGAGCAATCTGGGGTGGTAGACCAAAATTCGTAATGAAGCTCTAAACCAGGAGACTTGTATGTTCAATTCACAGGGCCGGCAGTAGTAGGAAGGTTTTTCATCCGAGGAGGCAACTCCAACGGTTTTCCTTTCCGAACCTGTTTGCTTTCTACAGGCATGTATTCCACCAACACGGCCCCACCAGCTCTGTTTAATTACGTACCGTGTATAAATAAAGATACTTCAAGTTTACCGAATTTGGAAGTGGACAACAAGCAAAAGAGGTGTTGTCAACCTTCTAATTAATAAATTTCCACTGGTTTGCCGTGATGTGGACTCTTATTTACCACGATTTACGTCATCACATGGTCAAAATGTTGTGGACTTACGAGGCGCTTCGCCGAGTGAGTCAACAACTAATTTTGACCATGTGATGACGTAAATGGTGGTAAATAAGAGTCCACACCACGGCAAACCAGTGGAAATTTGTTTTTTACCTCAATATTTAGAAATATACAGGAAACTTTCGTTGTATTTCGCTGCAAAACGTGACATGCTGGCGTCAGCTGGCGTCAGCATCGTTGTCTGGACTCTTATTTACCACGGTAAATGGACCAATCAGAGAGCGAGAAACTAGTGTGTTGTGGTAAAATCATACTTTTTCTCCACTGTTCTCAACTCTGTACAGCAAATGGTTTGGTTTGCAAGTACTGTTTTGGCAACACCTGGGAGAGCTGTGGAGCAGGTGATATCAATTGCATGAAGGGTTACGAACACTGCTACGCCGGATACCTCTTAACAGGAGAGAGCGGGAAAAACGTCGTGTACACACGTGGCTGCACAATTTGTCCAAATGAAGTAACGGGATGTGACGTAATTAACAGTACTATGCCTCCTAACCTTTATCAACCAATCAGAGGCTGCAAGATCGAATGCTGCGAGGAAGACGAATGTAACGTCGAGAGTCCCACACTACCAGTCGTGCTTCCAGCAAGGAGCAGTCAAGACGAAGTCGCAGTCATCTGTGCCAGTTTGCTCGCCATTGCTTTCATGCTTGCCTCGACTGTATTACAACTTTAACAGTGTGTAGCAGTCATCGATTGGTCGTCGGAATTTGTTGGAAAACAAGGGCTAGTAAGGTGCAAAGGCTTCGAGACTAAATTAAGTTTTTGATAGTTCACTCGAATTTGCTCATTTTTCATGCCATAATGACTCACTTGCATGCACTAGGCTTGCCTATGAAACGGGCATAGTAAAGGCCAGGAACGCACAGCTACATAGTCTATTTCGTAAATTAACCTGATAGTTTCCGAGGATGTAACTGTTAAACTACTAGACTTTTTATTACTACCAAATTGGGAAATTCCCGCTATACCCTCCCCTCCCCTCCCCCACCTCACACCCCCCCCCCCCCCCCCCCTCTTTCTCGGCTACACCACACCCGATTTATGCCCACCAGTTTGGTAACGGAAAGTTATTCTAGGTTATAACCGCCCCCCCCCCCCCCCCCCCCCCAAGTTATCTGAGTCAGAGTGATGAACACAACTGCTAGGTTTTTTGGTCAAAGAATAATAACGCGGACACATCTCGAACACAAATAGGTCAGACAGCCAGAAGACTAGTGCTCATAAATAAAATTTAGTTTTCTGTTTACGTACTTTATAACTGTATTATTTTAACAGCCCTGAATCAGTTGTGTAAGCCCAGGGCTTATGGATGACGTGTGTGTCTTGCAACGACAGACACTAATACAAAACATGTAAATAAAACAAACAAACAAACAAACAAACAAACAAACACAACACGCATGCACACATGACACATGACACATGGCACAAACACATGCACGACGCAAATCGCTAGCAATAAACATGCACCCACCGGCACACAATTTGCCACACAATTCACCACACAACACTACAAATTCCCACAAAACGACATAAATTACACAGCACAAAAGGAACGAGGTATACGACACGACACTCGAACTTCCAGACAATAAAAGACACACTGCAACCGACTGGAGCGGCACTGTGCTAAAAAGAAAAAAAAAAAGTTCAGTGCAGAGCCACTGAAAAGAACAAAACCAAGACCATGATCCCACCCAGTGCGCTGTGGATCATTGGTCCACCTGAACGTGTTGTCAGCTTTGGTTTCATCGCATTGCAACTGTCACCCAAGCAGCACTTCATGTTGCAGGTCTTCATGTAATTTCCGTCCAGCATCCCCTTCAGTGTCTCATTGAAATGGACGCAACCAATTTCAACCGTCGGGCAGTATGTGCAGCCTTTGGCAAAGCCAAGCTGGGGTAGATTCTTGCCGTTTGTTACCATGGCGCTGACCTCGAAACAGTGCATTAACCCCGGACGACACATCTTCTCTTTTTCTGAGCAATTCTTTTCGGATAATATGCCCATGCAGGACTTGCATTTCACCTCTGGGGTATAGAAAACAAATAAAAGCGACGATGAAGGAAACCACCAAATCTATTTACTACATCAATTCATTAGTTTTGCACTACAATGATGGCAACGGCGCAGACGATGAGTTCGAAATAATACTGAACGATGGTCGCACGATAGCGACGGCGATGGTGATAATTTATACCTGAGGCCTGCATGGTACTAACTAATTGCGACATCAGCTTAAATGTTGTCAGGCCGATGCGGGCATGATGGCGATCGTGATGATAGCGGTATGATGCTAATGGGCTTTTACCTGGGAAAACAAAGCTTGGTCTGTCTTTGTTGCACAAGTTGGAATCACAATAGGTGGACACATTACAAAATGTCATAAATCTTCTCGGGTTATCACTGAGTAGAATGTGGTTTACTGAACGGCAAATGGTTGCCTCCGCATTCTTGACTCCACAGCCTCGTCCAACTCCCGGCCTGGGAACTTCTTTACCATCAGTGTGCAAGGAGTAACCCGTAAAGCATACTTCATTAGCTGCACATATCCTGATCTGGCGTTGTTGCTCACATTCTTCCCAACTCTCAGAAAGGCATTCTATGCACTTTAAACCGTTAACTGTGATTCAAAAAGAGCAGTTTTTAATATTTAAATGATTACTCTGCCTCAAATTAATATATTTACCACCCATATATTTTCAAAGTCTACTATATCCGCATTCACTAATTAATTAATCAGAATGGCATATTTTTATTGATTTGTTCTCACCAATTTATTATTTAGGCCCATTTTAAACTTCAAACTTTATACATGCATGCATCGAGTTTTCGGTAATGCAAATGAGCAAAAATTTCATCTAATTTACAATGTGTTCGACGCAATGTGAAGTTCTCGGCGTTTGCCCTATTTGTTTCTTTAATTATTCTTTTATTTAATCATTATACTTATTTATTTTGCAACGTGAAACGGCTTATTATTATAGTTTCCTGCCATAGCTCTTGGAACGTAGAACGACGTTACTTTCTAACTATCTGTAGCTCACTAATTATGTCTCTTGCGTTGGTTCCTTTTACCATTTTGTTCTCTGCAATTCACGAAAAAGTCTTTTTTCCAAGGGCGGTGACTTACACTCATTGAGCGTCCATCAGTACACATAAAAGGATTATGGTTCAAACAATATTAAGTATGAACCGATTACCTACCATAAGCAGCAGAAGTGGCGCACAAAACTGAAAAGACTGTGAACCAGAAAGTCATGGCTTTGCAACTTTGAATCTGGGTTAGCAGAACTATAGTACTATTGACGATGAATTACGGATCAGGAACTCACGCCAGAATCGCGTGTTCAGTTTAAATTTTGCCCTTTTCGTTTTCGGGCAACTACAGATGACCGGATGCCGTTTGCATGGATCACTCCATTAGATATGGCGAGAGAGCTGGAAGCTGTTTTGTTTTATGACTTGATCGAAATTTGATAGCCCTTGGGCACCGACCTTCATGCTCGTGTAATGGTCAAATCCTTTGTAAGCAAAACAATGAGAACTGTTGATAAGGGCGTTGTAGGAGTTTATCACGATAACTATATGAAGGTAGTGCAAGAAGTTGGTTCTTTTGAAGGATTTGATCACGCAAAATTAAGCAAGAATAAGATACTCGCCATGCCACCTGCCCTGTAAACCTTCAACTTACCAATCTACAGCAAAGCTTTTAGCCTTAAAAGACTATCCTATTGTCAGAATGAATTAATCACTATATCAAAGCCATACAAAGATATATAACCCATCAGATACAACAGATTCCTTAGATTCAGCAACCGTGGGGTTGCTATCTGCATTTTTGTGGTGACAGGGCAAGCCATGATTTCTTTTTCAAGACTTGGGCCGGATTCAAAACACTACAAAAGTGCGGTGGTAGTAGTTAAAACTGTAATAAAATAGGATGTTCAGAAGTATATTAACAAGGCTCAGACGGTCGAGATTCGTACGCCATTTCCCATATATTGCTGACAAGTGGCCAGCATAATTTCAAATGGATGTAGAACCATCAGTGCATGTATCTGACCGTTTTTATCAAGTCCCCACAGATACCACTGGCCATTTAATTGAAGTCTCGACTATTTCGAAAATATGTGAATATAGGCTTTCAAAGATATTTTGCGTTTTTTCTTGTACTAACTTTTCATAAGCAACTTTTGATCGAGCAGTGGACCAAGAGTGCCAACATATGTTTTTAAACATAATTTAGAATAAAATTTATAATTTACGCCCTTTGCAAACAGAGACTTGCCCAAAAGGAACTGACCGCGGACGCAAGAAAATTAAACAAGGACAAAAAGGCTAAGGTGAATCTTGAAAAGCTGGCGTCACACACCGCGTAACACGTGTTCTGTTCAATATTCACAATAAGAAAAAAAATCCTGTTCGTCGTGGTCAAGACCTGCTTCCCCTGTACCACACTACCAGAGACTCTTGCATTACGTCCTGTCACAGCCTTTAATCTTTAAAGTGATACTCCTAAGAGACAGTTTACACTATACTAGGAGATAATAGTAATAATAATAATATAAATGACATAAAAAATATATACAATATTAAATCTAAAAATCATATACAAAAATTAACTGAGTAAATTTACATTGCAGACATAGTAGAATTTTTGAAGCTACAGAGGGTGTCAGGAAAGGGAGTTAATGAAAGAATTTTCCAAGTTACTATAGTTCTAGGGTAAAAGGAAATCTGCACCGCGTTTCTTGATAGCTAGCAAAACTCGCAATACCGAACCATGGCCATAGTCCAGTTTAATCACCATAGTCCAACATGAAAAAACTACATCACTTTCGGTTCCGGTGGATAGCGCTCCTTTTTAAACAACGGGGCCCCACACGTTAATTTACCTAAGTCACGCGTACGTCTTGCGGACCTACAATTACGCGGGAGAAGCTCTTTGCAAGTGTCACACTAAAGCAGCTACCATGCGTGACAAAATAACACACAATGCACAAACATGATAGTGTGCACTTTTAACAACTATTTTGAGCGGACCAATACAGAAAGATCAAAGTATAGCTTGCCAAAATACCAAAATATGCCCCTCAGATTAGAAAAAGGGTTCTCTCTCTGACATCAAGCAAGTCATACCCGGCCCACCACCGTACAAGGTGGGTGGATGGAACCTTATCCCAGAGTTTTCGTTGCATTGATATAATTTGAAGATCTGTAACCTTCACTAGGTAGCCTGGTGTAAATTCTACACGATACGGCTAATTTGGCGGTTATGGCGCATTAGGGGTCTGCTGGGTTCGAGAGCTCAGAGACATTCCTAATCTTTCGTCCTGAATCAGTTATGTTTTCTGAATAAAGTGGTTTATAATTACGCGTCTGAAAGTGATGATATATATGAATGAACATCATACCTAAACTTCTAGTCAGATCCGAACCAGAACCCCAGCCAGGATCCCATACTTTTTACTGTTTTCCCGCCGTTTTGGTCACGTGATATATCAGTTCGTGCATTGTGCGACAAATATTGAGCTACTTTTAATCAATCGGTCACCAATCAATAATTGAGAAACATCACCAGAAAAAACAAAGCGACCACGCCTCGTGAAGTGGTTGCAAATGAGCTAGAACTAGTCACATCCTTAGTTCTATTGCCCCCTGGGGACGCACTGGTGGGGAGTGATGTTGTGGTGGCGTTGCTTGGATACTTGTCCTCGTAGTTACAGAAGTCTCCTTGACAACAGTCGATATGACATGTTTTCAGTTCTCCGTTCAGTTTTCGCTTCAATGCCAATTTTAGGAAATTGCAAGCGAGTGTCTCAGATGAACATGGGATACACCCCTTCGCAGTTCCAATTTTCAGTTGGCCGCCGTCATTGTACGTACCATACGCTGCGAAACAGTGAGTGTAAAGCGAGTTACTGCATGTTTCATTTGCCTGTTTAGCGTTACATCTCTCCCAGCTGTTTTCGATGCATTGATAGCAGCGCAGTCCCTGAACTGTAAAAAAAAAAAAAAAAAAAAAAATTAGCTATAATCCGAGGAATCTTCCGCATACTGCTATATTGCATGATGCTTGGCTGGTGAGACTGAAATATAATATAGAACAAGAGTGAAACGGCTGAAATTTATCGAGAAAGGCTTACTGAGGGCCAACGCGTCAAAAGTTAAAAAGTTATAAAACTCTTCTTAGGGCAAAAGTCTTACAACAACTTTTCTGACAAATTTTCAAAATGTAACAGTTTTTCTCAGGCTACCAAATTTGATCCCCGAGCGTAAGTGAGGGTAATATTCACGACGCTAATGCAGTAGTATAACTTTATTTGGAGACTCCAAGCGGTTTAGTCTGTCTGTCGTACGACTTTTTAGGCCAGGTGCTTAAGCAATGATGGCGTCTCCGCCAGTGTTTTTACTGACATTCGGAAGAATGCAACGATGCAACAATTGTACGTAACTGCGTTCACGAAAATGAATTTAAAAACTGGAAAACTTGAAACAGAACGGTCTCGCGAAGCTCGTCTTAAAAGAGAAGGGAACAGGCACGGGCAAGGCAAAATTGTGAAACGATCGAACAGCGCCAAATACGTCTAGAGAAAAAACGACTAACATGCTATAACCGACAGCATCATGAACGGAAGCGTGCCGAAGAAACGGCTCCGCAAAGGGAACAACGCTTGAAAGCAAATCGGGGGCTTCAGACGCCGTTTTGTGTTAAACTCAGATACTTATTCAGAAAGGACAAGCAACAAAGGTCAGTCTGTGTAAATCGAACAATCACCATGACAAATGTATTCTATCCCGTATCTTGTGTAACTCGATCACTTCAAGAATGTATTAAAATCTGTATACTGATCATTTTCCCTCAAAGTATTGTTTTAATACGCTTCTGTTGCCAGTTTCGGCTACCGTATTCGATCAGAGGAATCGGAACTTGGAGTCTTGAATAATTTAGTCAGATGTCTTATGTTTTCTTTCAAGACTAAAACTGTAACAAATGCTGTAATCAGAGACGCGGTGATTGCAGCGCGAATCGTTCACAAGCCATGACTCGGCAATCATGGTCAAAATTGTTGGGACGATTTCAAGTTTACCCCCTCCCCCCTTTCAACGTTGGTTAGTTGAGCATGGTTTGGCTCATAGCTGCACCACGGGCCAACATTGAATGGAGGGGAGGGGGAGGACTTGAAAACGAGAAATATGAGACCCCCCATAGGTTTTACGGATTTATATTGTGCTCCGGATGTGCGTAAGAGGAGCGTCCCAACGACTTTTGACCATGATTGTAGGTCTGAAGCCCGTGTATAATTTGAAGTAAACCATTCAAGTTTTGCTTTTTGGAGAAATCATGCTATTTTGAGCACAGGCAGCCCTGGCTTCGGGGGTCTATCTGTCTGTCACAGCTCTGAGTGTGATTTTGCTGATATATACGATAAAATAAAATTACAAAAAAATATCACGCTTTTACGTCTAGTAATTGTGTCCTGGATCTCTTTCGAACGCTTTGGAGCCATTTTAGAGCTAAGTAAAGGTGTTTTAAACTATGCTTCCTCCGTAAAAGCGTGATATTTTTCGTAATTTTATTTTATCGTATACATCAACAAAATCGCACTCAGAGCTGTGACAGACAGATAGACCCCCGGAGCCTGGGCTGCCTGTGGTTTTGAGTGGGTTCACATACAACAATTCGAGCTCATTAAATATGCATGTCTGAGTCTGGTGCATGTAGAGTAAAAAAAAAATCGCACAGGAAGCCTATTTAATTGTGCTGCCTATGGATTCAAAATTGGAAAATCTGAGCGTTCCTTTTTTCCCGTACTACGGCGGCCGACCAACTTCAAAATTTAAGTATTAAATTTTGAGAACGTGCTTGGCAGCTGTACTGAATTAAATTGACGCTCTAAAATTACATTAGAATTACATTTGAGCGACCGAACACACTCAAAACACGCAAACCCGGTAAATTGATCAGGGTCTTAGTTTTATAGTTTACTCCCACCCAAACTATAAAACTAAGACCCCCCTCCAAATCAACTCCAGGCTTCGCAAATGATGTTGAATACGCTCTAAAATTACATTAGAACAAGACTGGGGTTGCCAGTGAACTCGTTGGGTGGGGTCGAGACCAGAAGAAACTAAATTGGAAAGTAGGGACAGGAGCGAAACTCCCAAAAGAGAGTTTCAGTTTCTCACCAGAAAAATATCACACAGTATAGATAACTTGACTTTTCACACCTTGCTCAAATGAAACCTATTGGTATAAATTGTCATTACAACACTCATACACTTGCTTCTTAAAGGTTGAGCGACTCTGCATTTCGAGCTTTGGAGTGAAAAGTTAGCCAGCAAGAAAAGAGTAATGTGACTTATCTTTTCATGCACAGTCAATCTTTGAAGACTTATTTGCAATCAGAGGCCACGATAAGGCTTCAATACTTATGTTTTTTTTACTAAATGCGTTTCTTCTATGAGGCTTTCGAGTATTCGCGCTCTGTAACAAATATAAATTGAAAGCGAGGAATGTAACATGAGACTTGTTTACAATATTATTGAGGTTTTGTTCACAGCGTGTTCAGTCATTTGTGACTAACAAACTCAATGTTCAGGACTATTTCGGTGTATTTGCTCGCGGCTGCGGCGAGCTTAAAAACGGAGTTTGTTCTCGTTTTTGACTCACGGATATGCGTAGCATATCTGGGAGTCATTGGTGTCTACAATCTGTCGCTCACTCACTCACTCGGTGTGTTAGCTTTTGGCGCGGTTGCTAAGTCAGTACGTGTCTCACCATGGTGGTGAGACGGCTGATGTTTGTCAAATTCTGCTATGAGCTGCCGCCAAGTTTAACTGAGCCTCAACAAAACCTGTGATTAACACTGCCACAGCTGTAGCTGCACTCATCCGGAGCTCTAATCACAGTAAAAGCAGGCAGATGTTAGAAACCGTAAACGATATCATCTTCCGGCGTAACCTTTGCCCTGCTCAATGAGATGAATAGCAGTGCTTTGATGTCGGGCCAAGTTAGCGTAAACTGTATATCTAAGCAATGTCGCCGCCAAGCTCGCCTCGTTGCCTATAGCCTTTCGAAAGTTCTGATTCGGATTCCCTAAAGTTCGATTATACGATTGGCAGGCCATATTTGTCGCACTTGTGCCAGTTAAAGCCTTGACCGGCTGATCACGTTCATCACGCAAGTCGCAATACCTCCAAACAGATTTCAACGCAAAAATTGATGAAAGTCAACCTTTGTCCAAATAGATGTGTTGTACGTCGCCTGGCCAAGAAATACGCGCAGTGATCCAGCCGGCTGCTTCTTTTCTACGGCTTCCGAGCGGCACAAATCATAAACAGGGGCGGATCCAGGAAATTGAGAAAGGGGGTCCGAGCGCCGGTAGGGGGGTCCGGGGGCATGCCCCCCCGGAAAATTTTGAAATCTTAACCTTCTAAAACAGCAATTTCCTGCATTTTTAGACCATTAAGCTTTTGGAAACTTATTAAGCTTTTGGAAGGAAATTTATCTTTCAGATACTGCCGGTAAATTCGGCGCCGCATCGAACGCGTAATAAAACACTTTGCTGCCTAACGCACACCCCCAATTGGCCAAGCGACAGATAAATCTGTTGCAGCGCGCTAATAGTATAGGAGCCAACAAACTAGGGTCATCCTATTGCAATCATCAATCCCATGCAGATGATATAAGTAAGAGTCACATCATGGGATTGATGAATGTCATCCTTCTCTGGTTACACGTGGCATAGTTGTCAACACTGTAATCCAAAGGTATATCCTTGTGAACAAGGAGAGAATGTTCATTCTCAACAAACCCATTTTCTCTCATTGGCTCTAGGGTTCTTTTCAGACGGATTAATTTTGCAACACAATTACACAAGTACGCCTGGGCCGGATCCCGGGCCGTCAGAGTGTTGTTCGCACACAGAACGTCATTCCACATTGCTGCTTGTTTCTCAATTTTCTTTATAATAATTACTGGTAACGAAACTGAACAAAAGTTCTGAATTGATTGATATAACCAACAACAAAAGACGAAAAACAAAGCCCGTGTACGATTGTAGAGGTCTACGTTGTCTGAAAAAATCCGAGACCCAGACAAAAGGGGGGGGCCGCGGCCCCCTCGGCCACCCCCCCCTCCCCCCCCCCCCCCCCTAAATCCGCCACTGATAAAACTAAAACTAAACAATGATATGAAATCCGATTCCTGATTCATTTGTTTACCGCCTTTGCGGTCAAGGTATTCGTTGCACAT
Organism: Plumapathes pennacea; assembly: GCA_964036295.1. Classification (NCBI taxonomy): domain Eukaryota; kingdom Metazoa; phylum Cnidaria; class Anthozoa; order Antipatharia; family Myriopathidae; genus Plumapathes; species Plumapathes pennacea. The sequence continues at coordinate 5,653,042 of OZ038463.1, read as the reverse complement.
ATACGTATTTCACTTTGAAAGACATGAAACTTCGACATCAAAAATTTGAAGGAAAGTTTTGCAGTGCCCAAAGTTCGTCGGGACTAAATAATTAGCGGCGACAGAGTTATTTGCAATCCTGTAACGATAGCCATTAAATATAATCGAATCCATCAAACATTTGTTTATGGCTATGACGGTGAACTTAAGAACGCAAGCCAAAATCGTTCCCTAAAACCTAGTTTATCCGTGCATGTTCTACAAAGCCAAACGGTGTTGACTTTGGATGGCATACAGATAACTTTATACACAACCATTAACGTATGATTCAATCGACTACATCTCAAGTTGTTCGCGAAGTCACCTTACGTCATCACATATCACGTGGCAATGTGAACCAGTCACCGTGTGCTGATTCGTAACCCAGAAAAAAAAAAAAATATATATATATATATATATGACGAAAAAAAGACACGGTCTCCAATCCTAAGCTCGTCGGGGCTACGCCCCCATTTGAGCGACCGAACACACTCAAAACACGCAAACCCGGTAAATTGATCAGTTTTATAGTTTACCCCCACCAAAACTATAAAACTAAGACCCCCCTCCAAATCAACTCCAGGCTTTGCAAATGATAATGTAGCCGTTCGTATACTGTTCTTATCGCGACACATTCTGTAAAATTCCACACACGCCGGGGATACCCGAGACGTCACACAAATGTCAAATCGTTTGATTGAGTACAGATTTGCATAAGTCGATATTCTCGAGAGATGAATATTTCGAGTCTTAGTTTTATAGGTCTTAGTTTTATAGGTCTTAGGTCTTAGGTCTTAGTTTTATAGATAACCGTCAAGCAATCGACTCTTTTTTCAACGCAAAAGTACCCGGCGCAAAACACACCATTCTTTTTCTCCTTCCTTTGCGTGTAGCACTTGACTTCGAAGAAAAGATTGAGTCAACATTTCGGTAAAACAAAGGCTCTTCTTGTTCAGCAGTACCAAAGTAAAAGTCCAATCAATGCCAGAGCGAGGGGTATCTGCGATTATCGTATTTCTAGTAGTCTATGAATAATAATGACCTGAAATATTGTCGTGTGAAGCCTTGTTCAGTCGAAAGCATGTCGAAAAAAACCCCACCGGGTGGTGGTGAGTACGGCGTTGGTACGACGAACGCTTCGCCATTGTAAACATTCGTATTCGTAGTCAGTTGTCCCCTGCAGATGTTCCAATAACTAGACTGGCCTTGCCAGTGAGCTCGCGGCGTGAGTTGGGTCGAGACCAGAATATAAAATGGAAAGTAGGGGACAAGAGCGGAACTCCCAAGAGAGATCACACAGTATAGAGAACTTGGCTTTTGACACCTTGCTCTTTTGACACCTTGATTAAACTAAAAATTATTATTACAACACTCATACACTTGCTTCTTAAAGGTTGAGCGACCCTGCATCTTGAGAATGCGTGACATATCTTTTTATGCACAATCGATTATGACAGTTTGACCTTGACTCATATTTCTAATCAGAGGCCACGATTTACCCAGCCTTCGCTTCACTACTTGTGTTTTCTTTTGTTAACTCAATACGTTTCTTCTATCAGGCTTTCGAGTATTCGTGCTCTGTAACAAATATAATATTGAAAGCGAGGAATGTCACACGAGAGATGTTTACAATATTATTGCGCTTTTGTTCACAGTGTGTTCAGTCCATTTGTGACTGAAAACTCAATCATCAGAATTATTTCGGTGTATTTTTCATTTCTGGCCGTATTTAATGAACATTGCGAAACAAAGACTACATGATCGAATGAAAGAAACACTTCAACAGGCAATGTACGATACGCAGAAGAATTTTATGAGGCAACAGATGTCATGTACAGAGTAAAGCATAAAGCGTCATTGTTTTACGGCTAAAGCTCACCGTAGCTTTGGTTTCTGTTTTCGCCCTGTTATCTTCCCAAAAGTATTTCGTGTCGCCACAGAAAGTTTCGTCGGGACTAAATACTTATCGGCTACAGAGATATTTGCAATACCCCAGAAGTACCATCAATCATTTGTTTACGGCTATCCTCAAAGCTTGTGCGGTGAACGCGAGCCAAAATCTTTTCCTAAAATCCAGTTTATCCGTACATATTCCACAGAGCCAAATGGTGTTGAGTTTGAATGGGATGCAGTTTACTTTTTCGCTTCACTACTTATGTGTTTTCTTTTATTAACTCAATACGTTTTTTCTATCAGGCTTTCGAGTATTCGTGCTCTGTAACAAATATAAAATTGACAGCGAGGAATGTCACACGAGAGATGCTTACAATATTATTGCGGTTTTGTTCACAGTGTGTTCAGTCCATTTGTGACTGCAAACTCAATCATCAGAATTATTTCGGTGTATTTTTCATTTCTGGTATTCAATGACCATTGCGAAACAAAGGCTACATGATCGAATGAAAGAAACACTTCAACAGGCAATGTACGATACGCAGAAGAATTTTATGAGGCAACAGATGTCATGTACAGAGTAAAGCATAAAGCGTCATTGTTTTACGGCTAAAGCTCACCATAGCTTTGGTTTCTGCTTTCGCCCTGTTATCTTCCCAAAAGTATTTCGTGTCGCCACAGAAAGTTTCGTCGGGGCTAAATATTTATCGGCGACAGCGGTACCATCAAATATTTGTTTACGGCTATTCTCAAAGCTTCCGCGGTGAACGCGAGCCAAAATCGTTCCCGAAAATCCAGTTTATCCGTACATATTCCACAGAGCCAAATGGTGTTGAGTTTGGATGGGATGCAGTTAACTTTTACACACAAGTAACGAGCAATTCACTGGCCACATCTCGAGTTGTTTAGCGAAGTCAATTACGTCATCGCCCAGCACGTGATAATATGAATCAATCACCGTGTGCTGATTCTCGACCCACAAAAAGGAAAATAAAAATAAAAATGCCCATTTTTAAGCTCTCGTTGGCCCCAGGCCCCCCGCGAGCAAATACCTTGCCTAAAAATGTCAATTCCAACATCCCTGTGAATGTTCGTTTGCATGCGGATAAGCTTCTGAATATTTAAGGTATCGGCCAATACTGTTGGTCAAGTCGGAGTTTATACAATGACGAATTTCGTCGTTAATTTTATATACAGATACGGATGAATTATTGCAACAAAGAAGCGGTGAAGACATAAACATTACTTCACACCTTATACAGTTACAACATTTCGCCGTTAATTAACGGCGAGATTTTCTGTCTGTATATAGAGGAACACAGTATTTCGCCAAAGTTTATCACGAAATTTGCCATATTCATAACACCCCTGGGAATTCCAAGCTTATTCCGTCTACGGAAAACATGCCATTTAGCAAATAAGTGGGGTGATCGAGTCAGGCGACACGAAGTCACGGTATCAGTAATCAGCGAACAATACGAACGTCCTATTGCATGATTTCTCTGACAACTGAAAGAATATATAAAGTCATCTCAACAGAAATGAAATGTTACGTACCAGCAGTGGATGACAAAGCAATAGCTAAGATAATTGGCACTGCTAAACTCTTCATCTTTCCCCAAGAAAATCCGTGAAGGCTCATTCTTCCGGAGGTGAGGCGCAAATTGGATATGCAGATCTATGCCCGTGTCAACTTTGCATGTCAAAACATCGTTGCTCTATTGTGACGTCAAAACGGTTAAACCGGTTTATCTCGCGGACTTGTGTGCGAGGTGTGCCGCTGAGTCCCTGGTTGTTTACCATTTACCCCAAATTTCCGGAAATTTCGGTTGGAACGTAAATGGAAAACGGCTTTTAGTTCGACCAACCGAGAAATTCTCAAAATAAACGGATCGTCTGAAAAGGTAGTCCTGCCTTCCGGTTGGTACGTTTCGAATGGATTGCCACGTTCCATTTGAACTTTCCATAAACTTTCCTATGCCCACCCCGATATAAGTATCAACGGATGCGAAAAACAAATGGAACACGTTCCTCCCATGGGAGATTTTTGCGAGGAGTAAATGGTAAACAATTTTTTTTCTGTATGGCAATTCCCGAGCGACAAACCGGATTTTTTTGCTAATGGTAAATAACCCCTGTGACCATAACCCTGTGACTAAGACCCTGTTCCAGAGTAAAGAAAGGCAATTTTGGTACCCTGTTCCAGACAAAATGGTGAAAATAGATACCTGTTCCAGACTAGAGGCGACTCCACAAATCGGAAATGACGTGCTTGAATAAACTTGTGGCGTTGCGTGATTTAAAGAAGCAGTTCAGAGCTGTTTTGCAGCGACAGACTCGATTATGAATCACGGATTGTGAGGAAGAAATATCGACTCCAGATTCCGACATCCCCGTATAGCCAATATATGGGAATGCCCCCCCCCCCCCCCCCCCCCTCCTCCCCCCCGGGCAACAAGGAAGCAGCTGATACACCGACTGATTTGGCCACGCCGGCACCCTATAAGAACAACAACAACCACCCGGGATATCCAATTTTCTAGTTGTGGCCCTGCCAGAACAACCTACACCGTACTGAAATCTGAAATATGATTATAGCATATAGCTAATATGCCGGCCTCAGTAATTTGGGCTAATAGGCTCTAGCTGAGTTAACTAGCCCGCACTACATAATTACTCAGAGTGATTTGCACGTTTTGATTTCTTCAGATTTAATTCATATACATGTATTACTTAATTTATTTGTACACTTCATTTTGTTTCCGCCAACAAGACGCCTAGACGTCTACTTTAGTATCTTCAGGGCAGAAGAAAAATCATGGAAAGCCTTGTCTCAAGTTCTCTGAATATGTTGCCACTATTTTTACTTTTAACTAGTGCCATTATTGACATGGGTAGGTGATACTGAAATGAACTGTTACTTTTATTAGCCAGAATTTAACATGGTTGAGAAATATTATGAAACCGTAAGCGCGCATCGGGCGACATTTATTATTTCATTTTTTCTGTCCATCCGTCATTCCAATCGAATTATCTGTCTATATATCTAGTACCTAAAGTGTCTATTTATCAAATATGTTTGTTGCATTATGTTCCGAAGGTTACTCGCTCAGCTGTCCAGAGTGCATTGTAAGTAAATGGACAAACCAAGCGTGTAATGTGACAACTTGTCCCTCCGTGACTCACACTTGCCTTTCGTTGGATGCGCAGCTGTTTGAGGAGAAAGGGGATCAAAGAAACAGCAGCTTTTATTATAACAGAACGTGCATAAAGAAAAAGGACTGCGACGAAGAGACCCTGTGTCAAAGGTTCAAAAAAGACCTTTGGAAAAGGCAAGAAGACGTATTTGTAATGGACTGTAAGGCAAAGTGTAAAAATGGGACGCTGACGCCTCCATTTAGTCCTACTAGAGGGCCGTCTTACAATATGACAAGTCCCCCAGCAACAACTCCACAGAACCCACCCAAAAACTGCTTCGTCTGCACGCGAGAGTCTCTCTCTACCCTTTGTCATGAGAAAACTCCGCGAATGAGTCCGTGTGAATCTGATAGTTTTGATTCTTGTTTCACTCTGAAGGCAAAGCTAATTAACGCAACGAGCGGAGTTTTCATCGAGGAGGGTATGTGGCAGGCCTGCACCGTGGATAGTCACGACTGCGGAGCACGACATTGTACTCAGTTAAGGAAGTCGTTGAGATCACGCGGGTATGATTGGGAAGTTTGCAACGCTGAATGTTGTAAAGGGGATTATTGCAATGGCTTTACACCTACCCCTCCAGTTTGTCCTGCCAAGAGCGCTGGGAGTTATGCGGAAGCATTGCTCTTAAGCAAAGCGTTCCTTTTTTTCATCGGATTTGTTGTTGTGTCTCTGGTAAACTGAGATAGCTGTATCAACTTAAATTATTTTTACTCGCATATGCGCTGCCAAAGGCGAAGATTTTGTTCAAAATTAACTTTATAGGCTTATTTAGTAGGCTCTTTGTGACGCTTTACCTAAAAACGTATCTGTGACGAATTTATTTCAGTGGATATAATTACGCAGGGATATACTCTCATGTATATGTACATGTAGGCACAGAATAAACTATTACACTCAAGTTAAGGGTTTAGCTGTCTCTGTCTCCCGGCCCCTTTCTGTCTAATTTTCATAAACCGCTAAATACTGTAAATTACTTCAAAGATGAAAGCTAATGGCTTGTGATAGTTGTTGCAGCTGCCTGTCCTGGTCGCATGACGCATCACATCACCGGTTTTCTATTGTTAATCCGGTGCATGCGCAGTGTGCTCTTGCTCGAGTGTTCAATACTGAAGCCAATTCAACCCTGAGGTAGGTCCTGATCGAATAAGAGAGAGAAAAAAAAAATCAAATAATGCATTTCTACTGTGTTTAACTGAAGTCTGCTAAATGAATGAATGAAGCAGTTGTCGTACTCATTATACCGTAGTTACTATTTTGGTCTTTTTCTTCCAGATTTCGGACGACGAGCCGGAGCGATATTAACTTGCAGCGTACGTCAATATGATGTTCGTTATTTTGATCTCGCTAGTCTGCTGCCTTCATTCGAGTAAGTTGATATTTTTAAAGGTGGAACGTGTCTAGTTGTGGGGGATCAAGTAAACGAGTAAGCAAGGTTTAATGTAAAACTAATTTTCTCAGAAATGGAACTTAAACCCTGTGAGAGCTGAATATAATCGACACGCATGCATTTATGAAAATACCCGATCTCACCATGCACTGTTTAAATAATAAAAATACACATGATTTGAAGCTTTTTATGACACATCGTCTGTCTTTGGCAGCTGCTTTCACAAACGAATTTACATAATTTTCCTAAATGTTTTTAATTGTCCTCTACACCGAGCTCGACAATATATATTTTTTGCTACTTTCTCCAGAATTAGTTGCAAAATTATATTTATCACGGATATAGACGTGGTTAATTTGAGGGAATATTTTTACATTTCTTAATCAAACATGAACCGTGTATATCAGGAAAATGAAATCGACAAACCATATGCTTGCGTATACAAAATAATATGTGAATATCCACCACTAAGAACTGCTTAGTATTTCAAAATTGAAAATTGTAAGCCTGAATTTAATCGAAGTAGTGGTATATATATATAGGTTGATCAGGGCAATTTTGTAAGTTAGGTTCGTTTCGGTAATACATTTGCGGTATAGAATATCCTTAAATAATTATTTCCGAGTCATTACGCCGATATAGAGCGAGTACTTTCGTTTAAATAACGTGGTCAGTACAATGGGTCCCTTCGGATCGCAGATCCAAGCGGACTAAAATGTGCTACATGCACCGACGGTTAATTTGTGTTGCTGGCGAGTTTAAAATTTATTATAACCGCGAGAACTGAACCCTTCAACATTTTATTGCGTCAGTGATTCACACAATAAACATTCGTACATTTGCATATACCAAGTTCACCAGTATATCTTTATCTATAATATCACAGACTGCTATATAATTATTTATCAGTTGTTATAACAACTACAGGCTGAGCTGCGAGAGTTTGTATTCTTGGCGGCAAAAATCAATGCATGATATTTTGCACGTGCCAATTTGAAATTTTGTACACTGATATCGAGCCTGGTATAAAAATTTCAGATACTTAATATCATCAGCACTCATTAAGCAAACGTGGATAAGATATAATTTGCATATCTGCTGGTGCTTTTGTGATTGACAAAGGGCGTCAAGCAAGGTGTATGTGTTTTAACGGCGGGTGCATTTGTTTATTATAAGCCTAAACCGAAAGAGGGAACATGGACTCCGTTCGACAAATGTAAGGGTCGAATAATAGAGTTTTACCCCGTTTTAGGGCGCGGCACATTGACGGGAAGCCCGGATGTATAAACTAACAGAAGCTAGGCTCAGTCTCCAATGTGTGTGAACCTGGAAGACTCGTACAAGCAACCGTTGGTTCGCTTTTTCCCAGGCTACGCGCTTATAGTGAAAGAAGCTGTACCGAGCCTGCGTGTAATTCTATGTTTTATGCTTTCGTCGGACTCCACGATTTTTAGGTCAGCAGTCATTGTACAAAACTAGTCAAATAGATTCAATATCCGGTTGCGTAGGTCAGTGTAACACGCTTGTAAAACCTCTCAAGATTGTAGCCAAGAAATTTGACTCAATATTCAACTATACTAGAGTTAATTCAATGCATTTTCTATAGCATAATTTAGAAAATGTTTTGGGGACTTTGACAAGTGGCCGCTTAATAATGATTTGTCGGTTTCTCTTCCTTCCCTTCCATTTTAGTTACGGCACTTCGTTGCCACCAGTGCTTCTCCTACAAATCACTGGATGACTGCACTAGAACACAGAGCATCGTGGAGTGCAAGCCGGAGCAAACTCGATGTAAGAACACCACAGTGTCCTATGCAGTGGAATTAGCGTTTTTCAAAGAAACCGTTACAGGTTACGTGCGAGGATGCGAAACGGAGAAGAACTGCAAGGAAAACAAATGCGAGGAAGACTTTGGCAAGACACTCGGGGCCTCAAAATACAGCGCTTGCGAGATCAATTGCTGTGAGGGTAATCTATGCCCCATGGACAACACCACGGACTCCTCAGGGGTGGTGATAGGAGCAAGAAGTCGAGCCGCATACCTAATGGCTGGAAACGTCAGGCAGACCGTCGTAATGTTTGCAATAATTTCTATTTTGATGCACTGTGCTAAATAATAACTTGAAGCTTTGCAATACCAGATAATTGTTAACCATGAAAAAAGAGAAAGAAAATACGCGGACATGATGCGTAAGGTGGTAACGAGCACTTGTAGGCAAAATGAAGAAATTCTCACGCAAGTCATGTGATTAGCAGTTGCTTTCGATTTTCAGAACACGGAAAATGGCGGATGACAGGAGTTTATCGCGCAGAGGGTTATGTGGTTGAGGGGGTCCCTTTAAGCTGTCTGAGTTAAGAGAAACTTCAAGAGATCATTGATTGAATCTCTTCGCGAGAGAAGATTTGGGTTATATGGTTGCCGAGTGTTGCAATAGAGTTAGTGCAGTAGTTTAAATTATACACGTAGTTATCGGTGGAATGGTTGGGCTTTTGTCTTAACGCTTTTGATGGGAAGCAGTCTTATCAAGTAGCTGTAAGGTGAAAAATGTAGCGCGGGCTGAAATTTTTGCTGTTTTGTGCCGGGACTGTAATTATTTGGTCGTTAATTAATTATCGGATGCGTTGTACAATGGTTAGTACAGTTGACTAAAATTTTATACTTCTATATAGAAGCGTTTGTACCTTTTGTCTCAGATTGCCCATGAAATACATTAACACTTTTTTTTTGCCGCCAGGTTTTATACGGCCCATGGTTTGCAGAACTTTATCTTACTAATAGTTAAAAAGTGTAGCACATGCTGAAAGTTTTGCTGTTTTGTGCCGAGACAATTATTTGGTCGCTAATTAATTATCGGACGTACAATGGTTAGTACAGTTGGCTAAAATTTATACTTCTATATAAAGTGTTTGTACTTTTTTGTGTCTCAGATTGCCCATGAAATACATTAAAGCTTTTTTTGCCGCCAGGTTTTATAAACCCATGGTTTGCAGAACTTCATCTTGCTCAGTTCATGGCGATCATGACAAGAGCACAAGTACGAGCGACTAAGTTTAGTCCTTTGTGCTCGCGATCAATAAGGGCGGAACTAAAAATGATCGAGTGGCGTGATGGAATGAAACTGATAAAAATGCTTTTAGCTGTCTCTCAACCAAAATATTAGCTAGATTAAACAAGAAATATGTATATTTATAATTAGAGCTAATGCACATGCACGTCGCTGTTGTGATAAAATTCCACTTAAAAGTCCGACTAAGTGCAGCTGCAAAAACCGCTCGGAATGACATGTATATTACATTACAGTACATTTATACAAGGGCTTGCCTTGTGCTGCAATATTAATTTGGCATTTCAACAAGTAACCACGATTATGTAATTACGACGATTCAATACCTCATGATTATCATCCAGTGGTCCGTTCCGGTATTTTGTTTCAAATTTAAATCATTTTTGAAGGGTAAATTTCAACAAATATCCTTCCAGGATAACAAAACTTCCAGAATAAGCGCAATTTCAACGTCTGGTTTTGCGGCTCCCGCCTGCCTGGGACTGACTAAAATGTTGCGCATCAGTCTACTGAAATTCCAACTGACGTCATCGTTACTGTAACCTCGTAGTCATCATCTGGACTGTTTGACGGCTGTCTCGCGAGAATTAGCCAAGTAGAACAGGGCCTGTACATCATCGAAGTACGATTCGGTAATGGTAACTTCTGGTTTGACTGTATAGTCGTTGTTAATTTGAGCAACTAAAGGAGTTCAGCTAAGTTCTTTGTTTACAGCTGGGTCGAAGGTTTGTGCTGCCTGTAGTCACCCGATACACATATTATGAAGAAAGCGCCGTCTTGTTGCCTCGTTTTCCTCGTGGTTGTTCTCCTGGAGGGAGGTAAGTTACTTGCAGTACTTTAGTGGGTTTAAAAGTTGCCATTATAAGAACAGATCATTCTGACTCAGTCCTTTTTGTGTAACTGCGTGTGCTGACCGACGCAATCAAAATAGTCTCTTCAACGGTCAGTTCGGCCGCCACTAGACAAAAATACTATTTGCAAGTTGATTCAATTTCACTTGTTACTCTGGGAACGAAAGACGAGTGTATTCTGGTAAGTGAATGTATGCGTTGTTATTCGTGGTCGGAACTTTGATTTGGCTGACAGGTGTGAGACTGTGCACCTCAATCGTGGCGGTTGAATTATGGCATGGAAGGCCGTGCAGATACTGAATCAACTACAGAACGGAGTAGAATACAGAATACACCTGTACCAACCAGGCTAAAAATAAGAAACAAATAAAATAAAAAATAAAAAATAAAAACCCGTAAATTAAACCGTGAGACGCCGGCGTAACTGGCAGCGAAATTACTGCATCACGGAGTAATAAAATATACGGCCCGGCGTATGTATGCAAACTGCTGTCAAGCAATACAATGTATGTGTTGATACAGCCACCCGAATTATAGATTAGTGATCGAGCAATGCTTTGAATATATAATGTTTGCTTGTCTCGGCTGTAAGAATTGCCATACTAAACTGTTTATATAAACTTTTATGAATCTACGTCCTGGTCAAACGGACTCGCGAGTTTGTATACTATACGTACTCCATCAATGTCGGGCTGCTCCAGGTTCATTACGTTTGAAAATCTGCGTCACTGTTGTTATGTAGATTAATTCAACAATACTCGTCTGACCACAGGATTTTGTTGAATCAGTATTGATCGCGAGTCTTTTATTAACCACATCCAGTAAAACTGTGACTCACACCACCCCTCAGATGAAATCTCGCCATGAGTACGGTATAACTAACCGGCTGAGATAGTATACGCCATACGCTGTCAAGCTGTTTTGCATCTGGACAGATAATCCTGGCACAAGCAGTGAAAGCGGGAGCCCTGCACAGCGATCTGAGCCTTGCAGTCGCTATACAATCCTGGGTCACTGCGTTTTCCACATTACAGTCACATTATCCCCCCCCCCCCCCCCCCCGCTCTCTCTCTCTCTCTCTCTCTCTCTCTCTCTCTCTCTCTCTCTCTCTCCCCCCCCTCCCCCACGTTAGTTTCCTCGCCCCCAATTTGTGCTCCAGTTTTTCACTTCCTGTCATACACTGATTGAAGGTAATAGTACTTTTTTCTTCCCGCATGATAAAATGCGTGATTGTGAAGTATAGATATCTGTGGTTCGGTCAGTAGTGCTTTTTACACTGCTAACTTTGATCCATCATCGAATAGCCGAGTAGCCGAATAGCCGAGTAGCCTGCGCCGAATCTGAACTATAAACACCGCCAGGATCAGTCAACTCAACAGAACTGCGCTTGAGCCTAAACGTGGCTTATTACACTGATACAACATTGTTCGGGCTGAAAGGTAGACAGTGCTATATTTAGTGCGACAACTGATAATAAAACAAATATAACAAATCATGGTAATTAAATGATAAAAAAGTCGGGGACTTTATAAACAGCTATACATTAAGCAATGACTATAGCTATCTCGCTTGTCTCTTTGCACAGTTTCTGGCCTCAAATGCTACGAGTGTTTCTCGTACGTTTCCTTGGACGCCTGCGCAAAAAATCAGAAGCCAGTGACATGTGACGCACGTGACACACGCTGCAGCAACGAGACTGTTTCCGTGTATTCGCTCCTCCTCGAAGAGACTGTGACGGGGTACACCCGAGGATGCCAGACGGCATTAAATTGTCAAGGAAAAGTCTGCCGCAGCAAATTCCAGGAAGATATCGTCGGATCTGTGGAACGATATTCGTGTAAGGCTAAATGCTGTGAAGGAGATTTGTGTCCAAAGTTCAATTCTACAGATAAGACAGGAGAGGGGCAGTCTCCGGGTGCTAACAAGCGAAGTGGTGCTGGGAGCTGTACCATAAACAGGTTCTGTTCAGTGAAACTTGCTTTTATTGTAATTGTTATTGTTTCTTTTGCCAACTACATTTGGTGATTTTTGGCTACAGTACACGTTGGGCTTTACATTATTGATTATTAGAAAAACTAAAGTGTGTGATTATCTAATGTCGTCTTACAATTGTAGGGAATGCTGAAAAGGTTATAAACTCAAAAATGTGTCAATTGCACCGCGTGTTATCACTCAGTTCACAGAACTGAAATACATTAGACAGTCGCTTTCGTTTTTGCAAAGCGAACCAGCAGTCAGCCTGATCCAGGATTGACGAGGCTCGTTTTCGAAGGACAAACTAAAATGCTCTGTTCATCCTTAGTTAAAATGTAACGACAGAGGTTGTACTGTGGCCAAACATGGTTTTCAGCCTACATCAGTATAATGCATGTAAAGCAAACTAAACCGCCAGTTCAAACTTTTTCAGTTTGCCGGACTACGAGGCAGTACTGTTTACGCTTTTAACATTCAAGTACGGATAAGAGACGTTACTGCATGGTTTCACTACTGTTGCATGGCTCTCAGTCTCAAAAGTGTTGCACGGCTTCTAAAGCTGATTATAAGTCAGACGACTCAGTGTTCACTGCCACGAAAAATTGACCGATTCCTGAAGTTTGAATAAACTTATAAATGCTTGAACACTTATGAATTAAAGCTCCTATTAAGTAAATTATGATAGCAGTGTTTACTTCCACTCTCCTGAACTATTACTGAAACCAGTTTAAAAAGGGGTGCCAGACCACTCAACTGAAAACTCAACTTGTGGCTCAGCTCATGAGTTAAAATTTCTGCTGTCATCCTGCTGTCACAACTAGCAACACGTGGCAGTGAAAGGAACAAAGTGTTCACACGAACAGCAATGCGAGTTTGGCCATCAAAAGTAGCAGGATCGTGAACTCGCCAGATTCTAACTGCGTCCCGCGGGATGATCGGGCACCTGCTTCAACCACATTTGAGCCACCATCTGCTTGGATGGGTGTTTGATCAGGCATCTCACATGTGGAGTTCTTGTCCTTGCAGCATTGGACTTTGCAACCGTCATCTAGGAACTGCCCGTGAATGCCCCAGTAGTTTCGACACTTATGCAAGAAACAGTTGTTTATTTTGTTTCCACAATCCATTCCATAGCCTTTATTCTCGACGACATGCTGTTTCTGGGTTCCGTCCTTAGATTCGACAACTTTGACGTCGACCTCAAATTTGATGCACGTGTCAAATACTGGTACATGACGGCCATCTTGCGACGCACACTTTATCTTTCGTCGATTTTCCCAGCATTTATGCTCAGATTCGTAGGAAAAGCACGAATAGCAATACAAGTCGGCAAACGCTGTAAGGAAGAAAATTAATAACAAAAATTGTTAGACCCGTTTTAGCCTTTCTAATTTTTCACAATTCTTAGTAAATAACGCACTTTTGAGGTCGGACACACGTCATCATAATGCTGGCACAATGCCACAGAAGTTATTTTAGAAATAACTTCAACTTCTGTAACAATACGCCCAACAATTGCACCATGTGTCCAGTCAGTCGTGTTCGACTTACAGTTTTAGGACGGATCCTTTATAAATTAGTGTAATTCGATGCCCTAAATGAATCAGCAAGTTGTCTGTTCAAGGAATCGTAACGATTGACTGCGTATCGCCATGATTGACTGCGAACCTTTTAAAGTCCTTTTGAAACTGTACCTGTTCAGTATAGAATACTTTATGCACTTGCCACGCTTTGAAGACACAATATGCCCGTAAAGACTGATGGGCTGCCTTTACTGACATGCGCAGACTGTGGTCACCTGAAGGCCGCTCCTACACAGTGGCACAGTAATGGGACAGAACCGGCGGTTTGAGAAATTTCTGAGATTGACTCAAAGTAAAGGAGCTTTGAACGCCGACATTCTGCTGATAAACAAGTCTCTCTATCACACATTCAAGTTACAAACTGAGTCTGCTTAGGTTTAATTAAAGTTACGTTAGCATAGGCTCGGGGAACCACCATTCCTAGCGTGCCGAAAATTGTCGATCCGCCCTTCAGTACTTGTTCCAACTCTTTGAAAGAAATAGCTTCATTCAGGGTGGCCAATTGACGAAAAGAAAAAGAAAAAAACATTGTTTGATTTAATTTGCATTGAATAGGCGCGTGAAAAGAGCGACGCAGTCTAAACTGTCTATTTTGTCTGTTTTGCATATTTCACGCGTTTAATTCCAGATGTAAACAAAATCATGGAATTGGTTGAAAGAGCACACAGTATCTCTGTTTTCTTGTATGGCTGACTCATATATAGTTTCTACTGAATAGGAGATTGATCTAGAAACCGCTAATTGTCAGTACGGTTTGATTAAAACACTTCCACCCCTGTGGCAATTATGTTATCGGCACCGCTCAAGAGAGAAAGAAAAAAAAAAAAAAAAGATGGCCTGCATGTTATTTAGTAGCACCATAAACACAGTCAAAAGAAAATTGCGTAGCTTGTGAATAAGGCACTTTGTCTTTTGTCAATTATTTGAATAATGATTCAATCATGTTACGACATTGTCAATGGTACGGGCGAATAATGGGCACTCCTTTCTACCAACGTACGGTCATGGTTTCACTCGGGGGCATTTACAGGCTATTCCATCGGCGACTAAAATGTTTAAATTAAATATAGATATAACCGCATCAAGATTTCTATTCTTATTATAAATAAAACTGACCATGCGTAATCCGCATATGCAGTTAAACAACGCGATCATCATCAACCGACTGCATGTCAGCCGAAGATATCGCAATCTTTATGACCTCTTATTTTCAACCAGTACTGTGTCCTTAGAATACTGTACATAAACTGTAAAAACGATAATAAAACAAAAGGGTAAATGCCGAAAACGGTGCCGACTGCTAAAATATAAACTCTTGCGAAAAACGTTTCCGAAAGTGCGAATATGAGCGAGATATGTATAGGGCCGATCATACAGTTGCTGTGATCGAGTAAGAGCTGTATGTTGCTTGCTTGGTTAGATATCGATCATTTAGCCGCAAGGGAACCGTGGGTTGCACGATGCAAAACTACTTGTACCGTAACATTTTATGTTACGGGTACGATTAAAAGCAAATTACATCCATTTTAGAGCTTCGATACTTGGTTTTTTTTGTGTTCACCTGGTGTGCATGTAAGTTGGGAAAAAACGCTCAGCATCAATCTCCACTAATTCATATTTCTCACTCGTACGTGGAAAATCCATGTTCGCATCTGGTCAGGAACTCAAAATGCAAAAAACAGGCCGGGTGAGATTGTGTCCGCCCTACAACGAGCGATTCGGTGCCGTTTGTTTTGAATCTATTTCTTTCAGCTGTTTCAGTTCAGAGATCAAACTTTCAGTGACCTACCTTGACTCGAAGCCATAGCCGCTAAGACAAGCAACACTGCAAAAGTTTTCATAGTCCTGGATAACCGATCCTTCGAGCGAAGATATAGGGACTAATGTTTCTTCAACTCACGGCAACTTCACGTGATGTGAATATTCAAAACGGCTGTGGTTCAATGACTCGACAGGAGTCCAAACTGCTTTGTTTGGATTCATTGGGCTCTAGAAGAATGCCTGGGGGCTTTATCAGTACATTGTTTTGGCATCGGCACAGAACGCTCAGCAGTATACGTATATCAGCTCATGACCGTCTGAAAATTGAACACGTCAAGAAAATACTGATATTTTCATCGACGAAAAGTGTTCAACATTTCACCATCAACAAATGGCATCAAATATTCTTAAGAATTGAAATCATGGCTGTTTTCCCGAAGTCACGAAGAAGGCACCTTTTATGCATGACGGCATCTCTGCCATCTTTTTGAACTGCCTGCACGCCCCTGTTCCTGCTTGTAGAAAAATCAGAGACTTACGCTGCGGAGACTTTGAAATGCCGAAACCATGGTAAAGACTCTAGCCATTCTACGGACGGCGGCATTGGGTTAAAATCATCCTTCATACTCTTGCGATGATTCTGCCGCGATTTACGGCGGGTACTATACTTGTTAGTTGCAGTAAAGTCTAACTTGTTTGCTGCTGAATACGGCTGCCCAGGGTTATCAGGCGAGGTAATTTCAGTGTCCGCATCTTGATCAATCTGATTTGGTTGGCTTGACCGATATGTTTTGATACTGTGCCAAAACAATGAATTAATTTGCCGCTTAATTGGCCAAACAGCCATAATTCACCCTATAAACAAACGAGTAACACCCAAAATACTTCAAGAACTCTGATTTATCTACACAGCACAAACGTCTGTCTGTAGTATGTACATATATATACAGTCATTCCCGAAAAGGTCGTCCAGTTGAAATATATATTTAGGCAATTATATCTATCACGTGACCACTGAAAAAACCGTAAACTACAAAGAAATACATTAAGTCAGCATGTTTATATAATTTTATGGTTGCTAGTCATTAGAATGGTAAAACCAAGAGCCTTTGGAGTGTTTCCAGTTTAAAAAACGCTAGTTTTAGGTGGTCACGTGACAGATATATTTGTATATTTGTATATTTAGACTGGACAACCTTTACGGGATTGACTATATATATATATATATCTGTATGTATGTATATATATACAATCGTTTCAAAAAAGGTTGACCCTCAAAAAATAGCAAATAGGCAAATACCATGACCGAAAGGGATATATATATATATATATATATATATATATATATATATATATATATATATATATATATATATATATATATATATATATATATGTCGGTACTTGATGATGGGAGGTAGCTCATTGTTTTTAGATTTGGAAGCCCTTTGTGGAACAGGAAGAAAAGACAAAGCGGTCTCATTGTTGTATGGTTTGTTTGGGCACGCCGAATCCATCCGGCCTCCCATGATTTCCCCACGGTGTTTTACACTAGAGTACTGACCCGTGCCAATTTGACATCGATCAGTTGTCGGCGACAGTGCAATGCCCTGATTTTTTAAATTTAGTCAGAAACCAGGGGACGATAGCAAAACTTGTGTACAAGCGAAAACGTTAGTAAGTATGCGTTACGCATTAGAACAATGACTTATGCATACTCTCTTGTGCAAATGAACAAAAATGTTTGCGAACATTTTCGTGTACGCAAGTTTTCAAACGGCCCGGGGACTGGAGAATAGCTAGCCGTGTCAGCGGTTGCTTGCATTTGAACGGCCTGGAGCTGCACTGATATGCTGCACTGATATATTTGTTTGTTTGTTTGTTTGTTTGTTTGTTTGTTTGTTTTTGTCTTGTTTTGTTTTGTTTTGTTTTCTGAGAGAAAGCAGCACCGTGTTTCATTTTAGTCGACAAGTCAACTAAAACTTAAAGCCCAGCGAATCGTACTCTCATTCTGGGGGTCGGGGCCACTCGGTCGAGCGGCGGCCCCGGCTCAAGGCCGGCGAAGCGGACGCGGTATAGTGGGGGTTGGAGGGGGGGGGGGGGGGGGGGGGGGGGGGAGTAGGAGTGAGGGAGTAGATTGATAAAATGAACCCCTCCTTTTACCATGGCGCATCCTTTTCATTCGAAGCTATTTATGACATTTGAACTAAATAGTCCTTACGGTGGAAGTGAGATGCGCGCAGTTCTCTAACGGCTACTCGAATCCGGGTTACAGTTTTACGTCCAGTTGCAAGGAAGATGTCCATATCAAAGTCCATTGGCGAGCCCTCGAAATGTGCGTTGGCTCAGCGGTCTTCAACTCTCCCCAGGTTGGCCGAAGCAATTCCCATGAATCTTTTCGCCGCCCAACATTATTTTGCCACGTTGATTTGTAACCGGTGAAATCTTAGGACAATTTGTCGTCTCATTTTTTCAGTCCTGTCCCGTCAAATTCACGTCTTATACTCAGCATTGTTGCTCGAACAGTCAATGATGCTATCGAGAATGAATTCACTATCTGGATTTGTCTTGGCGGTGGCGTTTCTTTTTGTTAACCTGATCGTCGTCCATTGTACAGAATTAACATTCGAGCTGGAAGATAACGCACGACAGTGCTTCTACGAACTGTTAGAGAAGGACACAAAGAGTATATTAGAGTTCCAGGTAAGATTGTTTTAAATACAGCTGAAAGATAGTGCGGGTGGGAATTATTGACTTTGCATTGAAACCTCTACATAAACCGAGATGTATCTTAGCGAAAATGCTTGCGAGGAAAATTCACTAGATTGAATTGACGCTATTATATTTTCTAGTATACTAAAGTATACTTACTATTATACAGTACTTTCAGGAAAATTGTACATAGAATACTGGCATATTTCTGATTATTAAATTGGTAATCTCAAGTTTTTTGGTGGGGGTTCAAGCTTTAAGTGCTACTGTACTGTATAATATTGAATTTCGACTTATAGCTAGAGCACCTGTGAAACATGACTGTGGACAACACACAGTATTTTCAGCTCAACATCAACACTTATTTTTCTAAAATTTTGACCTTAATCTCTGTGAGGGTAATAATCACGACACTAATGTTGTAGTATTGCACTTTTTGGTGTCTCTAAAGCAGGTCACCATCTTGAAATCTAAAGTTTATCAGACTGTCTGTCAGTTTGGTGCACGACCTCCAAGCAAGGTGGTTCAGCATCTTATTGCGGTGAAAAGCCATGACCATCGATGGAATTGATTTTGTACTGTAACAAGATGTTGATACAAGGCCAAGCAATTTGACGGACGGTTATAAATGGCCCGGATATTTTGCCACTGTATGGGAGGCAAGCTTGCTAACCGTAAAATGCATGAAACGATCTACAGTGTATTTAAGGCATTGACTGGAGTGACGACCTGAGCACAGTCCCAGATGCCAAAATAATTGTGTTAAAACTCAGTTTACTTATTTGGAAAGTAAATTTAAAATATAGTCTGTGGAAATTGAGCAATCACCATGGCAAATTTTACTGTTTGACATTTACAGGCTGATCCAAGTTTTAACAAGACCATCGCAGGTGCTCAATGCAATGGAAATTTGACTTTTTCAAACTATATTTTTCGAAATCACTAAAAGATAACGTAGATGATAATGTTTGGGGTTTTGTTTCATTTGCTAGAAAAGAGCTAAAACTAGAACTTTCAGGAACAGTATGCTAATTATAGTCAAGTTATTACTCATGTTTTCAACAGTCGCCATATACATGTATTTTATGGTTTGATGCTTCTGGAACTGTGATCAAGGCCAGAAGGACTATTTTATGACCCTTTTGCTGATTTTGGAATCTATTACAGATTGCCTTCATGCAAGATAACCTGGTTTGCAGTTATTTGTTTAGTGAATGAGACATTTTTGCATAATTATAAAGTATTTCTGAGACTTTGAAAGAGTAAACAAACAACTCTCACTTTCACGTATTTGGTTAGCACCATTGCCTGAAGCAATCATGGCTTCTGTTAATATGTAAATAAAAAATCAGTGTCGAAGATCACCTTAGTGTGCAAAACTGTCGAAGATCACCTTAGTGTGCAAAACTGATTGAGTCATCTCTGATGTATTCTGTAGTTGTGTTCACAAAATTGTCTCGGCAAATGTTGGAGTTTAGCTTGTCCACAAAATGCATCTGACCATGCAGTTTGTCTATACTAAGTGAGACTGCTGTGCGGCACATATATTTTATAGCGGCTGATTGGTGACGTTGCTTTTCAACCATGGCTTGCAAAAATGATTAATAATTTCCAAGCGGGAAATAGACAAGAATCCCACTTCCAAAAACCCACTACAGGGTAAGGGGATATTTGTGATTATCATATTTCTAGTTAAGCTTGAGCACATATGTTCCTAATGCACAAGAACACAGATTCAATTTACGGTGAACATCTCTAAAAATGAGGTTGAAATAGCCAATACAGTGAACTCACTCTTAGGCAGACACCCTTGGGACTAGATCTAGAGTTTGTAGTGAGTGGAAGTCAGTATTACCGACTCCTAGAAGATCAACCTTACTAGTCCATACAGTATTTCAGAGCATTTTTTACTTGAATGTTATGATTTTGCAGGTCATCACTGGAGGAAATTATGATGCTGATGTTGTGCTGTTTGATCCTGATGGCAAAGTTCTCTACAGTGTTCAGAAGAAACAGTATGACAGTCACACATTCACTGCAGAAAAGAAGGGAGTTTACAAGTTCTGTTTTAGCAATGAGTTCTCAACATTCAGTCACAAGACAATTTACTTTGACTTCCAAGCTGGTGATGAATCTCCCCTAACCAAAGATATAGGTGCTCATCATACAGCCCTCACCCAGATGGAGACAGCATGCGTCACGATTCATGAAAACCTCAAGGTGAGAGAACTATTTTTATTATATACATACTGAGACATACTCACGAAAAAGCCACATCGTAAAATTTCGTACGCAAATGAGTTCTAGCCAATGAGAGGCCGCGAACGACGCTTTTCACACGTGAAAAAAATCGTTCGTCCAATCACAAGCTGCGAACGACGATTTTTCACTACTTTTAAAGGGTTTCCCGGTCCCATCATAAATGTCTCAGTATGTATATAATAAACAGAAAACATCATGGAAAGTGCTTTGTACAGTTTTTCACTCGCTCGCAAAGCCTCGCTCGTTCGTTTTATGATACTTCACAACTCGTGAATAAAAACTGTACGCGCGCACTTTCCATGAAGTAATCTCTATATCTTCAAGGCTTGAAATTGCGACCAATCGGTCGCCAATGTGACTAAGATTTGAGTCCTGGCAGCTAAATATTAAAATATGGTTGCCAGCTGGCGGCAAAGTATCTTAATTCTCTGTCTTTGGTATTTATGAACGAAGGATTGCATGAGCAAAATTTATGTTAGTTATAATATTGCGTGCATGAAAATTGTGTCAAATCAAATGAAATTCATTTTTTTCCCTTGTTTACTTCACTTCACCGCTTGTTAAATGATCACCAGCGTATCATCAAATCTGTATGATCACATGCATATTAGCCAGCGGAACCTCTAGTTTTGCCATGGTACCAAAGGAGAACCTTGTGTTATAGGATATTTTTGATCAGGATTGTGTTTCCATATGATCGCACATGATCGCAGAGATATCTGAACAATTTCCATCTCTGCCATCCATCAATCACAGAGAAATGTTTCCATAATGATATGATCGCTGGCAAGTGCAAAATCCAATGATTGAGTGTGATCAATATGGAAACCAGGCTTTACATAAAGTCACTTGAGCTCATGAGATCATCAAATATGGAGCCAAAGATTTACGCATGAAAAGGTCCTGATTTAACAGGATTGTTTTTCGGAGTGGACGCGATAGTCATTACGTATTTGGTGTCCTGAATCAACTAAATTTTCAGAAGGTATTTCAGTGAAAATTTGTATTCCACAACACTACAACAAAGCTATCACAGGCAACCCAAACATGAAAAAGTGGCAACCAAAAGCTTTGGTGACTAGGTTGTTACACTTAGTTGCCAGCTTACGAATGGATAAAAAAAGTTGATTTCGAACCCTGATGTTTCTTTTTCTTCTTGAAATGAATATTTTCCTGTTATTTAAGAAGAAATATGTGATGTACAGTACACTGTATATGCTCTACGTAGATCAAAAGAGCACTTTTCGGATGACTGTCAAAAACCAAAACCAAAGCAATCACAGAGCCAATTAACGAGGCGAGTAAAAACACGTCTGACCAATTAAAAAGTACGAGCAAAACCAAAACCAAGCAATATTGCAATTGGTTTTAT
The DNA here is from genome assembly GCA_964036295.1 of Plumapathes pennacea. NCBI lineage: Eukaryota > Metazoa > Cnidaria > Anthozoa > Antipatharia > Myriopathidae > Plumapathes > Plumapathes pennacea. The sequence goes on along the minus strand of OZ038463.1, from coordinate 5,630,966 downwards.
GGACTTATAGCGGCTGCCTAAGGCACCTATACAAGCTGATGTCCTATTTCATCTAATCAACACACTTACGACTATGAGCAACTGAAACATTCTGTCTAAAACCTACATGTAAATGTTGTCAGCACTCTACAGTATCATGTGTCATCCTTGGATCTCTTCATGTGGCAGTTGAGCAATGTGCATTACACCTGAACCTGTATTAAGTGGACACCCTTGGGGAATTGTGAAGTGTCCACTTAATACAGATGCAATTTGCAGTATGTATCTTACTGGGGAGTAGATTTTTGTGAATAAGACAGCTGTCAACTGTATTATAGGCAACATCATTTATGCTGCTGAAACACTGAACTCAAGCCTCTGGAACCAGTGTGGGTGTGAGCATGACAGTTGAGTCAAAATTGTCTTTTTCCACTTTCAGATGGCAATCGACTTCCAGACCCACCATCGCCTGCGGGAATTTCAAGGTCGTAATATGGCAGAGTATCTGAATGAGAGAGTCCAGTGGTGGTCCATTGGCCAGTCAGTGTTGGTTGTTGCTGTTGGCATTTCTCAGGTTTTTATTTTGCGGCATTTCTTTACAGACAAAAGGTCTGCTATTTGAACAAGATGAACCTGAACCATGTTTTGTTCTCATTGTATACTGGAACAGTTTTGAAACACCATGAAGTTTCTCAGAATTGTTAAGAAACTTTTTATCACATTGAAGCTGTACAGTACATACAGTACCTATTGTACTGAACAAGTACATGTACCCTTCACATATTAAATTCAAAAGTGTAAAAGAAAGAGTAAATGACTGGATATCAAGACTAGGAGTGGACTAGGTACTTGTCAGTATGGATATTTTCCAATAAGTATAGACTGAAACATCCTAAGGCCTGACGAGAATATTGTTACTTAGCACAATTTTTATTGTCTTGTCTCTTATATGTGTGGATAGATTTAAAAAAATGTCAAGGGGGTGTAGGAGTGGCTAGGCACATGATTAATAATTATTGGGGGGAGGAGGAGGGTAGGGGGGTGACAGTCACAGATGGGGATTTATGTCATGAGTTACCCAAGCAATCGTCCCCTCTGTCTGTCTTGCACCCATCTGTTTTCTACCCTCATTCTGTGCATAACTGGAGTTGAGTCAAATTGGTTTTTGGTGACTCTCATCAAGTTTTTGGACATATTTGACCATAGAAAATATCTAATTTGGACCCCCTGTGTTGGATTGGAATGGTCACGTCCTTAGGTTTGGTTTGACAGTTTAGCAGTTGAAGTCTTGCTTGAGTTGAGTGTGCTTTTGGCAGTGAAAGTTGGAATACAGCATCATCAGTCTGTTACATTTTGGATTACAAACATGTTTAATGTACATACTGTACAGTTCTTTGGAGTTTAAGATCTCAGATGCAAACCTTTGGGGCATTGTCTGTAAAACACAAAGCTTGATTTTGATATGATACACTTCCTTGTGAGTGACTACTTTTTAGCAGGTGGACGTGAGGTAATTTAATTGATTTCAAGTTGCATGAACACATGACACAGATGAGAGAAAAGGGAAGAGTAGCTGTTTTTTTTTATAATGATAGTTTTTCTCTTGGTTTTGACAATGTGTAGTCCAGATAGAACAGTCAAACAGAGTGATGCAAAATAAAACAAAAAGTAAAATTAAAACAGTTTTTTTTTTTATTGGCATTACCCCAGATGCATTCTGGACCTTAAATTCTTACCTACTGTACTGGGTGTACCACAGGTGCCACAGCAAGGAAAGTGGTTTAGACCTTGTGTACCCAGTTTTGAGTACAAATTGATGTTTTTGATTTGAACATAGGATGAAAAAGACAAAAAGGAAAACAATCATTTTGAAATAAAGTTCTGTAGCACTACTTATTGCAGTTCATATACAGTATAACCATATCCAGGTATACTGTAGAGCCCCATTAAAGATTAGGTTTTCAGTTTACTTATACTATTACTGGAGAAGATGCAAACTGTGAAATGTCAGTGAAATACCTTAATGCATGTGTGCAAGTCATACACCCGTACGTTTTATGCTTGAAAAATAAATTGTTGATCAAATGAATGCACAGTCACTACAATGTATTAATCAGTGATGACGAAGATGTACAAATGCCCAGTACCGATACAGTATGGGATCATCCACTGGATCGACCATTGCTTACGTACCGGTGTGACCGCTCTCTTCTCTGAGACTCCTTCAGAAAAAAGGAGAGAAAAATTGGAAACGGGGAGAAAAACGAAAAGGAGAAAAAAAGAAAAAGAAAAACAGCCTCGTGATTATTAACCCCTCCCCTTAATCTCTCCTCGATCTAAGGATTTCAGCTCTAACGAAACCTCTGGGGAGAGGGTGTGAACAGTTTTGCCGCTTACTGTACAGGGCTTGGATTGTTCCCAAGCTCCAGCAAGAAACGCGCAAACTTCCATATCCCAGAATGCTTTGCTCGGCGAAGAGGTCTCGAGCTCATAGATCAATCTTCATCAAAACATCTGTCTTCAGTACTGGACCGACCTGAAGGAGTAAGGTAACGCACTATATTTGTACATCGGGAACCGGTTTCATATCATTTGGTCGCCACATATAAAGCAGTCGTGTGTTCACAATTGGTGCCTGAGCACGGTGGGCATTAATGTGAACACACTCTTTTTTTCAAGTACCCAAACGCCAGAATTCCCGGTGACTGAGTACAAGGTCGCGACCTTGTACTCGGACACTGTTAAAGTGGGCATTGGTTCGCAGTGTGAACGCGTTTTATTTTGTGTCGGTGGCACTAATGGCGCGCGTTCACACTTGGGTGCCCGAGCACTAGGCCGCTCAAGTAAATAACACAAAAAATATCGATAACCCAATCGAAATAGTTTGTCTAAGTCAAGTTAGCAGAATGATTCACTGACTTCAACTTTTGCGTGATGATGAGCTGTTGTGGAACTTTCAGTCGAAGCCGATATGACATGGATGCATTGTTAATATAGGCACTAGTTTGTATTAACTAGCTAGCGATTTAATCGATCATGCGACTGCAACACCCTCTAAAATAACAGATACTGCTTTTTTGACTCCAGAAATGAAAAGAACACATTTAAATTAGTGCATCTACCAATTTATGATTGTCTAGGTTAAATTTTGACGAAGTAGCCGCAATTTGTTTTTGGAATATTTGATAAAGTATGTGTCAATATTTGTCTCCTTCTTGTCTCCTCGTCTGTCTTCTCTCTCTGGTTTCACTTGTCATACTCTTCTTTCTCATGTTAGAGCTACGTTTATATCCGCGTCTATCCCCTAGTGATCGGCTGTAACAAGACTGAAAAACCTAAGTTTACTCTTTACTACTCGTTAGTTCCTTTCCTACGTGGAACAGTAAACATGGCGGCCGGTAGCTCGGAATACGAACTGAAACTGATTTGTGACTCAGTTGATTCTGTTTTACTTATCTTTAGCGTGGGCCGTAATTCATGATTTGAAATTAGGACGCGAACAGATTGAGCCCGATAAGGAACTAAAGAATAGTAAAGCGTAAACTTAGCTGTCTTTTTACAGCCCGACCGGTTTAGAGTGAGATAACCCACTAGCGGATAGACGCGGATTTAAACAGAGTAGTTTTAACGTGAGAAAGAAGAGTATATATGACGAGTGAAACTAGAGAGAGAAGACAGTCAAGGCAAGACAAGGAGACAAGACGGAGACCGGAGGGGGGGGGGGGGGGGGGGGGGCGGAGACAAAGACAAGAAGGGAGAGCAGAGCTGAAGCCAATAAAAACCCAGCACCCTGCTTCTCTCATTGATAACCCACGAGCCCCTCCCTCCACCCCTCTGCGAAAAATAATGACAGGCCCACATTTATTTTTTGGGTACTACAGAAAACCTCGCCTGTCCTGACGCAGTGATGTTTGCCTGGTTCAACGAGATGTGCTCCATTTCCCGCAAGAAACCGCTGACCGGTACACAACACTTCTCCTTTTGGTCCGCTTTGGTTTCGTACGTGGGGGGTGGCCTGAGTTTGATGTTGGTACCAGATCTGTGGAACGTCCTTCATGGCTTTGACTTCAGTGCCAGAGGTCGGGGATACTTCTTTCTCTGCGGCGTGGGTCTGGTGATAATAGGGTTTTTCTTCCTCGTGAACTCACGCGCGAGGCCGCGAGTGCCGGGTCAGGGCGTGCTTTTAGCGAGCGTCCTCGCGCGGATCGTGTTCGTAAACTGGCGTTGTGTGGTGATGTTCAATCAAGGCGTGGTCACATTACCGTTTGCTCTGACCTTCGCGTTACTTGATTCATCTCTCGCTCTCGTCACGTACTATATTTGGTTCCGCAAGACCGAACATGCATCATTTTACGAGTTTATGGTGGAAATCTGGAAAGTAATTTGTCCTATTCCGCCACGCGGGAAAATTTATACCGTTTTCCAGTGCTTGGGGTTTCTCCACATGACGATTGGCTTCGCACTTCACGCCTCCCCTGATTGGCTGGTTGACATTGTTGCTATGGATACACCCCAAAGTCCCCACACCAAGGGCTTGTTGTCAAGTTATCTCCTTCTGTTCACACTGCATGGCTGGTTGACTGCTCTTGCCGGGGGAGCTGGTAACTACCCCACTTTGATCTACGCCATATTTTATCGCATTGCTTGGAACATCCCGTGCGTCCTATTGGCTGGCCTCACTTTGATGATCGAGCCAGGCCTGGCCACAGTTCTCGTCTCATTCGACGTAGTGTGCGTGTTTATCGTCGCGGTTCTGCTCCTTGGGCAAGAGCGGGTAAAAGAGAAGTGAAGGAGTCCAGTGAAACTCAATCTCATGCACACCACTGTATCAGTACACCTGACTTCCATATGAATGAAGCATGGCTATGAAGTTACTCGGCTAGAGGCGGTCTTATATTTCTTTCTAGCCTAACTGCACTGTGCCCGGCTCAATGTGTTTAATAGCGGTTCTTGACTCTGTCAGCCAAGTTTGAACTCAAGTGCATGGCTGTGTAAAATATTGGTGATATGCTCCTTTGTAGTATCTAACCTTCTTTTCTTTGCTGTACAATTCATGAGCAAGAGTGTAAAAGTCACTCCGTCAAAAGTAGAGTGGCTCAAAAAGGAACAAGCATTTAGTATTGACTGATTGATTTATTTTGTAACACATTTACTAATCATTTACCTATACAATCTCTATAACATGTTTTTGGGAAACTATCCTATCGGTCTATTACAAAAATCTTGGTAAAATTTTGTGGGTGCTCAGTTGAGGTGGACGTGTTTTATTCGCTTGTATTTAGTCCCAATCTCACCGCTAATCCCAGCGCTCACTGGTGCATGTACCCACCGGGCCTTGCGCATGGGGCAATATCAAATTTCAGTCAGAAAGAAAAGGTAAGGACCAACTCTGATTACTTTTTAACATCGATTTGTCAACTTCGTACGACGGCAGGTATTACATTACTTGGTTCAATGTACATAAATAACGTGAGGCATCGATTGGCATCGTGGCAACTAATTTCTAAAGTTGATTCCACCAATATTCAAATGACAGCTCACTATCCAAGATATACGTGCATTGAAGAAGACCAGCTGCCACTAACTTGATTTGGCATAAGATCTGTTAAGTTGAGTTTATTTAATTTAACATCGATTTGTCAAGTCGTACGACGGAACGTTTGTAATATTACATTACTTGGTTCAGTGTTGTACAAATAACGTGAGGCATCGATTGGCATCGTGGCAACTAATTTCTAAAGTTGATTCCACCAATATTCAAATGACAGCTCACTATCCAAGATATACCTGCATTGAAGAAGACCAGCTGCCACTAACTTGATTTGGCATGAGATCTGTCAAGTTGGGTTTATTTACTTAACATAATCCCGACGCTGACGGTGTGCGCGGATAAACCGAACTCAGGCGGAACTCGGGTGATAAGATCGGAGTCAATCTTGACGTGTAAATTTTTAGAACAGCATCCGTAACGCGGGAGATCACGCACAGAAACTATATTTTCACAGAGCGAGAAAACCAGTCTACAAAACAAGTCTAGTTTTTGTTTCTGAACTTGAATGTCAGTGAGCTCCAAAATCGTCAAGAATCAAGTGCAGATTCAGCAATTTTCAAGACTGCAGTTTTTGATTCAAACAAGTGTGACAAAAATAGAGGATATTACACAGCGGCGCGAAGATATGAATTTTATTTTCGAGTGGTAAAAAGCAATATTTTACGAACGAACGCTGCGCGATAGAGTTTGTATAAAAGTCGAGTGTCGAGGGTCGAGGGTACCATGTCGAGGCTTATGTCGTATGTTACGCACGGTATATTTCCCAGTAAAACACTACTCGTGTCTATATAATAATAATAACTTATCAACCTAAGTTATCAGTCATACAAAATGCTTTGAATCAGAAACAGGTAGCGGTTAAACCTTGTTCTATATTTTCTCAGAATAAATTTAACGATCGACTTACGCCTCGAATCACAACATGGCTTGCTATTGGTTCAAGCAAATGTTCTCTATCCCACCGGAGAAGCCGCTGACCCGAACACAACGATTCACCTTCTGGTCAGCTTTGTTCGCGTACGTTGGAGGGGGCCTGAGCATGGTTCTAGTGCCAGATCTTTGGAACATGCTTCTGCGCTTGGACGGCTTCAGTGGACACGGAAAAGGATACTTCATGCTTTGTGGAGGAGCCCTGATAACAATTGGCTTTGGCTTGATAGTCCATTCTCGTGCCACTCCGCAAGTTGCTGGGCAGGGAGCTATTCTGGCGACAATCTTGGGTCGGCTTGTCCTGGTAAACTCGGTTTTACTCGGAATTTATTTACAAGGCCTGGTTACGTGGCTTCTTGCACTGGTATTCGTGGTCCCCGATTCGTCGCTTGCGCTCATCACGTATGCCGTCTGGCATCACGAAACCGAAGGCGCGAACATATGGCAGTTTTTCGTTGACGTCTGGGCTGTTGTCAATCCTTGTTCTCAAAGAAAATTAGTGTACACGGTCTTCCAGGCAGCTGGGTATCTTCAGTTCGTTGTGAGCTTGGTTGCACCCTTGTTTCTGCGACCTTTCGGTATCGTTGCCATGGATACCCTGACGAATCACAGTAAGGGTCTTCTGTGGATCTTTTTCACGATGCTCGCAATTCACGGATGGTTTCAAGCGCTAGCAGGCGGAGCCAGCCTGTTCCCCTTCTTGATTGGCGCCATCTCTTATCGCTTGGTCTGGAGTATCCCATTTTATCTGGTCATGGTCTTCATCTTCAAAATTGGCAGCGCGTTTGCTACGTTCCTCATTTCGTTTGACGCCGTGTATGTGGCGATGACTTCATCAGGCCTGCTTTTAATATCGCTGAGAGATGAAAACAACTGATAAGTAATCAACCATGTAACTTCAATCAGCAGTGCAATAGTTCATTAATGATGATGCATGATACGGGAGGGGTCAGGCGATGTCACTGCAGGGAAGTTGAGTAAAACACGAAAAGAAATGTCAGTAAACTTGTCACAATACAACCGCCGATGGAAAAGGAGGCTGCTCCCAGATGTGATTACCGTTCTGGGGCGGACTCCCACATAAAAGGAACGGGGATTTTCGTTTTGACCCCTAAGAGGTCCAAAGAAAGTTTGCATTGGTATTATATGTAGCGGTTCTCTCCTACCTCGGGTGCAACCTCGTTCCCAGGCTCTTTCATCTTCCGGCCCCCGCCCCCGAAGAAAGACCCTGGTTCAGGCTGGTCACGTGCCTTGCTCACAAAGATAATCCGTTGGGAGGGGTCCCCCTGTCATAGAAATTTGTCGTGCTGTGCGTTTGTCAAATCAAAACGAGGCTGGTACAAACGACACAAATCAGCCACGCTTTTTGGCAAGCTTCCTATAAAAGGGCACTTCCCTGGGAAGCGCAGAGCCACTTGTCAATCAACAGCGACCGAGACAACAGCTCCTAATTAGTAAAAAGCCAAAAATGTCCAAATTTTGTTTTCCTTGTGCTTGAATACCACGCAAAACAAGATAATGTTGCCTCACCAATTTTCCATCACATAAACATTCATTTTGAGTGCAATTTGAGTAAAATCCAAGAATAATCTTCAAAGTAAAAAATTAAATATGCTTGGTGGTCGTATTGCACCGCGAAATTCAAAATGTATTTTGGCAGCCAAGAGAAAAATTTCGTTTCAAACCCTTCCGTCCAGGACTCCACATTAAAGTTGCCCGTATGTGTTTAATTTTAGGTATACTTTTAGTTGCTTCAGACAAATTTCATGGACAGAGAGCGACTTCTGAACGCTGTGGGCAAATTTGATGTCGAAAGAGGCGGCCAACGGCCTTTTATAGCGCGCCTTCGTGTTTAAATGCATCTTTTCACCCTTCCGAAGGAGCCTTGACTCTTGAAATTACCTTTTTGAAAGCTCTGAAGTTGTCGAGGCGTCTTTCACATGGTCTGCAGATTAAATGCGGCAAACCTTCGCTCTTTGGCAACGAGCTGCTGTAAAACTCTTTCGCTGTTTCGAGAAGTGCCTTATCAGCTCAGTTTTCCGCATACGTTTTTGCAGTGGTCTCCCACAGAACTACAAGGCCTGCAACAACTTGACTTGTTGTTCAGACGCAGCGTAAACTACATGGGAGGTGTTAAACTTTTATATCCAAATTTTTCTTTCCCCAATAGAAAAAGTAAAGTAAATTTCCGACTTAACGGCCCCTCCCTTGGTTTCTTGTTTTGCAACCGGCCAGATTCTGGCCGACACGTGACCAGCCTGAACCAGGGTCTTTCTTCGGGGGCGGGGCCCGGGAGATGAAAGAGCCTGGGAACGAGGTTGCCTCGGGTGGAAGTCTTTCCGTCCGACTTTGGCACGCCAATTTTACTGAAGTAAATAAGGACGGGGATGCTTGTTTTGGTACCGTATAGGGTGCTCAACATAGTCAAACGCTGACATTTTTATGTGACGTGGTACCGTTTAGGGGTCGGACAGCTAGGGATAAAGTGCTTGATTATATCACCCTTATAGCAATTAAAGGCATCGAAACCGTTTAAAATCTTGGTATGCTCGAGCCACGCCCATTTTAGTACCAGTCTTTCTCACCCGACCTCACTAATACTAAATTCTTGGTTTGCATGTGACGTCATAAGAAGGCCATCACAGAAGTAACGCACCCTACAAGTCCGATACACTAATATGTTCAAGACTGTTATGCCTTAATACTTACTGCAAAATTCTGGGTCGACACAAAATATCTATCGGGAGCTATGGACGTTTGAATACCGTGACAACAAAACCGTGTGACACGCTCGTGGCCGACTAAAATCGTTGCTTGTGTCTGAATTATAAAGTTTTCCTTCACGAAACATTTTAAAATTGGCACTGCGAAGGATGTGAAGTAACATAGAATCAAACTGAGTCGTACATCAGCTTCATTTCGTGTTCCGAGTTATTGGCCGCCATGTTGGTGTACAACCTTGGTCCACCAACATGGCGCCGCATACAAACTCTTATCAAATCTCCAAAAAACAAATTGCCGCTGCTTCGCCAAAATTAAGCCTGGACAATCCAAAATTGGCATCTGGACTAATTCAGGTGTGCTCTTTTCAGTTCTGGAGTCAGAAAGGTACAGTCTGTTATTTTGGAGGGTGCTGCGGTCACGTGACCCGTGAAAACCACGTGAGTGCAAACCAAGAATAGCCACAAGCTTACTTCCTTCGGGCGGGAGGAAGCCTGAGAAGCTATAATTGAATACGGTCACATTCGTCTGTTTACTTCAAGTGGGACTATTGAACAATGTGGATGGCACTGTGCTCTGATGATCCAATATTTGACTGCCGATTATCCTTTATAAAAGAAGCTGTCACAACGCAACTGAACCGCTATTTACAGACAAAAGGCTACATATGAGACAGCCAATGAGACGTGAAATTCACCAAGCCGCCTGAACAATAGTGTTAAATTTCGATGTTTTGTGGCGTCTAGTGTTCACTAAAAGCGAGGCAACGCACAAGTGGGTGTACGAAGGATTTAACTCGAAGCAGACGGTAAGTTCGTTTCAGATTCAACCTGCTCTAAGTGACAGCCAATCTAGACAACACTCTATACTCCGTGACTGCCAAATGAAACCTGAGTGCATGAGGCTGAAGTGAAATATCTCAGCCGCCGAGCAAGTAGGAGCGCGCGCTTTTAGAATGTTGTTGCTTGATCGGGCGGTGTGAACGTGGTCGAGGTTCCAGTTTGGACCCAGGGAAAGAGCAGTTAATAGGTTGTCCAGAGGTTGATGGCTGAGGGACACTAGAATTAGCTTCTTAGTGTGTGGAATAGATTATTGTATCATACAGCACAACTGCTATCATGATTCCATCTAAACCGTTGTTCAGTACAGTATCGTCAATTCATCCGGTTGAATGCGGATTTTAGACTTATGGCCATCTGTTTGAATGCAGTAAATTCCGTAGGTTCTCGGTTGCGCTTTTGCACAGTCAAAATCCAAGATGTTATCACCACTGCTCGATTACTGGCGTGCCGAAAATTGTTCACGTGCCGATGCTCGGCTAGCCTCCCCTGCAGTTCTTTTTGCAGGAGAGGCTGTTATGCTGCTTTCTTGTTCCTCTCTCCAATGATGACGGCATCGATTGCCAGCTTCCAGTTAATGCCCAATGGCACAGGTAGCCCAAGCTAAAACGGCTCATATGTTTCTCGCATACATAACCGATAATTATATGAACCGATACAAAGGAAATAGAAGAAAGACAAAGAATGGGGGGGATAACTATAATGGAGTAAAAGCGAGCGGATCGCGCTGAAGTCGCTACAGCGGCAAGAAAAGACAGAAGCACTCAACGAGTATCACATGTCACATGACGGCAGCATATTTTGTGTCCAGAGTGCATGTGTTGTTAGAAAAGATGCTAGAAGCTAGAAGCTAGCCTCCATCGCATCCGAAATAATGCATCGACAAATTCTAGCTGTTACTACGCCGTTACATTTGCAGTTTGCCCGGCTTATTCGGTGCTTGAAACTTGATTTGAAGTATCATGCATGTTGCGCAAGAAACGAAAAATCAATATCGAAAGTAGACAAAATTATAGGTACACCACTTGAAATAATTAAATTCTACAAAACCCTACATTTCGCTGAATCGTGCCATCTATATGAGTATATAAAAATTACTGATAACTACACAGATTTACTTAACAACGGTCAGGTACAATTGTTTGTTCGTTTGCGGCAACATGGGGCCACAAAGAAAGCAATTAATGAGTGACATATGTATGCGCCACCTGTGGTGGGAGACAGGTGAAAAGTGATCGGCTTTCACGTCTCTGATGGGCGAATCACGCAACATGTCGGAAGAGATGCTGAGAGCGGCAGAAGCTGCGGTAGAACGCCGGAGAAACAGGCGAAGGCAGACACGAACAATGGTAAATCAATGCTAAATAACTCGTCGGGCTTTCTAGAGCAGATGCATAATTATGCGAGTCTTTGTCGCTTTGACGCACGAGAACAACAGCGAATTCAGCGCTGTCAGAGATTCAAGAACATGGGCTAATTTGAACAGGGATCCCTCCCCAGCCTAGAGTTACCGAGGGTCTTTTCTTTCAGTGCATCGGCTGCGTTGGTCGGTGTATTTCAATCCTTGACAGACATAATATAATGAGATAAAGTCATGGGAATTCAAATTTACAACAAACATGTACCAATGTATCAATGACCAAAGTATGGCGTTCCTTATATGAAGCCAAGACTTTTTTCCGTTTCAGGACCGCACTCTAGCTTGATTATTTCCCTCATTTGTACTTGCTCGCGAGTGATAATATTTGGTGATCAGATATCTTTTAAAAGCGACACGTGTCGACAATATTTTGGCCGTGATCGAGCCACGGCATCGTGAAAAGAACTGATCGTGTTTGCGGTACCTATCCGGCTAATGCTACGTATGATTACTGCAAGATAAATTGTTTTTATAACCTGAAAAGGTTGAGTATAAAACGACATTTATGTCAGACGGGGCACGAATATCAGTAATTCTTCCGGATTTTGCGCCGGTCACGCTGTTCCCAGTCTCTTTTCCGTACCGCACCGTTAGGGCAAAGGGCCTGTGAACGAGGATGCAATCACGCTTGGACCGAATATTTCTGTGCGTGACACGAAAAGAAGAAGAAGAAAAAAGTTTTTCCAGTGACCAGAGTTTTCTGTAGTTTTCTTGCTTGATCGTCCATGGAACTATATTGCAAGGGAAGACGTCCGAGCGTATGATATCGACTAGGGGTCGATGAAAACTGGACGCCGTTTAACTCTTTCACTCCTGAGCTCACAATACAAATTCTCCTAACTATTCAAGAAGAAAATGTATGAGTGATATAGTGAGAATTGATAGGCCAATCAGCTTTCGTGTGAATGAACTATCAAGTGTTACATTCTCCATACTATACCATATACCTCTGGTGAGAAACTAAAGGAGAGGATTGAAGTTGATCACTCTCAGGAGTGAAAGGGTTAAGAAATTTGAGCTGTACGTTTTGAGCGTTAGGCTTTTGTCGGAGGAAGGAAGGAATTATGGGTTAGAAGAGGTTATATAAAGGGTGAGGTATACTCAACGCCGTACTCAATCAGAAAATAACACAAAGCCCTTCCTAATCAGGCCCAAGAACCACCGCAAAACAAGACTCCTGGCAGCATGGCATCCAGTTGGGTCGGCGAAATGCTGTCCATCCCCTTAAAGCGACCAATGACTGGTCTTCAGAAGTTCTCCCAGTGGTCTGCAGTACTCGCCTACATCCTTGGTGGCACTAGTCTAATATTGGCGCCAAATCTTTGGCGCCAATTGTTCAACCTGAATTTCGGTGGCCACGCTGCTGGGTATGCAAGCCTCGGCGGAGGAGCTTTGGCAACTATTGGGTTTCTCTACGTCATATCCGCTCGCTCCAGTCCCCAGGTGTGCGGAGACGGAGCTTTGCTCGGTACCGTGTTGGAGAGGCTGGTCTATGTCAACCTTGCATCGATGTTAGTTTATTCACTTGATCTGGTGCCGTTTCTGTTCGCCTTGGCAATCATGCTTCTCGATTCGACCCTGGCACTCGTCTCCTTCGTTCTTTGGTATCGCGAAACAGAAGGAGCCTCACTGAGCGTATTTGTCCGACAAATACTGGAGTTGCTGCCTCCGTTCAACGGCCATTCCAGAAATGCTGCCTCCTCCTTTGGCATTCAAGTGGTTGGTTACACTCAGATCAGTGTCGGTGTCTTCGGCACGCTTTGTACGGACGTCTTACGCGATCTTCTGGACTTTGGTCATTTCAAAGGGCACTCACATGGTTTACTTGCCTTTTTCTTCATTGCCTTTACAGTGATTGGCTGGCTCCACATCTTGGGGGGTGGGGGTGGGAACTTGGCGTTCTCCATAAGCGGTGTATTTTATCGTTTTATTTGGAGCATCCCCTTGATTATCTTTCTTTTTGCCCGACAACAGATTGACTCAAGCCTTGCACTGTTTCTTGCTCTCTTCGATCTGGTTTCTGCTGTACTGATTTTGATACTGTTCTGTTTTGACAAATCCAGTGCTAAAACCCAGTGAGAATTGGCTGTGAACTTACAGCGTTTTTATACAGGCCATGCAGTGAGAAAACTGGACTGATGACTGACAACTAACACGGCTCAAAGTCCAAAAGTGTCGGTCACAATTACTGAAACAAAATGTGGGCAGAGTTCTGACTGTACCATATATGGACTTAAAGGACAATATACTGTCATACTGTTTTATACACGAAAAAAAGTCGGTGCAAGTCTCCCATTTTGGAGTATATACCTTACTATTATTGAAATCAATCCACCTCTGTGGCCATTTGATATCACTACGTCTTGATTTACCATTATCTTTTTACCCACCCCCAAATTAATATGTAGAAGGTCAGATTTTCCAAAAGTAAATTTAATATACGAAACATATAATCTGAAAACAAAATAACAGTGAGAAATTAATCAAATTAAAGATAATAGCACCGTTTATTTTTGGTTTCAATTGTTGTTACGGGTTGGTCGTGGATTGGTGGGGACTTGACTGGAAATTGGGTACGGGGAGGGGGTTGGGGTTAGTAATTCCCTTAACGACCAATCATAGTTGCGCACGTGTGCTGATCAAGCTATAGGCTCAGGATTAATTGAAATATTTTGTATAAAGTGCTACGAAGCACAAGGCAAAGTGTGATTAACCTATGATACGTAACCAAAAATGTATTTTGATACTCAGGACAGTGTGAGTATATATTTAGTTAGAGTGCTTTTATAGAAGTCTGCCGTTGTTATTACAGCCTGTTTTTTTTTTTTTTTGCAGTACGGGTCTCAAAACATCCTTTATCTGTTGGAGCGCATTGTTTTGATATTGTGAAATTCCTGAACTGCTTTCTTTTGTACTGGCTAATAGCAGATCGGTACTAGGTAGAAACGGTACAGCGCCGGGCTCATTTATTTGTCGAGCTAATTCCTTTGAACATTGTATACAGTGAAAATTGATGTCGAGTCCACGATCGACGGTCCACCTACAAATAAGAACTGGCTAGACAAGTAAAGCAAAGGTTAATTCAGATCATCCCGTACTTATGCGCAGAATAAATTCTTCGCAACTTTATTCGACCAAACTTAGATCTGTCTACTGCAAATGTTAGTTGTGAACTCCCTATAGTTTGTCTAAGTTGCCGGATTCTAACTGTCAAGTTATTCTATTTTCAGTCAGTGATTAGCAGTTAAGCGTCAAGTTGGTAAAAGTCACTAGTAGCTGTGTTTTATTTGCTGGAGGTCATTTGTGATTTAGCAGTCGGAAATCCACAAGAATAATGTTTACGTATTATTTGTTTTGAGTCACAAAACGAGCAGCACGATTTAATATTTTTGCGAAATAATTTGAGCAACACTGTTTTCCTAACCCCATCACCTTTCCTAAATGCACTGGGCACTAACAAAGCCGGTTAGAGCGAGTGGTTCATCGAAGTTTTGGGGATTATAGAACTTACAGTGTAAGCGCGTCCTATTAGCTCCTGAGCTGTGCTAAAGATGAACCATGCATTCGAATGAAAATTATCAATGAATCGGCATTCCGATAGCAGTTTCTTTATTGTTGAGTGTAGTTTAGTCCTGCTCTTTTGTTTTTGTTTGTTTGTTTTTTTTTTTTTTGTTCTTTTTTTTTTTTGTTTGTTTTTGTTGTATTTTTTGGAGGGACGGAAGCTTCGCAGTGAAAGGATCGAGGACCACCTGCGGGTTAAATATTTGTGGTCGCTGAAAAGACTTACGATTTTTAAACTCTGCTGAGCTGTGGGTGGAGCGCATTTGGGTGGTCGTTTGACGGAGGTGGTTGCGCAACACCTTTGGTTCGGCGAAAAATACTGGCGGTGGGTAGAAGGCGCAAATTAGGTAGAATATCTAGGATATGTAAAATATAGGATATGCACGCCATACCTGAGTTGAGTTTTGTTTACGTTCAATTATCTTATTTGGTTTGTCGTGGCTCCAGTTTAAGTTTAATTGATTCTTTATTCAGACATTCAATGCGATGAGAGCACAAAGACAATCAACCTAGACTTATTAAACCAATTTTAAAAAGTACGTAATTTTTTTTACTTATAGCGCCTTTTCTCCCTTTCTGAAGTATGAGTGACCCTGCTGTACTTTCTATTTAGTCTGGGGTAGTTTTATCTGCAGTAAACCATACAGTTTTCATGTTTGCGTGTTTTTCACCTCTTTGCAATCCCGATTGCAAGACGACGTTTGGTTGTGAAGCTTAGCTCAACAAAAATGTTTATTTAAAGTCTTAATAATTTGCATGTGATTCTTATGCCAGGCCGATACAATTACTAAGCGCCCAATCCTCTGGTTTATTTGTCAGAAACTCTCTGCCGACCTGAAAGGTAATTTTGTCAAATAGTGTCATGGAAATGTCATCAGACGCGACTTGTGGCTTCACATAACCTGTCTGAGTATATTACTTCACTGAGGTATGTGAATATTCCATAAGCATTTGTTGTGTATTTATGGTAAATTAAACTATTAAACTAAGCTGTAGGTGGAAATTAGGACTACCTTCTCGTCGATATTGCTTTCACCTGTGGAAAGTGGTCGGGCTTTCATCACCTTGTGCGGTCCGCGTTTCGCCTGTTCATATGTATAAGCCCTTTTATTAGCAATAAGGCTAATGTCCCGTAATTTTAAGTTTATTTTAAGACGAGAAAAAATTATACACGTTTTTACCACCCATGAGAACAACTATAAAATGCTACAAAGGTCAGTATGATTGATAAAATGAAGCTCTCGTTGAACGCAAGCGTAGAGCGTTCACGTCGAGTTCATACAGTACTTCATTATTTTTTTAAGTTTTATCTATTTACTTCAATGCATCAAAATACACAATTAAATTGAACCAGCGAACGGAGTTTATTATCTGCGACATGCGACTCTATAGGTCTTCGCACTTAACTGCGCCGAATGAAAACAGCTTTGTTCAGAGCTCGCATGCAGTCATAGCAGCACCAAAATTCATAGTTTCGTTTGTGTATTATTGTTATTATATATCATTACTATTTATGAATAGGCAAATGCAAGAGAAGGTCGCCACCTGGTGCTTGGGCGGTCAATTTTCATAAAAATAATGCTAAAACTCCAAGTATGTTTAAAACCTGAAACACAAAGTTGTTTCCCTGAGCCTGCGTTTATTAAGCTACACGAAGACATACGCTTTGTGGGGTTAACTTGCTGCTGCCGCAGCGAGCGAGCCTGAGCGAGCGAGCAAGGCAGCTCTCTAATCGAAACAATAAGGAATATATAGGGCTCCTGAAAGTTGCTGCAAAGGATTCTGGTTGAATCGTTAATCAACCAGAATCCCTTGCAGGCTGCGACCCTGCCAATCGTGCGCCTGGGGCCGGGGGCAAGGGCAAGCAATTGTGTTTGGACCAATAAGAAGGCAGAAAGCATCGCCTGAGTCAAGCCATTGTGTTTGGACCAATGAGAAGCAAGCAGAGAGCGCGTGACACTAATAATGCGTCGTGTCTTCCGTGGGGTAATTCTCTTCGGGCGGCGGTTTTCATTTTATTCGGTGGATGAGTCTTTTAAGCTTTGTGTGGAAAGGTATGGAAAGCCAAATGGTGCAATTTTCAAGGACAAAAATAGTGCCACATTCAAGAAACATCTTTCAAGGTCAAGCGCCATTTCACATCACAGTCAAGATCAAGCGCTTTTTCGCCTCGCGATCTAGATATTATTCCACGTACCACATTCAACGTGTTCCGTTCGAATCACATTCAACGTGTTCTGTCCAAGATCAAGCACGGAACTTCGAATCACACTCAACAAATTTCTGTTCAAGATCAACCCATCAAACTATTGTCAGTTTCAACAATTTGAATAAAGATCAACAAGCCGAACGACGCTGTCAACAAAGCCGGTCACCTTGCTGACATTCAGCCTCACGTACAGCTTGCCAACCCCACAGAGGTGCTTAAGTGCTAAAATTTTATGCCGAACTCTATTTCGTCTACGCTGTTTGTTCGCAACCGCTTGTCCGAGCGAATATTCACTTTGCTTAAAAACCACCAGCGTTCCTGATTTCGGCCGCTAATTTATAAACTTTTACTTCGTTTCGAAAACCCACGCTTCAAATTTCACCCTGAATGCTCTTGTTTACGGCCGTTTTAATCCTTTCACTTGGGCTGCCTGCGCTTGACCCTCCGATTTACGATCGCTAAAGAGCTCCTCGCTTTATATTTGGCAATCCTTCAAAGTCTCCGATCGAGAAACTTCGCTCTCGGCATTTGAATGGTTCTTTTGTTTGTACCGTGTGAAAGTTTATTCATGTTGCTCACGGCTTCGTCTTTCACCGACACGTAAACAACAATGATCGACGAGAGATAAAATAAAAAAGTTTAAAAGCGACCGCATATAAACAGTTGAAAACGATAAAAACTCTTTGAAAGCCGCGCATAAACAAGAGTGTGTTCAGTTAGAACGCTTTTGAACGGCGAAAAGAAGTAAGCTAAAACGGCGACGCAAAATATATTTTATTTTAGGACGCTGCATTTACTACACTCAGAAAACTTCAGAAAACAATCATATGCATATAAACAAGAAGTAAACTACACGCAGTAACGTGTATTATTATAAGGCACTGATACTACGCACGCTACGATTGGTTAATTTACCGGTCCATACTTTCCTGTACGGACCGCAAATTGATTTTACGCACGTTCTGATTGGTCAATTTTACCGGTCCATAACTTACTGTACGGACCGCAAAATCAGTTTGCACATGTGGACCGCAAATGATTACTCGAAAAGTTGCTGAACGTTTGTCATAAAAGGCCCAGAAGTGCAATGGGAAGTTTAAACGTTCCGGATACTCACTGTTAAGTTATGATGATCGGGGAAAGCTTACAATCTTGGAAAATGACCGTTACGAAGAAGGAAAACATCCGAGGAAAAAATTGCTTGCGACCTCAGCCGTCATTGACAACAAGCGCTGCAGAGTATGGAGGGTTGTTTCACCTCTGTGTTAAAATTTGCACACTTGCCAGGAAGAAAGTTGAAAGCGAACAATCACCGTGAACAGTTATGACTAAAACCGTGCAAGAATCAAGTTTTGCAGACATGTTTGCTCGTCATGGCACACTGTGAAGACTGTAAATAATTTTTTTCACAATGCACGAGAACTCTGTATTTCGAAATCACTGACTGGGACAAAAACGCCGTGGTGATTTGAGGATGTTTATTTTGCTGGAAGAAACCTAAACGCTCCACGAGGAGGCAGGAAAATTAAGCGGTGAGTTTTGAATAATATAACTTTCAACGATGTGTCGGTCGCGGTTTGTGATGAAATGATTTTCTTTTAGTGCCATTTTGCCTTTTACATTATTGTACGTGTAAGAAACTTATTCAAAAGAATAAAAAATATTCTGAGTTACAAAGCAGTTTCTTCTGGAAAGAGATAAGACTGCAGTTTTTTAAATCTTTAGTGAGCGAGCAAGGGCGAGTTCGAGTCGTTCACCGAATAAAGTTCACTGCAGTGTCGTTTTTTGACACACGCTATGGGCCATTTCATTCAGCTCAGAACAATATTAGTATTTATCTAGGCAGTTGGTTCGACAGACGCTTATTTTCTTTCAAGATTTTCAAATCGGTAGAATTGTAAGCTGTTAACTGAATTTGTTGTGAAAACAAACGTGCGTAATTCATGCCTGATTGCGATTGATGTTGTTGAATGAACGAGACGAGTACTCGTTGGGGCCTTGTTTTGTGTTGCCGAAAGATCTAAAGCCATATAATAAATATCTTATTAACCTCGTTTGCTTGGTCCGTACCGTAAGTTATGGATTCTTTGATCGCTTTTTTCGTCGCCTTATGGCCCTCGCGCGAAGCGCGCTCGGGCCATAAGGCGACGAAAAAAACTCGGTCCATAACTTACCGTACGGACCGCGCGCTCGGTTAATAAGATCTATTTACACGCTGTGAGTGTAATACACGCTGCTTGAGTTAATGAGCTTTGGCAGAGCTGTGGTGATGCAGAGCTGTGGATCAGTTCCCTTGTCCGATTAACAAGAGTTTGAGTAGTGTTACGCGTTCTTTCTCCATGAGGCAGCACTCACTGCCGAATAGGTACACTAGTATTGATATTGTCAAGCCCGTGGGCCCCGTGTTTAAGGTTTGGAGCTCGCCGTCTGAGGCTAGTCCTCCCCCACCCATCCCGCCTCCCCCTTCCCCGCGTTCGTGCATCCACAATAGTTTTTTATGTCATCGTAGTAACCAATCAGCCACGGTATGTTGCACGTTATAGCCATGTGATGAGCTCGTGATAAGCGCGTGCACTTGCTTTAGTACAAACCCTGGACGTGACTTGACACACAATAGAATCCTGTGATACCTGTTTGCAATTCATGAGCTATAGACAACTTTAGACGCCGCTTATAAACCTGTCTTTTGTTTTACCCAAGAGGATGATATTTCTCTCTCTGATTTCTTTCGCTTTCTCGCTTTCTTTTAGCAACAATGCGCGCAAACTATGCCAGCGTATTCATCCCATCAGTTTTCGCTATTTACATAAAACAGAACCGGAGTGTTTTGAAGGATCAACGTTTGGCACTGTTCTCGAATATTCATGGCTAAATTTGATTGTTTGAGAGATGAATTCAAAACTCTTCAAAGCTAAACTGAAGACCGCTCACGAAGTGTACTTCAGTTTCTATCCATTCATTGCTTTACAGACATGCTAACTAAAGTCCAGACGATATCGCTGAACGCAATCAGTTGTATCTCCAGCAGAACTTCTGTTCTTATTTTATGCCTTTTGTCTGTATCTACCTGGTGGTCTGTTTCTGTCTGATGGTCTTTCCCATTCTTTTCTTTTCTAAAGGTCCGGTAGCACTCGTAACTTAAACGGCATTAATATCGACATTTGCATCATTTGAAGTGCAAAGTTAACAGCGCTTGTCACCAGAATTATATGTCAGCAAGTTGCTACCAACACTAAAGAAGCAGTTGTATTGCTCTCGATACTGAGTTATTACCGACTAAACTTCCTATTCCGACCGGACCCGAAGTAAAAAGCTTTTTTGACTAATACCTACGCGTGCTGTAACCGCACCTTAAATGAAGCATGACCAGTGCGTGTCTTTTGCCTATCTATTGATCGCGTACATCATGCACGCACGCTGAAGAACTAGTTCTCAGTTGTAATCTAAATTGGACAGTTGTTTGAAAAGCTTTCGCCTCAAGTTATATTACCAGGAGGAAAATTTAATACATTTCAAGTTGCTTTGAGTCATAAATTGCTTCAACTAGTAAAACTGCCCAATAAGCCACTTTCAAAATTATGCGCAGAAGCAAATAGCACGTTTTACTTCCCACATAATTTGTTTTTATATAATTGCATTATGACCACAGAATCAGTTCACCCTGCTCGCCAAGCTTTATCGCCAGAACATCTGCGCTTCACGAATTCAGTGCGCATGATCGTGAAAGTATAGCTTATTAAATTGATGGAGACAAAAGGCTCTTGGATTTGAAGTCAAGTGAACTTTCTCGACTGAACCACACACATTTAGAAAAAGTAAGACGTACAGTTTTCAGCTCAATCTAAGATGCAGTCAGTCTGGAGTCTATAAATTAAGGGGGCTTGCATTCTGTTCAATTTGCGCGAAGGGGGCTCACGCGATTGCATACGTTTTGCAGTCCGCAATCTGTTCTTATCTGGTAATAGCTTAAGAAACGAAGCTGCCAAAAAGTTGGCTTGTTTTACTTTGGTAGATTTTATTCGTCGGTAGCTATTGTGCAAAGTATGAGGAATGTGAAAAGCCAACATTTGACCTCTATAATGAACACTGTTCTAGTCAGTTTAATTGACTAAAGCCTGGTTCCATATAATCGTCTCTGACGTAAGGATCGTCTCTGTCGCAGAATTTTGTGTCGACGCAAGGATAGAACACGGTTCTATCGGGACGATCGAGTCGCTTCTGACGTAAGGATCGTTTGAAACAATAGCAAGAGTGTTTCCATATAATCTTGCCGATCGCTTGACAAAAAATTCTGCGACAGAGACGATCCTTACGTCAGAGACGATTATATGCGTTCGATTTGAATAGCTAAAATGATCCAAAGTTTTGCTTGTTCTGGGGCGCAAATTTTGTTCGAAATTATTGCATTTTGAACAACTCCCGAATACCCCGCACCTATTGTCACAGTTTTCGGCACGCTTTGTAGAACGAGGAAATAGATAAAAGATCTCATTGATACTAAAATAATTAAGGTACCGGGCATTCTGTAATTTAACTCAACTCCTGATACATCCTAACCTTAATCAGCTTCAAACCAAACAATGTTGCCGATCATTAGCGCTATTCCTATTCCATAATGGACCCAATCGAACGCGCATTAAGTGTTAATGGCTATTATAGCTCCGGGAGTCAATTAATGATGCCCCTGCGGGCATTCAGCTGCATGGACAAAATTGTTAAATAAATAAATAAATAAATAAATAAAAGAAGCGAAGAAACTGTAGGACAAAAATCGAGGAAGGGGATGACAAGGGAATGAGGACCAGAATTAACCCTTTCATTCCCAAGAGTGATCAACTTCAATTTTCTCCTTCAGTTTCTCACTAGAAATATATCTTTAAGTAAGGAGAACTTGGTTTTTGATAGTTTGCTCATATGGTAGCTGATTTAACTATGAATCCTCACTACATCACTTATACATTTTCTTCTTAAAAGGTTAGGAGAATCTGCATTTTGAGCTTGGAAGTGAAAGGGTTACTTCAGTTAGCCGTTAGATTAAAATAAACTCTGGATAGAGTGACCATTAAATATGCATCCAGTCTAACAGATTTGCATTAGTTGAATCCATGCAGTTCGATACGTTTGAGGCGGGCATGCTTCATCTACATTAACATAGTTTCAATACCGGCCTTCTTTTCGATTAATGTCACGGATAAAATTGTCCCTAGATGGATAACTTGAGTAATATCATGCCGGCCTAAGTGACTGGGGAGAGAGGAGAGAAGGAAAAATTAGGCTTTTTTCCTTCTTCTCTCGCCCCTATACCAGATTCTCCACAAAAAGAAGCCCGATACTCAGGATAGTAGAAGGATAGTGCGAAAGCTAAAGTACTTTCATAATGGTGCACGACTACTCTGTTGGAGTTGACTGCATGTCAAACTGGCATGTGTTTATATGAAGGGAACGGGGAACTAAAGGAACACCCATTTCATCGCCAGTAAAATTTGATGTGTTTAGTGACACCGGCGCCGAGTATATGGTTCAAAATAACACATTGGACTCATTTCTTTTGCGTGTACGGGCGGGTAGGTGCCTTGGGCTACATTTTATTATGCTTTTGTATTCTTGCTCCCCCTTTGTGCCGACGTCACGTTTTAAGAGGCTTCTTTTGACAAACGTGGAACTCAACCGTGATGGTTCATTGTTCACAATTACAATGGAATGAAAAATTGACACAAAGAAAGTTATCAAGATAAAGTGACTAGCACGCACAGTTCATTACAGGGCCAGATCTGCGATGTGATTGACATTCCAAAGATTTTAATAAGCGAATCCCGTTTGTTCTCAGCAGAGCATCGAAATTCTGTTGTACAGGAAGTGTTTCTTCGGAGGTAAGCTATTCATCTGTTCTTTTCGAGTTTTTTTTTTTTTTTTTTTTTAACCAACACAAGCCTGGGTATATTCTAGCAGTAAAAAAGGATTGACAGGCAGGTAGAAACGAGCTAATTTGCTTTTTGAGAACACATTTCCATATTATTCCTTATCATTTGGTCCTCTGTTCTGAGCTGGTCGACTTCTCGTTACATGGGTGTTTGCTCAGGCCTAATGCGACCTGTATTGTACTTTGATTGACCAAAACTTGTCTTAGAAGAGGATTGGTGAAAATTAACTGCAGTAGACTCCTACTGTCTCGAACTCCCCGCTACCTTTAAGATAATGAGGTTCTTTTGTATTTGCGCTTATGTGTTATAGGAAAAAAAATAAGCCACAAGTTTTGTCATCCAAGGAGGGATGCGTTTTTACCTTTGCCTTCTTTCGCGCCGTTTTCATTAAAGTCAGACAGAAGTCGCGGGGTTTTGCAACCGTAGACCATTAAAATTCATTACGTTCATATTGCCTAATTCAATATAGTTGTCGTGAATAAAGTACTGTTATACTTCTGCAGCTAGTGTTGGTCGGTGTTGCAGTCGAGGCGGCATGCAGGCTGAATTTGCATCCGTCTTTTAACCGTGGTTTTTATCTGAGGTAAATTCAGTCTTGAGTGAACTAACAAATGCATGCCGATGCTTCAAATCGACTAATACCTTGTTTTCACGAGACTAATGACCATTTCAAAAGAACTCGTAAAAACTGAGAGAACGTCTCGTCGAGGAAGATCTGTATAACTAGGGATCCATGATTGACTAAATCAATAAAATTCAATCTTCTCAACCTCGCCTTGGTCTCCTCCTTCCCCTCAATTTCTTCTTGCTCTTGTTCCGGTTTTTCTTGTTCTACCTGTTGTACTCGTTCTTCCCGTTTACGTCTGAATCAGTGCTAATCTATACATTTAGCAACATATTATTTGAGCACTGATTCAATGGACAGCTGCACTAGCTGTTCTATTGAAAAGCATAGAATGCTTCTTGCACTTTATAGAGAAGACAGTTTGAATCTATAAATATCGAATGTACTAACATAACTAATTGAAAGACTGTGGAAGTGAATAACTAATTACTTGCGAGCGGAAAGTCCATAGTCCATAGTCTATAGTCTATAATCTATAGTCCAATTGATTGTTTCGACACATACTATTGGACGTCAAAATCTCATGAATTTTAATATGTTAATATATTAAAATACATGAGATTTTGTCATTTGGCTGCATGAGATCAAAGTGGAGCCTGACTAGGCGAAGTGTTCTGGTACAGGTAGAAACCATTTGCTCCATGGCCATACATTTGGTTAAAATGTAGTCCTTTGTGTCTAGTAAAATGGCAACTCGGATGCTCAATTAGCATATGAGATGAAACTGTATTTAGCCCCCGCCTATAAATTCCTTCTGTTTAAAGTTGCCCCTGTCTATTTTGTAAACGATCTTAACTTTTAGATTGAAATCATTTCACTGGATTAGGTAGTTCAATCATGTATGTTCAAGCGAACACCTTCATGATCGCATTGTTGATCACAGCACAATGAGCCCAGGAATAGCGTCTCTTTTGTTGCTAGATAAGATCAGATAAGATAAAATCAGGCGGTAACTGAAACTCTGATGTAAGATTTCTAAAAGCCTGAGAGGGTAATGGACATATGCCTTCCTCTCCCCTCCCCTCCCCCCACATGATATGATTGCAAATAATTAGAATGCCAGATGGTGAGACTCAAGTCCTTTTGTTTGTACGCCATGACGCATAGAGACGGCAAATGTGTGGCATTTCACTTTGGACGCCAAATGCTTTTTCCTTTCAACCTTTGCTATCCAAACATGCTATCAGTGATCACATATAATGCGAGCACGTGTTATGAACTAGTAATACGGCAAAGTGCTTTAGCTTTTTGCTTGTGGAAAACACAAGCTTTAAAATGGAACGTGTTTTTTTTTTTTTTTTTTTCCCTGGGTTACGAATCAGCACACGGTGATTGGTTCGCATTATCACGTGATTTGCGATGACGTTATGCAATTGACTTTCCTCGCGAGCGACTTGAGATGTCGGCGATTGAAGCAAGAGACTGAAAATTGAATTGTGTTAAAGAGTTAGCCTGTATCCCATCCGAACTGAACATCGGTTGGCTTTCTGGATGCACGCCCGGGGGGGGGGGGGGGGTACTCAATAGGAATTTGGGTAGGGGGGTTCCGCCGACTCTATAAAACCCTCCCCTATTCAAGACCCCATAATGAAAATTTTGCCAAGACAAAGTGCTCTAATTTGATACCCTGTTCAAGACTAAGTTTAGATAAGTTAGCCTGCGTTGCATGCGTTTCCACTGGAGCATACGAAGAAATCGCGCGAAAATGGCGAGAGCAAAAATGTGGTTGAGGGGGGAGGGGAAGAGGAAAAAATCTTCAGAAAATAACCCTGTTTTAAGACATAAAAATGTAAAATTTGATACTCTGTTTAAGACAGAAGACCCTGAAAATGACACCCTATCGGGCGGAACATCCCTATATAGGAAATATATGGGAGTACCCCCTTCCCCCCCGGGGGATGCACGGAAGCCATACTTTAAGAGCAATTTTGGCTTTCATTGTTTTTAAGCGTTAGAAGACTTGAAAATAGCCGTACACAAATGCTTGATGTGTTACCAGCGGGACCCCCGTAAAGTACGAAGGGTTGTGTTTTGCAAATGCTCGATTATAGATACCGCTTCAACCAATGTATCTGTGTTCTGAGCAATATTTGTGTGAAAGAACATCAAATAAGTAGTAGAAGACGTGCGGGCAGAGCGTCTCCCTTTGTCGGAAACTCTGGGGCTTTGTGTAACGCGCGGCGTATACGAACAGTCGGCGTTTAACTTCGTTTTGCGTGAAGTATTAAGGTTCTTTGTTTATTGTCTGAGGATACTGAATTACTAATAGGTTTGAGGCAAATATTACGCGAGATTAAAATACAAGATCTGTCAATGAAATGTCACGAGCATAATATCATAGAACGGGGAATCCCGAATCATCAGCTACTTAGCTTTTACTCACGCCGCTTTAACAAAAGCAGGAAAGACCGGCAGGCGATTAGTCGAGAATATTTGTCACTGAATACCTCGAAGTTTTCAAAAGCTCAAGGCTGATATCCGACTATCCGAGGCGTAATGTTCGCTCCACAAGCGTGATACACGCCTTTTGTTGTCATGGTATTCAAACGTCTGCAGCTTCCGATAGAGATTAATTTCGTATCGACCCAGAATTTTGCGTTAAAGCTTAATGCATAGCAGTCTTGAACATATTAGTGATCAGACTTGTACATGTAGGATGCGTAACGTCTGAGATGGCTTTTCATAAGCCTGGTTTCCATATAATCGTCTCTGACGTAAGGATCGTCTCTGTCGCAGAATTTTGTGTCGACGCAAGGATAGAACACGGTATTATCGGGACGATCGAGTCGCTTCTGATGTAAGGATCGTTTGAAACAATCGCAAGAGTGTTTCCATATAATCTTCCCGATCGCTTGACAAAAAATTCTGCGACAGAGACGATCCTTACGTCAGAGACGATTATATGGAAACCAGGCTATACGAAGTAATTTCACCATGGGAAGTGTCATGTTTTAATGTGCTGCAGAGATAAGTCTAAAAGCTTTCAGTTACAGCTACTTGAACATGATGCACACGCTGGGAAGATGAGATAAGGCTATTACGCTGTCTTACAGCTACTTAAGATGTCGGGTATTCCCCAGTCAATCCCATTACAAAATGACAACACAGTTCCACCACAAAACATGTCAACTTGAAAATTCACTCAACAAGGTTGCCAGGTTGTATAGCAAGCGTCACACAAGTACTGTCACGTGCATCGGAAAGCAAGTTCAAAATGCTCCCGGCAAAAACGATCACTCAAGGCAAAAGCAAATCAGTCATTGAAAATATTATTCCGTATGAAACATCATACCCGGCATGAGTCGGGAGCTATGAAAACTGGGTTGTTGCAAACGAAGAATATTCCTACGGGGCCTTCGATAATTGTTTTCTCTCAATTATTATAATACACTTTTTCGTGAATATCTGTTTGATGACCGAAATTAGAAGAAAAGAGGGCAAGAAAAAAAAGGGGGAGCTCTTGGATCCGTCATGTGCAAAAACTGACTCGGCTATAATATCTTTTGCATATCAACGCACGACAAAAGTTCCCCTCCCGGGACCCCGCGTATCTCTATTCATTGTACTAATGACGCCACAAGTGCACTGGCCACGGGCTTGTCTTGTTTATTCTGTTTTTGTGTCAATTTATTTATTTGTTATATTGTTAAGGCCACTGGCCGGCTCAAGTAAGGTAGCAAACAGACTTAGCAACACGTAAGTCAGGTTTACTCAGGTCTTCACTTCAAGAGCATGGCACAACAGATCACGTGGTGTGAGCGTAAGAAAATTACTAAGTCAATGACGTTACACAGTTGTCCCTGTTTGTCTCTCCAGTCTCCTATTGGTCTCTTCACCGAATAAATGCGGCTTACCACAATGACTGAGTATTAAATGCTAAGGCAGTAACCATGATATTGAGCGCGCGAATTATTGTTCTATGTAAGTATTCCATTGTCCTCCACATCCTGTCCGTGAATATTTTTCAGATTGCATAAATAGCAGCAAGGTACGACATGTAGCGGACGAATGTTTCTTGTACGGATTTAGTACGAGGACTTGACGCCGGCAAATCAATCTAAAATGCCAACAAATGACTGTGTGAGTATAAAAGCTTAATATCTCTAGTATATGTATATACATATATACGGATCTGATCAGTTGCCTTCCAGTTTACTGAACCAGCGCTCAAGTTTAGCTTGTTCAGCTAAAACTTTTACTGGCACCGTAAGCGAAACTGAACCTTTCTTTACCTCCGACTAAAACTTATATATCCATACAAAGAAAGTTGTACAAATGACCTTTATACTTGGTCATACTACACTTCTAGTTGCGGCTGATCGATTTCACTTTTGTGTGTGTGTGTGTGTTAGCATTTTAAAATATAATTTAGGTATTCAGTGAAACGTGAACATAAATTTAGAGTTCTGATACACAATGTCTCCTTGCAACATAGAGGCTGTGATGACCGTGTACTCCTAGTTTCAGTTCCTATCTTGTGCATATTGGCGCTATTTAGCGGAAAGTCATTGCGATTGTGTGTCTATGTGGTAACTAAAAATGTTGCTTTCGCTGAAGGTTCCACATTTTAAACAAAGAGATGGCTTGTCAGATAAAGTCATTTCGCTTTCTTATGGCAATGCGGTTCGAAACGCCTTCCGTCGTGGGAGGTTTTTGCATATTTTCTTTTCCGGTGCTATTTATAAAAAATAAAGAAAATAACAACTGACTGGTGCTAATCTGTT
Organism: Plumapathes pennacea; assembly: GCA_964036295.1. Lineage (NCBI taxonomy): Eukaryota > Metazoa > Cnidaria > Anthozoa > Antipatharia > Myriopathidae > Plumapathes > Plumapathes pennacea. Next base: position 5,602,486 of record OZ038463.1, on the reverse strand, counting down.
GAAGTAGGAATTAATTAATTCTTTACCGGGTATATAAACTAACTGAAAAAGGCTTCCTTCCGCTTATTATTCCCAACTTTTAGTCGCTTTTGGTGCCAAATGTATTGAGCATTGATTTTGGTGTGCGTCGAATGTGATTAAATCATCTAGCGCATATCTGCAGAGTAATAATATAGTATTGCAAACTGTCATCGCCTGCTGTCTTTCAAGCTTTTTTCGTCTGATAGCTTTGCTTGTCGTCATCAGTGTGAGGAAGGGTCCGATGATAGTATCCTGATGTCACAGAATGCCTTGTTTACAGGATATAGAGTTAATTTTTAAAACATTATTACTATTTTAAAGCGTACGTAAAATATCGTCACTACAAAGGATAAGAAAAATTATTTAAGTTTTTCTTCAATATTTTTTATCAACAAAATGTATTTTCATTTGGTTTTCTTCTGAAAGGTTACCAAATGTAACTTTGTGTGTGTATTATTTTGGCACATTATTATGCACCACTTCGCGCAGTGTCTGCGTGCAGCGTGTTGAAGGTCGTTTGAACGAGAAGGCATAGCAAATTCACTTGACTTACACCTCCAGAAGCAACTGCATAAAAGAGTACTAACTCTACATTTAACAACACTATAACGGTGTAAATAGCCTAAATGAGAGTACTGGGGATGCAGTCAACATACAATTTGGGGACACCTCGATCTGTCTGCCCTCTGTCTCTTTCACTGCCACGGCGACTTTTTAACTGATAGCAGTTAGTCTCCCAGAGATCGGAAAGAATTGGGAGTTCCAAGTTAGGGTCAAATTCATTTTTGCCAGTGAAAGGGTTAAAATCGTGCAAGGTCCAATCAGTTGACAATTTTTGTAGAACGCTTTCAGTTAACTGCGTGTGACCTCTTATCAAAAAAAAAAAAAAAAAAAAAAAAAAAAAAACTTCTGCCATGTGAAATAAAGCACTATAACTGCAATTTATAGACAATTACTTACTTACATATTGGGATAGCCGGAATAATAGTGACGTGTTGCTTCATGAAAACAAAGATGGCGGTGTTTTCCGACGCGAACGAAAACTCAGCCGAACCAGATAAACAAAAGGGATAGCCTTTGTTGCGAATTAGCTAAGGAACATGAGGCTCATTTTTTGCAAGCTCGTGAACCGTTCGTTTGAGAAATGAGAACTTGTCTATTCCGGAATGAATTCTTATTCAGGAATAGTCCCAAGAAGAGCGCGCCCTTATCCACTCAGGCATTTATCTGACTGTGATTTAAATGGCCTTGTCAGGAGACAAACATTATAATACTGTCGGAACGGTGTTTGTTCCGAAGTACTATCATACACATACACATGCAACCGACGAGTCATAAATCATTTGTAATGTATCTTGCGGTTCGGTTAGTACTGATCTGTTTTTCAACCCCATCAAAAACAAGAACACTCATATAAGTGCAGTCGTCACATATTCTCCTTTTCTTGTGAGAGGGCTGCGGATAATGAAGCGTATCAAATGGCGCGCGCGCGTCAGCTAAATGAACCAATGACATTTGAGAACCGATTTTTGAATGAAAGGAAACGCAGGCGGTTCATGTACGAAAAATTGTACAGACGAAGCCGAGCGGAAGGAGAATCACAAAGGAAATGCATTAAGAACCAGATGTAGGATGTTTGAGCGATCCGGCCGAGTTCCAGAGATCACTTTATTCACCATGTAGATCCACTTATGATATTACATCGCGAGATTTTCGACGTTTTGGTAATGACAGCATCACAGTTATGAAGAATCAGGTGAGCCGTGAGGAAATACATTATACGGCTCTGTCGAACACTCAGAGTCTGAAGTACCAGCGAATAGACTAATATTTCCCTAATTGTACATACTCAGGGCAGCAGGAATTGCCCAATTTTGTTTTCATCACTTTGCGGACTTTATCTCATTCTGGACGATGACAGTGGTCTTTACTTTTTTGTTTTTCAAGAAGAAGAAACTTTCTGCAGTCTATTTCTGCGGCATGTTGGATGGAGACAAACTTTCTGCAGCGGCTTATTGTAGTGACGTTTTGTCATTTTCGCTCACTCCCTCAGGAAATTTTGTAAACAATACAATTGAAAACAAAAACAATTCCTTCGAGTCAACACTTGAAACTTGCAAACCTTTCAGATAAATTAAGGGCTCTATATACTATATTTATAGTCACGGACACAAAGTGTTCTTTTTTAATTCACCATTCATTGTGCATAAATTATTTTTATAATTGTATGAGAAACATTAATCAGTGCTTCAAGCTGGGGTCAATTCAATAAACATTTACACGTGTACCGCCCATTTAAACACCACTAAACGCCGGATAGGTCTCCAGTGCAAAACCACAACAATATTTGGCCATTGTATTGGATTAAAGTGTCTTTTAAAGTGTGGAGAAATTGGTCCGACTTGTAAAATTACACTTGTAAATGCTTTGAATTGGCCCCAGGCTGACGTCATGCAGTTGACGTGAGCATGCGAGCGTTTTATTTTTAACGGACGGCAAAGAAGCCAGCCTTTTAGACATTAATTTTAACTCCGGTGTTTTACTCCTGTCATAGCTCGACTGCGTTTGACAGAGAATGGGATCAAGGGGCACATCTGCAGGGGACGTCGCAGTGGATTTGGAGTGTTATGGGAACTACAACACGTCACGCTCTCACTCGCCAAATTTTGACGACAAAAACATAGCACCGTTCACCGCTGAAAATAATAATGGCAGTGAAACAATGGAACAGGTAGGAGGAGGCAATTACCGGAGTATTTATGTAATGGCTTCCTATATATATATATATATGTGCATTTTTTTGCCTATTGCTATACTCAGCTGCCACTTGACTGACTTGATCAGGTCTTATTTTATTAAATTAATAAGTGCTATCTGCTAGATTAGCTTCTGCTATTCAGATAGCCTGTACCCTACTTTTTGTTACCATATCTGTATGCTAATTATTATTCATTACTATTGGTGGTACGAATAAAGATTTGTTGTTGTTGTTGTTGTTGTTGTTGTAGCGACTGACCATCAAACTTTATTATTATCTCTCGCAAAAATACGTTAATGTACAATGGCGGACAAAATGTGTTAACATATGCTTTAAATTTAGTACTTTTGTCGAAATTACCAGACTGTGAGTCATTCAGTCACAGAGAGAACTGCTTTCGAGTTCCTCTGTTAGTGTCGTAGCTTGAGTTTCAAAGAGTTCCGGTAAGATTTTGACGGAGCGAGGATTGTGTCAGCAGGGGGTTTTGTTCGCGGTTGTTCCGTCTGTCTAGTGCGTTATTGAAACCACAATATTCAAAACACACACAGGTGAGAAAACGTACCAAATTTTAAAGGTCACAACGTCAAGAAAAATAGACTATTTGAACGTATCTAAAAGTCTAAAGCTTTTTCAATATATTGTCCAACCTGGACAACAATGGTTAGAAAATGTTTGTGGTGCTCACTATACTTTTGTCTAAATATATATTAATTAACTTGTTCAAAAATTCTATAATTATTTAAGAGGAGTTGATATTGCTAGAAAATGCCAGTTCAAGGTTTGGGCCCGGGTCAAATGTCGCACTTCACATGAGCCGAACTCAATGCAAATTTGCTCAAACAATGAATTTTGCTCACTGATTTGCATATTGCGTATATATACTGTTCAGAATAAAAGCAGACGCGATTTGTTACATTATCGTCGGGGAGGATTCCCGAAACTTAACTGTTCTCATTTGCAATAATTTTTTCTAATAATCTATTTTTTGTACCGACCAAACGGTACTGCCAACTCATGCCAACTTTGCGCCTTGGCTCAAGTTGGCCATCGTTTGGCTATACACTTGGCTCGTGTTGGCTCGAAAATTTTCGAGCTCAAATTTTCAGTCAACTCAGGCCAACTCAAGCCAAGTTCAATGCTAATTGCGTCAGGTTTTGTTATTGCATTTGAATGGTTTCCTTACGACTTGGCTTGAGTTGGGTCGACTTGCAAGTCCGTTTGGCCAGGGCTACAGCTACATGTACAATCACTGTATGAATGCACCTGCACCTGAACAATTTTAGCGCAACATATAATGTTGCAATCGTCGTTGCAAATCAATTAAGCAAAAAAAAAACGACTTATCTTTCTGGTGTTTTTTTTTTTTTTTTTTTTTTTTTTTTACAGGGAAATAGACGCCAAAGGACGTGGAAAGAATGGTTACGAAAATATTTCTGCGAAGGTAAATTGTAGTTTGCATTGTAGATTTTTGTCTTACTGCATATTCATTCACTTAATGTTAACTTGGGTCGACTCCTGGGTCAAGGTCAAATTGCGCGTATCAGTTTTTGTTATGAGTCTTGCGACTCTGGGCTTAAGAATGCTTTTTGCATGCTCACCTGAGATTAAAGTTCCAAACTGGCTGCAGAACCAGAAATGTGACCAAGGTATACTCCCTTTCCCGTACCCCTTCGGCCCATAAATAAATCTAACTTTCAGTGAATTGTCAGGTCAAGCGTTGAATAAGACGCAGACAAAGGCATTGGAAGAACTCCCCGAGAATGCCTCATGGCAGAGAAAACTCGTGGTGAAACACAGGAAACTGGTAGGAGTGGCCATTCCTTTCCTGTTCTATCACGTGATTTGGTGGAGTAGCGCCATCAAGTTCGACTTCTGGCAGTATTTCCCTGACAAGTACTTTATGAGCATCACCATGATATTTGGATCCATGGTGGCAGGTTTGTGGGTCTCATATATATGTTTTGAGTAAAGCACATTGGAGGAGGTGGGGTGGTGGTTATAGATGTGAGAGGGAGGAGAGGGGCAAGTGCTATGATCCTGCTTTGATTCTGCTCGCGACTCATTGTAACCCTATTAGGAAACTTGTGACACAAAAGAAGATATATTATTACGACAGCAAAAGAGAGAGGGTAAAGCTATATCTTACTTGCCTCCTCCTCTACACCGTCCGGTTTTACCCCCATTTTACTTCATCACAAAACCTGAGCATTGGAGAAAAAGGTAGAGGAATTGGGGTGTGGCTAAACACCAACGAACTTTTTGTCTTGAAGGGCTGACCAGCGAAGGCGGAGGAGCCGTGGCCTTTCCAGTCATGACCCTGGCCTTCGCCATTAAACCCTCCATTGCACGTGATTTCTCACTTATGATCCAATCCTGCGGTATGACGGCAGCGGCCTTCACCATATTCTGGATGCGCGTGCAACTGGAGTGGAGCTCCCTCATATTCTGCTCCCTCGGTGGAGCAGTAGGCACAGCCATCGGCCTAGAGTTCGTCGATCCGAACCTCACCCCACCCCAGAAGAAGATGGGTTTTGTGTGCGTGTGGTTCTCCTTTGCCTTCGCGCTGTTCCTGCTCAACCGGTACCACAAGAGGCGCACCTTCAAAGAAATCCCAAACATGAATTCGTGGAAGGCGCTTGTCCTGTTGCTGACCGGTTTCATCGGAGGTATCTTTACGTCCGTGGCTGGCAGTGGTCTGGATATTTGCAGCTTCAGTATGCTTACTCTTCTGTTCCGGGTTACTGAGAAAACCGCTACTCCTACCTCCGTTGTGTTGATGGCGGGAAACACAGTAGTTGGTTTCTACTGGCGTCAGGTGAGTGACGTGAAGCCAGCGAAGATAATCAAACTTGATTTCATTGGGAGTCCCTTTAGTACGTGTTAATGACATCAGAAATAACCAAAGGCACTGCTGATTCTCCGAAGAAATATTTTGTTTTGAATATTTTTTGCTCGCAGCTCGGCTGCAGGAACTTGAAAATAAATACATAAGGAAAATATATAATGTATGAGGGTCAAAAATTGAGAATGGAAGTGCAGCGTTCCCATTTTCAAATGCCTCGCGGTAGAAGCAACTAAGACTACCAAATTGTTTTTCAATTTTAATTTATCAGCTGTTAAATAGGAACGCAGGGTTAACTATCGGGCTGCCAAGTGCAGATAATTATACCGAGCAGTTATTTCAGATTTTTGCCGATAGTTTTTTTTTCTTTTTTATTTTTTTGAATTGCAAGATGATTTGTATGCACTGTGGTCCTACATATGACTTTAGCCTACTAAGTATGAGCCAAATGGATATTACCACATGATAAATTGCCCGACATTCATCGAATCGGGGGCTCGGAAATGTAACGGTGGTACGCTGCTAAATCCTCTCCAATTGGCATAAGTATGAAAGTGGATTGTTAATAGTCGCATTGTTGGCTTTCCTTACCCTTATCCTAACCTCATCAGGTTATGCAAGGAACAATCGAAGTGCCGGCTTACGAGTATGTGGCAGTGTGCGTTCCCATCGTCGTGCTTGGGGCGCCGTTTGGCTCTCTGATTGGCTCGCATTTCCATCGCCAGCTCCTGGCGGGTCTTGTGTATCTGCTGGACACGGTAGCCCTGGTGAGCGCCTTTGTGATTGTAAAGCTGACGACTTGGTTGATCGTGGCGTCGGTCTTGATTATCGTGGTTGGGTTTGCCTTTTTTGGTGCACTTGCTTTTGCGGGGCAGAAGCTCATGGAGAGAATTGTGGAAAATGAAGCCTTCGAAGAACGACTCAAGCACTCGGAGCAGCCGTCTGACGTCATCATCACTAACAATTACAGCAAGGAAAAACATGAAGGCCACAGTGAAGTAAACAAGTGTGATACAAGTGGGCAGGCGAACCAAGCCTTCGACAACGGGTCGCATTATACAACAGGAATGTAAAGTAATGTTGTTCTTGGTATCCCCTCAACTAATTGGAGTATGGCTTACATTCAGTAAAGGACGAAAGTTAGAAAAACCTTGTACGAATGCTAAGGATAGCCGGGTTAGGTTTAGGATTGAGGTTAAGATTAGGGTGTCTTAGTTCTAAAATATGTCCACCTTGATGTCCGCCAGGGCCCAGTTGTTCCAAGCCCGATTAAACTAACCCAGGATTAACCAAATTCTTTCTTTTAATCTACTCGACAAACTGCAAAGTTTTGAGAAAAGACCAGCTAAAAAGCTTCAGTAATATTTTAGTGCAAAGCACATTGAGGAATTCGAGTTGTGAGTGAAATCTTCTCATTTTGAGACTAAAACTAACAGCAATGTTTATACCAAGTACCGAATTAGCTTAATCGTGTTTTGAACAACTGGGCCCAGGTGTCGAAGGATTTTTATAGAAATGAAACCCCATCATGTACCAAATCAACTCTATATTACTTTCAAACAGAGCGGCTAACACCAAATCTTATACTCATTTCCACGTTGGTGTCCGTCAAGTGTCAATTTTTTTTTATAGAAAACAGGTGTTTGTTTTGGTACTAAGCTCTTTTATTGCACTGGACTGTACATCTCAACCAGAGCACTAAATTTGGCCATGTGTCGAAACCTTCATAGACTTTGTTTTTTATTGTTTAGGTATTTGAATCTGTTTACGTCATGTAACGGACTATATATTTCAAACAGCACTGGAGTTTAGTCACTCCGCTCCATCAAGTTTCGAAACTTTTATAGGAGTTTTTCAGTTATCTTTAGTATTCATGCAGCTTCGTTTTACATTATGTAACGGACTATATTAAGATGTAGAAACAGTTATCGTATAGTGGCGACTCCGAGTCCAATCAGGGCAAGACTCGTTATAAACTGATCCAGTCATATTTTTGGAGTTTTGTTTCAAGTTTTAGAAATCGCTTTTTTGCATGACGGCTCGAATCGACCAATATGACATGAACGTAGTTGTCGCATAAGTCCAGGGAACTGTGCAATAAAAAGGCCTGTGCATATATAGTGATGTCACCGTTGTTATTCAGTTACCACCGATACTCTGCAAATTAAACTGACTAATGGGCAGGGCCTAGTTATTCAAAGAGTGGATATCGCTATCTACCGGATAAATCCTTATCCAGTTGATAAGATAAGCTTAAATGCTTATCCACTGGATAGTGACCTGTCCGGTGAATAACGCTATCAACCGGGCCCAGCTGAGAATTAAGTCATGATTGAAATATCGTCAAGTCACAAAGCTCCTCTGACGTCATAATGACGCGGTGATCATTATGTTGTTTGCTGAGTCAGTGTGATAATGTACAATTTGTCAAGAGCTTCAAATGAGTATCCGGGAATTGCTTTTCGTTGAATATTTGAAATTAGTATATAAGCACAAGTGAATCGTGCTTTACACGCGCTCTGATTGGCTACTCTACCTCGGAATAATAACCGTTTCACCTCCCGGCGACTTGTGGTTTGAAACTAAAGAAATTTCCCACAGAAAGCATACTTATCAGAAAAGTACACTCGACCGAAATTTCTGCACCAGGGCGGGGGGATATCAGCGACCATCGTATTTTTAGTATCTGCGGTTTAAAGTAAGTAACATAGCATTCGTGTAAGACTGTTCAATTAGTATCTCAGACAGACTCAATATTCTTCCGTGCGGGCTCCTTTGTCTCCTTAGCATGGAAATGCGTTTTTTCTTTTTAATAACGGCTGATGACGTATTTCCTAATAGTCCCATGCATGCGCTTGTATCAGGCGACACGACTGGCTCAGATTTCCGCACACTGAGTGAGCACTCACTGGTGATCAGTGGATGTACAGACAAGTCGGACACGAAAACAGTACAGTCTCTTAAGGTATTTTATATGTGTATGCTGCTATAATTCCATGTGCATGCACTGGATAAATAGGTTATAAGATCATGGAGGTACAAGATGCACAGTGTATAACCGGGCCAAAATCATAGTACACATCAGAAGAATCTCGTTCTCCCTTGCACGATGATCATTGTCATATTGAACAAAAAGGAACCATAACTCTAACTTTAGAAATTATATCAAGCAATGCTTCATGTTATTCAGTCATATCAGGACCACGCGATGCATCTGTTAGTACAGTGGGTTGAAAGTATATAGTTCAATCACCGCAAAAATGATTTACTAGTTGAGTAAGTACGTACTGGAGACAATAAATCAAATACTCTGATCAAAATGAAAAAATGATGAAAACTGAACAGATCGAAAACAAGAAATGTGACTCAAACATAGTAAATGTGTGGTCTGACGCCAGAGAAGTTTCACAAGTAGATAAACTTAGGTACCCTTTGACAAAATTTGTTCGAAGGACCATTCAGCAGCCGTAAATACTCAAAAACTGAAGGTGTAATGGCACTGAATATTTTATCTCGATTACTATGATTTAACTATACCAGTTATATCTTATTAAGACTTCACTCTTTCAAAAACTAAACAAGTTTTGTCGCGTGAAAATGCGACAGATGCTGGGATTCAAGTTTGGTGAGGCAAGTGTTCGCACGCATCATAAGAACTGTTGAATAAGCAATCTCTGGACTAGAGCGAGACTTCCAAGAGTGATCAACTTCAATTTTCTCTTTCAATTTCTCACCCGAAAAAATATTATACAGTATGGGGAACTTGGCTTTTGATTTACTTAAATGAACCTGATTAAAAAGTTATAATTACAACACTCGCACGTTTGGTTCAAAAGGACGAGAGAATCTACATTTGGAGTTTGGGAGTAATGCGTGACTTATCTCATTTTCATGCATAATTGTTTTGACAGTTTGACTTCGAACATTTGTTTCTAATCACAGGCCACGATTAATCTAGCCTGCGCTTCATCACTTATCTGTTTTTCGTCTTCTAAATTGCGTTTCTTCTACCAAGCTTTCTAAATTCCAGTCGGACTGTTTCATTTCTGACCTATTATCACCGCGGTTTTGATGAATTCACGGTTGTTTGATGAGCGTATGTTAAAGCTGAAAAACCCAGCCGGGAGCCACTTCAACTTGTCGAAATGGTATCGTTTGATTATGTCTGCTTTCCTTCGCTGAGTTTTAACCAGCTGGACGAAGAAAAATGCGAAAGTGAATATAATGAACAAAAACCGCAAGAGCGCAAGTATACGTCAACAAAAATATCACGTTAGAAAAGAAAGGCTTCCACGCCGCTTGCACGTGAACATTATCCAATCAAAATATAGTATTTTTGCTTGCACGTCAATCAAAATTCAAAATCCAAGAGGCGGGCCTTCTTTTACCAATTGTCATGATACCTACGCTGTGGTTTTCGGGTGAAAACAATTATACGCTGGGCCCTTAGGCCATGGAATGAGTCTGCAGTATTGAGTGGCACTCATTGAAGGCTGTGATATACTTCAGTGATCTTTTTGTATTTGACATTTAAGGATTTAGATATTTTCTATGACGAGTCAATTCACATTTAGCAATCGAGCATATACAGTACTAAAGCCTACCATAACTTCTGATATAACTATTCTAGTTTACATAAAATATCTATATTTTGCTAACATCTAATTCTATACCACTCCTAGTATCCAATATAATTTATGATTTAATAGGACTAATTTGCGTCAGCAATGTTTTGCTTATGTTTTGTTTTGTCTTGTAATGTGCTTAGAAAGCCCAACTGGTGGACCTATTATATTGCCGGATGTAGTTATGTCCTGAGTGAATCTGATAATTATAAATCCGACCAAATGAATGATGCTTGTTCAAGCGTTATCGGTCACAAAAGACACACGGAGCTTTCACTGCGGGTAATTACGTTACTGAAAGAAGAAAGCAATTCGGCTTCTCTCTGTTTTCTGTCCAATGTTTATACGCACGGCACTTTCTCTGCATGTATGGTTATGCACGCGCTGCACAGATTATTAACAAAACATCGTTCTTGGATACTTCACGTGGATATATTTAAAATTCTGGGACCCCTACTTTTTGTAAGGTTCTTTACCGATCGTTATACATAATATCAAAAACAAAAACATAATTTAAATCCACTTTTCAACTTCGATGCAGGCAAAGAGGATTGGACAAGGAAGCCTTCCAGAGATTGTTTTCTAAACTTTGTATCTATATCCTGAGAGAGTTATGTTTAAATTTTAGCAGTTCTGATGATCGAAACGTTTTTTTTTTTCGTCTCACTAACAATACCCTGGTTCCAGAGGTCCTTATACTACTCCTTCAAGAGTTTTCCGACAAGAACGGCGGCGACGAAGCGAGCGGAAAGGATCTTTGGGCACGCGAGGTAGCTACTTCACTTCCATGAGTTCAACTGAACTTTATCGCTTTGTTTAATGTTTGACAAACACAGTGGCGATCACGAGCGAGGAGAACTGGCACGGAAGTGAGGTTGCTACCTCGCGCTCCCAGAGGTTCCCTCGCCACTTCGCCTTTGCAGCTCCTCAATGACAAGCGAAGAACCTCTGGAACCAGGGTACGCAAACAAATCGATTGAATGACCAATTTTCAACCACGCCGCGCAAAAAGAGAAAACAAGCATACTTTAGGGTTCCCATAATCTAACTATTACAAAAGTTTTAACAAATCCTAAACATTAAAATACTTTCGAAGGGGATTGAAGAAGAATTTTCGAGCGGTTTATTTGGAATGGACCGGAATAGCCGGTAATCGTGTTATCGCGTTATTGTGTGTTTTTTTTGTTGTTGTTGCATTCTGACACGTCAGTTATTATGTTTTTGGAATACCGCAAAGTCTGCTCTTTTGAAAACTGGTATTCTGTGTATTTTGTTGTTCCTATTCCGGAATAGGAATAGTCGGACCAAACAGTCCCAAAAGAATGCACCCAAATTTAAACCCCGTTGTTTTACTCCTTCCGTAGGTCGACCGCGTTTGACAGAGAATGGAATCAAGGGGTACATCTACAGGGGATGTCGCGATGGATTTGGAATACTACGGGAACTACAAAACATCACAATCTCACTCATCGAATTTTGACGACAAAAACATAGCACAGTTTGCCGCTGAAAATAAAGGCAGTGGAGAAATGCAGCAGGTGAGAGAGAGGGAAAGAGAGAGTCCAGTCAGTGTAAATTTATTAGCAAAGAAATATGTCAACAGACGTTCAATTGACGACAAAACTAGCTGTTAACAAAACATAGCTCTTGGATACTTTGTGTGGATTGGCTCTGTTAAGAGACTGGTAACGCCTGTTATATTTTGTATTTAATACGTTCTTTTTTACCGATCTTACAGATAATATAAATATTTTTACAAATTCTGACCCAGAAGTTTTTGAATCCACTTTTCAATTCCCACAGGTAAAAACATATTTTTGTTCACGGAAGTTTTTCAGAGATTCTAATACCTCTGTATTAAAATCTCTGGAATGAAATTTATCAATCTACCACACCACTAAACAAACCTGGAGATCTCCCTTTATATTATTTACAGGAAAAAAGACGTCGTAGGACATGGAAACAATGGCTACGAAAATATTTCTGGGAAGGTAAGAGTCATATATTATTTTTACTCAAATGGATTTCTGACAGTAGCAGTATTCAAATCACTGCTTGGATAAAAAAGATGTGACTAAAATATACTGTATTCCTCAACTGCTGCGGTGACTAAGATAGCTTTCCGTGAATTGTCAGGTCAAGCATTGAATGATGCCCAAACAAAGGCACTAGAAGAACTTCCCGAAAACGCCTCATGGCAGAGAAAACTCGTGGTGAAGCACAGGAAACTGGTAGGAGTGGCCATTCCATTCCTGTTCTATCAGGTCATTTGGTGGAGTAGCGCCATCAGGTTCGACTTCTGGCAGTATTTCCCTGACAAGTACTTCATGAGCATCACTATGATATTTGGATCCATGGTGGCAGGTTTGTAATTTTTTGATAATTTTTGTGGTGTTAGAGGAGGGACTGGGGAAGGAGATCTATACTGATTGTTTTAACTTTACTGTATATGTGTGCGTGTGTGCCTGAAGGTGTGGTATTAAACCTAATTTCAAACAAATTGATGGTACTTTTTTACTCCCACCAACTTCGGGTGGCTTAATATTATGCCTTCACTTCTGTTTTAAAGGGATGACCAGCGAAGGCGGAGGAGCCGTGGCCTTTCCAGTCATGACCCTGGCGTTTGGCATAGCACCCTCCGTTGCGCGGGATTTCTCACTTATGATCCAATCCTGCGGTATGACGGCAGCGGCCTTCACCATATTCTGGATGCGCGTGCAACTGGAGTGGAGCTCCCTCATATTCTGCTCCCTCGGTGGAGCAATCGGAACGGCCCTTGGCCTAGAGTTTGTCGACCCGAACCTCACCCCACCCCAGAAGAAGATGGGTTTTGTGTGCGTGTGGTTCTCCTTTGCCTTCGCGCTGTTCCTGCTCAACCGGTACCACAAGAGGCGCACCTTCAAAGAAATCCCAAACATGAATTCGTGGAAGGCGCTTGTCCTGTTGCTGACCGGTTTCATCGGAGGTATCTTTACGTCCGTGGCTGGCAGTGGTCTGGATATTTGCAGCTTCAGTATGCTTACTCTTCTGTTCCGGGTTACTGAGAAAACCGCTACTCCTACCTCCGTTGTGTTGATGGCGGGAAACACAGTAGTTGGTTTCTACTGGCGTCAGGTGAGCCAATGAAATAAATGAAGTTTGATGTCAATTATTCGTTGTTCAAAGATTACAGTTAGGCAGTGTCCGTTTGTCCGTTTACAGTAAACTGTACAAATGAACAAACGAACTCGCCGAAGCGGCTCGCCAAAATACTGCACGAAAAATACAGCCGCACTACCGCTTATTGTCTAAAATTAATAGGATGTACTTATTTCACCACGTGCTTGTCACTCAAAACTTGTTAAAACGTGAACGTGAAAATAAGATGAAAAATAGCTCTAAAATTATAATTTTGTATTCATGCATAGCGTACGATAAGGCATGCAGTCAAACTTAATTAACTGCCCTGACGACACAATCAAACTCTTGTCAAAACTCCAATAGAGGGATAATCTCAAACCATACACCTAACAGTCAAATCCATTTACATCTTAACTGTAGCTAGTATGAAAAAAAGATATAAAGGAAGTATCAATCTCTAGTAGCTCTCATTATGGCACTGCAATTATAATATTAAACGTATAAATTTATTGCTAATGAAGTTTACTTGACAAATCACAATTTGTCTCGGGGAACAGGGTCACTCGGTTGATAAAATAGGGTGACCCTGGGTGGTGGGACAACCTTGTACCCCGAAAGAAGTTGTGATTTTTCATATAAACGGTCGCTTCGATATAGAAAGAAATGTATGAATATTTGGCACCCCAGAGTGACTCGGGGAGGAGGGTGACTCCGGTCCCCTGGCCAACAATTTTTTTTCATATAAACAGGGCCTTAGTCAGCTGCAGAGCCGGCCCGCCAGAAGATAATATCAACCTCAGCAAATGTGTATGAGAGGCTATTAATGTTGATACTGTTTGCTCTATATTCACTTCGTCAGGTCATGCAAGGGACAATTGAAAGGCTAGCTTACGAATACCTCGCAGTGTGCGTTCCTATAGTTGTACTGGGTGCGCCGTTCGGCTCTCTGATTGGCTCGCATTTCCATCGCCAGCTCCTGGCGGGTCTTGTGTATCTGCTGGACACGGTAGCCCTAATAAGCGCCTTTGCGATTGTAAAGCTGACGACTTGGTTGATCGTGGCGTCGGTCCTGATCATTGTGGGTGGGTTTGCCTTTTTTGGTGTACTTGCTTTTGCGGGGCAGAAGCTCATGGAGACAATTGAGGAAAATGAAGCCTTCGAAGAACGAGTCAAACAGTCAGCCCTGCCGCCCGACGTAATCATCAGTAACAATTCCAACAGGGATGCACTTGAAGCCGAGACTAAAAAGGATGACACGAGTGGGCTTTCTAATCAAGGCTTTGAGAACGGGAATTATCATACAGTTACAACAGGACTTTGAATTAAATACTGAAATCATCCTGGCTTCTCCTTTTTACGAGGACTTTTTTTTTGTACGAGCTTTTACCTTTCATTAATGTTCTTGGTTTCCGTCAGGTGTCGTAACCTTTTATAGGAAACGTTTGAATGTTTTGGTATATCTTACATTTTTTGTGCATTGTGTAACGGAATACGAACACTTTGAATCTTTATATTTTACTGCCATTTTTAGTTTGGGTATGGAAGCAAGTAACTGTGAATATTGCTACTGCACACATTTTTAGTGTTTAGAAGATCCGGGAGTGCTTCGTAGCATAGGTAGATTAAAAATTGTGATCAAAGAAGGAAAGCAGATAAGTTGCTGCTGAAAAGTTGACGTTCACAGCAATCGGCGACACGTTAGCGCACAGCAAAGATTTGTACACATTTGAAGCTAGCTCTTGATGTATGTTTGGCAATTATATAACTGAAGTATTTTGTCGAAGCAAAATCCTTTATGCTTCTCGAGACAGCAGGGGTGGCTTCAAACAAGTGAAAGAAAGGATAGCAGAAGTACACTGCAGTCTAAAAACACTCGACGTTTTCATCGATCGGCGACATGTACGAACGCGGCAAAGACACAAACAGTTATTTTGGTACAGTATTTTGCATTCCAATTCTTGAGCTCAAGATAGAAGGGGGTTTTACATTTTCAAGCCGTACAGCTTGTTGGTCATGCAGGCTTTGCTGGACAGGCATTTAAAAACTTTGACCATACCCACAAAGACACAAGGTAAAATTGACTAAGTCTTTTTTTCTCGTTACAATATAATTTGGAAATTACTGAATTCAAAAAATTCCTTTTTGAATTCGAAAAATTACAAATTGGTGGCAGCCCTCTTAATTTTTCTTATCCCATTTTTCCAATTGGACAGCATCTAGTCCTATTACGTATACAAATATCAGCCACCCATGGCTGTATGTAATATCTTGATATTAAATGAGGGAATAAAAACCGACTGATTGCGGATTGATAAGGTAAATTTCCAACCTTCAGGAAAACTTTCTGAACGCTTGCTCGGACTCTTCTTCCTCCGCTTTGAGTCAGACAATTTCACAGTTTTATCAGACGATTCTACGGTTTTTTGTTTTCTTATCACGTCCGGCCGTTCCATGTCAAAATATCATGCAGCTTTTGAATTTTTATCCTCCACTAAACATCCACGCAACGCGCGAGGTAATATATCCGCAGGGGACTGGGTACCTTCTAAAAATAACTTTGGGAGGAATCACATTGGAAAACCTATACGAGGGATTACCTCTCTTACCTTTGTACTCTCTTTGTATAGGTAATTATATGAATAAGTGCGAGTGCAATTAATGATTTACACCACGAATGATGTTTGAAAGTTGTACCAAAATTGCACTCAGTGCAATTAAGATTTTATAAACATGCTTGTTCTCAGACAATTAGATTTTGCAGAATTTTTTATAGACATATGATAAGTAGAGAAACAAGACAAATGACGCACATTAGATGCTTGGTAATATATTATTGAACTTCATATTTCCCATTTGGGGCCAATTCAATGAAACATTTACAAGTGTATTTTACAAGTTGGACCAATTTTCTCACACGTTAGCCTCATGTATTGCAAAAACTCTCACTATAGTCCAAGGGAGGTTTCCTGAAAGTTTCAAGAGATTTTAGTATTTTCGTCAAAATCTACCATTTTGGGGCAAAAATCAGGGCTACAACCTTTGCATTTTTTCAAAAAGTTGCCATTTTTGGCCTAATCTCAGAATTGCATGAGTATAGCGGAGCTTTCGATACAAAAGTTGTGATCTTTTATAGTGCGGGTCACAAGAAATAACCTTTTGCAGACAGTTCTCAAATTAGCACTTGTAAATGTTGGCCCCTGCATAGCAAGTCCCCATACGAAGAAAGCGTACCTGCGCACTATATAAGCTCATTGATCATTCTTTTTGCAAAACTAAGAAGCTCTATATAATTATGTATATACTATAAATTTAAGCGAGTCGCTGCCGGCAGCCTTCTCTTACAGATCCGTTTCTCTTTCACAAGACAGGATATCACCTGCTTGCATTTCTGTTTTGTCACCTTCCTCCTCTGGGATCCCGTTCATGATTTTCTGGCCGATGTACGAGATGGCGCCAAAAAACATGAAACCGCTGATCACAATACTGACGGACACAATAACGAGGACGGTAGTCTGCGGCACCAGAACAAAACCGCTGATCAAGGCCGTGCTGTCCGTCACGTAAACCAGAGCCGCAAGCAGTTGTCGATGAAAATGGCTTCCGATAACTGAACCCAGAGGGGCACCGAGGACCACGATAGGGACACACACGGCCATGAACTCGTACACCTCCGTGCTTACGCCTCCCTGCATTACCTGTAGATTCGTAAACCCCAAAAAGAAGATCACACAGGGTAGAATTTGCATCAATTCGCATCGTTATCAACATCTAGTAGCTCCCGAGACTTACTGACATGTACATGGCAGTCCGTTTCCGCTCAACAGCGTCATCTACTCTCACTAATAAGTCAGTGTTAGTTGCGATTTTTCTCTTTCTGTACCTCCGTCTTAGTTTGTCGCAACAAATTTGTATTAACTTTTATGAACAGCTTTAGGGTCATCACTGGCTAGTAAAAACTTGTGACAACTAAAAATATCATGCAAACACTTTTTCTTTCTCTCTCTTTTTTAATTATCTACATATTAAGCTTATCCCTTTTGTGAGCCTGCGTAGCTGACAGTCTCTTCGATGCGGTTGAAAGGTGTTCCCGGGCGCCATTTTGTACTGATGGCAAATAGGAGACTGAGGCCGAGTGACAAAATCATGGTGCGGGGGGAGGGGGGGGGGGAGGCCCGTCCCCTTCCCCCCGCACCGTAATTTTGTCACTTGGCCTCAGTCTCCCATTTGCTGTCAGTACAAATTGGCGCCCGGGAACACCGTTCAACCGCATCGAATGAGACCGTCAGCTACGCAGACTACCCTTTTGTCTCACATAGACACATAAAGGCAGACGCATAGTGACACAAACGAACACACGCACTCAATTTCAGATTTGTTCGGAGATATATTTATATCAAAACAAAAATATTTCAATGCGTCATTTGGTCTTTGGGCACATTACAGAAACTAAACAGAAGAATATAGTTATCACTGATTTGAATACTCAACGTTCACTTGTTACTATAATAATTCGCATTAAATTTACCTTCACGAACAAATATAGGTAATCGCCAGACGCATTCAAATAGTGGTGCACTACAGTGAAAATACCATCTTGATTCCGTCTGTAAACTTACCACACGCCAGTAAAAACCGACGACTGTGTTTCCCGCCATAAGAACAACGGACGTCGGTGTGGCCGTCTTTTCAGTGACGCGGAACAGTAAGGTGAGGATACTGAAGCTACAGATGTCCAATCCACTTCCTGAGATGGAAGTATAAATACCTCCAGCAAAACCTGCGATGACATAAAAACAATAATTGTAGCTTAACTGGTCAACGATAATGAATCGAGATCTTTTTTAACACATGCACGTTACGAGTCGGTGTGACTCACGTGCTGAATAAATGTAATGTGTATCAGTGTCTCACAAAAAGATGCTATCTTACTATATGACTCTATTCTGATACGGACGTATACGTGAAATAACTTATAGTGAGAGAAATAAAGTGACTGAAGACTAGACAGACCTGTGACAGTCAGCACGACACACTTCCATGCCTTTAAATCGGGGATGGTCTTGAACGTCCTCCGCTTGTGGTACCGGTTCAGGAGAAACAGAGCAAACGCGAACGAGAACCAAACACAAACGAACCCCATTTTCTTCTGAGGTGGCGTTAATTGCGGGTCAATCCACTCGAGGCCAAACACAATGCCCACGATCCCTCCCAAGGAACAAAATAGGATAGAATGCCATTCTATTTGTACGCGCATCCAGAAAATGGTGAAGGCCGCTGCAACCATACCGCAGGACTGAATTCCCAGAGAGAAGTCACGTGCCACGGACGGAGGAATATTAAAGGCCAAGGTCATAATGGGAAAAGCCACGGACCCGCCACCCTCGCTCGACATTCCTAGAAAATATGGAAGATATGGATATTCATCGGAAAAAATGTTTTATAGAAAATATATCAATTGTAGAATGAAAATACGTTTCTTGGAAGATTATTATTTTCAAATATAAATTATAAAATCTTGTTCACAATACTATACTGTTTTGCTTGTGGTATTTTTCTTATTGCCTAATCTTGCAAATTAATAATGTTAATAAAATATGACTAGAGAGCGAGTAAGAGTCAGTGCTCGAAGCAATTAATTACTCAAGCCCTAACTTAAGGCGTAAATCACTAAAAGATGATTTTTTTTGTGGGGTCAAATAAAGGTGCATTCTGATTGGTTCTTGTGTTCACGTGATTTTTACTGATGTTTTGATTTTAAATGTTACTTGTCTATAAGAAATTACAAAGGGCCTAAGGCTTTGAAAAATCTACCACTACTACTTTTATTAACCCTTTCACTCCCAAGAGTGATCAACGTCGGTTTTCTCCTTCAGTTTCTCACCAGAAACATATAATACAGCAGGGAGAACTTGGCTTTTGATACCTCGCTCAGATGAAAGCTGATTAAACTATCAAATCTCACTACATCAGTCATACATTTTCTTCTTAAAAGGTTGGGAGAATCTACATTTTGAGCTTGGGAATGAAAGGGTTAATAGTACTAGTAAGTGCTAGTAGTAGTAGTAGTATTTAGTATACCTGCTATTATTGACCCAAACATCATGGTGATAGACATGAAGTACTTGTCAGGGAAATATTGCCAGAAGTTGTGCTTGAAAGCACAGCTCCACCAAATCACGTGGAAGAATGCGAAAGG
Source organism: Plumapathes pennacea (assembly GCA_964036295.1). NCBI lineage: Eukaryota > Metazoa > Cnidaria > Anthozoa > Antipatharia > Myriopathidae > Plumapathes > Plumapathes pennacea. Next base: position 5,582,924 of record OZ038463.1, on the reverse strand, counting down.
GATTGCAACACCCATAAGTCTTCGGTGCTGTACCAGCAGTCTCTTATGCCACGGAGCATGGCGAGTGAGTTCCTCCAATGCTTTAGTCTGAGTTGCACTCAGCGCTTGGCCTGTGTGTGTGTTCATTTTTTATGGAAATTAAATTACTGTAAGTGCACGAAAAGAAGACAATTTGCCCAGGAAAATATAAGAAGAAACCTGTATATCTTCTTATAATTTTAACTTTTTTATAATCCTGACAAAGGCAGCCAAGCAGAAACAAAGCAATTGGAAATAATCAGCATAGAAGACAGATTAGATATATCAAGCACAGATAAAACAAAGTAAATTTAAATACAGTAATAGAAGATAAGCAATAAAATGCATCTTAGTTTTGAGAACATGCACAGGCGGCTACTTGTCATGTAATAACTTAAATTACCTTCAAAAAAGTACTTCAGAAACCAATCCTTGATTGATCTCTTCGGGCTCTCTTGTTTCACTTCGCCATTTTGGCTTTCATTGGGTAGAAGTACCTGTAATGGAAATAATAGAGTTAAAGGTGGCTTGAAATTGTGTAGTTACGGTTAAAATGCACGAAAAGGGTTTATATCATCAGATATCCGTATACATTCTGCTGCCCAGTTCCATTTTATAATACCTAATTATTTATAGTACGTGTATATTTACTATTACATTAAATCAGCAACGCTACAACGACCGTTTTTTCTAAGAGCACTCGCCAACCAGCTCAACGTTTTATACGTCCGGGAATTTACTGTTAGCTTTCAGGCACAGCACTGTTCGCCTGTTTACTACGGTCATCAGTTAAAAACAATAACTATAAATTGATTTAATTTTTAGTCAAACATTTACTTACTACAGTTTGATGCTGATCATTCTGCACTGACGAGGGACCAGCAGATACCTGAGTTTCATTTTGCATTTTACTCGGGTTATTTCTGAGAAGAATTCCAAGCAAAAAAAACAGAATAAGTTACGTAAGGTGCATGCAATGACACGTAACACTTGCAGCAACGGTATCTCTAGACACGTCTTCGAACAAGAAATATATGACTTTTATTCACCGAATTGCTGCATTTAAACAATGTTTATTTAAAACTCGCATAACTGACGTGTCCAAATATTTAGCTTGAATTTGTAAACATTTTCAGCCGCTAACTAAAAACGCTCGATTGAGCTCAGCTGTTTATGCAACTGAGCGCGCCCATGGAGCTTTTCACACAAGAAACTGGCCGTAATCCATATCAAAAACAAATCAGTATGAAGGAATCGATTATTAGATCTGCTGTACGTTGTCACCACGCTGAAGTTCTACTTAATAAAGGGCCTCTGTCGATTAAATTTGTGATTAAAATGTTTGGCTTGACTTAACAGTTTGTTACTGATAATATCCCACAAAGAAAAGTCATCAGGAAACACGCATCCATTCCGAATACCGCTTGAAACCACTGTCATTGGTATTAGGGGGTCACACGGCACTATAAGTTATAACATAAAATTGATCTCACCACTGTTGTTCCTGTCAGAAACGCAGGGTTTTCTGTTATGCAAAGCGTAACCTTGGTTTGCATTCCGGAAAGTGCATAATTAATTACTAGGTTCTTTTGTGGAGTATCAACAGTTGACTAAATTAGGACTCTTCAGTAAAGGTGAAGTAATACGGGCAACATTTTCAGTGCAACTCGTCGTGCAACAATGTTGCGTTGCAAGTTGCACCATAATGTTGCGCGTATTACCCACTTCTACTTCGTGCAACATGTTGCTGCAACTTGCAACACGGTGGTAATACGCGCAACATTACGGCGCAACCTGCAACTTGCAACATCAAAAATATTGTTGCGCGACAAGTTGCGTGAAGGGTGGTAATATACGCGCAACATCGCTCTTCAACTTGCAATGCAACAATGTTGCGCGACAAGTTATACTATCTTGTTGCCCGTATTACTGCACCTTAACTATGCAATTTAGTTTTTATCCTTTGTTACAATCTGACTTTGTTCCCTACCCTGCGTCATCTCGCGAGGTGCAGTAATACAGGCAACAAAATCGGACAACTTATCGCGCAACATTGTTGCGTTGCATATTGAAGGTGAAGTAATACGGGCAACATTTTCAGTGCAACTTGTCGTGCAACAATGTTGCGTTGCAAGTTGCACCGTAATGTTGCGCGTATTACCACCGTGTTGCAAGTTGCGACAACATGTTGCACGAAGTAGAACCCACTTCTACTTCGTGCAACATGCTGCTGCAACTTGCAACACGGTGGTAATACGCGCAACATTACGGTGCAACTTGCAACGCAACATTGTTGCACGACAAGTTGCACTGAAAATGTTGCCCGTATTACTTCACCTTGAAGAGCGATGTTGCGCGTATTACCACGCAACTTGCCGCGCTACAGATTTAAGTCGTTCTCCTCTGAATGTTGAAATTTTACTCGAAATATTGAGAAATTTCCATGGTTCTTGTCAACGAAAACTCGCTCGAAATTTGGTTATTCAATTAATAGGTGCTCAGAATTTTTGTTTCTGTCCAAGTTTTGCTATTTTTTGCCAATTCAATACCTATACTCAAGTATAAGCTCCCAGTGCCGACGCTCTCGTATAAAGCGCCTCGCAGCTGCCGTTGTATAAAGTGATCAGGTAGCAGCACGCGTTGTACGATCAAGAATCGGATCATGAAATGATATTCCAAACGCAGTGAATTCGATGAACGGCCAGTGTCGCCAATTTTAAATGCAGCACTTTCGTACTTCATACATATACCGTATCTAAACGATGGTGTTTCTTGTGATTTGAATTATTTTTTTGCGGCTAGACAATGAGCATATAAACACATTTGCCGTCATATCAGAATTACTAGAAATACGATATTCGCACACACCCAAGTAATCGATTATGTATGACATTGCTTAGAGCTCTCATGTACTGTATGCTTTCACCACACATCTCAATATTATATAATGTAATTAAAGGCGGATGACACTATATTAGCATTTACATAATATTGGCATGTTTCCCATTCCGGAGAGTACTCATCATAATTTTGGGTGGGGGTGTGCCGCCTGGACCTGAAAACCCCTTACCCTATTTCAGACCAAAATATCTGACTTACTATACCCTATTTTAGACCTGACTCCATAAATATATACCCTATTTCAGACCTGACTCCAAAATGAATACCATATTTCAGACCTTTTTAGAGATTTATTTCTTTTGCATCAATTTCCACCCTGTGTTTTCTTCCATTTGCTGTGCATTGTCCGCTGCGACACATTTCTATTAAAATCATACCCCATCCCAGGTCAAAAAGGCAAAATCTATACCCTATTTCAGACTAAAAATGTTTGAAAACGATACCCTTTGGGGCGGCACATACCTATATGGCATAGTACTCCCCCCCTCCCCAGGGTCCCACTGCTGTTTGAAGAGTACAGTAATTTTATTATATAATATGTAGGGTGGTCTTAAAAGAAGGAAGTTTTTATAATATTATTCATCATGCCATGTCCATTTCACAGTAATTTATTCTGTCTCATAAGAAAGTATACAGAGTCAGTCTTCGCACTACATATTCATTGGTGAAAGACTGTATTATAACATACTTCTCAAGTACCTGTAGGTTACATTATACTTCTCAGAAGCAAATTGTTGCATGTGTTGCCTAGTACATGTACAAACACACAAAATCCCATGCCAGAGAAATATAGCCCTAACCCTATACTCTCCTGTGAGTGAAAATGGAAAAATGAATTATAAATATTCAATAATTTTACAGAATATTAGACAAATGAGAGTAAGGTTCGCACATTATCCACAGCTGTAAGATGCTGTGAGACACGAGAAGAGCAGCAGTTTAGTACTGTATTGAAATTCTTATCTTAAAAAAGTCTCATTTCCCATGTCATGTGGGTATAAACTACCTCTTCCTAATCACAGAAAGATACTTTTTCCAGTTGGACTTAGTGAACTTCATGTTTGTCTTGATAGGAAAAGTGATTCTCTTCCGATGTTTTTCCCAGCAAACCCCGCTGCACCGGGAGGTCGCCCGTGAACGAAAAACATTAAAAAACGACATGGTGTTCAGATTAGTACCCACGCCCTGCGTGGGAATTATGTGAAAACAATAAAACAAACTAACGAATTGCTCGTGTCAGTGTTTTCTTCCCGATCGATGGTGCGTTACCGCGCAAGTTTAGGCGCCAAAATGGGCGAGCGCGCATCGTAAAATGTAAGCAGTTCGTAGTACTTTTAAATTTAAAGTCCAGCAGCGCTATCAGTTTAAAAAAGTTTTTCAAATTGTTTTTCTACGAGTTTTAAATTACTCGCACCTTTCCGGTCGTGGCTCGTAGTCTGCCAGCATGGACGTAGTTTGTGCTAGCTGTGAGCGAAACGTTTTAAGTGCGAACTCTAGATCGGCCAGACAAGACAACAAGCGCAGGTTATGCATAAGTTGCTCCGTGCGTCAGAAGTGAGAAGAGGGATGCAAAGTTCTTGGTTGCACAACACCCAAGAGAAAATGTAACATGAGAAGCCTGCCATTGAGATACCAAACTCTGGAAGCCAAACTACAGTCTCTTGTGGGCAATAAATTGAACCTAGCGACGGGTAAATTCAATTTTTTGAAAATTGAATTCAGCCCTGTGAAATCAATTTACGGACGTGACGCTAATGTTCAAGGTATTTCATCTACACTTGAAATCAACCCACGGTAGCTATTGAACAATTGAAATCACATTTCAGGGGTGAATTCAAATTTCAATATTTTTAATTTTTGAATGAACGAAACGCCCACGAACCAAAATACGTACGGCGTCACGCAATCGACTCTTTTTTTTTTTTTTTTCAACGCAAAAGTACCGCAAAACACAGGATGCTTTTTATCCTTCAGTTTGCGTGTAGCACTTGACTTCGAAGAAAAGATCGAGTCAACATTTTGGTAAAACAAAGGCTGTTCTTGTTGAGCAGTACCAAAGTAAAAGTCCAAACAATGGCAGAGCGAGGGGGTATCTGCGATTATCGTATTTTTAGTTTTTAGTTATTTCTAAGATAATGCCCTGGAAAACGACCGCTGCGACCGCAACCACTTTTCAGAATTGCTTGTTTTCCTCACACATGTCCAATACACACCATCTGACTCAGATGGACGAATGCATAGTCCGATCGTGTCCGACGGTCACCGACGGTCAACATTTTGGGGGACCTTGTCTGTTGGTCCATCGGTCACCATCGGTAACCGACCGTGACGGACGGACATCACTTTGACCATCGGTCCGTCGGTCACCGATGGTCAACGTTTTGAGGGACCTTGTCTGTTGGTCGATTGGTCACCATCGGTAACCGACCGTGACGGACGGACATCACTCTGACCATCGGTCCATCGGTCACCGACGGTCAACATTTTGGGGGACCTTGTCTGTTGGTCCATCGGTCACCATCGGTAACCGACCGTGACGGACGGACATCACTCTGACCATCGGTCACCGACGGTCGTCACTTTGGGGGACATTGTCTGTCCGTCCATCCGACATTATCGGTCACCAATTGTGTCCGACGAACATTACTTTCACCATCGGTCCATCGGTCACCGACGGTCACCATTTAGAGGGAATTTGTACGCTTGTCCATCTGACACTATCGGTCACCGGCCCTTAACGTGGGTATTATAAATTTTCAGAACGACACTAAAAAATGTCTAAGTCTCTCTCCATGTGCCTTGCCCGTACGCTTTTCTCCATCTCTCCATCGGACAACCGTTGGGCAACCCACTTGTCCGACGGAATCAGATGGTGTGTATTGGACAACCCTCGTTTTCCTCCAGTTTTAAGCTCTCTTAAGCAACCACTCAAAGAGTCTGACTTGTATTATGCAACACTTTAACTAAAAGTATACTAATTACTTGCTCACATTCACATTTACATTTACATTTACATTTACTGACATTTACTGACAACATTTCAACTAATTGGTAAGATCTCAAATTAAAATTTTAAGACAATTTTCTGCTGGAACATTCGAGTGGCTTCATTTTAACATACATATGTATATATATACAATAGAGGAGTCACAGTGCCACAACAGAACATCGACATACAAAATTGTTGTCAAGTACAGTGAAGAGCAAAGTCGTATAGCAACATTTTTCGTAATATGAGGACATCTAGAACCTTCAGGACTCTAATTGGCTTGTCAAACATCAAACAATCATATGTGTGATCAATCATTTTAAAGTGATATATAACCGAGCAATTTGCTCGTTACAGTGAGGTAGGCCAGAATAGAGTGGGTCGAAACGCGTCCGTTTAATCAAACATCGAACTTGTGTTGTCTCCAAATCATCGAGAAAATTTTCTAGCGTAAATTATTCATTTAAAATTTATTCGTGTAAATTGTTCATTTATAAATATAAATATGTATATACTAGTGGGAGCCACGTAAAATACGGTGATCGGCTACTTTTTTTCCTAATATTTTTTCTGTCACGCAGTTTACAGTGTCAAAGTATAAACTTCGTAGTGCATTTATCAGTCGACCGTACTCGACTTGTCAAACCACCAATCGACGGACATCAAAATCTCCCCGTTGTTTTGAACATGAGGTCCGTCTCACAGCTGAAATTGATTGTGGTTCCACTACAGCTTTAACACCAGTGTAACACCGTTGTAAACAGCAAATGCCGCTGTTACGAATGGAACCGGGTTTTTTTTACTCCCCGCTGTTCGGTGTTTGTCTCCTCGGTAAAGCGGCGATTTCACAAAATTTTAGCAGTGGTGTAAACCACGCCCAGGAGCATGGTTTATCGGAGTTTATCTGACCACACTTAAATTGTAACCAATGAAAAGCGAACGGAAAATATTGTTGTGACAGCAGGATCGGGTTGCTCGCGTGATCTCAATTCCCGCGCGATATGCCTAAATGACATGCCTTCTGCGGACCACTCTCGCTGCTCGTATTTGCCGTATTCTGATAGCGGCGGCACGTTGTAGCAAAATTTGTTGTTGTAGGCCTCGAACTCGCATGTACTGCATTAAGATATAATTTCTCATACGAACATTCTGAAATGTTTTAATATGAAGACAATAACGGCAATTAAAATAGCGACTATTCGTTCTTGGTCCGGCATATTGAAGCGTGCTCTACATTTAACGCGTTTTCTGGTATAAATCATCTTGACAGCGATCTATTAATGCGTTATGTTTAACACCGGCGTTCAGGTGCGAGTGCAATCGCGTGCACTGTTACAACGTTGTAAACACCACGCGATAAAATCCGGAGTTACACCGGTGTTTGTTTTCTGCGAGTGGAACCACAACCATTATCTTTTTAAACTCAAACGGAAGTCTCACCTTAAGTAGTCGCGTCCTTGACTCGATTGAAAGGCAATGTGTAAGCCAATTGAAAATGACGTCTGCGTCCTCCAAAAGCCTGAAAAGAATTATTCTACCATAACACGTCGGTTTCTCGCTTTGTGATTGGCTAATTTTCATAATCAATAAGAGGACAGACACATAAATAGAAAAATAGGACGCGTTTTTATGACCCATTTATACGAGCGCGGCTTGTGTTGGATTTAAAATTACTAGAAATACGATAATCGCAGATACCTCCTCGCTCTGCCATTGATGGGATACTTTAGTACTCCCAACAAGAGTAGCCTTTGTTTTACCGAAATGTTGACTCAATCTTTTCTTCGAAGTCACGTGCTACACACAAAAGAAGGAGAAAAAGAATGGTGTGTTTTCCGGTACTTTTGCGTTGAAAAAAGAGTCGATTACGTGACGAAATACGTATTTCCCACGGTCGGCACGTCAAATTTAGGCCCAGTCCATACGTCCAACTTCTCATGTGCCGAATCTAATACCAATTTGGGTCGATCCAAATAATAATATGCGACAGTTGATTCATACATCGAATTAAATGTGGTTGAATAAAATATAAAAATAAACAAACAAACCGTTGGACCCAGCGAAAAACCAACAGGCGAATAAGGAAAAACGATCAAACTGAAACAGCGGGCCCTTTGTGCGCGTGCACTTTGACCGTTTGAACGCCGACTGTCGAAAAAGCCGCTGGAAATTTAATCCGGGAGATTTTACCGCAGAAGCTATGCAGGCAAAGTCTGTGTACTTTAAAGTATATCTGGCGTTGATTTGGGAAAAATTTAGGGCATTTTGAGATTTGGAGCTATATTTGAATCGGAAAAAAATATTGTGATGCCGAAACTCATTAAGTATGCGTCGAGTGTCACACACGAATGACTGCTGCCAATCTGTGGGTAGGATGTGATTTATATAATGCATATATAATTTATGCATTAGATTCGGAACATGAAAAGTTTGACGTATGAACCGGTGTCGTACTTGTGTCGTTTCATTCGACTGGCCCAGTCGCATAAAACGAAGAGTCAAACTTAATATAAATCTGTCGAACTTAATTGATTTATACATCGAGATTTTCATGTACTTAATTCGAACATTAGATTCGGCACATGAGAAGTTCGACGTATGAACCAGGCCTAATTCATACAGTCTGCCAAGCAGTCATTCTCAAAATTTAATACTCAAATTTTGAAGTTGGTCGGCCGTCGTAGCACGGGATAAAAGGAACACTGATTTTCCAATTTTGAATTCATAGGCAGTACAATTAAATAGGCTTCCTGTGCGATTTGTTTTTACTCTGGACTGCAAGCTCCAGACTCAGGCATGAATATTTAATGACTCGAAATGTTTTGTATGTGAACCCGCTCAAAACAGCATGATTTCCCCAATCAAAGCAAAACTTGAACGGTTTACTTCAAATTATACACGGGCTTTAAACCTAGTCATACTTCTAAGGGCTTGTGAACGATTCTCCCTACAATCACCGCTTGTCAGATTACAGCATTTGTTACAGTTTTAGTCTTGAAAGAAAAAATAAGACATCTGACTAAATCATTCAAGACTCCAAGTTCCGATTGCTCTGAGCAAATACGGTAGCCGAAACTGGCGACCGAGCGTATTAAAACAATACTTCGAGGGAAAATGATCAGCATACAGATTTTAATACATTCTTGAAGTGATCGAGTTACAAGATACGGGTAAAATATATTTGCCACGGTGATTGTTCGATCTCCACTGACTAACCTTTGTTGCTTGTCCTTTCTGAATAAGTATCTGAGTTTAACACAAAACGGCGTCTGAAGTTCCCGATTTGCTTTCAAGCGCTGTTCCCTTTGCGGAGCCGTTTCTTCGGCACGCTTCCGTTCATGACGCTGTCGGTTATAACATGTTTGTCGTCTTTTCTCTAGACGTATTTGGCACTGTTCGATCGTTTCACGATTTCGCCTTGCCCGTGCCTGTTCCCTTCTCTTTTGAAGGCGAGCTTCGCGAGACCGTTCTGTTTCAAGTTTTCCAGTTTTCAAATTCATTTTTGTAAACGCAGTTACACTACAATTATCGCTTCGCTCATTTGTTTTTTCTTCCGAATGTCAGTAAAAACACTGGCGGAGACGCTAATCGATAATTATTACGTCATTGCCTTAGGCACCTGGCCTAAAAAGTTGTACCACACACACACACACACACACACACACGAACATTAAATTTCGAGATGGCGACACGCAATTATTACCCTCGCTTCGCTCGGAGATAAAATAAAACTTATCCCCGAGCGAAGCGAGGGTAATAATCACGATGCTAATGCAGCAAAATCGCCATATTTGAAGACCCCAAGCGGGTCGCCATCTCCATATTAGTTTGTTCGTGTGTCTGTTTGTATGTTTGTCTGGCGTACGACCTCGTCACCAGGGCCATCCGCGTTAAGCAACGATAAAGGATCGATCACGTGTCCCGCTGTAGTTTTACTGATACTCTGAATAAGATTGAACGAAGCAACATTTGAAAACTGAAAAACTTGAAACACAAAAGTCTCGTGGAACTTGTCTTCGAAAGATGGAACAAGCACGGAACGGAAGAAGGGAACAAGCACGGGCAAGGCGGAATCCGTCTCGACAAAAGACGACAATCCTGTTATGACCGAAAGCATCATGAACAGAAGCGTGCTGAAGAAACGACTCCGCAAAGGAAACGGCACTTGAAAACAAATCGGGAGTTTCAGAGGCCGTTTTGATCAGATACTTATTCAGAAAGGACAAGCAACAAAGGTCAGTCAGTGGAAATCAAACAATCACCGTGACAAATATATTCTATCCCGCATCTTGTAACTCAATCACTTCAAGAATGCAATAAAATCTGTATGCTGATCATTTTCCCTCGAAGTATTGTTTTAATACGCTTCTGTCGCCAGTTTCGACACTGTATTCGCTCAGAGCAATCGGAACTTGGAGTCTTGAATGATTTAGTCAGATGTCTTATTTATTTCTTTCAAGACTAGCAGTAACAAAATAATGCTGTAATCTGACGCGCGGTGATTGCAGCGAGAATTGTTCACAAGCCCTGTGAAGTATGACTAGGTCTGAAACCCGTGTGTAATTTGAAGTAAACCGTTCAAATTTTTTTTTAATTCTGGGAGGAATTATGCTGTTTTGAGCGAGTTCACATACAAAACAATTCGAGCTCATTGAATATGCATGCCTGAGCCTGGTGCATGGCGTCCAGAGCAAAAAAAAGCCTATTTAATTGTACTGCCTATCAACACAAAAATGGAAAATCAGTGTTCCTTTTTTTTCCTGCATTACGGCGGCCGACCAACTTTAAATTTTAGTATTAAATTTTAAGAACGTGCTTGGCAGACAGTATGAATTAATTTGACGTGCCGACCGTGGGAAATACGTACTTCGTCACGCAATCGACTCTTTTTATCAACGCAAAAGTATAATACACACCATTCTTTTTCTCTTTCCTCTGTGTATAGCACTTGACTTCGAAGAAAAGATTGAGTCAACATTTTGGTAAAGCAAAGGCTGCTCTTGTTGAGCAGTACCAAAATAGAAGTCCAATCAATGACAGAGCGAGGGGTATCTGCGATTATCGTATTTCTAGTATAACGAGCGCTCTGATTGGTTCCCAACCGTGTTTACATGAGGCTATGTAACACGGAAAGTGTGCTATATTGCTCTGAGGTTGCGCAGTGGGCCAAGTTTTGGACTACTCGATTTTAGTGAAGTTCCCGATTCTTCATTTGACCTGGTTTACGAGAGAAACAAGAAATTATAAGCTTCCAGCAAAGAAACGGCAACGGCGATTGTGGCAGCTGAAGGAATGATTGATGAAAGATTATTTAGCGCTGGGCAGAAACAGTTCGCTAACACTCGAGTTTCTTTGAAATAACAGCGGAAAGGATAAGTCCACTGAATTGTTGAACTGAGCAACAGGTAACTTACAGTGAACATTGAAAACCGAACGATAATTTACAGAGCATTTGTGACAATCAGTTGTGATCTCGTTTGCTCGTGACCCACTGAATACAATTCACTGATGAATGCGGTACCTCTTTAATACACCACAAATGCGAATAAATACAGTAAGTGTCGGTTCATCAAAACTCAGTCCCATTCAGGAATACGTGTAAACAAAAAACATAAAGTAATTACAACGTACATACGTGATTACGGCACTGCAAAACATTCCCATCCGTTCAACTCAGTCGGGCGAAAAATTGACGTGATTTCTTAAAACACCTTGTGAAAGGTCATTTACTTGTACCACACCAAAATCAGTTCTGGACGAGACCTCGGACAAGTGGAGCAGAAAGTAATCATAGCAAAGTAGCTTCCCAAACGTTGCGTTTACATTTAGTGCCGTTCACATCGCTCACTTCAGTCGGCACGGTAAATTAGCTTCACTAGCTGCTCGGCCGGTTTAAGGGCCTCTTCATATGAGCCCGGTTGACCGGGCTGGCTTGATCAACCGGCCAGCCCGGTTGTGTGTTTATATGGGAAATTTCAGCTCGGGTAACCGAGATAGAGTGTCTATAAAGCAAAAAATCTTACAAAAATATAATTTTCTATTGCCTGAAGACATTTTTATCATTAAATTGGCTGATTTGAATTGATTTCATATATTTTTTCGTATGATAGTGTACGTTACGCGAAAAAACGCGTCACGTATTCCACCCTCAGTGTCAGCCCCACCAGACGTTGGTTAATCTTTAAACATTGTCAAAAAGATGTGGATCCACGAGGCGCTTCGCTGACACCTCATTGGCCAAAAAGTGACGTTTCTTTTTTTGTTCTCAATACACAATCTAAAGATACAAGGTTGAATTATCAACAACTAATCTCTCTGTCAGTTTTAAGAAGCAGCAGCTCAATATGCAGAAGTAAGTGAGGTTCCCCGGCCATTGCTACGAAAAAGTCAGTATTTGAGGGGTAGCCACTAGCAATTTTGCGCGGGCCTATAAATGTCCAACATTTCTCCTGATAAAACGCGAACCCTTAGGATTCATGAGTGTTCCACATTTTACGGTTTCTGCTGCTGAAACATTGACACAAGTGATAACCCGATCGCCCTATCAAAAATAGGTCTTTTAGAGACGCCTTGCGCAAAGCTTTTGGTGTAAATTGGTCTAAATAGTGGACATTATTTAAGCAGATGAGCATCGAGAATTAGTTCAGCACTGTTAGCAGTAGAAAATCATTTTGACGGAAATGACTGTGTCGAGCTGTTGCTGAAAGGATTCTCAACCCTTGTTTTTAAGGTCGGCGTCTCATGAAAGTGAGAAGCACGACCTTATTGCGGGCACGACACCGTCAGTCATTCCGTCCGTCAGTCAGTCATCTGTGTCAACAATAGACTTCGAAATTCGGAAGTTTATTCCAAGTTTGAGCACGATTACGCACTATGAAATACATTTCAAGAGATCGATTAACTTTAAAGGCACGGAATTTTACGGCCTTTGAATCACATCTTTTGGTGAAAGTATGAATGCGGAAGACGCTCCAAAGGTTTATACTTGCTCTTGGCCGATACCTCGAGTGTTTCAAGCATCGCCCGATTTTCCTGATAAACTCTGTAAAAAACATTTCGTACTGGCGTAACGGTACGGACTTTATATCGATCGTGCAGTTACCATTTTGTGTCAATGTTTCGGTCGGTTGACCGTACACAGGAACCCGGCATTCATCTCTATCGACACTCATTGTGCAGTGGACGCGTGCGATTTAGTTGTTTACATTCCTCAGTTTAAATTTGCGTGGATAACTTACCGCAAGACTTGAAGTATATTGTGTATGCCGAAGCCCTTGAACGAAAGGTTACTTTGGTGTTCTTCGTTGATAATGAGTAACACTTATTAAGAATTCGCTCGAACGAACTATGCAAGAAAACAACACATTCTTGTACGTGTGTACGTATTCAGTCATCCGGTTAATATTTATCTGTTTCATTGGATTACCGAGACCGTAAAAATGTGAACCTTCTATAACAGGTCATTCATGTGACTATAATAAACTTCATTCTTGAGAAAGAATTTTGTATTCGTCGTCATTTGAAATTCGAGTTAATGATTACCCGTGAATATGTGTACCGCTTGGAAGGAAGTTACGCCACTTAAAATAATTTGAATGCCGGTAAAGCGGGTATGGTTTGTGCACTTTAGAATATATCCTGCCAATGTTCGCTTTGAGTTGAGAGGATTAGGCCACTTTGAGGTTTAAAGAGCAATTATTTGACTCTGTGAGCTGAGGAGCCGATTGCCTCGTTAAATATGCACGTTACGCTTGATTGAGTGCAAGCGTGTTGGGTTCCCTGTACTGTGGTGGTAAAGCGTGACGTCGTTATTTTGCAAAATTTCCCATTCAAATCTCTAAACATATACAGCTGCTGCACAAACGTGTGTAAAGTTTCAAATCGCTAGCCCTACTGACAGCAACCAGATAGCTCCATACTGAACTCTCTTATTTAGCATCAGTTCTAAATCAAAGGAACCAACACAAAATAAGAGGGTTTAGTATTGAGCAGTTTGAACCTCAGTAGCCCACACCTTAGCTGTTAATGCGCTAAAGAGCTAATTTTTTGTGTGAACTTTTTTTAGACAGGGCATTCCACAGAATTGTCTAAAATCCATATTCGGATATTTTTTGTGACATCACTTTACCACTGTTCACCCAAGGCAATCCCTAATTTAGAAGACACAAGCCTGTTGTACGAACTAGACCACAACCAAAGTCTGCCAATCAAAAAGAGAGCCGACCTTACAGCGGCATTGCTGCTTTGGTTTATTATTTTGTTATTTTGATTGATATATGATGTTAAAATATTATATATACTCAGTAAACTTTAGGAAGCTCGGCTGTTTTCTAACGACAACATATTCTAAAGACCTGCACAACCCAAAATACGTAAACTATGATTAAAAACTCTATCATATGGATATATATAAATGCACCGTCCCGCCCTGTACAACTGAAGAAAAATGATTGGAGGGCCGTATTAGCAAGTCCCTATACGAAAACAGCGTATCGCATACTAATAAGCTGATAGGTTAATTTATTTGCAAAAGCTAAGAAACTCTATATAATTTATAAAAAAAAAATTATACATTCCTGGCGTAAACCGGCCTCTGTCAGTGTATAAGTTTGCTTCAAAATTTAAGCGATATCGCTTAGCTATGACATGGTCTCCTCTTACAATACCGTTTCTCTTTCACAAGACAAGATATCAATGGCCTGTATTTTTGTTTCTTCATCTTCTTCCTCTGGGATCCCGTTCATGATCTTCTGGCCGATGTACGAGATGGCGCCAAAAAACACGAAACCGCTGATCACAATACTGATGGACACAATAATGAGGACGGTAGTCTGCGGCACCAGAACAAAACCGCTGATCAAGGCCGTGCTGTCCGTCACGTAAACCAGAGCCGCAAGCAGTTGTCGATGAAAATGGCTTCCGATAACTGAACCCAGAGGGGCACCGAGGACCACGATAGGGACACACACGGCCATGAACTCGTACACCTCCGTGCTCACACCTCCCTGTATTACCTGTAGATTCAGAAGAACAAGAAGATTGCGCAGCTGTGTAAAATGTGTATCTATTTTCCATCTGTTTGAACATCAACTCCCGGGTCTTACTGACATTTATAGGGTAGTCATGACAGTTCAATCTCAACAATGTCATCTACTCTCTCACTCTCTCGAGTCAGTTTATGACACAACTTCACATTTTCGAGTGTAAATAAAAGACCAAAACGAGTGCAAATATGGGAGCGTATTGCACTTGTCAGGAACCAGATCAACTGGTTAATTAGCTTACGTGATCAATTTTCGCAATCAAAGTTTACGAACGCGTCATTTTTTGTTCCATTTTACGCGCGGCGAGAACGTTTGCTTCGTCTGTCGTATAATAAACAGTTTATTACACGAAAAGTCGTGCAAAACGGCTGTATTTTTATTCCTCAATTTTATTTTTTCTCGCCCGAAGCAGGCTCGAAAAAATAAAACCAACTCGTGCAAATACTCCGGCCCGCCGTACTGCACTGGCTTCCCGTGTAATAACCTCTTTGTAACACGTGTTTTTTCCGCCGATCTATCTGCTCGTTTTAGTATCTCTATCTTACTTTGTCGCCCCAAGTGTACAATAACTTCTATAAACAGCTTGGGTCATGCTAATAAAAAATTAATGTGACAAATGAAAAATATCTTGCAAACATTGCTTCCTCTCTCTATCTATCATTTAAGATTCCATATAGTGACTTCACACATACAAACACTGTGTGCACCCTTACACTCAACGGAAACTTCAGATTTGTTAAAACAATGACATGTAAATGCGGCATTTGATAGATCTGTGGCCGTATTACAATATATACAGAAACTAAACTGAAGAATAGTGTTATCCTGATTTCAATATACAACGTTCAATTGTTAAAATACTAATTTGCATTTAAATGTAACTTCAAGAACAGGGCTTTTTATCGCGTACATTAGAAATAAATATGACTATACACTACAGTGAAAGGCCCATCTAGATTATGTCTGTAAACTTACCACACGCCAGTAAAAACCGACGACGGTGTTTCCCGCCATAAGAACAACGGAAGTCGGTGTGGCCGTCTTTTCAGTGACGCGGAAAAGTAAGGTGAGGATACTGAAGCTACAGATGTCCAGCCCACTTCCCGAAACGGAAGTAAAAATACCTCCAGCAAAACCTGTGATGACATAAAACAATTGTAGTTTAACTTATAACAAATCTTATTAGTCTAATCATAGGGCTTTTGTTTTAGCACATGCGCGTTGTGAGTCGGCCTTACTCACATTCTGGATAAGATAAATGTGGTATGTCTCGCAAAAGGACTCCGTCTCACTGTCTCTCACATGTTACATCGCCGCTTTCAAGCCCCATTTTTCTTGTACGTTGCTTGTGTTGCGGAAAATATACTGTTGTAAATAACTTATAGTGAAACGGATAATAATGTGACTGAAGACAGACAGACCTGTGACAGTCAGCACGACACATTTCCATGCCTTTAAATCGGGGATGGTCTTGAACGTCCTCCGCTTGTGGTACCGGTTCAGGAGAAACAGAGCAAACGCGAACGAGAACCAAACACAAACGAACCCCATCTTCTTCTGAGGTGGCGTTAATTGCGGGTCAATCCACTCGAGGCCAAAAACAATGCCCAGGACCCCTCCCAAGGAAGAAAATAAGACGGAATGCCATTCTATTTGTACGCGCATCCAGAAAATGGTGAAGGCCGCTGCAATCATACCGCAGGACTGAATTCCCAGAGAGAAGTCACGTGCCACGGACGGAGGAATAGAAAAGGCCAAGGTCATGATGGGAAAAGCCACGGACCCTCCACCCTCGCTCGTCATTCCTATAAAACTGTTTATCTTAGCTTTGTCATTATAGCGCCTGAAAATTATTTTAGTAGTAGTAGTACATCGCCAGAAATTCCAGACATTTTGCGTCCACGATTGCTTCCGGTCTTTCCCAGCGGCGTGCGGTATGAGCATGCGCCATTCACACATTCAACACTGTTACGTACTTTGCCTCAGTGGGGTGGGGGAGGGATGGGTTTCTCCGGTTCAAAAAGAGACTGCTACGTTTAGGAGACGTGCCGCTGAACGACCTAGTTGAAATTAGCTTTCGTTTGGTACAATTTTCATGCGATTTGGAGCTTCCCAGCCCAAAATATCAACATCCGAAGTCAGCGTATTTCACGGGAGGTATTCGCCATGGCTGGCTGTGAACTGCAAATTCAAACACAAAAAGTACACATCGAATTTGCTCCAGGGGACTGACTGAGGCTTCAAAGGAGATGTTCAATCCTTCGACAATCAGGTACGGGGTAGACATTTTGCGTTGTACCCAAGGTTCTTGTATTAAATGCAGCTTAAAAAGTGACAGTAGCCGGTTTTGAGCGTATTCTGCTATCAATCCCTTCTTACGTCGGCCGAAATTTTAAATTCAAAAAAGTACACATCGAATTTTATCGGAGATAAATATTTTTTGTACTGTTGTGTTTAGGAAGCTTTCCTCTTCCGAATGCTGCCCAGACATTTTTACGAACGTGCTTCAGTTAAGCGAAAAGCACAATTTATTATCAGATCCCATACATTTCTTTGTTATTTCTTGAGCGGCTGTCAGCGTGAAACCTGATGCCTCTTCCGAGATGGCGCAACCGGATGTCTGAAATTTCTGGCGATGAGTAGTAGTAGTAGTAGTAGTAGTAGTAGTAGTAGTAGAGTGATTTCAATAAACCCGTGAAACAGTTTTTATTAGTGAGGGTGTACTAGTATCTAGTAGAGAGTCTTTGTCTATATCTTTGATTCGAAACAAAATGTCGCGATATTGGGAAATTGAATATCCGAAGTGCCGCGATCCGACAGCTAGCAAGTGTTAATGTCCGCGTCGATACAAATATATTGAAGGCATATCTACGGAATGTCACTAAAAACATGCGAGTCGACGTCAACTCAAGGCAATTTTTTGTCCTTTCACCGACCAAATGCCAGTAGTGCATGCAGGCTCATTAGTCATCGCCAGAAATTCCGGACATTTTGCGTCCACGATTGCTTCCGGTCTTTCCCAGCGGCGTGCGGTATGAGCATGCGCCATTCACACATTCAACATTGTTACGTACTTTGCCTCAGTGGGGTGGGGGAGGGATGGGTTTCTCCGGTTCAAAAAGAGACTGCTACGTTTAGGAGACGTGCCGCTGAACGACCTAGTTGAAATTAGCTTTTGTTTGGTACAATTTTCATGCGATTTGGAGCTTCCCAGCCCAAAATATCAACATCCGAAGTCAGCGTATTTCACGGGAGGTATTCGCCATGGCTGGCTTTGAACTGCAAATTCAAACACAAAAAGTACACATCGAATTTGCTCCAGGCGACTGACTGAGGCTTTACAGGAGATGTTCAATCCTTCGACAATCAGGTACGGGGTAGACATTTTGCGTTGTACCCAAGGTTCTTGTATTAAATGCAGCTTAAAAAGTGACAGTAGCCGGTTTTGAGCGTATTCTGCTATCAATCCCTTCTTACGTCGGCCGAAATTTTAAATTCAAAAAAGTACACATCGAATTTTACTGGAGATAAATATTTTTTGTACTGTTGTGTTTAGGAAGCTTTCCTCTTCCGAATGCTGCCCAGACATTTTTACGAACGTGCTTCAGTTAAGCGAAAAGCGCAATTTATTATCAGATCCCATACATTTCTTTGTTATTTCTTGAGCGGCTGTCAGCGTGAAACCTGATGCCTCTTCCGAGATGGCGCAACCGGATGTCTGAAATTTCTGGCGATGTTTGCAAATTACGCGGAAAATGACAATTCTAGGCTCCTCTCGCACAGCTCAACACGCCAATCAAGTGCCCACATTGTTTCCTAACATTAGATGGGCAAGAGTCTAGTTTACTGTGAGTTTTGTGTAGGGGTTTTAAGAAGAATTTTCGGTGGCAAATAAACATAGTCCATTGCCGTATAGTCTGACATCTACTTGGAGTGTGTATGTGTCTCTAATAGTCTCTAATAGTGTAGTATCTGTTTCACGGGTTTATTGAAATCACTCTAGTAGTAGTAGTAGTAGTAGTAGTAGTAGTGTAATAGTAGTAGTAGTAGTAGTAATAGTAGTGTTATTCAGTATGGTACCTGCTACTATTGACCCAAACATCATGGTGATAGACATGAAGTACTTGTCAGGAAAGTATTGCCAGAAGTTGTGCTTGAACGCACAGCTCCACCAAATCACGTGGAAGAATACGAAAGGGATTGCAAGACCCATAAGTCTTCGGTGCTGTACCAACATTTTCTTATGCCACGGAGCATGGCGAGTGAGTTCCTCCAATGCTTTAGTCTGAGTTGCACTCAGCGCTTGGCCTGTTGTTTTAAGGGAGTTAAATTACTGTTAGTGCTTTAAAAAAAAGAAAAAAAATCAGTCCAGGAAAATAAAGTAAAATTTTTAAAATTGTGTTTAAGTTTAAGTTTTAATCCTAAGGAAAAACAAAGCAATTATATATATAAATTATTTACCCTCAAGAAAGTACTTTAGAAACCAGTCCTTCATTGACCTCTTCGGCTTCTCTTGTTTTACACTGTTATTTTGGCTTCCATCGGGTAGAAGTAGCTATACATGGAAAGAGTAGAGTCAAAGAAATAATAATGTCTCGCCCCATTCTTCTCGCGCTATTGTACGATCTTAGAGGGAAAGGACTACTTCTAGTCGACAGAACTGAATAACGCATTGCGCATGTCATCAAACAGTAATTTCACTTTTAAATATTTACTTACTTCAGTTTGATGCTGATCGTTCTCCATTGGAGAGGGACGTGGTGCCTGAGTTTCTTCCTGCATTTTAATCTGCTTCTTTCTAAAAAAGAATTCCGAGCAATAAAAGAAATGGAGTAGAGTTCCCTGGAGTGCTCACGTATAACGGTGTTTTTAATAGGGTTTTGCCTATACATAAACGTATTCGACCAAGAAATAAATGACTCATGTGTATACACATTGCTGTAGTGTACTCAGAGACTGATAACGAGTGAGCGTTGGTGCATCCGTGAAATTGTAGAATCCAAGATGGCAGAATAGACGTATTACTGTGCAGTTCAATCTGAATCCATCCTAAGCATCTAAGCACAAAAGAAATATAACAACTGAGGTAATGTTTATTAATTAAAACTCGTATAACTGATTTGTCCAAATATTTAGTTTGAATTCGAAGATTAGTTTCAATCATTAGCCGCAAACTAAAAACTCAGATCCGGATTGACGTCAAATCCCGGGCATCAGCCAGAAATTCATAAGCCCGGAGAGGGACCGTTAGCTGTTTATGTAACTGAGCCCATAGGGAGTTTCACACGAGAAACTGGCCGTTATCCATATCGAATAACAAATCAGTATAAGGGATAATTGATGATTAGATTTATATCACCACGCGGGAACTACTACTCGATAAAGGGTCTCTGATTAAATTTGTTACATTTTTTGGCTTTGCTTTACTGTTTTTCACTGACAATATCCCATGCAGAAAAGGAACAGTAAACACGTATTCGTTCCCACTTAAACCACTTTTTTTACATTGGTATTGGCAGTCACAGTTGATTTGTTGTCAAGTAGTGTCCCTTTGCTTCCAGCTGTCCGTTAATTCTTACCCAAATTTGGCAAATATAACGTGCCGCAGCATAGCTTTCACGAGAATCGATAAGTGCGAAGAATTTCTCTTCTACCGACCGTTGGGTGGGAAATCGTGTAAATACATTATTGACGTCGCTTCCGTTGGTCAGCATTTGTCGCCATGGCTATCTAACTTCTCATGGTTCGAGGTAAAATTTCACATCATCAGTGTGCAAGCCTCGTTTTTCTTGTCCACAACTTATGTTATAGAAAATGCATTGAACTAACTTATAGTTGAGTATTGAGTCCAAGTATTGAGTTTCTGGGCTAAGGCTTGAGATTTTACGAGCGTTAAATTTTACTGAAAAATCTGCACTTGAATCCACACGGTTTTGTTCAATAACCGCTGTCTCAAAGCAAGGTGACCACACGACCGGAAAACGTATTTCCGCGGTGTCGTTGGGAGGGGACGTTAAGCAGTTAACCTTCACAAACCCATTATTGGGGAAAGACCTCACAGGCTTCTCGAAAAGAGCAGGGGAGTTTCCCCGGTGCTGTGGTCTGACCTATAAGCTCATATGACAGGGGAAGTGAGCGTCAATTTATACATAGTTCATTGTTGACATAATTAATAATACTGAGTCATTACACTGATCGGATTATCTGAACTGGCAGACAACTAGTTAAAAAGCATAAAATTAATATAATCATATCATAAAGTACGTATGGTCGGACATGTCGGCCGTCAGTAAATAATTTAGGCGTATTTATGTTGGCCGTATTCAAGAAAAGAAGCGAGAGATTTAGAAATCGTAAAATACAAGTGGCAACCGGCAACCGGGCGTCTTGGATACAGTTTACGGTGTACTGCATATTAAGTATAAGGAGCAACTGCAGAATACACCACCACATTAAAATCATTACTGGAAAAAGGCTGGCAACGTGGTACGCGGTATGCAGTGTAAAATTGTTCAAAAAACGAGGTCAATTGCATGCATAACTGACCAACCCGTATACCGCGTCCGCGTAGCCGAAAAATTGCATGTGCCAGTCTGTCGTGTTATTGCTTTTTGCTCGCGGGGGCCTGGGGCCCACGAGAGCTTAAAAATGGAGATTTTTATTTATTTTTTTTTCCTTTTTGTGGGTCGAGGATCAGCACACGGTGATTGGTTCATATTATCACGTGCTGGGCGATGACGTAATTGACTTCGCTAAACAACTCGAGATGTGGCCAGTGAATTGCTCGTTACTTGTGTGTAAAAGTTAACTGCATCCCATCCAAACTCAACACCATTTGGCTCTGTGGAATAGGCACGGATAAACTGGATTTTCGGGAACGATTTTGGCTCGCGTTCACCGCGGAAGCTTTGAGAATAGCCGTAAACAAATATTTGATGGTACCGCTGTCGCCGATAAATATTTAGTCCCGACGAAACTTTCTGTGGCGACACGAAATACTTTTGGGAAAATAACAGGGCGAAAGCAGAAACCAAAGCTACGGTGAGCTTTAGCCGTAAAACAATGACGCTTTATGCTTTACTCTGTACATGACATCTGTTGCCTCATAAAATTCTTCTGCGTATCGTACATTGCCTGTTGAAGTGTTTCTTTCATTCGATCATGTAGTCTTTGTTTCGCAATGGTCAGTGAATACCAGAAATGAAAAATACACCGAAATAATTCTGAGGATTGAGTTTGCAGTCACAAATGGACTGAACACACTGTGAACAAAAGCGCAATAATATTGTAAACATCTCTCGTGTGACATTCCTCGCTTTCAATTTTATATTTGTTACAGAGCACGAATACTCGAAAGCCTGATAGAAAGAAACGTATTGAGTTAATAAAAGAAAACATATAAGTAGTGAAGCGAAAAAGTAAACTGCATCCCATTCAAATTCAACGCCATTTGGCTCTGTGGAATAGGCATGGATAAACTGGATTTTAGGAAAAGATTTTGGCTCGCGTTCACCGCACAAGCTTTGAGAATAGCCGTAAACAAATGTTTGATGGTACTTCTGGGGTATTGCAAATATCTCTGTCGCCGATAAGTATTTAGTCCCGACGAAACTTTCTGTGGCGACACGAAATACTTTTGGGAAGATAACAGGGCGAAAACAGAAACCAAAGCTACGGTGAGCTTTAGCCGTAAAACAATGACGCTTTATGCCTTACTCTGTACATGACATCTGTTGCCTCATAAAATTCTTCTGCGTATCGTACATTGCCTGTTGAAGTGTTTCTTTCATTCGATCATGTAGTCTTTGTTTCGCAATGTTCATTAAATACCAGAAATGAAAAATACACCGAAATAATTCTGAGGATTGAGTTTGCAGTCACAAATGGACTGAACACACTGTGAACAAAACCGCAATAATATTGTAAACATCTCTCGTGTGACATTCCTCGCTTTCAATTTTATATTTGTTACAGAGCACGAATACTCGAAAGCCTGATAGAAGAAACGTATTGAGTTAAGAAAAGAAAACACATAAGTAGTGAAGCGAAGGCTGGATTAATCGTGGCCTCTGATTAGAAATATGAGTCAAGGTCAAACTGTCAAAATCGATTGTGCATAAAAAGATATGTCACGCATTCTCAAGATGCAGGGTCGCTCAACCTTTAAGAAGCAAGTGTATGAGTGTTGTAATAATAATTTTTAGTTTAATCAAGGTGTCAAAAGAGCAAGGTGTCAAAAGCCAAGTTCTCTATACTGTGTGATATTTTTATGGTGAGAAATTGGAAGTCTCTCTTGGGAGTTCCGCTCTTGTCCCCTACTATCCATTTTATATTCTGGTCTCGACCCAACTCACGCCGCGAGCTCACTGGCAAGGCCAGTCTAGTTCTTAAGAAATCCGGACGTGAATTCCTCAGTCAATTGAACAGCCGAGTCGCGACAGTGCTTAACTTGGTTAGACATGCAGGTCAGCACGGGGTGGCAAAATAACCCATTGAGCGGCTGAGCTAATGTGTGATCTTGCAGCATCAAACCTTTCAAAATAATGAGACGTACTCTCAAAAGTTCGAGTTGTTAACTTTGTTGTTGTGCAAGTTTGCACTCTTTGTACTTTTTACATTGGAAAATCAGGAAACAAGCCGGCAAACGAACGGGTCAAAGTATAACCTCATCATACTGTTCATAACATCACGTCTCTCATATAAAGTTACCACTCGAGTGTTAGATATGACAGTGCATTGCATGTTTGCAGCCTAACACTAATCAGTTCCTTCTCTCAGAGGAGGTCTTTAAATTATTATAATCTGACTTTGTAAAGGAAGAACAGAATAAGGTGAACCACGTGAAGACGAACGCAAAACTCCAAACCAATAACTGTCACAGTTGCATAAAATTCCAAAAGACGACAGCGGTACTCGTTGAAATTACATCTTTAGTTTTCTTTAACTACCCAATTGTGCCAAATTTTAGTTATTTTCCCGACTGTAACTGCCGATGCCTCTGGTACTTAGCAGTTTATTCGTGACTACTCAAACGAGTCAAAATTGATCCCATTCACGAAAAATGTATATGAGACTGATATTTCACTTAGTTATAAAACGTTATATGATTATATTTCTGTAAGATAACTAAAGGATGACCAGTTTTCATTCATGGAAAAATGAGAAAACAAATATGCACCAGAAGAAAAAATAGAACAATCCCGAACTATTTGTACGTTCCGGAATCTCATGCGGTGCTCTTACTTCAAAAAATTGAATTAAGCTAGTGGCGGCATTCGTATCAGGTATAAGTTCTACAAAAATGATAACCAAACCGTAAGTAGCTATAGCTCATATTTGTCTGGAGTCATCGAGAAAAAAAGAAGGAAAAAAAAAAAACAAAGTGAGCACAGTCTTCGTATTAGTGGTCCGTCATATTTGGACCAAGTTCCCACAAAATATCATTGGCTCCATCCTGAAAACCTGAGAACTTGGCGCAAAAAAGTAGGTGACGTCACAGTATTGGCAACGTTTTCAACCCATCCTAGGAAAAATATCCTGAGGGCAGCAGCTCATTAAATTGACATGAATTAATAGCATATTCTACAATTTACCAAGAGAGTTTATACTGGCTGCTGATTTGTGGGGTCTAACACGCACTGGTGGCGCGTCCAGCTGCTTGGAGTCGAGAAATTTTGCAGGCGCACCCATTGAACCGCGTTTATATCGAAGCAATGTGGTTCTTAAGAGCTCTTACTGATGAGCTGTAAATATCTTAGCTACCGTACAATTCAGTCTAAAAACAGACGCAATATATCTTCAAAAATGTAATGAGCTGAATTGGTTATTACCTGCGTAACAGTGAAATTACTTCCGCTGGACAACAGTTGTACCTCAGTTGTACCTCAGTTGTACCTCATATTGAGCTGAATTCAGTTCAATTTTTATCTTAGTTTCGGTCTCTTGTTATCAAACAATATAGATAATTAGCATTTGAAGACTTGCTTTTCCATAAAGACATGACTGCTACTAATATTCAATCTCTGTTTTCTTCAGGAACGATAGATCTCGCAAAATTATCTTAGGTTCGTCCTCCCGGCTTGAAAGTTGGGGATCCTCATGACTCGAAACTGAGCAGCCATGGTTTGAAAGCCTGACGTTGTTTAAACTTCAGTTACGTTGCTAGTGGATATGGAGTTTACATTTCAAAATGACGCGATGTGCTGTCGAATTTGTCAAAAATGTCATGTGAACTTCTAATATAGGACGGCATTTAGCGTTCAATACTTGCAATTAACATTGTTTTCTTATATATTTTTTTATATTCATTATAAAAATGTAAATGTTTATGGCCCCTTTCTAACGTTTGTATAGTCAGTTATATATAGTCCGTTATGTATTGTATGTATTGTTCTTTTGTAACGTTTGAAATTTAAATAATTGCGAACACTAAAGTTGGAAAAAATTACAGTGTTCAGTTGCTGGACACCTTTACGTTCTTTTTTATCATTCTAATTTTGAAAAGCAAAACTCCTTGAAAAATGCTGTTACCTATAATAATATGGCGGACTGATTTGTTTTTTTTTTTAATTAAAATGACGATAGGGCAAGCCAATGATTTGAGAAATTTTGTAACTAGACTAAGAAACTCCGTATAGATATTTGAAAGTGCGCATTTGGCAGCTATACAGACGTGCTTGCAACGAAAACACTTTGCACTTCAGAATCAACAGCAGTTTCTCAAAAATATTGGCTTCTTCTGTAAGCGTGAGAACGCCTTCGCAACTCCCAACTTTGTTCCCAGGCTCTTTCATCTTGGCTCCCTCTCTGCGCAACTCCAAGCTAAGAGCTACGCGCGTGAAATTTTTGCAGATCAGCCCTCGACCACGTTCTCGAGCAATTTCTGGGCACAGAAATATCCATAGTAATGGGAAAAAAATCATTTTTATCATGGTCTCTCAGAAGCACCGTCTCTATTTAATTTAAAACCCGATCGGTCTAGTCATTTTCCGGCTTTTAATCTGTTGAACTGCAGCACTTTGGTGATCATCCTCTTGTCCTACTTAAAGTATCTAGAGCGTCAACCCTTCAAGCAATGACATAGTGCTGCTGATGAAGTTTTAAAATACCTTGAACATAGCACTTCTCAGCAGGTGCTATTCGAAAATATTGTTAGCTTTGCTGCGCCAACATCTTTTAGTGTGGAATATTCTGTCTGAGACATTTCCTCCAATCCATTGTTGTGGCATTATATAACTTTTTAGATCAACGGCACTGATATTGATGCTTCAGTTGTAATTACACAATTTTAAAGATTATCCTCTCAAATCTTTCCAAAAACGGACGGTCTCTCAGAAGCCAAGCCATGAAGAGCGTTGGCAGTTACTGCTGAAAACAGTTTAGTATGTCTACTCTGGTCTGCTTAACTTCATGACTATTACGCGCGCCCCAACTAACTTTTAAACTTTTGTGTATTGCAGTAAGTTAATCTACCTCTGAGGCACATGCATTAGTTCCTCGTTGCATCTCGTGCCACAATACATGGGCTCGTCTAACAAAGTAGAAACCTTCACATTTAGGTCACTCATGTGCCATTTGTAAGCTATATGTAACTGATCATCTGTCTGAACTTTGGCTTGGTGTTGTATTTTTCTAATACCGACACGTTCAGAACATAGCTGCAACATACCGCCTGTTGTGGAAGTCTCCAGATTCCGCGTAGTGACAAGTGACGCGAATAATGCAGTATTATATTTTTAATGCATATTAATGTGCGTCCAGGTCAATTTATTACGTGCAGACATTATTTATGCTTTGTCGTCCTGTTTTTCAACCCGTTCGCTGTCAAAAGTGTGACCACTCAAAAGCTCTCGATGAATGCATTATTATTTGTGTTGCGTGTGCGAACGGAGTAAAACCTGACAGCCAAAAACCGGGTTGAAATATCTAATTTAAGATGCAGTGTTTTATTCATAATTATTTTGGGCGGTTGCCTGTTCAAGCTAAACTAGGTGCTGAGTTGGACTTGTCATCATGGCCCCTGAATTTGATTCATGCCTTTTGATAAGCCGTATTTAGTCTTGCATGGTGTGATATTCTTACATTGTTCATATTATTCTTGTATTGTAAGTCACAGTTCAAAAGGAACGAGAAGGAAGAGGAAAAAGCCAGAAAAGAAAAAACAAACTAAGTATTAAAGCAAATAGGAATATCGTGATGATATAAGATACAGAGGGTATATAGGGAGTTGAAATATAAGTTGAACAGACATCTCATTTCGACTTTCTTGATAATGATAAGTAAATTTCAAGTGCTTGTCTGATTTGCATGCATACCCCATTGTGTTTTCCGTTTATAAAACTTATGGTGTCAAAATCCTCAATTATGAATAAAAACCTCAGTAAACGGAGGATTGTTTCTTGGCTGAGATGCGTTACTCTTAAAAACCCTTCACTGTAAAACGTAACTGACTTCTACCCTGAGCTGTTCGACTTTCGTGATAGAAAAATGCACAAGAGGATCAAACCGTTTTCAATATACTACTCGTTTTTGCAACGAAGGAAAGGCTTCACATATGATCCGCTTAGCGCAAGCTGGGAGCTTATTTCAAAATACTTTGATTTTCACAACTTTCTTAACTATAATATTCGCACAGCGGCATGTTACTTTGTATATCGTGAAGCGCGCCATTAACCAAAATATAGAGATAAAATATACTCATACCTAATGTGCCGATCGGTATACCTCCTAACAAGTTACTTTTCTGCCCAAGATGGAGTCAGAAGGAAAGGAACACTGTGTATCCACAACAGGCTCCTAAGTTGCTCACTACTGGGTCTCAATCACGAACGGGTTTTCGTGAACACTTCAAATATGGGAAAAGTATGCGCCAATTTGGACGCAAAAGAATCTCAAGTTACAAGCACGTAATATATTGAATGCTGACATTTCAACGGCTGAGCAACTTGGCAGCTGTCTAGCTTACGAAACTCCCCTTAGTATTGAGTACGGGAAGTGCCGGCATCCTTTCAGGTCACATACCGTCTGACACCGTCAAAAGCAAAGGGCAAGCACTACCGCAGCATGTCATTACCCCGGAGTGCCACACAGCAAGTACAATTCTTAAAGGAAATATAGTATTAAGTAATCTGACTGTTTCGCACCCACTCAATAAGTCTGAAAAACAGCTGAGTCACTCGGTGAAGTATTCCCGTCACTGTGCACTCCCAAGTTTACTTCTTAATTATCGAAGTTCCACAATCAAATTCTGGTTGCCTCCCAACCGCTGTAAAACGAGTACGGGAGTTGAGCCGAGAATTCACTTTCGTAAGTTGACGTTTGCGATACAAGTACGACTGTCGTCATACAATTAGGGACTTTAAGATCCGACGAGGCGACAGCTGTAAGACGCCGCCGGAAATAAATTGTCGGCCTTAGTCATTGCACATGCGTGCTCTAACTTGTGCCGCGTCATGCTCACGTCCAGAACGCGAAAGTCGGGTGTTTGACGTCCTGTTAAGAACGCGGTAAGTAATCCATATTTCTTCAATTATCTGGTCGAAGCAATTGATAAAAATAAAAAATAAACTAGGATAATAGAAGTAATAGAAGTGAAATGCTGCCATTTGTTAAGATAAGTGCTAAATATGAAAAGATTTTCATTTCATTTCAACAAGTTACTACATTCAATAACCCTTTCACTCCCAAGAGTGATTAACTTCAATTTTCTCCTTTAGTTTCTTAGCAGAAATATATCATACAAGCAGCAGAACTTGGCTTTTAATAACTTGCTCAGATTAAACATGATTGAATTATCAACTCTCGCTACATAAGGTTGGTAAAATCTGCATTTTGAACTTGGGAGTGAAAGGGTTAATAAGTAACAGGAACAGTGGAAAATAACAAAGTGTCGACTTTGCATGTGTCGGTATTCTATAGTTGTCCCTTAAAATTAATAAGTGGCCGGGTATTCTATAGTTGCTCCAAAGAGGTTATTACACGGGAAGGAGTGCAATGCGGCGGCGTATTTTTACGATTCGGTTTTATATTTTCGAGCCTGCTTCAGGCGTTCTTGGCGCGCGCAAAATGGATAAAAACATGTACACATTTCCATCGATCGGCTCTGAGTAGGCTCAAAAGCCACCGAGTACAATGACTTGGTTTGATTGTTTTGAGTTTCCCTGGGTCTACGGGCTGTACGGACATGAAAACTGCGTAATTTTCCCACGACATTCCTTTGCTTTGACAGGTAGGATCAGGTTTTGGTTTCAAGAAGTGTCAACAGCGTAAAATGTACACAAACCTCGTGGGCCTCGATAAATCGTTCCACACAAAATACATGTGTCCACACTGCTTTGAATTTTGCACAAGAAATGGATTGCCAGCAGTGAATGCCCGTGATTGACGCCTCGCAACATGTATTTAATCGTGAGTAACGCAACGCGGTATGACTCGACTAACAGCGAAGAAACGAGCGTTAACGACAAAAACAAATTGTTATCTCAAGTCAGAGTGCAGTTTATTTTTTTTTTTTACTCACATGGGTCACCAAATGTAAAGCCAAATGATGAAACAGATAAACATTGAGGGGCACATGCATTGACACGAAAGACATACCGTTTGTAGCCGGTACATCGCGAATGTAACGTGTTGTTGTTTGGCAGAGATCATCAGGAAGATCAGGCGATGTTTCACTTCTATACTCGATTCGTTACAACGAAGGAACACTCAAAAAGTCCTTGCTTCGACTTTCGAGTGACGTCGGAGAAAAACACTCTCACGGTCCCCTGAGCATTATGTCTACGTTCAATTGGCCATCAGTTGTCACATGACTGATCATCCAGACCGACATCCGTGAGTCGAGTCACAAACAGCAACGTCAGTTGTCACATGACTGATCATCCAGACCGACATCCATGAGTTGAGTCACAAAGCAGGATTAGTGTCGCTGCCTCCTATCGTCGGCAGCAAAAACTAAAAAAAAAAACGTTTGTATCTTTGTATGGCAACTACAACCATCATTGTGCTTTGAAGTATCTTGTTAGCTATGGGATCTTCAAGTCCCTCTTGTCGACCGATCGATGTACACGATGGTGTCGTCGTAAAGTACGGAAACTGGCTTTAAAGCGAGGCTCTTCTGAGAGGGTTTACCTTTGGAATTATGAAACTCTGGGAAACGCCTGACTCTCTTGTTTCATGTCTGGCAAATTTCGTGTCAGATAAGCCTTGCTTTGAATCCAAAATGGTGGCACCGTGCAATGTCAGTGAATTGGCACATCGTACACTCAGCTGATATAAGAAGACAAGAAGGTTTGCTGTAAATTTGGTACGCTTCATCGCGAACCATGAGAATTTCTGCAGAATCTTTGTAAATGTGATTTTGAACAGACGCTGAATTATTGTTGTTGGACGAGGGATTTTGATGGTGTGACAAAAACTTCAGTCGTTTGTAAATAATTGTTGATGGGTGGAGCTTAATTTAGGACTGCATGCATTCTTGCGGTAGAAGAGGTCATTCTCTCACTTGAATTGCTAGTCGAGTCTATTATGCCTAGCTGATTTTTGTTTCAATACCTGAATGAACCAAAGAAAACTATGCTGAAGCAAATGAAACGGAACCGCTGAGAATAACAGGGGTCTCTAATTTATAGATCTTACCCTTAGCTTAGTAACCAACAGAGTCATATGTGTCTGTGAGAACTAATTATGGAAGGAATAGAGCACGCATCCGGCAGAGTGTTGAGTTATCAGAAGCACGCGATAATTTGAAAGAACACTCGAGAGGTGTAAGAGAAGCACGACGTAGCAATTGCGGGCTTGGTTTTGGTTCTGGTTTTTCTTGTACTTCTAATTGGTCGCGGACATTATATTTCTCCTCGCCTCAGAGTGTTCTGTGATTGCTTTGGTTTTGGTTTTCAATCGACGGTCATCCGAAAAGTACTCTATATTTAAAATAATTATGATATTACGCGCGTTACAATTGACTGGTGCATTAAAAGAATACGAGGTGACATTTGCATTCGTCGAATTTGCTGTATTTGGATTATGTGAATGCACATGTACCTGACTATGTATATGTATGAGGGCGGAACGTTTAAACCAAGTACACCGAAATGTCGCATGACTTCAGATAAGGTCGCCGTACAAAGATACTATATATTTAACTTCTACCAAAACCAGAAGCCTCAAACCTAACCCTAAGCTGTTGGATTTAGCTATATTAAGCCTGTCTTGGGAGTAGGATTGAGAATAGGATTAGGGTTGAGGGTAAGCCTTGCGCGCCATTTCCAATTTCCGCTTGGAGATTTTAAGGTGGTTCCATAGGGTTTTCAGACATTTTCGCGTGGGCACCAAAATCACAATGAAATAAAAACCCGACTTTCGTAATTCTTTGTAGGAAATCTGAATTTAACAGGAAATTCTAAAAACTCGGAATAAAAACCGTTTACGATGTGTGCACAGTTCTTCGTGTCACGAAGAAACCAAACTTGCAAGCCTTTCAATCAAACTAAGTACGCGCCGGCTTTACTTGATCGCCGATCTTTATCACTTTACCTTCGACTGTATGTAACTCTATTGAATTAGTTTGAAAGTATTGTTTCTGCACATCCTGTCAGGCCAATAACTAAACAAGCAACACACGATGAAGAAGTTCTACAATTCAGATTTTATTCTGTTTGACTTTGAAATGAACAGCCGTGACAAACGCGGCTCGAACGGTCATTTCGGCAATCATCAGTTGCAATATGGACAAACCAGCACATTCGGCCTAGTCACAACACTGACAGCAATTCTTGGAAGTAAGAAAACTTAGACAGAAATTATTGGCGTTGTTACTATGAAGCTTTGCAAATCCTGCTAACCTGCAGAGTTTGATCCCGTGTCAGTCTGGCATATTATCTCAGGTGAGCAGTCGCAAAACCAAATATTCACGAACTGTACTGAATAAGTATGAATGAACTTGATGGGACACAACTGCCAACAAACTTGTTGGGAGCTAGTGGACTAGCATACGACGGCTTGAACTAACGACTTTCGAACCGTCTTCACGACTTTGTATTGAAAAGGATTGAGTTGTTGAACAGCTATTACCCTCAACTTGTTCAATACTTCGCCAACAGTAGTTCGCACAGCATAATTCGTGGCTAACATATCCAGTACGAGCTTCTCAAGACAGAAATTCAGGAATTGCATGGTGTTTCTTTTTAGCTTCGCACCAAGAAAACTTGCTGTACTTGCTGGCCTGCGATCGCCGCTTTCTCCTCGTGTTTACAATTACGGCTAACGCATGCGCACTTGTCGATCTTGTTGAGTCATTATTTTGCATTTGATGGCGCAATACGCACGTAAAATATCAAGTTTTTCTCTGCATTTTTCTCGAGTTTTCTTTGGTGAATCTGTCTTAAATTTTGCAGGCAAACGAAGATTATATCCGGTTTTGTAATATTTGATTTTAATGGAAATTTATGGAGCAGAGACTGACAGACTGACAGACAGAAGCTCTTAAGTTGCGACCACTTTTTTCGAGGTGGTCGTTTACGAGAACTTCGACTGCATATGCGCGGCCTAACAGCGGCGAAGTTGTATAATGTAAAACTTTGCAACTTTTATTTTTAACAGTTTCACCCAAAACGCGGCAATCTGTAAAGTTCTTACACCAGTCAACAATTGCTTTAGTGTAAGTTTTATTAATTGACAAATGATGTGCAGTTAGTATATATTAATATGATTGTGCAAGATCCGAGAATTAAATGAAAACACGTTTCTATCTTCAGCAATGCAAAAACACGCATACAAACTAAAATTCTAACGGATCGTGAAAAATAAGCTGACAAAAAGTAACTCACATAGCCTGTTGCGGTATATGCCTGCGCACTAGAATTGTAAAAAGAGGCAGTTCCAGGAAAAAAAATACGCCAGTGCTGCTAAAGTTTTATCTAATCTTAAATCCTTTCTTGGAGGCTGGAGCATAACTTTCAAACTTACTGGAGGACTGATAAAATGAAGCATGACAGGATCAGGATGGCGCTGACCACAGGGACTGCACCTGCATTACACAGGTCTCCGTCGCAGCAGCTAACTTTACATTTTCCATCGGCATCCTTGCATTTCTTAACTGCTTCGACTTTATCCAAATCATCGCAATGACTCTTGACTCCACAGCCACGGGCAAATATTTTCGTCTTGTCATACACTAACTCAGCTTTAAAGCATCTGGATTTTGTAAAAATGATGTTGTTGAATTAGTAACGTCATAAATATTTCCGAAAAACTAGGTTAGAAACTGAGAAAAGAAAACATTCAACGTTTAGCAACCGAAGCCTATTAAGCGTCAATAGATATAGAACAAGGCTTGATCTCGCCAGTATATACTCCTGTCAATATTGTTGCAATTTCCAGCATGACTATCAGTTCTGGAACGAAGGTACGTTTATCATCCAAATAAGTTTTCGGGATGCGGGATTCTTGTCTATTTCACCAATGATTCATTATTAAGTCCTGCGACT
This sequence comes from Plumapathes pennacea, assembly GCA_964036295.1. Classification (NCBI taxonomy): domain Eukaryota; kingdom Metazoa; phylum Cnidaria; class Anthozoa; order Antipatharia; family Myriopathidae; genus Plumapathes; species Plumapathes pennacea. The sequence goes on along the minus strand of OZ038463.1, from coordinate 5,549,487 downwards.
GGCCATTAGAATTTGAGACCAACCGATGCCCACTTTAGATTTGTTCAGCAGGACAAACAAAGTTAACAAACATACACAAACGCATGCACCTTGAAAATTTTGATTTTACATCCATGTATTGATAGGGTGATTGTATTTCACACTTTTGTAAAAGATGGCAATGAAATTACCCAGGTAAGGGGTGGTGTGCATGAAACCCTTCTTCCAGTCCCACCCTTATTTCTCGCTGTATTGAAATTACATTAGCTTCTACATGAACTCTACTAAACTGATCTTTCGTACTATATTGCAAAATGTGGGTAAATTCAAAGTCGTATCATATACAGTACCCAGAGTATGTTTCTTTCTTATCGTCGCAAACCATTGCATTGGCACCACTCCCCACAGTGCAGTTTTTCCAGCCTTCATCCGAGCTACAGGTATAGCACTTCAGTGCGTGGCCTGGCGGAGATAATTATAACAATGATTTCGTTTGATTACGTGGAGTTTATTGTTTTGTCTAGTCCTGTATTTGTTCACACTTTGTGGCATTTTATTGGTAATTGTTCTATGCAGTTAGATGAAACCTGCCATCAGCCATATATGTTTATACTTATTCATATAATTTTTCTTATTGCTATAATAATGACCTTTTGCTAATTCAAATTTATATTAGTGGCCGTTTTATTTTCCACAGCTGGAATTTTGATCAGATACGTGAGCGGAGGAGTTCAACTGAACTCACGTGTTCAATTTCATGCAAATCTGAAGTGATATGATTGAACCTTTGAATCAGACTGGTCACATGACCAAAATCTACCACGTGACTGAAAATTCATAACGTAAGGTATTTTTAGTGCCCGAAATGGAAGGACGTCGAAAAGTATGCACAAATGCAAACATTTAGCTTCATAGCATATATTAATAAATTATCTTATAGTCGTTGCAACAATCTCAGGGACAAATTATTCAAACATGTTACATAATGAAACCAAATTTCTCATTATGATGCTGAAGTCCAAAAATTCAACAATAATTCGAATTTTCTCTAAATTCACAATTGACTGTTTCAACTTAAGAGAAAACTAAAATAAAGTTACAAGAAATGTTAGTATTATCCACAAAATATGTCTACATATGTACTTATCTTCATATTTATTTGTTACGGTTATACTAGCTTTAGCAATACTCTTGTATTTTAGGGTCATGCAAATAAAGTCTGTCTGTCTGTATGTTATCCATCATATACTTGAACGTTTGCCTTACAGGTAATCTTCGACATGATATGTAATAAACTTGCCAAAAAATGTCATACAACCTAGAAAAGAAAATCTGATCAAATAAGAGTGTTTTTGGCAGGTTTTTGTGGCTGCTTTATAATGCCAGAGGTCGTTCAAGAAGTGTTTACATTACTGACATTACTGGCAACGCAGAATACAATTATAAAACACAATAAAAAACAGAACATCTGCAAACAACTCCAAACCGAAACCTACTATTACAATTATTACAACAACGAAACTGAGTCGCACTTTTCAACTGACTATTTACCCTTCGAAAGCAGATATTTTCTGTGCACAGATAGTCTGACTAATGCCGTAATAATATTAATATTACGGATTGTATCTGGGGGAATAAAACCCTTGGCAATGAAAATGGCACCATACATTGGCGTGCGTAGTGTTGCTGCCAAAATTCACAATCAAATGCCAAATTCACGCATCAGTTATATAGTTCTGAAGTAGACAATGAAACGCCCACGGTGCAATATCTATTGTCAGAGGAGTGAAATGCGATCCGAACCAGAACTGATTATCACTAGAGAAGCTGAATAATATTTACTTCAGTGTTCTCGGTGTTTTTCTTTGTGGTGGAAATTTTTGTAATTATATAAAAACTGAAAACTCCTGCTTGCTGTTTAGTTCAAGTCAATAGTTAAGGTTCCAGAGGCCTCAGCTAATATTCTGTAGAGATGTTATTTACAAGCTGTTATGTTAGTGCATGACACTAGTTTCCATAACGACGATCTATTTAGGTTTTAAAAGCTGTTCGCATTGATGCAGGTCGGGTTAAACGTTGATCTTATATTATCATTGCGTTGAACTAAATTCATAAATAACAATTTTCTAATTTTTATATTTTTATATTTTTTTTGCAATTCTCTGTTGACTGAATTTCGGGGTCGACTGAACTATGATCTACGTTTGACTCAAAAGTCAAACTGAATTAATTTTGGTCGACCCGGAGTGTAACTTAATTCGACGCATATTGCTAATACTTGATATATGTATGTTGTTGTTCCAATTGATTTCGCTTCAGTTATTTGACGTATAACAAGCTAAAACACCACCCCTTTGTATTAGAATATCGAAAAAAATGAACCCAACTAAGAGCTGCAATTAACAGTTTCCAATGCCATTTAATACTTTTATATTTTAAAGCAGAAAAATCTGCCAAATATCGTGCCACATTCACAAAAAGCACTTCTATTTGACGTCCTTTGTGATTATAGGTATGTTTGACTTTTTTGGCTGTGCGGCAAACATTGTTCGTGAGTTTATGATGGATCGCGTGCAGACCACCCAGCTTATCCACAATTACTGAGACACCTGGCAACGAGGATTATATACACAATAAAGACAAACTCCGCAATCTCAAAACCGAAACTGTTACAATGGCAACGAAACTCAGCCGCACTTTTCAACTGAGTACAATTACCTTTTGGAGAGAGAAACTTTGGTACAGAAGAATCCAAAAAGATCTGATCGACAGATAGTTCAATTAAATGCCATATTAGAATAATATAAACCACAATAACCTCACCGCAAATCCGCTAGATATAACGGATTCTTTCTGAGGGGATAAAATCCGCTGCTAGGAAACTGGCACCATGATGCTGCCAAAATTCACGATCAAATGCCAAATTCACGCAACAGTTATAGTTCTGACATAAACACGATAAAACCCACGGTAAATATGCAGCTCGGATCAACGGAGGGAAAACATACCATACACAACAGCGGCAAGGACCATTACAGCAACGACAGCAATTTTCATCTTCATAGTTTTTGGCGGCAACAGCAGTGATTGCTTTGCAAGTTCGATGTCTAAGATCAGCGTTCACTCCAGCTGGACTATAATTTCTGATCACGTTCAGGACTCGAAAATATGCCCAAATTTACATGACAATATTGGGCTTGGTGATGTGTTTAGCCATTGGTAATAAAAACAACAATTCCGACCAATGCGATGCTCAGTGCAACAATGTTTACTCTATGCCTAATTGAAAAGTCACTTTGCATAAAAACTGCGGTTAGCATGCCTCTCTGCAGCCATGTGGAAGTTCGGAACCGCTTCCGCGGGCCTCCACTTTTGCTAAACTGCGTATTCGAAAACGTCTTAGTTTTAAAAACCCTCCATTTACAATGCGGCAGAGGATGAAAACTATATGTGGCGCTCGAAATGAGAGAATTTAGATTTATCTCCAAAACACTGCGGCAATAGGCCACATCGAAGTTTTCGACGCCATTTTGTTGAGTAGGCAACACGTTTCTAGCGCGGTTACAAAGCCCCATACAAACCTCTCTTGGACCGGCGGCCCGACTACGATGTTTGCTAAATAAAGTAAATTTTGACACTCTTACAGATCAGGTCTTCAAGGAGCCGCTCAGTCAGTTGAAGATGAGTCCATTACTTAAATTTTGTGCGATTTTCCGCCAGGTCCGATGGGTTTAGAGCATGTTTCAGTCAATTTTCCCGTGCTGTTTACATCAGTGTAATCTTACCATCTGTCTTGTGAAGGAAGTCTACAGTCATCCAGCCATCTTGTAGTAAAAGAAAACTCTCTGATACTGTAATTTTTCACTTAATTTCAACTGTGGACAACCCGCAACAAGGGCATGTCAATATTCGGCCCTTCTGTTGATCCCTCCATGAAGACGATTTGGCTTGTTTTGGTGTCCTTGTCAATTTGCTTGACCTCACACTCTATCAAGAGCATGTCCGGACTAACTACAGAATGCCCCGCACCTACTGACACACACACAAAAAGCCCTTTGTTAAAGAACGAGGAAATACAATAGATTTCATTGTCATTAAAAAATATATTTTTGTTGAGTAGGCATTGAAAACTTTGATGTGATTTCTTATTTTAGATCTGCATGTGATGGAAACATATGATGACTTCTTATCACTTAGTGTTGGAAATCTTAAAGACTACCTTGCATTGAGGGGTCTTTCTACTTCTGGATTGAAGGTTGAATTGGTAGCAAAAGCCTTCTCAGCTTGTGACCTGAAATTACCCATCAAGGTACCCCGAGGTGCACATTGCAAGTTTGAGAAGTGAACATGAATCACGGCTGAAAGAGTATGGTTTACAAGACCCCCAAAAAATTCCTCCTGCCAGTTGGGTAGATAACACTACTAAATGGCCACCAGTAGACTTGGGAAAACTTTTTACTTACATCATGGCCAAGAAGGAGTTTGATCTAGAGTATGTTGGCAAGTATAAGGATCAGAAGGCATTCTCATACTGGAGAAGTAATTTTGTAGATACTATCTGGTTTACTGAAAGCAACATCACAAGTGCTAAATGTTTGCACTGTTGTAGTATGGGCTATTTTGAATCTAAAGGACAGATCCTCAATGAGCATTCCTAGTCGAAGCCTCATCAAAGTTAAAAGAAATTCTTGTTCGAGCTCCAATTTTCTCTTTGGTCCACGTTTTAGAGTTGGTGCATCAGCACCAGCTGCTTCATATACATTAAATATTTAAGACATCCAATTTGAGTTGCGTTCTTGTATTTGCTCTCCTAGATTCCTTTTTTCTCCCCTCCAGTAGGTCACATTGGAAGCTTTAGGCCTAAGATGTTCGAACAATTCTTGGAACATTTCTGTTCCATTGAGACCTGTATAGAATCTTACTTCACCCTCCCTGGAGACCTGTTCAAAAGTCAAATCTGGTCGGCAAGGCACTGCAGGGACATCTCCAGAATGATTAATAGCTCCTACATCAGAAACAATGGGCTCAATTTTAGAAGAAGTGTCTGTTACTGTGACAGTTACAGAGCCTGCAGAGCTGTAACTTTCACAGCTTTGATACCTTTCTGTTCGTGCTTTCTTTTTGGGGCTGCTGTCATTCTTGTTCTCGGTGGGTGTCAAAAACAATGTTGGATTTGGATTTCCTGCTGTTGGTCTTCCTTCCAATTAATGGTTAGCACAGACAAATGTTCCATTCCCAGGACTGAACTCTGCATGTCCTTTGCTTATCTTTGCTATCCACACAGGCCTTTTCAATTTATTGTTTGTAAATTTGAAAAAAATCATTTCTAACATGGGAGTGGACTTTCCATGCTTGGGGGTATCTTCTATCATTGTTACATCCTCCAACACAGCAATGTGCTTTCTTTGTACTTTTAGATTTCTCGAACATTTCTGCATGAAAACGAAAAAACACCCGAAAAGGAGCTCTTTCTACCTAATCATGTCATTTTTTTCACATGTACTCAAATATCTGAGTTGTTCTTCATCTTTTATCGTAAAGTTGCAATTAATAAGGTTTAGCATTTGAAATAGGGTTTAAATAGCACAAGTGTTGTTTTATTGCCAATTTAAACAAGTGAACCAACTGTTGACACAGTTGAATCAACTACGTGGAGTGATGTAAACAGCACGGGAAAATTGACTGAAACATGCTTCAAACCCATCGGACCTGGCGGAAAATCGCACAAAATGTAAGTAATGGACTCACCTTCAACTGACTGAGCGGCTCCTTGAAGACCTGATCTGTAAGCGTGTCAAAATTTACTTTATTTAGCAGGCATCGTAGTCGGGCCGCCGGTCCAAGAGAGGTTTGTATGGGGCTTTGTAACCGCGCCAGAGACGTGTTGCCTACTCAACAAAATGGCGTCGAAAACTTCGATGTGGCCTATCATTTAGTACTCTGAACCGTGACGGAACTTCCCAAGCCGGCAAAGAAAAAAGGTCTATCCGTGATATTTTCGACACATCAATATTTATCAGAGACCATGATATTCCAGTCTGGGCTGCATCCAAACTAAATACGTGCGCAATAAAAACTATGCCCTTCTTATTTTGGCTGAGTTTCAAGTTCAAGGACATGACTTGCGGTTTCGGTCACGCATTATTCTTCTTCCATTTGTGTACAGTTTTTATTGCTGTGGAATATAACAATTTCAACAAGTGACAGTGACGTTGTTTCTTTTTTTCCAAGAGTCTTCGAAATTTGCGTAAAAGAATATGCGACGGCCGGGTTCTCTGGTCGAGTCGCTTCTGAATATAAATCGACTTTATTTACCACCGCGTTTAAATAGTAACGCGAGCGTTCGTCAAACATTTCAAGTTCACAAGCTGCTGTTGCACCCTCATTCAGCGGCTGGTTTTCGTTTAAAAACAACGAAATGGCTGCACTTCATGATAACAGTATAGCCATGCAGTTTGACTATAAATTTCAGTGTCTTCAGCGTCCGCGCTCAACAGCGTTATATTTTCGTGCCTTAATAATCACAATGTAATCTACATTCGCGGAAACTTTTAGGCTCAGTGACCAAACAAACTTTGAATGCTTGACCACCAGAATGACAACGAGTTCCAGAAAAGCTCCGCACAAAACCTACTTGGAGAACTGCTATTATAACGCGTAACACGATAATGCCCAAATTTGGAATTGACAAAATCCTTATTTGGAAGTTCATTGTTGACACTGAAAGGCTGGAGGGACATCACGACTCCTTTAAGCTCGCCCCACTTCGTGGGTGACCTTAAAAGTGGTTACATAGAAACCAAACTGACGAGAATTAATGTCTACATAAGTAAAGCTTAAGTTATATAACTCTGCTTTGTTTTTGATTGGACCTCAATTGTTGACCTGCGGTCACACAAATCAGGCGTGACTAAGCTGATACAAATTGCATGTTGAGCATTCTGAGGTTTAGGAGTAAGGAATGGGCAGTGCATGCTCTAAATTAAAAACCTGTATTTGGGGGAGATTAAATAGGTGCCTTCCTTATCCTGAGTGGCAAGTAGTCACTTGCACTAACAAACACTTAAAGTTCTTGTGTGTGTGTGTGTGTGTGTGTGTGTGTGGAGGGGGAGAAGGAGAGTCAGGACACACCTCTAAGGTGACATGCAATTAATTGAGGAATGAGGTTTTTGTCTTGTTTCTTGGCCAAGTCGAATTATTGGAAGAAAAAAGTTACCGACTTTGGTTAGTCCGTGCGTAGAAAACTGATTTAAATAATAACGACTTGTTAAAATCATGTTTCTAAAATCCCTTGCACAGTAATATTCTTAAATATCCCATGCGGGTTATGGCCGATGAGCGATACAACAACGACCGCCAAAGGGTTGTCCAGATAATTATATTTATTGAACACAACAACTATATATATTTTAGTCTCTTAGCTTACGTCCGAGAATTAAGACATGTAACCTGCAACTATATATTTTATCTTGAATTGGACTGAGTTTTTATTATTATCAATTAAAGTCGCGTTACTTAGACTCTCCTCATCTCAAACGTTGGCCCAGCGGTGGGCCCAACATCCGGGCTCCCGTGTAGATGAATGGGCGTGCGCACTAGTTCCTTCGCTTGTAAATAAACGGAGAACATAAGTCCCATGGCGTCACTGATGTCATTGGGATGACCATTAAAGACGTGTTCAAGCGAGGCCAGCAGCTTGGCGTATGCAACGTTGAACGTGTAGGACAACAGATAGGGTCGACTCCATGGGATATAGTCCGACATCCGGGCATTTGGCAAGAGAGGCCAGACTCCTTCAGGGTCAAACCTAACCTCGTTACCGTCAAACGTGTAAATGCTTTTACAGACCTGTATGCAAAAAAACAACAACAACAACAACAACAACAAAATTATTAGGGTTAGAACACTAGCAGTTCCTAAAGCGAGAAGAAGTGTATGTTCGCAAATGGTCGAAGACTCTAAAATTAGAAGAAGCATATATCATATATAGGCGAAGGCGACTCTAAATAGCAAATTAACTTTAGCGTTCATTTTTGTCAATATCTATTAACACTGCATTTGCCTCTTATTTGGATACTCTTGCACGATTGATTTTTTGTGCGCGCTTGAACTTACAGTACTCTGCTGACATAACCTGTTCCAGGTTCTCGTGATACTGAAACGGCTGCAAAAAAGCGGCGCGCGAAAGACTGGGGCGAAGGCGGGAGGGAGTTCTCCCTCCCTCCTTCGCCCCAGTCTTTTGCGCGCCACTTTTTGCAGCCGTTTCAGTATCACGAGAGCCTGGAACAAGCTACTGCTGGCGGAGCCTGCGAGTAAAAGTCGGAGACTCTGCCAACGTCTAGACTTCCTTTATTGAGTTTCTTTTTGTCTCAGTACACCGGTCGTACGGGTCGGTGTGCAAACTGCTGAAACTGCGAAACGAGGCTTCCACAGGCTTAGTCACATAGGGCTCGTGCATGTTCAAGAGAGATAGTCGAGCTTGTTAGCAGAACATACTTCTTCCTACACGTTTCCGATAGTTGGGAGATGGAATGAGGTTCTGAACACTCGTAAGGTTGTTTGAACTTCATCTTCAAAGGTTGGCCGTAATAAATAATTTGCCTGTAACATTTCTTTTGACGGAGGTATGTGAATGATTGAATAACGGTAGTCATACGTTCTTGTAATAAAAATCTAAATCATCAGGCAAAATAAGGGATATAGAGATTACTTCATGGAAAGTGCGCGCGTACGGTTTTTATTCACAAGTTGTGAAGTATCATAAAACGAACAAGCGAGGCTTTGCGAGCGAGTGAGTTTTATGATACGAAACAACGAGTGAATAAAAACTATACAAAGCACTTTCCATGATGTTTTCTGTTTATTATATACATACTGAGACATTTATGATGGGACCGGGAAACCCTTTAAAAGTAGTGAAAAATCGTCGTTCGCAGCTTGTGATTGGACGAACGATTTTTTTCACGTGTGAAAAGCGTCGTTCGCGGCCTCTCATTGGCTAGAACTCATTTGCGTACGAAGTTTTACGATATGGCTTTTTCGTGAGTATGTCTCAGTATGTATATAATAAAACGAGTTATGGATCATTGATGACTGGTAGATGTCAGGTGAATGTATGGATACAATCACAAATAGAGCTGTTTTCAGATGACTGTCGAAAGTAATCGTGTGATTGCTTTGGTTTTGCGTTTGCTACGCTTTCCGATTGGTCCAAACAAGTTTGTCAGCATTCTCAACCAATCAGGAACAAAACCAAAACCAAAACCAAACACTTCTCACGCAAGCGATGGCGTGTACTCGCATTACTGATTGGAAAGTAAAACCAAACGCAAGACCAAACGTGAATTACTTTGGCTTCTGATTGGCTGAACTGTTTTCTCTCAGTCTCTGTGATTGGCCTGTGTGATTACTTTGGTTTTGGTTTTCGACAGTCATCCGAAAACGGCTCTATTCAAGCCCCAATTATATGTACCTTCCACCAAATTAATTCGGTGTACGACATATCCCTGGGTCGCTCTTTTCCAGTCCAATCACGAAGGCTAACGACCCTCCCGGCATACAAAGAATAAAACGCAAAGTAATGAGACAAGTCGGCAATTTCCAGACTGGCCGCCGCTGGCATGCATGGAGAGCTCCCCTCCCCCTCTTCCACTATTTCTCTAATGGCTGTTACAGCACTGGAGTAATCGGTCACTTTGATGACTTCCCCATGGCCACAAGAATCGCGGGCATACCAATGATCTGAAGTTAACTGCTCAATGGGGTTTCCGGAGAATATGCTGTTGTCCTTTCCACACTTTGTCAGATAGCCTATAGTCTTGAGGATGTGGTTATAGAACATGCCTATCGTGTTTTTATGCCGTGTAAATATCGACTCTTCCGCAAAATGAAAATTTATAAAGCTGTCGTGCGAAAGGCAGCGATACTCGTCTTCTTCGGTTTCTGAGTTGCGATCTTCGTGGAATGGGTTTCGCTTGCTCGGAGTTCCAGAAAAGCCACTTTTATTCGACGTACGCGACTCATGATGACTGTACCCCTGGTAATCCTTCTCCAAGTTTTCAATGATCAATCTTCTATCTTCCAAAGCTGTCACTGTCAGTGTGGGCTCTTCTATCTTCATAAAAACATGTTTGATGAGCTTCTTAGACAGCTTCTCGAGTGGAATAACTAAGCCTTGGTGCACTCCCCCTGGTAATACACTTGGGTAGTTTAACACAAATCCACTATGAGTGAGAGAAGGTTTCCCGCCTATGGCTTTTAGCAAATTCGACACGAGAGCCATGTGTAACATTTCTTGCACAAGGATGGTATTGAGTACTTGTTTCACCTCCGTGTTGTGTTCCTTCTTGATCGATGCTAAAGCCGTCAAATAAGGCGGAATAGTAGCGTGTTCTAACCCGAGCGCTGTTTGAAGATCAGCCCTGAGTTGCTCTAGCGAATAGTATTTTGCTAAAAACTTTGAATCTCTTTTAGATTCAACGCGAGGTTTGTTATTGAAAGTATAGTCTTTAATTTTACGTAATGTCTCCGTATTCTTGATAGCTGCCTTTGGCAAGAGTTTTTTTAAGCTAGTTGACGTATGGGTAGAAGAGTTACGCTGACGGATCGGTAGGGCCGACGCTTTCGAGATATTTGAAATTGTCGGCCTAGTGTGAGCACGACGCCGTCCATAACTAACTGAAGGTAAATTGGTTTGCATCACATCTGGTGGTAAATCTTTGCGTACCTGATCTGTTGGGTAAAATCGGTGTGTTTTGTGCTTGTCCAGTAGAACCTCTGGAGATGGATGCGGTGAAATCGAATTTTCAAATATGGTAGATGATTTACTCAATTGCTTGTAGTTGTTTCTAAGAGGTTTTGATTTATGACTACTTCCAGCCGATTCCTTCTTATCGCCGTCAAATAAAGGTTGCTCTTGCGAAAGCCATTCTACGATCATTCTCATCTTTGCTTTAGATAGGTCTCTACTGACGGGCATGTAGTTAGGATGCTCTGTGGGAAGACTCATTGCCATCTTAATCAACCGTCTGTTCTCAACTACTTGGTGAAAGTTTCCAAGATCAATAAACTCACTTGTCATGACAGGAAACAGGTTAGCGTAGAGTTTGAAAATGGGAAACACATTGTCCTTCCAGTTTGGCGGAGATTGGTAATGATAGCTGTCCCAAACTAGAATACGGATGACGTACTCTTTCTTGGGAGGATGATAGGGCAGGTTATAAGAAATGCGATAGATTTGCCCATCGATAATTTTTCTCGGATTTCCGGGATCTCGCGTTTGGATTGAGATTGATGCGATTCCGCTGCCATTTGTTATAATTGGCACTTGGGGAAGCTTCAGTGGTGGTACATCAAGTTCTGGCTCTGCAAAGTGGTCACCCGTTTTCAAGGATTTTGTCAAATTTCTTAGAAATCTTGAAGCTGTTCCAATAATCACAGGCACATTGCTGACAGCCTTACCGAATTCGGTAGCAAATAAGTCAAAATGAACAGGTTCCATGGCGTCACGTCGAAAGACCCAGTCTCCTTGTGGACGAATTAGAAGGCCATCTGAAGGTTCCCTTAGAAGCACTCTCTTACAGGAAATATTGGGCCATGTGCCTTGAACCTGAAGATTGAAAAGGGGGCATAGGTTAGAGGTACTTTTAAAAAGGTCTTGAAATAGACACTTGGTGTTCAGTAAATAATGTGTATTACTGGTCAGAATTTCGTTTACGGCAAAAGCGTAGCTATAGTGGAGTTAAAAGGCATGCACTTGTATCAGCAGAAGATTGATACAAACAAACAAACGAAAGAGTTAGTAAGTGAGTGAATAAGTTCAAGATGTTTTTTTCTTTTTACCTAAAAATAATCTTACTATTGTTGTTACAATAATTGTATTATAGACAAGACAAGCGCGAAAAGATTAAAGTATAATTTACAAAACTCCCTACACAGTGTTTCGCGCAATTTGAGCATCACATCCACTACGCTAGAATTCTGATTTGTGAAGCTTTCATATTTCTCTGTAAGGTTTTTTTGTGTGTTGTATGGTTATGCCTTCAAAGAGGGACCAAAAAGAAAAAAAATATTTCACTCTCGGGAGGTTTTGCACTCACCTCGGCGATAACCAGGGGAGTTTCCGCTGCTTTCTGCACCTGCATCCTCGTCATTCGTCCAAACCTTGGAAAAGACTGTACCCCAGCTGTCAATGTGTACCAATCATCAGTACGATATGGCAAGATTCCAATCCAATCAAAATCGTTAAAGCAACTTTGTTTTTTGTTATTAGCAAATCCCACAGCCAAAGTCCCGAGGCATCTGACATAATGACTACCATTCATTGTAATCGGCAAACTGTTGCCCAAATCCACGTGGATCTTCCTGTTTTGTTGGTCTAGAACGAAAGGCGCATCTCTGACAATTTGGTACGCTGCTTCGAGATTGCGACTTGGGCTTGCCAAGAGAGGAGTCCGGGAGCCTAACACCCCAATGGTTCCAACTATGCGCCCCAACAAAAACTGCTCACTCGAGGTCTCCGGGTTGAACATATCCAAATGGAACCGAATAGATAATTCTTTGCAATTGCACGCGGCCATGGACCTTCGGAGTTGACGTATAAACGATGAACTTCCCGCACCATCGAACCATGTGATATTTTTCAAGGAGGACTGGTAACTGGCACCCAGCGCTCTATCTCCATCGACAGATGAGTCGTCACGCATTTTTTGCCACAGGTGTGTAAGTGGAGCCGGACGAAAGTCAGCAGTAAAGAAATGGCCGATGCTTACTTGCCAGCCGTATATGGTACTGGTGTCCATCGACTGGGGGTCCAGGTCGACCATTTTGGCGGATGTCCGTGTTCCTCGTTCTAAGGAAATTGTGAAATTGTAAAAACTACCTTATTTATACTTAATCTTTATATTTTCTACTGTGTCCTCTGTCAATTTCTGTTCATTTTATGAACGCTTGTTCCTCAGAGGTCAGCGAGTCCCCACTCTATGGGCCGATTTTTTAAACGAATCCTAACTTAGACCCTGTTTATGTTTAAATTGAAGGTTAGACGGAGTCTGTAAACCAGGGTTTGCCAAAAGCTAGTTTGCATTTTTAGCGAACCAGGGTCGCCCTGTCGGTTTATAAATACCACGTTATAGCTGTGTTCCGATATGCATGGTTTGAACCTAATGCTTAGACCATGACTATCTTAACCGCGGTCTAAACCTTGTTTAAAAAATCGGCCCTATGAGTTTAGCCAATCAATTGATATTCTAATTAAATGGCGTTCACTAAAATAATGTGACTTTCTCGTTAGCGATTTTACTGCCTCTTTAATTGGCGCTGTAATTACCTTGGTTTTAGTTTTATCAGAAGAATAATCAATACTAAACACTTTACCTTGTAGAGTACTACCAATTATTGGGTCCTGACCTTGGGCCGCAATACAGATTCCGGTTACATAACAGACACTGGTGACCTTGCCTCCAATTAGTCGAAAGGTCCCAGTCCCATTTGGATTCCATTGGCCGTTTCCATCAGGCATTGGAAACAGGTTCCAAGCGGTGAAATTTGATAGGTTGTAATTTCTGACGTCGTTGTTGACCGTGGCCGTGTCGGCCTGGAACTGGCCAGTGAAATGCAATCGGGGCCAGTCGAGGTATGATATGAAAGGGTTGCTTTTATACAAGTTATCTGCATAGAAAAGATACAGTGCGAGGAGTTAGAAATAGTTTACATGACTTGCGTACATTTTGGTAAAACGAAAAGTATTATATTATTATTAGTATTATTAGTATTATTATCATTTATTATTATCATTATCATTATCATTATTATTATTATTATTATTATTATTATTATTATTATTATTATTATTATTACTATCATTATTATTATTATTATTATTACTACTATTATCATTATTATTATTATTAGTAGTAGTAGTAGTAGTAGTAGTATGTGACCTGCATTTTATGCGCTTGTTGCATGAAATATAAAAGCAAAATATTGAACTGACAAAACGAGTGGCATCATAGTGAGGACACTATTCATAGAGATATTTTCATGCTGAGAACTAGTGGACATTAGTCAGTGTAGGAACAGCAAAGTATCCTGTTTCTAAAAAATTACAATTAAAGAAGCGGTATATAGATAGATTTGATTTGCTTCTGTCGATGCGCTGTGTCCGGTGATTGTGGCGGTACAGTACGTACATTTTATATACCAGCAAAATCCGCATCCCAAATTACAATTATCCAAGCAAATAAGAACAACGGCATGGGGAAGATTTTTGTGACAACATATTTCAGGTTCGCCCTGTGTGTTTCTGGCAGTAAGCGTTTCATTTTTGAGGGCTTCGTGACAGCTTTTTCATCTGTTCCAGCTAACAAAGTGTTGTTTGCTTGGAAGGGTAGAGTTGCAATCTGTGTGTCAATCTTTTAGTTCGCGCCAGCGTGACGCGTGAGCGAGAAAGTACACAGCTTGAAGGACTGAGACCTGCAGCTGACATGTTAGTTCCGAAAAACATATATCATATAAGCAGTTCAAATAATTAAATTCAGTGGGCCATGGTGTGATAACAAGAAACGTGGAGGTCAGATTGATGCCAGGTATAATAGTACTCGGTCCTCAAAGTGTTTTTTCATCAATATTCGTTCCGGTGTTCCGGAAGAGTTGATAACATCAGCTACAGTCGCACGTAAGTTTAGCACATATTGAAAAATATATAAAGAAAAACTCCTTTCATGTGAGTTTGTGATTCATTTATCTTTTACAATGGAAAACGTCATTACATTTTTTATTATATTTGGCTGTAATTGAAAGCAAAGTGTGCCCTTTATAAATCTTTCACAGCCATGGTTTCATGTCGAAATTTAAATTTGTGAGTGGATATAAGCCTTAATTCCGCTCAAAAAAAAACAACGCAAATACTGCTATTAGTGTTCTCGGTGATGCTTTCACGTGGATAGTTACACCCCTTTAGATTCATTTGACTGTTCAGAAGTTCATTCTCTCGGTTGAGTGAATTTTGTGTTTCACATTGACATCGGCAGCTGCTCCTTTGTCATATTTACTTTTTTGATTTCATTTCTAATAACACAATCAAGTTACACTTTCATAATGCCTTTATTAATCTTCTAAATTACTATTTTGGTGTTAGACACTGAGAAGTTCCACATAAAAAATAATCGCGCTTAAATTTTTTAAAAATTAGTTTGAGTAAAACAACTTCATGGAAAAGCATTACTTTGGTGGGTGGTATGATAAAACTAACATTGCTCACTATTTTTTGTTACCATTCTATCAAAAGAATACCGGCAACGCGCATATCAATGAGAAGATTGGACTCTATTTCACTATTATATGGTTCAGAGTTTGCTCTGACTTTCCCTGGATCAAATTTAGAAACTGTTCAGTTACGTACGTATTCACTCAAACTCTTTGCTTGGGTTGAAATGGAGACTACAATGACATGTCAAAAATATATCAAACAAAGCGAAGAAGAACCACAATAAGAAGAAATGTTCAATTTATCCTCCACGGTTGAATGTGAAAATGTACATGTTCAATATTAACCTTACCTTGTTCTTCCAGCTTCTCTGAAAGTGTATTTCCAAGATTTTCGTTTTCCATGTCGTCTTCAGGCTTTGAGAAAGCAGTTACTACTACACTTCCCAGAATTATAATAAAAAGCGGCATTGCTAAAATCACTGAGTTCATTTTGACGACGTTCAATGAATACATCTTTGTCTTGTGCTTGTTTGACTGGGAACGCGCACTTTAAGGTCGCAACAATTTAAAGTGTTACTTTGTTTGCAAACAGTAATAAAGGATGCTCTCTTGTTAATTCTGATATTACACGTGATGCGGTCGGAAGGAAGTTTAAACTCGTTGGCAATCTGTCCTCCCTCGTGCTCAGTAGAACCTGTAAACAAACAATGACAACTTCCATTACGTAAACGAACTTTTCATGATTGCACATTCACTCAATTTTAGTTAGTAACTTTTAATTAACGGAGATTTTCTTTTGTTTCTATTCTTTTATACAACAGTAACCATTTAGATTTGTGAAACACTAAGAATTGTTTTGCCTCACACGCTCAATTTAGGACAGTTTGTATCGACTGAAAATTTTAAATTCCATATCTTCTATGAGCGGCGGCGCAGTACTTCACACAGGAAGAAAGCTGCCGTCGTTCTAAAGTCAACAAATGTTTTAAAATGGAGGAATTAAGATCACACAGGAAGCCAGAAATTGGCATTCACTGCATCTACACTATGCAGTAGAGAATAAAGGAAAGAAATCCGTGCTCAAAGGTGAACCTTTAAAAGGCTTTTAACCTTTTCACTTCTGAGTGATTAACTTCAATTTTCTACTTCAGTCTCTCATTGACCAGAGATGTATCATACAGCATATAGTTTGCTACTTAATAGTTTGCTTATAGATAAAAGCTGATTGGCCTATCAATTCTCACTACATTGCTCATACATTTTCTTCTTGAATGGTTGGGAGAATTTGTATTATGGGCTCAGGAGTGAAAGGGTTAATGACAACAACTATTACAATATCACTGGTTCACACAACACCAGAAGCCGAATCTAAAAATAGATTTGAACAATTTATACCACCCCTTTTCCCCGAGTTCGTCACTTACGAGAGGTTTCACTAATAGAAATTTGACTGAGTGACCAATCGGTCATTTGGTAAGTGGCCGCTTAAGAGAGGTGGTCGCTCACGGGAGGTGGTCGCTCAGGGAGGTTCCACTGTATAGGCTTATATGTGTACTCCTCCTCCCGAGCGCGGAACATTGTTGGGGAGAGGGGCGAGTTTCTATCAGTGAAGACTGAGCAGCTTCGACATTTTCCAAGCATTATATTCCAGAAATCCTAGCGAGAGAGCTAAATTGAAACGCAAATGCGGTCCCTTTCCCCGGACATTTTTCGGACCCTCTCTCTCTTCCGGGGGAGGTCGGGGAATTTCATAGACCACTAACTTTCTCGGGTGTTTGTGTGTGTGTTCTTTATACCACAACCACGGGGGAGTACGAATTTCATTTCTTTCCATTTTGGCGACGCGTTCTGCAAGTTTGTTGTTCGTGACGAGTGCATGCGCTAAGTGTCACAGTTAAGAAGAATCCAGTAATGAATGCCTCAAGCAGAGCTTAAAGTGCACATAAGCCTTCAGAAGATATATTCTTATACGAAATTAGGAAGTGATCTTATGCCCAAAAGAAAGCCCTTCCGAAGCGTTCTTATTTTTTTTCGCCCGGTAAACATGCGAAAAAGCGCCATTTTGACTTCCGGTTTAGATTTTGTCCGCGTAAGATGATCGATCAAGGGCCTGGGCTTTGACGTCAGAGGAGTGGCGTCTCGACTCCGAACAGAGTTTTCACCGGTTTTACTCCGAAATTCCTTATAGATGTGTTGTTGGAGCCTGCTCCAGGGAGCCAGATCATGCAAGGATTTGCATTTTATATGATTCAGTTCCTAATGACCAAAGAGGTGAAGCGAGGAAGCGAAAGAGAAAATGGTCCAGCTTGTCAAGGCCAAACGTGTGAAATGGAAGCTGATGATCAATTCCGGATCTGCTCAGCTTATTTCAAACCAGATGATTTTGACATTACATGGAATCGACAATAAACGAATACTGATAAAAGACAATCTCGGTATTGTAGTACAAAGTTGATAAGAAGGGGAGAGATTGACCGAGTAATCGTCGGGTAGTAAGTAATTATATTTAATCCAAAATATATTCAGATGTGGGAAAATTGATACCTTTTCTATCGTAGGTATCGAATATTAAATGTGAGCAAACCATCGCGTTCGCCGGAGGTTTATGGTCGATGAGGTCACACTGCGACACACTGCAATTCATGTTTGAAACCGAGCGAAAGATGGTTAGATTTTTCTAGGGCTATAGTCGATCGTGTGCCGGATTGCGGCACATATTTACTCAAGCAACTTGGTTTCCACATCGCCGAAGTTAGACGGCGGCCGCAGAAGTGGGAAATTTTTGGCAAACTCCGAAAGGCTAGGAGTCGTGCTGACTGCTGACAGTTGGTCTGAAGTTGTACGCCCGTCTGTTGATCCACCGCGGCGAAAGCAAAATCCTCCAAACGGTGAAGAAGGGCGCCATAAACTGCAATTAACGTGTAATACTTTATTGTCTACCCGTACAGGGAAGTTTAGAATGACTGTTTTTGTACATTCCAGGAGTTTTCAGAAGAGCCGCGCTCTATCGAAGTCAAATATAACTGACCGTGGTCAACTGCTGTGACGAATTACGCAACTGCTCTCAGTCGAAATCCCGAGCGAGAGTTTCGTGAGACATCCGCAGAATCTCAATACTTGTAAATGCCGATGCTGACGTAGCACATCAACATTGCAATTCCCACACGAACACCTAAAATATGAGTAAAAAACAGAGAAGCAATTACAGATGTACCACGTAAGCAAATCCAAAACTTGGACATATTTTACACTTACCAACTACTGGCTCCAAAATTTTTTTCCGAGCGATCTTGCAGTGTTATGGTTCTTGTTCTTTTCCCTCCCTTTCCTTTCTGTTACGATTCATGCCATTCTTGGTCAGCAAGTAGCTCTTGTCAGCGCACGGGTTGGACTTCATAGTGGATATCGTACAGTATACACGCGGAATCAATGTAATATAATTCATATATCAGATATAACGCTTTCTTCATCGCTTTTAGAGCTCGCCATTGCCGTACGAGTCCAAAAACACGGGAAAATAGCGAGAAAAACGTAGACAAACCTGATAAATAAGAGCTGTGGAGAGGTGCCGAGCCGAAACGCGCCACTCCTCTGACGTCACCGTCCCAGTCTCCTACTTTGCGCGGCCTGGATTTTATATTATTTTCCGATTTCAAACGCGTGAAAAAAATATATATATAAGAACGCTTAGGAAAGGCTTTCTTTTGGGCATAAGTTGCTTAGATTACTTCCTAATTTCGTATAAAAATGTATCCTCTGAAGGCTTATGTGCTCTTTAAATTCGTCGACAATGGATTTTCGCGTTCCGATGTGGCAAGTACGTACTGACAGCATTGTCGAAGACTTTCGCTTTTCAGTGGAAGAAAAGAGGATCCTTAAACAAACGAAGCAGTTCAAGGTGCCTGAATCTGGCTGAAGAAAGCTTTTTGGGAGAAGTTTAGAATTCCCACTCACCGAGCAGCACCTGCATGTGTCGTTGTTTCAAGTGATGTCGAATGTATTTTCCAACTGTGCTCTTCCTTTTGAAACGGGTTGCCAAGGATTGCCATCCATGCAGTATCCTTGGCGCATCCAATAAGCGGAGCAGGCTATCCATGCAGCTGTTTGGGATATTTATAGCGTACCATGGGAGGCATGGTACTACGTCGAAACACTCCTGTTTTAAAAATTCCTAATTGAAATTTGTGCGCATGACTAGCATAGGACAAAGAATGCAACCGCCGTGACCTTTCAAATGTAAGAAATAGTCTCAAGGGGGTTTGTCCACATGGGTCATCCATCTTAACGTGTTGTATTTGCAAATCCCAGGGTAACAATTCATTGATCTCAAGTTTGTCTCAACATATTTTGTCCACTGATGTAGATGCCCGTAGACGACACCGCAGAGAGAGCTTGTATTCTTTATCTAACAACTGCCCGCCCGTTCATTACTCAAACCCAGGACTACATCCAGTAGAAGCTTGAATTTTTCTTCCTTTTTTTAAGCTTCTCATATGGTTAATAGCTGAGACTGATTCTTTCTACGTAGAAACTCACCTTGGAAACGGACCCATCTTTCTGAATTGCGTGCAGCGTTAGTCTCATTAGTTTGTTATAATAGCACTTATTTTTTTTACACGAATGTAAATATTTAAAAAAAACATTCGCCTCTAACTTTTTGTTATTTTGGTAGAATAATTCAACATCGCGTACGCACATTAATCATTGATAGTTTATTATAAACATAGGTCCGCAAAGCGTACGTGAAGCTATTTGCTAGTTGATGATAGTCTATGATAGGTAGTTCGTGTTACAACGGGGCACGAACTATTATCGAATATTATCACCGTTTGATCGGGGTTTTACACTATGTTCTACTATGCCAACTACGTACTATGCATGACCAAACACAAATGCACAAACATGACAGTTTATTATATGATTATTTTGAGCTGATCGACATAAAAGGAGGAAAGTATAGCTTGCCAAAATATTTCAAGTCGTTCTGTAAATTTCTGCGAGGTAAGCCAGACTTTGACTCGTTCTATTAGTTTCGTATTAACGTAACACACTCCAGTCAAACAAACCTGTTTCTCGTGCTCTTCGAACGGTGGTGAAATAGATTCACAGTAAAATTTCCTGTCGACTTTTCAGTCGATTTTTCATTAGCGACAAAACCCGCTAGAGACAATTTTTGTAAACAAACAACTCAGACAAACCACAGTCGATCTGGTCATGAAATCATGTGTCAACAAACATATGCGAGGTAAACCAGATTTTGACTCGTTATAATAGTTTCGTAACGTAACACACTCCAGCCGAACAAACCTGTTTCTCGTGCTATTCGAACGGTGGTGAAAAGGATTCACAGTAAAATTTCCTGTCGATTTTTCATTAGTGACAGAATCCGCTTAAGACAATTTTATAAACAAACAACTCAGACATACCACAGTCGATCTGCATTTGCAATTATGGTATGAAATCATGTGTCAACAAACATATCAGCGAACGCAAAAAAACTCGGAATAAGGTTTTACCTTTGCCAAAACATATGTCATGATCACACCATACAGCTGTGTTCCTTCTTTTGTGAGCGGAGCGTATATTCGCAAATGTGTCCAGAAATGTCGCTCTAAATGTGAATCTGTGTCGCCTGTTTGCCAGATACTACGGATATGTCAGCCGGGGTCTGAAGGGGGAGCAGATTTCCACATGCAACCAAAGAATCGGCAACGCTCACAGCCGCCATTAAATAATGACTTCCACGTGCTAGAGAGCCAATTATATTTAGAAAACCCCTCCCCGGAGAGGTAATTTAGCTTCTGACATTCTGTCGCAAAGTTATAACATTAGCACGGAAACCCTTCACTGGAAATCTCTGTGTGCATTCTTTGTGTTAAGTAGATAATAAAAGACAAATTTTCTCACAGGACCTGTACCACGGCGGCTTTTATATGGATAACACTTCATGCTCCTCCCCACTCAGTAGTTTTTGCCCCCTAGAGGGGGAGCATTTTAATGACCTAATGAGATGGGCCGAACGGCGATTCAACTATCGCCCAAACGCCGACATAGAAGCTATTTGCATATTGCAAATAGCTTCAAAAATGTACAACAAAGATATGTACTAACACGTTTTTAGCTCGCGAATCCCACTTTGTGGGATTTGCGAGGTATAGTAATCACTTTCCCTTCCCTACTTCCCTACTTCCCTGCTCCCCTATTCCCTCTGTTGTCAACAATGGATTTCCAAATAAAGCAGTTGCAGTTTTCTAAATTTGGGCATGAAGAAGGCGCGTAACAAGGTGTGTCGAACAACGCAGTTTAAAAGCAAGATGTTGTCGTAGTTGTTGCGACCATATTTTTGTTCTGAACGTGTTCTTATTTTGAAGGTTTGTCATGCGTTCGAAGTTTGTTTGGCCATTGATTCTGAGCTTGGTTGTATTTCACTCTGTTGTGTTTTGCGTTGTTATTGCGACATTTTGGCGCGGTGCCATGAAGGTCAAACAATCAGTGGCACCGATGGCGTTATCGCAAACAAATCTGAAGCCGTTGGTTTAATATCCGCCAAAATTTCTGTAGTGACAGTAAATGCGGCTTGGAAGATACTAGGCCGAACGATATTGAATCTCGGCTTTAAAAAAACCAAAAAGATCCATTTCCGGTGAATGTTTACAAGTTCATAAGTATGCAAATTAGTCAGGTATTTCAATTCTTGGTTTGCATGTGACGTCATAAAAAGCCATCTCAAAAGTAACGTATCCTATAAGTCCAATACATTGATATGTTCAAGACTATCATGCCTTAAGACTTAAAGCAAAATTCTGAGTCGATACAAAATATCTACCGGGATCTATGGACGTTTGAATACCGTGACAACAAAGCCGTGTGACACGCTCCTGACCGACTAGATCGGTGCTTGTGTCTGAAATACAAAGTTTTCCATCACGAAACAATTTAAAATTGGCACTGCGAAAGATGTGAAGTAACTAAACATCAAGCTGAGTCACAGATCAACTTCATTTCGTGTTCCGAGTTCGACTAACATGGCGGCCGCATACAAACTCTTATCAAATCTTAAAAAAACAAATTGCCGCTGCTTCGCCAAAATGAAGCCTAGACAATCCAAAATTAGCATCTGGACTAATTCAGGCATGCTCTTTTTAGTTCTAGAGCCAAAAAGGTGCAATCTGTTATTTTGGAGAGTGCTGCGGTCGCGTGACCCGTGAAAACCGCGTCGATAATTCTTTTCTCTCTTATAAAACACTTTTTTAGCCCGCGTTCACCACGAAGTGGTGAATTGAGCCAGTTCTATAAATAGCTACTTTGGCAAAAAAAAAGTCCTTTGTACAAATTCGCGAGCTTACGGCTGCCTTGCTGCTTTGATTGCGATACTGCGATCACATAACAGAATCAGAAAACTAATATATATGCACGATCGAGGACTAAATAAAATTTTCTTTGTTTTATTTATGGAACCGCACTTTATTATTAATTTGAACAGTTATTATAAATGTGATCGAATTTTCCCCAAAGTGACCACTTAGAAAATAGCACAGACTCTCAACAAAGGAACCACTAGGAACTCTATAAACAAAAAAAAAACTACATTTTTGGCGAGGAAATATGCATTGATAATTTTCCGAGGATGTTATCTGTTTCGAGAAGCGCACAGTTGCCCGAGTTGCAAAGCTGGAAGTTAATTGGTTAATACGCGTCTTCACGGTAACCATTGTGACGTCATGAGCATTTCGCGTTACAAGGACCTCTTGTCACTATTTGTGTCGTTTTTAAAAATGCTTTATATTTCAACAGTGGCTTTACTTAGCCCTTTTTGAATACTCTTTTTGTGATGTAAGTATTTCTCCATCCCCTGCGCTCCCCTTCCTCGCGTCCCATTCCAATGCAACTAGCAGTGTTCGTTTCTCCCAAACGCAGATCGCGGTTGAACTGCACACATTCTGAATATTCAACGACTGGTTTAGGTTTTTTGCTACTCGCAAATCGAACTAAATTATTCAACAAGCTGGCTTTTCTAATTGTAGTACCGGAAGCAACTTTCAGCGAACCATCAGTGTCAGATCACAAACCGGCAAAGTTCCCGGCCTGGGTACCAGAGGTTACATTCTCAACACGCGGTAAGAGGAAAATAACCGCTAGTGCCCAGGGTAACGTCACTGCGGCAAAACTTTGCCTAAAACAAGATACTACAGCTGACCGAACTTCGGCCACTGTTTGTGTGCAGGTACGGGTATAACTACGAAACATATTTAGTGTGGTTGTTGTCAGAGTGCTATACCCTTGCCACAAATTTCAAGAACGTGTTTGCGGCCAACACTCACGAGTGCAGTGTATTTTAAATTTCCGTGAATATGTTTAGGAACAGCTTTGAAGATCAAGATATAGAGACTGGACAGGCGAATTTATAGCAAGGAGTGCCGAAAAGAGCCCATGGTGAAAGAATTCACTGAAATCACAATGCTCATAAGTTGGAAAGTTCAGCGGTTTGTTGGTGCGAGTATGGTCGTGAAAGGCTGGTGCCAAGTTTTAGCACGAAAGCACGGAAAGTCACTACAACCCAGCTTCCCAGTTAAGAACGATGTGTTGACTTGCTGAGGCAGCAGTCTCAGGTCATGGAAGATGATAGCGATGAGACTTTGCTGCATATTTATATTCCTAAGTCATCGAAACGAACTCGTGGTGCAGAGACAAAATCTGTCGAGTGTTTGTTCCCCTCGAAAAAAGTGACAGTTCGAGCTATCGCGGCCATTTTGTTTCTTGCGTTGCTGGTGACAGTGATTGTTCTGGGGATCCTACTCGCCAAGGCTCATCACGATAAATCCCTACATGGCAGCAGAACTCATGACGATGAATCTGAAAGAAAGCAATTCGGTTGGTATAATGTTTATTGTCACATTCTATAGTTGATATTGCTTGATAATTTTCGCTTTGCATGGTGCACTGAAGGAGGTAAGTCACTGTCACTGACGACAGTCTTGTCTGAACTATTATGTTATTCCGATTTGTTTTGAGCTATACCTGTTATTACTTCGTACTTTACGGTCCACGATATTAAAATTTTTAGTGAATTCATCTAACGCCTGATAAATAAAATTTGCATTTTGGCTGCAGCATTCACTGATATATAAACTGATTCGTTGATTCAGCATTGTAACTGTAAATGTAAGGGATAAAAGTTCCGAATAGCCAGAAGATTCGTGGTAAAATTTTGCAGCAACCAAGAAGTGAAACTGGATTCACGCTTGCAGTGCAATGAAGCATGTTGACAAGTCAGCAGTACTCGCGATACTGCACCTGTCTCATCTTGAATATATGTCACGCATTCAAATACTGCGTGACGAGCGGCCGTCTTTCGTAAAAGAAGGCCAGAAGCGAGCTTTCGTATAAAATACCCTCAATCATTTTTTATTGCAAGGCAAAATGGGTCGAGCAGGGGTTTTTGGTGAGGGTTATATACCGTAAATGCTCTATAAGACCGCGGGGGCTTATTTAAAAAAGATGACCTTGTAGAGATGGGAGGGGGGATGACAACAATAGGACCCACTGTATTCTTGGTCAACAAAATACTATGTGAAGTTAGATGTGGGAAATGTAACTAGTTTGTCGTGTCTCTACTAATTTTGTTGCTCAGTCTACAGAATGAAATAGAGGGAGGGGGCTTAATTTATTTCAACAAATTGACCTTGTAGAAGGGGGCTCATTATAGCATTTACGGTACTTATTTCTGGCCCTTTGCACCGGAGTGCGCGAAATGGAAAGAGCATCGAAAAATATGTAGAAACGCACATTTCGTGTTCTTAGCATTGTTTACATGCATCAATTGGCAGGACTTGAAAGTTCAAGAAGATTTGTATGGGAAAAGTTGCTGGTACGCAAGCAGCTCTTCCCATACAGATCTTTTTAATATAATTGTAGGATTTCAAAATGCTGCCAAAAGCGATACTAAATGCTGAGAGCCTGATATTTTGCTTCGTACATAATTTTCACACTCTTTCCATTTGTGCCACTGAGGTGATGTGGTTCAGTCACGTGGGAAGGGGTTTCGTCATGTGACTTGTCTGGTGCAAAGTGGGCCGAGTAAACTTCGATG
Organism: Plumapathes pennacea; assembly: GCA_964036295.1. Lineage (NCBI taxonomy): Eukaryota > Metazoa > Cnidaria > Anthozoa > Antipatharia > Myriopathidae > Plumapathes > Plumapathes pennacea. The sequence goes on along the minus strand of OZ038463.1, from coordinate 5,524,211 downwards.
CTCGATCGGCCGCTGCAACATGTAATGTAAGAATGTATTAATTTATTTGTTTACGGATGCTCGTCAGTGTATTATCCTCTATCCAATATGTCCACGAATGTGCGCTTAATTTGCAAAATGAAGCATGCAGCGACGAAACAAAAACTAAATGGTATAATGTGATTTTGCAAAACGAAACAATCAAACAATACAGCGTGGCAATTTAATTTACGAAACGAAACAAGCGGTCATCTAATTTCTTTCTTTCTTTCTTTTTTTTTTTTTTTTTTTTTTTTTGTTCTGAGAAGGTGATGTAATAAGGATCGATGTAAATAAAACCTGGACCCTGCAATATGCTGAATGACCGACTATAACTTGTTCGAACAGGTCCCTTTGTAACATTGTACCTTCGGCGGTTGACCACGCGGTCTTTGTAGTGAGAGAGCGCATTCTGAAATCATCCTAAATGCACCAAATAGACCCTTTCACGGTATTGAATGTATCTTGATGGGTAATCAGGCCAAATAATCTACATATACATTTGTTTTTTTCTGATCGGTGAAACTTCGAAACATTCCAAATTGCCATTTGCTGGCTTTCAGTAGTTCTAACTGTGAGCGACTAAAGTTACTATTGAACCGAGACTTCCCGCATGCGTCGTCACCATGTTTCACCGTGAAGGGGTCTATGCCGTTCAAACCTCCATGTGTAGGTACACTTCACTTATGGTTTAAATGGCGTTGTTCTTGTCTGTTTGGGACTTTCTTTCGCCGTTAGCAATGAAAATAGTTAATAAAGAAATTGTTAGCAATAAAGATTGGGTTAAGGCATGGGTCGCACTTAGCAAAGTTTGGTAAGGATTTGTTTACTCTGCAGTTGAAATCTGTCAGCGGCGCCCGTCGCGAAATGCGACCCCAAGTTTTGTAGCTTGGCAAAACTTTGCAAACCGGCCGAAACATCAAAGAGGCCGTAGTGCTTGGGTGGGGCAGGCAGATCTTTCGAAAATCGAGTTGAACAATGGCAATCTGAGCGGTAGCTGTCAAGTCTGTCGTCCTGTCAGTGTTATATTTCGAAAAGCGCGGGATTTCTATTTGCCCGCGTTCTGCAGCAATGGACGGACGTCGTGGTTTCTATTACCCCGCTCCACAATTCCAGGCGTATTATGTTGACCATCCTCTCCAGCAGCAGTTTCCGTCGTATCCCGTGCCACAGGCTGCTAATTCACAGGAGAGCTCGCCAGTGACCGCTTCAACCCCTTCATCGCCGTCGTCGTCCGGATCAGAGGGGAGAAGATTATACGATCGCTGGTCGACCGAAGAAGAAAACATGTTGATCGACCTGTGGACGGAAAATTTTGACCGCATCGAGAGCCGAGAGGCACGGAAAGCAGAATCATCCGAAACATCTGACTTCATCTGATAAGACCTCCGACAAGCGCGACCCTAATCAGTTGTCAAAGTTTTTCCCTTCCGGTTGCGGTTGCAAACATTTGTGCTTATTTTCGCCGACAAAGACGGCAGCTTTGTTTAAGTGCGACCCATGCATTAGCAACGAATTTGATTTTTATCATTATTATTTATTTGTGGGGAATCAAGCTGACAAAATGAGATAATCTTCTGAAATCTGCCGCTTTTCCGGCTTTGGAGGAAACTATCCTACAAGATAAGTCCGGATCTGTCAGCACGTCAGTACGAGTTCAACCGAAATCTCGGCGTGACAAATTTAAGATTATTGTTTTAGTCATCCAAAATTCGAATTGTGGTTCAACCAATATGATAACCTAAATAAAAACCCTTTCAGGCTGTGTTTTCACTATGACACTTTACACTGGTGTAACGCGAAAATCCCGGAAGTTCTAATGAAAACACCCAGGATGTAACTCGCGTAAATTTTCATTAGTGTAAATTGCAAAGTGTTTTCACCGGGATTTTTGGGTTATAATTACCGGAAACCGAGCAAAAATACACGACCTGAAAAGATGGTGTAACGCGGTGTGTACTTAAGCGTAGCCAATTGCAGCGCTCCATTTTCTGCCAAGTTGTCAAATATTGTACACACCCAACTTTAACAAAATCAAGACGTCTTTCTCAGCGCCACAAAGCAACAGCCACTCGCTTTTCTACAGTTATTGCCTGGCGTAAAATCGTGTCTTGTCGCATTATGTGTGGACCAACCAGTCCGCAAATGAAGTGAAATGTATCCCTGTTGACACGAAAATGTTCACGCCACAAATTGTCCTCATACTGGTTAAGCAACATTTGCTCAAACCAAAATTGAGGTCTGAAACGAACCCATACCGCTTTGGCTCTTCTCCGAGGCTCAACTTGTCTACGTACAGATATAAATGCCCTATCTGCTGCCTCCGATTTTGCAGTAAATGCTGCCTTAATCGGTGAAATTGTCGCCTTCGTCGTCGCAAGCGAGCGAGACTACGAACTGCCGCGACAAGCAACAGAATTACAAACACCGCATTCTCTTCTCCCGCCATCTTTCAAAACATGTGCTTTGTAGAAAACGGAACTGTGATGACAGATCATATGTCAACTTAACACTTCTGATTTCAGTGGTGAAAACAGTGGCGCGCCTACACTTAGTGTTAGTTGGTCAGCAAACAAAACCCTCGAGGAAAATTACGCCAGTAAATTTCGCTAGTGAAAACACAACCTCAGATCACAGCGGAACCGAGGCCTAATAAATTCCGGAAATTCGACCTCACGTGGCTGGAAATAGTGTATGAAATGAAAAAGTGAAATGAAGATAAAGATATTTTTACCTTTAGAAACTCATTAATTGAGACAGGCCGGAAAACTGTTGGATCAACTATAGAAACAGCCGTGGATCCAGCGAACTTTAATATGTACGTTTACAGTTGCAAGTGCGCCTAGCAACCTGAGTTTTTTTTTTTTTTTTTTTTTTTTTTTTTTCTATCCAAGGAAGAGAGATTACATTGCCTAATTTGAAATAAATCAGTCTCGTATGGCGTAACATAAAACCCTCTTCTGGTAAGCCACAAAGCCTGTGTGAGGTGCTTGGCCACACGCGATGCTAAAGTGTCCTCAAAACGCAAGTCTTGTTGAACTTTAATACTCCAACAAATAGTAAGGAAGAAGTTTTCAAACAATGTTCTTACTGTTCTTGAGTAAACGGCAATTCCGGAAACTTGTCGCAGTTGTTACAGTACACAGTGAGTCGTTGGCGGCTGCAAGGCCACGGTCACGCGATAGGAGTGCTTGTTTAGAGATCCGGTGAGTCAGTGGACGTGTGTCTACCCTTAAGCGGCGGCAACACACTGTAGATGAAGCGCTTAGCAGAACACAGTCAGTGAGCTGCGTATTAACATCGGCGTGTTTTATGTGCTGGGGTTCAGTATGCTTCCGTTCCCGGCTTATATGTGGCAGTACCAGCACCCGCACCCCCCTCCCCCCCCCCCCATGGTATCCATGCACTACTCAAAGGGACAGCTGTATTTACATAATCGCGTAGTCAGTCAGACCCTTGTCACTTTGACTTTATTTCCGCTTCGGATAACAGAGTCCTCTGGTCACTGTTAATTCCTCAACCATGACAACTCCGTTGATTGTCTCTAAGACAAAGGCTGTTCTTGCAGCCATCGTTCTTGTGGCTCTTGTAATTGTAATAATCATCCTAGCTGCAGTACTTGGCCACGAAAAGGCTAAAGAACGAGACGAAGCGGACGGTCGCGCTCACTACGTCGAAGGTACGGTCGAAGGTACGGTCGAAAATACGATACGATTTGGTGCACTGACTGTGTTACTTTCCTTCCACTAAGAAAGTTAGATATTTATTATATAGATATCGATGAAATACAATGAATTTTTATCGCGCGCAATATCCTCACACGTGGAAGATAAATGGCATTATCACTCTGCGCGCGATTTCTTAAGGCAGCACGTTTTGACAGGAAAAAGGCTGTGAGATATGTGTAATAAACAGAACATTACATGGCCGCTTGGAGATACTCCGCGCGACCAAGTAATATCCTCTATTTAAATGAAAGTTAGAAAAAGCACTAAACTAACGCATTTATAATAACGGCTTTGTTGGTTTCCAATACAACTTTTAAAACACACAGTGGCTTCGATCAAGTACAAATAAATACCGTACAGCCATTAAGAAATACATTATATCGGCATGTTTATGTAATTTTACAGTTACCAGGTAAATCCAATATCAGTTGGAGTGTTTCCTCTGCAAAACACGATACTGAGTTTTATGTTGTCGCGTGACAGATATAATTGTATATTTATATAGTTGGATTGGACAACCTTTTCAGGATTGACTATATCTATATATAATATAAACCGCCGGTCACCACCTCGTAACAGCTCCCACAGCCTACATGTGCGTTTTCATACCAACCTTTCCTTTCCTTTCTGACCTTGAACAGCTTCACTAAAATTTTTATAAACCTTTTGTCCACTTTTCTAAAGTTCAGAATCGTAAAATACGTGAAGAGAGGGAAACCCGTACCTGGAACTGCCCAGGCGCGTTTCGTGTCTTGGTTTAAATCGGAAATTCGTGCTGAGATGTGGCCGCTTAGTGTAACCAAGGGGCGTGTTTATGAAGTTCCATGCTGCACAATGCCTTGAACTGTGCGACTAAGCAGTTCCTCTCCAAGATTGTGAAGCTAAGCGAGCACCTAAAAGTGAGCGCGAATGGTCGACCCCTCCGCCACTCGCTTCTTGGCGCTCCCTACACGATCTTGGAGGGAAAACAGGGGTCGTTTGTAGTTTACAATGCGACTGGCTTAGTATAAAGTTACACAGCTGGCCCCCGTAATATACAGGTGACACATCGACCTTTCATTTTCTTTTGTCGAACAAGTTTGGTATAGTTTACAGTTTGACACGGGTACGAATCGAACTGGCGAAAGCTTATTTTTAACATGTCGGAGTGTAGTACTCTGCGGTTTTTCGTGAACAGACTTTCGCACATCCTTATTGGTTGTCGAAACTGAATCTTCGGTCAATCCGACTGCAGCATTCCCAGTTGGAGTTTACGTCTGACTTTATGTTTTAGAGTGGTTGTAACTAAGCCGACCACTCTAAAGTTAATATTTGTAATGAGCCAGTGCATTTGTGCTTGAACGCGGAAGTAACCCGACTTATGACCCATCAAATATTTCCTCCCGCGCGTAACTGGTAGAATCGTGACACGTGACCGAACTATCAGTATCAATTAGCAGTTCCAGAAAGCACTAAAAAGCTTCACAGTTTCCGCGCCGTTATTTTCGCTGCAAGAGGAAATATTTGAAGGATAATAAAGACAATAAAGTACTTTTGGCGTCGGAAATATGCACAGATAATTGTCCTTGGACATTATCTGTTCCTCGAAGCTCACAGTTGCCCTCGAGCTTCGCTTTCGGGCAACTGTTCGCTTCTCGGAACAGATAATATCCTCGGACAATTATCCGTGCATATTTCCGAAGCCAAAAGTAGTTTATTGTTTATATATGGGATGAAGTCGAGAAGGGAGGGGAGGGTGCGGTTGTTTGCTGTTTGCTTTTTCCTCTCCCCTTCGTATTTCGCTCGCCGCTTTGCGACGACAGCTCCTCGGAGGAAAAGCTATGAGACCAGTGTAGCGACCATCTGACCAAAGTACAGACAAATTAGTATCGCAAATACTCATATCTCGTAAACAGACCTTTGAGAATCAATGTTCGAGTTTTTCTACTTTGTCACCCTCCGGTTAGTGAGTAGTCAAAACCAACGGCAACGATACCAATGTGAACGGCCGCTTATTCTGAGCCCGGGGGGGGGGGGGGGGGGGGGTACTCCCATATATTTCCTATATAGGGATGCTCCGCCCGATAGGGTATCATTTTCAGGGTCTTCTGTCTTAAAGGGTATCAAATTTTACATTGTCGCTCAAGATCCTCTCCTCTTTCCCTCCCCCCTCAACCACATTTTTTGCACTCGCCATTTTTTCGCGCGATTTCTTCGTTTGCTCCAGTGGTAACGCGTGCAACGCAAGCTGACTGGAATATAATTTGTCTTAGGTGGTGTTACACTGGTCGATTGCAACGACGATTTGCAACGATACGATGTTGCGCTAAAAATTGTTGAGGTGTAACACCCTATTGCGAACGATTTTTCGCGATGTTTGCAGTGCTGCAACGCGTTGCAAGTTTTTGGAAGCGATTCAAAAACTTGCAACACCGTTGCGTGGATTTGGAGCAAATCGGCGTTGCAAATCGTCGTTGTAAATCGGCCAGTGTAACACCAGCTTTAGACAGGGTAGCAAAATTTCCATTTTTGTCTTGAATAGGGTCAGGGTTTTATAGAGTCGGCGGAACACCCCTACCCAAATTCCTATTGAATACCCCCCCCCCCCCCCCCCGGATTCTGAGTAACTTCGAATCATCCTACATTACGAAATCTTTATTTGTCTTTTGTGACTTTCACATCATTGTGTGTCTGTCATGCATCACTCCGTGTCAACGCATCAGGGACAACGCATCAAATTACCACAACCGCGTCCCGTCTTCGCGTCCCCGTCCATTTTTGCAACGAGAAGGCGTCCTTCATTTGATCTGAGCCATGGGAAAGGACGAAGGTTATGTCCTGCAACAAATGCCTGGCATTTTTGTTAGCAAGACAAAGATCTTGTTGGCAGCAGCCGTGTTTGTTGTGCTTGTTATAATCATCATCGTCTTGGCAGCTGTGCTCGGCCATCAAAATGCAAAGGATGAAGGTATTTGCTAGTGGCCTGTCTGTGAGAATGAAACCTGTAGTAACCGCCAATATTCAAATTTGATCGCGCCCCGCCGCCCAAACCAAATCAAAGAAGGCCGCGGTTCTTTGTAATCTGTATTCATTGTGTAAACGTTTTGTCGCGTACAGGAGACATTTTGCTAAGTCACGCGTCGGAGTTTATAATGTTCTAGTGGCAAAAAAGTACTTTAGAGATAACTTTTTGTAAACACTTAAACGGGCGTTTTAGATTGTATAACCCGTCGATATATAGACAAACAGAAAATAAACAGACGGTGACATCGTCCAAGATTCAGGATTCTCTTTCGCCTCTTTGTAGCACAAAATATGGAACCCACTGGGTTCATTCCGTGCCGGTGAAGTCCCGTTTTGTTAAAGCGCCGTACAACGTACCGTTTTGAATACCTGGGCTGACTGTATGATTGCTTTAATACAGATCTCGCGGCGCTTATTTCTTTCTGTTAATGCAAGATTCACGGAATGCCATGCATTATTTCTCTGCAGGCATTATTTGCCAGATAAAATCAGAAGAATTTTCTTCAGTAACGGTTTTGATAGTTCCATTATTTAATGAGCGATCGGATTCAAGGCATACAATACAAATTTTTTTTTACAAAAAGCAATGTGACTGCGAATACTCTGTCACCCTATTTTGTGACCAAATACGGTGATCAACGGACGGAAATCACGCTTCCGGTTTTGCAACCAGGCCTAGTGATTTATACAATGCAGTTGATCAGACTACGAAATTGGCGCGCATAGAATTTGCTTGACAGATTGCAATAAATCGAGTGGGGTGAGTAATTTATGCCCTGAGGGCCAAATTCTTTCTCATGTTTCTTGACCAACAAACAGGATCAACTAACATCTTGTTGCTTAAAAACTATGGTGCGATAATACGTTAGGTATGTATTAAAATGGTCAAAATCAGTGCATTCTAACAATACACTGACAATATTATTTGCACCTTCTTATTATTTTAACCTTGAATGAATGTCCCATGAATGATCTAAACCATTTCATTTGGACAATAAAAACTCCATGTGTATGTAATTATAATAAAACATCTTTATACAAGGATCTATCATAAGAGACTAAATGAGATTAACTGCAAATTCATCAATGATTTAAATAATTTTTTTGATGATTGCTTTGCTTTATACACAGCCTCAACAGCTTCCACTCATGGCGGTGAAACAAGCTTGGCACCAACTGCAGTTGGTCCAACAACAGCTGGCACGGAGGCCTGGTGGGATGTGCGTCTGCCTAAGAATGTTGTTCCCGTCCATTATGACATTGTGTTGCGTATCAACCTGACAACACTTCGGTTTGATGGAGATGTCAGTATCCTGGTGAATGTTTCTCGGCCAACAGAGCTCATCATGGTTCATACCAACAGAATGAATGTCACTGAAGTTGATGTGACTGGGAAAGACGGGGGTGAGTCTAAGATGATTTGTTTTATTACTGTAGTTGACTTTTTTGTCTGTGACATATTGATATCTGATTGATTCTGAAAATCAGTGATCATTACTTTAGTCCTCCCAAGCATGATTATTTCTGGTACTGTATGTATTGAACTCCCTCAATATGGACACCACTGCATGTAAGGCAGACACCTATTGAAGGTGGACATGGTTGTGTGATCCCTGCAATTTTCACCATGTTTTGATTTTGAAATTAATGTACATGGTACAATCATCACTCCTTTTGATCTTCCAAGCATGGTTGTTTCTAGTATGAGTTTTAATCCCTTGGCTTAAATTATATATATCTCTGTGAGGAGTTTTGAGGAAGCCTCTAACCAGAGGGCTTATATAAATGAGGGAGGGGGAGGAGGGGGGGCTAGGTGAGGGGGTCTAGGGGATGGCTGACTGTAGCTGATGAAAATCATGTTTGGTATGATCAGTTATTGCCATCTAACAAAGGTATTTCTCATTTATATCTACAGGTGAAAGTCTCAAAATAAAGAATCATTTCTGGTTTGAAAAGAATCAGTTTTATGTGTTGATGATGAAGTCAGGCTTGGAGAAAGGCCAGTACATTGTAAAAATGAAATTTGAAGCCTTTTTGGGTGCAGACATGGCAGGACTTTATAAGAGCACCTACAAAAATAAAGCAGGAGAAATTGTGTAAGTATATATACTTTGGCAATTCTATGCACACTTTTTTTTATTAAGGTCGCCCATGAAGTTGGAGCGAGGTTAAAGGAGTCACCGTGTCCTTCCCTCCAGCCTTCTGTGTCAACAATGGACTTCCAAATAAGGAACTTGTCAATTTCCAAATTTTGGCATGATTGTGTCACGCATTATAATAGCAGTTCTCTAAGTACTTTTTGTGCGGGAGCTTTTCTGGAACTCATTCTTATTTGTCTGGTGATCAAGCATGTGAAGTTTGTTTGGCCATTGAGCCTAAAAGTTTCTGCAAATGTAGATTGTGTTGTGATCATTAAGGCACGAAAATATACCGCCCTTGAGCACGGACACTTAAGATACTGAAAATAATAGTCAAATTGCATGGCTATACTGTTATCGTGAAGTGCAGCCATTGCGCTGTTTTTTAAACGAAAACCAGGCGCTGCATGAGGGTGCAACAACAGGTATTGTTGAAACAGGCTATCACGTCTCCAGAAACATCTGAACTTGAAATGTTTGACGAACACTCATGTTACTGTTTAGACGGAGTGGTAAGGATAAGTCGATTTATGCTGGAAGTGACTTGATAAGAGAACTGTAGCTTAATTTTCGCCAGCATTGAAAAATACTGTACACAACTGGAAGAAGAAGATTCGAAAATGAATTTGACCAAAATTGCAAGTATTTGTCATCAAGTATATCCGATTTCACTAAATTTATTCAACTTAAACTCAGCCAAAAGAAGAAAGGTGTGTTTTCTTTACGCACGTATTTAGTTTGGATACAGCCCAGGCTGGAGTATTATGGCCTCTGATAAATATGTAGGTATCGAAGATAAGCTGTGCATTATATAAACTGAGTAATGAAGTCACGGATAGACTTTTTTCTTGGTGGCTTTGGATGGACTCGTTCCGGTTTAGAGATTCGGAAGTGAAGAATTCTAAATTCTCCTATTTCGAGTGCCACACTAAGTTTTATAATTTTCACCCTCTCCGCCTTGTAAATGAAAGTTTTCAAAACTGAGACTAAATCGAATACGCAGTTCAGCGAAAGTGAAGGCCTGCGGAAACGGATGTGAACTCCACATACCTAAAATTGAGCAAATTTTACAATGTGGCCTTGAGCCAGTTCTAGTAAGTAATACCTACTCTAAGTAATACCTACTCTCACAAAAAGTACTTTTTACAAATTTGTGAGCTTACAGCTGCCTTGCTGCTTTGGTTATTCATTTTTATCCAGTTTTTAAGTCCCAGAAACTGCAGCAGGGCAGTGCAAAAACCTGAAAACAACTTCTCGGGTTTTCTTTGTTGTCTTTTCGACTCCAGGAACAGCAGGTAACACCCACTGGACATGGAAAATCTGTGGATTATGACAGCTAAACAAGCGATGCACATAGTTGATAACATTCTTGAATTCTTTTTCTGGTTTTGTGCTGTTTTCATTCCTTTTTAAAATTTTGAAAAACTGCTTCACTGTTTCACTGGTTATATAGCAATGCCCATCCCAAACTAACTTTTGCAAACAATCATCGAACTTGTCTCTGCCTCATTAAATAGAAAAGATGACAAAACTTTGATTAACAAGAAATGGGTGACCTTTCAGCGGGGACGCTGATTTGATTAGATTTTTTTTTTTTTTTTTTTTTTTCATTTACAAAAGCTATTACCACAGCTGATCTACAGTTAGGCCAACTGTTAATGGTCAGTTGTGCATGGTCTAGGCTGGAGTAGCCATGGTCATCTATGCATGCTTCGTCAATTTACGGTCAGCTGCGGGAATGGTATATGTTTACCATGATCTTTGAAAGCCATTATCTGGTAACTTGGAGATTTTTTACACCCGAATCTTCTGATCAGCAAGTTACAGTATACAGTTTAAGTTTTCCCAACAACATTCCTCCTGAAAAAGAAGAGAAAGAAAAGAAAAAATCTGTTTGCATGAATTTATGAATACTGGTGCTGTATCTGGGTTAACGGTCATGTCATGGCTGTTGTACAGCCAATTTCCATTGGGCTTAGTCTGCCAGTTGTATTTATCTAACCACACCTTCATCTATGCATACAAGTTATTGCAGACCTGCCAACTGCCCTGATTTACACAGGATCACGTGTATCCATGTCCCATGCATTTGCCTTTCTAACACAAACTCAAGTCATGCAGCATCTGGCTATCAGTCAGTCCTTGTACCTGCAAACTCACATCAACCTCCCACTATAAAGAGCTAAGTTGCTGTAAGTTAGAGTACCACAGCATAAGTTTATGTGATAAACTAAGAGCTATCAGGGAAAAAAGGTGTGATTTTGCTTGGCAAAAGTCTGCTTTATCAACTCTTAAAATTTTTGCTCATCAAACTACCTTGCCCCCATGATCAGAGACTTTCTCCCCTCCACTAAGTGCCTGATATTGTTTTGAGGTTTCAGGCATCTCTGTTGGATGCAAAGATGCACTTCTTGAAGTTTATTTTGCAACTTTTTAGGACAATTGCAGCGACTCAGTTCCAGCCAACTGATGCCAGGAGAGCTTTCCCTTGCTTTGATGAGCCTGCCCTCAAGGCAACTTTCACCGTAACATTGGCCCATGACCCTAAAATGATATCCATCTCAAACATGCCTATTGTAAAGACAGATGTCAAAGATGGCTGGCAATATGATCACTTTGAGAAAACAGTTGTTATGCCCACATACCTGTTGGCTTTTGTAGTGTGTGACTTTGGAAACAAAACTGTTACTACTACAAGTGGTGTCAAGGTACAATTTATTCATAATAAATGCATGATGACTTTATTATGACTGACGTAAAATATAACCATGAGTTCTTAAGTGCTTCTGTTTCACAAGCCAGCTGGGTCTGCATGCCTCCCTCCTTTCCTCCCATTTTCATCTACAGTCCCATCATTCTCCCCTTTTATAGGTCCATGTCTAATCTTATTATGAACATCTTCAACAAACTTGGATCAATATTCCACTTCTACCTCACCCCCCTCAAATTCATGTGAATATCCTGATAAAAGAGCTGGAGCTACAAAATTTAGGTCGTGTCAGTTCAAATTTTTTTTTTTTTTTTTTTTTTTGCAAAAGTCAACTTTGGCTCTAAATTTCAGCTACAGTAGTTACTGTATTAATCCATCCCCACCCTGAATTTTGAGCTGGTGAATGTAACTGTACAGACTATACAGTCTAGTGAAATTGATCTACAATGCGCAGAATAATATTGTTTCCACTGCCATTTTATTTTTTTAGATGACATATTATGCACCCAAAGACCAGGTGGACCAGTTAGACTATGCTGTTGACACTGGAAAGAATATCTTGGAATATATGGAGAAGCACTTCAATATCCCTTTTCCATTGCCCAAATGTGGTAGGTTTTAAATTAGCTTGTGCATGCAGGATCATGTAGTGCTACATTTAATCGACTGACCCATCTATGATAATATTTTTGTCAGCTATGCTAGTACAAGTAAACCCTAAAATCTGTTTCAGTGGACCACTGAATTGTTTCGACTCTGCTGCACTTTATAACACACTTTCCATTTTACATGCAAACCTGTTTGGGAACCAATCAGAGTGCACATTATATAAACTATAAACTGACAGCAAACTGATCAATCTAAAATATTTTGTCCCTTGTGCTTGAACAAGCCCTGCTTTCGGTGATTATACCAGTTGGCCAACCATTATTTGGCCATCACCACATATCATGTGACAATGTAAACCAATCACCGTGTGCTGATTCTAACCCAGAAAAAAATGATGATGAAGACACAAGTTGCAATCTTAAGCTTGCAGGGCCACGCCTCACGAGCAATTACTATTGTATATAATGTATATGTACATGTATATTGTACTGTATATATATATTGATGAATTAAAATTTTGTTGACAAAGCACTGTAACCTTTTTATTTTGGTAGACATGATTGCCATTCCAGACTTTGCTGCTGGTGCAATGGAGAACTGGGGTTTAATTTTATACAGAGAAACAGCTTTGCTCTATAAGCCTGGTGTGTCATCTGAAAGCAACAAGCAACGGGTTGCTGCTGTTGTTTCTCATGAACTTGCTCATATGGTATGAACTATGCTTATTGTTCTGTAGTTGTTATATAATAATACTATGTGCCTAGATGTTCTAAAATTAATATGATACAACAGTCATTTCCCTGTAGATGTTCTGAATCAGTTTTAAGCAAAATTAATAGAAATAGATATTTAGGTACCAAAATATAAAATAGTTTATCGCATCACATAATATTGTCTCACCTTATAGTGGTTTGGAAACCTCGTGACCATGAAATGGTGGGACGATTTGTGGTTGAATGAAGGATTTGCAAGTTTTGTGGAATACCTTGGAGTCAATTATACCGAACCTGATTGGCAGATGGTAAGGGAACTCAGAATGATTTATTGATCCTTATGAACTTGTTGAAGCTATGTGTTGTTTTCTTTTAATATCTTGTGTTTTCTTTTCTTCATTTCCAGATGAATCAGTTTGTAATTTCAGATATAGTGTCTGCCTTTTCCTTGGATGGACTGAAGAGCTCACACCCGATCAAAGTCCCGGTGAATCACCCTGATGAAATCAATGAAATTTTTGACTCCATCTCTTATAACAAGGTATTTGTGTTAAGCATTTGTTTTTAGCCCTTTCACTCCCAAGAGTAATCAACTTTGATTTTCTCCTTCAGTTCCTCATCAGAAATATATTGTGCATTACGGAGAACTTGGCTTTTGATACCTTGCTCAGATGACAGCTAATTAAACTATCAATATTCTCACTACATCACTCATACATTTTCCTCTTAAAAGGTTGGAAGAATCTGCATTTTGAACTTGCGAGTGAAATGGTTAATGCCCTGAGGACCAGATGTCCTTTGTTAATCTCTCTGTCAGTCGATCTACTGTAGCTCGTCAGAAATCGGAAGAGAGCATTGTTGACTGAAACAAGCTCTGAAAACAAATGGTTAAAATGTCTTATTGTAGCTTCCATTAAGAACCTGTAATACTCTGTGAAAATATAATAACTGAAGACAGGACATTATGGAAGATGGATGCTCCAGGTGTAAATGGACTCGTTTTCAGGACAAGGCTCAACCCGAGTGTAAGAGTGGTGCGAGTACAAAAGACTGGGGCGAGAACATGAGCTCCAAAGATTTTGTACTTGCCCCAGTCTTACACTCGAATCAAACTTGGTCTAAAAGTGAACGGAAACGCCGGCTGTTCAATAGCGGAACTTAAACTTATAAGAACACCTCTCTATGTACCGGAGTTAACAGATTAAGAGTTTGAAGGACGCACATGTAGCTGGTTTGTCGGACAAGGAAAAAAGCTTACGATCCACTTTACTTGCAGGGCGCTTCCATCATTCGTATGCTGCGTTATTTCCTTGGAACGAAAGTTTTCGATCAAGGACTCACGGTGAGTATAGTACCATCCTTGTTTACCGTGATCCTTTGCTTGTCTCGCTTACTGTCCATATCATCAGGGCTTGTCAATACAATCTTGAATTTGAGTACTGTACTTGTCTTGGAAAGTCCTTGAATTTGTATGATACCTTGAAAGGTTTTGAAGTTAGACAGCAGTTGTTGAAGAGTTTATGAGTTTCTAAGTAATAAATCAATCAGAACAGCTTAAATCAAGCCAGAAATGAATAGACTGGCAATATGACCCTGCGGTCAGGAGGAGAAAAAAATTTTACTTGGGCCAACTGAATAAATACACATTGACCTTGCACTTCGATTTCAAATAACTCTTTATGTAAGAAATAAATAAAAGGAAAAGTACACGACACTGAAAGCACACATTGTCTATATCGCTGCCAGTTCCTCAGAAGTAACCCTGGCTACAAGACTATACGTCTGCCCTATACCGGACATTTTCTTTCTGCGACAATTGTTATTAATATTTGGTGCCACATACACACATATATATATATATATATATATATATATATATATATATATATATATATATATATATATATATTTTTTTTTTTTTTTTTTTTTTTTTTTTTTTTTTTCTAGCGCTACCTGAATAAGTATCAATACAGCAATGCAGAGACTAGTGACCTGTGGATGGAGCTTGATAAGGTGAGGGAATATACAGTACATCGTACTGCAGTCGAAGCTCTCAGTCCTTGCGACGACTCTCGTACACGACCAGCTCCACCGATGTGAAACCTCGTCTGAATTGTCACTCAAACTCTGTAATTAAAAGCTCTCGTAAGCGACCGCGACCACCTTTGGGAATTCTCCGATTGGGAATAGCTGGTCGTTTGCAAGAGGTTTCACTAATAGTAATTTGACTGAGGAACCAACTGGGACTTTGGCTATGTGGTCGTGTACGAGAGGTTTTACTGTAATTGAAACTAAGGTCGTGGATTTGACTGGCTCTATTTAGATGTACGTAAATTACATAGTCTTGGAAGAATTCATAGCAATGATGCTTAATTTTTTCGAGTGGGACTTGTGCCTTGGATTAACTCTTGGTACTTTTCTGTGGACACAGGAGAGTTGTGACCAAGGCAAATGCGTTAACGTGAAACAGATGATGGATACGTGGACTCTTCAGATGAACTACCCTGTGTTGTCTGTCAAGAAAAATGGACGTTTCGACGTAACCCAAGAGAGATTTGTCTTTGATCCCAAGGCTAATGTGACTTCGAAATATAAATCTCCTTATGGGTAAGTAACATACTTTAGCTTCTTTGTAATTTGTTCGTTCTTCAAATTTAATACGTAGAATTTCTGTTCACCTTACTTATACTTCAAACTCTAACCCTGTTACTTTACATTTTGTTAGATTGCCACACTAGAATACTTATAAAATCTAGTGTAATTACCCGAAATAGAAATAAATTGTTTTTGTGGCTGTAACTTTAATAAACATGTATAATAATTGCAGTGTTATATGCTGCACTGCATGATTTCGAGTCGCTGAGAGGCAACGAAATAGCGAGAGAAGGATGATAAATTACGATAGATTTTTCGATATTCTAAAATAGCTTTACCTACCTCCGTGTGGAACATTTGTATCAAGCACCAATTAATTTCATGGCCAAGAACTGATAAGCACTCAGGCTTGTTTTCTCGTCATATGCAGACAGAGGATGTGGCGTCTGAATAAGCACAATGCCGGGAAGTATGGTAAAGAGTATAGAGGGTTAAAGAGACAAGGACAGACATAAAAACTAACACCAAAACACAAGAATATCAGTGCCTGGGTGTGAAAAACAGGGTGTTGCATTTAGCAGTCTGCTTTGCTAACTATGGCGTTTTTTTTTTTGTTTTTTTTTTGTTTTTTTTTTTTTTTTTTAATTTTTTTTTTTTTGTGTGTGTGTGTGTGTGTGTTGTGTATACCCTTAGTTACAAATGGGTGGTTCCTTTCACATACATAACAAAGAAGGCACCTGATGAAGTTAAATCGATACTGCTCAACAAAAGTTCAGGTAACTTTACCAGCATTTTGCTCTACTCCTCCACCCCTCCCTCTCCCTCTCCCCTCCCCCCCTTTCTTTTTGTTTTTGGCACTCTTGTACACGTATATTGTTCGTTGTCCCTCGAAAAGGTAACAAGTGTGCGGTAGGCCGGATTCAGGGAACTTTTGCCCTGAACAAAACCCTCTTTTCAGTGTGTTAACTGCTATCTTAAATGGAAAAAAGAAAATCTACTGGTACCCCGTCGGGCATAGAACGAATATTTCTTGCTGGCCAGATGTGAATTTTTTTCTCGTCCCAGGTCCCGGTGGTTGAGCTAGCGAATTTCTGAACCTTGATTCTAAGATGTTACGCATAAGATCGTAAAACTCATTTCATCGTCATGACATTGAAACCCGCAAACATATCAGTGAGCCATAGCCATAGTAAGCCACTCAGTTGTATGGCTATCACATTGCGTTTCGCTCGGAAATGTCATTTGACGTCTTCATATAAATTAGTTATACAGCAGATCTTTTATGTGCTTACACGTACAGTATGATCTCGTTACTGTACGTTACTTTATTCGCCTGCCTTTTATTAATTTATTTGTTTCTCACTTGAATGTGCTCATTGTTTGTGCAGCGTTTTTCAACGGTGATGGGAGTCAGTGGGTAAAAGGTAACGTTGGACAAAGGGGACTGTACCGGACGAACTATGAGGAAAGCAACTGGCAAGCCCTAAGTGACCAGCTGTCAACCGCCCACACGGTGAGTGTGATTTCTAAGTAAGTTTTTCTCGGCAGCTGTCTAACAGCTCATTCCCTTTACTTCCAAAAGTGGTCAGATTCGTTTTTGTCCTGGCCAGCGAATCAAGTCAATTTTGAACGATTCTATTTCAACGACACCCAAAATTGACTGCATTCTTTAGTTAGCTAAAATAAAACCAATCTGACAAGTGCGACAGTCTTTCTATCAACAATAATAGGCGAACTTTGAGCGGCGACGCTGCTCTGGATGACTGAAATTGAATCACAAACACATTTTCTTTTTGAATGGCTGGAGGATTTGATTATCAAACGACTGATACTGAATTCCACTGCCATCGGAGCATAATACAGCCAGAGCATAGTTTTGACATGAAAAGTGTAATGAAGGAACAATAATTTGTACTGTCTCGTTTCTTATAGGTTTTCAGAATATCTGACCGTGCTGGCCTGATCGACGACGCATTTAGTTTGGCAAGGTAAGCATGATTCACACATTTCACGCACTGGTATTCTGTTTCATGCCTTCTTTTACACTTTTTACGTCGAGAATTATCTGTTGCTTATTTTTGTTTGATCGGCGCAGGGGTGAAAGGCTCAACTACACCAGAGCAATGGACATGACAAAATATCTGAAGAAGGAAGAAGAGTATGTTCCCTGGTCCGCGGCAAACTCTGGTTTGAGTGCCGTCCGTAGCTATTTGCCCAAAGCGAGCGCAACCTACAAGAATATACAGGTCTCTTTTTTGTGTATATTCAACACCGTACAAGCTCCCTCGCCCCTCACCCCACCCACGTTTTTCTCTCTATCCATCTATCTGTCTGTCTGTCTTTCGTCTGTCTTGATTTTCAAATATACTGAACCTTCCTTCTTTCTCTACTTAATGACCAAGACGCGAAGTTGAGTTCGTTGTCAGGTGTTTCGAACATAGAAAACTACTTGAATCCGCGCTTTGGGGGCGTTTAATATTTTTTTGTTTGATTCAACGTTATGCCGTCACCGCGGTCAGATTTCTTACATGCCCAGTGGACACTAAATGTTGAGCTTCTCAATACATTTCCATTGTTATGAAAAATAGATGCCTTCAACTATCCAGAGCGACACCGTGGAAAATGTTTTTCGGTCGTGTGGTCACTCCGTTTTGCTTTCGCGTACCTTCTCTAAGAGCAATTTGTTTTGATCAGCAGTATGTATTCCTCTTTCTGTTGGCCCTTCCATTGTGTATATATCTCTGTATTTTAAAAATGGCTTTATCAATTTACAGCGATACGGAAAGTTTCAGTCAAAGGACCTGTACACCAAACTAGGTTTCAAGGAGCAAGGAGATCACATAAAAACGTAAGTTGATGCTATCAGAAGGTAGCTAAACCAATTACATAACAAGAAAACTAGCGGAGTTTTGACAAATGATCGTATAACCGAAATATCGTTAGATTGCTAGTCTAAATGAGTGAAATACCTGTATTAAGCAAACACCCTCTGGCCACTTGTCAAAGTCCCAAAAATATTATCAGTAATTTACTGTATATTGTCTCCCTATTAAACGGCCACCTCTATTATGCGGGCGCGGCCACCTGCGAGCGGTCCTAACTTGCGTTCCGTATTGTTTTCTTTTTAAATTATCTTTGGCACACTTTTTACTACATAGGAACCGAAACTAAAACTTAAGCGAAGTTATATACCGCAAAAAATTACACTTAGCTGTTGTCAGTATTTCGTTCAAATACTCGTAATCAAATTTAGTGTGTGATCAAAACCACACCCAAGGGCCATTGTCCCTCTTGTCTATACGAAGTAATTCCCCATGGGTGGCCACTTTACTGGTTCGATTGTAGTTACCTTTGGCAAAGCATTTGGAAGCTCAACACATCCAATATATTTATCCCACAACAATAACAACAACAACAACAACAGTGCAGTGTAACTTTCTTCCTTACTTTTGTGCAACAGGTATCTGCTTAACATCATGCTGAACATAAACTGTGGCGCGGGAGAGAAATCTTGTTTGGACAAGGCGGCAGATTACTTTAAGAAATGGATGGAGGATCCCGTTAAAAACCAGTAAGCTACGAACCGCCCATGTAACGACGCATACTATAATAGGAAATTGTACGATAAGAGTCCAGGGTGCATTATGTTAGGTCTATTCCTTTTCCGGTATTCTTGGTTTGCAACCATTGCTTCCTGGAGACTACGGACAGAGACTTCGCGGTCATGTTGGTTCCGGGTACAATAGAAGATAATGAGCGATATTTTGTTAAAATTCCTTCAACATGGCCGCCATGACGCCAGCTACAAAACGAAGAATAAGAATAACAGAATACAAAGAATATCAATTCCAAAATAACAGACTGATATGCAAAAATTGACTCGAGGATACCGAGTCTGGATATGGGGCCCGCTGGGCGCGAACGCGGAATTTTCCCGCCAGAATGCAGACGAGAATTGCCAATAGAACACAGTTAGGGCTATTTTGTCTATTCCGAGCAAAGTACTGTTCGTCTGTTCTGTAGTGTTATCTGGAGTCACAAACAAACTGTCTGTTCAGTCCGGAATTACAACAGGTCGGCTACAGTATCTATTGTTTACGTGTTTTCTCCAAAATTAGGCCCTTTACATCAAGCTGGTCACATGACCAAAATCCACCACGTGACTGAAGTGCATCACCTCAGGCTTTTTTAGTGCTCTTTCCATTTCTGGCACTCAAAAAGCCTGAGGTAATGAATTTCAGTGACGTGGTGGATTTTGGTCATGTGACCAGTCTGATGCAAATAGCTTGTTCAAATTGACTGAGTGTTCGTGATACTTGTATGTTTATACATCGTACGATCGTATTTTGAACGAGCTGCTTTGGCTCTTGGGTGACTCGTGTATAAATATAGGATTGATTGATTGATACATACAATGATGTATATATATGGTTTTGTTGTTGTTGTTTAGGGTACCAGGAAACTTCCGTTCGTTGGTGTACTTTTACGGTATTAAGAGCGGCGGCGAGAAGGAGTGGGACTTTGCGTTTGAACAATTCTTGAACACCACGGTGGCCTCGGAGAGACGCAAGCTTCTGTACGGACTGAGTGCGACTCAAGTGCCGTGGGTTTTAAGCAGGTGAGTACAGACAGCAGCCAAAGTAACCTTCAAACTAAGCTAAAATGTACACTTCGTAAATATCTATTTGGAAGCTCGAAATTCTGGTTGGAAAGAAGGAACCCTCGTGTTCAGGTGGCCGAGTGAATAGCACGCCTGAGATGCCGCACGCCTGTCTTCAACCAATGCCTGTCAGGTTCGAATTGCGGCGCCGTACGCGAGGACCTCAGTATAACGCGGAAATAGGCTACGAGAAACAATAAGCGGTTGATATTTAAAACCGAGACAAGGCTGTGCATTAGAGCCGTTTATATTTTGAAGAAGCGTCAGAATCGACTCGTTCTGTTTTTCAGGTACCTTAAATACTCGATAGATCCGTCAAAAATAAAGGCTCAAGACACAACAGCTGTGATATCTTACATTGCCAACTATAATCCAGGCAATGGTCAGCAGATGGCTTGGGATTTCGTGCGTCTGAACTGGGATCTGATCCGGAGAAGGTACGGTACTTATTAACCCTTTCACTCCCAAGCGTGATCAACTTCAATTTCTTCTTCAATTTCTCACCAAAGACATATTACAGTATTGAGTAGTTGACTTTTGATAGGTTGCTAAGATGACAGCTGATTGAAGTATTAATTCTCTCCACATCTCTCACACCTTTTCTTTTTGAGCGGTTGGGAGAATCTGCACTTTGAACTTGGGAGTGAAAGGGTTAAGCTCAGTCCCAGGCTCTTTACCCTATCCCGCCTCCCAGCCTGGGAACGAGGATGCGGTACTTATTAGGCTCAGTCCCTAGATGTCGGTTTTAGCGAGAACAATTTTTCCAGTCCCTGGCACTTCGTTTTATCGGGGTTCCACTGTTATACAGTTGTGAGGATGTTCTAATTACATTCGAACGTCAACGACATCGCTGCTGTTATTTATTTCTATCTATTGGGGATACTAACTTATCAGTCTTAAATATTCACATTTTTTACCATCTATACATTTCTCAGTTCCCTTTTGCTTTTTCTCTCTGCCTTCTATACATTTCCTCCCTCCTTTCTTCCCTCAATGTGTTCTCTTGTTCTTAGTTTGTACCTCCATTCAACAAGTCTTTAAAACCTTTTTTGTGTTAGATATGGTGGAGGATTCTTCGCCTTCAGAGGTCTCATCTCGGCTATCACACGCGGATTTGCTAACGAATACCGGCTGCAGGAGGTAACACTATCAGTATACGTATGTGGATTATTGAGTTTGGGTATTGGTTGAGTGTCCGGGGTAAATAGTCAAGGATCCACGGTCGAAAAAAATATATAAAAAATAAATAAATAAATAAATAAATAAATAAATAAATAAATACCCGGTTGACAGACAGGCAGACAGGCAGACAGACAGGCTTTTATTTGTGGCTAAATTCTCATTATCACCGTTTGAACGCGCGAATCTTACCTTGGAATGAAACCCCATCGCTTTGCGCAATACTTAAAATCATGACATGATTGAGTCTGATGTGAGTTACAGAGATTCGAAAAAATGGCCCCAAATCTGTTTCCTCCCTTTCTGTATTTAATTATCGTACATCGCCTTAGCGGCCTTGCGAAATATGCTTAAAAGCAATGGGGTTTTATTACACGTTCTAGCTGGACTCTTCTGGAACCCGTGTTGTAATATGTATATTATGATCTTCAATTAAAAGTTCTGGCGTTCAAGAAACAAAACAGTAGATATGAAACAGAAAAAAGATAGGTGATCGCCTACTATATTATTGTGTTAAGTTGAAAGGGATCTAAACAGTGCGATGATGGACGTTAAGTGAATTATACAAGTTCTCCTTGCGCTTATGACGCATTTAAACCTCTTAGTCCTGTCACTGACAAAGGAGCAGTTGTTGTTGTTGTTGTTGTTTGACAGAGTTTTAGTTTTATGTCATTGAGTTTGGTTTGGAAAATAAACTGCATGGTCAGGGGATTATGGTTAAGTAGCGTCTGTTAGCGCAAAGCTGTATGGCTGCCATCTAAATGACCGCTTGATGCAACACTTCGTTCGCGGACCAAAAGGAAAAAAAAATCTTGTTGAACTATTTGAACGAATAGCTGTGTTGCCTCAATGTACAGTGAATTAAAAGGCAAAGAGTTTGGTTGAGCACATTAGGGCAATTTTTGTCATCGTTCCACATTTTATTTCATTTCTTCTAACATTTCAATATGACGGACACGTACTCAGCGTAAAATGTTCAAACTACGTGTAGCCGTCGTCAGTCAGTTAGCCCGGGTTTACTGGTTTCGTGTTTCTCAGGTACTCGACTTCAAAGAAGCTAATAAAGACCTTGGCTCTGGTGCACGTTCGATGGACCAAGCAATCGAACGAATCAAGGCGAAGATACAGTGGCGGAAAAAGAACGAAGCCACTGTTGATAGCTGGTTGAAAACATTCATAAAGGACAACAGTGTCCCAGAATAACAGGATAGATCCGACGAGAGAGATCGCAACCACAATACGAAGTGCGCTTTCTTTTTATTTTCAACTTAGCACAACTCGGCAGGGTTCGTAGAGTATTGAAACGTTCTTTAGTTTTGGTGATTGTATTGACTGAAAGGTTCTTTAATTTTGAAATACAGTAACCTTGAAAACAACAGAAATTCTTATTTTGGTTTATCGTTTGCGTGACTTATTTGCACTTCTTTCCAGAATGCGTTTTTTTTTTTTTTTTTTTTTTTTTTTTTGTAAAAACAAACCCGAACAAAACGGTAACGACATACTCTATCGACAAGTGAGTTATAAGCGCGTTTCTTTAGAACTAAACATTTTTCCAAGTAATAACCAATATATTAACGGTCCTTATACACTCATTCAGAAGTTCCATGCGTGCGCTGACCAAATGTTTGGCTGCCATGAAAAGATTGCAATTGTAGTGCTGCTTTTATGTTTCCTAAAGCCTGGTTTCCATATAATCGTCTCTGACGTAAGGATCGTCTCTGCATTTCCGGTCGTCTCCGACGCAAGGATAGAACATGGTTCTATTGGGACGATCGAGTTGCTTCTGACCTAAGGATCGTTTGAAACAATCGCAAGAGTGTTTCCATATAATCGTCCCGATCACTTGACCAAAAATTCTGCGTCAGAGACGATTATATGGAAACCAGGCTTAAGCCTTTATCACAGAAAGAATGAAGATTGTCTGTATTTCTTTGTTTGGCTTTGAATTCTTAATTAAAAATAAGATTCATTTCGGCGAAAACTTCATGCCCACGGGTCGACACGTTTTGCGGCAGAGGAATGATTCTAGCCTGAAAGGAAATGACTTACATTTCAGACTAGAATGATTGGCACTTTTCAGTTCCGTTTCATTTTGCAAATTATCATAAACTATCAAGCGTTGTCAGCTGAAATTACAGGCATTATTTCGGCGGACTCCAACCTGCTGGGAAAACCGCCTGAAGCTCTTCGTTTCGAGGCAGCTGTGTCTTGTGCCATGAAGGTCAAACAATCAGTGGCACCGATGGCGTTATCGCAAAACGATCTGAAGCCGTTGGTTTAGTATCCGCCAAAATTTCTGTAGTGACAGTAAATACGGCTTGGAAGATACTAGGCCGAAAAGATATTGAATCTCGGCTATAAAAAATAAATTTCCGGTGAATGTTTACAAGTTCATACAGCATGCAGATTAGTCAGGTATTTCAATTCTTGGTTTGCATGTGACATAAAAAGCCATCTCAAAAGTAAAACGTATCCTTTAAGTCCAATACACTAATATGTTCAAGAGTATCATGCCTGCAAAATTCTGAGTCGATACAAAATATCTATCGGGAGCTATGGACGTTTGAATACCATGACAACAAAGTCGTGTACACCCGCGTGGCCGACTAAAATCGGTCCTTCACGAAACATTTTAAGATTGGCACTGCGAAAGATGTGAAGTAACTAAAGATCAAGCTGAGTCACAGATCAGCTTCATTGCTCGTTGGAGCGTAGCCCCGAGGAGCTTGGGATTGGAGACCGTGACTTCATCTTCGTGATATATATATATATATATATATATATATAAATTTTTTTTTTTTTTTTTCTGGGTTACGAATCAGCACACGGTGATTGGTTCACATTGCCCCGTGATATGTGATGACGTAAGGTGACTTCGCGAACAACTTGAGATGTAGGCCGCGGTTACATTAGAGCTAAAAAGCGAGCTATCTAAACAAAACAATGTTTACATAGCGCGCTTATCGTTAAACTGCAGTGTGATCGACAGGACATAAAATTTTAGCGTGCCTGAAATATGACCCAAACCGCACCGATCTTCACAAGGACCGCAGCGCGCTATTAACAACCTTACGGGCAAGCTATAGCAGCGCGCTAATTACACACTTTTTAATTAAAGAAATAAAAGCAGCCAATCGGGTAGCACAGCGAAATTGTTGTGTCTGCGAGACATCCGTGGCGCCACGAGATCATAAAAGGTGCCGTTACTCATTCGAAAGTGTTGTTTCTAATATCGGGCCTGTGATCATCGTTCCAGTTAACTTCGAACCAACCGATTGCTGTTCTGGGTAAAACCCACGGCCTTCTCGGAGGGTTGTCCAATACACACCATCTGATTCCGTCGGACAAGTGGGTTGCCCAACAATTTTTATGCATTTGGCGGGCGAGGTGTTTTTAGTAGAAGGAGGGATACACATTGTGCATTGCGCGCGGTGTTCTTAGGATAACGTGAGGGACATTTTTTTGTGCATTTTGTGAGGTGTTTCAAGTAAAAGGAGGAATACGTATTGTTTATGCAATTTGCGCGGTGTTTTTAGTAGAACGAGGTATACACATTGTTTATGCATTTCGTTCGGTGTTTTTTATTTTCAAGCGCGGTCCACTTTGTGTGTGTAACGCCTCTCAATAGTTATGAAACGCCTCTATTTAACATTTCAAAACGTTATTGTTTACAATATTTCACGCCTAAACACTTTCACGCCTGAACAGTTCGGATGAGTCTTTACTAAAGCGGTGTCATTTAATGAACGCGGTGCAAGTCATACCATCAGGTGGAAAGAAAAGAGAAAGATGGCATCTATGATAACATACTATAGAGAATTTATGGGGATAATGACCCGAGCCGAAGTCGCGAAGGAAAGGAGAGATTTGTTCAGCTTATTGAATGGAGAAGCATTCTTTAAACTGACCTCGTGGCCGCAGTGGGTCCAGAGAAGTTTTTGGAAAAAGCCCATAAAGGACAGCGACAGCTTTAAGTTGGCTTTATTTTTCATTGGAAATGGCTGCGAACCAACGCTGATAAGCAAATGGATTATGACGTCTCAAGAGTGGGAGCCGATAAACTATGAAAAAGAGAAGAAAGCTTTAAAGAGAGCCAGACGACTGCATTTCATCGAAAGGAACTTGGACACGAAAAGAGGAGAATGGTTTTATTTTGACGTGCAGCATAAGAAGGTGCTATATCTGGACGGTAGCCCATGTCCGGCAATGCTGTAACATCGGGCGCAAACTTAACGAGGACACTGCGGGCAGAATGCGCAGTTGCGAAAGGATAAATGAAGAATGATTTACTCAATTGACTCTTGAATGTTTGTTGTAACAATTTTCTTTCAATAGGTTTATTCGTGCTCAATAAAAGGTTTTTGGACGACACATTGCTGTTTATGCACTGTATTACTAGAGTGCTTTTAGTTGAGAACCAAAAATACACTTGGTGCTTTAATTTAACAATTTTGGCGGTGCCTTTTAGTAGATCGAACGAGGAATACACTTCTTGTGTGTGCGTTTCGCCCCGAGTGCTTTTCATTAGAATACAGCAGGATTCTTGCATTTTGCTCATTTGAATGAACCAGACTTATTGTGAGCATATTTGGTATCAATCGCCGTAGTGGCACTTAACAGCGATCCGTGCGTGGGCGATCAAGCGTTGTTTGAAGTTCTCATTTGAAAACTACAGTGAACATCAGTCATTAAGCGTAAAATATTTGCCCTGTTTAGTTTAACAACATGTACAGCACAGCAGCATATAGATTTTATAGCGCCGTCCCTTGCCATCTGCCGCCGTCAGTATGCATGGAACTCCAGCTAAATGGCCGTTGCTTGTGATTCCTTCTATTTTTCATGCCGTGTATTAACTTCTCGGTTCATTTCGGTCCGCCGACTACAGGAAGCCTAATGAAGTGATTGCCAGCGTTGTAATGGAAATATTATACCATCGGACCATCTGACTAACTGATGCGGCATCCGAGTTCATCGGGTCGTTAATTAATGGACGACAGAGCTTTGTTCCCAGCCTTCTTTGCATTTCGCTCTAAATGATTGTCGGACACGATCGGACTTTTGCATTCGTCCGTCGGAGTCAGACGGAGGCAGTTTTACCATCGGACACGGTCGGACTATGCATTCGTCCATCTGAGTCAGATGGTGTGTATTGGACATGTGTGCCTTCTCGCCATTTCGCCTCTCTCCTGTCTCCGATTTAGGTCTATAATATTCATCTGCATGGACCAAAACAAGCATCGGCGTCGTCTTCGAACTTGCTGAAGAATAGCAAACAGTCGCCTCCTGTGAATTCTTTCATTCCGTCGCCTGATACTTTGCAAGCGTCGAATTATGAGAAATAATATAAAAACAAGTGATCCGTTCGCCATATCATTACTGTACTGAAAGTCCTCACTTATGTTTACTTTCATTTAGTACAATCTGTCATTTGATGTTTATTTAGCGTGTTAGCATCTGCACCAGTGTGACCGGAGAACGCTGGGAATGTATAAGCGCGCTAAGTGTTCGGTCACTTGTGAGCGTGCTAAAAACGTGATTTTAGCTCAAATGTAACCACGGCCGTAGTCGATTGAATCATACGTTAATGGTTGTGTATAAAATTATCTGTATGCCATCCAAACTCAACACCGTTTGGCTCTGTAGAACATGCACGGATAAACTAGGTTTTAGGGAACGATTTTGGCTTGCGTTTTGAAGTTCACCGTCATGGCCGTAAACAAATGTTTGATGGATTCGATTATATTTGGCAAATGGTTTGAACCAACCTACTGCGGCGACATTGCTTAGATATACAGTTTACGCTAACATTGGCCCGACATCAAAGCACTGCTATTCATATTATATTTGGCAAATGGTCACAACCAACCTACTGTTCGATTATATTTAATGGCTACCGCTACAGGATTGTAAATAACTCTGTCGCCGCTAATTATTTAGTCCCGACGAACTTTGGGCACACAAAGCTAATTCCTTCAAATTTTTGATGTCGAAGTTCCTTGTCTTTCAAAGTGAAATACGTCATGTGCAACGAATACCTTGACTGCAAAGGCGGTAAACAAATGAATAAGGTATCGGATTTCATATCATTGTTTAGTTTTAGTTTTATGATTTGTGGCACTCGGAAGCCGTAGAAAAGAAGCAGCCGGCTGGATCACTGTGCGTATTTCTTGGCCAGGCGACGTACAACACATCTATTCGGACAAAGGTTGACTTTCATCAATTTTTGCATTGAAAGGAGGTATTGCGACTTGCGTGATGAACGTGATCAGCCGGTCAAGGCTTTAACTGGCACAAGTGCGACAAATATGGCCTGCCAGTCGTTTAATCGAACTTTAGGGAATCCGAATAAGAACTTTCGAAAGGCTATAGGCAACGAGGCGAGCTTGGCGGCGACATTGCTTAGATATACAGTTTACGCTAACATTGGCCCGACATCAAAGCACTGCTATTCATCTCATTGATCAGGGCAAAGGTTACGCCGGAAGATGATATCGTTTACAGTTGCTAACATCTGCCTGCTTTTACTGTGATTAGAGCTCCGGATGAGTGCAGCTACAGCTGTGGCAGTGTTAATCACAGGTTTTGTTGAGGCTCGGTTAAACTTGGCGGCAGCTCATAGCAGAATTTGACAAACATTCAGCCGTCTCACCGCCATGGTGAGACACGTACTGACTTAGCAACCGCGCCAAAAAGCTAACACACCGAGTGAGTGAGTGAGCGACATATTGTAAAATGAAAACAAACAAACTCCGTTTTTAAGCTCGCCGCAGCCGCGAGAAAATACACCGAAATAGTCCTGAACATTGACTTTGTTAGACTGAACACGCTGTGAACAAAACCGCAATAATATTGTAAACAAGTCTCATGTTTATATTTGTTACAGAGCGCGAATACTCGAAAGCCTCGTAGAAGAAACGCATTTAGTAAAAAAAACATAAGTATTGAAGCGAAGGCTAGCTTATCGTGGCCTCTAATTACAAATAAGTCTTCAAAGTCAAACTGTCAAAATCGACTGTGCATGAAAAGATAAGTCACACAGTACTCTTTTCTTGCTGGCTAACTTTTCACTCCAAAGCTCAAAATGCAGAGTCGCTCAACCTTTAAGAAACAAGTGTATGAGTGTTGTAATGACAATTTATACCAATAGGTTTCATTTGAGCAAGGTGTGAAAAGTCAAGTTATTTATACTGTGTGATATTTTTCTGGTGAGAAACTGAAAGTCTCTTTTGGGAGTTTCGCTCTTGTACCTACTTTCCAATTTAGTTTCTTCTGGTCTCGACCCCACCCAACGAGCTCACTGGTAACCCAGTCTTGTTTCGACTAACATGGCGACCGCATACAAACTCTTATAAAATCTCCAAAAGACAAATTGCCGCTGCTTCGCCAAAATGAAGCCTAGACAATCCAAAATTGGCATCTGGATTAATTTTGGTTCTGGAGCCAAAAAGGTAGAATCTGTTATTTTGGAGGGTGCTGCGGTCGCTTGACCCGTGAAAACCGCGTCGATAATTCTTTTCTCTCAATTATTATAAAACACTTTTTTAGCCCGCGTTCACCACGAAGTGGTGAATTGAGCCAGTTCTATAAATAGCTACTTCCGCAAAAAAAAAGCCCTTTTTACAAATTCGCGAGCTTACAGCTGCCTTGTTTCTTTGATTTGACGTTACAATCGTTCAATGGATGAGCGCATCTCTCTTTATACAACAAACTGGCCCATGTTGGCCGCTTTTTAGCCGCAAACTTTTGAAGCGAGAGGCGAGAGCGGCTTACCATCAGTGATGCAAATATATTAGGCACTTCATAATCTCACCGAAAAGATCCAACATTTGCATAAGAATAATCGTCATTGGTTGCCGTGCTCTTCTCGTAAAGTAACCACTTCCAAGCTCAGGCCGCCTGTGATTTGAGAAGGAAGGGTGTTGCGCCACCTGTAGAATTCCGATTGTCGTTCATTTTATGACATTTGAGCTCTAGGTCTCTTCTTCTTTACCCGAGCTGTCATGCCATGTATGGTTTGCCCGTCAAGTGCTCAGCGTCGCGTAACCGCGTGTCTGTCCACTATGCAGCCTGCGTGAGAAAGCGTCCTTCATTTGGTCTAACCGATGGCAAACGACGAAGGTTATATCATACAACAAATGCCTGGCATTTTTGTCAGCAAGACAAAGATCCTGTTGGCAGCGGCCGTGTTTGTTGTGCTCATTATAATCATCATCGTCTTGGCAGCTGTACTCGGCCATCAAAATGCGAAGGATAGAGGTATTTGTTAGTGTCCTGTCTATGCAGAGAAATAACCGTTTTTGCGGGGTATTGCTGTCTGTATTGCATCTTAGCCGTTTGTATGCATATTGGCAGACGCGCGCAAAGAGAAGTGATCGATTCCAAGTTGTGAAACAAGGAAGGGCGTTCCATAGCCCACACAACAAGTGACGTCACGCCGAACCAAACGGCCTGAAACAAGTCACGCATTGTCAAGAATGTCGCTGAAATAACGCCGAATCACCCTGAGTGTCATCCCAAGTGGTCATAACTGATAACTTGCCTCTGTTAGCTGATCGATTTTAAGAGTATTAAGCTTATTATATTCTCGCATAAAACAGATTTATATAGATTCGTTTAACCAGGCGTGACGTTCCTGCCAATTTCCTCGCATCAAGATTAGCTGGCATCTTCAAGAGGGTTGCAAGATGCTGGAGAAAACGATGCAGGACGAATTCGACTTGTGACTAATTTTTGTACCGAAGGCTTCTCGGATCCGGTTTGGCTCCAGACCATTTTTTCGTACTACAACAGAAACCTGGGAACGAGCCCGGATGCCCAAGATAATTTAGTAGACACACGAAAATAGAAAAATTAGTATACATGTTGTAGCCTTGAGTTCCGCATTTGTTTAAACCTCGAACGTACAGGGGGTGTGGATGCCACCACGTCAGTTTTTTTCGAAAATATTTTCTGATAATTTTGTTTTGTTTTGTTTTGGTAACTACTTTTCATTCATTGTAGTTTGTTTCCCTTTTTCGGGAAAAAAAATGGTGTATAAAATAGCCGCCTTCTTGTATAACGTCATCTACTCCCCAGAATAGCCTGTAATAGCACAGCCAAAATAGTCGTGTAGTCTGGGTTCATAGTACTATTATATCTGAATCATATATGATCTGGTGAGAGACAAACGATTTCCAGTGGGAGTCACATTTTTGTGATGGTTGTGGTTGTAAATTATTATAATACACAGCCTCATCAGCTTCCATTCAAGACGGTGAAATAACAAGCGTGGCACCAACTACAGTTGGTCCAACAACGGCTGGCACGGAGGCCTGGTGGCAAGTGCGTCTGCCTAAGAATGTTGTTCCCGTCCATTATGACATTGTGTTGCGTATCAACCTGACAACACTTCGGTTTGATGGAGATGTCAGTATCCTGGTGAATGTTTCTCAGCCAACAGACCTCATCATGGTTCATACCGACAAAATGAATGTCACTCAAGTTGATGTGACTACGAAAGACGGGGGTGAGTTTGTGTTGAAAATATTAACTACAGTATAAGTTGAATTTGAAAGTCTAAGTCCGTCAAGCTTGGATGTGCGCGCAACCTTGAGAAAGGGGCCTATCAGCGCTGCCCTTGATAGCCCCTCTCGACCACAGTCCTTTGCGCGCCAAGAGCCCTAAACCGCCGTTTTCAAGGCCCCCGAAATATACAGCATTCAACTTCCACCTGAGTTGTTTGAGACAAAAGATTGGTTTCTTTTTGGCCTATTTTGTCACTGATCTATTTTAGTAAATGTGTATAAAAATAGTCAACACTAATCTACATAGCTAATCACTGATCTTCCAAATCCACAGACAAACGCTTTGAAATGAAGAAACATTTCTGCTTTGAAAAGAATCAGTTTTACGTGTTGATGATGAACTCAAACTTGGAGGCAGGCCAATACATTGTAAAAATGAAGTTCGAAGCCTTTTTGGGGACAGCCATGACTGGACTTTATAAGAGTACCTACAGAAATAAGGCAGGAGAAACTGTGTAAGTATATTTTCATAACCCATCCACGTGAAGTCGTTGTAGCTGTATTAGGACTATAACTTTAACGTATAGTAAATTTAAGCACAATTACTATCGTTAGCACTTTCACTCTTGAGTGATCAACTGCAATTGTCTTCTTATGTCATACAGTATGGTTAACTTGGCTTATGAATCAATTTCCACGACATCACTCGCACATTTTCTTTTCTAAAGGTTTGGAGAATCTGTAGCGTAAGCTTCAGAGTATAACAGGGGTAATTTTTCAACCTACTTGGGAAAATGTGCGAGTTGTAAGGTAATATAGGGAAGGAACTACAGTTTTCCAATACTAAACTCAATAATTTCCATTTAGTCACTGACATTACGAAGGCTCTGCAGAGGTCGTTACGTCATTCGAAATGGTGTCTTACCAAATGAAGCGGCGATAAGACCTAATTGTTGTAAAGAAGCAAGAAAACTTTAATAGATAGTGAAAAAGCAACCATAAATGACAGACATTACGTGTATTTGTCTGTTTTTGGCTATTCGCAAACAATTATTAGTATTTTCATCATGTTGACGATTCTTGAATATATCCCGTCTATTATGACCATACTTGGCAAAATGAGTTGTCTAAAGAAGTACTGAAATGCAGTGCTAGAAAATTACGAAAAGGGGAAACATCAACCCCTCCCCTTCCTTCTTGAACGTCCAAGGAAAAATGAAGTGATTGTTTGTCTGAATATTGCTTCCATCTGTTTAGGACCCTCGCAGCGACTCAGTTCCAGCCAACGGATGCCAGAAGAGCCTTCCCTTGCTTCGATGAGCCTGCACTCAAGGCAACTTTCACCGTAACATTGGCCCACGATCCTAACATGATATCCATCTCAAACATGCCTATTGTAAAGACAGATGTCAAAGATGGCTGGCAATATGATCACTTTGAGAAAACAGTTGTTATGCCCACATACCTGTTGGCTTTTGTAGTGTGTGACTTTGGAAGCAAAACTGTTACTACTACAAGTGGTGTCAAGGTACGATCCGCATGCGATAACTTACAGTAGTACTTACTAAAGTATATGATAACTTACAGCCATTATCCAGCAGTCTCCGTCCCCTCTAACTCTCTTCTAACCCACCACGTGTTCAATTGCTGCTTTAATTGCGGTAGGATAAAGTGTTAGTCTAAAGAGCTCGACAGTTATTGAGTGCAGTTCTATATGAGCTGACAAATTAGTGTTATTCGCAGCGGTGTAGTGTCCAAGCTCTTTCTGAAAACAGAGTCTATTATTTGTAGTTGACTATTTTCTGACGCCCATCAATTTTAACTGCCATCTGAAGCCTTTAGAGTTATGCAGTAAAAACTCATGGTTTCCTGAATGGTGATTTATAGGCATGTCGCTTGATGGTCACTTTGCAAGAATACTTCATTATATATGTTAAATATATATATTTATAAAATAACTATGAATGATACTACGCGCGCCCTGGTTGGCTAAATAACCGTGTAAGATGATAGTATATTACACGGTGACGCGTTATATATTTCTTAATTAAATAATGAATGCTGAAATATAACGTATGTGCACAAAACTGGTCAAATAAGTACAATAAAATGTAATATTTAAAATAGAGGTGGGCAAAGGAGATGCTGGTAGTGTCAAGTATGGACAACAGGCAACTACCGTAAGCTTTCACTGGGTATATGGCAAGTATTTTTATTGTACAATCTTCCATTTTCTCTTTTAGATGACATATTATGCACCCAAAGACCAGGTGGACCAGTTAGACTATGCTGTTAACACTGGAAAGAATATCTTGGAATATATGGAGAAGCACTTTAATATTTCATATCCACTTCCCAAATGTGGTAAGTGGTCTTAATAATTACCCGCAGTGTACATGCAAAAATAAACACATGGGCAATCATACTTGTTTTTCTATGATTGTTCTACAGTCTTGTTGCATGGCACAAGGTATAAAGTTACTCAATAGGACAGTTAACACATTTAAAGTTAGACAGTTAAAGCATTTTTATTTCTACCAAAACAAAGACAAAACCAAAAACAACCGAAAGGGAGGGCAAATTTACCTAATAAAGCCAAAAATGTGCGATTCCTCAACTTGAACGACGTATTAAGTTCCTCAGAGCAGAGAGTTTTCACGTTGCAAATGAATTTTCATGATTTCTAGAGCAATATGGCAGTGAAGTGTTTGACATATCTAGATACCTAATAAAATAGAAAGTTGAAGGCCCCGAGAAATGCGTATCATATCAGTACCTCAAGGCCTGAGTGCATTATAAACATAGTCAGAATGTCATCATGTATCTATAGGTTGGTCCATACATCTGACAAATTGCCTGTAACACAGTATAATTATAGTACAACCGCTATCTATTGATGGCAAGAGCTTTTGGTTTGTTTGAATTGAATCTGAAATCTCGTTTGTAACTCCCTTTTTATCTTCATAGACATGATCGCCATTCCAGACTTTTCTGCTGGTGCAATGGAGAACTGGGGTTTGATTTTATACAGAGAAACATTTTTACTCTATAAACCTAATGCATCATCTGAGACTGACAAGCAACGGATTGCCGACGTTATTTCTCATGAATTGGCACATATGGTATGAAGTGTAATTTTTTATTGAAGGTCCTTTTTTCCTCGTCTATTATTTATTAATACAAAATCCACTGAAGTTTTAATTACAATAGTTATATTCTTATATCGCAAGACTCACACGGTACTTGTGACGTTTTTGTCATGATATTCTTTTTTGTCATGACATGTTATCTAACCCATAATTGTTTCAACTCCTAGTGGTTCGGTAACCTGGTGACGATGAAATGGTGGGACGATTTGTGGCTGAATGAGGGATTTGCAAGTTTCGTCGCATACCTTGGAGTTAATCACGCCCATCCTGATTGGCAAGTGGTAAGGGAATTAGAGTTGCTTGGTTTCTCGAAGTTTTTGGTGACGTTCAATTGGCTGCAGCAAACCAAATGTGATATAGCCTTGACTTTTGGCTGTTTGGCAACACTTTTTGAATGGCTGTTTTTCCGTTTGTAATTTGATAGCTGTTGACTGTTCAAGCAAGCAGTTAATCTTATTTTTGTGTCCTCATCTGACACTGGTGGTTTGCGTCGAATTTTGAAATAACGCAGTTGCAAATTACTCCATGGCTCCTGACTGATTAAAAGACGTGTTCTTTCATTGCCCTCTACAGTGATTGGTGCATGCTCAAGTTAGTTTTGGTTCTTTCCCCTGATAGAAATTACGTTGGCTTCTGATTGGTTGAAAGTGCTGTTGTACGTCCTCTTTTATTGACGCTAAAATCATTTTGATTCATTTTGTTGCTACAGTGGAACGCCGCCTTACGGCCACTCCATCATTACGACCGCCTCGTTATAACGATCACTATTTGTGGAACAAACGCCCAGTCATTTTTATATCTTAGAACCCCGTTAATACGGTCAGAATTTAATGTTCCGATGGTGGCCGTATTAACGGGTTTCCATTGTAATTGTGGAGTGAGTGTTTTCGTACGGCTTGCGTGATTGGCACTGTGTACGTTCTTTTGGTTTTGGATTTACTTAAGGCATTCGAAACCACGGACGTCATGCATTTGATAATTATTAGTCATTAAATCATCTGAGATTTCTGCTTTGTTTTTGTGTTCCTTCCCAGATGAATATATTTGTGATAGAAAGTTTAATGCCTTCCTTCTCCGCGGATGGACTGAAGAGCTCACACCCACTAAAAGTTCCAGTCGATCACCCGAATCAGATCAACGAAATATTTGACACCATCACTTACAGCAAGGTATTTTGTCAAACTTTCTTCTTGTGACTTTTGTTCATTTTTCATTGGGACTGATTGAATAAGATGAGATAAGAGTGGCTGGAGCTAATGATTTTTGTTAATCACTTATATGCGATTCGTTGTTTGGCACATAGTTCGTTCTTATAAATCTATAATGGCTTCGAGATTGGAGCTATTGGTGGTCTATTATACAAAAACAAACCCATGATGCACCTTTTCAGAAGCTATGTTCTTGACGTTTGCTCTTGATGACGATGATTTACATGTAACGCCAAATGTGGTATTATTGTGGTGTGAAACGAGTAAGAGAGAGTATAAGAAAAAAGCTTATGATGTACTTTGTTTACAGGGCGCCTCCGTTATTCGCATGTTACGTTATTTCCTTGGTGAGCATGTTTTCGACCGAGGACTGACTGTGAGTATCATATATGATATATATTTACCGTGAACCTTTGCACATTATTCTTATTTACCACTATCCTTTGCGCTCCTTGTTTACCCTGATCCTTTGCGCGCCTGGTAAGCCGTTGTGTTCAATCATTCGAGATTTTTCAATCAAACGCTGAATATACAAACAAGTTCCACTACCATTGAATACTATTGAGGGACCATATGTTCTGACAGATCTAATATGTTGTCCCTCAAAACTTGTTTTTGTTTGGAAATTTTGGTTGAACGGTTCTTTAGCCTTTCATTACAGCTCCGCTGCAAACTAGAAGACGACAATGTCATACGGCATCCCGGGGCGGTGTCAGTACAGTTTGAAGTTAATGATATTCTGCGTCAATCCTGGGGCCAATTCAATAAAGCATTTACAAGTGTAATTTTACAAGTTGGACCAATTTCTCCACACGTTAAAATACACTTTAATCCAATATAATAACCAAATACTGTTGTGGTTGTGCACTGAGAACCTGTATCTGCAATACTGTACAGACTTTGCTTGAGTAAAGTCCGTTTAGTGGTGTTTGAATAATGGTCCAACTTGTAAAATACACGTGTAAATGTTTATTGAATTGACCCCTGCTCACCTCTCGTACCCGTTACAAAAATTAAGAAATATGACAGTTGCACCATTTTCTTTTCCAGCGCTACCTGAACGAGTATGCTTACAGCAATGCGAAAACTGATGATCTGTGGAAGGCACTTCATGATGTGAGAAATTTGTGGACTTGACTCCCCATTTATCGCATTTTCAAACTAAACAGTATAAAATTACAATAAACGATATTTAGGATCTCGTTTACAGAACACAGTGATGCGGACGCAATTACAGGATACGTATTCAAACTTTTTTGAAGAAAAAAATATATGCAAGGGGGATTAATATTGTAATGCAGTATACATAAATGTAGTAAATTATCAGATACTGAAACTAAAAAGGTCTTGCTATTTGAACCGCAACATTTAGTGGTGGCGGTAAGAGAGGTAGGGGAGGGGGTGGGCGGAGTCTTGGTGTAAGCTTGTCTCACAGTTTAAAAGATTTTGGTAAAGGCTCGGTTATGAGAAAAATGAGGGCTGGACCGACCAAATTCAGTTAGCATTTTAAAAAGCGCAAAAAATCCCTCCTCTCGTGTTAATGTCATTAGCTTGGGTCAAAGTACAATTTTACTAGTGGTATACAAAAGGGTCACTGTTTAACCTCTGAAAGTGGTATTTTAAACTCAGATATATGTTCATTTCATTAAAGACTAAGGTGTTGAAGGTCCTGGTAAAGTTTCTCACAAAATATTGTGGTTTATTTATTTATTTTTTTTTGCACACACAGGAGAGTTGCGCGCAGGGCAACTGCGTCGACATGAAACGGATGATGGATACGTGGACTCTTCAGATGAACTACCCGGTGATGACTGTCACGAAAGATGGATCAAATTTCAACGTAGCCCAAGATAGATTTCTCTTTGATCCTGAGGCCAATGAGACCTTGAAACACAAGTCTCCCTTTGGGTAAGTGTTACTGCTGTTCTCTGGCTCGGGGGTTTCCTTGCTTCTGGAAAAGGATTAGTGTGTGTGTGTGTGTGTGTGTGTGTGTGTGTGTGTGTGTGTGTGTGTGTGTGTGTGTGTGTGTGTGTGCGTGTCAGTACATCTAATTACAATGCAAGCTCATATTACGCCAGTGGCATCTGTTAGGTTCCCTTGTACGCGTGGGTATATACATCCTATTTGAGTCCAACATCTAAGTAGGAAATTCAGTTTGTCCGTCGATCACCATCGGACATCATTTTAGAGCCTGTATGCATCAGCGTGACCATCGGTCAATCGGACACTGTCGGTGAACACTTTGGGGCATGTGTGAACATTTACAAGTGTATTGCTTCGTTTTAAAAAGAATGTCCGATAAGTGGACGTCAAATCGTGTGTTGGTTAGATTTAGACTTTGGCTACCGTAAATGCTCTAATAAGCCCCTATGTATGTCTAATAAGATATTTTACGTTCTCGTCACGTGCGGAGCAATGAATTATTTATGTCCACTCTTATTATGTGCATATTTAACATGGCGTTGTTTGTTTGTTTATACTCGCAGTTACAAGTGGGTGGTTCCTTTCACATACATAACAGCGAAGGAACCTACTGAACCAAAATTGAAACTACTCGATCTAGTGACTTCAGGTAAACGTTTTCCCCCGCTTTGTGATATTCTCCTCTTTCGCGCTTTCTATTTCCAACTCTGACCGAAAAGAATGTTTAAGTATAAACTAATTTACACAGTGGTTTATAGTTCAAGACGGTGGAATATATCGCGGTGTATAGTTTTTTTTTCTTTTTTTTTTACCGTGATGAAAGTGA
Organism: Plumapathes pennacea; assembly: GCA_964036295.1. NCBI lineage: Eukaryota > Metazoa > Cnidaria > Anthozoa > Antipatharia > Myriopathidae > Plumapathes > Plumapathes pennacea. The sequence continues at coordinate 5,486,249 of OZ038463.1, read as the reverse complement.
ACTTTCGGAAAGAGCCCAGTATTTTCTGGGTGCTTTTCTGGGTTTCTCCAGTAGCGCAAACTAAGTTTAACGAAGAATACAGCAATAAATGAAAATAGTACTAATAAACTTTGGTTAGGCTTTCAAAAAAGCCACATTTCAGAAGACTTGCAGGCGTAACTGTGTAATTATTTAGTCACATTTCAACTTGATTCTTATGTAATTTTATCATTTGCGCAGCGTCTTTCAGTGATGATGGGAGCAAGTGGGTAAAAGGTAACGTTGGGCAAACAGGAGTGTACCGTGTGAATTATGAAGACAGCAACTGGCAAGCACTGAAAGATCAACTGAAAAGCAACCATAAAGTGAGTTCTTTTTTTCATTTCTTGGTATTCAATAGTTTGTCAGACGAACATTATTTAAATAATTGGTCTCACTACATCGTTTGTACATTTTATTCATGACGTGCCCGGTATGCGCATGTTTCAGTTCATTTCACAGTGGGCGACAGAGCATGTAGTTATATATTTAGCTGTTTTTGTTCCTTAATTCTAGGTTTTCAATATATCTGACCGTGCTGCATTGATCGACGATGCATTTGACTTGGCCAGGTAAGCATGTACGATTCAAAGAATTTATGAAGTACTTTTGAAAACTCCATAAGACAGTTGCATGTGCATCGTAGCTTAGTATTAATAAATACGTATCGGTCATGGACCTCTTTATTTTCAGTTAAAAATAAGTAAAAAGACTAAATTCAAAAGGAAACGATGTATTCGTCTCAGTCGGTAATCCTCGAGGAAGTGCGGCGCGACAAGAGGCGCACTGCAATCTGGACCCGAAACACCGATATGTCCACTTAGAAAATAAAGTGCTCATTTATATTTTATCTTCGCAGGGGTGAAAGACTCAACTACACCAGAGCAATGGACATGACAATCTATCTAAAGGAGGAAGAAGAGTATGTTCCCTGGAGCGCAGCATATTCTGGTTTGTCTTCCATCGGTTCCTTCTTGCCGACAACGAGTACAGGCTACAAGAATCTGGAGGTTGTATATTTTTATAGTTTATTTTGATATTTAGTCTGTTTGCCAGACGCTATTGCCTGATTCTTTTCTCTATGCCAATTTATCCGTCCGTCTTCATTTTCTTCTTTGCTTGACAGCTCTTCCTTCTCTTCTTCTCTGATAAATGAACAAGCTTGCAGGAAAGATCAAAACAACGCTGTCTACTTAAAACCTGTTCTTACGGGGATTTTGATTGTTGGTTTTTGTTGTTGTTGTTTTGTTTAAGCTGCCTGTGTATCAACTGTGTACATATCTGCTTCAACTAATTTCCTTTATTCTATAGCTTTTTGCTTGTTGCTTTAAGTTTGTGTGTGTCTTAATATTCCGGGGCTACATTTGCAGCTGGTAAAGTTTCTTCAGAATCGCAAAAATCGCTTTTGAAATCGGTTTTGTCGTTTGTCACCTTACAGAGATACGAAAAGTTTCAATCAAAGACCATATACGAAAAGCTAGGACTCGATGATAAAGGAGATCACATGGAAAAGTAAGTTCACTTTCTGGCAGGCAGCTAAAGAAGTAAAAAAACAGCCATATAGTCAACTATGTAATCAGACGCCCACAGACGCAAACATATAGTTTTTGTTATAACATTATAGTTTTTGTTGACGCACGTATACGCACAAGCTCGCAAACACGTACACGTACACGCTCGCACCCAGCCGCTCACGCACGCGCATACATAATCAGGACTTAGCAACTTAGAGACAGGAAGATAGATGGGTGACTAGACCGTACCAAAGTACGTTACATACATACAGCTTCATATAACACATGACGACAATAACAAGCTAACAGTAATGTGTGTTACACGCGTACATACCTAATATCTTCCTTTGCCGCATCCATTGTCACTTCAATATTTTTTTACAAGAGAATCCGATTTTATTTGGCAAAAATAACGCACTGCTATTTGCCAGAACGTGGGGCTAGCCTTCGTTGTTTTCTTTAATTCTGTATTATACAGGTATCTACGTAGCACTTTGTTGGACATAAACTGCGGTGCTGGAGAGAAAACTTGTTTGGACAAGGCGGCAGAACTCTTCAAAAAATGGATGGATGATCCCGAGAAATTCCAGTAGGTTATGAACTGCCTATGTGGTGTTAATAGAGTAGGAATGCACTACAAGAATCTTTAAGGAAATACTAGGTAACCACGCTCAAAGTAAAACGCATCAGCCAGAATGCTGTGCAAACGTTTCAAGATGGCTGAGTCCAGGAAAATCCAAACTGCCTTCACCAGTCTGCTGCCTCTTAAACTGATCTATAAGATTAGAATTGAAACATCTTTTTACTTGGACATCTTAAATCAGTGTTACCTTTTAAATGTTTTAATTCATTTTGCACAACTTGTGGGATGCCCTCCATACATTAACATTCACCTGCCGGGGCACTACGTATTTTGTATTTTGTTGTTGTTGTTGTTGTTTAGAGTGCCATCCAATTTCCGTTCGTTGGTGTACTTTTACGGTATTAAGAGCGGCGGTGAGAAGGAGTGGGACTTTGCGTTTGAACAATTCTTGAAAAGCACGGTGGCCTCGGAGAGACGCAAGCTTCTGTACGGACTTAGTGCGACTCAAGTGCCGTGGATTTTAAGCAGGTGAGTATAGAGACAGCAGCCAAACACACTTAAAATCTATAATCCTGCACGTTTCACAAATCATTATTGATCTATTTAAAATCACGCATCTCTTTTATGGACAGAGAGCTAGAAAGAAAAGTTGAACCGGCCTATACCTGAAACCACTGTAGTCGAATAATTCAACAGTATAGGCATGTTCTCGCCAGTCCTCGAATGAATCCAAAAAGTGCTGCATTATGCATTATTAAAGATGAATGCCTTTCTTGAGAATTCAAAGAGAGGCTCACTCCTTGAATCGCAGCGCTCCTTCGTAAATCGTTTTTACCACACGAAAATGTAGTTCATATCTTCGCGCCGCCACGTGATATCCTCTATATTAAATATATTCAGCGTCCACTTGACTAAGTTAAAATCGGAAACGTTAGAATCGACTCGTTATGTTTTTAAAGGTATCTCCAATATTCACTGGATGAGTCAAAGATAAAAGCTCAAGACACATCAATTGTAATACATAACGTTGCCAACCACAATCCTGGCAACGGTCAGCAGATGGCGTGGGATTTCGTGCGTCTGCACTGGGACGTCATACGACAAAGGTAGATAGGGTTTAGGTGCAACTGAAATCGATACGTTCAAAATATGGGTTCACGTAGTCATGGGCTATATAACAATCCTGTCCAAATTGTTTGTTAAGGCTTCCCGTTTTTATTCTGTCACTCGTTTTTCTCTCGTTCCATCAGTCACGATGTCGAGTAGGAGGAGGGAGAAAGGGGAAGAGGGTAGTGGGAGGGGGGTGGAGCCAGAGACGAAGGCGTATCTGTCAATTGATAGGAGTTTTTTTCTTCTCTCTCTTTTCTTTCGTCTTCTTCTCTGTAGAACTGTCAGTATCTATCTTAAATAAGTCTTGCTGCTGTTTTCTTTGTTAGATATGAGGGAGGATTTTACGCTTTCAGAAGTCTTGTATCGTACGTCACCTTGGGTTTTTCCAACGAATTCCTGCTCCAGGAGGTAATATTTTATCAACATTAGATCATTCAGTCTCTCACTGTCTGTGTGTCCGTCTTCTTGTAAGTTAGTCGACGGATTTGTCTACAAACTAGATAGTTTTTAGGTCTATCAGGCAGTGATCTTATTGATCAGCCAGCGATCCAGTAATTAATCTCTTGAGACTTCAACATTTCTGAAAACTCGATGTGTTAATTATTAATGCACGTTACACGTAAAACGAGTTTGGTGGGACACTAAAGAACAGTGCTGCAATGCATTTTTCCATTGTGATTAGTTCCAGACCTTGACTTGACAGATAAATTGACCCATGTTTAGTTATCAGAATGTTAAAATGCGTGCGTCAGTCTGCGTGGGTTTACGGGGCGTTTTGTTTATTCGTTTTCTTGCCTATCTAGTTAATTGCCTTTAAAGAAGCAAACAAAGACCTTGTTGGTTCACGTTCAATGGATAGAGCAATCGAACGAATCAAGGCCCGGATCCAATGGAGAAAAAAGAATGAAGTCACTGTAGAGAGGTGGCTGCAGAAATTCATTGATGAAAACAACGTCCCAGAGTAACAAGGTAGAGTTGAGAAGAGATTGAATGAGCTTTTTGGGTGCAGCCACACTTTTCCAGGTATTTTCCCAAGTTTTCTGCTGACATCATTTCAAATTCACCTCTGATCGTAAAATGGTTTTAATTTACCAAGTTTTGAACTCCTACAATGAATCACTAAAACACGCTTTAGAAGACCTTGAAATATTTTCTATTCCAAGGATTTAGTTTCAGCTTTCACTGACTGTTAATTTAGATATTTTTACAGGCCGTTCAGTCCCTTATTTAAATGCACTACTTTACGCTAACCCGGTCTATTGACGTAGTGATTAGACCTCGAGGTTGCTTTCAAAACACAACTACTGTACGTTTTATGTTTGTCTGCGCTACTTATTTAGTGTTAGTTTAACTGGCATACAAAGCATGTAAGCATTGTTGTTCTTGTTTTAAATTGACAGTTTATTTGCAGTGGTTGCTTGTACGTGTTTGAGCCCCTGACACATAGTGTTGAACAATAAAAAGGATGTTTCAGTTACATTTCATTGTCTTTCTTGTAAAAAAATTGTAATTAACATTATGTAAATCAAACATAATTTCTCCACTTTTGCTTGCCAAATTTTATCATCGGTCAGGTTTCCCGCCAAAATATTTTGGCTTCCCGAATCTCTGCGCATGATTGTGAAAATGGCTTATTTGAAACTGCTGTTGTGCAGAATTTTGGAGCGCATAATGCTATAACGCTCAAATTTAAAGTTAAGGATACTTTTTCGCAATGTGCAAATGTGCAAAAACCACCCTTTGTGGATGGGGTTTATAGTAAAAGCTAAAACATGGCAGTGTGCCTTGATGACACGTCTTCGGGAAAACATGCAATACTTTGAAGAAGCGCAGGTTCGCCGTAAGTCACACAGAAGTTCTCCCGTCGGTTCTTAGAACGGATCGCCGAAACCAGAATCGACATCGTTCTTCAGTTCCTCGGGTTTGTTAGCAAAGAAATGCCGTAGCCACTGCTCGATGTCATTCTCGTTTGCTTTTCGCCAGTCGATATTGGCTTGCACTCGCTCTATAATCTGTTTCCAGCCTTCGCTACCTACTCCTTTATCTCCGTGTTTTTGATAAAAGTCGGTCAGCTGAAGTTCAGAAAAAGAGATGAAATTTCAAAAATTCAGAAATGAAAATTTCAGAAATGAAATTTCCAAAATCAAATTTTATATATCCTCAGTAATATATTATTACACAAAGTGCTAGTTAGGCTGAGCCTAAAACTATAAAATACTTAAATTGCATTTTGATATAAGGAAAATTAAATAGATAAAAAACGAGAAAAAGACTAAAACGACAAATATAATTCTTAGTCGGGTTGAATTGTTTGATACTTCCCGTAAAGTACAAATAAGCGCTTTTATAAACTTGAAACATCTTTCACTTACCTCCTGCAAACGGTATTCACTTGAAAAGCCATTAGTAACCTGACCTAATAAGCGTTTGAGAACGTAAAGTCCATCGCCATATCTGAAAACAAAACAAAAACAAAAAACAAAAAACAAAACAAAAAAGCTTAAACACGAAGGCGCGCTATAAAAGGTCGTTGGCCCCGCCTCTTTCGACATCAAATTTGCACAATGTTTGTTGAATCGCACGTGCGTCCACAGCGTTCAGAAGTCGCTCTGCCTATGAAATTTCTCTGCAGTTTAGCAACTAAAAGTATACCTAAAATTAAACACATGCAGGCAACTTTAATGTGGAGTCCTGGACGGAAGGGTTTGAAACGAAATTTTGCTTTTGGGTGCCAAAATAAATTTTGAATTTCGCGGTGCAATGTGACGCATGGCTACCCACCAAGCATATTTAATTTCTTACTTTGAAGATTATTCTTGGATTTTCCTCAAATTGCACTCAAAATGAATGTTTGTGTGATAGAAAATTGGTGAGGCAACATTATCTTGTTTTGCGTGGTATTCAAGTACAAGGAAAAACAAAATTGGACATTTTTGGCTTTTTACTGATTAGGAGCTGTTGTCTCGGTCGTTGTTGATTGACAAGTGACTCTGCGCTTCCCTGGGAAGCGCTCTTTTATAGTGCGCCCTCGTGTTTAATTGAACTATCAGCTTTCACTGTGTTGCTCTTATGTTTTTCTTTCTGAATATTAAAAGCCCAGTGTGAAAGGGTTAAAGGGTATGCAGTCTACGTTGCCATGACAACTCACCTTTCTAACAGGATTGGCCAATTCACGTGTAGAAAGTCCCAAGCCATCTGCTGACCGGCGGAGTTGTAAAGGGACACTGCACCAATGACATTGGTGGTGTCTTGAGATTTAATTTTGCTCGTGTTCAACGAGTACTTCAGATATCTGAAGAATGAGATAAAGTGTAAGCCTGTCTGTTCCTCTCATACTTGTAAGCATGTACACTATGAATAATGATTTACATCGATATTGTCTAGGCTTAGTTGTTCAAAGCTCGATTAAGCTAATCAACGCAATCTGACGATTTTTTTTCTTTTCTTCTTTTTCTTCATTGATTGTTCAAATTTCGATTCTTATCGTACTCCCGTACTGACCTACTGAGTATCCATGGTTCCTTGGCAGCTGCTAACGCCATGATAATTGTTTTCTTCTCAGAGGCCACCGTGGTTTTCTGAAACTGCTCAAACATAAAGTCCCACTCCTTCTCTCCTCCAAATGCTACCCCGTAATAGTACACCAGTTCACGTAAATTGGCAGGGACACTGAAAAGGATCGCAAGGGTCGTCACTCACAATATGGAAGGGGAATTCAAAGCTTCAAACCGGTAGCGTGAAACTTTGCGCTATTCTTGTATGCTAGTTGTTAAAAAGGTTCAACTATACTGAACTTTTGCAAAAACTTCATTTCTGTATGAAAGTAACAACGCTAACATCATAATAAAGCTTGCAACAACAGAACTGAAGGGCACTTAGGTCACAAGATAAACTTAGTCTTCTGCAGACAAAGTTTACTATTTTTCTGCAGTCGTGCATCCTGACAATTTATATAGCCAGAAATAATGCCGCTCAAAAGCCGCTCAAAAGTAAGCAATGACTTGTTTTTCTTTTTTAGTGTTCATTTGAGTGTGCACACCGGGTAGAGTCTAATAAAAATACCACTCAGTCAGGGAAAACTTACCTTTATAATGCAGTTATAAACAATGCTCCGCACTAGACAACTTATTTTTATAGTTTGCTAGCGGTAATCGCATGATTTCGAGTGCAATTTGGAATAAATTAGCACGAGTAAATTTTTCAAAGACCACAAAATTGCACGAGCGTCGCGCGAGTGCAATTTGTGGTCTTTGAAAAATTTACGAGTACTTATTTATTCCAAAATTGCACGAGAAATCATGTGATTACTTGTTAATAACATGCATGCAATAATTTACGGCGTGCAATTTTTTTTCAATGGCGTTACAATTCACAATTGTCTCAAGAACTTTGTTTTCTCGAAACAGAATCGGAATCGTCCTGAGCCAATGAAAACGCTTTCTGTTTTGTTTGGCTTTGCCGCAAATACGCGCGCCAACTATCGGCAATCTTCAATTTCAAATTTCTGCACTGTTAATTACACATTTTTTGCACTGTTTTGGATAAATTGACGCGCGCTCAGCCAATCAGAATGCAGAAATTATTGTATACATGCAATAAATAGTGCGCTTGTTACTACTTCAGTTCATGTAAGTGCTTTATGACTACAGGAGACATTGATACTTACGCCTCGTTCTCTGGATCATTCATCCACTTTTTAAAGTAAAGGGTCACATTCTTTAGGCAAGTGTGGTCGAGTGCTTTACAAGTTGCACTCAATATGATTGAGCGCTGATACCTGTTGGTAGAATTAGTGTTTATTTTTTTACAGTGAACTATTAAAGGTACATTGATATCACGGTAAGTTAATCTGAGAAACTATTACTTAGGTGATTAAGCCGATGGATTTAAAGTAGAATGAAGTTCAAACTTTTGACAAAGATTGTTTTCTTAGCTCAACTATCAACTTGGAAGGAAGGACTTAGTAAACAGCGAACTTCATTATACGTTATCGTGAATATTCGTCTGGGCGAGAAGTATTCTTCAGCAAGGACTTAAGCTAATTGGCTACTATTGTTTGATAGGTTTAGTCGACAAAAGTTTTTCTTTTAAATTCATAAAATTTTGTTAATGCTTCCTTAGTCATCCTAATTTGTCAAACCCTCCCACCCCCGGTCCGACCCATCATTGCACCAAGTCCACATACTAGCTTGCATTTGCACGCCTTATAGCTTCAGTTGCTAATGTGTTAGGCAAAATGAATGCGCAGGTTGTCCTCTTTGGGTGTTAAAACTGGTCTCAGCTCATTAACACTCACTTTTCAAGGTGACTCCCTTGATCTTTGAAGCCAAGTTTTTTATACTGAGGCTCCGCCTGGTATCGAATATATTCCTGAATCGAAAAAGAACATCAGATCAAGCACGAATCTTACAATTTCTACACAGCAATCAACCATATAGCAAAGGAAACACTAAACTTTGCCTGTGGACAATTGACGAATAATTAGTGTGTCTTGGAAATCTAAAGCTCCTCATCGATATGGCTTCTTCACATACTGGCATAAATCTGTCTGTCTGCCTCGTGCTCTATTTGTCTGTCTTTCAGTCTCTATGTCCGTCCGCATACCTCGAGCAACTTGTATGCAGGTGCAGCAGGAGACAAAATGCCCTGTAGGTAGGCCCAGTTCGCTATGGCCGTCTTCCATGGAACGTATTCCTCCTCTTTCCGAAGGTACGACGTCATGTTGAATGCTTTGTCGTACTTCAGGTAACCACCCCTATCATGCCACATATGGACAGAGTGATTACTGACTTTTCCCACCCACTGTCAGTTTGTGACAACGTTGAGAAAACCCAGTATGAATAGAGGACATAATTACATAGCCACGCGGAGGTATACAGTGAACCCTCCAGGAGAGGTGTCCGCTTTGGCGAGAGTTCACTTACAGAGAACAAATGAAAATTGACAATGACCACATCTACATGCTGATTGCCTTAGAGACGTGTCAAGGTAGCAATTTTTTGACAGCTGTAGAAGTTTTGCACGTGGCACGTACATAGTGCAGAGAGAAAGAAAGTCGCATCCAGTGTACAATTATTCAGTACAAATACAAACCTTGCTAATTGAAAGGCGTCATCAATCAAATTGGCTCGGTCAGATGTATTAAAAGCCTATAAAGAGATAGAGAAAAATAAACAACAACAAAAATATATGTAGATTGATCAGTAAGCATTGTCCACAGAACTGAAACCTTTTGGATACAGGGCACTTTCATGGTCGTATTAAAAGCGCAAAGCATTGAAAAAGGAGTATTAGTCAGAGCCTCGTCCAATCATATGAATCTAAAAACACCAACTAATAATTGGAAGTTAGTTTCCGTAGTAATCACTGTAAGCAATGTGAAAAACATACATGTTGACAGTGTATTATTTATTGTTTACAAAACAATTATGTAACTTGGAGTACGAGCCAATGTAAACAAATATAAAGCACATGATTTTATTATCACCCTGTGAAAAAAGTTCATCTGTGCCGCAAGGTTATCCCAGTTGCTGTCTTCATAGTTAATTCGATAGAATCCTTTATAACCCGCGTTCCCTTTGATCCATCCATCTCCATCCCAATCGATTTTTTCTGAAAGAATTTTTGTATTCCAGTGGTTAAGCCATACCATGCCAGACAATTTCTACTCTTTAAGTGAAAAAAAAAAAAAAAAAAAAAAAAAAACATCATTGCAATCGTTGCCGCGGGAATTGAACGTTCAGACAAAACAGGGACTACTGGGCTGTATTCACCACCCTTTCGTACAATAAAAAATGTTCGTAAGTATGACTTATGCATCGGAACAATAACTTACCGATACTATATTAAGCGAGATAGTATGGGTAAGTCGAACTTACGATGCCTAAGTCAAACTTACGAAACATTTTTGTTCGTACGCAAGTTTGGTGAATACGGCCCCTGAACTTTATACGATTTGAGCGTTATGAAGTAGAGTAGACACGGGACGTTTTTATGTGACCATATAAAGTAATTTTGAATTTGGGTTCAGAAAAAGCAAAGCGTGTCTGTAACCCTCGGACGTACACGCACAGTCAGCGTTTTAATGACCAATATATTGAATGATACCTACACACCTGAGGGTGTTTTGTCGATTATCTTTAAATTAATTTGTTCTGGGAGTTTGTCCAACCGTCCCGTGAAGTAGGTGAAAGGAACAAACCACAGGTAACTGTGTGAAAACAAACAACAATTCAGTTAGGAATTGGCAAAGCATTTATAGTCAAGCGAATAAGTGCATGGTGTGTATGTATCCATCTGCGGTCTCGTGAGACCCATTTTCCGAAAGGAATTGTTTTCGATTTAACTGAAGTAGTAATAGTTTTTGTACATTTAACGAAGAGCAGCATGTTTTTAACAATTCGGAAACGGCATATTATCCAAGGGTATAATTGACTTCCATAACCTCAATGTATAGGTTGGCACTCGCACGCAAAAAGTAGGGGGTGTGCTGACTAGATTTGACTTGTCTTCAGAGATAATTTTTGCAGACGCAATTTTCGTGGGATATAATTTTAGGGGGAACTTTTCTGTAAATCGTTGGAAAATTGCAAAAAATAATTCTCGGGAAAATTACGAGCCGCACCTTCTTCCCTCTATTCTGCATATTCTCATGGTTTTCTCTTCCCTCCCCCTCCCCCCCCCCCCCCCGCCCCCCCCAAAAAAAAAGAAAAAAAAAAAAAAGAAAGAAAGAAAGAAAGAAAGAAAAAGAAAAAGAAAAAAATATATATATATATTTAAAGATATATGTTTTGTATTATCCTGGGTCCAAAACACAATCCGTTTAAAGACTTACTTGAACTGAGACTTGTATTTTTGTGATTCCTCGGCATTCCTATCGTAGAGGAATCTCTCCTGGCTCACTTCATAGTTTGCTCCAGATTTCTTTATTGTCAAGACTGGGTATCCCATTTGTAAAGTCCATGTGTCCATCATTCTTTTCACGTCTATACATTTCCCTTGGTTACAGGTTTCCTAGGTGTAGAAATTTGATCAGGAGAATTTTGGTGCCGACAGTATTAAAATACCTTGTTTGTTCATAGCATCAATACGCCACCGTAGATGCGCCTTAGATTGCGTGAGGGTTCTATGACTTACCTCGCGTAAAGCTACCCAAAGATCAGTTGTATTTGCATTGCCATACTCAAATTTCTTCAAGTAATACTGAAAAAAAAAAAAAAAAGAAAAAAAAAAGGAGGAAATCAAGCGTTAGTTTACAAATAACTTTTGCCCTTATTTTCAAGGGCACAAACATACGACATTTTCAGATTAATGTGTTGCAGGTGTGGCATTCCCGTTTAGTCTGAAACACGTGGAGCTCAGGGAAAACGCCGAAGTGCAAAAGGTACAGTACGATAGACACGTCACATCATGATGATTTTCCTGCAAAACACAAGTTTTTTCCATGGAAAAGGGACAATTTTCTCTGATTGCTCCAAACTATCTTCAAAAGCAATTTGCACACATCCTACTCAGACGTAGTTGAAGCAGTTCCCGAGTCTCCACATACGTAGAAGCCTGCGAATACAGCCCCTTCACGCCGGATGACAGTCAGTAAGCGCCCGGCTTGAACATATTTATCACAATACTACTGGGCCAGTCTCGATTCAGATCTCCCTTCTCCACCTGTTTTACGTTCGAGACCCGCATTGAAATGCGAGAGATGTCTGAAAACCATATTGTTGCAGGGCCTGTTTGTCAGCAGGCAACTAATTAAACGCGTGAACCTTTTGAATTTCTTACATTTAAGCTTTTCTTAAGCATATCCCTGCCAATATAGGCCTCCAACATGCGCAGAATAGAAGCACCCTAAAAACAAAATAGAGGAAACATATCTGAGGTCTGTAAACTATCAATATTTATTCGAGACATACACGCAGTGCAGTGCAGTGTTGTAAGGATCTTGTTTACTTGCTGCGCAAGCGTATTTGGTTCAACAAGTTGTATCCATTGTAATTTTTTTGTTCGTTAGAAGTTCGAGGGACGGATTCAATTGCATTCAGTTTGTTATCTATTTTCAGTACGTTAATTATTTTGAAGCACAAAAATATGGTTGTTCCTAATAATAATCTGTAGCCGCTCGTCGCGTGTGATCGATTGGATCCACAAATTAGGTTTAATACTTTCAAACTTGGTACCTTTTCGTAAGATATTGAATCAAGGATTTCTAAGAGTTCTTCTGGTCTCTCGATGGGAACACTGACGGGATGAGAGCTGGTCAAGCCGTCTAGTGAGAACGCGGACGCCATTTTGCTAACAATAAAGTGTTCGTCCTGGAAGACAATAACAAAGTTATGTTCCCGTCAGAGGTGAAAGCTTGAAGTGATAAAGACACCACAGGAGGTATAGTGCACAGCTTCCAAATAATAGAGAAAAAAATCAATATGTTTGCAGTGTACTTCATGTATCTGTCATGTATCCACACTATGCCTAACATTTGTCTGATTTACGGTAAGGTTTTGTATTGCATTTACCATCTTCCAGCTGGGGTGCACGTGGTCAAGGCCAGGATATGCCATAAAAGTTGCAAACCCCTCATTCAACCACAGGTCATCCCACCACTTCATAGTGACCAGGTTACCGAACCACTGGAGGGTGAGAACAGTAAATATTATGCTATGTGACAGTTGCTTTAGTGTGTGAGAAGTATTGCAACCAGGTTTGCTTTTGCTTTTGATTGGCCCAAAATGTAGCTAACTTATCAGGACCAATCGTCAAGCGTAGCAAATGCAAAACCAAAGCAATCGCACGAGTACTTTCGAAAGTCAATGCGGAAACGGCTCCATCAGCCAATGACACCGCGGAAATACGTTCTTGACGTCACTTCCGTTGGTCAGCGTTCGTCACCATGGCTATCTAACTTCTCATAATTAGAGTTAAAATTTCACATCGTGCGCAAGCCTCGTTTTTCATGTGCACAACTTATGTTATAGAAAATGCCTTCAACTAACTTACAATTGAGTATCGAGTCCTAGTATTGAGTTTCTTGGCCAAGTCTTGAGGTTTTACGAGCGTTACATTTAACAAAAAAAAAATCTGCACTTAAATCCAAGGTTTTGTGCAATAACCGCTGACTCAAAAACAAAGTGACCGCACGGCCGACGTATTTCCGCTCCGCAGTGTCTCAGCCAATACATGTTATGCGTTACGGATGATCACACGACTTGCAAATCCTACCTGGTGTGATATTTCATGAGCTATCACTTCGGCCGCTCGCGCTTTGTTACTTTCTGAAGATTCAGCGTCTTTGACGAGGAGGTACACTGATCGGAACGTGATGAGACCCCAGTGTTCCATGGCGCCAAACGGGTGGTTGGGAACAGCAATCAAGTCTGCCACACAAATTCACCATCAGTTACTGAGAATACAATCAAACTCCGCTATTTCGCCCCCCTATTCCCCCCCCCCCCCCCCCCCCCCCCCCTTCTCCTTTCTGGAACTATAGGCAACCGTAAGTCTCCTAGAAAATCTCCTAGTCAGACACTGAAAGCGTTGACTAATTATTTTACTCAAATCAAATGGACGCCAAAATGGTTCTCAACCAAGAATATTGAATCCCTTCTCGTCAAAAAGAAGCAAAAATGTATGTTTCCAATCCAAAAAGAATTTTGCATTCATGAACGCATGAAACAGTCAGCGTAGCCTATGATCCTGCGCTTTTATTGATCGAGAATTCTCATCATGGATTCTATCCGTATCGACCCCGGAGTTAGGTGAATGCCAGTTAGCGCTGATATTCTTCGATGGGTTCCACGCCAAATCGTTGTACAATGAAAATACTTTATTTCCTCGTTTCCATTAATTATATCAGAGTAAGTTCTGTCTCAATCGTGTTGCATTTAAGCATTGCTTTTCATAAATTGAACCAAATCGAATGGAACAACTAAGGGAGGAGCTTTTTCTGTTGTCTGAAATTTCACCACCGTACTCCTACTTACCGGCTTTTGGCAAGGGATACTTCACGCCAAAAAAGGTATCGTAATAGTCCAGTAATTGCTTGCCAATGACACTGGCGTAGTCCACTTGATCCATTTGATCTGGAGGTGCATAGATTTTCATCTAAAAAGAAGAAAGAGTGAGTGAAATAAATGTCTTCCTTTACATATGGACTACTTGTGGCGAATGGTAAAATCCGAGACTCGTCGAGACGCCGAGACCTTTGTTTAAAAATCCGACTATGAGACTTCAACCACTCCGAGACGGAAAGAAACGAAAACAGCGAGACTCACCAAAAAGGCTGCCGAGATTCCGAGATCGGACCAAAACTTTCCGAGACCGGCAATTTTCTAGGTACCATCATATCCTTAGGCTCCGTTTAGACTTCAGTGAAAAGTACTTTGGACACAGAGTATTGAATTCGGGCCCTGTCTACATTGAAGTTTATCCGGATTCAAGATATTTGTTTCTTGATTCGTAAAAAGCGTCTACACTACTTTTTTTGGTGAATCCGGACTAAGTCATTTCTGGTGAATTCGGAGAAAAATAGAATCCGGGATTGAAAGTGAGAACTTTGAATAGGACCGACTAGCTCGTGCTCAACTTTCTCATAGCAGAGTTAGGCTCCGGTCGCACTCTTAACTTTAACAACATTAATATCAACATTTGCATCATTTGAAGTGCAAACAGCGCTTGTCACCAGAAATATCTGTCAGCAAGTTGCTACCAAACATTGAAGAAGCCGTCGTTTTGCTATCGATGCTGATTTTTTATCGACTAAACTTCCTAGTGCGACCGGGCCCTTTATTCATGACTTACCTCGACATTGTTATTCGTCGTAATTTCCCTGGGGGATTTGAAGTCGCATATAACAAAGGCTAACAAATAAGTTGACATCTTTACAGTTTCTCTGAATGTGTCACGTCGCCAGCCGCTTTCATCATCTTTTGAGTCTTCAATGGGCGAGTTTGACAGAGCGATCATATTTGGATCGTGGATGAGTATCACTTTAAACGTTGCCTTCATTGCAGGTTCGTCAAAACAGGGAAACGCTTTCCGAGCATCACTTGCTTCAAACTGGGTCGTCGCAATTGTTCTGTGAGGAACGGCATTGAGAAAGTCAGTGTTCCTAAATCCACAAAGAACGGTCTAGAACAATGAGGTGTTGAGATGTTGAACAATTTACAGGCACGTTACGAATTACAAAATCTACTGTAATTTTGAACAGTGCTGCTTTTTTAATTTTTGCGCCATGATTGTTGACTCAAAATATAAGGCGATCGCAGGGTAAACGAATTTCCGCAATGCCCTTTGTCTTGATAAGACTTATAACAGACAAATGAAAGCACTTACACTTTTTTGTTGTCTTTATGTTTGTATTCTTGCCTGAACAACCCACTTCGTGGCTCTTCATGCAATGTGCTGTCGAACGTCATCTTTATGCGGTATTTTCCAAGTTCCAATGATGACATCATTTCCATGACGTAAAACTGATTTTTTTCGAACCAGAAATGATTCCTGATAGGCAGTGAATCTGTCACAAAAAAAAAAAAAAAAAAAAAAAAAAAAAAAAAAAAAAAAAAAAAAGAATGAGGCAAATCTGGTGACTAGCACATAATTTTTTATGTATATTTGAATGTCTGACACATTTGATTGTTCGTTTGATAGCTTCAACCGAGTTTTGGGCAACAGGGCCCTAAACTGCCAAAAGAAAAGTAGGTGTGGCCACTTTAATGTAGTACTGCATGTACATTCAAATAGAGTGATTTTCGGATGAAGTGTCGAAAGTAATCGTGCGAATGTTTTGATTTTGGCAGTATTCTTGGCCAATGAGGAGCAAAAGCAAAACCCAATTGCGATATGCTCAATTGGCAAACGGCGTTAGTTCCTCGCAAAGCTCATTGGTTGAAAGTGTTTCTTACAGCCCTGTGATTGGCTGTGTACTTACTTTGGTTTTGATTTGCAACAGTCATCCGAAAACGGCTTTAGCAATGTACAAATCAGTCAAGTGAAGTGACGATTAGTTTTGACAACTTCAGCACTAATCAGTCTTTTATCAAATTACCACCCTTATTCCCTTCTATCTTACTCTTTCGTTTGTGCACTGTCTGCGTCTTACCTCCGTCCTCGTTCTCTACCCGTACCGAAGTCACGTTTAGTTGGTTTGCGTGGACCAAAACGTTCGACGTTGGTTCGACGACGTCCACAAGTATATCCACCTTGCCACCAAAGTTGTATTTCTTCAGGTCAATCTTGAGCGTCAGGTCGTATTTCTTGGGAACAATGTTTCTTGGAAGCCGAACGTTCCACCACACTTCGGTTCCAGCAGTTGTGGGGCCAGGAGTGGCCGTTGTTTCCAACTCGTGCTCAGCTAAAAGGAAATGCGTAGAATTTATACGCGGTTTGTGCCAAAGTAGCACATCTGCTGCTATACTAATTAGTAAATAAACAAATAGTTTCCCCGTGTGACTTAACTAATAAGATAGTTATCAGGGAACATTACTAATAACAGAGTTTCCAATGGAGTTTAGAGTATTGAATGCAAACCTTATACCAAGATAAATTAATACTTGCAATTGTGGATTTTGGACCGTAACTTGTGATCGAAATACAAAATTTACAAACTCTCTCAGAAACAAATTAACGAATATATTTAACAACGTACTAGAATGTATAATATAATAAACGAGCCATATTATTGTGCTATTCCATTATCGAGAAGCTTGTCGGATGAACGGTACTGATACGTGACGTCATAACAGTGTCTAAGGCCCCGTCCACACTACGCCGGATAAATTTGAAAACGCAACTTTCACTCTGAAAACGCAAGAAATGTTTTCCGTCCACACTGGAAAACGGATAAAATGTTTCCGGGCCCAAATGTATTGTTATTGCTCTACAAACGTCCCTGACAATCTTTGAAACCACTTGACGTGACCACGTGAGTCAGAGTTTTCGAAAAGTTCCGTTTTCAAAATGTTTTTCGTCCACACCAAAACGCAAAGCCGGCGTTTTCAAATTTATCCACTTTGAAGAGCGTTTTCGAAAAGTTCCGTTTTCGTGGACAATTTATCTGGATTAGTGTAGACGGTAGGCCTAACCGTAAGAATAAAGTTGCGTTTTCAAATTTATCCGGCGTAGTGTGGACGGGGCCTAAAAGTGGGTCTATCAACTACAAAAAAAGTCGTGACTGCAGACCAGCGGGAGCTAAAGGACTGGCTCAAACTATATTTAGCTTTGCGCTACTGAGAATGAAAATTGCGTCACAAATCAGTTTTATCGTATGAACCGGTTGCTTGCGCTTATTGTGTGACCAGAACCGTACCGCATGTGAATGAGCATTCCATCTAGGTGATGTATTTATAGTACATATTCCATATATGGAACAACCGGACGGGCAAATACCTGGCCCTGATGAGAAAATACATTGCCCCAAAGAGCAAATACGCAACCTTGAATAATAATTAGCCGTAACTTTGCAACTGGATAAACAGTGTTTGGATTATAGTTTAGACTTAGTTTATATAGTTTAGATTTAAGGTTAGGCCGTAATTTTCGTATATGTATCTGTATTTCTCACTCGCATCAATTCAATTTACGGCTAATTATTATTCAAGGTTGCGTATTTGCTCATTGGGGCAATGTATTTGCTCATCAGGGCCAGGTATTTGCTCGTCCGGTTGTGCCTTATACGTACTATATATCAAGGTGATGAGTTATTTGGTCCTTATTGAAAGTCTTGAGATGGTGTTCAGTCCAATATCATCAAAACATTGCGGAATGCTATAAATTTCAAACCTGCAAAACACCTAACTCCTAAACTTGCGACTTGTGACCACTCATTCATAGAAAGTACATTTTGCAGTATGTATATTGGCAGTACCGGCGACAGAGAAGCATGTTGTCATCGAGATAGAGATGTTCAAAGTATTAAAAGCCTCGGTTACAAAATTTGGTCATAATAATTATGGGTGTGTCACTTGTATTACGGATTATGAACAAGAGTTATTTGCGGGAGCGAGAAAATTCAAGCCACCCAGGCAACATTGACTTTTCAGTCAATTTGGTTTTGGTCAGTCAAACTATTATTTGGCCAAAGTGCAAAAATCATTGCGCACTTGTTTGAATGTAGTTATATATTTGCCAGCTGCTTTCACTCCCTAGTAAAACATTTAATAATTCTGTATTCACCGATTCAATTCTCTGCTAGTTTGCAACAAAGTGCGCCCAAGTGCGTCGACTCACATTCGGGAAAGCTGCTTGGAAACCAATTATCATTTCACTGCGACTTGCTCTGTTTGGTTTTGCATTTACATTTTGGAATAAAACGATATTGAAGTTGTAACCGGAGCCGAATTTCTATCCTCTGAATTTCAGTTTTGTCTCGACCGTGCGTCATGTTTGAACCAGGCATTTACTGGCAGCTTCTAGGCGGCTGCTGAGCTGGACTCCAATTCAGACCTGATCGGATACTCGACTCGACAGAAGTATTTACGAGAAGAGAAAAATAGAAATAGAAAAACAGATGTTTAATTATTTAAGATATTCGATCAACTGCAATTTAAACCAGGGCTTATAAAATAAGAATAATGTCTCTCCAGTGCTGCTGACTTTACCCAAGCCTGGTATAAGCGGCATCGACTATCGAGAAATCACTTGCTAGTATGACTGATTAAGCCGGAAAGCTAACAAATATATGTAAATGCACCAAAATAAACCGGCAAGCGTGCCTCGACCGCACGCGACAAAAGAAGAAAACAACAAGCTGGATATTCTGTAATCTGCAATTGCCAAGCGCATTATTCCCTCGATTTATTCTCCGTGAGTTTAGTTTTCAAGGTGTGTTCGAGAGCGTTTTTCACTCATGAGCGCCGAGCAGGTTCTCACTGATTGCCGTGACATATGAATACAAATAATATTCAATCATAGTGATAAAGAGCCGCTCACGAATGCACAACACCAGATGGAATGATAAAATTGTTCAGTTATAAACCGATACGATCGGCAAGCTTCGATGCAGTTTTACTTTCACTATCAAGCAGGGGAAGTATTAAGCCAAATATTGATCAGTCGGTGGCTCTGTAGCGGTTCTAGGAACGTAGCCTCACCTTCATCGCCTGCTTCTACGGTTTTCTGTTTAGCCCGTTCACTTCCCAACAGAGCTCCAAGTACAATGACAAGAATGACTAGCAGCAGAATCACTACCAGGACAGCAATGATGATGGGTTTGCTGACAAATCTTCCGTTGCCGCTGCCCTTCTTCTTGCAGTCGACATCTTCAAATTGAAGCGGGGCACTCGTTTCTTCCATCATCTTGAACGAGTTCCCCCCCGCAGCGTTTGTGTGGAAGCTACTGTATAACCTCCGGCTTTTGTTTGCACACCACTCTCATATGCAAATATTGTTCGCTCGAATGATTTTGCGTAATTTGTAATATATTTCGGCTTTGTTTTGAGGCACAAACAATCACACAAATTGAAGCAAGTACCCCCGCCAAATCTTTGTACGGCTCACAGCCTCACACACACCACACACTGACCAACCGGATTGTTGGCCTTGGATTGCCGGGTCTTCTGAAGCTCACTTATGATTGGCTAAACCTAGTGTAAACGTAAACTGACTGAACCTCTGACAATGCCTTTGTAAAAGTTGATCCAGGAGGCTCTACACAGAGAAAAAAGCAACATTTGCAGCTGCTTATTTAGACGGCACAGTCGCATGGTAAGACAAAATAAGGGAAGTCTCTGCCGTGTGAAAAAAGGCGCGCAAACTGAGGAGACTGGTGAGTGGAGGTTAAAACTGAACCGTGAGACCTGGACACTAAGTACAGTTCGGCCAGTTCAAAATGGCCGTCGAAGTGAAGAGTATCCATGCCGTATAAAGCATCGCTGGTACGATCAGCAAATATAGAGACGATTGACAACATTGGCTGTAAGTTTACTGTTAATTAGCTTTAATCTGAGCAAGCTGTCAAACACCAAGTTCTTCACATATTGTTCATATATTGTTTATTCACATATATTGGGAAACTGCATGAAAGAGAAAATTGAAGTTAATCACTCTTAGGAGCGAAAGGGCTAATGTATTAACCGTCGCATGAAATTTCTCTTTAAGTGTTTCTCGGGATTATATGATCGTACAACATGGAGGTTCAACCTCACACCAGTAAAACTTTTGTGTTTTCTCATTTTATGAAGTAACTCTAAAAATGTGAACCCCCCCCACAATGAAGCATACATCATTTACCAAACAACATGTTGTATCTGAGATTTCAATTTTTCTTATACATTACAATTACAGGATTACAGGTAGCTGCAACACCTATTGTGTTGGAATTGTAAGAAATGTTCTGAGGTCGTAATCAAGCAAACAAAAATGACGTCATCAGCTGCAAAGGTACTGTGTGGACAATACTGTTTTCAGTGTTATGTGTTAACTAGAAATACGATAATCGCAGATACCCCCTCGCTCTGCCATTGATTGGACTTCTACTTTGGTACTGCTCAACAAGAGCAGCCTTTGTTTTACCAAAATGTTGACTCAATCATTTCTTTGAAGTCAAGTGCTATACACAAAGGAAGGAGAAAAAGAATGGTGTGTGTTATACTTTTGCGATGAAAAAAGAGTCGATTGCATGGCCAAGTACATATTTCCCATGGTCAGCACGTCAAATTAATTCATACAGTCTGCCAGGCACGTTCTCAAAATTTAATACTAAAATTTTGAAGTTGGTCAGCCACTGTAGTATGGGATTAAAAAGGAACACTGATTTTCTAGTTTTGAATTAATAGGCAGTACAATTAAATAGGCTTCCTGTGTGATTTATTTTACTTTGGACTGCATGCACCAGACTCAGGCATGCATATTTAATGAGCTTGAATTTTTTTGTATGCATGAACCCACTCAAAACAGCATGATTTCTCCCAGAGGCAAAACTTGAACAGTTTACTTCAAATTATACACGGGTTTCAGACCTATCATACTTCACAGGGCTTGTGAACGATTCTCGCTGCAATCACCGTGCATGTGTTAATAAAAAATTGGTTCTAGTTCAACATGTGTGATCAAGATATCTCTTGTAATGGAAGGCAGAGTGGAAAGATAAATGATTTCATAACAAAGAGGTGAAATATATCAGGCAGATTAGTGATAGTGCTTATATGCAAAAATGGTTTTTGGCAGGAAAAGGAGTATATAAGAGGGTGATAGAATATAATATTTACCATGAGGTCGTGCTTCTAGCTCTCGTAACATACAGTATCATATTTTTACTTGCAAACCGGCCACTGTAAGTCTGTATTCTATAATGTTACACTGTCTGGGTAACTTGTTTATGCGCAACATACGTGTGGGTGTGTAACATAGTGTGGATTGGGGGCTAGGATATGCCACCACAAGTTTTGGGTCAGTGATCATTGAGGAGCTGAGTTAGGAAGTGCAATAAATTGGGAAACCAATGAGTTGTAATGCCCAAAGTGTTCAAAATTCTTGACTGCTGCCTTCACTTTTTTGATATCAAACAAAACTCTTAGTTGATGTTCTACTGCACAAGAGATAAAGTAAATTAAGATTTGATGATCAACCATAAAATTGTGTTTAATATATCAAGTAAATTATACATTTCCAAATAAAAAAATGCATAAAAGTGCACATGTTTAGGCTGAATCTGGAAATAATTTAATAAGACTAAGTTACTTTGTTAGTGATATAATGTTGTAGTCAAAAACTTTTTATTAGGTCTGCAAGTTGTTACCTTTTGATGGGGATGGAAAAGAGCATACAGTTGATTTTTTTGTATTCAAGTTAATTTATTTGCTGTCCAGTCTAAAACCTTTTAATATGCAGCGCCACCCAAGTTGCTTTTAATAAGAGCATGTTTCTTTTTCCATTGTATTTTAGGTGGCTGATATTTTCACTGCTGCTGGTGAGGCTTTTAGTTATTTAGGAAATCTGACAATGCAACTTCATCCTCTCAATAGTGACTCTGTTTCCTCTAAATCCAGGTTAGTTGATCTTCCAGGTATGTTCCATTTTTATACTCTGCCCTGACCCCTTCATGAACAAGACTATTCCGACCTATACCTCACAAATTTTGGGGAAAATTGATGATTCCTAGGGGTCAAAATTTAAGGAGAACAATTAGCAATTATTTCCTGGGGGTCTGGAAAACCTGGTTTCTGATTCCTACACATTGGAAAATCAAGGGCCTCATCCATGGTGTGCTGAAAAAAAAAGTGTGATTGGAACAAAAAAAGTGACGAAAAAAACAGTCAAACCTCGCTATTTTGAACTCGGTTAATTCAAAGTCCCTGTTATTTCGAAGTCAAACCGAATCCCCTCGGATATAATTTTTCGGTCATTTACTATCAGCTATTTTGAAACCCCGCTATTTTGAACTTTTTTTCGTGTCCTTTGCGACTTTGAAATAGCGGGTTCGACTGTATTTAATATATAATATTATGGAACTCTCTTGAATTGAACTATATGAGATAGTTTACTAAAAATGTAGGTATTTGTTGTGTCTGTGCAGCAAAGCCAAATGGGGTGAGGAGGAGATTGAGATGTTGAGAAGTGCTGTGACCAGATTTGGGGAGGATTTGAAGAAGGTCAGCGAGCAAGTCAAAACAAAATCAGTGTAAGTATTATTGAGTAGCTATAAAGAGCTGTTTTTAGATTGAACCTGTCAAAAGTAATCATATTTTAACTACTGTAGTATACCTGCCCAACAGACAGTGATTGCTGCACAAAGAAGTTCTGGTATAAAAGTTGGATAAGCAGTGAAAGTCCCAAAAATTTCACTTCTCTACATGGTACGGGTTTTGACAAATCCAAGAAATTGTAAAACTGTAATATGATAGTCCAGCAACTATCAAAGGCTGCAGAGTCTGCTTGTCGACCATCAGTTCATAGATTATAATATGGAAGCCTTACTAAAATGTTTATGCAGTGGAAAGAGATCTCTGACTTGGAAATAAGAGTCAGTGGTGAAGACATTGCTCTCATCATGAGAGAAATATAAATCACAACAATAATCTCCAAAATATCACCTCAGTAATAGTCCTCCTAGAAACTGCAGTATATCGTGTTTCTTGTGTTCGGTTTAATTTCGACTCAAGCAAAACTTCAGGGCCCAGTTTTTCAAAGCACGATTAGGCTAATCCTGGATTAGGTGTAAACTTTCTTGTCATTTTTTAACCTAAAAACATGAAAGTTTCATCCACAACGACTTTCTTGATAACATTGTAAGCTGGAACAAGCTTTTTATTCCATCTTTGAACAAAATCCTGCAGTATATTGGCAGAGAGGTTGAGAAAAAGAATTTTGTTAATCCTGGATTAGCTTAATCAACTTTCGAAAAACTGGGCCCAGGGATGTACTGTATACTAAAAAATCTTTTTTTTTAAATTTGAAAACCATTCAGACAGTAGGTGCTATAAAACTGTTAAAAATCAGTCAGCCATGCTTGTTGGAAATACCATGATCTTCAGGCAGCCTCTAAATTCTGATTGGTGTTTCTTACATCCTGTGATTGACATAAAACTGAAATGTGCAAAAATTGAAATCCTCTGTCTGTTTTATTTAGTGCTCAGATAAAGACAGCTTTAAAGAAAGGTCTCCTGGAACAAAATGGCACACAAGGAAACAAGAAAAAGACAACTTCCCAGCGATCATCAACCAGTGGGGAACCAGCTGCAAAACGCCAGAAAACTGGTCAGTTATTCCCATTTAAAAATATATATAAATATAAAATATTGTTTTGATACACCTGATTCATAAAGATAGCCGGCACAGGGAAGAGGTCAGGGGTGAGACATGGACAGCGTAACCCCCACCCACCCATAAATTGTGAACCACTGCACAGTATCTTATCAACACTTAGTCCTGGACCAAGTTTCCTGGACTCTGCTGTAACAATAAGCTCTTTGCACTACCTTGTGGTCGCGTGACTGTTGGTTTGGATTAAAAAGTCTGGCCTCTGTTGCACCTCCCCATCACTAATATACCTCAGTACCCCCTCCCTCAGGAGGAAGGCTTACTTATGGTTCACATTGCTGTATTTGATTCATATTTTTACAGTACCATCATCACAGAGTACAAAACTACCGGTGTCATCAGCAGCCACTTCTGGTCCATCTTCTCTGCTTGCCACAGCAGAAACAACACTTGTACAAAGTGTGGACCAAGAGTCTGATGCTGTGGATGTGTTGACTGATCAGAATGATGATGGAGTTTTATCTGTATAGGTCATTCACAAAAGTTTGTACAGGTGCTCAAACTAGCATATAAGTATCAATGTATATTTTCCCATTTTAATGATTTAGTGACTGTGTGTGATTTTTACCCCCCGAGCCTCCAAATAATCCTCTGAATGCCAAGGACATAAATTATGTATACTTTTACTGTGCATGCATCCTCAAACATGTCATCCAATGACCTAGGACATTTCATGTGATATATCCGGTTGCTATATCGCTTGTTTGCTCCAGTCAATCATGATTATTTCATGGTTGATGGGAGGGGGTTGAGTCTGGGGGCAAAGCAGGCTTGCCAATCAACAGGTTTATGGAAGGTTGTGTTTTAAGTATTTGAAGCAGAGAGTGATCAGGGCAAACTTCTCCTATCAATATATTAGCCAGATATACATGTTCAGTGTGTAGAAAATGACAAGAGATCTGTCCCTGACAGATCTTTTGACTTGAGAATCAATAGGAATATAGTTTTATTCCTTTCTCAAGCACTGGAACATACAGCTCTGTTCAGAGTTTTGCCCATAAGTGCTGGCAAACATGTCAGATGTTGTCCAAATTCAGGCCCCTTGTTTTAGTACAGCTGTTCAAACCGACTGTGATTTTAGAATAAGTAATTTATTGGTACATTCTGCAACTGTGTAATGATATGGCAGACCAGATCAAACTTCCAATGTTTGTGCATGAAGCTGAATGGTGTGTAAATGTTTAATGAATGTCAATCCCTGGAAGCAATTACAAAACTACTGCTCATACCTATATTTAGCTGATTTTGTATTTATTATACTCTATTACTAACATTACTTGTGGATATACTATAAATAATCAATAAAGTACCAATAATTTGTATTAACTAATAATTTGTGATTCTAATTTTTCACCAGCAGTCCATTACAAAATAATATATGATTTATGAAATGCTAAAACTAAAAATAATATTATTGCTGGCAGTGCATAGCTTTTTTTTTTTTTTTTTTTGCAACAAGGCGAATGATATAAATAACATGTAAAAATCTGTCTGGTTATAATATTGTTAAAAATGACACAGAAAATGCCATGGATATAGGTACGAAAAAAATCAATCAATAACACTAGTGAGTGACACATGTACTATGTAACTTAATGTTTCTTTAGCTTCCCAATATTTGCTGATTTAAAAAATACAGTGTGGTAATAAGGAGTGTGCAAGAGACCTTAAACCTTTAGTTATCAGTTTTACTTGAGCCTTTGATCATCAGATATATCTACTGTATGGTATTGTTAACACTGCCTGTAACTATCATTAGCAAATTCTTTTTAGCTATGCTGTACTTGTTAACTTGGTTTATTGAAAGGTTTATCATAAAAGTCCCAGAAGTTGTCATCATTATCATCAGCAGGAAGGTCTATCGGTGGTTTGGCTGGAGCAGCTAAAACTACCTCGCTGACTTGTGGTGGTGGTGAAATGTCTTTTACTACCGATGCATTTTTCTTTGGTTTGGGTTTGTTGGCAGGTTTTTTGGTTTTGGGTGTGGGTGTGGGTTTGGGAGCTTCTGGTTCTGGCTGTAACTGAGAAACCTTGGGTGGTTTCCAATCTGCTGTGGAAAGAGATAGAGGACAGAAATCAAGCACTATAAGATGAAGGCAGACAGAAGAAACATTATACCATGTACATATTTAGCAGAAAGGACAGTCATGTTTGTTGTCAAATAAGTATTTTGTTAGTTGATGACTGGTACGCACAGGAAGACCTAATAGGTATTGAATGTAAAAACAAACATTCTGTATTTGCTAAATTGCAAAATGAAACAGCAAAACAGTTTCAAAAATTTTAAAGTGAAAGCCCTACTGTAACCTCAAATTATCCTTTTTTTGATAAAAAGTATCTTATTTTTTTATTATATATTGTTTTGCTGTTAAATTTGTTTTGCTGTTTAGGAATACCCCATTTTATTACAACACAGTACATACTGTATCATCTGGCCATTTTGGACCATTCTTTCAGAAGTATACTGTAGGAATTAATTTCAGCATTTTATAATTCAATTAATTGGCTTAAACTACATTAATATAAAATAATGAATAAAAAATATCTAATAAACTGATTTTTAATTTTAAAAATGTACATAGCAAAATTTGCTATTTTGTATTTGCTTAACCCTTTCACTCCCAAGTTCAAACTGCAGATTCTCCCAACCTTTTAAGAGGAAAATGTATGAGTGATGTAGTGAGTCAATTATTGATAGTTTAATAGCTGTCACCTGAGAAAGGTATCAAAAGCCAAGTTCTCCTTACTATATGTTATATTTCTGGTGAGAAACTGAAGGAGAAAATCAAACTTGATCACTCTTGGGAGTGAAAGGGTTTAATATAAATTTTCTTGGAGAAACTGAATTTTCCAACACTGCCACAGCTGGTCTTTGTTCAATAAGATTACAGTACAGCTGAAGATTTAGGTTAAGGGGGTCTGGGCCCCACCCGCTATTTATGCCTATTTATAATAGTGAACACGACCCACGTACCTTCACATACCTGTTGGCTTTTTTGTATTACTGTGGTAATCATTCCAAGTCTTTTTCATTTTCTCGTGGTATACGTTGGCAGCTGACCACTGACCAAATTCGTCGGTTTGAATTCCAAAAAACTTAGATCTCTTTCTGGGAGGTACAGTTGCTTGTTCCACAAAAGTCCTCGAGGTCGTGCTGTTCCAGCTGTTATTCCCAAGTCCAGGAAATATGTTTGACCGCATAACCATAGAAAGATGATCATACATGTATGTTTTAGAACTTCCAATCCTTGTTGCTGTACTTGAGCTTCGCTGTGCTACAGCTGGTTTATTAAATGCGTCTGTGCTATCTCCTTGCTCTAAATTTCCGAGTCTTTCCGACCACTGAAATGCGCCATTTAATTCTGGGGAACTCGTCTTGTATGAGCAACTGTTTTGATACATGTTATTGGAGTATGTTCGCGGTTTCACTTCTCTCCATCGACCGTGACCGTCCATAACAATTCTCCGCCGTGAAAAAGCGCCGCTTTGTTTTGAGAGGTCAGCCGCAAGAGATTGTTGTCCAACATCTTGGCCTAAATCCTGTTGCCTCCGTGGAAATTGAGGCTTAATATATTCTTCGATGTCGAGCAAAGTTTGCGGAGATACTATTTCTGCAAGAGCTGCTTTCGGATCCACAGTCCCCGATGAAGCCATAGTACCTCTATTGAGGTAGATCCTGGGTGAAATATGATGCTAGCCTGCCAAGGAATTGAGCAAGCCACATCGCCTTTTTGTTGCCATAACAACTGTCTCGATTGCCGAGGAGTGTACGAAGATATCCGGAAATTCTCGGTTAATGCAGAACTTTCCTATCGTTATTACTTTTTAACAATTCTAAGGTAAAACCTAATAATACGAAAAATTTCCCTACGCGCATGCCGCATTAAGGTAAACGTTTTTAGTAGAAATTCCACAAAAATATGAGACATGTTCGGAAAGCCATCGGATTTGGAGCGCGGGGGGCCCTGGGAACGAGGTTACATGTTGACACTTCGCAGTTCAAGGTGGTGAAAGTGAGTGTCGGCTTTCGGTATATTATAAGGTACGTAGACAGCATGCTTTGATCAGAAGTACGGTACGACCTGATGCTTACCATAAATTTGCTTGTAATGCTGTTTTTTATCGCATGCTGATAAAACCGCTATTTCCACACGTTCTATTTCGAATAATATAATTATGTTAGTCTTTTAAGGGTTTTCAAGTGTTAAGCAACTTCTGTTTCGTCGTTGGGATAAGTCTTTTTTGTCAATGAGTTAGACACAGCTAGATTAATGATAATCTTGTCAGTGTTCAAGACCAATTTGGAGTATCTGGTGGATACAGTTGCAGGAGAAAATGTCGGCTTGCAGGTCACGTGACCTTTT
Organism: Plumapathes pennacea; assembly: GCA_964036295.1. Lineage (NCBI taxonomy): Eukaryota > Metazoa > Cnidaria > Anthozoa > Antipatharia > Myriopathidae > Plumapathes > Plumapathes pennacea. The sequence continues at coordinate 5,457,912 of OZ038463.1, read as the reverse complement.
AAGGACGCGTTTTTGGGGCGATGGGGAGGAGGGTGGGGGGGGGGGAGGGGTCTGGTTACACTGTTCTACATACTACAGTGCAAAATAAAATCATTTAAATAGATATGCTGTCCTAGAGAGAAACAGTGATTTGTATACCCTGTTCCAGGGTGGAGGCGAAAAATATACCTCGTTGAGTGGCACATCCCCATTTAGCCCATATATGGGAGTACCCTCCCTCCTCCCTCTCCTCTCGGGTGCAACCATTTATATGAAACCCTTCTGGATTGCCGTGCTTTGTAATTGTTTATCAAATATTGTTAATGTAATCTGTTCTCCTTAGCATGGCACATCGGCTGACAGCTCATCACAGGGCATTTTTTTCGCCCAAGTATTTTTCGGGAACTGTTTCCCACATTACGACCACATCTGTGCACAGAGCACCCTTCGATGTGAAAGATGAAAATGATTTCAAAGAGAGGGTTCTGAAGTCTTCCAAACCAGTCATTGTGGACTTCCATGCTGAGTACGTAAATGCATCATATTTATGTTTTACAGTGATCGGCATGTTTGATCATTTTATATTTTAGCTTTTATATATTTTAGCTTCAATATACATCCCATTTTTTTTTTTGCAGACATGCACACACAGTAGTTACAGACACTACATCTAATGTATTGTATATTGAATATTTGTTTGTCCCTGTCTGTGCCTCACTTTTCACTGTCTTTCACTCCCAGTGATCTGTCATCAACCTTCAATACTCTCTCTTAATTTTCACATGAGAAAGATGTTGTAAAGTATGAAAAAATTGGCCTTCAATACCTTTTTCAGTCAGAACTAAATAAATTGAATTATCAATATTCTATACTGTGCAGCTTATACTTTTTGTATTGCATATGCTTAGGAGAGTATGCATCTTAAGCTTAGCAGTTAAGTGTCTGTCTGTCTGTCTGTCTGTCTTTCTTTTGATTCTGTGTGCATCTTATTAAGCTTCCTTCCATCTTTCCATTTCCATCCCTTTCTTCCCTTCTTGATTTCTGTTTCCTCACTGTACCTGACATGTAGTGTTTCAGGCCAGGGTTTTATGTGTTACAACGCTTTATTGATACAGGTGGTGTAGACCCTGTAAAGTGCTTGGTCCTAAACTTGATGCTGTAGTTGGAGAAAAGGATGGGAAAATAGAGTTGGCTAAAGTTGATATTGATCAAATGGCAGACCTGGCTGTTCAATTTGGGGTAAGATTTATAATATTATGTTACAATAACATTTACTATAACTTCTTTCCTCTGTGGTTTTCTCATAACAACATGTATTAAGACAACATTTTATCAGCTATCAAGAATGTTTTCTTTTTTTATAAAATAACTATGATACTACGCACGTTCTAATTGGCTAAATAACCAGGTAAGATGAGAGCATATTACACACTGATGTGATACGTGATGTATTTTATTGACTATCTTTTTTTATACAATAAAATAATAACGTGTTCCCGTGTAATATAGCCTCATCTAAACACTTGAGAAGTTGGGAGAATACGAGCATGGTGTAGGGAAACCACAAGATCAGTAATCACAAAATTGGCAACTGATACCTCACTCAAAGGAAATTTGATAACTATTATTTAAACTATCAAAAAATATTCTCACAATAAGTGAACAATAAATTATTTTTTCTAAATGGCTGGGGGGATGTCCTGGTGTGAGCTTGGGAGTGAAAATTGGGTTACAATGAAAATATTATGGTATCTTGCCTCTCAGTGACTTTATAGGGATTGTTTTGAAATGTTACGAGTCTCATCAAGTCTCCTCCATGTCACAAATACTTAACATCAGTTTCTGCTGTCTTTTGTTCATTAGGTGGGTGCAGTTCCCACGGTACTTGGTGTGAAGGATGGTAAAGTAGTCGATCAGTTTGTTGGTGATGCTGACAATACAAAGATAAAGAGCTTTGTGGACCAGCTGTTGTGATATGAAGTGGTACATCACATTGAATATTGCAATGAGTGTTTTATACTTGACAGAAATTTTGACCAAAATAGAGACAGCAATAATTTTAAGTCATGATGATATGAAAGCCTGGGCTTCCACTTCCTAAAGTGAAGTGCAACCTGTCCTTCTAAACCCTTTTTAATAATGATGGCATTAGTAAAATAATATTGTGGACAACAGCACATGCCAGCATGCTGTGTTGAGTTACTGTAACCCGTTACCGTAAAAAATCTATGAGTGATGTAGTGAGAATTGATCAAAAGCCAAGTAACTTTCTTACTGTATAATTTACAGTGGAACCCCGCCTTACGACCACCCCGTTAATACAACCACCTCACTATTACGACCATGTTTTTTTTTGTCCCGACCAAACAAGAAATTTGTAGCATTTTGGTCCTGTTTTAAAAATTCGTGAATTTTGTTGCGTTTGGAATGCACGCTTGTCACAGTAGCTCAGACATGTTGGTATTCACTCTGTTCATAATTGCGAAGTGTGCATGACTATTTATGAGAAGGTATATAAGGCCTGCTTCACATGCAAGTGTCACTCGACAGCATCTCTCATTTACCTTCCGTCAAATTTCTTTAGTTTTGTTACTGTGTGCAAGTTAATCATTATTGCCCCTGTTAAGAATTACTGTTATATTACGGGTGTGACACATATCAATGGATATTGTATTAGTCCTCATTGTTAAATGGCTACTGTTCCACAGCCCATTATATTGTAAGCCTGGCTATCAATAAACGAGATGCCCATTCCTGATTCTTGTTTGCTTGATAGTAATTAATGTCAAAATGATTTGTTCTCGTTTCGCTGCAGAGTGATCAGAGAATATCTAGTCTTGTTGAAATAAAGTGCATCTGCATTTTGGATGCTCACAGTCAACTGAGAAGTGAATTTTCATCATACCTGTCATGACGTCATTTGAAAGAGGCCAGCTACAAAACTTGCCCCTACCCTCTTAATACGACCACCCTGTTATTATGACTATATGACTAGTTTTTTTTTTTTTTTTTTTTGGCCCGTCGGTACTAACAGGGTTCCACTGTATCTCTGTTGAGAAACTGAAGGGGAAAGGGGCTAATAGAAAAGCATTCAGGAGTTTGTAAATTACAAGTCAAAAATGTAGAGATTGAGGAATGACACTACACAAGACTTCGATCTCCACATTTATCTCATGTTCTCCAATTTCTGAAGAGCCTCATTCTAAGCTAAACTTAACACAGCAATTGACAAGTACTTTGTTTCTGTTATTTATGTAATCTCGCAATAAAAAAATTTGCAATTACAAAAAGAAAAATATATATTTGTTATTTGATGTCAGGCTGACAAGTCTATGCTCTATTGGAGTTAAATAATGATCATGCATGTGACTGGCTTCAGCGTTACAGCACCGTTACTTATCAGATCATGTTCACTACTATATGTTATTGTATCTTGGCAGAAATGTTTATCCAGCAAGTCCATGACGGTACTGAAACCCGTGATTTTGACCCCTAAGAGGTACAACGAGCATCCCCGTCCTTTTTTACACACATAAATTTTATATTCCGCTGGCCAAAGTATACTGCGGGTTCACAAGGTCGCTAAGCCAAGCTACAGTCTCAGCCGTCTAGGACCAGCACTGAGTTGCCTCCAAAAGGCGAGCTGTCCCCAGCGAATCGTTTACAAAAGGGTAAACTGGGTAACCCGTACCACGCAAAGGTAAACACACTTATTGAAAAAAAAAAGGGAGAAAACCTTTAGGTGCTAGGTAACATACCTGCTTGTAAACGGGCCCTTGTCCTCCTTATAACATGAATTTTTCTCGACTGCTAAAATTTTGTTCAAAACCCCAAAAGATCGGAGGATGTAGTTGCAGCCCATTTTGCAATGCAATTATAGTAATTATTGAGTGCAGTGTGTATAACAATATACATACCTGAGACAGCAGAAAGGCCAGTGTGCCAACAGACAGCATCGTCGTAATCAACAAAAATCTTCACTCTTGGGATTGCAATATATTTTCGTTTTGAACAGGCTCAGATATTTCATATTTGCCTTTGATAACGCACAGCAGAGCGTAATGGTACTTTAATGATTAAATATGTCAGGTTGCGGGGAGTGGGAGTCAGGACAACGTGGCAGGTGAAAAAATACACACATAAACCAGAAAAAAATCTCGGGGTTATATTTTAAAACTACATTGGGTTTACTTTTCTACAATACGTATTAGCTTTGAGATGTGCCTTGAAGTTCGTGGACTCGTGCAAGTTGAAATGTTTTCATGAATTGACATACCACGTTCATGACAGTTCCATCACATATAATGAACAATGCATCAGCGCAAGTGTGATGTTCTATAAATAGCTAATTTATGCTTCCTTCATTTCAATATTATTGAATGAAGCTGATGAAGTGACCAACTGGCATGGTATATTTTGCACACTTCACTAATTACCCCTCGGACGTACAAGCAAAGTGTTATACTCCAACCACCGTATGTACATAGGGGTGGATGGAACCCCTCTTTGGAGTTTTCATCCGATTGCATTGATACACTTTGAAGATCTTTTACCATCATTACATAGCCTGATGTAAATGCTACGGCCATTTTGACGGATATGGCCCATTAGGGGCTCCGCTGAGGGTCGTTGATGTCGATCCAAGATGGCAACTATTTTCAAACGCCATTTTTCAGTCCATAAACAAACCAAATAAAAAGTAGATATGATATTTGAATATTCAGTGATAAATGTGTCCGATATACCCTATAATAGTGCTAACCACTTTTGTGTGCTCTTCCTGCTATATTGATAGACCCTTGAGTTATTGGACAAATACAAATTAATTATTCAACTAATAAAAATCCTTGAACCCAGGCTGAAGGAACTACAGAATTCCTAGAACCGTCTTGTACAGTGGAACCTCGCCTTACGACCACCCCGTTAACACGACCACCTCGTTATTACGACCACTTTTTTTGTCCGACCAGACATTTTCTTATCAGAAAACCCCGTTAATCCGTCGGCCCCGTTAATGCGACCAACGACCACTTTTTCAAATCCCAATTATTACGACCAAACAAAATGGAGAGCTCGAGAGCTTTATTTCAAAACAAGAAAATTTGTAGCCTTTTGTTCCTGTTTTAAAAACTCTTAGTTCTGTTACAGTAAATTTGCATCTGCGTTCCGGATGCTCGGCAAACAGTCAACTGAGAAGTGAAATTTCATCACACCTGTCATGACGTCATATGAAAGAGGCCAGCTACAAACTTGCCCCTTTCCCGTACGACCAGTTTATTTATTTATTTTTTTTTTTTATCTTTTGGTGGTCTTATTAACGGGGTTCCACTGTATTGTCACAGATTGTAGAGTACTTTGAACAAAGGAAACGACAAAATGCTTCATTGTCAAAAAGAGACGCGAGGTATATTCTGTAATTCAGCCCTCTGGGCCCGGTTCTTCGAAAACTGATTAAGCTAATCCAGGATTAACTAAATTCTTTCTCTCGACCTCTCTGCCAATAGACTGCAGGGTTTTGTTCGAAGATAGATTAAAAAGCTTGTTCCTGATTAAAACGTATTAAGGAAATCGTTGTGGACGAAACCTTTATATTTTTAGGCATATAAATGACACAAAAGTTTACCTAATCCAGAATTAGACTAATTGTGCTTTGAAAAACCGGACCCTGGGTTTTCTAGAAGGATATGATTTCAACTTCTACTTTCGCGTAATACGTGAAGCCATCACGTTTGACAAATTCCCCCGGAGACTCCTCCTTGGTTGCGCTGTTCAGCTCACAGCTTGTGGTCATGTGGCTGTAGTTGAACGACTTGCATTGTGGGTCGCTTTTCGAACAGTACCACAGGCAAGAGATGGCGTCCTTGGCAACTGTCGTTTTGATCACGTGCCCAGAAAGGCCGTGGTCTTGTCCAAAAGAAGCAAAGAAAGTGCCTGAAACATGTTTAAACAACAGCATTACGAGCCCCAAGGTCACCTTAGTACTCCTTTTACAATGTTTCTTAGTTATCAACAATAAAGTAACACACACACCCGCCAGAGCGCGGTTGTCAACTGACTTTCAAAAACCAAAGCTAAAGGCATTTCACGCCCAACGCATCAATTTTGCAGTAATTTTTTCGTGGACAAATGTTATTCTTACTGGCATTGTTATTGTTAATGTTATTGTTGTTGTTATTGTTATTGTTATTTTTATTGTTATTGTTGTTTTATTAAGTGACAAATTTTTTATACGCCGTTTCTATCTTTCCATCAGCACGAATACATTGACTGACTTATCGTGACATCATCATATGGACAACGTATTAATTGAAACAGAAAAAGAAAAACTTGTAATCTTATTCTTTGTCGAGGTTATTGCATATTTTTTACTTACCTTGAGGAAAAGGTGGTGGTTGACCGTACAACTCGGCCCTGAGGCAGGGGTTGTTATACCAGGTTATTGGACGGATCCGTATGTAACGCGCCTTGACTCCAGAGAGCGGGTTCTTTTTGACATCCTGATAGTTCACATTGCCGTCGAAGACCTGCGTCATGACATCAAGTAAAGTCAGGCGACGTCAATTTGTAAGTTACGTTCACTTTACATTGCATCATTACAACACATTGAAAGAGAGAATCACGTTACTTACCTTAGTGACGCCGTTTTCTTTGTACTCAAACCACGTTTGTCCGTTTAAGGACCAATCGACTTTGTAGGTTTTTACAAACTCGTTTGCTTGACTGGCATAGCCCTGTGTCCCAACTGCACAGATTTTGTGAAGTGTTCCAAGGTCAATCTGTGTCGAGAATGTGAGGCAAATTTAATAAAATTATATTCCCTCAAAACAAATATATATTAACCTTAATTTGCAATCAGTTCCTACATGAGAAATATTCGTCACAAAATTCAATTTACGAATTGTTCTTTTACTTGATAAATATGGACTTAAGACGACGCAACTGTGGAGAAAACTAAGTGGAAGACTGTAGTTCAAGTTTTAAACTTCCTTTAATAATTTCTATTGCGTTTCAAGAAAGAGCGCACGTAACACACACATAACACACAGTTATCCGCTTCCCAAACATTAAAGCACAAATGATGTTTGCGCACGATTGTAGTTCTCACAGAGCGTTTTATGCTCACTGCGCGTACAGTAAGTGAAAAAATGCAGTCCAAACCTCTAAGTATGATCCAAGCTGTGCGCAAAATACCGTCATTTTGTTTAGACGGCCACCTGTCGGAGGATGGTATATTGGGGTGCCTGTCAAACTTTTGTTAGGTATGTTACCATTTTCCATTCCCAGAGGCTGGTCCTGACAGTCTGTAGAAAAATTACCACAACAAAAACGAAAACAAAAAACAAAGAAACAAAAACAAAAACAAAAAAAAAAGAGAAAAAAAAAAAGAAAGAAAAAAACGTCTCAGTTACGCTTCTTTCAAACTTCTTTGATAGAATTATATAGTAGAACCTCGTTGTCTCGAAATCGAGAAATAGTTCTCGAGATAGCGGGATTCTACTCTATTTGATAAAACTATGATATGGTATGTGGTATATGAATGATTGACCCGGACATAAATATGAAACAATAAATAAAATAAATGTGATCAATATGTAATTCGTAAAATGTAAAACATTACATTAATAAATGAGTTGAAACAAGATTTGTGCTGCCCGCTTTATGATTACACAAAGGCAATTCAAATCGTACTTGATGCATATGATCCATGGAAAAACTGACTTATTGTAACATCATGGACAACGTATTACTTGAAACAAAAAAAAGGAAAATTTTGTAATCTTATTCTTTGTCGAGGTTATTGCATATTTTTTACTTACCTTGAGGAAAAGGTGGTGGTTGACCGTACAACTCGGCCCTGAAGCAGGGGTTGATATACCAGGTTATTGGACTGATCCGTATGTAGCGCGCCTCGACTCCAGATAGCGGGTTCTTTTTGACATTTTGATAGTTCACATTACCGCCGAAGACCTGCGTGATGACATGACGTCGATTAATTAAGTTAAGTTCACTTTACATCGCATCATTACAACACATTGAAAGAAAGAATCACGTTACTTACCTTAGTGACGCCGTTTTCTTTGTACTCGGACCATGTTTGTCCGTTTAAGGACCAATCGACTTTGTAGGTTTTTACAAAGTCGTTTGCTTGACTGGCATAGCCCTGTGTCCCAACTGCACAGATTTTGTGAAGTGTTCCAAGGTCAATCTGTGTCGAGAATGTGAGGCAAATTTAATAAAATTATATTCCCTCAAAACAAATATATATTAACCTTAATTTGCAATCAGTTCCTACATGAGAAATATTCGTCACAAAATTCAATTTACGAATTGTTCTTTTACTTGATAAATATGGACTTAAGACGACGCAACTGTAGAGAAAACTAAGTGGAAGACTGTAGTTCAAGTTTTAAACTTCCTTTAATAATTTCTGTTGCGTTTCAAGAAAGAGCGCACGGAACACACACATAACACACAGTTATCCGCTTTCCAACAATAAAGTGGGATGGGAGGGGAGGGGAGGGGCGTGGGAGTGTACCTGCCGTGTAACAAGCACAAATTATGTTTGCGCACGATTGTAGTTCTCACGGAGACTGGCACTTTATTAAGCGTTTCGTGCTCACTGCGCGTACAGTAAGTGAAAAAAATGCAGATCAAACCTGTAAGTATGATCCATGCTGTGCGCAAAATACCGTCATCTTGTTTAGACGGCCACCTGTCGGAGGATATGATGGGTGTAATGGGGTGCCCGACAAACGACTATCAGGTATTTTACCATTTTCCATTCCCAGAGGCTGGTTCTGACAGTCTAGAAAAATTACCGCAGCAAAAACAAAAACAAAAACAAAAAAAAAAAGGAAAAAAGGAAAAAAACGTCTCAGTTACGCAACTTTCAAACTTCTTTGACAGAATTATATAGTGGAACCTCGCTGTCTCGAAGTTTCAAGGGAATTGAGGAATAGTTCTCGAGATAGCGGGGTTCTACTGTATTTGATAAAACTATGATATGGTATGTGGTATATGAATGATTGACCCGGACATAAATATAAAACAATAAATAAAACAAATGTGATCAATATGTAATTCGTAAAATGTAAAACATATTTATAAGTGAGTTGAAACAAGATTTGTGCTGTCAGTTCTATGATTTAATATATATTCTCATCGCCACACAAAGACAATTCAAATAGTACTTGATGCATATGATCCATGGATAAACTGACTTATTGTGACATCATGGACAACGTATTAATTGAAACAAAAAAATAAAAACTTGTAATCTTATTCTTTGTCGAGGTTATTGCATATTTTTTACTTACCTTGAGGAAAAGGTGGTTTTTGACCGTACAACTCGGCCCTGAGGCAGGGGTTGATATACCAGGTTATTGGACGGATCCGTATGTAGCGCGCCTCGACTCCAGATAGCGGGTTCTTTTTGACATCCTGATAGTTCACATTGCCGTCGAAGACCTGCGTAATAATATAAAGTAAAGTCAGATGACGTCAATTTGTAAGTTACGTTCACTTTACATCGCATCATTACAACACATTGAAAGAAAGAATCACGTTACTTACCTTGGTGACGTCGTTTTCTTTGTACTCGGACCACGTTTGTCCGTTTAAGGACCAATCGACTTTGTAGGTTTTTACAAACTCGTTAGCTTGACTGGCATAGCCCTGTGTCCCAACTGCACAGATTTTGTGAAGTGTTCCAAGGTCAATCTGTGTCGAGAATGTGAGGCAAATTTAATAAAATTATATTCCCTCAAAACAAATATATATTAACCTTAATTTGCAATCAGTTCCTACATGAGAAATATTCGTCACAAAATTCAATTTACGAATTGTTCTTTTACTTGATAAATATGGATTTAAGACGACGCAACTGTGGAGAAAACTAAGTGGAAGACTGTAGTTCAAGTTTTAAATTTTCTTTAATAATTTCTGTTGCGTTTCAAGAAAGAGCGCACGTAACGCACACATAACACACAGTTATCCGCTTCCCAACATTAAAGTGGGATGGGAGGGGAGGGGAGGGGGAATGTGCCTGCCGTGTGGCAAGCACAAATTATGTTTGCGCACGATTGTAGTTCTCACAGAGCGTTTTATGCTCACTGCGCGTACAGTAAGTGAAAAAATGCAGTCCAAACCTGTAAGTAGGATCCATGCTGTGCGCAAAATACCGTCATTTTGTTTAGACGGCCACCTGTCGGAGGATGGTATGATGGGGTGCCCGTCAAACTTTTGTTTGGTATGTTACCATTTTCCATTCCCAGAGGCTGGTCCTGACAGTCTGTAGAAAAATTACAGCAGCAAAAGAAAAAAGAAAAAAAAATTAGTTACGCTTCCTTCAAACTTCTTTGACAGAATTATACAGTAGAACCTCGCTGTCTCGAAGTCAAAAGGGAATCGAGGAATAGTTCTTGGGGGTTCTGTATTGATGAAACTATGATATGGTATGTGGTATATGAATGATTGACCTGGACATAAATATAAAACAATAAATAAAATAAATGTGATTAATTTGTAATTTGTAAAATGTAAAAGTATTTATAAATGAGTTGAAACAAGATTTGTACAGTCAGTTTTATGATTTAATATATATTCCCATCACCACACAAAGACAGTTCAAATCGTACTTGATGCATATGATCCATGGATAAACTGCGCCATCTAGAAAAGGCAAGAAACAATGATAACAAGAAGTTGGAACCTGCTTTCGAGCACCAGGACGGGAGAGGACGACAGCAACGTCGGTGAAACAGTAAAACTCACTGCAGAAGACAAAAGGGGCACTTGAATATGTGAAATTGACATGATCCCGGGTTGTCGTGCTCTCGCGTGCGACTCGAAGTACTTCTTTTCTGGGCTGTTAATTTGTCAGGACGAGAACGACATTTTGAGAAATTACGACATTCGTTATTCTTAGCAGGAGATGATGAAAGCAATAGAACTTCGGCAAAAACGGAACAGACTTAAGCAAATTAAGAATAGGCAAAGTAACAAAGACATAAGGAATACGGAGACATTTTTTTTTTTTTTTTTTTTTTTTCTGGTTCCTCGCGTTGCTGTCGCCGTCCTAGTTTGCTTAACTCTGTAAAAAACCACCTGCGGATTTCGGGTCAAAAATGGATTTCGCCAATTTTCTCCCTACAAGTCAACATTGACATGCAACTCACAAAAGTGAAACCCTTTCGTCTGAATTATTTCTCTGATTTCCGAACGAAATGACCTTGACCGGCCGTGTCAGCCGTTTGGCGCCTGTTGAAATTCTGAAAATTAGGTTATATTATTAAGTTCGACGAATCTCTTCGTCGAAAGTATAAGATCCCGAGCTTTAAACTTTAAATTATATGGAAGTCTTGTGTCTTTTCTTTATACAGAAGATATAAAAATCTCATTTCCTGTAATATTCGCGAAATGCGAGACCGAATGGTCGACCTACCCAAGGCTGTGTTTCACGAGGACCACTTTTGACCATTTCATAATGGATTTAGCAAAAAGTGGGAAACTTTATTCCAAAGCAAGGCCGGCACATCAAATTAAAGTTTAAGGTTTCATCTCCAACTTTCTGCAATAAAACCTCGTGGCATCAATCTCCTTCAGTGTGCGGTGTGCTTCCGAAGCTCACTCACTTCGCCGTTTTGTCGTAAATTCGCCTGCTAGTAGAATGCTACATTTGGCAATTTTAATCGCTGTAAATTTTCCCAACTAAGGGTGTGTTTCTTTTTAGGAATCCAAATCCGGATCACTAATCAAAAACAGATTCTCTGTTTGTTTACTGAAATCCAAATCCGGATAATGAATCCATGTGATCCACACTGAGGACGCGGATTCACTGGATCATATCCAAAATTGGATACTTTGGATCATGGATCCATTAAAGAAACGCACCCTAAGCCTCACGATGTTTTAAGTAACTGATAAGGCCTGTAGTGTGGATATTTGGTAGATTTGTGTGAGTTTTCAGCTATAACATCTGCGAGAGCCACCCGACTCACCCGACGTGCTAAAGGTCAAGCACCAGACAATTCGCCAGTCGCCATCAACGGCGAAATTTAATAAACAACTAGACTGGAATTGCCAGTGAGCTCGTGGCGTGAATTGGGTCGAGACCAGGGTAAACTAAAATTAAAAGTAGGGACAAGAGCGAGACTCCCAAGAGAGACTTTCAGTCCCCGGGGGAGGAGGGGGTACTCATCATAATTTTGCGTGGGTGTGCCGCCCGGTCCTGAAAACCCTTAGCCTATTTCAGACCAAAATATCTGATTTTCTATACGCTATTTCAGACCTAACTTCAAAAATGTACACGGCATATACCTATATGGCACATATATTGGAGTACCCCACCCAGTTTCAGTCTTACCAGAAAAATACTAGAAATACGATAATTGCAGATACCCCCTCGCTCTGCCATTGATGTGACTTTTACTTTGGCAAAAATTATACACGGGCTTCATACCTAGTCATACTTCTAAGGGCTTGTGAACAATTCTCGCTGCAATCACCGCATGTCAGATTACAGCATTTGTTACAGTTTTAGTCTTAAAGAAAAAATAAGAAATAAGACTAAATCATTCAAGACTCCAAGTTCCGATTGCCCTGAGCCAATACGGTAGCCGAAACTGGCGACAGAAGCGTAATAAAACAATATTTCGAGGGAAAATGATCAGTATACAGATTTTAATACATTCTTGAAGTAATCGAGTTACAAGATACGGGTAGAATATATTTGTCACAATCATTGTGCGATTTCCACTGGCTAACCTTAGTTTGTTGCTTGTCTTTCTGAATAAGTATCTGAGTTTAATACAAAACGGCGTCTGAAGCTCCCGATTTGCTTTCAAGCGCTGTTCACTTTGCGGAGCCGTTTCTTCGGTACGCTTCCGTTCATGATGCTGTCGGTTATAACATGTTTGTCGTCTTTTCCCTAGACGTATTTGGCGCTGCTCGATCGTTTCACGATTTCGCCTTGCCCGTGCCTGTTCCCTTCTCTGAAGAGGAGCTTCGCGAGACTGGTCTGTTTCAAGTTTTCCAGTTTTCAAATTCATTTTCGTAAACGCAGTAACGTACAATTATTGTTTCGTTCAAATCTTTTTTCCTTCCGAGGCGGAGACGCTAGTCGATAATTATTACGCCATTGCTTTAGGTACCTGGCCTAAAAGGTCGTACCTGACACACACACCCACGAACATTAAAGTTCGAGATGGCGACACGCTTGGAGTCTTCAAATAAGGCGATTTTGCTGCATTAGCGTCGTGCTTATTACCCTCGCTACCCTCGCTTCGCTCGGGGATTATACAGCATAGAGAACTTGGTTTTTGAGACTTTGTTCAAATAAAACGTGATTAAATTATAATTTTCATACAACACTCATACATTTGCTTCAAGGTTAAGAGACTCTGCATTTTGAGCTTAGGGGTCAAAGAGTCAGCCAGCACGAAAAGAGTAATGCGTGACCCTGTGCGTGACTTGCGACACTTGCGACAGTCGACTTCGAACACTTATTTCTAATAAGAGGCCACGATTAATCCAGCCGTCGCCCCGATACTTATCTGTTTTCTTTTTATTGAATGCGTTTCTTTTATTAGGCTTTCGAATATTCGCGCTCTGTGGAAAGCAAGGAATGTAACACGAGAGTTCTTTTACAATATTCTCGCGGTTTTGTTTCACAGCGTGTTTAGTCTATTTGTGACTAACAAATTAAATGCTTAGGGCTATTTCGGTGTGTTTTTCATTTCTAGCATACAGTTGCCATCGCAAAACATAGGCTACATGATCGAATTGAAGAAAAATTTCAACAGGCACTCTACGATAAGCCGAAGCATTTTGACGGCACAGGCTCGCAGATGCTCACAAAGCCGCATTGGTTGAGTCTTGAGTTACGAGGATGGATATTTCGTCACACAAAAGGTTCTATTTTCGGCAAAAAAACTGTACAAAACAGCTACAGTATGTATGAGGCAACATATGTCATGCACAGTGTAAAATGTTTACGGCTAAACAGTCATCGTACCTTTGGTGTCCGTTTTCGGCCTGGTATATTCTCAAAGTATTTCGTGTTGCCACAGAAAGTTCCATCGGGACTAAATAATTAGCGGCGACAGAGTTATTTGCAATCCCGTAGCGGTATCCACCAAATAATCGAATCCATCAAACATTTGTTTACCTCGTTTACGGCTATTCTCAAAGCTTCCACCAGTGAATTTAAGAACGCAAGCCAAATCGTTCCCTAAAATACAGTGACATCCGGTTGCGCCATCTTGGAAAAGGCATCAGGTTTCACGCTGAGAGCCGCAAGAATAACAAAGAAATGTATGGGATCTGATAATAAATTGCGGTTTTCGCGTAACTGGAGCACGTTCGTAAAAATGTTTGGGCAGCATTCGGAAGAGGAAAGCTTCCTAAACACAACAGTACAAAAAATATTTATCTCCGGTAAAATTCGATGTGTACTTTTTTGAACAAAAAGGGATTGACAGCAGAATACGCTCAAAACCGGCTACTGTCACTTTTTAAGCTGCATTTAATACAAGAACCTTGGATACAACGCAAAATTTTTACCTCGTACCTGATTATCGAAGGATTGAGCATCTCCTGTGAAGCCTCGGTCAGTCCCCTGGAGCAAATTCGATGTGTACTTTTTGCGTTTGAATTTGCAGTTCACAGCCAGCCGTGGCAAATGCCTCGTCCCCAATGCAGCGCATCCCGTAAAATACGCTGACTTCGGATGTTGATATTTTGGGCTAGGAAGCTCCGTCCAAATCGCATGAAAATTGCATCAAACGAAAGCTAATTATTTGAACTGGGTCGGTCAGCGGCACAATAGCAGCTTTTTTTGAACCGGAGAAACTCATCCTTCCCCCACCCCACTGAGGCAAAATATGAATGGCTCATGCTCATACCGCACGCCGCTGGGAAAGACCGGAAGCAATGGTGGACGCAAAATGTCCGGAATTTTTGGCGATGCACTCGTAATCAACGGCTCGTGATCCCTTTTATACTAGACACACGCTAACCAATTCGCTATAAGTCGCCACTTCCCCTTAAATGCTTACGCATTACATTCGGTTAACAAACTCAACTAAATACACGCTAGCACCTGATGCTCGCACATTACAATATCAGACAAGTGTGTTTCTTTGAAAATGAGTGCAGCAGAAATCACTAATGATGTATTTCCGGATGTATATCCTCCAAGTGAGTGTTTGCTTATTAAATTTTGCCGTTGGCGGTGACTGGCGAATTGTCGGTGGTGCGCGACCTTCAGCACGTCGGGCCGGTGAGTCGAGTGGCTCTCGCAGATGGTTTATAGCTCAAAATTCACACAAATCTACCAAATATCCACTCTGCTGGCCTTATCAGTTGCTTAAAACATTGTGAGGCTTAGTTGGGAAAATTTACAGCAATTAAAATCACCAAATGTGGCATTTTATAGCAGGCGAATTTCAGGCAAAAATGGCCAAGTGAGTGAACTTTGGAAGCTCACCGCACACTGAAGGACATTGAGGCCACAAGGTTTTGTTGCTCGGGATCTCATACTTTTGACGAAGCGATTTGTCAAACTTGCCTAATTTTCAGAATAGTTCAACAGACGCCAAACGGCTGATAAGGGGTCAAGATCATTTCGTTCAATTTCGGACGTCAGAGAAATAATTCAGACGAAAGGGTTTCACTTTTGTGAGTTGCATGTCAATGTTGACTTGTAGGGAGAAAATTAGCGAAATCCAATTTTGACCCGAAAATCCGCAGGTGGTTTTTACATGGTCAAAAGTGGTCATCGTGAAGCACAGCCTTGGTCTCGCATTTCGCGAATATTAGAGGAAATGATATTTTTATATCTTATGTGTAAAGAAAGGACACAAAAATTCCATATAATTTAAAGTTTAAAGCTCGGGATCTCATACTTTTGACGAAGCGATTTGTCAAACTTGCCTAATTTTCAGAATAATTCAACAGACGCCAAACGGCTGATAAGGGTCAAGATTATTTCGTTCAATTTCGGACATCAGAGAAATAATTCAGACGAAAGGGTTTCACTTTTGTGAGTTGTATGTCAATGTTGGCTTTTAGGGAGAAAATTAGCGAAATCCAATTTTGACCCGAAATCCGCAGGTGGTTTTTACAGAGACTGCCTCTTATACTCATGACCTTGTGTCAGGCGTATTCTTGAGTGTATTAGGTTCGGCACATGAAAAAATCGGCGTCAGCTGAACTGAGCCTGAGAACATGCAAAGAAAATTCTCCATAACTTCAACAACGGCTGGGGCAAACAATTTACAACGATCAAACAAAAATTTTGCCAGCTAAAGGTAGTGTTACACTGGTCGATTTGCAACGACGGTTTGCACCGATACGATGTTGAGCTAAAAATCTTTCAGGTGTAACACCCCATTGCGAGCGATTTTTCGCGATGTTTGCAGTGCTGCAACGCGTTGCAAGTTTTTGAAAGCGACTCAAAAACTTGCAACGCCGTTTCGCAAATTTAGAGCAAATTGGCGTTGCAAATCGTCGTTGCAAATCGACCAGTGTAACACCAGCTTAAAGAACTGAAACAATCTAAAATGTATTACATATTATAAGCTGTAAATATTTCATACCGTATTTTAATTTTAGGGCAAGTCTTCTGTCAAATGGCACAAAATGAAATTTCCCTGTTGTCAGTACTGCATGTTCTAATCCGAAATTGCACAGAAATTAACGCTTCAAAATTATTTCTTGACGTTAGATATTCATAGGTTTTAGCCAACAAGTAATTCAACGTGTACGAGTAGAGTTCTGTTCGTCATACCTGAACTAGAAGCAGTAGCCATAAGTAAACGGATGACATTGCTGCCAGCGAAGACTTCAAACCCTGTCGTAATTGCTCATTTATAAGTGACCTTATAATGGAGCAGCGACCTAAGTACTTTTCACAACCATATTGTGCCAAGCATCTTTAATAATTTATATCTTTAAAAATTTATGTCAGGTTTATGTTAGTATTAGCGGTTTCCATGGTTACTACTGAAATTAAGTGCTGTACTCACGGGCAGTGGCTGACAACAAGAAGTTGCCATTTCACCTCAGTTCACTTCTTAAGCAGCTTCTTTCTTGCTAGAAGTTTCTTTCCTCGCTCTGGATCAGTACAAGTGTTATAAACTTATAATAGAAGACTGCACTCTTTGGATCGCACTGATCGGTCGTTTTGACGTACAGACTCATATATTACATATTTGCCTTTAATAATTAAAGATGTCATGGTGAGTGGGTCAGCACGACGTGTCAGGGGAAAAAATACACACATAAACCGGAAAAAATATCTCAGGGTTATATTTGAAACTACATCGGACTAAAGTTTCGACGATAGATATTAGCTTTGATATGTGCCTTGAAGTTCGTGGACTCGTGCGAGTTGAAATGTTTTCGTGAATTGACATGCCGCGTTCATGACAGTTCCATCACATATAATGAACAATGCATCAGCGCAAGGGTTGATGTTCTATAAATAGCTAATAATGCTTCCTTCATTTCAATATTATTGAATGAAGTGACCAACTGGCATGGTATATTTTGCACATTTCGCTAATTACCCCTCGGAAGTACAAACAAGTCATACCCCCTTACCAGTGATGTACACAGGGGGTGAATGGAACCCTTCTTTGGAGTTTTCATCTGGTTGCATTGATATACTTTGAAGATCTTTTACCTTCTTTACATAGCCTGAATGTAAATGCTACGGCCATTTTGACGGTTATGGCCCATCAGGTGCTCTGCTAAGGGTCGTTGATGTCATCCAAGATGGATGGACAGCAGTAGGGGAAACTTAATTCCCATATCAAAAACTACTATCCTTAATAAAAAGTAGATTAAAATATGCACACAAATTATAGTAAACATTACACTACTAAATGCTTCTACAACAATTACTTAGAAGGGTCATTTTAGAGAAATATACAATCGAAATATACTAGTAAGATCTGCTCTTTTAACAGCAATGATAACATAAATATATCATAGGCCCACGATTAGTTCGAAAACGTCGAATATTTCATGCCTTGAAAAGTGCTGCTTTCGGTTTATTTTTGCCTTATTGACTATTCATGACCTTAATTGTGTCAGGCGTATCCTTGAATATATTAGGTTCGGCTCATGAAAAGATCGGCGTCAGCTGAACTCAGAGCCTGAGAACATGCAAAGAAAATTCTTCACAAAAATTCTGTCGGCTAAAGAACTGAAACAATCTAAAATGTATTACATATTACACGTTATTATAATTTTCAGACAAGTCTTCTGTCAAATGGCAAAAAATGAAATTTCCCTATTGTCAGCACTGCATGTTCTAAACCGAAATTGCAGAAACTTAAACGCTTCAAAATTATTTCTTGACGTTAGATATTCATAGGATTTAGCCAACAAATAGTTCAACGTGTACGAGTAGAGCTGTTCTGTTGACGTCATACCTGAACTAGAAGCAATAGCCCTAAATAGAAGGATGACATTGCTGCCAGCAAACTGATTTCAAATCCTGTCGTAATTGCTCGTGTTCCACCTTATAGCGAAGCAGCGACTCTAAGTACTGCTCACAACCATATTGTGCCAAGCATCTTTAATAATTACTTATATCTTTAAACATTTACGCCAGGTTTATGTTAGTGTTACTGGTTTCCATGGTTACTACTGAAATTAAGTGCTGTACTCACGGGCAGTGGTTGACACCAAGAAGTTGCCATTTCACCTCAATTCACTTCTTAATCAGCTTCTTTCTTGTTACAAGTTTCTTTCCTCGCTCTTGATCAGTACAAGTGTTATAAACTTATAATAGAAGACTGTGCACTCTTGGGATTGCAATATTAATACACAATATACAGGTTCAGATATTTCATATTTGTCTTTGATAACGCGCCGCAGAGCGTATTGGTTTTAATAACTGAAGATGTCATTGTGAGTGGGTCAGGACAACGTGGGCAGGTGAAAAAATATACACGTAACTCGGAAAAAAAATATCTCAGGGTTATATTTGAAATTACATCGGGTTAAAGTTTCAACTATAGACATTAGCTTTGAGATGTGCCTTGAAGCTGTGGACTCGTGCAAGTTGAAATGTTTTTGTGAATGGACAATTTACCGCGTGCATGACAGTTTATTAATGAACAATACATCAGCATAAGGTTTTGACAGTTAATGCTTCATTCATTTCAATATCAATGATTGCGGTCACCAACTGGCACGGTATATTTTGCGTTGATGGAAACCCTCTTTTACAGTTTTCATCTGATTACACTGATATACTTGGAAGATCTTTTACCATCATTACATAACCTGATGTAAATTCTACAATACAGCAATTTTGAAAGTTATGGCCCATTAGGGGATCCGCTAAGGGTCGTATGTCATCCAAGATGGCAACTATTTTCAAACGACAGTTTTCAGTCCATAAACAAACCAAACAAAAAGTAGATATGAATATCCAGTGATAAATGTGTCCGATATACCCTATAATAGTGCTAACCACTTTTTATGACTTTGCGTGCTCTTCCTGTTATATTAGGGACCTTAAAGGTGCGGTAATACGGGCAACATTTTCAGTGCAACTTGTCGTGGAACAATATTGCGTTGCAAGTTGCACCGTAATGTTGCGCGTATTACCACCGTGTTGCAAGTTGCAGCAACATGTTGTGCGAAGTAGAACCCACTTGTACTTCGTGCAACATGTTGCTGCAACTTGCAACACGGTGGTAATACGCACAACATTACGGTGCAACTTGCAATGCAACATTGTTGCGCGACAAGTTGCACTAAAAATGTTGCCCGTATTACTTCACCTTAAAGTTGGTGTTACACTGGTCGATTTGCAACCGACGATTTGCAACGCCGATTCGCTTCAAATTCACGCAGCGGTGTTGCAAGTTTTTGAATCGCTTTCAAAAACTTGCAACGCGTTGCAGCACTGCAAACATCGCGAAAAATCGTTCGCAATGGGGTGTTACACCTGAACGATTTTTAGTGCAACATCGTATCGTTGCAAATCGTCGTTGCAAATCGACCAGTGTAACACCACCTTTGCACGAGGAGGTGAGAGGACGAAGGCAACGTCTGTGAAACAATAACTCATTGCAGAAGACAAAAGGCGCACGTAAATATGTGAAACTGACATAATCTCGGGGTCGTCGTGTTCTCGCGTGCCGCGACTTCAAATGCTTGCTTTTTAGGTTGTTTTCAGGACGTGGACGACATTTCGAGAAATTACGCCGTCGTTAGTCTCAGAAAGAGACGCCTAAAGGCAATGGACCGTCGGCAAAAACGGAACTAATTAGGCAACCTATAGAATAGCCAAAGTTACAAAGCAAAGGAATATGGAAACAATATTTCCGGGTTTCTCGCGCTGCCGTCGCCATCCTAGTTATGCTTAAAGGGGTACTTTGACCAAAATCGGACCACTTTGAAATACTATTTTAACCACTTTAAATGAAAGTGTATGGTATGAATAGCAAAATGTCCCAAAAACTTTTTTTTCAGATGTAAGACTCCCGAGATATATTAATTCAAAGGAGGCTAAAACGCCTGTCCGCCATGTTGGCCGTGAATAAATATTTCGGGCCAGCGGTTTACCACTCTGACGTCATCTTACCAACGAGACGCGGACTTCACACACATTTCTTTGCAAATGTCTTCGAGTGAGAGCGAACTTTCATTGATAATTTCTTCGAATTCTTCTATTTTATCGACTCACGAGTCATTATTAGATGTTTGACATGTACATTCAAGTGTTGAAGGCAGTACGTTTGCGTACGACGACAGTCTTTGAAGCAGCTGCCACGGAAGAAGAACTAGCGGTGTGCGTCGAGCAAGTCACAGTCGAAGAAGAACAAGAAGCCGAATTCAAGAAAAGATTCAGCCGAGAAGTAAATTTTGGAACGTGGTAAGACCATTATTAATGTCGCTTGAGAACTCGGAAATTTACGAAGACGGTAGCGCTCAAATTACTGCAAAATCAACATGAACTTTTCGATTCTGTCAAAACATTTCAATTCTATTAAAACATCGAAGAACTAGCGGCGTACGTCGAGCAAGTCACGGTCGAAGAAGAAGCCGAATTCAAGAAAAGATTCAGCCGAGAAGTAAATTTTGGAACGTGGTAAGATCATTATTAATTTTAACACACTTCAGAACTCGGAAATTTACGAAGTCAGTAGCACACAAACTACTGCAAAATCAACATGAACTTTTTGATTCTATCAGATTATTGAAGGATCTAGTAAATGCATGGGTTTTAATGTAAAGTGAAATTCATAGATCGTATGCAGTGCCACTATTTTGAATAAATACAATTACGTTGATTTGACATGCCGACTGTTGT
Organism: Plumapathes pennacea; assembly: GCA_964036295.1. Classification (NCBI taxonomy): domain Eukaryota; kingdom Metazoa; phylum Cnidaria; class Anthozoa; order Antipatharia; family Myriopathidae; genus Plumapathes; species Plumapathes pennacea. The sequence goes on along the minus strand of OZ038463.1, from coordinate 5,436,596 downwards.
GTGATTCCGCCCGGCGTTGTGTCTATATGAAAAGCCGCCGTCTAGTTAACTTGACCGTTTTATTAAGCTACAACAATCACATTGAAACACCGCCTTTTTGTATTCACTAACGCTTGTAATAGTATGGTTTTTAGTTGCATCAGTCCGAAAAATGCTTCAAATTTACTCGAATGGACTCATAACAAGTTGTCACGCCGCCACAGCGTGCGATGCGAAAGTCCAGTTCTTGCAATTTCTGCTAAACGAAACATCTAAGAAAGCAGTTTGATGACAGTTTGCAAATTTTGGGACTCTTAAACTGCTCAAACTTCGAAAAAATTCCCTCGTCAAGACTTACGACGATCTCTTGCACTTTCGCCTCGATCTTTAGTTGCTCTCCAAATTGTGGGGACTGATCCTGGAATCAGTCTGCTGGAGAAAACCTTCTTGGTGGAGCCTTGAAAAACAGCTCTCTTCGAAATGCTTCGAGCAGACAGAGAAGCGATCACCAGGATTGAAGTTCTTGCGATGAAGTAGCACAAACCGTTCTTCCACATCGCGCACAGCGCTTTATTGTTGAGCGAAATGTGAAGGGAAATGCCCTCTTTCGGGTTGGACTTGCTGTCGCAGCCCTGCACTACACACCTACCTGGCATGTTGTGCAGTTTTCTTTGAAAATTCCAAATTCTACTTCGATTTCAATCAAGAATTACACGCGCTCTTCTGCAAAACTTCATACTTCCCTTATAGTTGTGATACTTTGCGTTGGTAAGATGACGTCACGCCGGTCTCTCCAATCCCCACTCGGAATTATCGATTTATTCACGGCTCAAGAAAAACAAAGGTCAAAAAGTGGCACTTCCAAAAATAATTTCGGCAAACGGTTTGGTAGGATTGTTAGTGGTGTGCTAAAGATTGTTTTTGACTGTTTTTAATTGAATTTAAGTGATGGTCCGATTTTGGTCAAAGTACCCCTTTAAGGTCCCTATTGACAGACCCGTGAGCTATTCGACGAACACAACTTAATTATTCAACTGATAAAAATCCTTGAACCCAGGCTGAAGGAACTACAGAAATCCCAGAACCCTCTTTTATTGTCACAGATTGTAGAACAAAGAAAACGACAAAATACTTCGTTGTTAAGGTATCATCCCTGGCAACTTTTCTACTGGGTCAGCAAAATATTTTTTTCTTCTATTCTTTTTGTGTTTAACTTTAAAAGCGTGCATTTGCAGAAAATTTCGAAATTATTAAAGCTATCAGGTAATTCGCTATGTATTGATTGAAACATGAAAAAAATAATTTGTAGATTATTTATCTGATTAATATTGAGTATATTTAACTCTTAAAATAATGGTTTCGTTGGTGCAATATGAGAAGAAAAAGTAATTACACGTAAAGCCTTTTTCTGCATTTTTTGTAACCTATTTATTGTCGTTTCGCCGTTAAACCCGCTAATCAGCGATCAGATAAGGAGGAGCACGCAAGGAAAAGTTAAAGCCACCATCCTCAACGTTAAAAAGAAAGCGAATAGTGATGACTTGCAGCTGGATTCTGGCAGCACGGATTCGTCTTCGCTGAAAGATGCGAAATACGATCTCGTCTTCACGCATCCTGAAGCCGTTTTGTCTTGCAAAGATGGAGCAGAACTTTTTCAAAGCCCACCATATTTTGTTTTTCCTTGTGCTTGAATACCACGCAAAACAAGATGTTGCCTCACGAATTTTCCATCACATAAACATTCATTTTGAGTGCAATTTGAGTAAAATCCAAGAATAATCTTCAAAGCAAGAAGTTAAATATTCTTGGTGCGCAGCCATGCGTCGCATTAGACCGCGAAATTCAAAATGTATTTTGGCAGCCAAAAGCAAAGTTTCCCATAATATAGATATGGGTAAACGGAACTAACGGAACTAGGGTATAATACAAACTAATCAAAAGATTCCTATTAACAAACGAGCGCACTTTGCACAAGAGGCCTATAACTTTTGCCAACTTATTTGTTACATTAAGTTCATATGTTTTTTCCAGGTTAAATGTTCATCAAATATTACTCCCAAAAACTTTCTTTCGTCTTTTTTATTTCATTTTCATCTATCTTTAATTGAAACTCTTTACTACAGAATGTCTTGTACGATTTAAAGAGGGTATAATTTGTCTTTCTGAAGTTTAAAGTCAGTTGATTGTCTATTAGCCACTGATGTACTTTCTTTAATTCAGATTTTCTTATCATACAGTTGTGGCTTAGAGCAAGTTTGAGAGTTTCGTTCGTTCGTTCGTTCGTTTATTCTTATGTCTTCAAATCGGAAAAGAAGGTCGAATCCTTTCCCACATCCTCAAAGAGACCTTCTAAAAAGAAAAGTACCGGAAAAACTTCGCGGAGGAAACGGCTGTTTCTTTGGCTGAGAGCAACAAAGGCTCGTACTATTACCAGCAAACTCAGCCGGAGAATCCACAGACAGTTTGTGGGTGGTTTCCTGCAGTTTTTCTACACTTTGTTAATGTTTTGGTTTCCTCCAAATATGAAAAATAAGCAAGCATTATTGGATTCAAACGCAACAAGGTTTTCTTCTTACCAGGGATGATACCTTATGAGATGCGAGGTATATTCTGTAATTCAGCCCTCTAGCATGGCAAAACATCAACTGGGTAGCCCGTACTACGCTTGAAAAAAAAAAAAAAAAAAAAGGTAGCAGTCCTACCTACTTGTAAACAGGCCCCTGTCCTTCTTATAACATGAATTTTTTGCGACTGCTAAAATTTTGGTCAAAACCCGAAAAGTTCGGAAGATGTATTTGCAGCCCGTTTTGCAATGCACTAACATAGTAATTATTGAGTTCAGTGTGTTTAATAATATACATACGTGAGACAGTAGATTAAAAGGCCAGTGTGTCAATAGACAGCATCGTTGTAATCAACTAGAAATCTTCACTCTTGGGATTGCAATATATATTTTCTTTTTGAAAAGGCTCAGATATTTCATATTTGCCTTTGATAACGTGCAGCAAAGCGTAATGGTAGTTTAGATTGAAGATGTCAAGTTGCGTAAATTAAGTGGGAGTCAGAACAACGTGGCAGGTGAAAACACAGATAAACTGGAAAAAAATCCCAGGGCTATATTTAAAACTACATCGGGTTTAAGTTTCTACAATACGTATTAGCTTTGAGATGTGCCTTGAAGTTCGTGGACTTGTGCAAGTTGAAATGTTTTCATGAATTGACATACCGCGTTCATGATAGTTCCATCACATATAATGAACAATACATCAGCGCAAGTGTGATGTTCTATAAATAGCTAATTTATGCTTCCTTCATTTCAATATTATTGAATGAAGCTGATGAAGTGACCAACTGGCATGGTATATTTTGCACACTTCACTAATTACCCCTCGGACGTACAAGCATAGGGTTATACTCCAACCACCGTATGTACATAGGGGTGGATGGAACCCCTCTTTGGAGTTTTCATCCGATTGCATTGATACACTTTTAAGATCTTTTACCATCATTACATAGCCTGATGTAAATGCTACGGCCATTTTGACGGATATGGCCCATTAGGGGCTCCGCTGAGGGTCGTTGATGTCGATCCAAGATGGCAACTATTTTCAAACGCAATTTTTCAGTCCATAAACAAACCAAATAAAAAGTAGATATGATATTTGAATATTCAGTGATAAATGTGTCCGATATACCCTATAATAGTGCTAACCACTTTTGTGTGCTCTTCCTGCTATATTGATAGACTCTTGAGTTATTGGACAAATACAAATTAATTATTCAACTAATAAAAATCCTTGAACCCAGGCTGAAGGAACTACAGAATTCCTAGAACCGTCTTGTACAGTGGAACCTCGCCTTACGACCACCCCGTTAACACGACCACCTCGTTATTACGACCACTTTTTTTGTCCGACCAGACATTTTCTTATCAGAAAACCCCGTTAATCCGTCGGCCCCGTTAATGCGACCAACGACCACTTTTTCAAATCCCAATTATTACGACCAAACAAAATGGAGAGCTCGAGAGCTTTATTTCAAAACAAGAAAATTTGTAGCCTTTTGTTCCTGTTTTAAAAACTCTTAGTTCTGTTGCAGTAAATTTGCATCTGCGTTCCGGATGCTCGGCAAACAGTCAACTGAGAAGTGAAATTTCATCACACCTGTCATGACGTCATATGAAAGAGGCCAGCTACAAACTTGCCCCTTTCCCGTACGACCAGTTTTTTTTTTTTTTTTTTTTTTTACCTGTTGGTGGTCTTATTAACGGGGTTCCACTGTATTGTCACAGATTGTAGAGTACTTTGAACAAAGTAAACGACAAAATGCTTCATTGTCAAAAAGAGACGCGAGGTATATTCTGTAATTCAGCCCTCTGGGCCCGGTTCTTCGAAAACCGATTAAGCTAATCCAGGATTAACTAAATTCTTTCTCTCAACCTCTCTGCCAATATACTACAGGGTTTTGTTCGAAGATAGATTAAAAAGCTTGTTCCTGATTAAAACGTATTAAGGAAATCGTTGTGGACAAAACCTTCACATTTTTAGGCATATAAATGACACAAAAGTTTAGACCTAATCCAGGATTAGACTAATCGTGCTTTGAAAAACCGGGCCCTGGGTTTTCTAGAAAGACATGATTTCAACTTCTACTTTCGCGTAATACGTGAACCCATCACGTTTGACAAATTCCTCTGGAGACTCCCCCTTGGTTGCGCTGTTCAGCTCACAGCTTGTGGTCACGTGGTTGTAGTTGAACGACTTGCATTGTGGGTCGCTTTTCAAGCAGTACCACAGGCAAGAGATGGCGTCATTGGCAACTGTCGTTTTGATCACGTGCCCAGACAGGCCGTGGTCTTGTCCAAAAGAAGCAAAGAAAGTGCCGCCTTCTGAAACATGTTTAAACAACAGCATTACGAGCCCCAAGGTCAACTCCTTTTAATGTTTCTTAGTTATCAACAATAAAGTAACACACACACCCGCCAGAGCGCGGTTGTCAACTGACTTTCAAAAACCAAAGCTAAAGGCATTTCACACCCAACGCATCAATTTTGCAGTAATTTTTTCGTGGACAAATGTTATTCTTACTGGCATTGTTATTGTTAATGTTAATGTTATTTTTATTTTTATTTTTATTGTTGTTTTATTAAGTGGCAATTTTTTTATACGTTTCTATCTTTCCATCAGCACGAATACAGTGACTGACTTAATGTGACATCATCATATGGACAACGTATTAATTGAAACAAAAAAAGAAAAACTTGTAATCTTATTCTTTGTCGAGGTTATTGCATATTTTTTACTTACCTTGAGGAAAAGGTGGTGGTTGACCGTACAACTCGGCCCTGAGGCAGGGGTTGTTATACCAGGTTATTGGACGGATCCGTATGTAACGCGCCTTGACTCCAGAGAGCGGGTTCTTTTTGACATCCTGATAGTTCACATTGCCGTCGAAGACCTGCGTCATGACATCAAGTAAAGTCAGGTGACGTCAATTTGTAAGTTACGTTCACTTTACATCGCATCATTAAAAGAGAGAATCACGTTACTTACCTTAGTGACGCCGTTTTCTTTGTACTCGGACCACGTTTGTCCGTTTAAGGACCAATCGACTTTGTAGGTTTTTACAAACTCGTTTGCTTGACTGGCATAGCCCTGTATCCCAACTGCACAGATTTTGTGAAGTGTTCCAAGGTCAATCTGTGTCGAGAATGTGAGGCAAATTTAATAAAACTATTCCCTCAAAATATATAATTACATTAAGCTTAAATTGCAATCAGTTCCTACATGAGAAATATTCGTCACAAAATTCAATTTACGAATTGTTCCTTTACTTGATAAATATGGACTTAAGACGACGCAACTGTAGAGAAAACTAAGTGGAAGACTGTAGTTCAAGTTTTTAACTTCCTTTAATAATTTCTGTAGCGTTTCAAGATGCAAAGAGGATAGTCACACACGCACGTAACGCACACGTAACACACAGTTAAGTGGGAGGGGAGGGGAGGGGAGGGGAGGGGGAGTGTGCCTGCCGTGTAACAAGCACACATTATGTTTGCGCACGATTGCAGTTCTCACAGAGCGTTTTATGCTCACTGCGCGTACAGTAAGAGAAAAACTGCAGGTCAAACCTGTAAGTATGATCCATGCAGTGCGCAAAATACCGTCATTTTGTTTAGACGGCCACCTGTCGGAGGATGGTATATTGGGGTGCCCGTCAAACGTTTGTTAGGTATGTTACCATTTTCCATTCCCAAAGGCTGGTTCTGACAGTCTGTAGAAAAAACCGCAGCAAAAAAAAAAAAAAAAAAAAAAACGTCTCGGTTAAGCTTCTTTCAAACTTCTTTGACAGAATTTTACAGTAGAACCTCGCTGTCTTGAAGTCACAAGGGAATCGAGAAATAGTTCTCGAGATAGCGGGGTTCTGTATTGATAAAACTATGATATGGAATGTGGTATATGAATGAATGGCCCTGACATAAATATAAAACAATAAATAAAATATATGCGATGAATATTTAATTCGTAAAATGTAAAACATTACTCTAATAAATGAGTTGAAACAAGATTTGTGCTGTCAGTTTTATGATTTAATATATATTCTCATTACCACACAAAGACACTTCAAATCATACTTAATGCATTTGATCCATGGATAAACTGACTTATTAACAAAAAAAGAAAAAAGAAAAATTTGTAATCTTATTCTTTGTCGAGGTTATTGTATATTTTTTACTTACTTTGAAGTGGTTGACCGTACAACTCGGCCCTGAAGCAGGGGTTGATATACCAGGTTATTGGACGGATCCGTATGTAGCGCGCCTCGACTCCAGATAGCGGGTTCTTTTTGACACTGTGATAGTTCACATTGCCGTAGAAGACCTGCGTCATGACATCAAGTAAAGTCAGGTGACGTCAATTTGTAAGGTACGTTCACTTTACATCGCATCATTACAACACATTGAAAGAGAGAATCACGTTACTTACCTTAACGACGCCGTTTTCTTTGTACTCGGACCACGTGTGTCCGTTTGAGGACCAATCGACTTTGTAGGTTCTTACAAAGTCGTTTGCTTGACTGGCATAGCCCTGTGTCCCAACTGCACAAATTTTGTGAAGTGTTCCAAGGTCAATCTGTGTCGAGAATGTGAGGCAAATTTGATAAAATTATTCCCTCAAAAATATATATATTAACCTTAATTTGCAATCAGTTCCTACATGAGAAACATCCGTCACAAAATTCAATTTACAAATTGTTCCTTTACTTGATAAATATGGACTTAAGACGACGCAACTGTAGAGAAAACTAAGTGGAAGACTGTAGTTCAAGTTTTTAACTTCCTTTAATAATTTCTGTAGCGTTTCAAGATGCAAAGAGGATAGTCACACACGCACGTAACGCACACGTAACACACAGTTATCCGCTTTCCAACATTAAAGTGGGATGGGAGGGGAGGGGAGGGGAGGGGGAGTGTACCTGCCGTGTGACAAGGACAAGTTATGTTTGCACACGATTGTAGTTTTCACGGAGACTGGCATTTTATTAAGCGTTAATTTCATGCTCACTGCACATACAGTAAGTGAAAAAATGCAGATCAAACCTGCAAGTATGATCCATACTGTGCGCAAAATGCCGTCATTTTGTTTAGACGGCCATATTTCGGAGGATAAAATGGGTGTAATGGGGTGCCCGACAAACGACTATCAGGTATGTTACCATTTTCCATTCCCAGAGGCTGGTTCTGACAGCCTGTAGAAAAAAACCGCAGCAAAAAAAAAAAAAAAAAAAAAGAAAAGAAAATAACGTCTCAGTTACGCTTCTTCTTTCAAACTTCTTTGACAGAATTATACATTAGAACCTCGCTGTCTTGAAGTCACAAGGGAATCGAGAAATAGTTCTCGAAATAGCGGGGTTCTGTATTGATAAAACTATGATATAGAATGTGGTATATGAATGAATGGCCCTGACATAAATATAAACAATAAATAAAATAAATGTGATCAATATGTAATTCGTAAAATGTAAAACATTACACTAATAAATGAGTTGAAACAAGATTTGTGCTGTCAGTTTTATGATTTAATATATATTCTCATCACCACACAAAGACGCTTCAAATCATACTTGATACATATGATCCATGGATAAACTGATTTATTGTGACATCATGGACAACGTATTAATTGAAACAGAAAAAGAAAAACTTGTAATCTTATTCTTTGTCGAAGTTATTGCATATTTTTTTACTTATATACCTTGAAAAAGTTGACCGTATAACTCGGCCCTGAAGCAGGGGTTGATATACCAGGTTATTGGACGGATCCGTATGTAGCGCGCCTCGACTCCAGATAGCGGGTTCTTTTTGACATCCTGATAGTTCACATTGCCGTCGAAGACCTGCGTCATGACATCAAGTAAAGTCAGGTGACGTCAATTTGCAAGTTACGTTCACTTTACATCGCATTATTACAACACATTGAAAGAGAGAATCACGTTACTAACCTTAGTGACGCCGTTTTCTTTGTACTCGAACCACGTGTGTCCGTTTGAGGACCAATCGACTTTGTAGGTTTTTACAAACTCATTTGCTTGACTGGCATAGCCCTGTGTCGCAACTGCGCAGATTTTGTGAGATGTTCCTAGGTCAATCTATGTCAAGAATATGAAGAAAACTTAATAAAATTATTCCCTCAAAATATATTATATTAAACCTAATTTGCAATCAGTTCCTACATGAGAAATATCTTTCTTTAATAATTTCTGTTGCGTTTCAAGATGCAAAGAGGATAGTCACACACGCACGTAACGTACACGTAACACACAGTTATCCGCTTTCCAACATTAAAGTGGGATGGGAGGGAAGGGGGAGTGTACCTGCCCTGTAACAAGCACAAATTATGTTTGCGCGCGATTGTAATTCTCATAGAGCGTTTTATGCTCACTGCGCGTACTGTAAGAGAAACAAAATTCAGGCCAAACCTGTAAGTATGATCCATGCTGTGCGCAAAATACCGTCATTTTGTTTAGACGGCCACCTGTCGGAGGATGGTATATTGGGGTGCCCGTCAAACTTTTGTTAGGTATGTTACCATTTTCCATTCCCAGAGGCTGGTCCTGACAGTCTGTAGAAAAATTGCCGCAGCAAAAAAAAAAATAAATAAATAAATAAAAAAAATAAAAAACGTTTCAGTTACGCGACAGAATTATACAGTAGAACCTCGCTGTCTTGAAGTCACAAGGGAATTGAGAAATAGTTCTCGAGATAGCGGGATTCTGTATTGATAAAACTATGATATGGAATGTGGTATATGAATGATTGACCCGGAGATAAATATAAAACAATAAATAAAATAAATGTGATCAATATGTAATTCGTAAAATGTAAAACATGATTACACTGATAAATGAGTTGAAAGAAGATTTGTGCTGTCAGTTTTATGATTTAATATATATTCTCATCACCACACAAAGACAATTCAAATCATACTTAATGCATATGATCCATGGATAAACTGCGCCATCTAGAAAAGGCAAGAAACAATGATGACAAGAAGTTGGAACATAAGGAAAAAAACTATCAAAAAGAGAACATTAGAATTGAAAGAAGTGAACCAAGTGTTACAGAAGAGCGGAGGTAATGAAACCATCTAAATTTCGCCATGAATTTCCTTCTCCTCCGACAATTTTCCTGAAACTTGGTTAAGTTTACTTCAGGAATTTAACAATAATATAACAGCAACATTTTTCACTGGGTGCTGTCCACTGTCCATATTTTTCCCCAATTAAATCGAATTCAATCATATAATTGTTATATATAGGAATCGCATAAAAACCAAAAATGTTATGATCCAAAGTTTGTCATAGACGAGTGCGCCAGATGAAACTCCGGAGTGACCTTAATTCCCATATCAGAAACTACTCAGCTTCCTATAAAAAATAGATTAAAGTATGCACACAAAAAGTAAACATTACACTACTAAATGCTTCCACAAAAATGGCTTTAAAGAGTCATTTTAGAGAAATATACAATCGAAATATAGCCGTAAGATCTGCTCTTTTAACAGCACCGATAGTATAAATATATCAAAGGGCATTACTCCAGCGAGGTTTTAATACGATTAGTTCGAAAAACGTCAAAGATTTCATGCCTTGAAAAGTGCTGCTTTCGAGCACCAGGACGGGAGAGGACGACAGCAACGTCGGTGAAACAATAAAACTCACTGCAGAAGACAAAAGGCGCACGTGAATATGTGAAATTGGCATGATCTCGGGTTGTCGTGCTCTCGCGTGCGACTACAAGTGCTTGTTTTCTTGGTTGTTGCCAGGACGAGAATGCGGACATTTTGAGAAATTACGAAATTCGTTCTTCTTAGCAGGAGACGATGAAAGCAATAGAACTTCGGCAAAAACGGAACAGATTTAAGCAAATTAAGAATAGGCAAAGTTACAAAGACATAAGGAGTACGGAGACATTTTTTTCTGGTTCCTCGCGTTGCCGTCGCTGTCCCGAGTTTGCTTAACTCTGTAAAAACCACCTGCGGATTTTCGGGTCAAAAATGGATTTCGCTAATTTTCTCCCTACAAGTCAAAAATGACATGCAACTCACAAAAGTGAAACCCTTTCGTCTGAATTATTTCTCTGACTTCCGAACGAAATGACCTTGACCCCATGTCAGCCGTTAATTGGCGCCTGTTGAAATTCTGAAAACTAGGCAAGTTCGACAAATCGCTTCGTCGAAAGTATAAGATCCTGAGCTTTAAACTTTAAATTATATGGGAGTCTTGTGTCTTTTCTTTATACAGAAGATATAAAAATCTCATTTCCTCTAATATTCGCGGAATGCGAGACCAAATGGTCGACCTACCCAAGGCTGTGTTCACGAGGACCACTTTTGACCATTTCATAATGGGTTTAGCAAAAAGTGGGAAACTTATTCCAAAGCAAGGTACATCAAATTAAAGTTTAAGGTTCCACCTCCAACTTCTCCAGTGTGCGGTAAGCTTCCGAAGCTCACTCACTTCGTCGTTTTGTCGTAAACTTGCCGGCTAGTAGAATGCCACATTTTGCGATTTTAATCGCTGTAAATTTTCCCAACTGAGGGTGTGTTTCTTTTTAGGAATCCAAATCCGGATCACTAATCTAAAAACAGATTCTCTGTTTCTTTAATGAAATCCAAATCCGGATAATAAATCCATGTGATCCACGCTGAGGACGGATTCACTGGATCACATCCAAAATTGGATACTTTGGTTCATGGATCTATTAAAGAAAGACACCCTAAGCCTCAGAATGTTTTAAGCAACTGGACAAGCAGTGTGGATATTTGATAGATCTGTGTGAGTTTTGAGCTATGACATCTGCGAGAGCCACCCGACTCACCCGACGGGCAAATGGTCAAGCACCAGACAATTCGTCAGTCGCCACCAACGGCGAAATTTAATAAACAACAAGACTGGACTGCTAGTGAGCTCGTGGCGTGAGTTGGGTCGAGACCAGGATAAATTAAAACTAAAAGTAGGGACAAGAGCGAGACTGGGGGGTACTCATCATAATTTTGCGTGAGTGTGCCGCCCGATCATGAAAACCCTTAGCTAATTTCAGACCAAAATATCTGATTTTCTATACGCTACTTCAAACCTAACTTCAAAAATGTACGCGGCACATACTTATATGGCACATATATCGGAGTACCCCATCGAGTTTCAGTCTCACCAGAAAAAATACTAAAAATACGATAATCGCAGATACCCCGTCGCTCTGCCATTGATGGGATTTTTACTTTGGTACTCCCAACAAGAGTAGCCTTTGTTTTGCCGAAATGTTGACTTAATTATTTCTTCGAAGTCAAGTGCTACACGCAAAGGAAGGAGAAAAAGAATGGTGTGTGTTATACTTTTGCGTTAAAAAAAGAGTCGATTGCGTGACGAAGTACGTATTTCCCACGGTCGGCACGTCAAATTAATTCATACAGTCTGCGAAGCACATTCTCAAAATTTGAAGTTGGTCGGCCGTCGTAGTACAGGAAAAAAGAAACACTGATGGTCCAATTTCAATTTTATATTTGTTACGGAGCGGGAATAATCGAAAGCCTCATAGAAGAAACGCATTCAGTAAGAAATGTACATAAGTATTGAAGCGAAGGATAGATTATCGTGGCCTCTGATTAAAAAAAAAAAAAAAAAAAAAAAAAAGCCGGTTCGAAGAATCGACTGCTTTTTCGACAAATGAATTGATTTCCTCCTCGGTAGTCATCTCGCAATGGTTTTTTTTTTTGTGATTAATATATAAAACTGTGTTCGGATATTAGGGACCTTAAGCACCCGGCGTTTTCGCTGTGACGGCGACGCCGTGACCGAGTAAAACTGGACCGAGATCATTTGCGCATGCGATTTGTGGTTCATGTGGCGTCATCGTCACGGCGGCGACGTGAAAACAGGAGTTTTGGCGTTGTGGCGAAAACGTGAGTATATTTCATCTTTTATGACAGTGTTTTATTTAAATTTCGCATGGCTTTCGGTTCCAATGTGCTTTGAAATTACTCTTAAACGTTTCTTATTGTCTTGTACAATTTATTTTGCGAAGCGTTTACCAAAAATTGTTCTGTTCTTTTGCACTGTCTAGTCACCTTCCATCATGTCCGACACAAGTTCGTCCGTTGCCTCAAAATCACAATCGTAAGTATCTATAGTTTGTTTTACGCCGATTAGTTTACCCTTGTTTACTTCACATTCCCTAATCTTTTGAATTTCGATGTTTGCACAGACACTTGTAGGTTATAGCTTGTTTTGATTTATGAATTCTTTTAAGTACCAGAAATGCTCAGGCTTCGATCGTCAAATCGTTCTTTGCAGACCGATGGAATGGACAGAACAGAAGGATATTTTGTTTTTGAGAGAAGTCTTGGTCTCTGACCTATTCGAAACAAGGAAAGGAAGCCCTGAGCGAGGGAAGGCTTGGAATGTTATTGCCACACATCTCAACAACTTGAATTGTCCCATATTCACTGTGAACAAGCGTTCGCTACGAGACAGACTAACTCTGCTGCAGGCCAAATTCAAGGCTAAAACTAGAGACGAGGAAAAAGCAAGCGGAATAAGTCCTGTGCAGAGAGAAGTCGATACACTGTTGGAAGAGATATGTGCCAAGGAGGAGGCAAGTTGTGCAAAATCAGTCAGTAATAGAAACAAAACAGTCCAAGATAAGGCTTCTGCACAAGACATTCGTCAGAAAGCTATGGAAAGCATGGGGGAGACACTCAAGAGAAAACAAAACAATGGAGTTAATTCATCAAAAAGAAGAAGATCCACTCATGATGCATTAGGGGTTTTACAGGAGAAGGCCAAACTGGACATGTCCTTGAGGAGAGAAGAGCTGGAGTTGCGGAAAAGGGAAGAGGCAAAAAGCACCTTGTTGGTAGAGCAGCAAAATCAAATGCAGCAAGAGATGCTCAAACTTATCCAGCAACAACAACAAGAGCAACAGAAGCAACAGCAACAACAACAACAACAACAATTGCAGGCAATGCAAGCCATGTTTCAGCAACAGCAACAAATATTGACACTGTTTGAAAAATTTGCTTCCAAGTAGGATTGTTGTACTCTTGGTTTCAGTGCTGTTTACCATTTCAAGAACCCATCTGACATTTGTTGTGGTTTGTTTTTAGGTTGTTGTTTGCATCATTTCACAGCACACAGTTCCATTTATTTCCACATATGTTATTGTCTAATTGTCTGATATACTGCAAGACATATGCAGTGGTTTATCTTACACTGTTGACCTTGATCAAACTTTGAAATTACAGTATTTTTTCAAAACTCTTTGATGGAAGTATCTTTGTAAAACTTTAACAATGATGAAGTGTATTACACATTCACTACAGCAAAACCCTGGATTGCTTCTGAAAATTGAAGGCTGTGGTGACAGATATTTCCAGTTTGTATGTGTGTGGGTTCATTTTTCGTTTCTATTTTTTTTTTGGGGGGGGGGGGGGGGGGGGGGGAGGTGTAAGAGATGAGGAGGTTCAGAATCAAACAAAATAATCACGAAGACCTGGGGGTTCCAAACCAAAAAAGTTGGAGGTTTGGTTACCATAAAGGCAGGTTAGGGCATTCCGGAGTAGTGCGCTGACTATGTACATTTTTCCTACACTGCTCAGTCCAATTTTCAAGTTCTTTTTGAAATCCATAAACTTGAAGTAATTAATGATGTCTCCAAATAGCCATTTGACTGACATGCGTGTGGAGCTCATGGATGCATTGAACATCTCCATCTCAGGAGTGACTGCTGCTCCTCGAAATGGTGCTTGGAGGTGGACCCTTAATGGGTATGCTGGGTCTCCATATATATACATGGGTTGACCCAGTGTTGAAAAGGCATGTCGCTCGAGATCTTGTAAGAGACTGGAATCTGCCAGCATACCAGCATCATGCCTTCTGCCCTCTGAAAATTTAATACCACAGGATTATACCAAGCAAAGCTGTAAATACCTGGGGTGTAAGTGATGTTAGGTAGGAAAGGCATTATGGTATTTTGTCCAAACATTTTGACTACACAGATATAAAATACACATCACCCCTGAATCATTGTCGTCTGATGTACTGGATAGAGACTTTATAGTGACAAAATTGAGATTTCAAAAATGCAGCCTTTGTACCAAGTATATTGTTTTCCCAGACATTTCTAGGTGATATATTTTAATCACTATAATTTCACTGAAAACTTAAAACCGTGTTGTAGACAAATAGCTGGTAAACTTACCAACTGGGCCATACAGGTTTGCAATTAAGCCATTTGGGAGGGCCACGGACTGGAATTTCAAGGCGTGCACTCTTTTGTGGCCGTTGTACACGATTCTTTGCTGTTCGCCTGGTCGGGAAATGGGTCGGACAGTCCCATCCACGAACCCGAAACAGTTGTCGAGCGCAGCTCCTTTCCCGTGGATTACGTCGGCATACACTTCCAAAGACCGGGGGTTTAACAAGGCGTCATTCCAGCGAGTTAGAAGATGTCCATGAGTGTCATAAATGTAATCAAGGACATGATTCGTGATCATGCTTATCACAGGCACTGGTCGGCCAAATCGTGGCACCATATCACCGTATCTGCACGGATAAGCAAGTCTCTTTAAAAGCATGCACAGCCCCTCCATACCATCAGCAACACTTCTTTGGTGCGTCTTGAATGTTGCTGGAATCGACAAGGCTTCGGCGAGAGCAGGAAGGTCTCGTTTTTCAACCCTGAATTCTGCTTTACACTTGGCTTCATCCATTTCATCGAGGTCAAATCGAGAGTAATCATCAAACGGGAAGTCTGGATTTTTGGACTGAAATGTTTCATATAGAAACAAAAAATCTTCATCGGAAACAACTCCATCGTGGTAGTAGAGACACAGAATCTCACGGAATTCCTTAAAAGTACTCATTTAGACAGTCGCAAAAAGCACGTCAGCGTTGCCGTCGCGGTGCCTGCTTAACCTTTTTTATTTGGCGCCATCACGGCAACGTTGGACCCAGGCTTCACCCGGCCACCCACGTCGCCGTCACAGCGAAAACGTCGGGTGCTTAAGGTCCCTATTAGCTAATCAGGGCGCGCGTAGTATCATAGTTATTTTATGAAAATATATCATAGGGCAATACTCCAGCGAGGTTTTTTTTAAATACAATTAGTTCGAAAAACGTCGAAGATTTCATGCCTTGAAAAGTGCTGCTTTCGATAACTTTTTGTCTTATTAAATAATCATGACCTAGTGTCAGGCGTATCCTTGAATGTCATCTTAGGTTCGGCTCATGAAAAGCTCGGCGTCTGAACTAGGCCTTACAACAAGCAAAAAGGTAAAAAAAGGTAACCTTCATAACGTCAACAACATGCACCTGAGGCAAACAGTTTACAACAATCAAACAAATATTCTGTCGGCTAATGAACTGAAATAGTCTAAAATGTATTACATAAGCTTTAAGTATTTCGTGTCTACTTTAACTTTCAATTTTAAGTTTTTTTAAAATACAGTTAGTTCGAAAAACGTCGAAGATTTCATGCCTTGAAAAGTGCTGCTTTCGATAACTTTTTGTCTTATTAAATAATCATAACCTAGTGTCAGGTGTATCCTTAATCAATGTCATCTTAGCATCTTAGGAACTGAGGCAAACAGTTTACAACGATCAAACAAAAATTCTGTCAGCTAAAGAACTGAAATAATCTTTAAGTATTTCGTGTCTACTTTAACTTTCAGGCAAGTGTTCTGTCGAATGGCACAAAATGAAATTTCCTTGCCATCCGAAATTGCGGAAACTAACGCTTCAAAATTGTTTCTTGACGTTAGATATTCATAGGTTTTAACCAACTAATGATTCAACGTGTACAAGTAGAGACGTGTTCGTCATACCTGAACTAGAAGCAATAGCGGTAAATAGACGGATGACATTGCTGCCAGCAAACTGACTACAAATCTTGTTGTAATTGCTCGTGTCCAACCTTATAGCGGAGCAGCGACTCTAAGTACTGCTCACAACCACATTGTGCCAAACATCTTTAATAATTTATATCTTTCATGTTAGTGTTAGCGGTTTCCATAGTTACTACTGAAATTAAGTGTTGTACTCATAGGCAGTAGCTGACAACAGGAAGTTGCCATTTCACCTCAGTTTACTTCTTAAGCAGCTTCTTTCTTGTTACAAGTTTCTTAAGCAGCTTCTTTCTTGTTACAAGTTTCTTTCCTCGCTCTGGATCAGTACAAGTGTTATAAACTTATAATAGAAGACTATGCACTCTTGGGATTTCAATATCATTTCGTTTTGAACGTACATGTTCAGATATTTCATATTTGTCTTTGATAACGCGCTGCAGAGCGTATTGGTTTTAATAACTGAAGATGTCATTGTGAGTGGGTCAGGACAACGTGGGCAGGTGAAAAAATATACACGTAAATTGGAAAAATATCTCAGGGTTATATTTGAAACTACATCGGGTTAAAGTTTCAACAATAGACATTAGCTTTGAGATGTGCCTTGAAGATGTGGACTCGTGCAAGTTGAAGTGTTTTTGTGAACTGACAATTTACCGCGTTCATGACAGTTTATTAATGAACAATACATCAGCATTAATAGTTAATGCTTCATTCATTTCAATATCAATTATTGCGGTCACCAACTGGCACGGTATATTATGCGTTGATGGAAATCCTCTTTTGCAGTTTTCATCTGATTACATTGATATACTTGGAAGATCTTTTACCATATTACATAACCTGGGACCGGATTCACAAAACTTGCGTACGAACAAAAATGTTCGTAAGTATGATTTGCGCATCGTAACAATGCCTTACGCATACTATCTTGCGCAAGATAGTATGCGTAAGTCGTACTTACGAACATTTTCGTTCGTACGCAAGTTTTGTGAATCCGGCCCCTGATGTAAATTCTAGAATACGGCAGTTTTGAAAGTTGTGGCCCATTAGGGGATCCGCTAAGGGTCGTATGTCATCCAATATGGCAACTATTTTCAAACGCCTTTTTTCAGTCCATAAACAAACCAAATAAAAAGTAGATATGATATTTGAATATGAAAGTGATAAATGTGTCTGATATACCCTATAATAGTGCTAAACATTTTTTATGACTTTGCGTACTCTTCCTGCTATATTGACAGACCCGTGAGCTATTGGACAAACGCAAATTAATTATTCAACTGATAAAAATCCTTGAACCCAGGCTGAAGGAACTACAGAATGCCTAGAACCGTCTTGTATTGTCACAGATTGTAGAGTACTTTGTAGAACGAAGAAAACGACAAAATACTTCATTGTTAAGGTATCATCCCTGGCACTTTTCGACTGGGTCAGCAAAATATTTTTTTCTTCTATTCTTTTTGTGTTTCACTTTAAAAGCGTGCATTTGCAGAAAATTTCGAAAAAAAAAATCTCTTTTCCAAAGGAAAGTTATAAGTAAAAAAACCAATTTCTCAGCTTGATGCCTGCTAATTGACCGCTGACATCATCTGTCAGCATTAATCAAAACCCTCCCGCAAACCACGCGTCTCACGCTGGCGTCGCCATATTGTTGATTGTTTTATTGATTGACATGATCATACATCAAGTAAAATAAAAATTAAGAATAGGCTAACAACTTAACTAAAGCTAGCCTAGCACTGACATAACAGCAACTCGCCTGATTGACATATGTAAACCGCACTTGTAATTAATTGTATGCTAATTATTGAGATAGGAAGTATCTTTCTATTTTTGTTTTCAGAGTATAATTTTGTTTCTATTATTTCGTCTGGAATGCTATTCTATATTTTTGGTCCTTTGCACTTTAGTGAATAGTGACCATAATTTGTTCTAGCGAATTGCTCATGGATTTGTGGCCTGTCTCGTATTGTATGTGTGCAATTGTGCGTTAATGGTATAAAATCTATTAAAGCTATCAGGTAATTTGCTATGTATTGATTGAAACACGAAAAGAATAATTTGTAGATTATTTATCTGATTAATAATGAGTATATTTAACTCTTGAAATAATGGTTTCTTTGGTGCAATGTAAGAAGGATATGTCAATCGCTGTTATGCGTGCAAAAATTATTTGCAAGAGCTGTTCAATCCACGTTTTTAAAACGTAAAATTCAATAAAATAATCGAAAAAAAGTACTCCCAAATAGAAGTCAAAGAAAAGCATTTTCAGACAAATTTAAGCTCAGGACTTCTTTACGGAAGCCATTCACGGTGCTCTCCTAGAATCTGGGTACCAGTTACAGGACCGCTCGGTTTTTGGAGATTGGGTTCTAAAGCGCTACATTTTAAAAATACCAAGATGGCGGCCGGAGCGAGGCGAAACGGAGCTAAAACCAGCGTCTTTTGGTCCGAAGATAGTATCCTTTGTCCTCGGAGGCAAAATTCCGCATATTCTGATTCTCGAATGCTAAAACGAGTTATCGAGGGATACTTACGATCAGCTCAAAATGTTGTTTATCTGGTCGAAAATATCTCTGGGCTTACATGTAGTTTATTAAGAGCAAGGTTATTTTCGAGATATATTAGCACTTCCTTACAGCGCTCGTTTCCAGTGAAACCCCCGATATCTTTTTACGCTTTCTGTCCAACAAATTTACTTTAGTTTTATATAATTGAGCTATACACTTACGTTGATTTCGATGAGGATGGAGTTGCATAATTATGCTTTTTGTCGAACAACTGGATATTTCATGTTATTCGAGTACTATTTCGGCCATTGGTCATTAAACGTCAGGACGATTATTAATTTATCAGTACGAATATCATGTACTGTTGTTAGATATAATTAAATTTGAATTGCGTTCCTTAAGCTGACCTATAATATATATACTCATAGATGATTCAGATGAGAGAGTGGTCAAAGTTATCGTTCCAGGTGACTGCACCTATATGCTGTATTGCAAATAGCACAAAGGGTTTTCCCTGCTCAAACTAGCTAGCCTTTAGACCATAACTAGAAATGTGATAATTGCAGCTACCCCTTCATGTCTCATGTCAATTGTGTCAGTTTTTTTGTTGTCTTTATTTGCCTATATCTCATTTTGGTTTGTTTTGCAGGGATGATAATCGGTGATCCCTAGACACTTAATAATTATCATTTATTACATAGACACGAGTGTTTTACTGGAAAATATACCATGCGTAAAATCCATACGAAAGTACATCCGGGACCCGAGTGGTGTATTTTCCATATCCTCACTAGTGAGGATATCGTTGGCATTATTTATTGCTTTAGCACGGTTGCTTGTGCAATTTCTTGTAAAACACTCGTGTCTAATATTAATAAAAAGAAAATTACATGGCAGCTTGAAGAAATGGATTGTATTTTCTCATGGTAAAAACAATATTTTACTCTGACTCACGAAGCGCTCGTTCATAAAATATTGTTTTTACAACTCGAAAATAAAATTCATATCTTCGTGCCGCTGTGTAATATCCTCTATGTATACCATCAGTATGTTTGCAGATAAAATCAGCAAGTCTTCACTTCATTTGTATTACAATATTCATGTCACTTAAAAAGTGAAGACATCAGATGATTATAAATAGAGTAAAAAATATAGAAATATAGTGTTACGTTGACTACCTTATTTGGGGTATTTTGACACAATATTATTTTTAGTCTGTGAATAGCACCCTCAATTAATTAAGCTAATGACAATCAGACAGAAGCTACACTGTATTCCTGCCTTGGATTAGCATGATTCTTTTTATTAAAAAGTAATATGTTATTTATTTATTTATTTTTATTTATTTATTTATTTATATTTATTTAATATTTATTTTAATCAAAATGTATCAGGTTTAAGCCTTGAACCACCCAAAGTCAAGCAACCAATGGTCAGAAAACCAGTCCACATGCAGAAAGCGTGGAATTCAACACTTCAAAAATCAGTGAGTCGTACAGAACAGAAATTCAGACACCATGCAGATGATGCTGCAAAGATCCCTACACAAAGTGCTTCAAATGAAGGTGAAGTGACTTACTTTAGAAAAAATATTGTGTTTTTCTTCATGCACATGTTAAGTGATCAACTTGATTGTGGAGAACTTGGTTAAATTCAATACCTTGCTCAGACCTTTATGGACATCTGATGCATGGTGTAGTGTTTTATTGCTCTCGTTGGGCCAGTTGTATATTATTAAACTATTATCCATGAATGACCAAATACCTTTATCTTTGTTAGTAAATCCTAAAACACATTTCTTTCACATGAGCTTTGTTTGAGATCTAAATATTTTGGTATGTTGACAGGCTTGGGAAGGTTTAGTGTCATCGGGTCTGTATTTATCAACTTGCATGTCTAGTAAAATAGTTACAGAGAAGTGCATGAGGGAATAGAAACCATAAAGACCACAATATGTAGCTTAGTACAATGATCTACAGATCTACTAAATCCAAATTACAAAACTCTTATACTCTATAATATAGTGCCCAGCTTTAGTTTCTCTATCACCATTTGATGCTAAGTCCAAACAACTGAGGGGAGTGTGAGATTAAGCAATATTTATTATTCATGTTTCAACAAGCATTTTGTTGTGGATTGCATGAAGATGTTGACTCCCTCAAAAATAATAAAATTATGTTGAAAATGCAGACATGTGTATAGAAAGGGTTGGGTTGTGGAGCTCTTAGAACTGTCTTGTTGAACTGGGCCCGGTTGTTCAAAGCACGGTTAGGCTAACCCTAGGTTAAGTCTAAACTTTGTTGTCATTCTGTACCTGAAATTGAAAACACAATGTCCTCACCTAGTTTTGAGTTGGAACAAACTTTTTGATAAGTCTTTGATCAAAACTCTGCAGTTTGTAGGCAGAATTTAGTAAATCATGGGTTAGCTTAATTGAGCTTTGAACAACCAGGCCCTGTCTCTCAGGGGAACGAACTCTTGAAGGAAATGGAGGAAGACACAAAATGAACCTGAAAGACTTGAACCCTCATGACAAGAAGAGAGTTGCAAACCTGGTCAGAGAGTTGGCCAAAGTAGGGGAGGAGAGAGAGGTGGCATTAGAGCGACTAGGGAAGGAGAGAAGTGCTTTTGAGGAGAGACTTCAAATCCTGCAGGAGGAGTATGATTCTGTGACAAGAGAGAAAGAATGTATCCTTCGGCCATTTACTAACAATAGTTATCCCCTCAAATTACTGAAAATGTCTGGCAGTAGCTACACGTATAAGAAAAGAGCAGTTTAGAATTGAACTGAGTGAGTAACATTTGCCCTGTTCCATGCCCTTTATCAGACAAAGGCTGGCCAAATTTCAGCCAGGATGTGGTGTTTCTCAGCCAGTAAAACTGTTTTAATTTGTGAAGAATGCAAAACAATTCCATCTGTGCACAGGGATAATCAAGGAAGAACACATGCACGATCTGGCAATAGCGAGAGTCACACAAGGAGCCCCCATCTGTTAATGCTCACATGATGCTTATTTTCCCCGGACCGTGCACACTCTTGCTCAGTTATCCTTGTGCAAACAAGGAACTGTTTTGCAGTCTAGGTCTTGAGACACTCTGCAAGAAAGATTGGATGCAGAGTGGATGGATGGATGGTTGCTAGAATGTAGGTAACTGGAAGTATTATAATATGTTATATCAATCAATGCACAGGACTTGTATATTACACTGCACTTGACAGTCGGTTGCAGACATGCAAAGGAGATTTATTCAGCTTCAGTCTCTTCTCAAAAAGTACAACCATCAAGGGACTGGTGGCAAAGGAGGTTCTCCCAGAAAAACAAGTGGAGCCACTGTCCAGAGAGTAGAGCAAGTTCAGGTAACCTGTTTAGTACTGTAGGTATGTTTCTATTATGGTACACTCCAGACCTACTGTATGACTAAAACGTGTAAAATAAACGGTATTGTTTTCTCTGTCTGCTTGGCAGGCATTCTCTTTTGAGGGCGCGAATGATTGAGGAGGACTGGATCCAAATGGTCGAAAGTTTGGGGGTGGGGAGCTTGATACTCAGGCATTGTATTGTAGTGTTTTGTTTAGGGACACTACTTTTTACGTAGTTTTTTAACGTTCCAAACATAGTTCATCCGTCGCACATACGGGTGCCTGGATACTGCGATTGCCCACTTTTAGTTTTATAAAGCATTAGCTTTCCTCTTTGGACCAGAATGTTGTGATCTTTTTTTGTAAGGTATACCTGCTAACCAACTTGATCCGCAGGCTCCTATCGCGGTTTCTGTTCCTAAAAGAAGCCCACAGAGTTTCCTTGAAAAGATTCCTGGAAATAAAAGACCTGTGAGTGAACTGTCAAGCGGGTCTAGAAAAGATCATTCGCCCGCTAGACAAATAGTAGGATCACCGTCTTACGATGAGCGGCGAGATCAAACAGATCAGCATCAACTATGGGAACAACAACAACAACAACAACAACAACAACAACAACAACAACATCAACAACAACAACAACAACAACAACAACAACAACGGCAGCAAGACAAACAGCTGCAGCAACAAGACAAGCAACAACAACAGCAACAAGATTTATATCCTCCTCGCTATCAACAACCACTTGAAAAGTATCAAGAGCAGTTACATGAACATCTGCAGTCTTCAGTGAAACTTGCAAGCGAGTTTTTCAAAGACGGTGGACCGGTGTCAAACGAAACAGAAGTAGCGATACGGAGAGGTTTACACGAGAGTCCGGTACAAGGAGCAAGTGATAATAAAGGAGCTGCAGTCAAAGACTTATCTTCTCAAGAGTCTCAACCTGGAGGTAGCAGCAGCAAACCTCAGTTGACAAGAAGGTTGGTTTAGAACTTGCCACTATGCAAGTTAATATATGTGTTGCAGCCGTGCAGCATTTTAATGTTTTTCTCAGTGAATACTAGGCTATAGACAAAACGTCACCTTCGTCTTGTCTGTCTTGTTGATATGTATACATGCCATGCAAATATTTAAATATTCACTCGTACATGTAAATCCTTATGGGATGCAATTTTCTTACCAGTTCATCATTTACTTTTTAGAAAAAAGTTAAATAAAAGTTTTATATATTTTTGTTTTATAAAGTTTTTATATATTTAATCGCAAATCACTCTGCGCACGAAAACCCCCCTGGGAAATATAAGTATTGCGTCCATCCCTTCATTTTATTATTCTAAATGATTTTGTTATTAGACAAAAGTCTGCCTCGCAGGGAGGGGGAAGGTGCAATAACTGGCCATGTATTTTGTTCTTAGTCCTAGCGCCCAGACGCACGTTTCTTCAGCGGAAAAATCTCATTACCAGACTCTGCCCTGTCATCACCCGGTTCCTGCTGCGTCCGCTGATCCTGTCCAACCGCTTGATGGACAAATACGAGGTGCCTCTCGGGATCGGTAAGGGACGAAGTAAAGCCACCACAAAAGCTGAAGCTATTTGTCAACAAACCCGAAACCCAGGCTGGTAGAAAGTCACGTAGCTTACCTGCTACATTTAGTCCAAGGACATGGGAGTTAATTCACGTTGACAAATATTGACACATTTTTCAGTGGTGTTCATTATACGTGTTCGTATGAATAAGTAATCACAAAGCAAATTCATATGGATTTCTTGTTTCGTTTTTACATTACACAGAAGTAAACACTAGTTATGCGCGTATACGCTGCGGGAAGCAACATTTTTCTGACACAAATCGAAAATCCGCCAACTGGGGTCCGAATACCAATTAGCCCATTATCTCCATGAAGAAAGTTGACCATTGATTTGACATAACGATCTACTTTCAAGTAGTCGAAAGTTTTTTCGTTTCACCTCATACCTCTTTCTCGTGTTGCAGATCATTTTCGGAAACTTCAGCGGTTTCGCAGAATTTTTCAGCTGAGTTGGATGCTGTTTACCGTTTGTACTGTAGAGAGTACGAGCTGCAGCTTCAACTTCAACAGCAGCAGTTAGAACTGCAGCGACAGCAGCTTCAGCTTCAGCAACAGCTCCAGCAAATGGAACTGCTCCAGCAGCAACAGTTCACGCGCACGCGTCCTCTTGTGGCCGATCAGGTTGGTATGATGTTCTGTTTGAGTTCAAAGTCGTGACAGAAAAAAACAAAAACAACAACAACAACAACAACAACAGCAACAAATACTCTAACAATTACTGTTTACAAGCATCAAGAGTTCCGACTTTTGGTTGGATCGCACTGTATTCTGGGTAGGTTTTGGCTCAAAGAAGTGAGCACCAACTTTACAATATCCGCCATTTTGTATGCTAGGCTTGGAGCTTGGTAGATGTGTACGTTTTAGAACGGATAGAAGTTGACTAAACTCCAAGCGTTAAGTGCAAAATGGCGGATATTGTGAGTTGGTGCTCACTTTTCTGAGCCAAACCAACCCAGAATACAGAGCGATCCAACCAAAAGTTGCAACTCTTGATGCGTGCATTATAGTGGCTTTCTCGCGACTGTCGAAAATGACGGTGTGTTTGCTTTGGTTTTGCGTTTGATACGCTTTTTGGTTGGTCTATAAAGTTTAGCAGCTTTGGCCAATCAGGAACGAAAGCAAAACATGATTGGCATTGGCGTTTTCTCGTTGCTGGAGCTGGTTGGTCTTTTCGTAACAGTGAAACCAATTGCAAATTAATTTGGCCTCTGGTTGGATGAAAATGTTTTCTTGCACCCTTTATGAGAGTACCGCTGTAAATATTTTAGTGTTGGTTTACTCGAAAGTCCCCAAACCGTACTAAATTGAAAATGGCTGCAAAGCAATAGGATACGACGAGGCCGTGCGCGGACACAAATTTTATTTTCGAGTTTTAAACGTGTCTTACTTACGATCAGAGTGTGCAATTTCTATAAAGGTTTAGACACTATGGCCTGTTTCAAACGTCGAACGTCTAACTTCACATGCATCGAATACTAACAATGCAAATAAACGGTGACCGCGTCCGCTTAATAGAGGTGACCGCTAAATAGAGGCCAAGTTTACAGTAATTAAGTGGAGCAAATTCCGGGACTTTGATAAGTGGCCGCTTATAGATGGTGACCACCTAACAGAGGGCCCCTTGAGGTTTGATTGTATTGTTTGAGCTAAATGTATTCGATTCGTGTGAAGTTCGTCGTTTGAAACAGGCCTAAGGCTGATCACTACGTGACAGGGTGGACGGGCGCTTGCGTTGTACCTGATACGTGATCGCCGGAACTTGATACACACACGTGACTTAACACTGCACTCTCTCACGGAGTACAGGTGAACAATTCCCGTCCAGACCTTAACTCCCAGGCCATTGTCATGGAAACGCCAACTCCATCTACCGCGCCGAAGCCCGCAGTCCAACCAAGACCAATGTCACCAGCGACCACGCTAGACCCAACTCCCGACGGTAAGAATTAACGTACCAGCCGTGTGCTGGACCATGTGCGGCAGGTTCTTTGTTGATCTCGGCCGGGTAGTTTGAGCCCGATTAAGCTAATCCTAGGTCATCAATCAAATTATTTGGCTCAACCTCTTGGCCAACAAAGTGCGAGATCGAAGACTTCAATTCACAATAAGAAACACGCGTGGCAGATGGAACAGATACATAATCGTTGCATAAAGAGACTGTGGTTAGACAGAGGCCAAATAAAGCTACCAGAAATAAACAATCAAACAAATATCCCGTGGGAAAAACATGGTAGGAAATCTTGGCATATCAAACCGTTGCTCGAGTTCTGGACAGTTAGCAACATTCCTGTGAGGCTTTACAAATCAATCGCGAAGGGAAATTACATATAATAATAATAATAATGATAATAATAATAATAATAATAATAATAATAATAATAATAATAATAATAATAATAATAAACTATTTTAGAACTTATTCTAAAACATATAGTTTCATTTGGCGGTCAAGGTGAGATGGACCTGGCCAAGATGAACTCCACATGTCATTCTAGCTCAATAATACATACCAAGAAAGCTGTTTTTTTTTTCTTTCGAAGAATATTTCCCTCTTTTAGTACCAAACAAAGACCTAAGAAACATTTTGATGCTACTTTTTCTCTTGTGTGTCTCATTGCAGTCTCAGAACTGTTAGCGACCGATTCCTCTCAAGCGGAGCTGCGCGTTCCACGTGTATCAAGAATGCCGTCTAGAGATGGCTATGAACAAAGACACCCAAGGCAACATCACGGTCAGCAGTTAGCGGTCAGCTGTGGCCAACAACTTCCGGATCAAGCTGACGCCCTCGCCCCGTTGAGTCAAGGATTCTCCACCAATTCTTTCACCAGCCCTCCCCTCAGAAAAACCTCGCGTGATTTGCACGTTATTCGCTCGCCTCCTCACCAAGACGAGGCTCTGTTACCGCATGCCCAGCACAGTGCTCACAGCTCGCACGGATTGGCTGACAGACAGTCGTTACCACTGTTTGAGAGTTCGGTAGAGTCGTTAGCACCATTCCCCGAGAGGAGTTTAAGTCGCAGCAGTGTTGGCTCGTCTCGCAGTCAACAGGTCTCCACTGGAAATGCGAATCAAAGAAAGAGTAAATCCGCTGTGCAGCGCCTCGACGAGGGGAAGGAAAACTTTGCTCCCACAGATTCGAGTCAGTTCGAGTCCTGGGCTCGTCCTCCAAATTCGACCACTTCTCATCGTTCACACATAAGTATACCGGGTTCTTGCCTTGAACGGCGGCAGCAAGTGGACTTAGTCGGAGCTCTGACTGAAAGGAGAAAGGCGCTGCTGTTATCGCAAGGTTCAGGTCATGCTTCAGTTGCAAGGAACTTCTCTTTC
Source organism: Plumapathes pennacea (assembly GCA_964036295.1). NCBI lineage: Eukaryota > Metazoa > Cnidaria > Anthozoa > Antipatharia > Myriopathidae > Plumapathes > Plumapathes pennacea. The sequence goes on along the minus strand of OZ038463.1, from coordinate 5,409,427 downwards.
TATTCAGACGTTCGAGAGGAGGACACTCGTGAACACCAGAAAACCGCGAGATGGAACGAAAGTGGTGACCAGTATTATTCGTTGTATGAAGCACGTGATGTTAACTCTGACGTCCCGGATGTTCAAGTGCAACATGCTTCTGACAGTCCAGAGCAGGATGCAAGGTCAGACGATCGTCAATTTGTTCTATTTTATTCGTTGTTTACAGACGTTTCTCGTGTATGTCGACAACTCACAATCTACTGCTACTACCACTACCACTACTACTATTCCTGCTGCTGCTGCTGCTGCTACTACTTAACTGAAACTTCCTTTCCACCATTCCAGACCTTTCTACCCTCGTTCCGTCATCGACTTGGTCAAAGATATGGAAAGTATAACTGCCCCTGAAGAAATTATTTCAGAAAAAAGTTCTTCTTTTGAAAATCACCCCATGCCCCTAAGGCGCTCGGCCTTTGATGACCATGGAGGAAGCTGGCCTACTGAAACCATTTCGCCGGAACATCGCGATAGAAGCCTTCGAGAAAAGTTTAGTGGCGGCCTAGACGATGATTTAGAGGAAAGTAAACTCCTAGAAGACATATTCTTTGTGTCGGTAAGACGTTGAAGGGGAAATGCTAATGCTCGGAAGACATGCTTATGACGAGTGATGATTTTTTTTTTCTTTTATTGTGTTTGGGTTTGAGGTTTCGTATATCGTCTCACCATCCCATCGAAGTAAAATAAATATTTGCTGAAAATGATTGATTTTCGTCGAATAGAGCGGTTTTCGGATGACTGTCGAACATGACGTGTGATTGCCTTAGTTTGCATTTACTACGTTCGTACTCAAGCATTATGCAAAATCTGATTGTGATTTGCTCACCCAAACAAGCAAAACAAGCAGACAAACAAGCAAGTGGGAATGGCGTATTCTCTCGCTGCTATTTAGTCTGTTCAAAATTGTGAAACAAACCAATCGCGCGTTTACTGACCACCGGAAGATTTTATAGGTTTATTTTACTCATTTATTCGAAAGAACAAACCTGTCTTATGACATTACAAACGAAGATATATCCAGATAAATTTTCAAACTTTGACCATCAAATGTTAGCAGTGACAACCCAGAAAACAGCAGTCTTTCCAAGGACGAAAGATAACAGACGAGGGTTGGATAAGACAACCACAGGCTCGCTGTTTGTACCAAACCCCATATCTCTATATCTCTTTATATATATATATATATATATATATATATATATATATATATATATATATATATATATATATATATATATATATATATATATATATATATATATATATATATATATATATATATATATATATATATATATATATATATATATATATATATATATATATATATATATATATATATATATATATATATATATATATATATATATATATATATATATATATATATATATATATAGTTATATATATATATATATATAACTTTTGTTGTGTAAGAATAAATGGGTGTCATAAAGTCGTAAAAAAATTGGTACCACTCTGAAAGCAAGCTTTCCAGAAGCGACGCACTGCCGACTGCTCACCGAAAATCAGCCGAAGATTGGTTCGACCGACGTAAAACTGGAACCCAGTCTGTTATCGAGGCTGGTCTTACAAAGCAACATGGTTTCTTTATCTTCGTTAAAAAGGTATTTTTTTAAAACTGAACCATACATCATGTCTTCTAGAAATGCTTGCTGTTAGAACATGATATATTAACTATATTTACTTGCTAGAAATATCCTAGTTTGTCAGTCCTTGTTCCACCATTATATAAAAACAGTACTTTAATCTTGCCGTCTGGTTGTTTCAAGTACTACCGCCATCGTAATAATAATTGTCGATACCATGATTTCAGGAATGGAAAACGTGATATTTTAGATTTCTTTGATCAGCGATTCAATTCTAAAATGACTTGCCATAATTTTCGGTTTTGATTAAATCTTCCCTCTGATCAACTTGTTTAACAATCGACAAGTGGAGAAAATACATGTTTTTTCTTGGGGGAAGGGAGTGGAGTGTTATAGTCTGTAGTGACTGTTAAACAGATAAAGTGAGGCTGCTATAAATAAACGATCCACACAACAATAATTACAACTGATTCGTTAGTTTATACAACTCGGGCGCATTAGATCACCAGGTTATGAAATGTTAATTTCATTGTCATCAGCAAGTTACGTGCAATAAATACACTGGAAAAGGGGGAAAAATTATGTGGTCATAATATCTGGGAACAGAAAAAATAACGGCTTTAATATAGCAAGTACTAATATTGTAATCAAATCCTATAAGAAGACCGCCATGAAATTGTATTATTTTTTTCTTTATCATCAATACGTTACAGGTGATCATATCACAACAAAAGAGATAGAGTGATGTGGGACGATGATGTTTGGTAAAGAGAGATATAAGTGCTCCTAATAACAACTGAAATTGATTTCTTTGTCATCAAAACGTTATGTTTACGTTAACAATGCCAAATGCTTTAGTCCCTAAAATAATGATCTCGCGGGTCGTTAGAAAGGTGATGAAACGTACGTCGACTGCGTAGCAACGGCAACTGGGATGCAATGATACTCCGTGCTGAACTCCATATAGACTGACTGCTAATGCTTTGAGCGCTATTGTAACAGAGACTTTTTTTTTTTTTTTTTTTTTTTTTTTACGGCTTCTACACAAGACTAGCGCTAGTCCTTTTGTCAGGACAATTTGTTTTCCACAGACAAATGCAAATGTCATGCATGAATGCCATAGCCAGATAACAAATTATTCAATGTGGCTAAAATTCTCTGACAAAGAGATAAATGCGGTAAACGTCGGCCAACTCGTTATATGCTTATTAAGGGCTTAGCATTATATTTTATTATATACATACTGAGACATACTCACGAAAAAGCCATATCGTAAAATTTCGTACGCAAATGAGTTCTAGCCAATGAGAGGCCGCGAACGACGCTTTTCACACGTGAAAAAAATCGTTCGTCCAATCACAAGCTGCGAACGACGATTTTTCACTACTTTTAAAGGGTTTCCCGGTCCCATCATAAATGTCTCAGTATGTATATAATAAACAGAAAACATCATGGAAAGTGCTTTGTACAGTTTTTATTCACTCGTTGTTTCGTATCATAAAACTCACTCGCTCGCAAAGCCTCGCTCGTTCGTTTTATGATACTTCACAACTCGTGAATAAAAACCGTACGCGCGCACTTTCCATGAAGTAATCTCTATATCCTGAATGAACCAAACGATACGCTGATCCGTGCCTTTTAGTCAGTTTGGTCACCTGTATCACGAGCGGGTACTCAACTGTTCATCTGTTAATTACCTGCATCGTCATCCAGGAAGATCCAGGGGCAGAAATAAAGGCAAAACGTTTCTATTTTCTATTTATATATTGACTTAAGTTTCGTTTTTTTATTTTATTTTATTTTATTTTATTTTTTTGTTTCAGAAGATTTTGTAACCGACTATTTCCAGCTTTCACGGCCCTTGCCGGTATCTGGTGTTTATCGAAGGTCCTGAGGTCTGTGAGTTTCACTCCTTTTGTTCCTCTTTTGGTCACACTGCCAAACAAGTGCTACAATCAGGAACCATACAAGGTCAGTTCGATGACTGTCGAGTGCTCAGTGTCATTAAATAGTCTCTTGGTTTGCAGCTTTTTTTGACTAATCCAAACAAAGTTTTGCAGTGCAGCAGGTCTATTAAGAACAAAGCCGAATAAACAAAATAGCGGTTTCTTTCGGATTGCTAATCTGTCTCTTTCGCAAACAATTTCCAAACCATGGTTGGTTGCAAGTGTTTTCTCACGGCCTGTCATTCCAGTGAACTTTTTAAATATACGTTATTCAAAAAACGCTCTATCTGATTGGCTCTCCAGCATGATTAATCTTCATTTTTTCTTAGTGCTGCACGTGATTCACCTCGCAGTACGCAGTTTCCGGAGAAAATTTTAAGCTCCAACTTCAGTGACAAAACCGTAAAACCTACTTTGAGCGAGAAAATATGTACCCGGATTCTGTTCCAAAAACTGTACATTTGCACGAGAACGAAAAGAGATAACAAGATAAATGCTTCTGCCATACGCAGGTAAACTACAAGCACTTAATGGTTCAAGTCTCGTGTCATACCGAAGTAACGCATTGTCCGTCATGGGAATGGGACGTAGCGAACTGGACTTTGAAATACCTCGACACGCAACAGAACACAAGCCACTCAACAGGGTCCACGCATCTACAAAACATCTGTTATCGTCCTCTGCATGGGGAACGAGTCTTAAAGATCGTTCACCTGAACGGAGAAGAAGAGTACAGGAGATGTACGGCGACATCGACATCGTGTACGTATCACCCACATTATGACAAAGAGCTCAAGTTGAGGATAAATTCCTCACCCTGCTGCCGTAAACAACTCATTGAGCTTACTAAGCATGTGGTATCAGTATTCGAGGCACATAATATCACATACATGCTCGTCAAAAAAGCTCTGCTTGGCTATGTCCGCAACCACGGGAAGTTGATTCCTTACGATCACGATGTGGACTTGATTGTCGACGCGACGGACGCGGCAAAAGTTGATCGAGTGGTTCCAGAACTCGAAAGGCCCGATTTATACTCATTCGAGTACTTACCATATTTAGGTAGGACGTGGTTCAGGGTTAATTTCAACACAAATCCGGGCGCGCCTGGGATTGATGTTTTGTTCTTCTATATTGTTGGGGATAACGTATTAGCCAACTATGGTAACTGGGGTTGGGTTCAGACAGTCACCGATGTTTTGCCTCCTGTGAGAGGAACATTTGAAGGGCGTCAGTTCTGGCTTCCCAATAATCCAGGGAATGTGTTAGACAAGACTTACGGAAAGGACAGATGGAGAAAAGTCTTAAGTTGCGCCAAGCTTGATGAGGAGAACAACTGTGTAGAATAGTTTTATTTATTTATTACAATTCATGGCTGATGATTAGTAGCACTGCAATATAAATTTACTAGAAATACGATAATCGCAGATACCCTCTTGCTTACCCTGGGTGCCAGAGGTATCTCGCTCTCCTCGCTCTCTTCTCTGTGGGCCGCGCGGGGGCTGGGGGCGAGGCCGGAGGCCGAGAGGCGAGATACCTCTGGCACCCAGGGTATCTCTTGCTCTGATGCGGCGCTAAATTTGATCGAGTGCATTTTTCTGGTAAACTAAATATGCTTCTTGTGGAAAACGTATTTTACAGTGCAGGTATTCGAAATTGCCACGAGTCAAGTGATTGCGTGACTTGTTTACTTTTCAAGCCAAAAATAAAACAAACCTGTCACGCATATCCTTGGGTCCAAACCGGCACAACAGCGAGGCAAGACGTCAACAACTTATCACAAAATCATTGAAGAAAATGGGGACGAGACTTGCATGTAATTAGTTTCTCTACTTGCAAAAAGAGCCACTTTATTGAATGGTCATATGATAATCTTTTGTAAATAATGCCTGATATTTAGTGAACAAGACAAAGCAAGCTCGAAACATATCAGAAAGGAATATTGGGGTCCGACTGTTCAAAGCCAGATTACTTAAGTTTCAGGATTAACCAATGAAATTCGTTCTCTCGACCTCTTGCAGACTGCAGTGTGATCAGCTAATAAATGACCAACTAATATAGTTTTTCTACATGCAGCTTCAAAAAAATAAAATAAAATAAAATAAAACAAATAAAATAAAAAAAATAAACAATTATTGTCTAGCTCCCGTTTCCAGGTTTAATAAACAACTGGGCCCAGGTCAACAAAGTTTTTACTGTATTACCATTTTCGATGTCTTGTTTATAGTGGTTTTCTAGCAACAAAGAAGACATTCTGATAAGTCAACTTCAGCATTGATTGTTTGTTTTCGATATATCCAGATGAAATATTCATATCTTCTTTCTGAAAAAGGAAAAAGAAAAAAAAAAAAAAAAAAAAAACAATGCCAAGGTGAAATAACGGTTGACACCAGAATTTGGAATTCGGAAAACAGCGATAAAAATGATGACAAATGCGATGATGATTACGGTGAAATGAAGACGAAGACGATGATGATGGCGACGCTGATAACAATGAAGTTATAATGACGACTGTGATGATAATAATGATTATGACAATGGTTTTAATAATAGTGATATAGCGATTATATTGATCATGATAACGATGGTAATTGCGATGATGCACACTGAAATCTAACTTAATAACCCACCAGTAGTTCAAATCGAAAATCTTCCGTGATAATTTTTCGAATGTCTTGATAACTTAACTCTATCGACCATTCGTTGGGTGTGTCGGCGAAATGATAGAGAAGAGGGCCTGGGAACAAAACACCAAAAAAAATTGTCTCTACATAATGTGAAGGTTATTTATCATATGTACATAACTATACAAGGTTTATTACTAGACTACGATGATATGGGGTCATCAAAAACAACAACAATGACAACGGGCCTGGTCGCACTCGGAAATTTAGTCCATAATAACTCAGCATCGAGAGCACTGCGACGGCTTCTTTAATTCTTGGTATAAACTTGCTGACATTTATTTGTGGCGGCAAGCGCTGTTTGCACTTTAAATGATGCAAATGTCGATATTAATGTCGTTGAAGTTACGAGTGCGACCGGAGCCAACAACACATCGTTTTGAAGTTTAGTAAAGCTGTAAACATTGCCTTGTGGAGTTTCTTAACCTACCTAAGTTTATCCAGTATGCACCCGGTTTGAGTATTTTCCAAATATTTTCAATGTACGCGATAATATTGTGGGCAGTGTCGATGAAAAAGCAGGTCGCTACACAGTCCCACGTTTCTGAAAGGAACACAAATACTCGGATTTATTATCTTTTAAAATAAAATACCCGCAAACATAACGTCGGAAAGACAACAAGTTTAAATTACATAAGATATACCTAGTTCGCTACTTTGCTCTGTGGCGAAACGGCCACAAACGCTTCCGTAAAATAAAAGTCGCATAAACCTAAGGACAATATTACTTTACCTTTCTCGTGGTAAACTTGTAAGAAGTCGCCTGCAGCCATCGAAAAATTCAAATTGTGCGGTAACTTCGAAGGGTCGACATCCGGTATTTTGATTGGCCGAATCTGGTCACTTGAACACCTGTTGTTGCACCATTGGTGCACGTACGGGTGGATGGTCGTGTGATATTGTCCGGGGCACCTTGAAACAAAACCGCACAAATAAAATCCGTGACGTCACCTACAAGTCATGCGCAGTAGCAAATAGTACGTTTTGTTGACCCGTACATAAAACGAGTGTCTGCAGCTTGATTTTGTTTCTACATAATTGCATTATGACCAAGATGCAGTTCTCCAATCTGCCCGTCAAGTTTTATCATCCGGTGGTAAACTGTGCATGATTGAAAAGTCGCAACATATAGGTCTACAGCACAAGGCCTGTGTGACACAAGAAATGAATACCGCTATAATGTGTCTATTGGCTGTTAAATGAAATGAAATGAAATAAATAAATAAATAAACAAAATGAACAAAACCGGAAAAAACACTCTTAACCAACCAGAAGCCAAAGTAATTGTGCGTTTTACTTAGAAGACCAATAAGCAGTGAGAAAACGCCATTGCCGCTTGCTTGCTTGCGCAAGAACACCACATCCAGATTATTCAATCATTTGCTTTTCTTTCTGATTGGCAAAGAATGCTGCCACTGAACTTATATTCTACACTCATCCAAAAGCCTCTGAAAGCTGTTTACCACAGCACATGGCGATGTGTATTATTCACGATTTTTACCTGTTCAGGATGTAATTTGAAGCAAACAGCATGTATAGACTCCACTCATTTCCTTGACAGTTGTAACCTTCAAATTAATGTATAATAGAGGGATCAGCATTTGTGCTGCAAATACCAAGAATGAACGTGAAAGACTTGGGATTTCCACATCTCCCTCCTTCTCCTTACCTAACTGAGCAACCTCAAACATCAGCCTACCAAGACCAGCACCAGGAACCAGTACTGACACGTCCTGCACAGAACTGAAGACAAAAACAACAACAGTATTACAGAAAAAAAACTCAACAACAAAACCACAACAAAACTTGGTACACTGTATCTATCACCAAGATCACCTGGCATTTTCTCCACACTAATATCACTCAAATCTATGGCTATGAGTAAAACTCATTTTCACACTTGAAGGTAGGTTCACATTAGGCCTTGATTTGAAACACATGCAACAGCCATTTCAGAAATGCTCAGCCTACATGTATTTGCATGAAGTTTGCTGTAAATATTTAAAGATTTTCTTTGGTCCAGTAGGAGCAGAGGAAAAGTGTAAACTTGTCTAGTAATTATTAGAATGTAAGGGCAAACCATTGTGTTGGGGGGAAAAGCTGTTTCAGTTCCTCCAGAATAGGTTGATAACAGGCTGCTCTTTCTTCCCGTCCCTGAGAGCAAAAATACAGAAAGAACAAAACAAGGGAAAATATGTGTGTACACTGTACTGTATTTAAGTAGAAGAAATGAGAAAGAAGAAGAGGAAGAAGAAGAAGAAGAAACTTTATTTAACTACGGAATTTCATCAATTTTTACAGATTACTTTCCATGAAAGCCGTACTACATACTAATAAATTTATATATAACTTCAATAATTACAATTCAATATAAACATGAATAAACTTCTTATACAAGATAAAAGTTATGTACAATTAAAAATTGCATCACAATGGTGATCAAGCAACCTTTTGAATGATGCCATTGAGTGAGCTGATCTGATATGGAAGGGTAAGTTATTCCACAGAGCAGCCCCACTATATACAAAACTGTTTTTGAGGGCATCTGTACGAGGCTTTGGGAGGAGAAGTTTTAATTCACTATTTCTTAGACTGTACAAGTTAAGACTCGAAATGAGACAGAGATGATAATTAATTTTGTTTTATTGCAGCACTAGATATAGGACTTCATGTTAGGCCAATTTTAGAGACTCACAGATGGTAAGGGGAATTTCTTAACCCTTTCACCACCAAGAGTGATCAACTTCAATTTTTCTCCCTCAGTTTCTCACCAGAAATATATCATACAGTAAGGATAACTTGGCTTTTGATACATTGCTCACAATACAGCAGATTAAACTATCTCACTATATCACTCACATATTTTCCTTTTAATTAAAGGTTGGAAGAATTACATATGCATTTTGATCTTGGGAGTGAAATGGTTAAGGGTTTCTTAATTAACCCTCCTATTCACCAAGAACATTCATATTAAGGAGTACATCAAATAGAGAGGTGATCAATATTTGCTTACAGTTACCTCATCACTCCAGTCTCGCACAAACTGTCTTAGTGTTGTTGTGACTTTGTCCATGTCAAAGTGAGTAGCTGCTCCTCTCTGCACTTTGTTTCCACCGTTAGCCTACAAGTGGTGAGGACATTTTGACTTGCACCCGGCCAGCATGAACCACGCTACCGCTACACTAAGACTGCTGACCACTTACAGTACCTAACCACGCTGCTCAGATTATGTGCAAAAATGCAATCCATGTAGTTAAATGTTGTAACAATAAATTACTGATACCATGCATATACTAATTTCTAAAGAACACCCTCAAAACTTGGAATGGACCCAAATTCTTCCACATTCTAAATTTAAAAATGACCATGATCTCTCCTTATTAATATAAACCCAATAAAGATATTTCCAAACAAAGAACTGAGCAAACTCCAAAAGGATACAGGTACTACTGTACACATAAGGATTGTGTTCATCTCTTTGTGAACATTTTGGACAACACTTGACTTTACTGTACCTGAATGTCATTGTCTTGATTTTCAAACATCTGTCCAGTGCTATTCACAATACTGGACAGGAATTCTTGATTGGTGTTGATGCATTCTCTAATATTCTCCAGGTGTGGCAAAAAGTCTGGCAACATAATCTGATGTCGTCTAGGCAACTTGCAGTAACTTTCTTTCACTTTGGCCAACTTCTTTAATGAATAATTCCTGTAAATTACATCTCATTAGGAATCCATCCCCGGGGTGAAATTAGCCTTCAGGAAGACAGTTGTTGGTGACTCAGCGGGAAGTGATCTTCAGAGTCAAGTGAAGAGGAAATCGGAAACCGGAAAAGGATAAACATCGCTCTACAGTACAAATAAGATTTTGTCGAAACCCAGAAAAAGCTAAATTATAAAACGTAAGGAGGACCAGTACGTGCCACTAATAAAGTACACAGAAACGACCGTAGCCTCAAAAAAGGAAACGTTTACTTGTATGATAAGAAAGCTTCCATCACTTTCTGGAAGTGCTGTCTCTCAAGATCGTCCTCGTTTGTTTCGCCGTTGCTGTTGGGGTCAACTTGAGCCGCCATCTTTGATTGAATTGATACGCCGCTGACCTAATGCACTGTTTTGTTCACATATCCCACGGTCCACTCCGGGATGGGAAAGCAAAGATGGCGGACGAGTGTATATGAAAAGCTCGCTTGCTATCAAAGCTCGGTTTAGTAGAACTAGCACCCTTGATTCTAATCCAAATGGCCGCGAACAATATTCAGAGTCATAATTTTCAGAAGGATGACATATTTCGATGTCGAAAGTGTAGACGATATCTATTTGAGGCAGGACATTTGAAAGAGGTACACGAAAGAAAAAAAGTCGGTTTTTGCTACACCGGATGCTCTTCATGGTACATGAGAGATGAAGGATTGTTATCTTGGATCCAGGGTGCAGTCAATCAGGTGCAGTGCGTGTAAAGGGAGGTCGCCAGTGCTTTTTTGATTGATCAACCCCCAGGGACGTTCCATAAGAATTTCAGCTGATTCCTACGGGTCATTTTCGGAAAAAGACTGATTCCTACGGGGCATTTTTAAAATATTGATTATTTCCTACGGGACAAAAAATTGACTGATTCCTACGGGGCACTTTTGAAATATAGATTTATTCCTACGGTTCATTTAAGAAAATTGAATTCCTACCGGTCAAAATTAGTCGAAAAATCTTGTTTATAAGGGGGGGTCGGAAAACAAATGGAACGTCCTCCACATAATTACACCCCCTCCAAACCCTGAGCCTCCCTAACAATCAATCACTGATAATCAAACATTTTCTTCTCTGCTCCACTCTGCCTTGTATTTCTCTGTGTGTGACCACCTGTATGTTTCCTTGTTATGCCTTGTGATTTCTGTCATGTATAATTTGTCGCACTTAGGCACAGTGGACAGAGGGAAAGATATACTGTCCCAAATGCAGTGGACGTATTGGAGCATTTGATTTCATTCATGGCGTAACATGTAGCTGCGAGGAGTTTGTCATCCCTGCAATCTGGATCCAGAAGAGTCGAGTTGACCATGTGAAGAGACTGAATCAGACAAAACCCAATATCAGGATGCCGTCTGACTGTTCTGCACACCGTCGACTAATAGATAGGCATCAAGATGCTGATCTCTCTTTTGATCAGCACACATGTTACTCTCATGATCAAGCAGTGCAAAGTGTTGATATGGTTAGTGTGTTTGACAGTAACTCTGAAGTTCTTCAGGAGGCATGGCATTTGAAAGAAGATGGGCTTTCACGCATTCCTGCATCTGACATTTCTTCACATAGGAGTCAAGTAGGAGCAACAGTGAGTATCCAGCATAAAGAATCAACACAGAATTCAGAAACATTAGATGGGGGTGAACACACATTGACATTGGATTACATGCCACAGAAAGCAGAAATAAACCAAACGGTCCCAGCTGTCACAGTTTGCCAGAAGACATTGCTGAACAAGGAGAGCTCACAGGTAAAGTGAGCTATGTAAAGTCTGTAAGAAGGCATGAGTTTAAGTGTTGTATTGATGTGAAGACAGGAAAATCTGATCTGAGGAGTAGTAAAAAGGTATTTTAATATGATCTTATAACTTTTTGAAAGTGTGGAAAGTGGATATGATATTCACATATACTATATGGAAACTAGCAAAAATGCAAAGCAAAACTAAAAAAACAAGGATATTGTAGGAAGGCAAAGGTCAATGAAGGAAGGGAGGAATAAGGAAAAAAGAGTATGGAAGTGCAGATGAAGAAAGAAAGAGAATAAAGATGGGATGGAAGAAAACAAAAATGTGAGAAACAGGTGAGCTAATGAACAAGAGGGATGTGGATCCTGTAGTAAGATCGGGATGAAAAATGGGAGGAAGCCCAGGTTGAGAATCTTAGCTAAAGATCTTGGTAATCCTACAAGATAATTCATGACCTTGTAGGATCTTGGCAAGATGTTCAACCTAGAATAGTACTTCAGGAGGAAACATGTAACACTTTACATGCTTTTTACACACTTTGTCTATTTAACACGCTTGAACATTTTTCACAATTGGGCTAGTCAGGAGGTAGCTAAATTAGCTAATCTAGGCAGGCTAGTCAAGTAAAGAAGGAATGAACAAAGATCTTTTCCTATGTAACACACAGCATCCACATTCTGTTTGCAAGAGAATTATTGCACTGACATAGCAATTTTCAAATTTGTTTTTGCAGGATGAGACACCTGTTATTCTTAATGATCACACATGCCCTGTGTGCTTGGACTTACTCTATGAGCCATTCTCATGCTCTTGTGGTCACATATTCTGCGACCCGTGCTTGCGGCAGCTCAACATCAAATGCAAGCAGAACTCGCTAATTTGTCCACTATGTCGGCAAACTGTGAAGTACGTCTCCACAGCCTCAGGTGATTGATATAGATTAGTGTGTCTCAATGTTCTGGTAGTACCTTGTCTAATTATTAGTTTTCTTTTCTTTTCTTTTGCCATACAGAAATAAGGAAGGAGATCCGGACACTTTATCCAGACCTGTTGCGGTAAGACTCTGTATGCATATAAATACACTAGATGGTTTGGTTCAGCTACAGTTGCAAACTGTTTGCAAAAATTATATTGCCAATGAGATGAGGAGCACGCCAAAGTTTTTTGTTCAGTATTCATTCCTGTCTTGGTGATCACACTGACATGCTAATTATTATTATTCAAATTGATGATTCAAATTGAAGCCTACTCCAAAGTGTAGGTGATTAGATGTTTTGTAGACTGACTTCTTTGATACATGTTCCTGGGAGCAGGTATTCACAGGTGCATGTTACCAATCGGATCAACTTCTCCTCAATCCAATACCATGTTAAAATCCTATGCATTTGACATCTGTATATGTAACGTTTTACAGACTTCCGTTAGGTTAAAATCCGTTTAGTAGTGTTACAGTAATGGTCCAACTTGTAAAAATACACATGTATGTAATTTATTGTACTTTATTAAATTGGCTCCTACTTGGCTTCGCAAATTAAGAGTGGTGCTACGGTGAAAACAGTGGGATAATAATCTAAGATACAGGCTAGTCACATGCAAAAAATACAAAACAAAACACACACAAAAAAAAAAAAACAAAAAAAAACAACAACAACAACAAAAAAAAACACTAAAGATAGTGTTCTGTTTAAGTGGGTGTCCCGAAGGCAGAGAAACGTTTCAACACATTAATTTTGTGGTAGGAAAGTTACCGGGTTTCTCTTTAGTGAAGCATATCGAAAACATAACCCTAAATATTAACTTTACTAACTGTAGGAAGCGCCATAAAAGCGAGAGACGGGCTCCGTTCAGAAAGTTTCCATTACCTGGCACCAGCAAACCTTTGGGGACCCAACGATCCCGTGATGATTGTCACGTGACTTTGCCATCATATATTCTGCTCGCACTGCTGTTTTGCGTTGTGTTGTGTATGTTCATTGCTATGGACGTGCGTGGTTTTTTGCGTTTGTGATGAGAAGCAAACACCGCGTTAGCATCGCAAGAACTAAAGCCCCATGCAAATGGCCCCAAAAGCACCCAAAATTGTTGGGCAGTGCTGGCGGTTAGTGTTCCGAAATGATTCCAACAAGTCCCATTGGGCAATACGCTGTCTAACGCAATGCAGTTTGGAACAAATACATACCCACAAGACTTTGAAATTTGAATAAACTTAAAACAAATTGTTTCATACAGTGGGGCCCTCGATAAAAATATGTCGGTATAGTCACACGGCTCTGTATTGTCTCTCTGTCTTTGTCGCTGTTGCTGTGAGTCTTTTTGTTTTACTAAAGTCACATGTCTGTCGCAACCCTACTCTTACACTCTATCTTTGGTGTCGCTTTTACTGCTTGGGTTGTTAGTAGAAATAACATCCTGTTCTTCGGGTATATCGAAACCTTTTGGCACGAGACACATGACAGTCTTGTGGCTCCGAGGTTATTTTGAACGTTGCACTTGACGTGTAAAGCAGGCCGATTTACACTGCGATTTTAGCTTACGACTGTCGCATGCGATTTTCTCACGACACCATGCCGGACATGAATTTCATTGTGCAAATCAACCCTACGGCATGTTTTACAACCTTACGGAAATCCTACGACTTTTTTTTTTGTGTGTGTGTGTGTGTGTATGTGCCGAATGCGACAGACGTGACCGACTGATATGTGATTTACACAATGCGATTCGTGTTGTACGAAACTTGCATGCAACAGTCGCAAGAGAAAATTGCACAGTGTAAATCAGCCTTAAGATTACGTAACAGAACAAGCTGTTTGTGTTTAGTTTTCGCGATTAGATGTCAGTGGGGCTAGAAATGAAACAATTACCTTAAAAAATCGGTTAGTTTCTTGGTGAATACATTTGTTATGAGGGAATGTATTAACGTTTTACCACCAAAATCGAAAACAATGTTCACTCCACAGTTAGCTGTTCAATTCTTCTAATACTTCCCATACAGTTTGTTTAGGACAAGTTGAGGGAATTAGGACCCAAATTTGGGGATTAACGGGTTTAAGTGTAAGCGAGCGAGCGGAGAAAAGTTAGCATACATTATGCTGTTAGATAGTTTATTTACATTCACATATTAAATAAATGTGCGAAGTCGTACAAAGTACAACCTGAACAATGCTTACAAACTAAGTCTCTTTTGCAAAGTTTGTACTTTATATATTATAGAGCGCTTTCGGATGACTGTCGAAAACCAAAACCAAAGCAATCACAGAGCCGACCCCAAAATCAAGTAAATTGCGATTGGTTTTACAAACCAATCAGCACTGCGAGAACACACCATCGTTACTTAAGTTCTTGCGTGAGAATATTCCAACCAGGTTTTTGCTTTTGCACTTGATTGGCCAAGAATTTTTCTAAACTTGTTTGGACCAATCGGAAAGCGTGCAAGCCGCAAAACCAAAGCAATCACACGATTATTTTCGACAGTCATGCGAAAAGGCTTTAACACCTAAAAACAAGTAAGCCACTCCTACACCTTCAAAATGTCCACTTTATTCTGTGCACGTTTTGAAATACTTTACGTCATGGAGCCTTATTTAGCTCGTGTGTCTATGCATTAAAATTTGGGATGCCCCTCAAAGTGCCAAGGTGACACGCAAACTGACCGGGAACAATAGAAGAAATGATTGACAATTAATGTAATTATCGATAAGTTCGTAGCCTAAGATGCCTCCATCGTTCTTAACAATAATCATTCCGGCCATATATTACATTACTGCCCAGTTTGTAATTCAGTCTAAAGTCACTATCCTTTGACTGACTGTTGATAAAATTGCTCCTTAATTTCTATTTTATTTTTTATACTTATGAAGTCCAGGTGGATAACTTTCACACTGAGAAACGACTGTTTTTAGACCGATTGATTTTTTTGGAGCTGCGGCAAGTCCTCGAATTATTGGAAATCTTCAACACCTCTTTATCTTTATGAAGCTTAGAGTTGAAGGGCTCCCTAGCTACTTGTCGCTCGTTCTTCACACTTTAGATGTACCCGGAGTTTTTATACATGCTTTTGAACAAAATCACAGAAAAGGAGTTAAAAGGGAGTCTCCGATTGAGTTAGCAATCTTGACCAAAATATTTGACAGCCGCGTAACTACTCATTTGGTACAACAGAAATTGTTCAGATGAAAAAATATGTTGTGAAGAGCAACCACAACCAAGTTAAACACGATGGCTACCATCAAAACAAACAATCGCAAGGCCAAAGGGCGACATTTAGCCGTTTTCTTGCGTGGTTTGGATCAGGATTGATTTTCGTAAAGTTTCTTAGAAATTTACCAAGAAATTTCTAGAATCTTACTTATATTCATATCACGTCTTCAGTAATGAGATCTGCCAGTGCTCTCCTAACTCTGTCTTTAAACGCTCGTTGCTCTGAAGCACCTAAGATTTCTTTTAGAAGTGTGGATTTCTTAATCTGACTTTCCTGGACTTCAATCTGAGATTTTTGTAGGGGTAGTTTCTCGACAACTTCGTCGAGCCTCTTAATAGCCTCAGCTTTGACCTGTGCTTTGTCAGCTGGGTGGTCCCGCGACAGTCGGCTCATGTCTTGCTTTATCTCTGCGATTTTCTCTGAGAAATAAAAGCGATGTGAAAGTGAATATTAAGAGTAGATATGGAGGAAACGAAAAGAAAATTGCACTGCATTGTTATTGGTACTTCACATGAGCCGAACTTAATGCAAATGAGTAAAATCTATTGTTTGAGCTAATTTGTGTTGAGTTCCGCTCACGTGAAGTACAGCGTTTGATCTGGGCCTAACCCAGAGAAAATTTCACTGTATGAACTGCCACTGCCTTCCTAATTGCTGTGTCTCTAAACGCTCCTGGAGCACTTTAAATTTGTTTTAGAAGTGTGGATATCTTAGTCTTGATTTCAGTCTGATTTTCGGGTACAACACCAATACTTCTTTGCTCTGTGTCTCCGCAATTTGCACTCAGAGTTTAACAGAGTGGACATTATTACGGTAAACTGGATTCACATGGAAAACATAAGATATGTCGAATGAACACTTGGATATTTGAGTTTTATCGTACATCCTGAGTGTTGTACGCTGATTGCACATGCACTCATGTATTTGAAAATGAAATTAAGACCTCCCTCATGTAATATTATTTCTTTCTTTCGCAGTTTTATCGTGGACAAGAAAGTTTTGCGATAACGAGAGAATCAGTGAACACATAACCAAAGGTAAACTAACGCATAAGGGCAACAACTATTCTTGGTGTTCGTGTGACGTCGTGTCCGCTTTGTTGGAGGAACTTTAGCTTCTCTGATGAATTACTCCAACATGGCGGGAAAAGTTTTGTATTCTGACTCTCGAAGGATTGCTTTCATTTCTAACCAGGAATAATGTGCTAAACATATCATGATGGCGAAATGCTTATAGGTTAAACCCAGCAAAAAAAAACAAATCTCACTCACTTCTAACAAAAGTCATTTCTTCGTCGTTGATAAACTTTATTTCCTTCTTGAGGATCCCGTCCCTCTTTGCATCCGGGATCTTCAGATCTTCTATGAGATCGAGGGCGAGCTTCGTTGCAATTGCCTTGTGATGTTCAGGTGTCAGACCACCAACTTCAGTCAAGGCGTTGGCAAACGTCTGCAGCTGGCCGACCTCTGTAGCAATTGAGAACAGAAACTTGAGCGGTTTTCGAGAGACTATCAAAACATATTTATTGTTCTGGTTTTGTTGCGCGTTTGATTTTTTGCAACATTTTCAGTCAAGTAGGAGCTAAAGAAATTCTAAAACCAATCGTGCTTGTCACGCAAAAACACTAAAGTGGTGGTACACTTTGTTCGTGCTCCTGATTAGTTTGTTTTAAAATAGCTAAACAGAAACATCATCAGTTCGGCTTTCTGGTTTCAATTTGTGGCAGCGTCGTACGCTCCGGAATGTATGCCAGGAAAACAGTTTCTTCAAACTGACGACCACCGTGCGAATCTTGCGTACTCTTTCATGCCCGACATATACACCGATCTCTTGTATTTCATGTCTGGAACCAAATATCGTACCTTTCTCGACCGGAGCGTCGTTGTTGGCACCAGTCTTTAATGAGCTCACCAACTGTTTGAATAACAAATTTAGAATAACATCAGCATTTATAATAATTTTTTATCTAGTTTATTGTTTTCTTTCTTAGATGGCTATTGAACGTAATATGCATAGCCAGAAATTATGACTTGTCTTGAACGATGAATGTTCATACCGCATTCTTGTCCACCGCGGTTTTTTCCGCCAATTTTCCCAACTCGACATTGGTTGATGTTTCATCTGCAATAATATTAACAAAGGACAAGTGTGAATTGCTAACTAACAAACAATTCTTGTTGTTATCTCTTCCAAATTGGCCGACATTTCCTGTTTCAAATTGTGTGTTAAAAGCTTATCACAGTTACTCGTGTTGACTGTTCAATCGAAAATCCCGGCCTTTCTGGCAAAAATGAGCAGTCCACCAAGATTCAGTACATGCGTGTGTGAAAGTCTCATACAAGAGATCCTCTACAAAAAATAAGTATTTTATAAACAAATTTTGTTGTTTGAAAATAATTTTTATCCCGAGCTATTTGCTAGCCATTTAAATAGCCCCGTAATGTGCCCGCGATATGTCAGGGCAGCGGCTTTCTTTAGTATACCTTGGGTCCACAGTTCATTCAACATTTTTCCCATCTTCCGCTTCTTGCTTGAATCCTTGAGGAAGTTGGAGAGATGGAAAAAAAGAGAAAGTACTTTTTAGTCAACCAGCACACTGAAAAAACAATCCAAAAAATAAATAAGATAAAATAAAATAAAGCCGGAGCAGTCATATGCCATGTGCGCACTTCGTCCAATGTTTTTGGCAATGTGTCTGTCCCTCGTATAGGTTAAACACGGTTCACAGCTTAAAGTCTGTGGGGAGGCGAAATAGTCTCTAACTCCTAGGTTAAACGTCGTTAGCCGAAATCAACGTAAATGAGCAAAGGCCGTTGTTTGAGCTAATTTGCGTTGAGTTCGGCTCATGAAAAGTTCGACGTTTGGCCTGGGCAAAAAAAAAAAAAAAAAAAAAAAAACAGATCACAAATTTTATTTATTTGGGTTTGAAATTTCCGATCATCTGGTGCGAGGGCACGGAAACAAGCAAACAAGATATAATGAAACATAATAGCACAAGTTTTGACTCACAGCTTTTGCGACCTCAGGTTGTTTGACATCGTTTCCCTGATTCGCAGATCCGGAAGCATCTTCCTTTCCGGACCCTGTTTCGGCATCAGCTAAAGCATTAAAAAGATTCTTTAGTGCTGTCGTATTTTTCGTCGTCATTTGATCGGCGGATCCCTCGGCCTTGTTGTCAGTTGACGTATCGTCGTCCTCAATCTTCGGAAGGTTTCGCATGATTTCGGACTTGCGCTCGACTGTATTCTCTCGTGCAGCTTTGGCGATATCGCCAAGTGTATCAGCGATAATCCCACGCCGTTTGTTGTGTGCTTGCTTCCCACTCGATTCGGCCTCACCGTCCGAAGAATCTTCGGCCTTGTCGGTGCCGAGTGCATCGTCGATGTCGCCATCATCGAGGTCCTCGTCGTCTTCGGGAATTTCACTTCGTTTGGAAAGCGTGCCATCTTGTTCATCCTCAGAATCGCCACTTTCACCAGACTCTTCGCTTTGCTCGACTTCGACAGGAGCGGTGTTTGTTTCTGACAGAAAATATATAGACAATGCTTCAATCTTATGTAGAAATGTAGGTGAATAGGGAGAAAGAAAGATACTGATTCCTATTGTCCTGTAAATCATGGTGAGATTCCTACCTTTCTCGTTCGGTATCTCATTTCTTTTCGCCATCTCCGAATCACTTTCTTCCGAAGTCTCCTCGGCTTCACCCGACTCCTCGGAATCTCCCGATTCACCGGACTCGCCCGAATCATCTTCGTCATCTGAGTCGAACGATCCCGGAAGTTCGGCTAGGCGAGCCAGAGTAATGTCTTTAGAAAGCGAATCCTCTGTTACAGCAAAAAACAGCATGACAAAAAAGGAAGAAAAAACAGAGAGAAAAGAGTAGAAAAATATAATTAGTTTAATCTTTCGAGAAGGTCTGACAAGGATTATGTGAGTTGCGTACCTATCTCGGCTGCACGAGGAATTTCACTCCGTTTTACAATTGTACCCTCTTCGGACTCTCCGGATTCACCCGACTCTTCCTCGTCACCAGATTCGCCCGATTCGCCAGATTCGCCAGATTCGCCCGATTCTGAGTCGTCGACAGATTCATCAGATTCTGGGAATGCGAAGAAAAAATATCGAATACCTGAATATGAGCACAAAACGTGATCTGTGAGTGTCTACAGTGGAACCCCGCCTTAAGACGACCCCATTAGTACGGCTACCTCGTTATTACGACCACTTTTTTTGTTCCGATCAAACGCCCAGTCATTTTCTTATCAGAGAACCCCGTTAATTCACCCCTTTAATACGACCAAACAAAATAGAGAGCTCGAGAGCTTTGTTTCGAAACAAGAAACTAGTAGCATTTTTGTTCCTGTTTTAAAAACTCTTAGTTCTGTTGCAATAAATTGCATCTGCGTTCCTGATGCCCACAAACTGTCAATAGGGAAGTGAATTTTCATCATACCTGTCATGACGTCATTTGTCTTGAGGCCAGCTACAAAAATTGACCCTACCCCGTTAATAAGAATTTTTTTTTTGCCCGTTGGTGGTCGTATTAATGGGGTTCCACTGTACTTTGTATATATTTTAAAACTGTAGCTACTTCTTAATCTACATATTTATATGTGTCATTTCGGTTTATTTCTAATAGAATAATGCTACCACATAAAACCGGGGGTAGCGATCATCAACAGGACAACGTTGCATTAAAGTGGTCATATCCAAAGTCCAATGTAATGTGTGTTGCACGCTCTTATTCGTAGCTAAATGTAAGTTCGGCTTTTTTTCAAAATGACTCTAATTCTCAAGTTTTTGCTACTTTTCTCACCTTTCTTTTCTTTTGGTATCTCACTTCGTTTTGACACAGATCCATCCGCGCTCTCACCGGAAACCTCCGAGTCACCGCTCTCTCCAGATTCTCCACTCTCTCCAGATTCTCCACTTTCCCCAGACTCCCCGCTTTCCCCAGACTCCCCGCTTTCCCCAGACTCCCCGCTTTCCCCAGACTCTCCACTCTCTCCAGATTCACCGCTCTCCCCACTTTCCCCAGACTCTCCACTTTCATCATAATCTCCGCTTTCGCCAGATTCGCCAGTTTCGTCCTCATCATCCGAATACAAGACTTCGTCAGAATCTGCAGTTTAAAATTCGGCATTATTTTTCCTTGTTTTGCAATGCTCTTCCGAGTGAATTGCCAGAAATTAATGTTGTCCTGACGAGGGGCTAAAGCTGAGAACATGAGCCAACTCATTATTTACAGCTGCTGCAGCCCATGGGTTAGGTTAGGGTTAAACCTAAGATTAGTTCTTATCCTGGAACTTGGGCTACCACGGGAAAGCACTACACGACAATCGTATTCATCATATTGCATGCAAACTTAGAATGCCAGCTTTCCAAGATATCGTATCTTTTAACAGTTCTTTATGTGAAAATGCCACTTTACCTTCGCCCCTTGGAATGTCGCTTCTCTTTGAGATTTCGCTTTCTCCCGATTCACTGTCATCTCCGGAATCTCCGGAATCACCCGACTCCTCTTCGTCGCCGGATTCTCCGCTTTCTTCGGAATCGTCCGAGTCATTGTCTTCTTCGGGATCATTGGTTCTTGTAATCCGCACAGCAGCAATCACTAAAGAATAGATCCCTCCATTAGTTAGGCATTTGCTCTAGTCAAATTAATTTGCTGAAGAGGGTATCTACGTTAATAACCAGTTTAATTTCAATGTTTATATAAACGTACTGGGAATCTTCCTGCAAACTGATCGTATTATTCCTTAAAATGTTACGCGGTTGTCATAGGAAGAAAAATTATCTATCCCTCTGTCTTTATCTATTTGTCTAATAAATATCAATCTGTAATTTTAGCTTCGTTTCTTACTTTCTTTTTCTCTTGGTATCTCACTTCGTTTTGACAGCGACCCATCCGCACTCTCGCCAGAGACCTCCGAGTCACCACTCTCGCCACTCTCACCAGACTCTCCGCTTTCACCAGATTCCCCGCTTTCCCCGGATTCTCCACTCTCACCAGACTCCCCACTTTCGCCGGATTCTCCACTTTCACCAGACTCTCCGCTTTCGCCACTTTCATCTTCTTCATCTTCGTCAGAACCTGCAGTGAGAAAGTGGTCATTAATGCAATGTTCTCAAGTGGTATGTACCTTAAAAAGTCCCAAGAGTGAGTCCACATTCTATTCATGATAGATGCATGCATGTAACTTTTACATGCCCCAGCAACTTTCTAGCTTTCCAGGTGAGCTTTAAATTTCATTAGATTTTTTTACCTTCTTCTCTTGGAATGTCACTTCTCTTTGAAACTTCGCTTTCGCCTGATTTGCTATCATCTCCGGAATCTCCCGACTCCTCTTCGTCTCCAGATTCGCCGCTTTCTCCAGATTCACCGCTGTCTTCGGAATCTTCCATCTCATTGTCTTCTTCAGGATCTTGAGTTCTTGTAATCCGCACAGCAGAAATAACTGCAGTATAACAGATTCAGCCATTGCTCAATTTTCCAGTCAAATCAAATAGATATTTCACGCGTTTTTAAAGATCCAGGGATGATCTTGCAAACTGGTGACATTTTTTTTATAATTTTTAGTGGGCAATTTTGGATACTGCTACGTCCTTATCAAAGAAGACTCTTCCACCTCCTTGTTCCCTGTTTGCACAAAAATTTAACGTGATGTTATTTGGTCACTGCTCCTTGCGAATGTAGACCCATCGCCTCTTTGATATATTTTGACTGAAGGGCTCCTGATTCTGATAATCTTTTTCTCGTAATACCGCTATATCTTCAACTGACCTGCACTGTCATCTGCTGGAATCACATTTCTCTTCGTGATATCTTCGGCTGGTTCGCCAGACTCTGCAGAATCTCCGGATACTTCTGTTGAACCGTCCGATTCCTCCGTACTCTCTGTTTCCCGAGCGATCTCGCTTCTCTTCGTCACCGAGGAATCACCCGATTCTGCAGCTACTTCTTCGTCATCGCTTTCCCCTGATTCAGGATCTTTGAATTCTTCGGTTGAACCCGATTCGTCCTCGTCCCTGGACTCGCCGCTCTCTTCAGAGTCATCGGAGTTGCTGACGTCAGCCGAATCTTTCAGGTTTACGGATAAAGGTGTACCGGTCTCCACAAAGTCTGAAGTACAAATGTTCAAAATGCATTTTGGTTTAGACAGGTCCAGGTGAGAGGAATTTTGGATCCAGTTGAATTGTTGGGTAACTAAGTATAAACAATAGCCTAATAATTATCCTTTGCGCGCGCATTTGTGTCTTCGCGCATACAGCGATCGGTACGTGTACGAGTATCGATGCAGATCCTACTGTCATTTGTCGCGCCGTATCGTACCTTTGTTTTCAGTTGGAATGTCGCTTCTTTTGGACACTTCCGTTTCCCCTGATTCACCAGAGTCAACTTCGTCCCCGCTTTCTCCTGATTCGGCACTTTCCTCCGAACTTTCCTTTTCTTCGGGCGCTTTTGCTGCGACGGAACTGGTCACTGTTGATATAAGGTTTTCGTTTGTGAACTTGATTCATGATACATTGTTTTTTGTTTTGTTTTTTTGTTTTTTGTTTTTTTGACAATAAATGTGTTATACTTGAATTAATATGTGCACTCCTATTTCGCTAAGTCCCTATGATGTTGCATATTCCAGTATATTGTGGCAACTAAAATTTGATGTTTATATTATGTTAAAATTTTGTTGACATTTCAACCTTTTTCTCTTTTTGTGCCATTTTCCAAGTTTGAAAAAATGACATGATCTATTTTTTCCAGGTTAAGGATTAAAAGATTATTAGTTCTTTCATCACTCATGGTTTTACTTCAAGAAGGTTGAGATAATAATTTTTTGTCAGGGTATTTGAAACTCAGAAACAAACAGGAGGCTACAGGATAGCTTGAAAAAATAAAATAGAAGGGCGATAAATTTTCCCCAACCAAGTTCACAAATTTGTAGATAAATGTAAAAAATGGTTGTAGGCAAGGTTTGCTTAAGGTTTTGAAATGCTCTTTTAGGCTATGGTTTAACATTTTTGTATGTCCATTGAGTTTTGAAGTGTACTCATAAATCATCATTAAGTCCTAATTACAACGTGTGGGTAACTCTTCACCATACCCGATTGTTTTTCGTTCTGCTCTTCCCCATTGGTGAAGTCTCCGGATTGCCGTGATTCGCCTGAGTCCCCTGACTCTGTTGTAGATCCAGATCCATCCATTGCTTCTTCTTCCCACGCGTCTCGTTTAGTTTGAGCGTCTGGTCAAGAGAGGAATAATGTAAAAACGTTGTTTGGTGCAAGTTCTGATCCGTTACTCTTGCGAAGAAACGTCAACCGACACAGTTCTTACAGCATTTAGTATAGTGTACACATAAACCTTTGAGACGTGTTCATAAATTATACGTTATGATGAAAGTGTGGCGTCAGACGACGGAAATGCTTGAATCTATATTTGCATAATTTACACACATCGACATTTTTTCAATGCTCCTTGCTTCTCAACTCTTTCTAAATCTTTACGGCGATTTTATTTTTGAATCCCCACTGTGAAAAGCTAATAGCGTCACCACTCAAATGAAATATCTTAACGTTTTTTTAAGAACTCGTTGTTTTGGGGTATCATTTTGGATAATTCGAGCAAGAAATCCAATAGATGAAAGGATTACTTGATTGTTGGTGATATCTTACCTTCTTCAAACATGTCTGTTGGAATTGCATCTCTTTTCTCTTGAAACCCATCCTCTGATTCACCAGTTTCTACGGATTTCTCGGCGTTGGCTTGATCTTTAAGAGAATGAAAAGATCAAAACATGAGGGTTTTCTCGGATTTGTTTATTGAATGTGCAAGTCTAGTTGAGGTGGGTTATTAAAGATGCTTGCATACCGCTAGGAATTATGCAAAAGGTATAACAAAGGAGCACACAGATACTAGCACGTGACTAATACTCAGTCGGAATTATAATTATTTACCATTTTTCTCAGATTCCTTTTCATCCTCAGACTCGTTATCGGTAGTAGAACTGTCGTCACTTGAATTGTCGGAATCTCGAACATTTTCGACTTCTTCCGTGTCTTCCTCGTTAGAGTCGGAATCTCCTGAAGTCTCTTTCGGCGTTACGTCCGCTACTGTAAGTTCTTCTGTTTTATCTTCCCCTGGTATAAAGCTTCTTCGCTTTTTTGTAAGTTCATTACTTTCCGTGTCAATTGTATTTGTATTACTATCTTCGTCTTTGTTCGTATATAACAAATCGCTTGATTCTTTGGAAGAGTCTCTAGCTTCGTCTTCGTCTGAAAATTAGAAAAGAAGTGGTCAGTTTTATTAGCTTACATGCATGTCTAATGCAATTCTAATGTAATGGCCAACATAGTACATGACGCTATTAAAAACCCAGAGTGCTAATGTTCAGGTTTAAAGGAGAATTGTATGCATAAAATGACCAATTTTTTAATGAGTCTTTGGAGCATGAATGATCGATTTCTCAAGTTATTTTTGCATGTTGTGCTTTCCGATTTTTTTTAATCGTTTGCAAGCCCCGTTCTTAACTCTTTCTTGTTATTTTCTACTTTCCGTTCCTTGTATCTGACGTCACAAGTTCCAAAAATATCCTCTGACACGCAAATTCTGCGCCGCGGTGGTGGCGCCTCAATATGAACAGAAAACGATTTCTAAAAAAAGTCGAAAACCGCAACATGCAAAATAACTTGGGAAATTGATCATTCATACTTGCGAGATTCACTCAAAAAAATGGCTATGTTTGCATATGGTTCTCCTTTAACCAAATTCTTTCTTTAATCTCGTAGCGAACAAAATGAAAGTTTTGGCCTGCGTTTTGCTATAGAGGCGAAAAAGGAACCTCTTTAGCTTAAAAGTACTGTATAGGGTAACCTATTTTTTTTTAGTGAAATCGTCTCTTTTCGAGTATCGGAAACTTACCGGGTATATTTGAGCGACGAGTTTTATCTCCGTCCAAAATGGCGTCGACTATAGCAGAGATTATTGTCCTAACTGGAAGCAAAAAAAAGAGACCCGGCCGTCAGAATGTGCACTGTGGCACTTGTTCGAGCCTAGGAACAAGGAAGTTGCTGTCCTACTCCTTACCACGCTCTCTCGGCTAACATCTAGGGTATCCAATCATCGGTCAACATCAAAATGAACTAGCTGTCGTCAAAGTGAACGAGCAAAAAAAATCGGGCCGAGAACCCAAGGGTAAAAATTAGTGTACAAGGGAAGAACCTACTTATATATACTAAATATTTGCTCGAAATGGATGCACTTGCTTTTAGTGTGACGCGTGATATTTGTAGTAGTGAAAACATCGGCCTACTACCGGATTCACTTGCCTCGGGGGCTCCGCCTTGTAAGCAATTTTAATATTTACATGCTAATTCTTTTCTCTGGCCTCCCTTCTTGGTAACCGTTTCTCTCGCCCTTTTATGAATCGAAACTCAGTACCTGGCTAAGTATCGGCATGTTTCATGCGTTTTTTTATTTGACTCTGTTGGGTCTTGATTTCTCTCTTTCTTAGCCCAGGGAATCTTCACATCTTACCTTCTCTGTCGGCTTCAAGTTCATTGGAGCGTTTCTCTCTTCTTCCTGTTAACGTAAAGTTGCTTGCATATTATTCCTTCTAACGCGAAATGTTCTCTTGAGTGTATTAGTATATGTAATAGGACTACAAGCTGTCCAGTTTGGAAATAATTGGACGAGAAGAAATCCGAGGACTGCGGCTGAGTCCAATTTGGCAGTGAGAGGAATTTTTGAATTCAATTATTTCCAAATTGGATAGCATACAGTTCTGTTATGTGTAAATTATATTGTACACTAGGTAAATATATAATTGCTGTTTTTTTTTTTGTTTTTTTTTTTTTTGTAAAAACATTGTAATTTTCAAACTAAAAAGAAGTAATAAAAGAAGAAGTAATACAGTGGTTGTTGAGAGGCGCGCATGTTGTAATCAATTCTGCCAGGCACTCTAGCAGCCTATTTAGAGATTAGGTCGAGCGTCCCTGGGACGAGTCTTGTTGACATTCCGAAGGAGCACATGCTTCGGTAGTTGAATGTACTGCATGTTATTTGGTGCTTCGGAGCCCTTCCAATAAAGCTGATCTCGAAATACCTTTGTGGTGGCCAACAACCACTATACATATGTATGGGATTTCGAGTGTACAACATGATTATTCTGCATGTGTGATATCTAAAACATGAATCCAAACATTTCTTTGCTGGTGCAGAATATCTTATCGTGGATTTTTTTTTTTTTTTTTTTTTTTTTTTTTCCAGAAACGAGTTCTTACAGAGCCCGAGATACCTTTCCTATACTGGTGAGTACTATGTAGTTAGTTGTGAGTTTCTTTGTACGTGCGTATGTCTATCCCGATCTCTTCTGACATTGAGCTCGTAAATATTCATTAAAGTACATTTCCTTTAAAGGGGCAGTGTCATAAGATGCGCATGCGCGCGCGTTTGGTCGAATCTTGAAAACATTGGGGGAATGTTTTCAAGATTCGACCAAACGCACGCGCTTGCGCATCTCATGACACGGCCTCTTTAACAACTTCAAAAAGCGGAGTAAACTGAGCTGCGGAAACGAGTAAAACGTGGACAATCAATTCTCACACCATCAGTCCAGCTTGGGATGATTTGTTTTACGAGTTCAGGAGTGAAGTGTGTTATTGCTTTCACTTCCAAGAAGAAAACATTAGTTATGTTGAAAGAATTGATGGTTTGATCAGTTTTCGTCTGTGCAAGTTATCAAATGCCTAGTTCTCTTTAGTTGCCATATGATATATTTTGGTGAGAAGAGTGAAAAGAGAAGTTGATCACTCTTGGGAGTGAAACAGATTAAAGATCAATCTGCATGGAACCAAAGAAAACCGCCTTGAATGGTTTACATAAAAAAAAATGCCGCCAGATTTTTTCTTCTTTTAAATTTCAAGCGAAGAAAAGTCCACGTCTGTTTATTTGGAGTCGACCCTTAACGCGCCACCTGGTAGTTACATTCCGCTCTGGTGCAGTGACCCTAATCGTATCACCAGAAGTGTACTAAAGTACTAGTAAAAAAGCCCATCAAAACAAGCCTGACAATAGTAATAATAAAAACGTTCCTATGATATTGTAGACGTCGTTTTTACGGTTAATTAAAAATGAGAAATTTGGTAGACGCTCGAGTTTAAAAGTTATTAAACTTAAAGCTGACTAAGTATTCTAGTGTTGAAATATTTGGGTCACAGTTAGTACCAGAAAAGGTCAACCTAAAGCTGATGTGGTGAGTTCACAACCTGTGGCGGATGCGTCGAAACAAATAAACAAGTATAAGTCGAATATTATTTCTCTCCGGTTTTGAGTTTGAGACTCGACCAAGACAGGTGCGATGTGCCTAATTTTCTACGAACCCCTTCTCCTGTTTGTGGAAGACTTGTGGAAGTATCGTGTACTAACTTGCGACATTGCGGCAATTTTCACAGAACTTCCGAGCGATGTTTTTGCCTGACAAATGGTTTAAGAATGAATAAACACGATTCATAAACAAAGATCGCGCGTTAGTTAATGTTAAAATATACTATAAAATCTTGTATTTTAATTTCCTTTCAAGCAACGATTGGTATAACTTCGACTAAAACTTCGACTGAAGTCGTGTTTTCTTTTGTCATGTTCCGACCAATATCCATTATACTTCTCGGAACTTCGATTGCTTTATCTTTAGAGAGTACTGACTCAGTTATATATTTATGACAAGAGAATAAGATGTGCGCGCGAACTAGAAAGAATTGTCTTCAGTGGTTGTGCTGGTACTTAACACTATCATGTCTCTTTACTTGGTTGGCTGGTATAAGGCAATGAAAAAACAGATCTATGTTAGTGTGAACGCTTGAGCGGTACATTGGTTAGCTTTGTTTAACATTGGGGTAAATTAAGGTCCCATGCATAAAATTCCTTGACACTTGGAATACACAGCTTTCTACATTTCTTTCAAAAAATGAAAATACCCTGAGGATATGGACTTTCCAGCCGTAACGCCATTTCAACTGGATAGGGTATCCATTTTGTGTTCGAGTATTCTTATATGTTAAACATGAACATGAAGATAATCACCAAAATGCATATTCAAATCCATCAAGAGAATTTCTTCATTAAACAGAAAATTCGGACTCAAGCTTTTCAATGTGTGGGATATATTTTACACAGGGTTGCATACTGGATGAGTGTACGTTCATTTGAGCTCTCGATTCGTTAGTCAAATGTGTACTAGCCAAAATACGTCTGAGCACGAGTTGCACAAAATATAAATCATTGCAAATTATTATTTGCACGTTTTATTTATTGGAATATAGTCGTGATTCCCTGAGCGGCATAAGCGACTTTTTAGATTGATTGCAAAGTGGCCTCCAAGAAGGCAACTTTGCTTAGAATGTACAGAGTTTGACTGAAGAAATGGTTTCGTTTTCCTGTACGCTGCTTCACAATTTTAGTAATTAGTATTAAGGCATGTGCGAACTAAAAACAGACATGAATCGCGGAACTAGAGGCTCACTTTACTACCATAGTGGACCGGTATCAGGTTGTTCTATTGTCTCTATTATCTGCCTGAAACCAGACAAATGCGTGTTTCATCACGAATCTGAATCGCCCCAATTGTACTCAGCCGTTTAAAGCATCGACAAAGCGAACGAACAGAACAAAATCGTATGAATGAATACAATTTCTGTCTCTTTAAGTTCGCTAGTATTATCTCTACAAGGCTGAATATTTAATTTCTAGATTATATATGTCAATTAGGCAAATAATTCCTTATAAGATCAGCAGATCATTTTGGCGCAAGAGTGGATTTCTGTCGAAATTATGGCCGCAGAGGAACAGTTCCCTAAAGTATTAATCAACTGTGATTGTGGGTGTGGTGAACACTTTTCATAGACAGGTCTAAGTGCAATACTGTTATGGTTGTGATAAAAATAAAAGCTTACTTACTCGTTATGGGCGATGCGTGGGCCAAACAAACCAACAGCAGTAGAAAGAAAACTCTCATCGCTCACATGAGATTTTAGAGCCTGAAGCTCAGGGAAATCAACGCCAACGAGAACTTATGGATTATTTTAGATTCATTCAACGGGATAACCAGCGTTGGGCTACCTCAGAATATTAAATTGAGGCAAATTTTGGTTTTCTTTACCACCCGTCGTCCTAAGCGGCAGAACCTGATGTTTTGAAGATTACTTCATTGAAACTCGAGGAGAGAAGGTCGCTCCTCTTTCAGCCAATCAGAGCGCACTTCGTGAGCTGTGACCAAATATGGAGAACAGTTTTGCAGTGAATGAGTGTAACGTCGGGAAGGAAGGGATCCTCTACAGTTTCCCAGATTCAAATAATTGCATTGGCTAAATTCTTAGCTGACTTGTGCAAACCAGATGGTTCTGTTTTTTGGAACCGAAGTTTTTATCTTTCGCTTCAGGTTTATTTGACAGAAACCGAGGTGATTTGAACACACTGGTACCTGCGTAACTTCACGGGTGCCGTGTTTTTCTTATCTCATTACAATCAAACCTGGTCGTGTTTAGACAGCGTGGAATGATGTCATGCTTTGATTTTGTTTCAGTGTTTCACTGACCGCGATCATTCTGGCAAAAAATTGAACTGTTTTGCCAATCGTTGTTGCGTTTAGTTTATTATATGAATTCAGCGACGTGTAATTTAAACTGTTCCAGGTTTGTTTGCAAATGGGTAATGTTTCCACTTATTTGTTTCGTTTTGTAACCTGTCCAATATACATATACCTCCAGAAAGGAGCCCAACAGAGAAAGAAAACCATCACAGCGATATTTTACTGTCTTTTGAATTCTAAACTCGCTTTAGAGAAATTCGTGTTTGAGGGGCATCAAATTGTCTGAATCTTTAAACGGCCATAATTGTGAATTTAGGGTCTAGGTCCGGTAATAACTTTGTGAGAAATCACAGATAGACCATTTTTGATCCGTCAATAAAATAAAAAAGGCTTCCTAGTTATACATAAACTGTATATTTTTTCCAGTATTGTAAAATACTATCTTATCTATCTAATTTTCTCTGACGAGGCTTTTAAAATTGTATTTGTAGATACCTTTTGTTTAATTTGGAAGCTATTAATCACTGTACAACTGTAATTCAGCTTCAGTAAGGTATTTTATTTTCAATCGTCCACTACGGTTCTTTCCTGACGCAAAATCAGTTCAACTACAACTCTTCTGTTTAATTGTACTAAATTAGATTGATTTGATTTGATTTGATTTGATTTAATATAGATTTAGCTCCGTCAAAGAAATTACTAATTGTCACTTACGTTTTTAAACAATTCTTAATTGTCCGACAATGCAAATCATCCAAGCGTATTCCGTGCAATGAAGCTATTAAAATTGTGTCATCACTCAAATTAAACAATTATCTAATACATGACAGCCAAACAGTAAGGCCATTCAGCTGGAAAATTGAAGTCAGATTAAGTACACAGTGCAAATTTTTTACTGAACGCATATGTTTTGAGAAGAAAAGTTTGGTCAAATTTTTCTATATTTTAAAGAAACAATAGCAGCATACAAAAACTATATTAGGAGGCCATAAATTAACATTACAAATAATAAATTATTGTACCACGTGAAAATAAACATGTGCATAATTTCTTTTTAAATATAATCTTCGATTTTTCATTTAGAGACCCATTATTTAAATACAGTATTTCGTCGAGTAAGTAACCTGGGCGCCTATTTCAAGTTTCGTGACCAAAGGGGGCGCTTAATCAAGGGAAGGCGCTTAATATAAAAATGTGACTTGAAATATTTTGAAACATTTAATTTGTGCGATATAACTATTCAAAATGGAAAAAAGCGAAGTTATAAAGACATTTGCAGTAACGTTTTCCACGGGCTGGATTAACTAATTCATGTAACGTTAACAGTATATAACGCGTTTCCTTTATCAGCCATAACTTATAAGTATGCCATTTGTTAATCTCGTACTGTGCTTAATCGAGGGAGGGCGCTTAATCGAGGAAATACAGTAATCACATAATCATAACAAATCAGTGGAGTCGCAAGAAAATTAATTCTGTGGATACAATCGTCTGCAGCTCAGCCGTACGTCAAATTTTTTTTTTGGATTTCTAAATATAAAGGAAGAGGTTCCACAGAATGCCAAATTCTCAAGCACTCCATAATTTGATTGAGTAAGCTTGACTTAATAAATGAACGAAGCGATAGGATTACTATAGTGTAACTACAGAGCTATGCCATGTCCCTGACCGTGCCCCTGACGTCCCTGCCCAACTCCTCCATGTATAAATAATACCTTCCCTTCCCCCTCCTTCAACAATAGACACATCAAACATCCACACTTCTCTCAGTTGATAGCCAGTTATTCAAGGATAAAACAACTTCAAATTTTAAGTCCTTGAAGTCAAGTTCTCCTGATCATTGATTGACATTGTCACGTGTGAATTCAAAGTTGGGTCACCCGTCTACTGTTCGATCAGATCCTAAGTTCGCTATACCATGCATGTTTCATTTGTAAGAAGGCCGCAATAGATTGTTAGCGTTGCTAAGTGTTAAGGTGGTTATCATACATACATTTCATTGAAGTTTGTGTTAATTCATTCAAACCTGCTAAAGTTAAGCTCAGACCAGTTTTTAATTACGAAAGCAATCAATAATTACGAAAGCAGCAATAAACCAGACCATGGACATGCAAGTAAACATTTACAAGTTGGACAAATTAAGATAATTTTCAATATAGTACCACAGCCATATACTGTTGCATTTGGGACCTGCATCCTTCCATGATTCTTTACGCATTGAAGTTTATTTAGGCCCGGGTCAAACGTCGAGCTTCACATGAGTCGAACTCATTGCAAGTGAACAAAAGCCATTGTTTGAGCTAATTTGCATTGAGTTCGACTTACGTGAAGATAGAAGTTTGAACCGGGCTTCAGTAGTGTTTAAAAAAGTGATCCAACTTGTAAAATAAACGTATAAATGCTTCTTGAATTGGCCCGTGGCCTAGTAGCTTGACAGCCACACCCGAACTACAAGAATCAACGATTCCGTGAACAGTACAAAGTGCTGCAGTACTGTTCGATAAAATGTACATGCACTACGGCAGTTACACGGTTTGTTGTATCATATGTATTCTTCTTGAGAAGCCCGCAAAGGTAAACAGAGTACACCTGGCGCTGTCAATCAGAGTAGTTTAAAAAGCTATAAGAAAAGGCGGGAATAATGACGTCATCGTACATCCGCCATTTTTGGCGACTGGTAGGGAGATAACGATCCCGGATGTAGCGTCCTTTCATGTTTAGTTTAATCCAAACTACTGATCCCAGCATTTTCATAAGGTTGTGGTGTTATTTCTTGACTTCATTACATTTGACACAGTGATAAGAAAGCAAACACAGTCGAACCAAAATCTTACAAGAATCTCGTTTCCAGTTAATTGTGTTGTGCTGGTTGTTCCTTTATCCAAAGCCACGAACCATTATATTTAATAAAATATTTATGACGTGACCTATAAACAGACAATTTCTTGCCGACTTATCACCGGCCATTTTGGCAAAAACATATCGAGAACATAAAGCATTTTAGGGTTTCCCGCGGTGTATTTTAGGTAAGTAAACATCGCTAACCCTCACTATGGACTACTGTCTACCACAAAGAGGTCGTATCGAGTTAACATCTAAGTAATCACATCAAAGATAGAGCATTAAACAGAAATACGTCGTTCACACCGATAATCTTACTTTAATGTTCTCACCTATGTAATGTCTTTTCTTATTAGATTTACGAGTTGCGATTTATCCTACTTCTAATACGAATTAACGTTTGTCTCTCCAAATTATTTTTTTTAGCAACGTACCAGTTGCCATGAAGAAAACACCGGTTCTCTTGCTGACAATTCTCGTCCTCGTGCACAGTGCTAAAACAGGTGGGATACGTATTTTTCGAACTCAGTAGCACTAACAACAGTCTCTGTTTTCTGTTCTAACTTCTATCTTTTGCATGAGTAATTATCCTTAGCTGTAAATGTTCTTTTTCACGAGTACTCTTATTCTGAGGCTGCAATTTAAAGTACGGGATGTGTCTTCTTGAAGATATTATGCCTTCAAACAAAATGACCAGCTTTACAAATTATGAAATTTTAGTCGCATCGGAAGGTATTATACCTCCAAATCTGATGATTGTGAAGTCCATGCAGATTCATCAATTTCAGTCTTCATTCTGAATACGTTTGTGCAAAGTAAGAGTTTACTTATGGTTTGTGTTTCGATGTGTTGTCATTTCAGTTGCGTCAGTTTTGAAGTTTTCACGTGAGAAACGCCAGAAAACTAAATTCAAAATAAGCCAATGAACTTCTAGTTTTACATCGCTAATCCCAAATTTTTTGAGGTTCTAGCTAATTTTGTAATAATCCTTGTTTGCTGTTTACTAGTTGTTCGTGGATGTTGAATCAATACTATATATATACTGCAATTTGTTTCCTGAGAATAAATTAGCATTTGTATTTGAGTTTTCACTCTATTTGGACCCCGTTGAACTGTGGGAACCAAATTTTAGAAAAGGTCTATGACTCTTTGCGGGCGCACCAGTGCCTTAAGCGTCGCCTCAGTAGGAGTTTCTGGTACAGTGTCTCTTGTCACCACAATTTTTTGAAAATTATTTATACAAGAAAATAATTTTTGTTCAGATCTATTTCTAAGTTCGATCACACTATGAAAAAAACAAGGATATGAATTGTTGCTTAATCTAAAATGGCCTACACGTTTGGCATAATTATGCATGCAGCTTCTGACGGTAATCAACTTTTTCACCAGGGATAGATGTCAGGATAATTTGGCATCCGATAACTTGTTCCGAAGAAAACTATTTGAATTATTTTTTCTCAGTTCCACACACACCAGGGAGGGAAACCTGATAACCAAGATATATTTTTAGATTTTTTTGTTAGATGACAACAACAAAATAAGATATTTGTTCTCAATAATTATTATTATTATTATTTTTATTTATTTATTTATTTTTGCAGCCTGTCAGCCAATCTAATGTTGTTACCATTCAGGAATATCGAAAGCTGGCTTTAGTCAATAAGACTATAATGCTCTGTTAAAGGGCTAACGCTCGAAACATCAGCTACTGTTACTCTTATGGCGTTCCAGTACCTTAATCAACTTTCAGTTGATACACCAGCGTTTTTATCACCACGCCGACGCAGTTAATCTAGTTCTCTTAAGAGCTAGTGTCACACTGTGAGGCTAGAAACTGAACAATGGATGGAAATTGCAGTTCAGAGCCCTGAGAAGTTTAAACTGAGAAAGTACCATGAATAAAGTTTATCTTTGCGTTTCAGATGACGGCAGTGGCTCTACAGCATTGAGCGACAGAAACTCTCTCAACGAACCTTTAGTCATGAAGCCACAAACAGGCGATAGATGCTCACCAAATCCTTGTAAAAACGACGGCAAATGCATACAGAATCCCGAAGTTATAGATGGGTACCGCTGTCAATGCACGGAGGACTTTGGCGGGATTCAATGTGACGGTGAGTCACCCCGGTATTTTATGACAGTCTTTTGTATTTAGATATACTTGGCCTATAAGGGGCCCTCTCAACCACAGTCCTTTGCGCGCCGAAATCCTTGGTTCTGCCTTTTCTGGGGCCCCAAAAGTCGAAAGATGAATAGCAATCCACTTCCATCCGACTCCTTTGAGGAGAAGATACTAACCTTGTTTTCTTTCTTTTTCTTTCTGTTGTTTTTGTTATTGTTATTGTTTTTTGTTTTTTGTTTTTTGTTTTTGTTTTTTTTTTTTATTAATTATGTTTTTTCGTGTTGTGAACCAAATTCAGCCTTGGATTTTCCAAATGTAAACAAAAACATTGAAAAGGATGAGAGGGGCCCATTTAAAGAATTTTTAGCACACTCAGGCGCGAGGCAACATAGAACAAGAGAAAGCAAGACAACATGTATGCACGGTGTTTAGTTTGTCGTTAAGTCTCGTTTACTATGCGGATCCTTGAATTTACTTCTATCTGTCTCTCGTCCCAGGTATGACTTATCATATTGTGTTCTTCTCTTGTCATCTTTGACAGAACTGAAATGTAGGATTGGACTAGCCCGCTATGCATCTAACGTTTGTTTGATGAAAAGGGAAATTACAAGGAAAGTGAGGAAGTCATTAGTTCATTTGACGTCTGAGGACAATGAGTTTTCCAGGTAAAAATCACTGAATTTCTACATAATAATATGAGAACATTAATCTCGTTTGTCCCACGAATTACGTATAATTCCCGTGCATTTATATATGTGTTTTTGTTGTGTTGTATCGATTCCCGTGAACATGAGTGTAAGGGTTAAATATTTGTGATCTGAGTAACTATAATGATGTATTGTATGTTTTAATTTAGTCAATATTTCATTGCTTTAATGAGTGCAAACTAATCCCACTAACGCTAATCGTAATATTTTTTGCTTCCTTTAACAAGTAGAGCTAAAGACTCCACACCAGAGTAAGTAGTAGTTGTTCTAATATGTCCGACCGAATGATCAATCATGCAAATGATACGGATACAGAAATTTTATCTTCGCATGACAGCAATGTTGTATCAACATTAAGTCCTCGTGTACATTTGTAGGCCCCGTTTACACTTGAAAATTACTTCGAATACAAAGTTTCTGAATTTAAAGTTCTCACTTCGAGAGGTCTGGATCCGAGCGGCTGGTAGGTCTGGGGGCAAGGCCGGGCTCGGATCCAGACCTCGGATTTACACTCGTGCACACGATCTTTGGCCAGAAAAGGAGGACTGGAACAGTCTAACAAATGCCTTGAATCCGGATAAATTCTCTCTATCAATTCGAAACGGTAAAAAACAAATTGATACTACTGTATAAGGTGTCCTATGTAAGTGAAAAACTTAGAGGATCAGCCTCAATAATGCTCAGTAGACAGAAGGATCTATACAGTTTCAATTTGTGCTCTCGCCGCGTCATAAGTCGAGCTTAACCACGTTAACTTTTAACTTTAACTCATCTTTTTTCTCTTCGCCTCTAATTTCTGTTACATTTTTGTCTCTCTTCTCCTCTCTCTGTCATTATTTGTTTTTTTCTCTGCTGTTTCTGTCCCTAACTGCCTTTCTTACATTTCGCTGAGCAGTAGTTCCGAGATGATCATCCCGATGCTTTACAAGAAAGCAGCATCAAGTTTTGTACAGAGCGCGTCCACCGATCCGTTCACAATTGAATGGTACATGAAGATGA
This sequence comes from Plumapathes pennacea, assembly GCA_964036295.1. Taxonomy (NCBI): domain Eukaryota; kingdom Metazoa; phylum Cnidaria; class Anthozoa; order Antipatharia; family Myriopathidae; genus Plumapathes; species Plumapathes pennacea. The sequence goes on along the minus strand of OZ038463.1, from coordinate 5,372,215 downwards.
CAGACAACGCGGACGTCAACAAAGATCTGGAGTCTCATTTCACTTTGAAAGATCCGCGCTTTCACGGCGAACCAACACTCATAGACTACGCCGTCATCTTTGAGACGTTTTACAAGAAACACAAGGTGCGAGAACTGAAATTGAGAAGCAGTTTTAAAAATAATCATAATTATACAAAATACTATGCAGTGTGATGCCTTCAGTGTTATCAGCTCCACCTCTTGTTTCCAGCTGTTTCGTGTTTCAATATCTAAAAACGTTTGCTACCTTGGTTTTACGTTTAAATGACGTGAGATGGTCTGTTAGAAATGATAAAAACTCTTATTTTAATTCTGATTCACGTCTGTTGGTCAATAACTGCAGAGACAAACCATTAAATAGTGTTAACGTCTGAGCCTCTAATGATTAGAATTTTACTGCAGAGACGAAGCGCCATGACCAACTTAAAGATGATCCCTTCTGTGGAGGAAAACTTTTTTAAAGACCGATGTTTTGCTGACCAGCGGGTAGCAGGAGTAAATCCTTTTCAGCTTTGGAAAGTGACAAAGGAGAAAGGTAAGGACTTGTGAGTTAAATATATATTGCAAGCTGGTTGATTGTTTCCTAATTACTATTTAAACCCGCAACACAGAGAATATCCGATGTATCTTTTTCTCGATAAGGACTGTGCTCGGCATAAACACCATATTGTCAAGCTGACTGTGTGTGTTTAACTTGATTGTGTTACTCAATTTAGAGGACACTGGAGTCAGTTGGAAGTCCTTTATGGAGGAGAAGCTAAACAAGGAATATGACTGGCACGGAGCTTTCAGCGAAGCTCTGGGAGTAAGTGACAAAGACGCCTTAGAAAAGGTAACTAGTGGATTAGATTACCCACACTCCTCTCTCTCCCTCTCTCTCTCTTTCTCTCTCTCCCTCTCTGTTTCTTACAAACTCTGCGATTGGCTCTAAAATTAAAAAGCAAAAAGCAAAAGTGATTTTACAACTTCTATTTTATGTTTACACTGCCCTTTTGATTCATTTTTTTAGGCCTTGGATGATGGTCAGGTGTATGTCACGTACTTTCCCGAGTTGGATGGTGTCGACGTCCCGGATGCTGCCATCAAAGATCTAAAATTCAATCGCACGGTTATACCACTGACTGCCCCGATAGCTTTCTTTGTCGTCAAGGAAACCGATCGTAAAATCAAACGCCTTGTCCCTGTCGCTATACAAACAGACTCGAATGCGAATGCAAGCGTTTACAAACCTGGCGATGGTAAAGAGTGGTTCTTAGCCAAGTCGTTTGTACAACGCGCTGACTTCAACGTGTTGCATCTCGTACATAAGAGACTCAAGACACATCTCTATTTAGATGCCTTTTGCACTTTGGTGGAAAAAGAAATGTCCGAATACCACCCTATATATCAGCTCATGCGACAGCACTGCCGAGCTATGCTGGAGACCAATAAACTGTTCGAGATCAAGTTGTATGGTAAGAACATTTATAGTAATTCAATCGTTTTATCCCGGATTCTAACGTACCAATTTAAGCAAGTGTCAGTTTAAAACAAAAGAATATCATCTGATGGAGAAGAGTTTGTGACCAAAGCACGAACAACACTCGGTCGTCGTATCGTTTAGTTGGCATTTCTGTAACTGCCACTGCTACTTCTGCTGCTGTTTCAGTTTTTGTTATTAAAGGGGCCCTCTCAGCCTTTTCAATGTTTCTGTTTACACTATCTGGAAAATCCAAGGCTGAGTTTGGTTCCCAGCTCGAGAGAACGTAAAATAGGTTAGTAGCACTTTTAGGTTAAAAGAAACTAATCTTCTCCTCAAACGAGTCGGATGGAAGTGGATTGCTATTCATCTTTCGATATTCGGGGGCCCCAAAAATGGCGGAACCAAGGATTTCGGCGCGCAAAGGACTGTGGTTGACAGGGCCCCTTTAATAGCTGTTATACCTGTAACGTTTATCATTTATGTTCGGTTAGGTCACAAAGGACCCATCTATAACGTGTTGAGCATTGACTATCAAAGCGGTCTGAAACTTCTCAACCAAGAATATAAAAGCATGACGTTTGAAGACCTTGATCTGGACGCCGAATTGAAGGTAAAATGCACGACATATGTCTGCCTGACTATTGGAGGTTTCACAATTCACAGTCTGTGGTCATGTAATGCATCGACGATGCATGTAAATGAATTTAAATTGTGAAAACATACATACATGTGTGCGGCTTTGTTACTAAAACGGGAAATGGGTAACTAAATCAAAGAAGCCGACAGAGCTAACTTTCGTAGGGTTAGGTTTAGATTTATTTTTAGGGTTAGGTTATGGTTGGGATTAGTTGTTTTGATGTCTAACCATAAACCTAACTCTAAAACTAAACCTAAACCTAACCCCACGAAAGTTAGCTCTGTCGTCTTCTTTGATCTCATTCCCATTCTCCATTCCCCGTTTCAGTAACATCCGATTTCGGCTATCTTTACATTCTACTCCAGATTTGCATAAACGCGAATTATCTGAAAACAGATATTGTGGCGCCAACACTTTGCCCACGCTAAAGTCCTACAAACATAATTGCAACCTGGGGCTAATTCAATAAACATTTACACGTGTATTTTACAAGTTGGACTATTACTCAAACGCCACTAAACGGACTCCAATCGGACAAAAGTTTGCAAAACATTACAGATACAGGTCTCAATTGTATAACTGAAACTGAAGTGGTCATGGTATTGGATTAAAGTGTGTTTTAACGTGTGGGGAAATTGGCCCAACTTGTAAAATACGCTTGTAAATGGTTTTTGAATTGGCCCCTAGTAGTGTAGTATACATATCATGCATGAAAGCTATCAATGTTTATTGTGGCTGCATCTGTTAATATTTATTTCGTAGTTCCTCCATCCCATTTTTTTTCTTTTATTTATTTATTTATTTATTTTTTTTTTTCGTTTACTAATTTTGCTGCTTCTCGTGGGTTTTCATTCATTTATTCTAGAAACGGGGAGTAGGAGACCAATCTAAAATGCCGTACTACCCTTACCGAGATGATGGAAGAAAGCTTTACGACACCATTAGGAACTTCGCTGAGGACTATGTTGCTTTGTGCGTATAATCTTTTCAGCGCTTCGTTTGTAAACGCATAGTTTTTTATGCATTTTCGCTTTCCGTCCACACTTGTCTAAGGCGATGACTTGAAAATTGGAGGTTTTTAAAACCGGTTCCCAATGTGGGGACTTTTAAAAACGGACGCGTTGGCATATGAAAACGAATTAGTGTGGAAGGGCGACTCGAAAATGGAAGTTAGGGCCGGTCGCACTAGGAAGTTTAGTCGATAACAGCTCAGCATTGGGGGCAATACGACGGCTTCTTCAATGTTTGGTAGCAACTTGCTGACATATATTTCTGGTGACAAGCGCTGTTTGCAATTCAAATGATGCAGATGTTGATATTAACGTCGTTAAAGTTACGAGTGCGACCGGAGCCTTAGTGTGGGCGGGCGAAAACATTGAAAACGTAGGCTTAAATTCGTAAACGCGTTTGTGTGGACGTAGCCTGAATCTTACGTCTTACGAAGTCCACGACGTGTGCTCGTAGCCAATCAGTATGAATCTACTTATCTGCGTTGTACTCTTAATGACTCTTCTGTCTCAAGGTACTATAAAGAAGACAGTGATGTTGCCAAAGATGAAGAACTTAAGGAATGGACAAATGAACTGTCTGAGGATGGCGAAGGGAACCTTGGGGGCCTGGCAATGGTAAGTGCATGAGAATTTGTTCTTGCGTTGGAAATTTAATACATATCTTTTCTGTAATGTCACTTCTTTTTTAAAAAATGCTATCCCAGCTCGAACAAATTGCCATAAGTAAGTTATGCACTCAAGTTGTCAAGTGAGCTTGAAGTGCCTCTGAAGGCCAATTTAGATGGTGCCGTTTTATCTTGAGTTTTGAACTTACAGCCCTCGTATGACACGCTTATACGGTTTTAAAAAGAAAAACAGCAGGATTTTAAAGATTAAATGTGTTCTCATACACCTTAAAATATGAGACACAAAGCTTACCACGCAACATGGGGAAGAATATCCTTTTCAACTTTTATTATACTTTGCATATTGTGACTTATGTATGATAATAATAATAATAATGATAATCCCCGAACGAAGTGAGGGAAATACTCACGACGCTAATGCAGTAGTATTATCGCCTTATCGGAGACTCCAAGCCTGCCGCCATCTCGAAATCTAATGTTCGTCTGTCAGTCTGTCAGTCTGTCAGTCTGTCAGTCTTGCGTGCGACCTCGTCCCCAGTTCCTATCGCGTCCCTGCAGAACCAATAACAAAGGCCGGATCGATCACGTGTGGCCCTGTAGTTTTACTCGCAATGAGAGAAATTAGATTGAACGAAGCAACTACAGTATATCGCAGCTGTGTTCACGAAAATGGAAAACTTGAAAACCGGAAAACTTGAAACACAACAGTCTCGCGAAGCTCGTCTTCAAAAGAGAAGGGAACATGCACGAGCAAGGCGGAATCGTGAAACGATCGAACAGCGCCAAGTTCGTCTCGACAAAAGACGGAACTATGACCGAAAAGAAAACAGCGCATGAATGCCGATCGAAAGCGACATGAAGAGAAGCGGGTAACACAGACAACTCCGCAAAGAGAACAGCGCTTGAAAGCGAATCGAGACCTTCAGGAGAAAAAGCGGGCCGAAGAGAAGACTCCGCAAAGGGAACAGCGCTTGAAAGCAAATCGGGAGCTTCAGACGCCGTTTTGTGTTAAACTCGGATACTTATTTAGAAAGGACAAGCAACAAAGGTTAGTCAGTGGAAATCGAACAATCACCGTGACAAATATCTTCTATCCCGTATAGCTTGTAACTCGATCACTTCAAGAATGTATTAAAATCTGTATGCTGATCATTTTCCCTCGAAGTATTGTTTTACTACGCTTCTGTCGCCAGTTTCGGCTACCGTATTCGCTCAGAGCAATCGGAACTTGGAGTCTTGAATGATTTAGTCAGATGTCTTATTTTTCTGTAATCTGACACGCGGTGATTGCAGCGAGAATCATTCACAAGCCCTTAGAAGTATTACTAGGTCTGAAGCCCGTGTATAATTTGAAGTAAACTGTTCAAGTTTTGCTTTGATTCTGGGAGAAATCTTGCTGTTTTGAGTGGGTTCACATACAAAACAATTCGATCCTATTAAATATGCATGCCTGAGTCTGGAGCATGCAGCCCAGAGTAAAAACAAATCGCACAGGAAGCCTATTTAATTGTACTGCCTATGAATTCAAAATTGGAAAATCAGTGTTCCTTTTTTCCCGTACTACGACGGCCGACCAACTTCAAACTTTGAGTATTAAATTTTGAGAACGTGCTTGGCAGACTGTATGAATGAATTTGACGTGCCGACCGTGGGAAATACGTACTTCGTCACGCAATCGATTCTTTTTTCAACGCAAAAATATAACACACACCATTCTTTTTCTCCTTCCTTTGCGTGTAGCACTTGAGTTCGAAGAAAAGATTGAGTCAACATTTCGGTAAAACAAAGGCTACTCTTGTTGGGAGTTACCAAAGTAAAAGTCCCATCAATGGCAGAGTGAGGGGGTATCTGCGATTATCGTATTTCTAGTAATAATAATAAGAATAAGAATAAGAATAAGAATAAGAATAAGAATAATAAGAATAATAATAATAATAATAATAATAACAATAACGATAACGATAACGAGAACGAGAACGAGAACGAGAACGAGAACGAGAACAATAATAATGATAATAATAATAATAATAATAAAGTGATAATATATCTTAGGCCCGGGTCAAATGCCGTACTTCACATAAGCCGAACTCAATTCATTGAATTAAGTTTATGACTTTGTGAAGTTCGGGTTCGCGACTGATTGTATGTGGAGCGGCTGGTCGATTTTTTCATGGCTAGGGCAGGCGCGAACGATGGCTTCAGTTGAATTCGGCTGAATTAAGTTCGGTGTTTGACTGTTTGACAGAACAGAAAACAGTTTATTGACAGTTTGATTACAATGCATGTTTTAATCTTAAACGGGGGCTCAGGAAACCTTTCTAGGTTTTACAAGGAGTCCTCTAACTAGAAATATAATTATTTTAACTGATTATATATCAAAACAGAAAGTGGCATCATGTATTAATCATTAATCTATGTCGCGGAACAGGAAAAGTAAAAAATAGCATAATTTAACAATCGATATTAATTAACTTGGGTCGACCTAAACTGTAATTGAGTTCGGCTCATATGAAGTACGGCGTTTGGCCCGGGTCTTACGCTCCAATTAAAGTGTTGTGTGAATTTTGAAATTTGAAGCATATTTTCTCAAGCGGGTACCATTGCGATCTCAAAAAAAAAAAGAAATTGAAAATACAAAATTAATACCATACTTGGGATCACAATGCCAGGCGCAGTTCTAATAAACTTCCAAACTGGACACACAAAGCTTACCGCACAACATGGCGGCCAATTATTCTTTTCAACTGTATATTATACTTTACACATTTTGACTTTCAGATATTAAAAAAAACGGTTGAGAATAGTATATCTTATACCCATTTTGATTATTTGCGGGCTTTGCTATCTTACACGGTTGTTTAATTTAGCTATAACACTTACTGAATAATAGCGTTCAGATTTTCCACATCTTATAGGTTGATTCACTGTTCAAAGTATATGTTCGTTTAATTAAGTTTTTCAAACTTAACTTGATAAATGTATTTAAACAAGTGCGAGACTTTCTGTACATATAGAATCGGTTCAAAATATTCACATACGGCAAGTGGCAAAAGAAACTTGTGGCTCGTGGAACTATATTTATACGTTAAGTTGTCCTGGACTCAAAAGTTTCTGGCTGAGAACTTCGGCCGAAGATGTTACGAAGCGTTTCCAGAACGCCCGTACGAATTGCGGGAAGGCGGAAATAGTATATAAGTGGGTTTAAAAAGGAGTTAAGACAGACGATAGTTAAGGTGTATTCGATGAGGCACTGAACAGAGGCGCTATGTCCTATGAGTTGCTTTACAACCTTCGCTACGACGTACGGCAGATAGCACAAAATAAAAGCGCAATAGACTATTAGCATCCCTGATGTAGACTTTCTAAACTTCGCCACGTTCAGTGTAGTTGCAGCCGGTTGTTGTCTAACGTGGCCCTGTGTTTGAGCTTGTATCTGATTGCTGAAATGGTGGCGTAGCCTTACGTATACCATCGTGTATGCCACAGAAGTAACAATAAACGAAATGCAGCAGATGACGATGATAAGGTAACTATGCGACATTGGATACCAAAGCCGCAAAAACGCGTACAATCCTGAAAAAACCCATATGACCGCTAGCACTAAGGATACTCGTTTGACGGTTAAAATAGCACGGTAGCTGATGTGGAAATATAAAGAAATGTATCGGTCTACGCTTATGGCTGTCATTGTCATGATAGAAACAGAGTTTAGCATGGCTCCTATTACCCCAAAGGCGGCGTACGCAAAGCAACTTGTAGCCTCGTCGCGTTTCACTTTTGCCAAGAGAAATGTCACGAATAAGGGCTGTGCAATAATGCCGACTCCAAAATCCGTCAAAGAAAGGTTGAGAAGTAAAAGTTTGGACGGCAAATGTAAGGACCGAGTTGTTCGAATGGACCACAGCACCAAAATGCTCGACGCAGTTACCAAGATTGCCAGCGGGATATTCAAGCAAGCGTTCGCTATGACCGGCGCGGGACTGCCATGTAGCTCGAAATTTGACTTCATGAAATGCACGCAAGTCGCCATGTGTCCATGCATGTGATCTGTTTGTTGCCTGTGCTCCATGTGATGATTTCCAGTCGAGTGATTCATGGCTCCTGAGGCAGCTTTTTTTCTTTACCAGATTGAGCCTCCCTCCTTTTGACGTTAAAATCTATCACTGTCGCAAGTGTTGACGTCCAAACTGGATTAAACCTCTCGAAGATCCTATCAATACAGACTTGGTTGAAGGACCCTTGATAATTTCCAAGTGACTAATTCTGTAATACACGTCTTGAAACCTTGTAAACTAAAGTTTTAGTGTGGTGACTTCGTGCGGGTCAATTAGATATATTGCTTGAACCGTCAGTTGCTACAAAACAATCTGTTCAGACCTGCGGTGCCCTGATGAGACTGTTTCGATGATACATTTCGGTGCATACAAATAGGGTAATAGCGTTAACAATTCATGGAGCGATGAATATTCATCTACAATTTGCAACCGCAATTAGCTTAAAAGTGAAATGAAAAGTCTCGTTTATTCGAAAGATAATTGTGCCAACTGCTAAATTCAAATTTGACTACAAGTTTTGGCTTCCTTATAAAGATATTAGCCTTGAGTTGTTTTTTGTCGGAATATTTCCTTATTTCAGCCAACGTTCGATGTTTGTGTGTCATATGTGTTTAACTACAGCGTTTTGAAAGGTTAATAAAACGCATTAAGAAAGCTTTGTTTCAGAAAAATATATTTCAACCCCTAAGATGAAAAACAAAAGAGGCCCTATGTCCCAAAATTACCCACGTGACTAAAATTTATCACCTCAGGCTTTTTAAGTGCCACTATGCAGTAATGGAAAGAGAATCGCAAAACATATATACAGGTGCAAATTTAAGGTTCTTAGTTTATACACATCAAATTTGGCAGCACTTGAAGTGGAAGAATCGTGCGCTGATTTTGTCGTGGAATAAACACAATTACAAATGTAGGAAGTTAAACATTACGTAAGGAACGGGATTTTCTGCCCAGCTCTGCCACTAAGCAGGGTCAGAGCTCCGTCGTAAACAACTTGATGATAAATGTACATAATGTATCAGTGCATCAAGGCCCTGTCGATACGAATACGTGTTCGTTTAACTGAAAACAGAATAAAAATATTGCGTCCACACGACTTAGATGAACAACTGTCTTTAAAAGTTTGCGTTCTCAGTGAATTTGAAAGTACTTTTGATGTCACTTTCAAAAGTTTGCGTTTTCAGCGAATTTGACCATCCACACAAATACGATAAAGTTTTCAACTCTTTCCTCTCTGGAGGCCGTTTTCTAAAGTTTGCAGTGAATTCGATACATTGTGTTACTTTGTCGTTTTTGTGTGCATGGACGGCAGCAAAATGTTTGTCAGTGTAAACGGGGCTTAAGAATCTTAACTGATAGACGATGTGTGGTAATCTCCAACATGTATACGTTAACGCTAATTAGTGATTGAGAGTCCAGGAAACTCTTGCATAAATTATATTAAAGCGCCTCTTTATGCTAAGGAGTTAGACCTGGATGTTTCCTGACCTTGGAAATTATCCAAGGAAAGGTGATGAACCAGCCATGAGTTTCAATAAGAGTGTAATGAAAATACATATTATATTATTCAAATTGCCCTACCCAATTTTTGAACGAAACTGTCAATTTTGTCAGAAGCAGGGATTCAGGCCAAACTTGTTATGGTTTTCCCCGGCATTATTACTTCCTTTTCCGCGACAATTTTATTTATCTTTGCTTTTAGTTATTCTATTTTTTTTTCTTGTTCTTGTTATTCTTTTATTATTCTACTTTGTCTGTTGCTTACACGTTGACAAGAGCCTTGATCCGTAGCTGTATTCAGCTACAGAGTTTAACTCAGAAAGACCGAACATGACCAATACTTATATTATTTTAAAAGTTTTTGATAATCACACTTGCTTTACAATTCAATTTGATTTCAAATGTACGAATCGAAACCTTGCACCTTTTTATCTGTTTATGATAAATTAATATTTGATTCCTTAAGCCGCGTGTTTATTTTTCATACAGGTAAAGAAACTCCCCGCGAAGTTGAACACGAAGAGCGAACTAAGTCAAGTTCTAGCAACACTGTTGTGGACGTTTACTGGCCACCACGCTGCCACAACGTACCCCATATTGGACTACGGCGGTTTCGTCCCAAATGCACCCCACAAACTTTTTACGGACGATAAAGGGGAAGCAAAATTTTCCAACATGATGTTTGGAAACAAAGCTGTCGCTCTCGTACGTATACATTTGGGACTTCTAGCAATATTCGTTAAGTTTCTTTTGTTGACATATACTATTTGCTTCTAATTTCGATGAATTTATAAGCAGCAGATTGATTCGACAGTTTTTTTACATACGGGTGAAATGTTTGCCTGGGTGCCTAGTTTTGCAGAGGAGAGACTGAGGAAGAGTGGGAAGGCGGGTGAAAAAAACCACCCCCGAGCAGACATTTCAGCCGCGTACTAAGACTAACCGCTTTCTAAAGGAAACAAACAAATAAACAAAAATAGGTAAAGACTAACACGAAAAAGCGCGGCGCAAAGATTGTCTCAGTTTCAAATCTTTACTTGCATTCGTTATCTTGACTTCCCGACTTGTCGGTCGAAGTCGAATGCTTGTACGGTATTTTGACAGCAATAAATTTAGTCCGGCCCTTCCTTTATCTCTTCAAAATGTCTCGCACTAAACTTTATTTACAGTAGTCATAGATAAATACATCTTTCTTTCTTTTTTTCTTTCGGACCAGGAAATTGCCGAACTTAGCTCAAACATTGCATCGATCCATCTAGACGAACTCTTTGATTACGGACCAAAATTGCAAGACGTTGAAGCTGGAGCTTTGGTGGAGAAATACCACAACGAGCTGGCCAATTTGACGCAAGTACTCTTGGATTCAAACAATGAGCGAGTCGACCAAGGATTTCTACCATATCCATACCTTCTTCCCAAATACGTAACAAACAGTATTAGCACGTGATTACGTAGAATATTGTCACGTGACAGTATCAAGAGTACGTGGTTTCCAGGATTCTGAACTCGTAATAAAAATGTTTTTTTTATATTGTACATATAATATTGCAGATGCCAATGACCATCATCATTATGAGACTGGCTAATCGAACTCGCAGTGTAGTACAGCAACAAAAGCGGCATCTGAGTACAAACTGAGCTCACTGATTCGCCAGTCAGCACTCATATTAACGAAAGCAGCAAAACTCCCGACGATATGACTGTAAACTGACGAACTTTATGAATTGATTTAGGTGTCTGTTCTATGAAGTTTTCTTTCTTAGTTGAGTACTTTCTGCTTGTTTGCCGTTTCCTTTTTCTTTCTTCTTGTTGTTGCTGTTGTTGTCGTTGCAGTAACTAGAGTGAAGTTTAGCCGCTCTCCAATTTGTACCCAAGCTCCTCAGGCGAGCATTTAAGCTGAGTCAGCTTGCGTGAAGTAAAGTTTTGTGTTCGATCAAAGTCATTGCAGGTTTAGTCAAACAATTACAGTCCTCGTTTGTTATTCCCGTTGTGAAAATTCCCATCTATTTTGTTTGCTTAGCCATCTAGCAAAACTGAATCACATTCGCTTCTGATTCTGTCTGCCTTCCAATTTTGAGAGAACAAGACACAAGAGACTAATCATATTCCATTTCACATAGCCAGCGATCTCATAACATGCTTCATTATTCGTTGGAGATTATATTACTTTATTTAGTCAATTCAATTTGAATTCAAATTAATTATTATGAGCATAACGATGTAATAATGCAAAAATGAGGCGAAACTAAGCAGAATAAAAGATTGCAAATATAGAAATACCTATACTTAACAACTACTTTTTGCATTATTCCTCAGCGGTGGAATCAGTATCGTCAGGCAAACACTGCAACTCAAAGGAACTTCTTTCCTTTGCGCGTTATCCATATACATTGTGTGGCATTTCTCAGAATATACATCTACCTGCAGCGCTCTTTTAGCAAAAAGAACCTGATGGAATCAGAATACAGCGAACTAAGGCTTGGGACTAGCATTTAGTGTCCACCTTAGGGAGAGTTCAGTTGGAGAGAAGCAAGTGAAAATCGGCAAGGACTAAATCTGCATGCTGTCCTCAGTGTATTTTTAGCCAGTTACGCACTGAACCTGTCGAGTTCGTGGTTCGAGGTGCCATTAAAAAAAACTCGTGATATAGCTCCTGATTACACACGAACCGAAACTAATGCAAATGAGGAAAACCATTGTTTAAGCTCATTTGCATAAGGTTCGGCACTTGTGAAGAGTGACGTCTGAAACGGGCCTTAATCGCTTTTCGGAAATATCCTCTGCACTGATTACTTCCAAAACGGATCTTTCACGTTGTTTATTTGATTCACTTATTTCTCTCACTACAAGACTGATTACCCAAGACTGGTCGCTTCCCGATTTATTCCGAGATACAACACTCCACACTTTGTGTGATTGACATGTGTCGCGCGCGTCATTGTTCAAAATGAAATTGATGATCAGGCGGAAGTCTTTTGACAGCAAACATAAACGAAACTATCAGCCCAGTTATATAACGAGTGTCTGTATCTAAAGCGTTATTCTGCAATTGAGAAAAACTCGGGATAAACCTCTGCGAAGGTGAGTATTTTAGTTTGGCATGTAAATCACTGACATGATATCAAAAGGTTTATGTGCATAACTATCAAAATAATAAACAAATGCGGCAAAGAATGGCATGGATGCCGACTCGTCCAAACTGAATAGCCTGCTCGCGTTTCGACTCGTACATCTCCAAAATTTGAGTCTGCGAAGACCACGTAAAACTTTTGGTGATGTGCCTTTCTGATATTAAATAATACCAGAAGATTTTCCAGGTCACTGGGAATTTGCTGATCTTTTTTTTATAGACACGAGTACTTTACGAGAAAATGCACAAACAACCGTGCAAACGCGAGAAATGATCGATATCGTCACTATCCTCGCTAGCAGGATATATAAAATACGTCACTCGGGTCCCAGATGTAGTTTTGTATGGATTTTACGCACAGTACATTTTCCAGTAAAACACTCGTGTCTATGATATAGAATAAAATGGTTCGTGTTTCCTTGAGCGTTATTTTTTCTTGATTATTACTATATTTCTTTTTTTTCCTTTGTTTCGCAAATGGCCAGTTGATTCAACTAAGTTCACAGAAAGTGCAATGAGGTATTTTAGGTGTAATGAACATCACTGTTTCGAAAGCAAACCACAAGTTCTGAAAGGGTTTCCCCTTATGTGTAGGTCGCGCATTTGGCGCTCACAAATTACCGACAAAACAATTGCTCTGCAGCGAAACTCGCTATAGAAGTCCCGCGGAGGGGGAGGGGGTCTCTGGCAAATTACCTATACCTTCAGATTTAAAACACGATTTCAACCAACTATACACAGAAAGTGTAACAGGGATTTTTAAAGTGCGAGAAAACTGCGTCAAAAAAAGAAAAACAACTCTTATTTTTATCTATCTGCACCAACAGAACACACCAGTCGAGCGCACAACGTGTCACCAAGTGCGTCATTTAGTGTTTACAGGAAGCTCACAACAATTATTTCCGGGGTGAGTATTCTTATTTATTGTTTATCTTTACGTTTGGTTAGATAGATCATTTATAATGTGAAAAACGAATGAATGTCGTACAAAAGTTCATTTTTATGATGACTATCGCCGGATCAAAAATAAAATATAAACTACAAAATACGAACAAATATATATCTAATTTATGAAGTCGTTCTGTCTATATGAAAGCAAAAAATGAATTCAACAAGTTTCGAACTCCTGAACAAGTTGATGGGTATGGAAGAACAAAGAGTGTCGTGATAAAGTTTCAACTTTTGCTGTACACAGTCTAGTTTTCTGGCTTTTTGATCACAAATGTGCAAGAAAATAAACTTTTTTAAAATTTATCCTTGTTTATACCTATCTGAAGTCGTTAAACAAATGCACTGTCGTGGTCTCAAAGACATATATTGAGATTTATTAAATATGAAGCACACTGGAAATGCTATTCCAGGAAAACTAAACTTCCGGGTAGCAGTTGTTTTTCATTATTATATGATGTACGATATATTGGCAAGTATATTGCTTTTAATTGAGCCCACCCCCCTCCTCCTAAAGATTTGTGCCATTGCAGCTTAACCTGGGCTCAGTCCCCAGCCCTCGGTGTTTGGGCGCCCGCAATCCTGCCCACAATTTGACAAGGAATTTGTCAAAATTTAGAAATGTTGACAAGGATGATTTAATCTGATTTCATAGACTGACCAAATATGTTCCCCATCAGATGTTTCCAGTTATGCATTAAGAAACATAAACAGGATTTTGTGCACACAAATATTGAGGATGGGGCATAAGAGAGAGGGGCTGGTAACATGAAATGTTGCTGATTAGCAGGGGCGAGATTGTAAATCTTCCAAGGTATTTGAGGGGAAATCAGACAAAATATTATATATTGAATTGTTTTCATACCCAAATACTTCCGCTTCCCCGCAATCCCCCCTCCTCCCCCCATACGATCAATAAAAACATGACAGCTCCTTAAAGACATATATTGACTAAATACTTAAAGTAACAAATATTTCAAAACATCTGACGAAAAGCTCACTGAGGCTCCATATAGTCTCAGACAGTTTTAAACCAAAAACCTATTTTCAAATGTGTCAGTTGAAGTAAATTGCAACCGTCACTTAACCTGAACAAACATTATCCTGCTTGTCTAACTAAACAACACTTATCTCATCGTGCAAACGTTTTCAGGGCGTGATTGCAAATCGAAATAATGACATGCACACAAAATAACGGATCTGTCTTTACGAAGATATTAGGAGAATCTCACAAAGACTTTTTGTTTCTACAGGACTGAGCAACTAGCTGGAACTAATGGACAAACTGCCTGTTCTCCCCATCTCCTTAAAGTTCGCGGAGCAAACTAAGAACACGGAATTAAATATACAAGTTCATGATAAATTTGGTCGCCGTTACTATTCTACTCGACAGTACGAAAAAGCTATGAAACATTTTCAAGTGTGCCTTGCAATCGCAAAAGAGATTGGAGACAAAAATGGAGAAGGAGTAGCTTATGGGAACCTTGGTGCTTGCTATGGCTCTCTCGGCCAGCACGACACGGCTATTGAGAATCAAAAAGTGGGTCTTACTATCGCAAAAGAGATTGGAGACAAAGACGGAGAACGAAGAGCTTATGGCAACCTTTTTGTTTATTATTCCTCTCTCAGTCAGTACGACAAGGCTATTGAGTATCAGAAGATGGGCCTTACTATCGCAAAAGAGATTGGAGACAAAAATGGAGTAGGAGCAGCTTATGGAAACCTTGGTGCTCGCTATCACTCTCTCGGCCAGTACGATAAGGCTATTGAGTGTCAGAAAATGCACCTCATTATCGCAAAAGAGATTGGAGACAAAGACGGAGAAGGAACAGCTTATGGCAACCTTGGTGTTTGCTATCATTCTCTCGGCCAGTTCGACAAGGCTATTGAGTATCAGAAAATGGGCCTTACTATCGCAAAAGAGATTGGAGACAAAGACGGAGAAGGAAGAGCTTATAGCAACCTTGGTGTTTGCTGTAAGTCTCTCGGCCAAAACGACAAGGCTATTGAGTATCAGAAAATGGGCCTTACTATCGCAAAAGAGATTGGAGACAAATATGGAGAAGGAGCAGCTTATGGAAACCTTGGTGCTTGCTATGCCGCTCTCGGCCAGTACGACAAAGCTATTGAGTATCAGAAAACTAACCTCGCTATGGCAAAAGAGATTGCAGACAAAAATAGAGAGGGAAGAGCTTATGGCAATCTTGGTGCTTGCTATGCCGTTCACGGCCAGTACGACAAGACTATCGAGTATCTGAAATTGCACCTTACTATTGCAGAAGAGATTGGAGACAAAAATGGAGAAGGAATAGCTTATGGCAGCCTTGGTGCTTGCTACTATTCTCTCGGCCAGTACGACAAGGCTATTGATTATCTGAAAATGCACCATACTATTGCACAACAGATTGGAGACAAAAATGGAGAAGGAACAGCTTATGGCAACCTGGGTGCTTGCTATCACTCTCTCGGCCAGTACGACAAGGCTATTGAGTATCTGAAAATGCACCTTACTATCGCAAAAGAGATTGGAGTCAAAAATGGAGAAGGAAAAGCTTATGGCGGCCTTGGTGCTTGCTACTGCTCTCTCGGTCAGTACGAAAAAGCTATTAAGTATCACAAAATGGGGTTGACTATTGCAAGAGAAATTGGAGACAAAGACGGAGAAGGAAGAGCTTATGGCAACCTTGGTGTTTGCTATAACTCTCTCGGCCAGTATGACATGTCTATTGGACATCTCACAATGCGCCTTAGTATCGCAAAAGAGATTGGAGACAAAAATGGAGAATTAAAAGCTTATGGCAACCTTGGTATTTTCTATTATTCTCTGGCCCAGTACAACAAGGCTATTGAGTATCAGAAAATGGGCCTTACTATTGCAAAAGAGATTGGAGCCAATTATGGAGAAGGAAGACTTTATGGCAACCTTGGTTATTTTTATGCCTCTCACGGCCAGCATGGCGACGCTGAAAGCAATTTAAGAAAAAGTTTGAAGTGCCACTATAAACTCCTTGAAAATGTTCCCAATTGGGATGAATATAAAGTTTCTTTCATCGAGGAATTTGTGGAGACGTCTAAATGTTTGAATAAAATTCTTCTGTATCAAAAGAAAAATGGCGAAGCTCTTATTGCTGCTGAAAACGGACGTTCAAGAGCTTTAGTTGACCTTATGTCCACCAGTGCTGCCAAGTGTAAAACCAGGATTGAACACCTCCATGAAGTACGAAAGGTGGTCAAGGCCTTGGAAAGTACAGTCCTATTCTTTGCGTTACTTAGCCGTGATATTTGTACTTGGATTATTCAGCCAAATGGAGATGTTCTGTTTCACCACAAAACCTTTACTGATGATTTACACTCTCTTATTAATAAGGCTGTAGCGTCGATAGAACCAAGTAAGAATGCCAGGTGCGAAGATCGCTCACTATCATTTCTTTACGCAAAAGATTTTTTAATACCCTTAAAGAAAAAAACAGAATGGGTACTGGCTCACGCCGCTAAGCCTGACAATAGGACTGTTCCAAGAGTAGTATCATCTCAACCCAGTAGTACCGCGGTATCCGCTGAATCCTCCAAAGGACCGGATGATTTAAAAATGAACAGTTTGCTAAAAGATCTTTACCGGGTTCTTCTGGAGCCTGTTCGACAACATGTGGTGGGGTCGCAAGTAATTATTGTTCCTGATGGACGACTCGCTCTGGCTCCTTTTGCCGCCTTCATGGATGAGAACGAACACTACGTGGCAGAATCGTTACGAGTGAGACACATTCCATCATTAACAATAGCAAAGATAATCAAAGAACGCTCAGTTGAGGTACTGTCAGGCCAGGCAAGACCATTAATCGTTGGAGAGCCTGAAGTGGGCAAAGTGTGGAAGGATGGAGAAGTTACTACTGCGCCAAGACTACCGTTCGCAGTGAAAGAGGTGGAATTGATCAGTAAAATTCTCCACGCTAAGCCACTTGTGGGGAATAAGGCGACCAAAAGGAGGTTTCTACGGAGAATGGAAAGTGCCTGTTTAATTCATGTTGCAGCACACGGCGATAAAGATAGGGGAGAGATCTTGCTTGCCCGTTCTCCTGAAATGCCTAAAGTTCCCAAAGCTACAGATCTTATGCTTCTCATTTCCGATCTCGAACGCAAACGCATCGAGGCAAAGCTGGTTGTTCTTAGTTGCTGTCACAGTGGATGTGGTGGCGTCACAAGAGGAGAGGGCGTAGTCGGTATAGCTCGTGCGTTTCTCGGAGCTGGAGCTAGAGCGGTTCTTGTAACACTATGGGCGGTTGACGATGGGGCTACTACGTGTTTTATGTCTCGTTTTTACGAGTACCTTAAAGATGGCGAAAGTGCAAATGAGGCACTCAATCAAGCTATGAAGGACGTGAGAGAATACAAGAAATTCCACCATCCCCGCTACTGGGCTCCTTTTGTCCTCCTGGGAGAAGATGTGACTCCTTTTCCAAAGCCATGATGCAGTAAAATGTCCAGTAGTGACTATACAAACGCTAATCTGAGGACTTTTATATTTTTTGAGTAATTTTGGGTTAACATCTATTTATAACTAGAAATCAATATTGGCAGATGATTCCACGCCCAAGTAATTGTTGATTATGCATGGTTGAAGAGTACAGTATTTTTATTAAATTCCGCAAATGTTCTGATAAGTCACCAGAGATTTAGAGAAGAGAGAGAGAGGGAGGGGGGCTTATTTAATGAATGACAACAAGAGGTTACTGTTTTCTTGGTCAACAAGTTACAATGTAAACAATCCTTCATGTCCTGGCAAACTGTTTGCGAGGTCTCTCGACATGATTGTTTGGTACGTGCGTTGATACTCTGTTGTAATTATTTCAATTATTTCATTCTCTTCTGATACCGGTTCTATGAATTTAGATGTAGGAAGTGTGAAGCAAAAAACATACATCACCAAGCATGTAATGCGCATTATTTGTCTTTTGTCTTGTTTCTCAAAATGAAATTGGGGGGTGGAGGGGGGTGGGAGGGGGGGGCAGGAAAAAGAAATTGACAGTGCAGAGCTGAGCTTATTAGAGAAGAGGGGGTCATGCATTTAAAAGAAAAAATAGTTCCAATTACCCTCTTGCATACAAAATCATGCCACGTCCACTTCACAGTCATTTCATTGAGTCAGCCATTGAGAGTGGCATTGGTGAAATCATACTGTTTATTTCATACATACCGAGATCTACGCACAACAACACTGACGCGAAAATTTCGTTTGAAATTGTCATTAACCCCCCTCCCCCCACTGTCACAAACGGCTTTTTTTTATGTGTGAACAAGTCGTTTTGTCCAATCGGAAGCCAACACCTGTGAAGCGAATCGTGCGATAGTTTATAGCTGCTTCAAAGTGACTAAAAGTTGCCGCCGGAGACTTGGAAAATTAATTCAATGTTGAGCTACTCAAGAGAATAAGAGTACGAGAGCAAAAGACTATTAACGAGAAGTCAAGCCACTAAAAACTTTCTCACAACGAAGGAATAACCGAGGAAACCCAAGGGACTTGCACCACAACAAACTCAACGGAAATCTCGGCAATTCAACTCGATTTTCGGAAGAAACGATCGTGGACTAACTTTGAGCTAAATGCTGAATATTTCAAAGCACTTGATAAGCGCAAACGTGTTGAGAACGCTGCACTCGAACAAAAAATGTCTCGCAGCTTGAAGCAAATATTCAATTCAAGCTGCATGCAGGAGATCAAGAGGAAGTTGCCAATTTTGTCAGTTTGTAAAGAGTGAACACCATGAAGAGAAACCGAAGCTGTTGAACTCTTGAAAATGCTGCAAATAAATATTGCGGGTTGACGATGCTTTTATGACCGCCGTTGGAATAACAAGAGGCGCGGAAACTAAGGTAGAGTGCTAAGCCTGCGAAAACCGCGGGATTTTCTGCCTTGTTGCTTAACCGTCTGCTTTCAAAGGCTTGAAAGGCCATGTCACATGAGTCAATTTTTCTTGCATTACTTGCAACGCAACGCCGTTGTGAGAGAAGTTGCAGAAGAAATTGCTCGTGCGACACCCCCTCTTTGCAACTTGCAACGCAGCAAAAAATTGCGAGACAAGTTCCAGGAACAGTTGAACAGTCTTCTACTTTCGCAATGTTTCGTGTTTTTGTTGTACCGTGTGACATGTACTTAAATAAATAAAATAAATATCGTTTATTTAAAGTCGAAGCATTAGGGAGTGGTTGCCCATTCTCCTGAGCCAGAGGCTCATGTTTCAAATGTCCGACCGGTGGAACACCTGCAGAAAGAAGACAGGTTCAGAAGGGAAAAACCGTTGGAGTTGCCTCCTCGGATGAAAAACCATCTTACTACTGCCGGCCGTGGGAATTGAACCCACGACCTCCTGGCTTGGAGCTTCATTACGGATTCAGGTCCACCACCCCCAAACCGCTCGGCCACCAAGTCAGTACAAACAAAACTTTGCAACTCGTCTCGCACTGCTGTCGTCAGCGTTGCGAGACAAGTTGCAGGGAAAATTGCTTCGTGTGACATGGTCTTAACTGTAGTGCGAGCCAAAGAAGGTTTGTCTTTCAGCCGTTTTGCCACGTCTAAGGCGTTTCGAGTTTTTACTTTGAAGTTCACTGAACTTTAGCTAGTACGCAAGAATCGCATCTCTTTTCAACTAAAGACTGATTCATATTTAAATTGTTAATCTCTTGGTTGCCGTGGTTACTGTGCCGAGTCTTGTAGAGCGAGGGGATTCCCACAGACGGAACCGCTAAGGTGTTCCGTTGTTCAGGTTCACAGTCATGCATCGATGTCTGAATACAGGTATCTCCAAACTACTTGCAGTACGGTATTATTATTTTAGGAGTATAAAACTGGACCTCAGAAAACCTTTGGAGAAAAACGCAGTGAGCTGTCGTATTTTCCATGCTTGACTTGGTGCAAAATTCTCTCCTGCACTTATCATAAATCACATAACTGGTCCCATTTACAAATGTTCATTGTATAACTAGTTTGAGACTTAAAATGCTTCCGCCCCGTATTTTTACAACTCCTCGTGTCCCAATTCAGGTTACAGACCGTTTATAGTGATCAGAAAAGCGGTGTTATCCTGAAAAAGTTTTCTGCACCGATGCATCTTAGTCAAAAAGGTTGATGTAACAAAAGACTTACCAATGACCCAAAAAATCTGAACACTCAAGAGGCGTTTAGGTAATGTTTACGTCATAGTCTGGTACCTCGACAAAAAATCAGAACCCAAAGGTCTCACAGTGATTAAAATCCACAAGCTGTTACAATAATAAATGCTTACAAAGTCATCAGAGAGAACGAGGCTTCTGAACGACAACTGAGAAACCTGCTCGTTGTTTTTTGTTTTCATCCGACATAGCGAACCATGATGTCATGTTTTAATGTAAACAGCGGGTGCTCGCAGGTGTCACGGAGTCAAGGACCGTTACTTGGTGCTTACTGAACCAGCTATCACAGATTAACAATAGAGCAAGACCTTAATCCCAGATTCGCAACATACTGTGCGAAACGAACGTAGACACACTGTATATGGTGTCTAATGGAATTTCTGAAAGTACTCCTGCTTTTAGGAGCGTTTTTCCTAGTTGTAGCTCCCGGTAACTCCTTGCCTTATCCAGGTTAGTAATAATCTATATGTTCTTGTTCTTTAAGTTGTCTCGAAGTAATAGTCAACTGTTAACTACTTCTCTCAGAGCCTTTAAGTCATCATTCGCCTCAGAAAAAGTTTTGAAACTGGCAAATTACCACAATTGTCAATAGTTTCCACACCATGCACAATTTTCGTATAGTTTGAACTTCAGTGAATATGCATTCAAATTGTGACCGCGTTTCCACGCGCACCACCGAACCTGATCATCAAGGGTCATTTATCTCAGTATTCAGCTTTGCTTGCTTTGCGTGGGTTGATGGAGAGCTATCAATTGATAGGTTGAGCTAGGGCTAGCACATTTAAGCCAAACTTAGTTCCCACGAGCTCTGCAAGAATGAGCTTAGTTTATTTCTTACATCAGTGACTTAATATTTTCTTCCGGCGCAGTGACAGGAGAATTGTCTTCTTTACCATTACCCAAACCAAATGGGTGGATTGATTCTGTACTTCGGAACCGCGTCAGAAGACTCATGGTAAGGGATGCTAGCAGACTAAATTACTGTCGATGATTTGAACTCCAATGCGACGTAATTCTCCGAAATAGGACATGCTTTGATTAACTGTCGAAACAAACAGCGGTGCGGTACCCCCAAATCACTAGGAACAAAGTTAGTAGAGGCTGAACGAAATAGCTGTAACCAAGGGCAGGCATATTATTTGAATGATTGTTAACTGGTCTACTTTAAGTAAGACCAACATAAATTAGTACTTTCAGATTTGTATTTATGGTCAATGGTATATAGTTAAGGTCAAAAGTGTTGCTGTGATTACTTTCAGGAAGCTTTCAGTTGTTTTTACTAAACGAAACGACAGTTGATCAACATCCATCCTCGCAACTTTTAGTTAATAACTCTTACCAGACAGATACCTGTGCAGTGTCAAATCAGTAAACTTGCATCTAGTCCTTGGTATCCGGCTCAGTGTCTGACTGTCAGCATTTATCGCACTGATTTAGTGTTTGACACCTAAACCTACACTACACTTAGAGATCCAACACTTATTTCATTATACGCACTAATCTTCTGCATGTTGATTTTATATAATTGCAGATTAAAATTGAAGACAGCGGACGAAGGATTTGAGCATTCTCCTGGCAACTTCAACGGCCGCCTAGTCTCAGCCTCTCACCGGAGAATATACAATACTCAGTGTGGAAAATTTGGCGTGCAGTAGCTTACTCGGGCGGAAGCTGATTGAACAACTGCTTCTCTGTACACTTGATCCTTGAATGCTTATAGGAGAATTGTCTTCAAAACACTCACATTCACTGACCAAGGTCAGCCGCGGATTGAACTGCTGCTGACGGCGGTACACACCTGGCCTAGTATTGAGGCTTTGAAACACGCGGGATATGGTCCCGCTTATTACAGTTACAAGATTGTACTAATGAAAAAATTGCACAAAGGGTACCACGAATGTGAACCGATATCTCTCTGTGACAGTATCCTTACGAATGCCCAAATTAAAAGAACGTCTGCGAAACCGCCAGCTGGTCACAGAAGCCGAGCTTTCCGTTGAACGCTCTTCACACTAAAGCCATAATTGATAGTCAGACGTGCCCCGCCTGCTCTATGAATGTGTGAACTGAGTTTTAGTAATAAATCATGTCATTAAATAACAGCCTCACGAAGTACTCGTCCACTAAAATATACAGCGCATGCTCCCACAAGACAGTCAGCTGGCAGAGAGCCGTCTGCAAATTTACTACAAACGACGTCTGATACAACACTCAGAAAACGCGATGAATCCGTCAGTTATCAAACATAATTGGAAAATATTAAGCTAACTACACTTTCTATCCCAATGGTTTGCGTTGCTCTGTATTTGCGTAAATACAGAGCAACGCAAACCATTGGGATAGAAGTGTAGTTAGCTTAATATTTTCCAATTATGTTTGATAACTGACGGATTCATCGCGTTTTCTGAGTGTTGTATCAGACGTCGTTTGTTGCTAAAGTAAAGCTGTATGAGACTACTGATGATTCACTACAGACCTGCATGCAAGCAATAGTCGAGTTGCTGATTGCCAATTTCTGACTCTTAATTGTGTAATACACTTAATATATTTTGGCTGTAAAAGGCTCCACAAAAACACACCCCAAACTTTCTTACAAACTTTTCATGGAGCATCTTTTCTTATCGTTACCGTTTCCATAGACAATTTCCTTCGGAATTTTAGTAGACTGTACAAATGGGTGACGATTGGTGAAAGTCAAGAAGGGGGGTAAAGGGAAGGGGGGAGTCTACTCGGTTTTGGGATGAGAAAAGGGGGACTCACTCAATTTATGTTTCATTCATTCAGCCTTTTGTGCCAAATCGATTTATTTCCCACTAGCTAATAATTATGTACAATTTGATTTATACGTGAATAATTGAATGTACTTAAAATTGTATGTGTACATGTAAAGAATATCAACCTTAAAATGACACTGTCAATGTTATTCTCTCAAATTAAACTTATTTTGACGAAAATACGCTGAACTCGATCCGTAGTGGTCAAATCACAGTCAGCGGGTGTAGGCTCGAATTTTTTTTACTATGAATGATACGTAAACGAGAAGCTTGATGTGAAGTGGTGTAAAAATTTTTAAAAGATGAAAGAGCAAAAGGAAGAGCCAGTGTTGGTCTACAATATTCTGCGCTTATTTAGATTTCTCATCATCGTTCCGCTATCATTGACCGCAACACTAGTTCTAAATCTAAGTGCATATCTTAGTCTCTTCGTCAAATTTTGTACATCGCTATTTAAAGTCCAAGCACTTGAAGTAAGAAACTTGAGACCGAGTCTAAGCTTTTGTTTTGGAGTTTCATGAAAAGGCGTGATACTTTGGTAAGCTCCAAAGAACCCATAGAATTAAGGTCACAAAAATAGCTCAAATCTGGTAAAACGTAACCTCTTTTGCCTCTGTTTGAAATCGAGAACAGTGCAAAACTTGCTGTCTCAAAGTAATCTTACCCGCATAGCCAGAGTGTGCACAGTCACTCATGCAAACTATACCTGTTTTCATTCCTAATTTTAATTTCGCACTAGGCCTCGTTTTGAACAGAAACAACAGGTATCTCGGAAATGGCTATTTGTATTCTTTGTGATAAACTGGAAATTTATCTTGACTACAGTCAGAGGTCAAGGGGCACTGCCGTAAAGATTTAACACTAGCTTTTCTGAATTTCACGCTCTGGAACCACGTCCTGACCAATGGTACTGATAAGACCAAGTTATTCGATCAAACGTTAACATGAATAAGTATTTTCCAAGACTTTTTTTGGGTTTCGGTTTCCAGTAAACTTTACAAGTCATTGATCCGTTGTATTCGAAACCTCTCTCTACCCAAGTCAATTTTACTTTGTTGTTGCATTTATGTTCATTATGACAGTGCCCCCTTGAGAAGGTCCAGTTTGGATAAAAAAAATAAATTGTTGTAACGCTATTTCTATCATTACAATGGTCTACTTCAACTTGTACGCACAATACCAGAAATTCCAGAAAACGCAATAGAAATTCCAGGAATTCTCGGAGTATTCCGAACATTTGAAAGCGATTTTGTTAAATCCAAGAAATACAGCAACCAATCAAGGAACGCTGTGCACTTCAAAGCGGGACTCCAAAGAATACAGCGGCCAATCCAGGAAATCCTAGAAATGCAACTTCACTTCCAAGAATGGTAGGTGCATTCTGTGCATTCCAAAGCGATTCCAGGAATCTAAAAAATACCGTAACAATTCCATTACTTGACATTGTGTATCGCACCTCAATGCTTGACATCCCTGTGTCTCCGAGAAAGGCTATTCTTCTTTTTATCCTCAGGTGCATTGCGTTTAAAGTGTTCCTTCAGTATTGGAGGGAGGGTTTCGCTGCCTTCTTTGACTTTCTTGTACTCCTCCTCCAGATCTACGGCTCGCTTCTTTATTCTGTTTTTAAGATTATCCACGGCGTCTTGGAACACGGGTAAATCCAAGATGGCGTCGAGCGCTTCCTTCGCCTGCTGAGTAACTGCGGGGTGATTTGATTTGTACTCCTGCATGTCAGCTCGGATAGACGTTGACAATTCTGGAAGATGAAATAGCAGAAAGAATCAGCCAAAAATATACTTCCCTATCTGTTCGCTTTGAGTATTCACAAGCAATTATTTTGATTGTCTCAAGAACTCAAAACGTATCGAAGGAATGTTCTTGCCCGTCATCTAAGACAAATGTGCCGGAAGTGACGTATATTAATAATAAACAATAACTAGAACTCGACAGAAACAAGACGGAACATATTTCGTTCGTCAGGTGTCCCGGGCCCTGAGGTCATTTTCTTACGTTTAAAATTCGAGGGGAGGGTCAACTCAGCTGTTCTAACTAACTGTTCTGACTTACTGTGCTAACTAACTGTTCTAGCTTATATATAATATTTGCTCAGACAAAGGGCTAGCGCTCGAAACGTCAGCTTCAAATTCTTTCACGGCATCCAGCTTTCACACATCGACACCTAGCCGATCTACGTTATGCGTATTTCACCACGTCGAGGCAGTCAATCTAGTTCTCTTTAGAGCTGGTTTTCCATTGCATTTAAAACAAGGCCTGAGTTGGACTAATTTTGACTTTTTTTTTAAATTTACCTCAATGCACTGAAAAATAACTATTTTATAACTTTTTAACAAAAAATTAGCTGATTTTCAGTATCTAATTGACATAGAATATCCCTCTTGTTTCTCATCTATTATGACCCCGTTGACATAACATGCACAGATCACCTTTGATTCCTTGGGCTAGCACCTAAATCAAATAGGGCGTTGAGCGAGAAAAAGAGGATAGAAGAGCATTCTAAAACTAACCATTGAGTTTTGCTAAAGCGGCTGTCTTGATGATGTTTGTCGTCCTGTCCATCAACACTTGCTCCTGCTCCTGGGATACGCTAACTGACTTGAGAATGCTTTGCTTTAGCTGGGCTATGAAATCGTCTACCGCTCGCATACGTCTCTCCTGCTTGAAAATTCCAACAACAATGGGAACAAGGTCTTGAATGCCTGTTAAAGAGAACAAGAAAAAATATTGGGCATAGCGAAGGGGAATGGGGAATAGGGAATCAGATCAAAGAAGCCGCCAGAGCTAAATTTCGTAGGGTTACGTTTACGGTTAGACATCAGAACAACTAATCCTAACCATAACGTTACCCTAAAACTAACGCGACTTAGTTCTGTTGGCTTCTTTGATCTCACTCCCCATTCTCCGTTTTAGTAAAACATCCCAAATAAACAAAACAAAGGCTAAGGTGAAAAGTTACGAGGATATTCAAAGAATATACAAAGGGAAACAGTTAAACTGAAAACTTGTAATAAAACGTGACTACAATCTAACCTTCCTTTGCGAGTTCTTCTATGGTCGAAACCTTGTCATCACTTAGGGAGACATCCCTCTGTACAGTAAAATCACAATGAGGACAGTTATAAAGGCAAAATAGAAGCACACGAGTCTTCAGTGACAAAAAGAGCAATTAATGAAGGTATCTGCGTATATTGGGGTAAAATATATTGGGCAAAAACCAAATTTACTGAAGTATGTGATTTCTTCGGAGGTCTTGAGCGGTCGAATGTATCAAAAGTTTAATTGATTCAAATCCCCCATGTCTCTGTCTGTCTATACATACAGTAGTACAGGCGTGTAGTAATTAGGTAGCAGAACTTTCTTTTCTGATACCTTTCGAGTTTTTCGTGTTTTCTCGTGTTTTTCTTCTTCTTCTTCTACGTCTCTTCTTGTTCTCGTAAGCATAGCGTCACTCTTTCCAACGGAACGAGTTTCACGAGAAAAGCCTGATGAATAAAACAAGTTGAGTAATCGTAGTCTAGTGACTAATGACTTAATTTTTGATGCTGTTCTATATTATTTTGTTCCATCCATGTGCCCAGCAGAAGATTCTTTGCCGAAACCAACACATGACAAAACTGGCTTCATTCTTGTTTCAGCATATAAACCGTTTAGCACGTTCACGGAAAAACATGTAAATTAAATTAACACACAAAGGAAAATGCGAACTGTATTTGTTCTCGGTCTTACAATCTTTCACCTTAATAACACTGTGGTCATATGAGAAAGGTAAAACACGATAGTGTGGGAAACGAAAAGTGACCAGGCACAGGAGTATAAATATTTAAACAGTCCGTGTTCTCAGTCCATAAGTAAGCGACTGTCATATCTTGCAGGCTCTTAAGTTATAATTATATTTCTTATAATGCGATTATCAGCACCAACATATGAAACTAAGTGAACAATTTGCAAATGCAACGAAAAATGAAAAAATCCTCACCATACTCCTCGTCATCTTGCTCGTCATCTTGCTCGTCCGCTTCTTCACCAGACTCTTCGGCATTTCCGGACTCTCCCGACTCGAGCCCGTCATCCGCTTCGCTGGAATCGTTTGATGATACATCGTCTTCGGAATGTTCGCTTTCACCGGATTCTGCGTCGTCGTCGTCGTCTTCAAAAGAATCGCCCGAGTCTTCCGGCTCGTCACCATTGCCCGACTCGGTTGCCTCGTCGGCAGAATCGTCGTCGTCACTCGGTTTGTGTTCGGCTTCAACGAACACCGGCGCCGGAATTCCTGGGACAACTGGGATTAAGCTTCGCTTTGTAATGTCGGTATTTTCTTCGACTGCTCGAGAGGCCATTTTCATTGGCCCGTTAAAACTCTCCGTGTTTTGCGAAGCGATGTTGCGCCGAAGTCTTGCCCGTTCGATCTTCTTTTGATCAATTTTTCGTTCGACGAATTCACCGTCGCCAGACTCGTCGATGACCATTCGGCGGTATTCAAATTTGGTGTCCTTGTCTGAATAGATCGAGACAATTGATGTATAAGGTGCACCAACCATTCACAAGTCCAGTGAATAAAAAAATCAAAAAAAAGAAACAAAACAAAACAAAACAAAACAAAACAAAAAATCAACATTAAACAACAAAACTAAAATGACCTACAGTGTAAGTGTATCGCGTTTTATGACTGTTTTCTTTACATTGGCAGCAGTTTTCCTAAAACTTTGTCATCCCGCTTGTAAAATATAAGTTTCACCAACCAGACTATACCAATAAATGTATTTTTGTCGACAGTTTTACAAACTGAGATGCCATTCTCGTGCTGTTTGTTTATGTGACTGATGAAACAAAATCTACCAACTAAAACATTTTTCTACTCATTTTCACATTTCTACTACTTAGTGATTTTGGCATCCTCTTTCTCATTTGTTTGCTTGATGCAACTACATTTAATGCTAATAAGCAGCAGATATATTTGCAATCTGTAAGACGCTTTATGAGAAACAAGCAAAGCAGCAACAGTAAAGCATCATTCTGCACCATATTACCTTTAGATCCATTCTCATCTTCGTCTTCGACATCGCGGTATTGTCTGTCATAACCTCCAACATCAGACAGATATGCGACTAACAAGTCTTTTCCGTGCTGGAGCTCCGCTTCCCTCTTCTTTCTCTCTGACTCCCGGCGAACAACCTGAGACCTGCTTTTCATGAGATTCTGGGCAGCTGACAAACAAACAGAACATGCGCGTCAGTGAGTAAAACGATATGGAAGGGAGGCACAGGAATGACAAGTCGAGGGGAGGAAGAGAGGGGCCATGGGGAGCAGTGGGCATGCTTACCACCAAGAGCGGCGATGGCATCAGCTTTGCTTTTCTCAAGCTCCTCATCGTTAGAGCGCTTTGACTTATCGCCGTCTGTAAGACAAAGGCAAGGAAACAACAACAACAACACCAACACCAACAAAAAAAAACATGAATAAAATACACAGGGAAAAAACTGGAAGCTCTGAGCCTAATCCAGGATCTCCAAAATATCTATTTCGACCTTTTGGCCAATATACTGCCTTGTCTTCATCAAAGACTAAATGTCTAAAACGTTTGTCCTGACTAGTGTACATTTTAACTGCGGAAATCGTGTTATAAGCGAAATATTTTCACTTTGAGGCTTAAACATGATAAAGTTTAGATAGCCTAATCGTTGTTGGAGCAACTGGGTCCGGTATTTAGCCGTAAATACTTACGTGGCAAGAGTTTCTTGGCAGCTGCAGTTATAAAACAAAGCGTCAGATTAGATGTTGTCAAGTTTTACACAACTGTTTCGCCCTCAAGCTACTTTTTTCTTCAATATTGTAAAGGAGAACTGCCAAACTAAATAAAGAAATGCCTGACGTAAGAGAAGTCGAGAAACCTTTCACATATTATATATACTGTACAAGAACATATACAAGATAAAGACGAAACAAGGAACATTGGAATAAAAAAAACAAGTCACAAAAGATAAATCAGGGAAAACAGAGCAGTTGTGTTCTTGTAAAGTTGCTAGTACACTCACTAGTTTATCTCAACAAATAAAAACGAAACAAAAACTACCTTACCTTGTAAAGCAGACGCAGCGGCTATGCAACAGAAAAGAAAGAGTTGGAAAATTAACAAATGGCATGAAGGATTAGCAATAAGACGTCATGACATTGAACAGCTGCTAAAACCTAAGCAATTATGTAACTTACCTTTCATAAGCTTATTAGCTACTTGAGCTGAAAAGTGAAAAATATGAAAAGAGAATATTAAACAAAAAAGAATTACAGTTGAATAAAAGAAAAGATACAATATAAAGAAAAAAAAATAGACGAATAAATTAACACGAGAAAAAATATATTATAGAACTTAGGTTCACTAGGATTAGCCATTTCCAAGACGAAGTACACAAAAAACGCACATAGTTTCTAAGTTTTCTGAATGTTTTGTTTGACAGTAAGAAAAAACGAGTTGATGCTATAGTGTCATTTTATTAGTAATAACAAAAACTCGCTTTATGCTTAGTGCACTGCAATGCAATGCACGAGAGTGAGAAAGAATAGGAACATTGATAACAAACAGTCATTAAAACAAGCAAACGAAAAACGAGCGGGCATAAAAAAAACAAAAACAAAAAAACAAAAACAAAAAAAAAAAGGACGGCGAAAGAAACAATTGAACATTACATAATGAGGGAGGAGAATACTACTGTAGGTTACAAGGCAACAAAACTCACCAGCAGGGGTGGGGTCATCACTCTCTTCACCTGAACCACTTGCACTTGAATCGTCACTACTGCTGTCAATATCTTCACTTTCGTGTTCGTCTTTGTCGTCCTTTTCGTCTTCATCCTCGTCTCCTTCGTATTCACCATTGATGTTGGCATGTTGCTCCTTCATTGGATTGTACGCTTTTCCGTCTGTGAACAAAAACATACAAATAAGTAAACAGATGTTACTACTTCTATAAACTGTACCAGTCTCTCCTGTGCGTGAGTCAAAAATGAACGAGTTTGAGAGTTGGAGGTCTGGACCCGAGCGGCTGGGCGGCCTCGCGTCCAGACCTCGCTCGCCGAAAGACCTCGGATTATTTTTCACTCCCACAACGACCTTTAGCCAGAAAAGGAAAAACTGGCACAGTCTACTGCTACTACTACTGCTACTCCAATATCACCGCCACTAACATATTTACGGGATTGCAATTAGATTTTCATTGACACAAGAAATAACTGTACTCACCAACTGAATAGACAGAGTTATGCCAGAACGACCCACAAAACCGATTGCTGTCGCCAAAACAATGGCTGTCGCATTGATCGTTCTGTGCTCTGCCGTATTTCCCGAACGAGTTGCCACAGAAACACAGGTAGGCGTATTGCAAGCCAGCAAACTTGTAGCCACCAAGTTTACAGCGACCCACACACCATTCTGGTGTCATGTCATATTTGCTGAACGGCGTCGGCAGATCGCGAATTGGTTTTCTGTCCCGGAAGCAACCCTGGTAAGCTGGATGGGAGAGTTGACACTTATTATCAAAAACCTAAGCAACCCTGATGGAGCCGATACTTAATATTATATCCCTGATAAGCTGGATGGGAGAGTGGGAAAGTGGGAAAGTTGACACTAAATATTTACTGATAACCGTTTTGCTTTTGCTTCTGATTGGCCAAGAATGCTTTCAAACTTGTATGGACCAATCCGAAAGTATAGCAAACGCAAATTACTTTCGACAGTCATCCGAGAAACGGTCCAATACTTCATTACAAATATGTAACTTTGACATTTAAAAGCTCTCTTTGTGGGAAACAGAATATGACATTTTGAGCGTAGTTTGATGCAACCAAAGGAGGCAATAATAAATTATCACCAGCTGTTTATAGCATTAAGCAACAAACCTCTTGATGCGGTAGTCAGTGGCTCTTCGATTTCAGGCTCAGGGTCCTGTATCTTGCTGGGCACTTTATCCAGCTCTTCTTGTTTGGCAACAATCGAGCGGTGATGATGTTTGAGGCCTGGGGACATTAAAGTGTTTCGTGAGAAAAGACCATTTCCAAATGTCTCTCGCGAAAATGTCCGTGTTGAAGTATGATGGAGGGAAGAGGGATGGGGCTATCCATGTGTCATGACCGGACTTAATGCACGAAAAAAGCACGAAAAAGACTAAATACAAAAATTTCATGTGCGACTATGGAACATATACAGGTTTAGTAAGGTTTACAAAGGGGAAAGGGATGTCATGACCAGACTTGAATGATGTTAGATTGAATAATAGATTCACTGAGTATACCACGCTAGGATATTGGAGTATCGACATTAAACCATGGTCATTCAAATAACGCTTTACTTGCATGGCCGAAACACTCTTCTATCCAGAAACTCACCGTCTCTAAGCAACGTATTCCTGTAAACTGGCATGCTCTGGAGGTAGTTGCTGGAGATCGCTCGCGAAAGATAGCGGAGGACACCGAATTCCGCCTGCTTGAACCTCATCACGAAATTTGCTGACACTTTCATGTCTTCCTTGCTGCAGAAAGGGAAGGATTGATAAGACAGGATTAAACACTTGTGAAGTTTTCATCAGCTCAATCATTTCATGTTTTCATGAACTGACCTAAACGCATAACGGCATGGCAAAACGAGGACACACTGTGGTAGCAACATTGTATCCTTCGATGTTTCCAGGATGGCAAAACTACGTCAACATTTTTGTAGTCAGTGTGGACACAACAAATGTTTCTGTTTTTCAGAAACAATTTTTTGTGTCCAGCACACAAACTTGTGTCCGCAACAAATGTTTCGCGCGTGGCAAAACGTGGCAACATTTGGAAAACATGCACGCACTAGCAATGTTGCCGCCACAATGTGTCCTCTTTTTGCCAGGCCTTAAGGGACCACTCTATGCTTCTGTACTAACGTGTAAGAAACCTTCATTTACACGCTGGACGAAGAATAAGAATAAGTCCACTCAAACATACCTGAGACTGTTCACTTCCACGCTTTCGAAGTTTGGATTATTGAAGTAGGCGTTAGCTATCTGTCAAAATCAGAGGACAAAACGGTAAATGGACAACATCAGGACTAAACTGGTCCCGACTGCGTAAGCACTTCAACATTGGATTGAGGTCAGATTATACACCCAAAAGTTTTGCACTTTTTAATGCATAGAATGTTTTATGAACCTGTTTGATGCCACATTAAATTCTAAAAATTGAAAAGGATTTGTATAAGTTGACTCCTGGTGAACTAGCTTTTCTTTCCGCTATAACATTTTAATAAACACCAGGAAAAGACATTTTTTATGGTCTGGGAGAGCAAGCCATCGTAATAAAATTTACTCAACAAACCCAGGCTATCGTATATTTTTTATGTTTCTTTACCCCTTTCTCAATCTCCGCCTTCAGAACTTTGAACCTCCGGCTTTCTTTGTCATTATAATCGTCGTCCCAGTTCTGTCTGAATCGTAGAGATGCTTTCACCTCATTGTGTTCATCTGCAACAACATAAAAAACGTTTGTTTCAATCAGTTTCTTAAAGAAACACTCTCACCGTAGATGCTTTGCGCGCCCAGTGACTGACGGCGGCCATTTTTGTATCATACGAAAATGGCGGATTCTCCTGTTTTTCTACGTTTTATCACGAAATAATTCAGCACAAACTCAGAAAGTGTATTGAATACGGCAAGCAACGACTGTCAGATTGATCAGTCATAACTTGAGCTAACGTGGGCGTCTCAGGAAAGTCGAGCTCCGGATGTAAATATAAACATGGGCGCGCAAAGCATCTACGGTGAGAGGGTCTCTTTAAGGGCTATCTACACGAAGCGATTTTTGCTTGCGATGGTGGCATGCGACCAAAATACGACACGGTTTTGACATAAATCGTGTAGTTGATTCAACCCTACGACAAACAGTTCGTCGTGTCTAAAGTGCGTCGTAAGGTCGTATGCAACAATAGAGGGTTTGCACGGCGGCCATGTTGGATGGAAGGAACAATAAAAAATTTTTCCATACAGCGGTTTTCGGTTCACTGTCGAAAACCAAAACCAAAGCAATCACAGAGCTATTCAATGAGGCGAGCAAAAACACGTCGGACCAATTAGAAGTACGAGCAAAACCAAAACCAAAACAAAAACTAAGTAATTGCGATTGGTTTTACTATCCAATCAGTAGTGCAAGAACACGCCATCGTCACCTGCTTTCTTGCGTAAGAATAACGAAACCAGGTTTTGCTTTTGCTCTTGATTGGACAAGATTGTTGCTAAACTTGTTAGGACCAATCAGAAAGCGTAGAAAACGCAAAACTAAAGCAATCACACGATTACTTTCGACAGTCATGCGAAAACGGCTCTAACAATAGCAATTCTTTCCCAAAGAAATTGAATTCTATTGTTCGTTTCCATCCAACATGGCCGCCATATCTCTGAACCATGATGCGTTGCGCGTTTAGCCGCTGTTGTCCACCATTTTGGGTTGACAAGTTGGCGTGAATCTATCGCAATCTTTTATTCTCAAATCTCAAAGTGCATATCGTTACAGTAAACCTAAACACTATTTTTATACGCTTGTTTCTTTTCTATATTCGTTTTCTCAAAATGATCTATTCCTGAAAAACTAAGTAAGACAAAACAAACTGCATTATGGTAAATTTTCTATAAAGCTGTCGAACATGCTTATCTTACCAGTGGGCCAATCTAAGAACACTTGGCATTCTGGGGAGGAATAGTCTTCGCAGTCCTTTGGCATTGGTTGAAGCTTCTGCGTCTCATCACCTTGTTGCGGGTAACCATTCATATAAGGTTGAGCAGGAGCCTGGGGGACGGGGACTGGGACGGGTGCAACGGGAGAGACTGGAGCTGGCATTACGGGAGCGACTGGAGCTACAGGCACCATGGGCGAAAAAGATGCCGAAGGGTCCGCCATGACTTGAATTGGGCCAACCTGCATCGTATTGTCTGGGCCCTGTAAGCGTAGACGGTTTTTAAACATGTTTGTGTCTATCTACCAATTAATATCTACATTAGGTATCCATCTACAGAGTCATTCCCAAACATGTTGCCGTATACAAACCTAAATATAGGCATATATCTGTCACGTGACGATAAATAACTATCACGTGATAACTGACAAATATCGTATTACTATGTAGGAATGCATTATATCAAGATGTTTACATAATTTTACAGCCACCAATAACTAAAATGGGAAAAACCTAAAGCCTTTTTTATTGATAGTCCATAACGTGAAATGTGGTCATGTGACAGATATATTTGTTTATCTATATATTTGAGCATGACAACTTTATCGGATTGACCATAACGTTAATTACTAGAAGTAATGGTTTCCTTGCTGGTTTATCAGTTAACACTGTCCACAAACCTGGCTAGCGACTGGCACTTGAGCTGCAACACCCTGTGTATCGGCAGTGGAATCATCCTTGTCATCTTTGCTCTCTTCCTTGTCAGAGTCTTTGCCTTGATCAGACTTCCGCTTTCCTGTGTCACAACTAGCCCCGGTACATCCACTCTGCACAGGCCACTGCGGAGTCATGGCTGGCATCTGAGCACCATATTGGGGTGGTGCAGGATACGAAGCCTGAGGATAGCCCTGCACACCGGCGCCCGGGCAGTTTGGCGCCGTGCAGGGCATCTGTGACTGCACTGGATATGGCATGTACGGTGTCTGCTGCATGTTGGCCGCAAAGGGAGAATCAGTGGGCTTCTCTATGACCGGAGGTGAGCATTCAATTTCACACTTTGTGTCGCCAAATTTAAATGTGTAGCACTTGTTCTTGCAGTTGCTCCCCTGCGTGGAGTTTGTGCTGTTGCTGGAGCCATCTGCATCTGTAGCATAGCACAATCAAGTTAGGGGTGTGGTTTTTGGAAGGGTACGTGAGTCAACGTCCATATGATGGCGAGTGCATGAGTGAATGAATGAGTGACTGAGAAAGTAAATGAACGCGCAAGTAAATACCACAGGTGTGAGTATGTATGTGTGGAGTAGTATGCGAGTGAGCGGATGGGTGAGTATGTGAATAAGTCAGAATGTGAATAATTAAGGAAGTGGATAATATGAATGCGCGAAAAAGAGACTGAGTAAGTGGAAGAGAGTGAGTAAATAAACGACGTGAGTGGGCGAGGAACGATTGACGGAAGTCGGAGGACGTAACTGCCATGAATATATAATATGAAACAAAGTAAAGACTCAAAAAAAGAATAAAATAATATAAAACTGACCTTGCGACGAGGCGGGTGCATTTTCTGAAATGTGCAAAGATAAAAGATAAGACTTACAACTTAGACGCATGGCGTAATTACTGTCTGGTAATTGTTCTAAACATCACGGGGCCTCCACTCTTTAGACAAGGATGGGGGCTGCTACAACTAAATAGAACCTGGAACAACTTGCTACGATTACACATTTTAAATGGTCAGCAGTTTTCCAGTTTTCGCAACACACTAAAGGCGACTGTACAGTTGTTCGAATCTTTGAACAATATATTTTTCCCCAGTTTGTTGCGAAGCAGAGAGTTTTAATTAATGTCCCATAATCCTATAAATTGAGACGCTCTACCTCTTTATTATGGTAAAACAGTTTGTTTGTTAACATACGTACCATCGTAGAACGTCTTAGTAAGCGATGCTTCTGTATCCAGTATATGCGACAAAGATTTGGTAAACTTTTCAGGCTGAGAAAAAAGCAAGAAAACGTCCATTCAAGAACATGATCAGCTACCTCACTGTTCGATTCAATGTTATATAATTTTAGAGAATATTTGCATTTCCGCCGGGGAAAAAGACTGTTATCAGAGCAAAACAAGCTCTGTAAGCTTAAACTTACTAACAATTTTGATCTCAAATTTAGAGTACTTAAAATAAATCGTTTTAGTTCTTACCGGTTGACTCATGAGCCATTCGATGAAATTTTGAACTTTGCCATCCATTCCCTGTATCAAATCAATAATCACGATCATCGACTCAAACAAGATATAAAGAAAGAAAGAGATGGCATTTATGCACTTACCTACTCAATGTTGGACGTACATTTATAAAAACTTACCGGCTTTAAACTTCTTGTTTCATCGACTTTTTCTTTTTCTTCCTCCGGCGAAGTAATCTCAGAGAAGAGATTCTCCAGCTCTAACAAAAAAAAAACAATGAATAAGTATTACGGAATGCTATTTCAAGTTGTTGGAACTTGTAATCTGCAAGAAAAACTATCGGCCATTAGCTATTCCAGTTACTGTGTTCTGAAATTCTGAACTGTTAAATCACATCCGTATGCAGGGGGTGACCACTCAAATGATAGCTCTTTATTGCCCGGTTGTTCAAAGCTCGATTAAGCTAATCCAGGATTAGCCAAATACTTTTTAGCAAATTCTGGGCATACAAACTGCAAAGTTTCGATTAAAAAAAAAAAAAAAATCTAAAAACCTTACTTTAGTTCAAAATATATCGACAAAGTCGTCCAGTGAACGAAAGCTTCTCATTTTCAGGCTTAAAAATGACAGCAGTTTAGAACTAATCAAGGATTAGCATAATCGTGCTTTGAACAACTTGGCCCATAAGAAGGTTTTTTTGGCAGATTACAAGGGTTTGCTTTTAGCATTTTTAAGTTGAGATCTTGAGTGTGACAAATCCAAATTCGCTTGATTATACCTTGTCTATCTGCGTCAGAGATCTTGGAGTCTCCTTTCCAGTCATCCCGCTTTATATACGCTGGGGAAACAAGCATAGGCAAATATAAACAACTGGAAGTGTTGTAGACACTACACTGGGTATCAAAGATTTCACTGTATCTTAAAGTTATCATTATTTCTAATAAACTAACCAAGAAATTACCTTTATCCTCGGCTCCTTCTTCATAAGAACGCTTTTTCTCTGAAATAAAAAAAAAAACAAAACAAAACAAAACAAACAAAATATTGGATACAATAATTTATCATGCATATTTAGCACTCAGTACGCTTTTATTTTCCAGCAGGATTTGCTGGAAGTCAAGTCAAGTCAAGTCTTGGTTTTGTTCTTTACCTTTCCTGCTGTCCTCTTTGCGAGACAAAAGAGCCTGGAAGAACTCGTCTGGAAAAAATGAAATGTTCATATTCACAAATTTCTCGCAAACAAAGTACAGTCTCAGAACAATAAATTGAAATTACAACAAATTGATATCAAAGACATCAGCACAAAGACAACACGCCTGCAGCTATTAAGTATGACTGTCCTGAAAACTGTGGGCGACGCTATAAATGTCACAGTGGTAGTTAGTGGTAACTTTCCTCGTATATTCTGTGTCAACATTTCGATCACTCACCCTCTTCAGTAGCCCTCTTCTTTCTACTTACAACGTCTGCAAGATAATCACGGATAATTAGTCTGACGTATTTCTACTCAAGTTCAGCTGGCAAGATTGTGTGGAACTTCAAAACTCGCACCAGGCTCCTTACCTTCTTCCGACCGCTTCTTGTGGCGATTTTTGTGTGACGTCACCTTAGGCTCCTCCTCGTCCTCGTCGAGATCCGCCCGCGCTACTCTGATCAGCGTCCTGTCTGACTCATCGACTGGCTCTACGTTTTGCTCATTCTCTGTGGAAAAGTACAACTTTCAGAGGCTTTTTTTCTTTTTCTTTGGAAAGAAGAAAGTACCGTGTTCCCTTTTATATATTTTTTTTCTGTCAGTTCGCATGTCTATGTCTCAGATTTCGTCTTCAGCTAAATCACTAAAATATAAAGAGAACTAAGTCTACTAGTCCTACATGACACCGCGGAGATACGTTCTTGACGTCAATTCCATTGGTCAGCGTTCGTCGCCATTACTATATAACTTTTCCTAGTTCGGATTATAATGAAGTGAACGCATGGTCGATAAAAAAGGATTTCCGCTGCGTAGACGTTGATCAACTAAAAAGGAATAATAAAAAGACCAGCCAGTTTTATTTGGATATTTTTAAACAACTCCGTAAAGTGAACAGATAGATTCGTACAATACGAAAGATTCTGCGCACGAGAGGACTATGAACGACTGGATTTTGTTGTTGAATAAAAAAAAAACAAAGAACAGTTATCATCTGCAATCATGATCAAAAGTCCTTCGCAAATCCTCAGCTGATAACTGTGTAAAATTGCTAATATGTCCTACAATCATGTCAAATCAGTTTAAACTCGAAACAACTTCACTCGCTCTTGACCCAAACAATGTTGCATCAAGGGCAGGAAGGAGAATAATTTCAGCTTTGAAGAATTGTAAGGTGGTTTAAATGGTTTTAAAGGTAAGTGTCCCGATTGTAGGAGTCGAATTCAAATGGTTAATGCGCACGACATTCATGGTTAAAACGCCGAGCTAAAAAAAAAAAAAAAAAAAAAGGAAAGTAAAAATGTTCAACCTCCGTGTGTGATAAATTCTGTCAAACGCAAAATGTGGTTCTGCACGAATAAGAAATATATTCAGGATAAAACAAATAAATCTGTTGGACTAATAACGAGGAACTGTGATGCCTCAATCAGCTCGCGTTTGATCATACAACTTACTGTTATATATTCATAGTTCTTACAACCACAATGATCACTCTGCCTGTTACAGGTGAATTGCATTGCTTTAGTCTACGTACGTGCATTTTAGCTGAACACAGAAAAATTTCTTTGTACGATACATGTTACTAATCGGCACAATCTCAGAAGGCACATCAATTTGTCTAAAGAAAACAAGACCATCGTGAACATTTAACACTACAAAATTGTACTGCGTTTTGTTTCCTTTCCCACCTTCAGCCACCACTCCCTCAAACAAAAACCGAGAAAGAAAAATAATTATTCCAGAAATAAATTGAAGCGCGCAATCATAAAACGAATCAAAGGGAGAAGAGTAGTGTTGATTTACTTTTCTGGAGATGTTTTCAAATGTGCACCGGGTCACACGCTTGGACACATTTCTATTATCGAAGAGCAGGTCACCACAAACATGAGAAGGGTTAAGCGTTCAGTGATCTATTATCACCTCTGGTTCACAGGCTTTTAAAACCAAGCTTTGAAAACCAACCCAGATATTAACACATCTGGATGAAGGAAACGATTTAGACAAACGAATTAAGTTTCACCAAGCTAAACACTCCCTTCGAGGGAAACTTGTCGCCTGATGACTTAATAACGTCAGTGGGAAAGACGGTGACAGAATTCAAATATCAACACTTACTTTTTGACGGCCGAGCGTCCACTACAGCAATGGCAACGAGGACAGCAATCCAGGGCAAAATCCTCATGCTTTGAGAGATGAAAAGAGATATATCCTTATTCTAAAATTCCTACATCCAAAGCTTGGACATAGATATTGCCAGTGTTTTTCAGTTTTTCAGATGATTGGTCGAAATCATTGATAAGAAAACACAATATTTAAAATTCATCGTTGCGCACCCGTGACAGAGCAGGTACTAACTGCTGATTGGTTCGTTGACATTAGGTAATGTTCTAGAGGCGCGAAAATTACGTTATGTTTTGGATATTTCCCCATTCAACACAGAGCTATTCTTCACCAGAAAACTGAGGTTTTCACGACCGGAAAAGGCTTAAAGCTCATTCCAACACTAACTAGAAACACGGGAAGAGATTTCAATTAATACAGATTTCTTCATGGAAATTTGAAAAGACCGATTTCATTCTAAGCCAAGAAGTCAACCGCCCACGTCAAAATTAGTGAATGGAAAAAGTTTAGGTCAGGCCTATTTGCATGAACGGTTGCTCACACAAAGATTAGAAAACGGGTGCGAATTGCAGTCAAAACCCTGGGTGCCGCGGCGTCGGGTGGAACTCGCCATGTTCAATTCGGGTGCACTGACTATTTTCAGTGAGTGACTTCCCAAATCGTATGGACATGTTTAGCGATGAGCCGACAAGGTGGTTTGAACAGAAAAAAAAAATTAAAGAAAAAAAATGGAAAAAAAAAAAGGAAAACATTATCGAAAGATATCTTCGCAGCCATGAAGCAACTTACAGTCGCAAAGAGACCGAAAAAACAAAAACAGGACCTTTCCCGCGTCATTATTCGCATTCAGGCGACAATGACTATGATTATGTTTTAAATTGCTTCATCACTTTCATAACTGCGAATATATCTCTCATTAATATTTTCTTGCCGCAGTTTGTATTTGAGATTTTCATGTACAAATCATAACCACAATAGAAATGTTTAGTGAAGCTGCAGTTGTTAAGTTTGACTCAACTTAGTGGCAAACTAATATCAAACTTCCACTACCTTGCCGAACATCACAGAGAATTGTCCAACAGGTAATTAATTTTTATTATTGCCATTGGACATATCTTCAGTGTGCACCCGGGGCTTCAAATTTCACGGTAACGTTTTTCTTTTTTTTTTTCGGTTTTGTTTGAAATGGTTTTGTGGTACATAATTTTATGAGGTATCGTGAGGAGCAATTATTATTATTAATATTATTTTGCGATTTCATAGTGTGAAACCTTTCTTATGAAAATGAGTTCAATTTGCATGAAAAATGAACATGCAAACACAAACTAGTGACGTTCATAACGAAGGCTGACCATGCCTCGTTTCGAAACAGACTACAGGCACTCGGAAATGGCCTATAGTTTGCATGGCATAAAACATAAGCCAAATATGGACACCTATAAAGAGACAGACATACGTCCAAAGAGATTAACCCACCTGACTCCTGAGCTCACAAAACAATAGATCTGAATAAAACGAGAATTCATTACGAGTCTAATCCACTTCAATTGATAGTATACAAACAACCAATAAACCAGCATCCGTACTATATGAATCGTGTCTCTTAGAAAGCAAAAAAAACAAAAACAAAAAAAACAAAAAACAAAGCAAAACAAAACAAAAAACAAAACATCGGTCGTTCGTTGAAAAGCGTATTGGAATTATAGAAGATGACGGGAAAAGATGACAAAAAATAACTTACAATTTCCTCTTGCGTCTTTATGGAACACTTCTGAAACAAATGCAGTGCTATGGAATAACGACAATGTTAGCACGTTTAAAGGGAAATAAAACGTGTGTTCATGATCACAGTTAGTAACGTGTGTATTCGTTTCGGAAAAAAAAACTACATGCTTGACAAGAGAGGTGGGTAGATGGAAGGGTATAATGATATAATTAAGAAAAACCACAAACTACAGATAGACAATTAGAATAGTCAAGTCCTTTAATTAGTATATAAGTATACTGCATCACATCAAATACTAAGACAAATTATGTTTATCTTATTCCTACAAATCGCCATGTTAGAACTTTCCAAGGAAGTAGTTAGTACAATTTTCACATTGACTAAATCACATGCTGACAGTAACTCTGTTCTCGCAGTTCATCAATAAAGCTTCAAGAGTGTTCCGATTGACTTCCGTAAAACAACACTGATCAATGTTTTCTGTACATAACACGTTAAAATAGGACTACAGAGAGCTACATTAGAAGTATTTAACTTTTGTTGAAAGAATAAAAAGAGGTTATTACACGGGAAGGAGTGCAATACGGCGGAGTATTTTTACGAGTCGGTTTTATTTTTTCGAGCCTGCCTCAGGCGAGAAAAAATAAAACTGACGAGTAAAAATACAGCCGTATTGCACGACTTTTTGTGTAATAAATTGTTTATTACACGACAAACGAAGCAGGGCAAGCATTCTCGCCGCGCGCAAAATGGAACAAAAAATGACGCGTTCGTAAACTTTGCTTGCGAAAACTGATCACGTAAGCTAATAAACCAGTTGATCTGGTTCCTGACGAGTGCAATACGCTCCCATCTTTGCACTCGTTTTGGCCCGTATTTGCACTCGAAAATGTGAAGTCGTGTAATAAAAAGATATACATATTTATGAGCACGCGATAAATATTCCTCTAACTTTGTTTTTGGGTCCACCAATCAGGCTTCAGTCACGTGTTCACTGCACGACTTTCACGGGTGTTGTGTGAATGGTTTGCACGGGAGACCCACGTGACGGCCG
This sequence comes from Plumapathes pennacea, assembly GCA_964036295.1. Classification (NCBI taxonomy): domain Eukaryota; kingdom Metazoa; phylum Cnidaria; class Anthozoa; order Antipatharia; family Myriopathidae; genus Plumapathes; species Plumapathes pennacea. Next base: position 5,329,911 of record OZ038463.1, on the reverse strand, counting down.
CGTGGTAGAACTCTTGGAAGACGACGGCCGCTGACTAACAGGACGGCGCACTGGAGGCGCACAGGAGTCTCGCTCTGCTGTGTGCTTCTGGACGAATATTGAACTGACAGGGCCTTGAGTGCCTACCATACCTGAGAGAGAAAAATAAAGATTAAAATAGATCCCGTGCAAAGAAGTGGAGGACTAGGAATGAACAGCAAGTTTGACTTTCAAAGAAGAACCACCAATTCTACAAGAAAAGGCATGTTTCAGATGGTATCTCTGTGCATAAGAACACGAATAAAGGAAACAAGAACGCGAATCGAAGGAACATCAAGACTAATAACCAACGAGGACCAAAACAAAAAGAACAAAAATTACAAGAACAAGAATAAGAACTGGAACAAACTAAAACCGCAGAAGAAGAACAAAAACAAAACAAATACCAGGAGCAAGAACAACAAAGCCAAGAATGAACATGAAGAACACAAAGGTTTAGTGCGCGTTGTTCATACCTGCTTTGGCCTTCGTTCCTTGCAGATCAGATCTGCCCACAGCTTTAATAGTCACTGTTCTTCCCGATGACGGGTGCGCTCTTTCCGGGACAGGCGGCTGACGTTGCTTGCAGCTGTACCCCGGATGTACACCCACGTTCCCGTATGTTTGATCCGTCGGACGAGGACGGTGATAACGTGGCATATCCTCGGTGTCTACGAAAAACGTGCGAAAACGGTCGAACAATTGTCGATCGAGAAAACGACGGTAGGGTGGTCCATATAGTGGTCGGAGAACATTTGAAGTGAGTCGGATCATTCTTAATCGGAAAAGCACGAGGAAGGGTCGGATTATCTTCGGTCTCACAGTCGGAATGTTCTCGGGTTAGACGAAAAGATTGGTTAGTGTCCTAGTCCAAACGGAAGCCAATTGGGAAGACGTACTATCAATTGGGCGAGTAACAAACATTATCACTCAACCTACTGTGGATCTCAGTAATGGCAACTAAGCCAGTGGTCTGCTATGTGCAATGGCCAACACAACCACATCGCTACCCCTACAGTTTCCTGGACACTGAAAAACCCAGGTCACATCCACACTAACACGCTTTCACTTGAAAATCTAATGGAGCTGCGGTAAATAGGGCTATGGTAGCCGACCGTAAAAAAAAAAAAAAAAAAAAAAAAATGGCCGTGACAACCTTCGGGGCGCACTTTAATTGAAGCCTAGCCCTGTTGTACCCATAATGCCAGGGACATGATAGAAAACTTCATACACCGCGTTTTTGCCTTCCATCCACACTGAAACAATAAATTGAAAAAAGAGGCTATCCAATGGATGCTTTCAAAAACGATGCGACGTTTTCAAATGAAACCATTAGGTAGTAGAGTGTGGACAAGGCCTCGGTGACAAAATCTCCTCGACACATCTAAAGCAAAGCCGAGCTCTGCAGTTTGTTCTCGATCAAAAACTACGCCAAGACAATCAAAAGGTTGATTTTTTAAACTTGACACAGATTAACCTATAGCCAGTTATCTTTCCGCACCTGAGTGAGCTATCCTGTCGTCTTCAGGTTGACCTCGTCGGCCGCCTTCTTCTCCTTCTTTGAACATCCACATGGCCTCCATGTTCAATGCGCACACGCCTCTCATGAACGCTTTCTTCATCGTCTCTTCGTAGTGGTCTCTTTCCGAGTGAAGGCGCGCAATCTCCTCCCTGGCCTGCTCTAACTCACGGTGAGCCTGCACAGTAAAAACACGTAATAAAAAGACCGTGGGTACTACAATACTTAAGAAATATATAACGCGTCACCGTGTAATATAGCCTCATCTAAACACGCGGGAAGTTGGGAGAACACGAGAGTAGCGTAAGGAAACCACGAGGCCGCCGAGTGGTTTCCGGCGCTACTCGAGTGTTCTCCCAACTTCCCAAGTGTTTAGATGAGCCTGTATTACACGGGTACACGTTATATATTTCTTTTATAAAATAATTAGTCAAGTAAAAAACATCGCGTATCGCGTCAGCGTGTAATATACTCTCATCTAACACGGATATTTAACCAATCAGGGCGCGCGTAGTATCATAGTTATTTTATAAACCCTCATCTAACACAGTTATTTAGCCAATCAGTGCGCGCGTAGTATCATAGTTATTTTATAAACCCTCATCTAACACGGATATTTAACCAATCAGGGCGCGCGTAGTATCATAGTTATTTTATAAACTAAACACAAGTAGTTCTGTTTTCTCTTCCTCTATCCTCCACATCTCCGTGCTTTCTCTGGCAGTTTATCTAGCAGTCTGTTTGTCTATCTGTCTATCTATTGGTCTGTCTATTTTCTTTTTGTCGCGTTGGAGTGAGCACAAAATTGGTTTCCTTACCGTTTCCAGTTTCTGTTCGTAGTCTTCCGTTAACTTGACACATACTTCCTGCGATTTGGCCTATAGGAGAGAAAAAACTAGTTCAAATAAACTGAAACAATTGCTATGAGGGCAAAGCAAGAATCACAGCTCTAAAATAAATTAGATTACCTGGAAAGTTGATGGTTACATGTTGCAGAGAATGACTAAAGCTAAATCTAAAGCTAAATGGGAGGATTGCAGTTCAACTGCTTTGCTGCCAACTCCTATCCCTACTTTTTTAGAAGCACAGGGACGTGCCAGTTTGAAGTCATTTACCACAAACATATCTAGCATCAAGTTCTTTGATTTCAATCATTTGACACAACCGTGACGTCAGGCTGCAGAATTAATCGCCTTAGTTTAAATAATCTTATGAATTTTTTACTACATCGTAGTCATATATTTACTACAACTTAAGATTATGATTTGTGCTAAGTGTTAAAGTGAAAAAAAAAACGCCCTGATAAATGACTAGTTATGTAAACAACTAAACAATACCACCAAAAAAGTACTGTACAAAACAAAATTGACAAAGATACAACGATTCGTATGAACAGAAAAGTTTGCCCTTTACAGTGAACACTTTAGTACCACACAGTACCTGACAAGCTTTCTCCACCCGCTGTTTCCATTTGGATTCGATCACGGAGCGCCAGCTGTTCCACACGCGGCTCTTGAGCACGTGCTTATAATGTCTCCTGGCCAACTTGCTAGAGAACACCTTGATGAACCAATGAAAACGGACCGATATATTTTCCAGCAAAATCGCAGTTTAATGCAGTTTTATTTTACCTCTGCATGCAACTTTCTTCGTTGTGGCTAACAGACATTTTAGTCATCCACTTGGGAAAAACTTATTTTCACTTTCACTTTCATATTTTCATTTTCATCTCAGTTATACACAAGACTAACTTAAATTGCTTTACGGTGTAAGGGTATAGATAAAACATTTGCATTGGAGAGTAATTTCCATGTGAATGTAATTAAATTTTCCCAAAAACTTGCTCAAAGGTGCAAATTACCAACAGTGTGTATAAAGACAACACTCTAAAGGGGTGACATGAAAGTGAAACCAGCGGTTATGGAAGCAACATTTAAAGCAGTTGCAAGGATAGCCCGGAAAATAACTACAGGAAGAGGCACATGTTCATCAGAAGCAGTATCATGTAACCTGATCACAGTACGACTTCACCCTACTTACTTCTCTTTTCTCGTCACTGTGTCTCAATTTCCATGACATAAAAGTCCGAAGCAGTTCAAACTTCTCTCTCTGAAGACAGGGTAAAGCAAAACATGGTTAACACAACAAAAACTTCATGGCCACCCACATGGACTTTCAGCATGAAAAGGAAAAGCTGAAAATTTCCAGCCAAATTGGCCCCCTTCCCGGGCCAACCAGGACAAATGGCTAGCAACAACTGGAATCATTCAGTGGGTGCCAGAATGAGATCTTGACAAGTTACCCTTCTTTACAAGTACACATAACTGTGGTCTTGTATACAGTATTAAGTTTATATTGGATTACACTGTATTTTCAGTGATCTTCAAAGGCCTCAAATGGTATCACACAGCTCATACATGCACATCTATTTTGAATATGTTCAGTACTTTTACTGTCTGTATGTGTGCAATGTTCACCAGCCATTACCAGCTTCTAATGAAACCCAAGCTGCTACACACTACAATGTACCTGTTTATTTATGGCATGCGTCATGTTGGCCACAATAGAATCCTTATGCTTCAGCGTCTGTTCAAAGGTCAACAGCAACTCCTTCTGGCTCTCCATTTCATTCAGCAGTCGGTTCATCTCAGCCCCATGCCTGATTTGAATGAAAAATATGGTACACTAGTGTTGCAGAAAAAAACATTTTACAGTACCTATAACTGAGCTCACAGTCCTTATGGCAATTAGGTTATAGACTAAATTCCAAAGCATGCAGGCCATAAGGTGAGAAAATAACAGTTCCATAACTCAGAATGTGGACAAAGCAAACTAAAGAACTTGTGTGGCATATCTCTGTGAAAAGAACCACGTAGACTGTTAGTGGACCAGTAAATTGACCAATTAATCACTTGCGATTAAACAACCTTACAGCACTAACAGTAATTATTTAGTGGTGTCTGTAACTTAGATTTATTTGATATTCTGACCAGCATAAACCCACATGAACTCGACATCAGGAATTATCCCAACCCAACAATATTTTTGGTCATAATGATTGAATTAAAAGCAGGTGCAAAGGTTTTATAAATAATGATAGTGAGCAGAAGACTTTATGTGGCTTTTTTGTTAAATGTTTGTCTTTTCTAGTAAGTATGCACAATTTGTGTCATTTTAATCCAAAACACACAAAACAAATAAAACAAAGTCTTTTTCGTGGTGTGCTCTGACATTTTATATTTTGCTGTGAGTCGTTATTGATTGTTTTTGTCTCTTTTTGCAAGTGTTTTTCAATCAAAATGCAGATAGTACATGGAAAAGATTATTTACCCCAAAGATCCCATAAGCTCTTCTCTACCAGTCACACCCCCCCCCCCCCCCCCCCCCATTCAATAATATTAAAAATGGACCAGAGTTCCCTTTGCTAGCAAACTCACTTTCTCTTCTCCTGCATCACCATTTGCTTCTGTTTTTCCAGCAAACCCATTTTGTACTGGGCAATCTCAGCCTAGTAAAAAAAAAAAAAAAAAAAAAATCAAAATGTGCAAGCTAACTTGTCATAATGCATGCAACATTAAGAGTGTTATCAATGTATCAAGCCCAGAAAGTATAGCAAAATCAATATATTGTGCGTACTTTGTCTCTAAATATGCAGGGGTTGCAGGCAGACTTGGACATACTAGAAAACTATAGCTAGTCAGATTTGAACTTAATTCTCAGCCTCATTTCAGAGACAAATTTCAAACCCTAAGAAGCTCATACCTTTGGCAAGGGGTGGAGGAGGGGCAAGGGTAAACTACCTGCTGTAGACAATATTATTTTTCAAAGGCCAGACAGTTTGTAAACTGTACCAGGATATTTCTCTTCAAATCCAAACTCCAACTATCAATCAGGGTCTCCATTCTTGCTAGATCAGGATCTATCCCAGGGGATGGTGGCTGTGTGTGTGGTGAGGCTTCTGATTTCTCTGAATATGATGAATCTTGATTTTCATCTTGTGAGGCACCTGATGTTTCTGAGGTCAAATTTAATGTAGAGAAATTTAAACAGTTGTAAACATTTTTTTTTTTTTTTTTTTTTTTTTAATTTTAGCTTTTGAACAATATTATTATTATAATTTTTATGGAGTTCAGGGGCAGATCAACTGGTTACACCAGTTTGCGGAAACAATTTCTAAAATCTACGTACTGTAGTTATCTGGCTGAGGAAATGGCATTGTGGAAAACCAAACCTCAAATTTCTTCTGGAGGGGCATGCTAGACTAAACTTCCCTGGAAACCCAGCTCGCAGATTTTGGAATTAACCCTTCAGACTTTTTATACATCCGATCTCTTTCGCGCGCTTAAATTCCAGTATACACAGCCTATCTCAACGCTGTTCAAAGTTTCCACTGCCTCCTGTGCTAAATTATCGGCAAACACGAAATATTTACGCACCACTTCGAAGCAACGAATCTCTGGCTATGGAACCTTCGCCTTGAAAAGTGACCCTTGGAGCAGGAGTGCTGGGAATTAATTTTACATCCTCCCGAGCAATTCTCGAAACATCCTCTGAATAAGTGCTTTGCGAAGAGCTCGTCGTAGTCAAAGATGATGAAGATTTACTTTCACTGGCGCTCAATTCATCTCTCCTCGTCATCTTCAAAGAATCGGTCTCGTAAACGCTCTGTGGTAACAGAACTTTCGGCGTAACCACCGCGTATCTCAACAACTCGTCGTATTCTCTCTGCAAGGAAGAAGACACTGAACTGCCCCGGGAATCGTCATCAGGGACATCTGGCAAGGAATCATCGTTTTCAGACGACATGGTGTGTGTTTGTCCTTCCGACAAGCTTTCAAGATGGCGTCGTTGTACCAAGCTTCTGATTCGTTGTCTGGTTGTGAGCCTCGCGCTGATTGGTCAAATTAGTTTTTACACACATTTCGAATTGGTTGTGACTAAACTGGATACTCCAAAATCAGGTTTCCGAGAGGAAACTGGGACCGAATCAAAAACTAAATTCTCGTCAGCTCGGACCGTGTTCCGAAAACAGTACGACAGTGACGTTGATGTTTTGAAAGTTTGTTTGGCGCGCATTAGCAAGTCCGCTCGGCTGGCCGCGTCGCGCCGCCTGTGTTCCTTTTTACGCGGACGTGGAGGTCAATTCCAAATAAAACTGAAGCGGCTCAAGACATGAGTAGAAACTGTAACCAGTCAACACCAGATACACACAAGAAGCATTGTAGTCGTGAACGTGAAAAGGACAATATTACTGTTTATTTGTAAAATTTCGGGTCAGCCGGCCATTTGCTCGAGAACACAGTGGTTTTGGATGAAAATAACTTATCTATATAAGCATCCTAATACAGTAAATACGGATAAATATCTACATATTTTTAGAATACGTTGGAATCTGATCCGTCTATAACTGTTGGCTTCTATGGGCTTCATTATTATTCCTATTTACTTATCATTCCTGTGGTGATTTTTGACAGTTCGCACCTTCACGCGGAATGCTTAAATCTTGATTGCATGTCTTATCGTGAATGCGTTCGTCTTTTGGAGTTAAGACTGATCAAGAAACACAGGATCGTACACAAGCCGTTTCAATCGCTCTCCGGAACAGTTCACGCGGTGGGATTTTTTTATCTTCGGTGTCAATATTCATCTGTGCCAGATCAGCCAGAACAAGCCTTTCTTCTTTAGTATTTTCTCCCCAAGCTAATTTTTTCCTTCTAAAACCTTTCCAGTGCCGAATTTTATTTGACTGTCTTCCGGTGTTAGATGCTTCTGTGTTAGTCGTCCGGAGCCGTTTACGAACATTGTTGACAAAAAAACGACCTCGGTTCGTCTGAAGCATCTAACACCGGAAGACAGTCAAATAAAATTCGGCACTGGAAAGGTTTTAGAAGGAAAAAATTAGCTTGGGGAGAAAATACTTACAGTCTTAACTCCAGAAGACGAACGCATTCACGATAAGACATGCAATCAAGATTTAAGCATTCCGCGTGAAGGTGCGAACTGTCAAAAATCACCACAGGAATGATAAGTAAATAGGAATAATAATGAAGCCCATAGAAGCCAATAGTTATAGACGGATCAGATTCCCAACGTATTCTAAAAATATGTAGATATTTATCCGTATTTACTGTATTAGGATGCTTATATAGATAAGTTATTTTCATCCAAAACCACTGTGTTCTCGAGCAAATGGCCGGCTGACCCGAAATTTTACAAATAAACAGTAATATTGTCCTTTTCACGTTCACGACTACAATGCTTCTTGTGTGTATCTGGTGTTGACTGGTTACAGTTTCTACTCATGTCTTGAGCCGCTTCAGTTTTATTTGGAATTGACCTCCACGTCCGCGTAAAAAGGAACACAGGCGGCGCGACGTGGCCAGCCGAACGGACTTGCTAATGCGCGCCAAACAAACTTTCAAAACATCAACGTCACTGTCGTACTGTTTTCGGAACACGGTCCGAGCTGACGAAAATTTAATTTTTGATTCGGTCCCAGTTTCCTCTCGGAAACCTGATTTTGGAGTATCCAGTTTAGTCACAACCATTTCGAATTTACTTCACACAGGCCACAGGTAACCAAGCTCTGAGTGCGATTTTACTAATATCTACGATAAAATAAAATATTTATTTAGCTCTAAAACGGCTCCAAAGCGTTCGAAAGAGATCCAGGACACAATTACTAGACTAAAAGCGTGGTATTTTTCCTAACTTTATTTTATCGATCAGCAAAATCGCACCCAGAGCTTGGGCTGCCTGTGCACAGGCACGCCACTGTCTGTAGCCGTCTTCGGTTGAGGTTATTTATTTTACTTTATTTTTCAGTGGATCCTGTCTGATTTTTAGACTCCTCGAGCTTGTCCGCGCCAGGTTTTCTGTATAAGGGGGGCCATTTGTGAATATGGTCGCTGGGGTTGTCGCTGTCATGAGCTGACGACGTCACGACTGTTTTCAAATCACGTTTTGCGCGTGAATACATATGTATAGTAAAACTCATCCTTAAAATCGGTCTGACAACTGAAAAAGTCCTTACTTACCGCTTATGATGACTTTCAAGGCGATTTGGCGAGGAGTCTTTTGAGGTGACAGTGGAGTCATTTGACCTATAGCTGTCTCGCCGAGGAAAATCGACCAAAACAAATACTCTCGAACTTTTGAGAAACCAGTTTTACTTGTCCGAGAGCTCAGGCGAATTGCCTGAACTTAGCTCCCAAAGGAGACAAAAATACTAAACACGCAGTGATACCTTTTTGCCTCGTGGGGCCGATCGAAGGGGGGCGGGAGGGACATCGCAATTGCGGGTTAAACAAGTCTGTTTCGTCCCGATCCAAAAGCAAAATTTCAGCATAACCAAAAGGTGACATAATTTAAGTACAGTAATCACTAAACTACAATCCACATTGTGATCGTTCGGGTGCGAGTACCGAGTAGTCCTACGCTTCGAATACCCCGGAGCGGAAGTCATCTTCAGAGTCAAGCATACAATTGGCAAGAGCAAAAGGGATTTAACTCAGGTATATAAGTGACGGGGAGATGCGAAATCTTTTTTGGGGGTTTGACTAGGGATTTGGGGACTTTTTTTGGGTTAGATGAGTTTTCTGCCCGATTTCTTATGTGACAGATTTGTCACTCTGGGACTTAGTTTTTTTTTATTTTTTTAGAATTGATAACGGGTACCCGACCCTTTCAGTTGTCACGTACACAATTGTATCAATTTTATTTACTCGTTTTGAAGACAAATACAAAACACTATTGCTAAAAGTATGACCTATGCTAAAAATCAGCTCTCAGGTGATCGTGGCATGGCTCAGTAAGTCATATTTGTGAGCCGGTACTGCATGGTGTAGTCAGTTCCATCTCACTGCGACGGTTCAGAACACTGGATTGGATCTGTGAGTTGTTCGTGTTCGGCTGCTTCTCTGCTTTGCCTCTGTAACAAAGGTCTACGAGCTACGACGGTCAAGGACAGTGCTGGCAGCAACCAGTAGAATATGACGATGGCCGCCACAAACAAACCAATAAACCACGTTGTATTCGCAGTGGACCTGAATGTATACAACAACAGTGCAGAAGGAGTTACCTTGTTTATAGGAAGAATGACGAAAACTGTTTGAAATCAAAGTGTTGTCCCCCATACGAAAGCAAAGTATGATCTACTACAGTGGGGCACACTAGATCAGACTATTTTTTCCCTTCGCTGGTGTAAATCATTTTACGAAGAAGTTTACGAAATTTTCCAAATAGCCTTCAGTTTTCGCCGTTTATAACCGATGTTTATCAAATATGAGTTAAAAGCTGTCTAAAGAGTTGCCGCACAGTTAGTGAAAACCTCAGCTTTATCGAAAAGATTAAAAATGCATTTTTTTCTTAGCCGTGCGGCTTCTGTTTAAAGGCGAAAACAGTCTAAACGGTGCTGACGAAAAGAAACCTTTCTCGTGTGGATACGGTTAGTGTGGACGGGAAAATACGAACCGGAAACGCTATCGGTCATGTGGACTGAGCAGTTCTTTTTTAATGAACAGAATTTTTTTTCTTATTAATTTATATGTATTTACATCAGGATGAACTTGAAATGAATCATCTTGAGGATCTCAAAAGCTATCTTCAAACCAGGATATGTTTGAACGGCTCAAATTCGTGAAAAACTTGTTCGGATACGTAGCTCGACTGGCCCCTTGTAACCGTTGATCGTGTAGGGCATGGATGGCGCGCGCCTACCATTTCGAAACACGTACTACTGAAGGAACTTTCATCTTCATAGAGCAACTGCGTTACTATGCCCCTGATGAGAATAGCGCGGTTGCTTCGACGGACAAACCTCAAATGATGGTCATTAGTTCGACACACTTTTTAGAGCGCTCTTTCCTATACCACCCGTTTAACTTCCACTTTTATTAATTACTGTTATTGTGTTAGCGTCTTCACTAATTCCTTCGTTTTTCAGTTCTCTGTTTATTGCATTCTCGGTTTTATTCGCTCTTCGCTCCCGTCCCCTTTGTTACCCGACACACGTGTTAACTACCGACCCCAACTACATGTCTCCCTACCGAAAATGTTCCCTACACAAATACAAGCCCTGACACGGACCCCATTTTAGCGCTGCAGCATATAATCACGTACTAACGCACATCATTGCTTGTGACGTCACAAGCTTTAAAATGCAACGATTTTTTTTTTTTTTTTATTTTTCTGGGTTAGAGATCTGCATGCGGTGATTGGTTCATATTATCATGTGATTTGTGATGACGTTGTGATCAAGTGACTTGGCGGGCGAGCAGTTTCGCCATTTTGAAGACAGCAAGTTGCTTGCCTTAGTTGGCTCTGTGGATCATTTTATGGACCGCTCATCTTACTTACAAACGCATACGCCGGCTGCGGTAGACCCATACTAAATTTCATTGAGCGGTTTTGGCTTGGGTCGGTCCGTTCAGCCTCAAAAGCCATATTGAAAGCCATGAAAGCAAATGCAATGAACTTATCAATGAACTGCATAACTATGCACAACTGTACAGAAATGTACGAAGAATTTGACATCCAGAACCTTGAGAACTTGAAGGAACAAGCTGAACGAAGCCGCTCGACATACAAAGACGAGAACCTGTGTAAAGACGGCGATTCTTGACAAGCGCTTGATAGCGGATTATATGGAACTGTTTAGTATGAGGGTGAACTTGAAGGTACTTTGTATTCTTTTACTTTGTATTATTCTTGTTGATACAAGTAAAGCGTCAGAAAATCTGGCTTTTGTTTGGGATCAAAATTTCACTCTGCTGTGCATTTATGTGCATTTATGTGCATTTATGTTGTTGTTGCGACATTTTGGCTCGGTGCCATGAAGGTCAAACAATCAGTGGAACAGATGGCGTTATTATTTGAAAATTGGGAAATGGCTGAGGAAAAAGTGACCGTTGGTAGATCTCGCTTCGCTCAGTTTTATTGTATTCCCACAAATGTTTATGTGAAAGAAAACCGAAGTCCTGCAAGACGAAGTCGTGAGCCAAGCCACGTACCCTTGAATAACCTTTCACGCATTTTGAACAAGAGTAGAAAAAGCAGGCGACTAATACAAGAATACATTTCAAAGAATGTCCCAAAGTCGTCAAAAGTTCATGATTATACCCGAGCTTACGTACTTCACAGTGCTAATGCGTTCCGAGAACGTGCATGTAAACAACATGTAAACAATAAAAAGCCACAGATGGAAATGGAAAGAGAAAATTAGGATCAATAAACCATCGCTGCGAGAAAGCTAGAAGCTCAAAAAGAAGATTGCCAAAAGTAACCGAGGTGCTAAGATACGTTTGTATTTTAAAATGTGTTAAAAAAACAGGCATTGCAAGATCAGACGTACTCAGAGATCAAAATCACAGAACCAAGTACAATGGGTTTTCTCTGTCAAGGGATATAGAAAAAAATTCCGGTCCTTCAGTTGTTGATCCAAACAAAACGATCATCGGTTGGCTTTCTGGATGCACGGAAGCCATACTTTAAGAGCGATTTTGGCTTGCATTGTTTTTAAGCGTCGGAAGACTTGAAAATAGCCGTACACAAATGCTTGATGTGTTACCAGCGGGACCCCCGTAAAGTACGAAGGGTTGTGTTTTGCAAATGCTCGATTATAGATACCGCTTCAACCAATGTATCTGTGTTCTGAGCAATATTTGTGTGAAAGAACATCGAATAAGTAGTAGAAGACGTGTCGAAACTTGATAGAACTTGAACTTTTCCCTGCGGGCAGAGCGTCTCCCTTTGTCAGAAACTCTGCGGCTTTATGTAACGCGCGGCGCATACGAACAGTCGGCGTTTAACTTCGTTTTGCGTGCAGTAACTTTTTCGTGAGTATGTCTCAGTATGTATATAATAAAGGTTCTTTGTTTATTGTCTGAGGATATTGAATTACTAATAGGTTTGAGGCAAATATCACGCGAGATTAAGATACAAGATCTGTCAATGAAATGTCACGAGCATAATATCATAGAACGGGGAATACCGAATCATCAGCTACTTAGCTTTCACTCACTTTCCGCTTTAACAAAAGCAGGAAAGACCGGCAGCGATTACATCGAGAATATTTGTCACTGAATACCTCGAAGTCTTCAAAAGCTCAAGGTTGATATCCGACTATCCGAGCCGTAATGTTCGCTCCACAAGCCCGTGATGCACGCCTTTGTTGTCACGGTATTCAAACGTCTGCAGCTTCCGATAGAGATTAATTTCGTATCGACCCAGAATTTTGCGTTAAAGCTTAATGCATAGCAGTCTTGAGCATATTAGTGATCAGACTTGTACATGTAGGATGAGTAACGTCTGAAATGGCTTTTTCATACGAAGTAATTTCATCATGGGAAGTGTCATGTTTTAATGAGCTACAGAGATAAGTCTGAAAGCTTTCAATTACAGCTACTTGAACATGATGCACACGCTGGGAAGATGAGATAAGGCTATTACGCTGTCTTACAGCTACTTAAGATGTCGGGTATTTCCCAGTCAATCCCATTACAAAATGACAACACAGTTCCTCCACAAAACATGTCAGCTTGAAAGGTTGCCAGGTTGTATAGCAAGCGTCACACAAGTACTGTCACGTGCATCGGAAAGCAATGAAAACTGGGTTGTTGCAAACGAAGAATATTCCTACGGGGCCTTCGATAATTGTTTTCTCTCAATTATTATAATACACTTTTTCGTGAATATCTGTTTGACCGAAATTAGAAGAAAAGAGGGCAAGAAAAATAAAGGGAGCTCTTGGATCCGTCATGTGCAAAAACTGACTCGGCTATAATATCTTTTGCATATAAACGCACGACAAAAGTTCCTCTTCCGGGACCCCGCGTGTCTCTATTCATTGTACTAATGACGTCACAAGCGCACTGGCCACGGGCCTGTCTTGTTTTAATTTATACTTCACTTCGCCACTCGATCACTCCCTTAACCTCATATAACTCATCCACCATTAATCCTAATAAAATAGCACAGGGGTCAAAATACCCGTGACACAATTCAAACTATGCCAGTAACTTTTATTAATATCAATAATTCAATACATATATTGGTCGTCAGGTCGTTGTTCTGCAGGAAACGCATAGCAGGTGAGCAGCCAATCACCTCCTTTGTTTTAAAATGCCAGTGTAATGGTTTCCGGTTCAGATGAAAGTGCTCTCCGACAAGATCATCCTTTTATTTCCAGCTGAGCCAATAATAAAATCGATATAGCGGACCAAGCTATGACACGTTTATCCCCGCCAAAATTTCAGAAGTTAATTTGAGCGATGTTCCTTTTGACAGTACATTTGTTGAAGCATATACATGCATTTAGTAAGTTATTTTATTTTTGTAGAGATGGCTCGTGAAACTTGTTATATTGTATTTATGTGCAACAGACTGGAAGTATGTTTAATAAATATTTAATTGATGCGTGAAAACACTTCAACGCAATTAAGGTTGTTCTTGGCCTAAGAAACTGACTTAGATTATTGAGATAACTTCGTGTTTGAGTAACAATATTTCTAAAATTTGACTCTTGAAAACGGGACTACTCAAACCAGATGTAACACTTAGGATACTGCGTGCTTTCATTCTTTAATACGAGTCAAGTATGGGAGTGTCTCATTTCTCTGCTAGTCTAAATTAAACTGAAAAGTAAAAAAAAAAAGAGTCCAAGCAACTTACAGCAAAAAAGTTTCTGAAAGAATAAACTTTCATTTGCGGAAGTTTTATTTTGTGATTTCTCGCATTTTGTGCGATTCGGGAGGTCACAGTTCTTTGGGTTTCAGTGACAGCTCAGGAGCTGAAAATTTCTAAAACGTCTCTCGTGCAGTTTAGAGAACTTGCAGTCCAATATAATTACAATTAGCTCGCCACTGATTGAAGATGATTAAATTATCTATTCGAACTCACTATACCTTTTTGCCTCGTGGGGCCGATCGAGGCCGCGGGAGGGACATCGCAATTGCGGGTTAAACAAGTCTGTTTCGTCCCGATCCAAAAGCAAAATTTCAGCATAACCAAAAGGTGACATAATTTAAGTACAGTAATCACTAAACTACAATCCACATTGTGATCGTTCGGGTGCGAGTACCGAGTAGTCCTACGCTTCGAATACCCCGGAGCGGAAGTCATCTTCAAAGTCGAGCATATAATTGGCAAGGGCAAAAGGGATTTAACTCAGGTATATAAGTGACGGGGAGATGCGAAATCTTTTTTGGGGTTTGACTAGGGATTTGGGGACTTTTTTTGGGTTAGATGAGTTTTCTGCCCGATTTCTTATGTGACAGATTTGTCACTCTGGGACTTAGTTTTTTTTTTTTTTTTTTTAGAATTGATAACGGGTACCCGACCCTTTCAGTTGTCACGTACACAATTGTATCAATTTTATTTACTCGTTTTGAAGACAAATACAAAACACTATTGCTAAAAGTATGACCTATGCTAAAAATCAGCTCTCAGGTGATCGTGGCACGGCTCAGTAAGTCATATTTGTGAGCCGGTACTGCATGGTGTAGTCAGTTCCATCTCACTGCGACGGTTCAGAACACTGGATTGGACCTGGGAGTTGTTCGTGTTCGGCTGCTTCTCTGCTTTGCCTCTGTAACAAAGGTCTATGAGCTACGACGGTCAAGGACACTGCTGGTAGCAACCAGTAGAATATGACGATGGCCGCCACAAACAAACCAATAAACCACGTTGTATTCGCAGTGGACCTGAATGTATACAACAACAGTGCAGAAGGAGTTACCTTGTTTATAGGAAGAATGACGAAAACTGTTTGAAATCGAATTGTTGTCCCCCATACGAAATACCAAAGTATGATCTACTACAGTGGGGCACACTAGATCAGACGTTTTCTTCCTTCGCTGGCATAAAACATTTCTCAAAATTTTACGAAATTTTCCAAATAGCCTTCAGTTTTTCAAAAATATATCAGGCCGTTTATAGCCGATGTTTATCAAATATGAGTTAAAAGCTGTCTAAAGAGTTGCCGCACAGTTAGTGAAAACCTCAGCTTTATCGAAAAGATTAAAAACGCATTTTTTTTTTTAGCCGTGCGGCTTCTGTTTACAGGCGAAAACAGTCTAAACGGTACTAACGAAAAGAAACTTTCACGTGTGGATACGGTTAGTGTGGACGGGCAAAAACGAACCGGAAACGCTATCGGTCATGTGGACTGAGCAGTTCTTTTTTAATGAACAGAATTTTTTTTCTTATTAATTTATATGTATTTACATCAGGATGAACTTGAAATGAATCATCTTGAGGATCTCAAAAGCTATCTTCAAACCAGGATATGTTTGAGCGGCTCAAATTTGTGAAAAACTTGTTCGGATACGTAGCTCAACTGGCCCTTTTTAAAACATTGCCAGTAATTTTTATTAATATCAATAATTCACCACGATTAACCATAGCAAATTACAGGAAGTCACGAAAACGGGAACTTTTGACGCGGCCCCAGAGTGAAAACTTTTGAATACGATATTTATCGTATATATATACGTGTGGACTGGTGAAAACGCAAACATTTCAAAGCGCCGCCAGGTTCGTTTTCGTGTAGACGGATTTCGCTGAAAACGCAAACTTTTGAAAACGCCGGTTGTTCATTTGAAAACGATATCGTGTGGACGCAATAGTTTTATTCTGTTTTCAGTGAAACTTCAAAAACGCATCAGTGTGGACGTAGCGTTAGTTTTTCAAGAGAAAGAAAGAGATAGTGCGACAGCCATCGAAGACTCACACGATTGCGCAACCAAAAACGTGTGTCGATTTTTTCCTTTCCACGGGAAAACTGCTCTTTAACCTTTAGTTATCTCAGTGTGTGTGTGTCTACAAGCTGTGCTTCAAAATCAAGAAAACCTCGCGAGACAACCACACGTGGTTTGCGCGGAGGGGCGCGAGCGAAGGCCAATACATATATTGGCCGTCAGGTCGTTGTTCTGCAGGAAACGCATAGCAGGTGAGCAGCAAATCACCTCCTTTGTTTTAAAATGCCAGTGTAATGGTTTCCGGTTCAGATGAAAGTGCCCTCCGACAAGATCATCCTTTTATTTCCAGCTGAGCCAAAAATAAACGGCACTAATGCAGTAATACCGCTTTATACCGCCTTACTTGCTGACTCCAAGCGGGTTGCCATCTCAAAATTTAACGTTGTCTGTCAGTCTGGCGTACGACTTTAGGCGCGGTTACCCTGCTAACCAATAACAAAGGCCGGATCAATCACGTGTGCTCTGGCCTGTAGTTTTACTCCGAATAAGAGAAATTAGATTTGAACGAAGCATTTAGATTTGAACGAAGCAACAATATATCGTAGCTGCGTTCACTGAAATAGAAAACTTAAAAACTGAAGAACTTGAAACACAACAGTCTCGCGAAGCTTGAAAGCGAGGAATGTCACACGAGAGATGTTTACAATATTATTGCGTTTTTGTTCACAGTGTGTTCAGTCCATTTGTGACTGCAAACTCAATCCTCAGAATTATTTCGGTGTATTTTTCATTTCTGGTATTTAATGAAAATTGCGAAACAAAGGCTACATGATCGAATGAAAGAAACACTTCAACAGACAATGTACGATACGCAGAAGAATTTTATGAGGCAACAGATGTCATGTACAGAGTAAAGCATAAAGCGTCATTGTTTTACGGCTAAAGCTCACCGTAGCTTGGTTTCTGTTTTCGCCCTGTTATCTTCCCAAATCACAGGGGAAAAAAAATGATATTCCAAGTTGGGATATTATTGGCAAATATGCTTTTTATAATACCAATATTGGGATATCATTGGTGGCCACTTAAAGTACCAATGATACCACAATGATGTCCCAACATGGTGATATCTTACAACCCATCATTGGAATATCATTGGAACAAGTTGGAACATTATTGGTAAATGTGCCCTATATAAATACCTATATAGGGATGTTATTGGTATAATACTTTTAAAATACCAATGATAACACAATGATGTCCCAACATGGTGACATCCCCTTGGAATAATATCATTGAGACAAAACATCTTTAATGGGTCAACTTTCTAATGACATTGCACATGCTCTTTGCCAAACTTCTTTTGACTAAAGGTTTTTATTAATTGGTAATTTCCACTGTTTACTAGACAACCGAGCTAGAAAAAAATTGTTGCGCGAAAAATCGTCTCGTGTAACATCACCTTAAAACCCTGGCAATTACCATTTGATTTATACACTCATCTCATACAGCTTGCCATTTTACGAACTGCCATTTGGCAAAATGAAATAACATGGTGCACCACGAACGTCACATCGAAACCGTCACATCTGTTCAAGCGCCAACAGCGCGACCGGTTTGAATACTGGGATACTGAGATCAATGCAAGATGCATTGTGGGATACATTCACTTTCGGCGGGAAGACTTGTTTACCGAGAAGTGCGAGTTTGTTCGTGTCCTTTGATCGAAAATGAGCTCGTCGGAGTCGTGTGATGAATTCCCCATGAGCCAGGCGCCTGGTAAGGATTCTTTTACAGAAAACCTAGCGAACGGAAACATCGAAACAAAGCCACAGAGTGTTGAAGGTGAGGCGAATGATTTGGCGCCATTTTTCGCAATCAGCGTGTTTTGCTGCTGTTCAGATATTCTTTGCAGTACTTTCTTATCAGTTATACTGGCTGCTTCATTTTGTTAGTAGAAAACTTGGATAGAGTACAGTTTATGGTATTTAGGTAGATTTTAACGCTATATCGTATTCAGAAACAACAGCATTTTTTGTGTAAGAAATTTTATTACATAAATTCTGGTGTGATACCGAGATTTCCGCCGCTGAGAAATGTCGTATCTGAACACGCGTAAAGATACGATATTTTTACGTGTGTTGATATCAGCCAAATAGTGATCTTGCATGTGTTTCGCATTTCTTAGTGGCGGAAATCTGTGTATCACAGCAGAGTTTCGCTCACTCGAGAGATATCGAGATATGAGCACCGAAGATAAATTCTATACCTCCGCTCTCCCGTGTATTATTCTCTGTATAAACTTTCCTGTTTCTGTTTATTTTACAAAGAATGGACAACGGAGGATGTGGAACAATGGCTCGTTGAAAATGGTTTTGAAAAAGAGGCACAGTTATTTAAAGGTTTGTTAGGTATTTTAGGAGTATATGTCTCATTTAATTAATGTCTCTTTTTAATTAGTGTAGATGTTTGTTGCTTGGTTACGTGTGTACTGGTTTATACTGTTTGTAACTTGAATGTGCAGCTTTTATGCATGCTCATATCTCAAAAATGTTTGACTTGCAGATGAATGTATAACTGGTAAATCTCTAACTGCAATCAAAAAAGATGATTTGAAGGAAATAGGGATAAAATCATTGGGCAGAAGGCTTGAGTTGATAAAGAAGGTCAAGGAACTGCAGAAAGCGAGAGATATTTCTCAAGAAAGGGGTATGTTGTGTTTGCTTGTATGGTTGTTTATGCAAAGCTGCCAGTAAAACACTTTTGTTTATATACTGTAATAGCTTGAAGAAATGGATTTTAATTAAATGAGATTTTACCACTTGTGAATATACTCTACCTCTTTGTGTGTTGATGTGAGTGCAACTGAAACTGTTTTTTTGAAAAACTCCTGAATATTAAAGGCAATATTTCTTTTGATTGAAGCGAGCTCAGATAGGTCAGCAGCAGCCAGTGTGGGAAAGCCAATTTGGCTGAAGAAAGTCACGAATGATGAAAAAATACAGTGGCACAAAGACCCAAAGGCCAAAAATATATATTTGGAAAAGTGAGTACAGTGTACAGTGGGTATTGTTGGTTTTCATTTGACACCATGACTGCCATGTTGATAATTTTTAACAAAAGAATATCATTATAGCTTCAATAACTGAAGATTATTAAAGCCTTGTTGTTGTCCAGAACAATATTATTGTTCTGGTCAACAACATGGCTGTAATTCCTCTATATACTGATTTCCAAGGAATTGGTTGGAAACCAAGAACAGCACAAAGAAACCACACTTAGCAACCACAGCATTTCAAGAAACTTACCCTTTGCTTTGTCCAAATAAAGGATTGCTCTGATAAATTAAGAGAGTGGAAAGATATGGCAGGAAAACGTTGCCATCCATTTCAAGAACAAAGAAGATGACAAGTTGAAACTCGAACAACTTGTCAGTAAGCTTGTTGTCAGTTGCAGTGTTCCAGACATTGGATTTGGTAGAGGTGAGCACAGAAGGAGATTACAGTACATCTATTTGGTTGGGTGAGCAAACATAATATGTAATTTTAAATGTGAAAATAGTTTGCAATAATAACGATAATATTACTATTGTTGTTAACATAAATTATTATTGGTATTTATGACCCATCAAATATTTCCTCCCGCGCGTGATTGGTGGAATCGTGACACGTGACCGAATAACGTCCGCTCACGAGTGGACGTTATCAGCGAATAACTCCCGCCTGGCGAACAAACGCAGTTTATTGACAATATCCGAACACAATTTTATATATTAATCACAAAAACCCATTACGAGATAACTACCGAGGAGGACATAAATTTATTGGTCGAAAAAGCAGTTCCAGAAAGCACCAAAAAGCTTCACAGTCCCCGCGCCATTATTTGCGCTGCGAGAGGAAATATTTGAAGGATAATAAAGACAAGATAATATCCTCGGACAATTATCCGTGCATATTTCCGAAGCCAAAAGTAGTTTATTGTTTATATAGTTGATAATGTATGTGGTGTAACCACTGGCCTGGTACATTAGTGCGAAATTATGAAATAATAATTGTACAAATTAATGTACTCTCCCTCAAACCATACGGAATCACATTCTGCAGTGGAGCCATGAAAGAAACCGCCGAATTGCAGACAGTTATGACTATGAGGTATCCGCTATGTTGTATTACATTTTACACATTCCCCAATTGACCTCCACTGATTTGCCGGGCTTTAGCTGATGATTCCATTAAAAAGTTCTTAATTTATCTATATAGGCCCGTCACAAGCCTGCGAAGAGGGCAAAGCTTGCACATTGCAGCACCAAGCAGTACAGGTACTGAAGGTACATGTGTATTCAGAACAACATTTATTTTTGCTAAGATCTCTCCTGAATGTGTGCATGAATTTTCAGATTACAAAATTTACATGAAAGACCTGGAGGAAGAACCAAGTGACGAAGACCCAAGCAGCAATATTGAGGACATGACTTTATACAGTGCAAGAATTATCATAGTGGTTGCTTTAAGTGTCACCTCATTTTAGTTGCTAACTGTAAAACACCACTTATTACCTTTGGCGAAGGCACTAAAAGTTAAAGTATGTGCCATACCAAATGTTAACACTATTGGCAAAGGCCCTTCTTCATGAGGCTTACATATGTGTCAAAGGTGTGGATTCCCAAACTAGAAGTACATAAAACGAGATCAAGTAGTAGAGAGGCCAATTATCAGCATACTTAATGGTGATAAGTAGTTAAGTAACTTAATTGTAGCTATTTTAGCAATAGTTATTGTCCTATAAAGAAGACAGTTTGTTTAAATGCATTAAATAAATAGATTTCTGTTGGGTTACCCTGAATTGCTGGCTCTTTGAGTTACCATTACTGGAATCCTGTCATCCAACATTGGTGGCTCTTTGAGCCACCATAAATTATTGGAATCCTGGCCCCCAACATTGGTGGCTCTTTGAAATACCATTATTGGAATCTTATCTGCCAATATTGGTGGCTCTCTGAGCTACCATTATTGGAACCCTGACCCCCAACATTGGTGGCTTTCTGAGATACCATCATTGGAAACCAGTCTCCCAACATTGGTATTCAATTTTCATGTACCAATGTTGGAAAACATAACCGTTTCCCAAGGTTGGGATTCTTACTGGTTTACCAATGATATACCTGTGACATACCATGCAAGTTCCAATGATACCCCAACTTTGGAATCTCATTTTTTTTTTCCTGTGAAAAGTATTTCGTGTCGCCACAGAAAGTTTCGTCGGGACTAAATATTTATCGGCGACAGCGGTATCCATCAAATATTTGTTTACGGATATTCTCAAAGCTTCTGCGGTGAACGCGAGCCAAAATCTTTTCCTAAAATCCAGTTTATCCGTGCATATTCCACAGAGCCAAATGGCGTTGAGTTTGAATGGGATGCAGTTAACTTTTTCGCTTCACTACTTATGTGTTTTTTTTTTTTATTAACTCAATACGTTTTTTCTATCAGGCTTTCGAGTATTCGTGCTCGGCTGTAACAAATATAAAATTGAAAGCGAGGAATGTCACACGAGAGATTTTTACAATATCATTGCGGTTTTTGTTCACAGTGTGTTCAGTCCATTTGTGACTGCAAACTCAATCCTCAGAATTATTTCGGTGTATTTTTCATTTCTGGTATTCAATGACCATTGCGAAACAAAGGCTACATGGGATCGAATGAAAGAAACACTTCAACAGGCAATGTACGATACACAGAAGAATTTTATGAGGCAACAGATGTCATGTACAGAGTAAAGCATAAAGCGTCATTGTTTTATGGCTAAAGCTCACCGTAGCTTTGGTTTCTGTTTTCGCCCTGTTATCTTCCCAAAAGTATTTCGTGTCGCCACAGAAAGTTTCGTCAGGACTAAATATTAATCGGCAACAGCGGTATCCATCAAATATTTGTTTACGGCTATTCTCAAAGCTTCCGCGGTGAACGCGAGCCAAAATCGTTTCCGAAAATCCAGTTTATCCGTGCATATTCCACAGAGCCAAATGGTGTTGAGTTTGGATGGGATGCAGTTAACTTTTACACACAAGTAACGAGCAATTCACTGGCCACATCTCGAGTTGTTTAGCGAAGTCAATTACGTCATCGCCCCGCACGTGATAATATAAACCAATCACCGTGTGCTGATTCTCGACCCACAAAAAGGAAAAAATATATATATATACTAGAAATAAGATAATCGCATATACCCCCTCACTCTGCATTGATGGGACTTTTACTTTGGTAACTCCCAACAAGAGTAGCCTTTGTTTTACCGAAATGTTGACTCAATATTTTCTTCAAACTCAAGTGCTACACGCAAAGGAAGGAGAAAAAGAATGGTGTGTGTTATACTTTTGCGTTGAAAAAAGAATCGATTGCGTGACGAAGTACGTATTTCCCACGGTCGGCACGTCAAATTAATTCATACAGTCTGCCAAGCACGTTCTCGAAATTTAATACTCAAAGTTTGAAGTTGGTCGGCCGTCGTAGTACGGGAAAAAAGGAATACTAATTTTCCAATTTTGAATTCATAGGCAGTACAATTAAATAGGCTTCCTGTGCGATTTGTTTTTACTACTGCATGCACCAGACTCAGGCATGCATATTTAATAGGCTCGAATTGTTTTGTATGTGAACCCACTCAAAACAGCAAGATTTCTCCCAGAATCAAAGCAAAACTTGAACAGTTTACTTCAAATTATACACGGGCTTCAGACCCAGTAATACTTCTAAGGGCTTGTGAACGATTCTCGCTGCAATCACCGCGTGTCAGATTACAGAAAAATAAGACATCTGACTAAATCATTCAAGACTCCAAGTTCCGATTGCTCTCAGCGAATACGGTAGCCGAAACTAGCGACAGAAGCGTAGTAAAACAATACTTCGAGGGAAAATGATCAGCATACAGATTTTAATACATTCTTGAAGTGATCGAGTTACAAGCTATACGGGATAGAATATATTTGTCACGGTGATTGTTCGATTTCCACTGACTAACCTTTGTTGCTTGTCCTTTCTAAATAAGTATCTGAGTTTAACACAAAACGGCGTCTGAAGCTCCCGATTTGCTTTCAAGCAATGTTCCCTTTGCGGAGTTGTCTGTGTTACCCGCTCCTGTTCATGTCGCTTTTGGTCGGCATTCATGCGCTGTTGTCTTTGCGGAGTCTTCTCTTCGGCCCGCTTTTTCTCCTGAAGTTTCCGATTTGCGTTCAAGCGCTGTTCTCTTTGCGGAGTTGTCTGCGTTACCCGCTTCTGTTCATGTCGCTTTCGATCGGCATTCATGCGCTGTTGTTCGCTCGTTTCACGATTTCGCCTTGCTCGTGCCTGTTCCTTTCTCATTTGAAGACGAGCTTCGCGAGACTGTTGTGTTTCAAGTTTTTCAGTTAAGTTTTCCATTTTCGTGAACGCAGCTACGATACATTGTTGCTTCGTTCAAATCTAAATGCTTCGTTCAAATCTAATTTCTCTAAGTTATTCCGAGTAAAACAACAGGGCACACGTGATCGATCCGACCTTTGTTATTGGTTAGCGGGGTAACCGCGCCTAAAGTCGTACGCCAGACAGACAGACTGACTGACAGACAACGTTAAATTTCGAGATGGCGACAGGTTTGGAGTCCCCAAGTAGGCGGTATAACACAAGTAGGCGGTATAATATTACTGCATTAGTGTCGTGAGTATTTCCCTCACTTCGTTCGGGGATAAAGTTGCGTTTTTAAGCTCGCTTGGGCCCCAGGCCTCCGCGAGCAATTAGCTCGCCACTGATTGAAGATGATTAAATTATCTATTCGAACTCACTATACCTTTCTGCCTCGTGGGGCCAATTGAGGCCGCGGGAGGGACATCGCAATTGCGGGTTAAACAAGTCTGTTTCGTCCCGATCCAAAAGCAAAATTTAAGTACAGTAATCACTAACTACAATCCACATTGTGATCGTTCGGGTGCGTCCTACGCTTCGAATACCCCGGAGCGGATTAAGTCATCTTCAGAGTCAAGCATGTATGGCAAGAGCAAAAGGGATTTAACTCAGGTATATAAGTGACGGGGAGATGCGAAATCTTTTGTTTTAATTTTTTTTGGGGGAGGGGGGGGGTTTGATGAGTTTTCTGCCGGTTTTGTTATGTGACAGATTTGTCACTCTGGGACTTAGTTTTTTTTTATTTGTTTAGAATTGATAACGGGTACCCGACCCTTTCAGTCGTCACGTACACAATTGTATCAATTATATTTACTCGTTTTGAAGACAAATACAAAACACTATTGCTAAAAGTATGACCTATGCTAAAAATCAGCTCTCAGGTGATCGTGGCATGGCTCAGTAAGTCATATTTGTGAGCCGGTACTGCATGGTGTAGTCAGTTCCATCTCACTGCGACGGTTCAGAACACTGGATTGGATCTGTGAACTGTTCGTGTTCGGCTGCTTCTCTGCTTTGCCTCTGTAACAAAGGTCTATGAGCTACGACGGTCAAGGACACTGCTGGTAGCAACCAGTAGAATATGACGATGGCCGCCACAAACAAACCAATAAACCACGTTGTATTCGCAGTGGACCTGAATGTATACAACAACAGTGCAGAAGGAGTTACCTTGTTTATAGGAAGAATGACGAAAACTGTTTGAAATCGAATTGTTGTCCCCCATTACCAAAGTATGATCTACTACAGTGGGGCACACTAGATCGGACTTTTTTTTCCTTCGCTGGCATAAAACATTTTTCAAAATTTTACGAAATTTTCCAAATAGTCTTCAGTTTTCCAAAAATATATCAGGCCGTTTATAGCCGATGTTTATCAAATATGAGTTAAAAGCTGTCTAAAGAGTTGCCGCACAGTTAGTGAAAAACTATCGAAAAGATTAAAAACGCATTTTTTTCTTAGCCGTGCGGCTTCTGTTTACAGGCGAAAACAGTCTAAACGGTACTAACGAAAAGAAAACTTTCACGTGTGGATACGGTTAGTGTGGACGGGCAAAAACGAACCGGAAACGCTATCGGTCATGTGGACTGAGCAGTTCTTTTTTAATGAACAGAATTTTTTTTTCTTATTAATTTACCTACATGTATTACATCAGGATGAACTTGAAGTGAATAATCTTGAGGATCTCAAAAGCTATCTTCAAACCAGGATATGTTTGAGCGGCTCAAATTCTTGAAAAACTTGTTCGGATACGTACATCGACTGGCCCTTTTTAAAACTTACCTTGCCAGTAATTTTTATTAATATCAATAATTCACCACGATTAACCATAGCAAATTACAGGAAGTCACGAAAACGGGAACTTTTGACGCGGCCCCAGAGTGAAAACTTTTGAATACGATATTTATCCGTATATACGTGTGGACTGGTGAAAACGCAAACATTTCAAAGCGCCCGCCAGGTTCGTTTTCGTGTAGACGGATTTCGCTTTTGAAAACGCCGGTTGTTCATTTGAAAACGATATCGTGTGGACGCAATACTTTTATTCCGTTTTCAGTGAAACTTTTGAAAACCAATCAGTGTGGACGTGGCGTTAGTTTTTCAAGAGAAAGAAATAGATAGTGCGACAGCCATCGAAGACTCACGCGGTACGTACATAGTGAAAGTCTGTACCAGAAAAAGAAGCACCATTTATGTGATTTATTTTGATTTTCTAGTTTGCCGAGTAACAACGAAAATATTTAAGAAGCGTAAGGGAAGATGTGAGTCTTTTGGTTGCCTTCCTTGCTCAAAATGCGCAATGATGCGCGTCAAGTGAGCGTGCATTATTATTGCAAGGTATGAGTTTGATAGGACTATTCGTCCTCTTGTTTCTTGTAGAGCTTTGAGAATTATCTTTCGGTTACAGTGAAAGATGCCTGGCATCACAATCTTCAAGAAGTGGCAAAAAATTCTCGATCATAAATATATTCTGTCAGTTGGTACAAGAATTGTTTCGTTTTACCGTGATCATCTCGAGTTTACAGCCGAAACCCTCTTAAAAACAAAACACTTACCACATATTAAAACTCTGGTCTTCATGGAAAGCAATCGGCGTCCCAAACTCGACATGCGTGACACCCAGCTTCAAGTTTGACATTTTCCCCCACCGTTTAATCTTCACATCCTCGGTCGGTGGCCCAATTGCTTCACTGGGTGCACCCTCGATCGGCGATTCTGCTAATAGCAAACGCCGGGTTATTACTAGATACTGTAAATATACAGTATGTAACTTTCGAGTCCAAAACACAACCTTATATTCTGCAACTAAACTCACCAGATGAGGTTGCCACTGTCAAACCAACGAGTTGTATGACAAACATAGCACACACTATGCGTGTCAAATGGGCACCTCGAGAAAGCATCTCGAGTCTGCGCAACCAAAAACGTGTGTCGATTTTTTCCTTTCCACGGGAAAACTGCTCTTTAACCTTTAGTTATCTCAGTGTGTCTCTACAAGCTGTACTTCAAAATCAAAAAACCTCGCGAGACAACCACACGTGGTTTGCGCGGAGGGGCGCGAGCGAAGGCCAATACATATATTGGTCGTCAGGTCGTTGTTCCACTGGAGCCTCAACGCTTGTGTAACACCGGAAACAGCAAATGTCGTAGTACACCAAAATTCCACCAATCAGATCACTTTGGACGTCTGGCCACGCACTACGAAAATAAAATCAATATGGCGGACCAAGTTATGACGTTTATCCCCGCCAAAATTTCAGTACGGCTATTTAACATTGGTGATT
The DNA here is from genome assembly GCA_964036295.1 of Plumapathes pennacea. Lineage (NCBI taxonomy): Eukaryota > Metazoa > Cnidaria > Anthozoa > Antipatharia > Myriopathidae > Plumapathes > Plumapathes pennacea. Next base: position 5,302,964 of record OZ038463.1, on the reverse strand, counting down.
TGAATTTTGTATTCAGTTTTCAATCCAACATTCAACCTTTGTTTTCCGATTTGACGTTCACGTTCAATAAAAGTTCAATTCAACGTGCTTCTTTAACAATCAACTTCCGTAATTCAACATGAGACTTTCACAATTTAGTCTTCAATGTTTGGTTTTGATTTTTGTATCTATTCATAATCTAAAATTTGCGCGAAGTGCTACAGTTCGACATGCTTGTATCGCGATGCAACATTTATCTTTCATCATTGACCTTATAGTTAGTAACCGCTGAACTGACGAGCGGTGGACTCAACCTGGAAGTACAGGAGTTCGCACGAGATCATTCAAGAGACAATCACACGTCTAGATGATAGTACAAATCCAGTCAGTTCGTGCAAATAGTATAGTACAATAGGACTAATAGTACAAGTCCAGTCATATCTTTTATATAATCTATCTCATCTACTCAAATAATCTATATCATCGGACATATCTATAAAGGTCTATGAATGATCGGTGAATGAGGAACTAAACGCAAGAACAGCTCGTACTCGTAGACCAATGTAGCACTACTTACTAAAATAAATGTTTGTACTGTTACAACTAGCAGCATATGTAAACCGCAATGGTTTTTTTTTTTTTTTTTTTTTTTTATCTTTTCTTTCGACGATCGAAGAGCCAAACTAATGGTTCACTGTTGTTTCGTTTGAAGTTTTGCTACAATGAAATAAAAAGACATCTGTTTCGAATGGTTTTAATTTCACAGTCGTACTGAGAATCTTAAATTTTACTTTAATCGAGAACCCAGATTGCCAGCGAAGTATGTCGACAAACAGAACATATTGCTCTTGAATTTTTATTAGGGGAACCCCCTTGACGTCATTTTTGGTTCCGCACTAAGCCGAATAACGGAAGGTCCCTAATTGAAATTCAAGTGCGTGCTCTGGTTGTCGAGCCGCTTAACACAATACAGGAAACATAGGTACGCAAGGCGTACGTGTAGCTATTTGCAAGTGTCACAATAAGCTACCTCATAATTATTTTGAGCTGATCAAGCGGCTTGTCAAAATACCGAAAGACATTATGTAAATTGTGAACCAGACTTTAATTTCATTATTAATAAAAACAGCTTGATAAATATAGTTTCATAACACACTCCAGCCAAATAAACAAACCTGCTCGTTTTGTTTTCTCCGAACGGCCGTGGCGGTGAAAGGGATTCACGGTAAAATATCCCGTCCATTTTTCAGTCATATTTTTGAAGTCCTGCTCTCGTTGACTTTGGCGGGCAAGACAAAACTCACTCGATCGAACCAATTTCAAAACAGACCGTTCAAGAGATAACCGAGAGCAATATCAGAGAACGCAAGAAACCCAGAACTGAATCCGTTTGACCTCTGATAAAACGCATCATTGTGCCAAATAAACGATACATCGTATTGATTTTTAGGGTTAGCGTTTTCACGCGAGAAAACTTTTAATTGTTAAAATTGATAAAAGGGCACCCTTTCCCCAACCCCTGACACGTCAAACAGTTGAATCAATCAATCTATTTCTATTTGCCACATATTTACAACCGTTTGCCTAATCTATCAAGTAATATCTAGAAGCAAGAGATTTCTACAAGCTCGCGGTTGAGCCTTTCTAAGAAGATCTCCCTTCATTATGAGCATACAAAGTAACAAATGTTTTTATTCACTAGTAGCTTTCTTGATTTTATCAGCAAGACTGTAGCAATTTTTTTTTTTTAATTTCATTTACTCGTTTCGAAGACAACTAAGGACACTAATGCTAAAACCATGACCAGTGCCAAAAATCAGCTCACAGGTGATCGTGACGCGGCTCAGTAAGTCATATTTGTGAGCCGGTACTGCATGGTGTAGTCGTTCCATCTCACTACGACGGTTCAGAACACTGGATTGGACCTGGGAGTTGTTCGTGTTCGGCTGCTTCTCTGCTTTCCCTCTGAAACAAACGTCGAGCTACGGCGATCAAGGACACTGCTGGCAGCAACCAATAGAATATGACGATGGCCGCCACAAACAAACCAATAAACCACGAGGTATTTTTCGCAGTGGACCTGAATATATACAGCAACAAATATCGTAGAAGAAGGAGTTATCTTGTTTACAGAAAGAATAACAGCTGTAACTAGTGTTGTTCATACGAATTTTTCACACGCCAACCCACTACTACAACATTTCTTTTAAAGTGATTCCAGTCTGGTAGCAACATCTGAATTTTTTGTAATGATTCCCGCCTTTATTATCCCGCACGATAGCCCATAATCTAAATACATGTTTATGAGATGTAAAATATCAGAATCAATTGACAAAAATGAATACACCGCGGAGATCTTTATAGATTTATCCAAAACATTTGATGCAGTAGATCATTCAATTATTATTGCAAAACCTGAGCACTACGGAGTTAGAGGAGTTCCTCAAGGCTCTGACTCGGACTCCTACTAGGCTTAATTTACACTACTGAACTACACAAAAGTTCATGAAATTTTATGGCTTAATTTACGTATGTGTTACACCAGGATGAACTGGAAGCGAATATCCTGGACGGGAACCTGGAGGACCTCAAGAGCTATCTTCAAACCAGGGTACGTTCAAGGCTCAAATTCGTGAAATATACTTGTTTCGAGACGTAGCTCGAATGGCCCTTAGTTTCTAAAACTTTGTCTGAGTAATTTCTATTATGAATGTTAACTACAGGAACACGTTTTCTAGTTTTTCAAGAGAAAGAAAGAAATAAAGCGACAACCATCGAAGGCTCATTAGTATTGCACAGTCCATTTCTGCGAACTTTGCAATGAAACTCATCTATCGGAATAATATATTAGAAACAAAAAAACTTACCACATGTTACAATTCTCCACTTCCTTTTTGAGCCGAGCAACGTTTGCCAGTAAGGTCTGGATCTGATTATTCAGTTTGCTGATTTGGTTTTCATGAAAAGCAATCACTCCAAACTCGACACGCTTGCGGAAAGCCGGCTTCAAGTTTGACATTTTTCCCCACCGTTTAATCTTCATATCCTCGCACGATGGCCCAATTGTTTCACTGGGTGCACCCTTGATCGGCGTTTCTCCTAATAACAAACGCCGGGTTATTAAGGATACTGTAAAAGATTGGCTAAACTACAAAATACCCCGCACTTCCAGAAGGGCTGTCTGTGCATCCGGATACGCGGATACGCGGTGAAGTCAGACCACCCCTCCCCCTAACTTTTTGAAATACTATGTGAAGTGGATATACGCGGACACGCAGTAGAGCTAGACCACCCCTCCTGTTCCTCGTTCTACTGAAGACCTGTACAGCGAAATGCATGCAAAGCAAGAATGGGTATTAAAAAAAAAAAAAAAACGTAGGGGAAGAGGTAGTCTAACTCCACTGCGTATCCACGAATCCGAATCGGCATACAGTCAACTCTCTCGTAAGCGGACACCCTCGGGAATTGAAAAAAGTGTCCGTTAGTAGAGCTGTCCGCTTACGAGAATATTCCCATAAGCGGACACCAAAGAAAAATAGGGTGGATGTCCGCTTACGAGAAATTTAATTAGCAGGTGTTAATTATGTTTTATTGGGTACACAAAAATAGCAACTGAAGATATAAAGTGACCCTTATTTTTTACAATAACACGTCAGTTTCTCGCTTTGTGATTGGCTAATTTTCATTATCAATAAGAGGACAGACACATAAAATCGAGTGCTGACGACAGTGATTTGGACGAAGAAGGTGAATTCAGCTTCAATTTTACCTCAGTTCTTGCAAAAGCGACATTCGGCATTTGAAGTAGAGAACCAGAAGTGTTCAGAGGCCAATTCCTTGAGCTTTGTCTTGAAATTGTCGAGAAAGCGTAAACAAAAGAAAAATCCAATTTTCATTTTCAAGTGTCCGCGTACGCTTACGGGAATGTGTAAATACAGAGTTTGACTGGGAGGTAAAACGGGGATTTGAAAAGGCGTCCGTGAGTAGAGCTGTCCGCTTACGGGAGTGTTCGCTAGCGGAGAGTTGACTGTACTTCAAACATTTAGAGGGATCCACGGGTATTCTGCATGTAACTTACTTAAGAATATACAATGTGTAGCTTTCAAGTCCAAAACACAACATTATATTCTGCAACTAAACTTACCAGATGAAGTCGCCATGGTCAAACCAAAGAGTTGTATGACACTCATAACCACACACACTGTGCGCGTCAAATCGGCACTTCGAGAAAACATCTCAAGCCTGCACAACCAAGACCTGTGGTGCTTTACTTGTGCTAATTTTTTTCCTTTTCACGGGAAAAGTGCTTTTAGACCTTTAGTTATCTGTTGTGTATCTCTACACACTGTGCTTCAAACTCCAAAAACCTGGCGAGACAATCACACGTGGATTCGAGTTGCGAGAGAGGCGACTAAAATATTTAGAACTTGAGGATTTAGCCAATCACCTCCTTTGTTTTGGTCTTTATTTATTCATGTAGTCAAGTCTTGACGTGTCAGTATGTCTCGTGACTCGCTGTTTTTACCGGTTTTAGACATCCGCACCCGCCGCCGATATAACCATACACTTTACTGCCTAAAGAAAGATTTTGTTTTGATACTTATACTGTGGTGCTTTACTTGTGCCAATTTTTTTCCTTTTCACAGGAAAAGTGCTTTTAGACCTTTAGTTATCTGTTGTGTATCTCTACACACTGTGCTTCAAACTCCAAAAACCTGGCGAGACAACCACACGTGGATTCGATTTGCGAGGGAGGCAATTAGAATATTTAGAACTTTTGGGTAACAAAGGAAAAGGACTACTAACCAACCACTGAAGTAGTCAATCGTCTTGACGTGTCAGTAGGTCTTGTGACTTGCTGTTTTTACCGGTTTTATACATCTACCATTAATACACTTCATTGCCTAAAGAAATATTTTTGTTTTGATAATTATACAAGTCTGTACAAGAGAAGAGAAAGTAATGTGTATAAGCCTTCAGACTATATATTTGTACATAGTTTTTCTCGTTTACAAAGTCGATGGCGACATTTACTGCAAAATCGGAGGCTCCGGATCGAGAAGTTGAGTCTGAGCCTGAAGCCCCAAAGCAAAAAGGGTTCGCGTCAGATACTTGTCTACGAAAGACGTCTTGCTTATGCTTATGCTAATGCTTATGTTTATGTCGCTGCTGTCCTCACTGGCTTGTGCGCGCCTTATGCTTATGCTTATACTTATGCTTATGCGCTAGAGTGAAAACCAGCCTTTAGAGATGGATGTGTAAATTTGAGTGTAAAACTTAGCCCAAACCTAATCAGGTCATGTATTTTTGTTCAGTTTCCGGTATTTATAACCTTTTTAACCCGATGAAACACTTTGCAATTTACACTAGTGAAAATTTACGGGAGTTATTAGGGGTTTCCACTGGAACTTTCGGAACTTTCGCGTTACACAGTGTAAAGTGTCATAACGAAAACAAAGCCATACTTCTGGTTATTTATTCAAATTAGAACAGAAATGCTGTTGTTTATTCTATATCAACAATTCACGATTAGCAAGTTAGTAATACAGTCAAAGCTCCCATAAAAGAGGTGATTACCGCCCATAGACTATTACCATCTGTATTTTGGTTTGCGTTATTCCATTTTGTCACGGTCTTTAGTGTTTGTCACCATTCGTATTCTGTCAAATCCAAACGACCAGAATGAATTTGGTCGGAATAAAATGAATTCGCCCGGAATGAATTTGACCGGAATGAGTTTGTAAATTCATGTTCTCTTTGGCTAGGTATGGAGGCATTCAGATTTTAAAGGACTTTTTAATCATGTCAATGTATCCTGCGAGGCAGATGTAATAGGTGATATAGTAAACTCTGTTGATTTAATTCAGTAATAATAACGATGAGGAGACGTTTATCCAGAAACGGTTTTCTGCAGCAAACAAATCCGTTTAGAAAACTTATAATTGCCAATACACAAACTTTAAAAAGCAGCTAATGTATACATTCGTTATCTTTATATTTGTCTAAAGGCTGTTACTAAACTGATAAAGACAGCTTAAATCTTAATCTTATAGCAAACAGATCAAACTAAGTTAACTTCAATAATATTTCGGCCTCAGCCACTTTTTGTCTAGCTTATCAGTTTTAAATGAAACCTGCCCTTAGCTTCTGATATATTTAAACTACCACGCTCAAGCAATTAAAATCCAGCAAGTTCGTCCAGTTCCCGCTGAAGTTCCTTGTCACGTGATTCAGAGACGTGAGTTACTTTCTGCACATGCGCCTGTTCTTTCGACTCAACTTCTTTGACCAAGTCTTCTAAGCTGTGGACTCCTTGGCTCTTTGTCAGTTTCGTCACGCTCACTACGCTTACTTTGGATGCTGGTTTGGTCGACTGAAAAACACGACAATCAAGAAGTTTCAGTTAATATGACGCAATACAACAACCAAGTAAAACCGCCCGCATCTTCTTCCGCAATGGAACAGACTAAACACTGTAAACACAACTGGCTAATATAAGGCAACTGGATCGCAACAAAAAACATATGACATGAAGATTATTGGTCCGCCCTCGATCAGTCATTCGAAATTGTCTCCCTTGCCGTCTCGTTTACACTTTCCGCCTCTGTTTCTTTTCCTTTCATATCTTCTGTCTTCATCTATATTAATCTCACTTTCTATTTTCCAAGTTTACACTCTTTCCATATCTTCGTCCTGTTTCAGTCCCTCCTATTCTGTTTGTGCTTTTTGTTCTCTTTCTCTCCCACCTCTCCCTCTTTTTCTCTGTAACCTTCTCTCCCAATTCCCAGACATACATATACATATCACTGCACTGAAAAGCTTTTCAGCGTTAGCTACCATTATACCTTTTGCTCCTCTTGGAGCTCTTGCTGCAGCTCTTCCTTCAATTGCTGTGTTTCCTCGGGACTCAAGGTCACTTTAGACCGCGAGGGACCTTTCTCAATCTGCTCGTCTGTCTCGCTCGTTTGCGTTGTCTTTGGCTGCACTGTTGGTGTCCCCTTCACTGGATTCTCCGTCTTTTCAAGCTCTGGCTCATCATCGGTTGAAGCTTGCTTAGTGTTCTTGATGGATATACCTTCTAACTCGTTCTCCAAATCAATTGCCTTTCTGTTTGAAATACTCGCTTCTACAGTCGATTTATCTGTGTTTTCTTCGTGAATAAGTTCAGTTGTGGGTGTTGTAAATTCCGTCTTTACTTCAGTTGATGAAGGGCTGGTCGTCCTCAATGGATGCACTTGCTCTTGCTTGTTTCGTTCAAGCTCCAGGGCGTTCTCAAACTCTTTGGCAATCTGTTCGTTGTTGACAATTTCTTCGTCGGTGGAAGTATCGTAGGAAGGTTCATTTAGCTTATTTAGTAGCTTCTTCGCTTTGGCGCTGCTATCCTGTGTATTCTCGTCAGGAGTGCTTATCGCAGTGGTTTTCTTCTTTGCCTCTCTTTCTCTTTTCAACTCCAGCTCCTCAAGGGCTAGCTCGTCCTGTATTTCTTCTCCGGGTTCTTCTTTTTGCTTTCCTGTAACTTTTTCATCAGTCTCTAATTCAGTTTCGTCTGTTCCCTCAACAGATGTTGTCGTGGCGACTGTAGTTGTTTCTGCAGGTTTTCGAGTTTCCTTCGGTGGAGATGTTATTTTCTCAACAATCACTACAGCTGTCTTGTGCCCTTCGGTGGGCTTAATCTGAGATGTTTTCACTTGAGGTTCTGTTACTTGAGGTATCTTCTCGATCTTTATCTGGCGCGTCTCTAGTTCTAATTCATCGGCTTCTGATGAATCTTGTAGCTTTACGGCTGTGTTCTTTTTTTCCTCTTGTTTGGCAGTATCAATTTGCTCAACTTGAACCGTTGACTCCTTTAAGTTGTCTTCTGGTTGAGTTAGCTTCTCAACTTGCACTTTTACAGTTTTCAGCTCATCCTCCAGTGCTTGTTCCTCTTTTTCTAAATCACTTTCTTGCTGTTCATCGATCTCTTCTACTGGTGCTTGAAAATCCTCCCACTCATTTTCCTTGGCATCAATTCGCTCAACTTGAATCGTTGACTCCTTTGACTGGGGTAGCTCTTCGACACCCTCCAGAGAATTCTCGTCCTGTTCTATCAAAGAGTCATCCATGGTCGCCTGTAAAATGTCTTCCTTTTCCGAAGAATGTTTCGTGACAGATATTGTTTCTTTGTCGGCAGGTTTAGTTATCTTCTCTACGGTAACTTCGACCTTTTCCGTTGATTCTATTGGCTGAACCCCTTGTTGTGTTAGCTTATCCACTTGCACCGTTTGAGTTTCGAGCTCCAGTGGCTGTTCCCCCTCCAGGGCTTTTTCTTCGTTCTCTATCACGGAATCATCTATGGCTGCCTGCAAGATCTCTTTCTCTTCCTGGGAGAGATTTTCGACAGAAATTGTTTCCTTCTCGGGACCTGCTGGTGCTGGTTTCTTTTGTGGAGTCGTTATCTTCTCTACGGTAACTTCGACTTTTTCTTCTTCGTTGGGTTGCTTGATAGGATCTATTCGCTCGACTTGGACCGTTGATACCTTTGGTTGGTTCTCCTGTTGCTTTAACTCAAATGGCTCTCCTTGAGTTTCGAGCTCTAATTCGCTCTCTAGCAGAGCATCTTCGTCCTTATCCACCATACGATCTTTTTGTTTTTCTTCAAACTTTGCAAGAGCTGCTTGTAAATTTTCCTCTTTCGTGGCAGCATGCGGTGCTTTTTCTTTTACTTCTACTGGTGCTCCTCTTTCCTTATCTACACCCACTTCGAATTTTTCTTCTTGGTTGGATTGCTTAACAGCATCAATTTCATCATCTTTTGCTGTTGATTCATTTGGTTCGTCGTCTTGTTGCATTAACGTCTCCGCTTGCGTCATTTGAGTTTTGAGTTTCGAGTCCCCCTCCAGCTCCTGTTCCTCATTCTCCATTTCCGTGACAGGTTTTGTGGCAGATTCCTCATGTGGGGTTTTCAGTTTCTCTACAGTCACTTCGACGCTCTCCTCCTTGTAAGGTTGCTTGACAGAATCGATTCGTTCGACTTGAACCGTTGATTCCTTTGGTTGACTTATCTTCTCTACTTGTGTTCCTTGAGGTTTCATCTCTAATTCCCTCTCCAATGACTCTTCCTTCTTCTTTATCAGGGCATCCTTTTGTTGTTCTTCAAGCTTCTTAAGAGCTGATTGTAAATTCTTCTCCGTAGCAGCATTCTCTGTCTCGGTTTCCGTTTGAGGGGTTATCTTCTCAACAGTCACTTCAATTTCTTCTTCTTTGCTGGGTTGCTTATTGAGTTCCTTTTCATCTATTGGAGAGTCTTGTTTCGGTTCTTTCAGGTTCTCGACCAACACTTTCACTGAGCTTGCTTTATTTGTGGGAGTAGCTTCTGTTGTTCGGCTTTCTAAGGAGGGAAAACTTAATGCTCGGTGTAAGATTTTGAGAATCAACAAACTCTGCAAAAGAAAAAGAAAACAGGAACATGAGATATGTCCAACACCAGAGTACACTTGAACTTAAAGCAAGACCCAATACGGAGTAGTAAGCTGTGTGTGGCTGAGCCACTTTTACGGAGCACGTTGAAATTAGGACCCAAATAAGCAACCAGAACCTAAACCAATTAGTCCGGTGACAATTAATATCCATAACGAGAGTGGGAACTGAGGCTGGAAAAGAACTTGAAATAATTTCGCCATTAAACATAATGACTTTGCACACTTTACCTCTGGCTGTGTAAGTCCTTTATCCTGCACTTTCTTTCCTAGCATATCATCTAGTGCTTCCATTTCATGCCTGCTTAAAGGATTTAGCTTCCCACCATCGGGTTGTAAACCTTGATGGACAGCGGTACGGACAAGTTTGAGCATGCGCACTGTTTCATCTTCTTCCCAGTGTTCTTTGAGGGCGGCTTGCTCCACCATGAGTTTGATAAAAGATTCGACCTTTAATGAAAGAAAGCAGAGCATTACCACTAAAACGGACAATAAAAGTGAGAATTCAAACGGATGTCATACTCTATTATTGCAGATGTCAGTGGTTTGACATACAAAAAAGGCGAATGGGTATTTTAGCATTGTATTGACCCAAAAGACTTGTTGCATGCTTCGAAAAACAAAAGAATATTGGACTGCAGGCTTAACTGCAATAACAGCTATTCAATTCCACTAAACGGACTATTATTGTTTAGTCCTGAGGTGTAAGGCCATAACTGACTTCCATCCAGTCCTGAGGAAAATGTGAGTAGTCTTGGGAAAATCATTAGATTGATCAGCTTGAGCACTTGTTAGCAAGATATCACTTGCAGTACACGCATCAGGAGTTCCAGCTTTCATTTGCATCGCACTGTATTGTGGGTAGGTGGGGTTCAGAAAAGTGAGCACCAACTCTATAATATCCGCCATCTTGCATTTCACGCTTTGAGCTTGGTTATTATGTGTACGTTTTAGAACGGATAAAAGTTGACTGAGCTCAAGCGTGAAATCCAAAATGGCGGATATTGTAGAGTTGGTGCTCACTCTTGATGCGTGTATATTAGTCTCCACACAGAACAACGTAACTATAGTTCTGACAAGTTGTATAATAGAAGGATAATGCTGTCTTTGATCACTCTATGTTAAACTACAGGGTCTCACTGGCTATACATCTTTTTGGAGCTGATTCCATCTTTAATTCCTTTTCCGGACAGGAATAACCGAACACCAGTCCCCAAAAGATAAACTTTTGTCATAATATGAAAAAAGAAAGTGGGATTACATCTCATAAATGGCAAATAACTTAAGTGGCATGACTTATTCTGATTGTACTATTTCTTTCATTCTGGACTCAAAATAGCCCCCTAAAGAATGCGCCCTTCGATAACTAACCTCATTTTCTTCCAAGTTGTGTCTTGCGATGTCCTCTATTATGCTTTCCACCAGTTCCTTCAAGCCTTTGGAAAGCGTTTCTTCCACTTTCAAACGCGATCTGAGCTGTGCCTTGAATTGTTCTTTCTCCAGAAGAGATATTTGAAACTGACCCGCTACATTTTCAATGAGGAGTTTAAGCTGCAAGATACAAAGCCAGCGAAATTTGTATAGTCTGTGTTTCTTAGTAATCTAAGAACAGCAGCAAAATACTAGGTTACTATAGTTGTAGGTGGTGGTATTGCACTGCATGGAGGTTGGTGTGAATGCTGAAATTTTCAGTCGCTGTTCATTTTGTTTTATTCCTTTGGGTATCTCTTATCGGTTATTTCATCAAAACCAGTCATAACCGACTTAAGAAATTCTAAGTTGACCTTGAGGTAATTTGGAAATTTTGGTGAAATAGAAATAAAATAAATATTCGAAATTAAAGAGAAGGGGTACACCGAAGTACTTTCTCCCGTTTGTAGTATTTGGTTTTTACCTTTTGTTGCCAATTGGAGAAAATGAAGCTTTCCGAAAAAAAGATGAGGACGCCATCGGCGCCATTTGTTAACTGAGTCATTAACCCACGCGGCGCCATTAATTGGCCAGAAGCCCGGCCCAAAATGGTATTATCTTGTAGAAAAACAATACTGAAAATGAAAGATTTTCAAAACATACCAAATGCCAAAGTTGTCAGTGTATAATTCTATCTGATGATATTTTGTACTCACTGTGTCTTTATCAAATGTCTTGTCATGGAAATACTCCGCCAAAGTCTCCACCACTGTGTCTCTTATCTCTTCTTGCCTGACGATCTGTTGTTGACTCAATTGCGCTGATAGCACACCAGAAACAACAGATTGTTATAGGAAAAACACAATTAATCATAAGCAGCAGAGTGATGTGGTCACTAAACCTCAGTTACCGCTGTTTATGTATAGAACATTGCATGAGAATGGTAGTACTCAATCTTCAGTGAAGTTCAGACTGCAAAATGGCAAAATATTTGCACCCGAGCCCACTACCATACCAAAGTGAGGATATTGTCGTGAACATCACCATCGTCAATGTCGTCGTTGTTATCGCTGTCGTCATCCATCTGCACCATATCGTCATCACCACATTATCATAACCTATCAGCACCAGGTTCAGAATTACCATCGCTATTGCCATCATCAGCGTCACCAATGCGGTGGCATTACTTCCTGCCATCACGTCTTTACCACCACAATTATTATCAGCAGTGGTATAATCAACAACAACCGCATCATTGTCAACAGCAGCAGCATCGCAATATTCCCTCTCTTGAGTTAAACTCGTTAAAATTACCGTTTTTGGTCTTTTTCGCGCTCTGTCTCACTTTTATTTTCAGGTCATCGATTTGATCCTCCAAACCCTCTAGCTGAAGTAGAAAACAAACACGACAGCAATGAATAAACATATCGACAGCAGAGCACAATGACAGCTCAAAGCTTGAAAAACGAAATAGTCCGAGTTGCGGGCTTTTACGCGATGACCCGCATTCTGTTTCAAACATTCGGGACAAAATCCTGGAACACACCTATACTATTTTTGTAATACTTTTCCGGCCTAAAATTTTCTTCCTTCCCCCAATACAAGGTAAGTTGCAGGATTTGGAGTTAATATTGTATACAGGGGCGGCAGAGGAGGGGGTCGCATTGATGATATTAATCGTCTTACTTATGACACAGTAACTGACTTGTAATCTCCTCTTTTAATTTGTATTACTGTAGGGGAATGTCCAAGAACCTTTGTTCCTGATATCGATGAATATTTAAAAAGACAGCAACAATTTATCCTTACCTCTTCTTCAATCTCCCAGGCTGTCTTCTAAAACACGAGAAATGGGGGAAGGATCACATGTAAGACCAGACTAGTTTTATTAGTGTCCTACTTCACAATTGGAAAAATGAGGAAATATATTATAAGAAGAAATATGCACTTTAAAAACCCGAAAACTTCATGCGGCCCGCTACGTGACGGATGAAGATAACATTTAGTTATACACGCCACTGCAATATTTGTACAACAGCTTAAAACTGATAATCACTATGAATCAGTACCGAGCTTTACCGCGGCCAAAAAAGGTCATGTCATGTAGCACAGGGGCTTCTAAGGATATTGTATTTTATAGCTGAAGCATCGCTAAAATGTGCTCCCTTGACATTTCCAAAGCTCTCAGAGAGGTGTAGCAAGTCATCGCCAAATGCTAAACTATGGTGTGCCTACTCACGTTATTGTTGAGCTGAAGTTTGTGCTTTAATTCTAATTTTTACATTTAAAGTTGAATTTTGGACGGAGCCATGGAAAAAAAAAATCGATAACGGAAAATTGGGTAAGGTCGTATCAGTTCTCCTAACATTGTTGATCCTCTTTGTCCAGGGTTGGTTGGGAGAATTAGGATCCAGTGCAAGATGATACTTGTTCAGTTACCGAGAAAAATACGCTATACTTGACCCCGCGTTAGCGCGACGGGATGCAGGAAGGAAATGAAAAGAACGAAACTAAAGAGTATCATATTCTACATTGCTGAAGCGCATATTCTGTGTATAAAACTGGATTGGACTATAAAACCAAAGACGGAAGTGGGACATTCCAGTGACCCTGCACTTTAAATTAGGTCTTTAATAGCATGTGCAATGCTTCCATTAGCAATAAGATAGCGTCTTTTTCGTCTGGGATTAGTATCACGAGACAAATCCAGGCTACGAATTTAGCTGGTTTTGAGAACTGTGCAAAGTGGCACATCCCCACGCCAAATACTAAGGATCATCCCCTAACCGGTGATTGAATATAGGGAAAAATTTAGTAGTTGTATTCAATTTGACACATTTCAGCGGTGAAGCACAAATGTGTGTTTTCACTAACGCATTAGCAGTGCATGCGACATAATCATAAGGAATCGGACACGTTCCATCCCCTATACGCTTATATGTCTAACTGTCGCTTGCTTATGCTTATGCTACGCTAGTAAAAACCAGCCTAATCGGCCATCAACATCGATACTTGAAAACGGCTGGCTTCAAGACAATGGGTCACCTCCTGAGCAAACCAAACGTTGGATATGATCAAACGAATCCACGAGAGGTTCGTGTAGTCCACTGCCTAGCGTACTTCTTTACTGTCTTTATAATGATTCCATCAAATATATATTTTGCAAATCTATGAGTGACTAAGTGAGAAATCACATTTTAAATGTGTTACCACCCGCGGTGTGAAAATGTCTCTGAACTGCACGAGAAGGGAGACTGAAGTTGCTCACCAATATAGCAGTATAAAAAGAAAGTGTTTTAGTCAGGCTCTTGTCGAAAAAAAAAAAAAAAATTGGTGCAATCTCGTCCAGAACTAAGTATCACAGTTTTAGGCTTCAAAATTAAATCGCGAAGAAGGGAGATCAATTTGTCAAGAGATGGGCACGGTCAACTGAGTGCAGACGGAAAAAGAATCCTACATAAATCTAAACAAATATACAGGTAAAAGCGCTTTTAGTTGAGGCATTGGCGAGAACATTACAAGACGTCTGTAAAAAGTTAAATAAACGACGGCTCTCTCACGCATCCACAAGCGATACTAAAGGAAAAACGTTACTTCCGGTATGAAATCTATGAACCATTTCGCGAGCCGTTTCTCCACAAAAATTAAGGACTCTTCTTTGCACTATCGAGTTTTAATAGCGCTATTTGTTTGGAGGCAATTTTAGTCTGTCAAAAATTCTAAAGCCTAAAGTTCATAAATCATGGTGACAGAAACACGAGTTGACATGTATGCATAACTTATTTATAAACCTCAACTCGAGTAACGTGCTAAACTTTTATGATTCAAACTATCTCCATAAACATTGATGCTTAATCTCGAGAGTACACTGAGTCACTAGCGTTTTCTTTGCAAGGAGACAGGGTTGACGTAGGTTTAATAACAACGGGCCACATCAGAGCGCTTTTTATAACCCTCGATCTGTTCCAAGCATAGGTTTCCAGAAAAGAGAATTCTGTATATCTTACCTTAATTGCAGACCTCCGATCGCGATATTGATGTTCAAGAGGAACTGCGAAATATTAAATCTCCTCGTGAGAATTAAGTTCACCACGCACGAACATTACAGCCGTTTGAAGTTCGATCAACCTACCGGGTTGAACAAAATGCACGAGGAAAAAGGCAAATAGCAACAGCAAAGTCGACTGCATGTTGACGAGATCTGCGACTGAAAAAGTCGCGTTCGTGTGTTGCTCACCAGAATCTGACTAATCTGAGGTTTTTGTAATTTGATAATGTGTGATCCCACAATGAAGTGAGTCACGTTAAAAATTAAATCAGTAATCCAAACCTGTTTGCGCTTAATCAAGGTCAGCATGCCGGAAAATTGCCAAGCTGACAAAGAACAAGGAATGGAGAACTGCGTATGCTCAATAGTGAGAATGAGCCAAGTGCTTGAATTTGATACCCTTTGGAGCGGCAGACATTTATATGGCTTACACAAAAGAGAACCGGGGTGGGTGGTGGTGGTGGTGGTGGGGGGGGGGGGGGGGGGGGGGGGGAGGGGGGTGGGGGTGGGAGAGGGGGTTGTCTTCTATATAAAAAGGGACGGGGGTGCTCGTCGTACCTTTTAGGGGTCGAAATCAGGAGCTTTGGTACCGCTTAGGGTGTTTAACATCAAACGCTGATATTTTATCATACGTGGTACCGTTGAGGGTTCGAACGAACTTTAATCGTATTGGTATACTTTCGTTGGTTTGGCGGACAACTTGGGGTGAGTGACAAAAAACAGACCTGTCCGCGCCGAAGAAAAACCCAGAGTCGAAGAGCTGATGCTGGCTAGGTCAAACAAGCTCAAGCCACGACTATTTTAGTACCTCTTAGGGGTCAAAACGAAAATTCCCGACGAGCCCTTTCCCCCTCCCCCCCCCCCTAGTCTGTAAGACGCCACCGCCTTCAGCGCTGCGACCGTCACACATCCGCGTGTTGACTCCCGTTTTAGCACGACTCTTGCCGCACATTTCTGCTGACCGACGTGTTAACCCGGAAAAACTGTCGCTACAAAGAAAATAATAATCCTTAGCTTGGTAAACATCTTTTTTTTTTTTTGGTTGGATAATAATTGAAGACGGCTCCGAAATCGACTTTCGCATTAAAAAAGTCTGAATTTTCAGCCTTGACTCTAAATTATATTTCCGTGGCAGCAACACTTTTTCCTTCCGGAGAAACTTTTCAAAAAGCTGGTTTCGCTGCCTTGAAATTCACCGCGAGGCTGAACATTGCCAAAGGCCCCTCTCAGCTTCTGATTGAAGTCGGAAAAAGCTAACCTGGTGAGTTACGCTTTTTTGTTGAGAGATCTTTCTCCTCTCTCCCCAGTCTCTTAGGCAGGGAAAAAATTAGCCCGCGTGGTGAAAATGAAGACTGAGTACAAGCCTCTCCCCTTCAACTTCCGGTCTTCTCCAGCTCCCTTTCAGCTGAACTGTTCCGTGCTTCGCTCGAATGGTGCGAAGGAATTCTGGATCATTTCCTGTACATCTTTGTCGAAAATCTGTTCTCCAGCGATGGGAAGATTTGTTGAATGTTTCTGGGTAAGTACACTCGGAGTTTTCTCGTTTGGTGAGATGTTTCGTGTTGCTTGCAACTGTAGTCTTGTACTTGCAAACCCGTCATCCATATTGCTCAAATGAATCTGCTGTGCTGAAGACTTTTCTCTCGTAAATTCTTTCTTGCAGTGCGTGCATTGAGCTTCTTAGACTTGCGGACAATACTATAGTCGTACACACATTCTAAAGGGCGCCTTTTGCAGTCATAAAATATATCCGACTTCTGTTATATTGTTCACGGGTGTTTATGCTTCAGTAATAATAATATGCTATCACTTTCTTTGTGTTGTAAAGCAAAATAATCCGATACTTTGCATTCGCAATTTACCATTCTAACTAAAGCACTCAGCACTGTGTACTGCATATATAAGGATGATGTATGATTCCGCCGTCAGTACGCCCGACTTTTATATCACAGTACTCAACTTCCGCATATAAATGCATGACCTCAATTCGGCTGCCAACTTGCCCTGAGCAAAATGCGAAAGTAGAGCAGTCTTACAATGAAGGGACTTCTTTCAATCTACTATAATGTCATTGGACTCTTGGTAACAGCCACTCATCTGTATACATGTAGGAAGTGGGGAAAAAAAAAAAAAAAACTATTGGAGTGCATTTTATTATACTTATACTCTCTCACATTTGCACATTATTACAGTGTAGCTCCAGCTTTCTCCTTGCCTCACCTTCCACAAACTCATGTCAATCTACCGTCTCTACATCTGTATTTAGATAACAATAAAGTAAAATGACAATGATTTTTGTACAAAGATGTCTGAATTGTTTGGCAAAAGTTAGTTTTAACACTCTACTTATTTCAGCTCACCAAGCCCCGGCTACCCCCACCCCCTAAAAAATCCACTCTGTGACTTAATGGGGCCCAGACCTATTGTTTATACCATTCAAAAATAAAATGCATATTTTAGTGCCACCATGTAATATCCTCTATTTATTATATAGACACGAGTGTTTTACTGGAAAATATACCGTGCGTAAAATCCATACGAAACTACATCCGGGACCCGAGTGGTGTATTTTCCATATCCTCACTAGTGAGGATATCATTGGCATCATTTCCCGCTTTTGCACGGTTGTTTGTGCAATTTCTCGTAAAACACTCGTGTCTAATATAATAAAAAGAAAATTACACAGCGGCTTGAAGATATGGATTTTATTTTCTCATGGTAAAAACAATATTTTACTCACTTGCGAAGCGCTCGCTCGTAAAATATTGTTTTTACCACTTGAAAATAATATTCATATCTTCGCGCCTCTGTGTAATATCCTCTATATAATTATTAAATTTCCACTGGTTTGCTGTGGTGTGGACTCTTATTTACCACAATTTATGTCATCACATGGTCAAAATGTTGTGGACTCATGAGGCACTTTGCCGAGTGAGTCCACACCATGGCAAACCAGTGGAAATTTGTTTTCTACCACAACATTTAGAAATATACAGGAAACTTTTGTTGTATTTCGCTGCAAAACGTGACATGCTGGCGTCGGCATCGTTGTCTGGACTCTTATTTACCACGGTAAATCGACCAATCAGAGAGCAAGAAACTAGTGTGTTGTGGTAAAATATATTATTTATAAATAAGAAAAAACACAAACTGATAACAATATAAATCATGTGAACAATCTAATAAACTATTTACACCATAATATTACTATTATTTTGACATGCAAGAATTATGAATAATGGGTTGGTGAAGATCTGAGGAAATAAAAAAGTTGTACACTGAGATGATTGTGCCAGTTCTAATGACACTTGTAATATTTCTTTTTTGGCTCAGGGTGCAGATTTTACCAGCACAGTTGCTTTTGATGTTCTCTCGAAGCGTATGAGAGATGGAAAAGAGATGTGCCAAGATTTTGAAAATTTCATCAAACAGAGGTTAATTTTATTATGATGTACAGTAGAACTCAAACCCATTTCCTGTGGATTTCCCCATCAGTCATTTAATTACTACAGGCTAACTTGAACTATTTCTCATTTCTCTTTGGAGTTTGGGTTAGCAGGGTTCTACTGTATCATTAATAAGTAATATATAGTATGTTAAATCACCCTCTTGCTACAGATGTTTATAAATTCATAGTTTAGGCATGGTAAAGAAGTTGAAAGTTGGCATGTGTCTCAGGTAGAATGCAGTTTTGGAAACTACCTGTGATTGTAATGTGCAGTATGAATCAACAAACCATATAGAGCTGTTTTCGGATGACTGTCGAAAACCAAAACCAAAGTAATCACACAGGCCAATCACAGAGACTGAGAGAAAACAGTTCAACCAATCAGAAGCCAAAGTAATTTGCATTTGGTTTTACTTTCCAATCAGCAGTGCGAGTACACGCAATCACTTGCATGAGAAGTGTTTGGTTTTGGTTTTGGTTTTGTTCTTGATTGGCTGAGCATGCTGACAAACTCGTGTGGACCAATCCGAAAGCGAAGCAAACGCAAAACCAAAGCAATCACACAATTACTTTCGACAGTCATCCGAAAACCGCTCTATACTGTAGTTAATGTGTATGGGTGCCATGGTGTTGCATATCACATTCAAGGTGACAAGTCATTAATATCAATCACAAAGGGCATATTACTAATTAATAATATTAAGTACTGGGGACCTTGAATAGGGCCAGGTTTTATGGCATACAGCAACACCTCTGCAACCAATCTTCTATTAGGTATCCATCCTACCTTCATTTGTTATTTATTAATGTGGAACTTTTTTATCATTGCTTTAACTTATAAAATTATCCTTAAACAGAGCGGATGCTGAAGAGAAATATGGAAGATATCTTATAAAACTTGCCAAGAGTGCAGAAGGAAAAGATGAAATTGGGTAATGTATCTCATAAACCGGCAATGCATACTGTATATATCATGCAGTGTAAACCTTAAACTTGAATAAGTGCCCTGGTCCAATCTGTGCTGCACCTGGATTTCTTTTTATTATGGGGTAGGGAGAGGGAATGCCTTTTTTACTTTTTTGACCTTAAGGGGGTGCTCTCAAGCATTTACTGTAATTAAGGCTAAGTATATGGTTAAGGTACTAATAAAATTGCCTTCCAGAATGATTTGCTGCCTCAAGAGGTCCACTATTTTTGCACACACACCTTAAGGGAAATTCATAATTTTCACATATTTTTATATTTGTTTAGGACTCTAAAGGAATCTTGGGAAACCTTGAAAACAGGTAAGTTATGTCTACATCTATTATTAATAATGTTATGGGCATTATTATATAGGCACAAGTGTTTTACTGGAAAATATACTGTGCATAAACTCCATACGGAACTACATCCGGGGCTCGAATGCCGTATTTATCCATATCCTCACTAGTGAGGATATCGATGGCAAAATTTTCCACTTTTGCACAGTTTTGTGTGCATTTTCTCATAAAACACTCATGACTATATAATAAAAAGAAAATTACACAGCGGTTTGAAGATATGGATTTATTTTCTCATGGTAAAAACAATATTTTTACTCACTCACAGTAATTGCTCCTTTTGTAAAATATTGTTTTTACCACTTGAAAATAAAATTCACATCTTCACCCTGCTGTGTAATATCCTCTATATATAAACATTATCAAATCACAAACCCCAAAATTAAATGGTATGTTTGCTCAACTTGTTTGGTCAATTTGTCCAATCTGGTCCAAATTGGAATTTATGTCACTTCAAATGAGTAACAAAGTCGTAAAAATTACAAATTCAGTCAAGAACCTAAATCTTTCTTGAGAAAATCAATATTGCTTGTACACATGTACATATAAGCTGTCACCATACTTGCTGCTCCAATGCAAGTAAGTCCTTCAAAAGATTTTTTTATAATGGCTGTACAATGTAAAATCTGTTATTCGAAGCATAAATTTTTTTGGTCACACATGCTCCCAGAATGCAGGAAATAGCATTGCAAAGAACTAAAATTTTTATATGTTTTGCAACTGCTATGGCACTCCATGTCTTCTCTCCTCCTACACCTGGCTACAAGCTGTAAAATTAGTTGGAGCATTTTGCAAAATGTGTGGTTTCTATAGTGTTGGTTTGAATTTAATAGATTTGTTCAAAAATACCCTGAAAATGCATGAAATGGTTTCAGGGAATCTACGGATTTCAAATTTTCTGGGGGAACATGCCCACAGGCCCCTCAAGCAGGTTGCACCTATAATACTCAACCCCCCTCACTCTGATTTTCTCCTCCCTCCCCATAACGGCCACCTCTCTCTGAATTTTCTGGATCTGCACCTGGCAGTGGCTACCTGACTTATGAATATTAATATGATATATAAATTATAAATTTTATAATGTTGTTAGTATCAAGTCAGAGTTTCCCTCTAACTATAACATGACATGTCTTGATTTTTTTTTTTTTAGAAACTGAAAATGTTGGTAATGCACACTTGTTACTAGCTCAGCAGCTCCTTGACCATCTGGAGAAACATGTCAGAGAATTCAAGGAAACTCAGAGAGAAAAGAGGAAAAGAGTGAGATGTTTTGTTGAATTGTCCTCAAATACATATACTCTAAAATACTATGTACAATATAGTTATTCTCCGGCCTCAGTAGCATATTCCACAGAGTGACACAGTATTTGGGTATAATGACATTGTACAATGACTATAGATTGTAATTAGTGGATGTATGAAGAATTTAAATTTAATTCATAAATTTTAATTACAGTTCAAATAATGCACCTTTAAAAACTGTCCTGGGGCCAATTTGATAAACATTTACACGTGTAATTTACGAGTCGCACCACTACTCAAACACCACTAAACGGACTCAAATTTGGAAAAAGGCTGCAAAAGGTTACAGATACAAGTCTCAAATACATGACTGGAACATTATTTGGACGTTTTACTGGATTAAAGTGTATTTTAACGCGTAAGAAAATTAGTCCAACTTGTAAAATGCTTTATTGAATTAGCCCCTGCTGTCTAGTTATGTGTAGTTAAGTAGAAATATTGTAAAGCTGGCTTCTTTCATGTGATATCCGTTTTACTGTTAGGTCGAGGAGACTGTGAAAAGGGCACAGAAGAACAAAAAGCTTTGTTTTGATACTACACTGAAGGTGAGTCTGTAGTCATCAAATTATCAAGGAATTAGAGCGCCTTGCAAATGACTGTCGAAAACCAAAGCCAAAGCAATCACAGAGCCAATCAATGACGCGAGCAAAAACATGTCTGACCAATTAAAAAGTACGAGCAAAACCAAAACCAAGCAATCACAGAGCCAATCAACGAGGCGAGTAAAAACATGTCTGACCAATTAAAAAGTACGAGCAAAACCAAAACCAAGCAATCACAGAGCCAATCAATGACGCGAGCAAAAACACGTCTGATCGGTCATTATGTTCCGCTGTACGTTTCACAGACGCCAAGAGGCGCCAAATAATGTATTTCTGATATCTTCGACTCTATTCTAGCGCTCTTCATACTATTTACGTAATATAGACGAAAAGGAAAAATGTTACGGTACCTCAACAGGTGGAGCTGGCTCAAATTCGGCATCAGCCGATGGGGCAATTATAGCTTCCAACTGCCACTAAATCTGGTTCGAGGAGATTCAGAGTAATGAACTTCAGCGACGCTCGCGAGACGGGAACGTTAAACTTGCAGAAGCCGGTTGTCGAGTAGACTTGCGAGAAATGCGTGTGTTTTAATGCAAAGGGCGTATAAAATGGTCCACTGAAAACTCCCTGGGGGCTTTATGGCCAATGGGATGTAGGCTACAAAGGCACGAAGTTATACGGCAAGGTGAAAAGGCATTTCGTGGCTTTTACGCGAATGAGAATTGCATGTTTTTGTAATTATAATCGGCAAATAGCTGAATATTTAATTTTCTTTACATAATTTGAAATTGATTTTAAATTGTAATTATATTTAATTGTCTTTTATAGGGGAAGAGATATTATGAACAGAAATGCCGTGAGCAAGATGGAATTGAGGATGCTTTAAAGCGGTCTGTGTCTACGCAGAACACTAAAGAAGAGGAAAAGGTGCATAAACCTTTCTGAGAAACATTTTAGGACAGTCACGCACAGCTGTACTTGGTTAAAATGTGGTTGATAATGATTATAATTCTTATAGAATTTGTACATGTTCCCATGACAGTTTTTTAAAAGTCTACTCATTTTAAAATTATTTGATGCACAAATGTTGTGGAATGCTGGGTTGTGATCCACTTCTTTCAATATTGATGATTTATGATAATGTCATTCTTTGTGTTCACTTTATATTTGTTGCAGCTGAGAGTGAAACTTGGACGTGCAAAGACAGCAGCTGAACAGTACGGTGAGACGCCAAAATACACAATTCAGTGGTCAGCTGTTATTTATCTTCAATACTTTTTTAGATTCTGTTGATTCTTCGAGAATTTTGTGATTTTCTTATATGTTAGCATACCTACATTATCAAAGGAATTTTTACAGTTCGAACTTTTATTGTCTTGGCAGTTTAGACTATATAGTCAGATACCTTCAGTCTGTACATTTAAATGGATCTGGTTATATTTGATGTGTAATTAAATTATACATATGTCATGTAATTGCACTCGTACAGACACAACATACCAGAATTCAGTTCGTTCTCTGGAGGACGCACGGGATACTTGGGAGAAAGAAATGGAATCTTGTTGTAACGTAAGTCAGAATCCCCTCCCCATCCTCCTTTCTCTTTGTCATTCTGCATGGCGCATACCACATGTTTGAACATTTTGATCTCCACAGTTCTTCCAAGTTCTAGAAGAAGAGAGAATTGCCTTTCTGAGAAATGCTATGTGGGTCTACACCAACTTCGGTTCCTTGAACTGTGTCAAAGTGGACGAGGTTGGTTTGTGACATTTTTCTCTCTTTTTTTACTAACTTATCTTTTTTCTCCTCGTTTCACAGTCTTTCTTTTCCTCTCGGCTTCCTGCTCCTCTACTCTGTCAGCCAACACATTCTTTCAGCGTTCAGAATACAGTGTTGGCAGTTACGCGTTACGTCGATAGTTCTTATATCCCTTTTCCTCAGTTCTTTACTTTCTTTGTCATTTTATACCTGCGTTTGTGTATGCTACTACCTGTTTCCTGTACCTTCCTCGTTCGAGTGTACGATTTTTATGGAAACTACATACAGGCTTGTATTCTTACAGATATACGAGGAAATGCGAAGGAAGCTGGAACGCTGTGAGGTGGAGTCAGACATTAATTTGTTCATCAGCATGAAGCAGACTGGATCAGAGAGACCAGGTGTTTAGAAATGTCCTGGAAATGTCTGTCTGTCTTGTCATTTTTCTTTCTTTTCTTTGTCTGTTCTGTATCTATGTGTCTGTCTGTCTCTGTCTCTTATCTCTATCTGATTCTGTGATAGATCGGTATCTCCATTTTCCACGTGTGTTGCTTTTGTCTGTTTTTGTTGTTGTTTTGTTGTTTTTTCTTTGTTTGTGTCTGTGTCTGATATGTCAGGACTGTATACTGTAACTATGGTAACTGTGTGATCTGTCCGTTTCTTGTTTGTCTGTATCTAATCTGTTCTTGTGTCTGTTTGTGTCTTTTTCGGTTTCGTCTGTGTCTGTCTGTCTGTGCCTGTGTTTGTGTGCGTATATTTGATCTGTCCTTGTATCTGTGTTTGTGTTTGTGTTGGTACTGTTTATCTTTTGGCTGTATAAAGTTTCTGTGCTTTTGTTTGTGTTGTTTTCTCGGAATCTGTTTGGGTGTGTTTACTTAGTGTTTCTCTTTCTATATCTATGTATATGAATATATGTGTCTGTGTAATTGTTCTTGTTTGAACTTCGTGCATTTATGTCTGGCCTGTTTTTCTGTATAATTTTATTGTCGCTGCTAAATTGATATAACAGAACAAACTTATGTTTGTCATAGAAACAAACAGATCCCACAGATTAAGATCTCGCGACAAAGGGCAGGTCGAACAGAGCAGTGTGGTAGAGATTCAGAGCTGTAGACCAAACACAAACAAGATATACAGGCATTTAAAAAAAGACAAAATCTATTAGTACCTCAGACCCAAACGCTTCAAAGCCATACTTATATATACTACATGGTATTCCTCCTCTTTCTTCCCCTCAAATTAAAGCACACGTTTTCTTTTTTCTAATCTCAGCTCGCATTGAGTATGAGAATTATTACGTGTCACAGTCTTCACACAAGACAACACCGCTGACCTCTGGCGGGAATATCAGCGGGCTCATGATGACTCGCTCTAAGGAAGCGACCTCTGTGCCCTCGCCAAGGATGGGAGGAAGGCCGCAGCCCTTGATACCCGCCGACTCAGAAGGTGTGTAATTAAAAATCGTAGTATGTAAATCTGGGGCCAAACTCTGCGTGGTATATTGTTCGGATTTATATGTTTGCCTACATAAACCTACATAAAACGTCGTGTCGTTCATGATTGCTTTCCTCACATCGAAAGCGTTTCAGTCATTTCAAGTACCCTGAAGTATACCTGACACGATAGGACGCGTAGTGCATAACAATAACGAATAGTGTAATGTAAGAACCTCGGAAGTTACCGAATGATTCTTAAGATTTTCGGCCCGGAATCGTAGATTTATAATTTCGGAACAGCACATCTTGCATATGGCTTCATGGAGATATGCATGTGCCACAGTATAACTAGGGAGCGGAAATACTAGTGAAAGTAATACATTAAATTTCAGTTATGTAGCAACGCTAGTAGGATTGTAAAAGATACCCAGAAAGAAAACAAGAAGAGGCGTCGACGCTTTATGCAGACTACTTTAAAGTCTTTAGGAAAAACATTATCTCAAAATCCCCGAAGAGCTTCGCCAAATAAAAGTGTTGCGCTCAGATAAATCATAAATAGTTTGTACTTGCTCTAACAGAGTTCAACAATTTCCATGTTTGATTTGGCTCACGTAGTATACAGCATGGCCGACGGATTTGGTGTGGACTAAGATCTTTCTAAATTTTAGGCAGGCTTCTTTGCGCGACCAGCCTTTAACTATACTCGTTACCAGCACGAATTGTACAGGTCTGTGTGTAATTTTATTTGGTTGACAATTTGGCCGTGAATAGTATATACGTTGGTTGTGATCGTCCGGGTTAGAGTAGTCTCCAGGAAGAATTTTGTTGTTAATTGTGAATCGTTCCTGAAGACATCCTAGCAATGCTAACGCAGGCTTTTATTAACTCGTTAACCCTTTCTTGTTGTAGGAAAAACCGGGCTGAAACCACACCACAGTCTCCGTTAGGCGTAATCTTAGAATTACCTTAACACTTTTGAATATGAGCAAAACATATTCTTTCACTTGTGAGCCGCGGAAATTAACGTTCGTGACGACATTTCCACTGGTCAGGGTTTGTCGTTTTTCCTGTACACAAGTTGTTATAGAAATTGTGCTGAAGTAAGGTATACTTGAGAAACGAGTCTAACGTTTTAGTTTCTTGGCTAGTTGAGTATTGAGGTTTTACAAGCATTGCACGATCTACGAAAATTTCATGGTCGTTTTCACTGTTTTGTACAATGACCGCTGACTTGAAATTAACGTAATCGCACGGTTGATAAACGTCTTTCCGCGGTGTAGCACAGATAAGAGAATATTTATAGTCATACAACAATGCTTGTAAAAGTTATCGGTGCATGAAGAAGCAGTGGTACCTTTCCGTGTTTGATATCATCAAACGTGGTTTTGGTGTTGGCGTACTATCTTTTTAAATTTTTTTCACATTTTTTCTGTGTGACTGGTTGGGAGAATATTGTTTTTGGTTCTAGAAATGGTTTAAGCTGTTGGCATGCTAGGCCTCTTATTACAAACAGTTTTAGATATTGTGTGGGTGGTAGTATGTAGATTAAAGGCTGGAGTGTTTCCATTTCTATGAGTGATAAATAATTACCTTGTGAAGGTGAATCAAATATCTTGGTGGATTCATGCTGCAATTTTCGATTGTTTCAAGTTGTGTTTTGTAACATGTATTAAGATTTGTGTTTCTGTATTAAGAAATTTACGAGGCTAATTTGAAAACCCAGACTTTTGAGCCCGCATAGTGAATTACGTACTTTAAAAATGTTTGAGACATTCTTTGGATTACTGACTATTTAGTACACATGTTTTTTGTCACTTATTATAAATTTACGGTAAATGAAAAGACAGTCAGATCAAATACATATTCTACATTTTACGTATATCAAATATTAGTCAGGTATAACAGATATAACAATTAAGTTGAGGGTGTTTTTTATGCTTGTAAAGTAAGGAGCTCATATATTAATGTTTTTGTAAACTTCCATATTTAAGAAAAATAAGGTTATCATATTTTAAGGTATACATTTTTGTAGGCGTACATATTTTCAGAGTGACATTGACATATTTTTAAAACACATTTCTGTCGTAAACACAGAAGACAACATATTTATTTGGTCATTTGATAATATTAGCATGTTATATTTTTAATTATTTACTTAGATGTTTGTTTGCTATGTTGTACATCGTTGTGATTCAAAGTAGAATTGGAAAGTTTCGTTCTCTTTTTAGCTGTTTGCAAAATGCAAGTAGCTTCGGTGCTTTCGTGAGTTTCAAGGACGAAAAGAGAAAAGAATGATTCCTACGTACTTTTCACTGTTTTGTTTTTGTTTTTGTTTTGTTTTGTTTTGTTTGGTTCGAGCTTCCTGCATACTAGGTTTCGTGATTTGGACTTTGTTCAAGTCCAGGAGTATAACATTGACTGAATAAATGAATGAATGAATGAATAAATGAATGAATGGGTGAATTAATGACTGAATTACTTAATCCTTATATGATTAATCCTTATATTTTTATATCCATATATCCATATTTCCTATTTTAATAGCAATACAGATAATAATGCAAAATTACCCTTTATATATAACATATATTTAGCAATACTCTGCGCACTATGCCAACGACATCAATTTTCTTTAATGAGTTGTCCATGCAAGTCATAACAGTTTATTTTTCTTAATAAACTCGTCGTCCAGGTTACGGCTTTCACGCATGTGTAGTTTCTTAAACTGCTGACCTGTTCGGCGCCTAGCCAGCTGAAACGAAGCTTGAACAAATGCTTGATTACAAAAGGACTTCATGCATACTCAACAAAGAAAGTTTATGTTGTTGTCAGTAACCTTCCAGGTTGAGAGTGACTCAGGGCAACAACCAAAGGCTTTTAAAAATAAAGAATGAATAGTTGTATTATGTCTGACTGTGTATAAGAGAAACGTGAAATATGAACACCGTGCGACTCAATTCTTCTCACCCGTGTTTTGAGTATTTCTCCATTCGGTGCATAGTCCACTGTTTGTATCTCGTTGCCGAGAACAACTGAACTGAACTTAGGGAAGGGAAGGGATTTTTAGTCAAAATCAAGATTAGCCATTGTTGTACCCAGGACTGCGCGGTTTACTCCTCCCCTTTAATGTTTCTCACGTTCTCTTGCTGCAGTCGACTCCACATACTCGAGACTCGAGGACTTCAAACAGCAGGATGTCCGACCGAAAGTCTCCATGTGCCGAGCGCTGTTTCCGTACGAGGCTCAGGGTGATCAGGAATTGTCGTTTAAGTCTGGAGAGGTGATAAAGATACTGTACGAGGAGGACGACGTTTGGTGGTGTGGGGAAATCCGAGGAAAGAAAGGAATGTTTCCCAAGACTTACGTAGACAGAGTTTGATGCACTCGCACTTTAGCTTACTAGGTTGCCTAGCATGCTAGATTAAACTAGGCACAAGAACTCAAAACGTCAGGAGTCGGCTTCCAGCTTCTCAGATCGCTTCCAGTGGCAAAATGTTTGAGTGCCGAATGCGCGGCCTCTAGCATTCAGGTTATGCATGCTCCCCCGAAAAAAAAAAATAGATTTGGCCCTCTAAAACGTCATTTCGTGCGTTCTTGAGACTAAAAATTAGCTTGGAATAAGAACATGCTCTGTTCACTCACCATTCGATGTTTTATGTACCATTCTTCGGGGATGGAGTCTTGCAAACTGTGCCTCATCCGCGTCAATGACTATGTCATAATGATTGATCTACCAATTCTCACTACATCACTCATAAATTTTCTTCTTGAATGGTTGGGAGAATCTGCATTATAAATTCAGGAGTGAATGGAGATTTACTTTTTTAAAGCTTTTTATAAAATAACTATGACACTATACGCGTTCTGATTGGCTTAATAGCCGTGTAAAATGAGAGTTTATGAAATAACTATACTACGCGCGTTCTGATTATCTAAACAACCGTGTAAGATGAGAGTATATTACACGTTGACATGATACGTGATGTATTTTATTGACTAATCATTTTATAAAGAAATTTATGAGAGAAATTTATTAAATAACTATGATACTGCGCGCGTTCTGATGGGCTCAAAAAAATTTTATAAATAAGTACAAAGACATGGTTTTGTGAATCACGTTTAGATATTTTATAAAATCGATATCACGCGTTTCCATGTCTTGTACTCTTATATAAACACTTGGGATGTTGTGAGACACTCGAAAAAGTTTAAAATTTTGATTTTTTCTCGTGTTGTAACAACATCCCCTGTGTTTATATAAGAATACAAAGACATGGCGACGCGTGTTATAATGCTTGAATATAACGTGTTCCCGTGTAATATAGCCTCATCTAAACACTTGCGAAGTTAAGAGAACACTGGAGTAGCGGGAAACCACGAGGCGGCCTCGTGGTTTCCTTACACTACTCTTATGTTCTCCTAACCTCCTGCGTACATGGTACGGACATGCGCAGTTACACAGAACACAACGAGCAATCACAAAATATCAAGTATCCATGGAGGTTAATTCAAATTCAGATTAAAACACTATAAACACGCTTTATTATAACTCGACATTACTGGTAACAGTTCAAATACTGAGCTTCAAAGCGCGTTTTCGCCCTCCGCGTCTAAACGATATTATACAGCATTATAGAGAACAGGTCAATTCATTGGGGGATCCGGTTTCATTTACTGTATAGCCATCGCTAATTATTAGCCAAATTAGTTTTCGTAGAATGAACGAACTTCTTCGCGAGAAAGAATTTTTTGAAATTATTAATACAGCCGAGTTTCCAAGCAGGTCAGACATTGTGGCAGACATTTGAAAAACACGTACATAATTTTACATGTATCGAGTTCATTGGAATTTTCAGTTATTTGTTGGACGAAAATATATCTTGCTGTAGTTAACGACGGCCTGTGCAATCATTGTTACTTTGGTCCTGTTTACATGGAAGGGGCTAAAGATAGTCCCCATCCAGGGTTCGTATTCCTTTGAGCTTTTGAAATTCCATGACTTTCCATGACCTTTTAAAGTTTTCCATGACTTTCGAAACTAACAAAACTGTCCGTTTCCCGACTCATTTTCGCTTTTTTTCACTTAAAAGAAATTTGTTTCGTACAATGAACGTCATTTTCCATGAATTTCCATGATCCACACTTAAATTCCATGACTTTCCAGGCCTGGAAAATGAAATTAAAAAATTCCATGACTTTTCCAGGTCTTCCATGACCCGTACGAACCCTCCCCCCCCCCCCCCCCCACATGCCAAGCGCTATCCCCAGGGCTACTTCACCAAGGGCAAAAAAAACTTGGCGGGAATTGATAGACGCCTGGTCTCTCTAAACTTGGCCTTCCTCGGAGGGTAACCCTAGTAAGAAGATGGGTAACCCTCCTCTTAGGGTGCCCCTTCGATCATGTAAACGGAACAAGGAATTTCAATAGAGAAGGGTGACCCTTCTAGGAGGGTGTCTCTCCTAGGAGGTCACCCTCCTTCCACGTAAACAGGGCCTTGGTGTAGATCTAAATCATTCTTTGAGTTCACTGGAAAAATTGGACATCTTCCATATTATGGAAAAATATCTATCAGCTCTGTGTCCAAACTATTTCCAGAAAATTTTCATACTCCATGCAACTGCTGTACCATGGGACAATTTTCTATAGTGTGGACGGACAGAACATTGGAAATGAGGCCCGGTTTAAACGCCGATCCTCACATGCGTCGAATCTAGTGCAAAGTAGCAAATCTAAATTTCCAACTTATTTCCGTATGCTCTACTATGGAAGAGGTCCTACGTTTCCAGTGTTTTATACTCTAGCCGATTTTTCGGAGGTCGAATGCAGAGCTTTCAAGCCATATTTTCCACCCACATATGCATATTAGATTGTAAATAGTTAGTACCAGTTATGTCAGCAAATGCACAGTAATGTCTAAAGAGTTATGTCACTGAAGTTCTCATAGTCTAAGAATACGAAACATGATATAATTAATATTTGACCGCTGTCTTTTTTGTTTTTCCTTTTCCAAACTAATATGTCATTGGTCTGGTCATGTTTTGAAATGCTCCAAAATGTATGCACATCGGAAATTTCGGAAAGTTATGGAATGGAATTAAAAAAATTAAAAAAGGATCTGCTCTATAAGCTTTTTCTCTATAACCATCTAGAGAAATGCCCAGATCACCAACACCCAAGCCCCTCCTCCCCCCCAAAAAACAAACAAACAAACAAACAAAAGTTGTTAAGCTCAGTTTTGACAGAAATATGGCAATGAAAGAGGAACTTTCACGGGGTATTTGGAAACGGATAAAGTTGTTTTAAAAATTCTTGCAAAGAAGAAATATGTCATTTATACATACAGTCGCACATGCACGACCAGGCAGATACAGCTAGTATTAGAGACTGATCCACTCTACAGTATGAATTCTTATAAACTACTATCAAGCTTAACTTTGCCAGAATCACCTGAAATTAGAGCCATTTCATCTAATCTATGAGGAAAACTGGAATATCATAGATAATAACTTCATCTCAAACACCATTTGGCAAAATTGTCGTTCAATATCCAACACTACTCTACTTGGGTGAAGCTTTTGGTTCGCCAGGTGTCCTAATGACCATCAATTCTCATTATACCACCCCCATATTGCAAAAGGCCGGTAGATTTAGTTCAACATCTTTTTAGTAAATACTTGACATGCTGCTATAACTGCCATAGCTGTCCATGCTTGTGCGATCACTTGCGCTCCTGTAGCCTGGGTACGGGGGATAACTGGATTGGCGGGGCCTTTGTACGAGCAGCCTGACTTCCGGTGGTGAGGTCCGCAAGATACTCAAAGCTTCCTAGTGGATGTAATTTAGAACGGGCTTTTAAGCTACGTAAGGCTAACTAGCGGGACTGGCCTAAATTACGTGGAATCGTCCGACAAGTTCTTCCGTAGTACACAACTCTACTATTGTACTTCGTGCTGATGTTGTGCCATTGAATAATAAATATACAACGCAACATCTTTTACAATCTCCACCGACGTGACGTAGATCTGGGCATCTGTTATTAACTGGACACTTAGGAACTTACAGACTCCGAAGCTGTTTAAATGCTCTTAGTTTTGGATTCAATTATCTCACATTTGACCCTCCACCGCTAAACTAATTAAAGACTATTTGGATATTAGCGGGCACTGCTTCAGTGCTCATTAACATCCGACAATTCTTTGCAAATTAACGTCCTTTGTAAACCATTTTGTATTGAAACAACGATAATTCTTTGCAAATCAGCATCCTTTGTAAACTATTTTGTATTAAAACATCAAAACAAATGCAATAGCAACGAACAACAACAACATGCGGTCACACATTCAGTGCATTACACACCCTGTAACTGAGTCTGTCCAAACCCTTGCCGTTTACTTCGAGAATGACATCGTTCACTTGTAAAGCGTTACTCATGGCTGCAGCACCACCAGGGACAATCTTCTTGATACAAACTGGAGCTGTTAAAAAACAACAACAACAACAACAACAACAACAACAACAACAACACACATTTGGAATCTAAGGGCAGTCATTCAGGCCCGTTTTAAGACGACGATCCTCACATGCGCTGAAACCTAATGCAAATAAGCAAACCATTGTTTAAGTCATCTGCATTATGCTCGGCGCACGTGAGCGGCGTCTGAACTTTGCCTAAAACGCGGCCGCGGCCTTCGCTGAAATATGCTAAAATCATGTGAATTCGCACTTCTCGAGAAGTGTGCGATTTCTTTAAAGTCCCTCGTCTTGGGTTAGTGAAGGTTGAGAGACAAGGTCAACGGCTGAACGTTTGATTGTTGGATTAGCCTACATCTCCCGTACATTTGCCGTGGGAAAGGTCAAAAAAACTCTTGAAGGGATCTTTGGGCAAGAAACACCCGGGATCCAAAAGAAACATCCGGGACCCTTACCTCCATTGTCTCCACCAATGAGATTCATGCCTAGCCCACTGTTGCCTTTGTACAAGAGAACTTCAAAAGGCCCTTCGTCCATGGTGTAGTCTACAAAATCAATTAACATGCACAGAGCGGGTTATTGTTGCAAATATGTGAACCACAATAGTAAGCAGGCTTCGTTTATCTAGTGCTGCTGTTAGTGTTGTCGTTCGAGTATTGCTTAGGGAGCCGTTCCAGCCACAATCCTTTGCGGATCTGAAATTCTTTAAGAAATATAAGACTCGAAAGCTCTTGCCAATCTTTCTCCATCCAATTCTACCAGTAAAGTATAATGGTTTTCTTTAGCGTTGACACCTAAAACCTTTTTACCATAACTCACTAGTTTCTCGCTCTCTGATTGGTCGATTTACCGTGGTAAATGAGATTCCAGACAACGATGCTGACGCCAGCATGTCATGCTTTCCAACGAAATACAACAAAACTTTCTTGTACGTTTTCTAAATACGGCGAAGCGCTTCGTGAGCCCAAAACATTTTGACCATGTGATGACGTAAATCGTGGTAAATAATAGTCCACACCACGGAAAACCAGTGGAAATTTAACAGTGCTAGTTTTCCACTGTAATAGAGCGGTTTTCGGATGACTGTCGAAAGTAATTGTGTGATTGCTTTGGTTCTGCGTTTGCTTCGCTTTTGGATTGGTCCACACCAGTTTGTCAGCATGCTCAGCCAATATCAAGAACAAAACCAAAACCAAAACCAAACACTTCTCACGCAAGCGATGGCGTGTACTCGCACTGCTGATTGGAAAGTAAAACCAAACGCAAGACTAAACGCAAATTACTTTGGCTTCCAATTGGCTGAACTGTTTTTTTCTCAGTCTCTGTGATTGGCCTGTGTGATCACTTTGGTTTAGGTTTTCGACAGTCATCCGAAAACGGCTCTATTTGTTCAGTGACAATGTCTTACCACCGTATTGGTTGTACTGCACCGCTCCATAGTGCGACCGAGGGGTTGGTGGGGTGCTTCCGCTGGAAATATGGTCTTCAGGTGTACATTTTTCTACCACTAGCTGAGCAATTACTGGAGAATTCCGCAGAGCTTCAACTGCCTAGTGGAGAGCCATGTAGGATTTGAATTATCAGGTTTGTATCAAAGAGTGTTCTATATTTCTGTCACATTATTTGCTGTTTCTTCTACTTTTTGGAAAGGTTTAATGAATTTTCGTTGGGTCATGCAATGAATGTGGTTATGGTTAGAAGAAAATTATCAGGTGAATCTCTTGCCTCTCATCAGATTTTGACATTTTTTTAGAATCTGAACAAGAATTCCTATAAAATTAGTAAATTTTACACTGGCATATATATATAAATGACAACACTTAAAAACCCAAAATCCCAATAAATAACTAAATAATAAAAATAAAATAAAAAAGTGTTGAAAATCCATTAGCATGCCTGGGAGCTTGATCAGTTAGTCGATCGGCCAATTACAGGGGATGACGTTTTATTACTGCACCCTCATAAATACAGAAATTCGTATAATCAAAAACAAAATGTACGGAAATTACGTTTGCAGACGGATACAGTTGCAGAGGTCATAAATGTAAGAAAGCATGGCAAAATTGTCAATTTTACTGAGTAATTATATAACTAAGAATTAATTTCTATCAATGTTTACTCACTGCTGATTCCACAATCCTTTGCACTTAACGATGAAATGTGAAAGAACCTAGAGACTGGCAACCCAATTACTTAGACAAGTGGTTAGGTTGACGCCCTTAAACTCTCTTGTCGTACCTCTTGCCTGGAGGCCCTTGTCAAGTTGGCGCAGTTCACAGCCACTATTCGGTCCCCTATTCCCAGTCTTCCGTCCATGGCTGCGGCACCGTTCGGATTCACCGTCTTGACAAAGATACCGCCAAAGTCAGGACCTCCCTGGTAACAGGTACAAAAAAGTTAATGAAGAACTAAAAATTTAAGCATTCAGTTGTTTGTGATTGTCCAATTCATTAGATTGCCTAGTCCGCTTTGCAATTTGTTTATTTGTTTAATTTGCTTCACTCTATTTCGTTGCTTTGTTTGTTCTATATTTTAAACTGCTCTGTACTGTTTTATTCTTTTTTCTGGTCTTGACAACTTAAAGCATACTGCTTACCACGACACTGAAACCAAACGACTGATTTATCTTTTGAAGCTCGACAAACAGGCAGTTCGGCTGAAAGGAAAGAACAACAACGAAAACAGAATTACAAACATAATAGCTCAGTAAAAATTATTGCAACATAATTAACTCAAATCTTTTGTAATGAGAGAGTTGACCTGATTCTTGAAGGTATATAGACAATAAACTTCTTTTGCATGGCGAGAAAATATGCACGGATTTATTTGTCCGCGGATATTATCTGTTCCGAGAAGCGAACAGTTGTCCGTGAGCGAAGCTCTCTTTAAATTACTTCTCTATATAATTTCTCTATAAGAAGCTGACGTTTATAGAGGGGACTCGCCGAGTTATGCAGCTGTCCACCGAATCTTTATGCATTCATATCAAATTGCAGCCGTCAAGAAGGTTGTCGACACAGTCAAAAGATTGAAATACGGTAATACTTTTCGTGTCAGCAGCAAACTAACTCATCTTTTACACTTTTGTGATTCACATAGTTACTTGCAGCTGCTGCATCGTGTAAGCATATTAAACGTTGATGAAAAATGTCAACCGTTTTTCGTGAGCATGATCATAGTGATATTGAAGTATTTGTTCTATATGTCTGATAAGGTTAAAGCTGGTGTTTTACATGCGCTTTTCGTCATATAAAAATTCGTTGAGGCGAGTGTATTTTTACAAGTTGGAACAATCTCTCTAGAAGCTAAAACGCACTTTAATCATATCCTGATAGCCAATACTGTTGCAGCTAAATATTTGAAACATGTACTCTGTAACCCACACAAATCACAATTTTATCAGATTAAGGACCGTTAGTGGTGTTGGAGTGATGGTACAACTTGTAAAATACAAATGTTAATGTTTATTGAGTTGGCTCTAAGGTGTTAGGTACCAACTGTTAAAATCGTTTCCCCTTTTTAATCAAGGCCAGGCGTTGGGATGCTATCTCGTAAGGTTTCGTTTAGAGAAACGAAAATCACAAACAGGTAAGTCTGTACAAATGATGTCACATTTTCACTAAAGAGAGTCAAATAAAATACGATAAGGTTCCGGAGACTTTCGAAAAAGTACGACAAAGTTCCGGGGATTCTCGAGACGTACATTCCCTCACGTCAGGACAAGAACGCAAGGGTTTTCGGTTTTTCTTGACATTTGCTCAGGAAAAAAAGGGCCATAGCATTTAAACTAAAAATAAGTAATCCAATTGGCAATTATGGCACTTCAACTTCAATAACTTTACTTTATTAGATTTATGGTTGATCATTATTGCATTAATAGTTGATCGACATTATGACATCAGTTCTTATGGTTATGCATGTTTTATTACATTTATTGTTTATTTTTAGTAACTTTATGACATAAGTCTGTTACACCTATGACAGGGTTTTATCACATTTATGGATTCATGCATTTATAGAGTTATTATTACATTGTTGATTTGTATTAGATTTATTGTAGATTTGTATTACATTTATGGTTAAGTTTATTACAATTATTTTTCATTTGTATTACATTTATCGTTAAATTGAGTATGATATTCTCACGCAAAAAAAAAGCATTAAATATATTGGTTTCCTTTTGAAAGTACAACTAAATAAACGCTAATTACTTTGGCTTCTGAATGGCGGTGTTTCCTACAGCCTCTGTGATTGGCGGTGCACTTACTTTGGTTTTAGTTTTCTACAGTCATCCAAAAACGGCCCTATCACATACAGTACTTACTTTTAACAGTCAACCGATCACCGCTCTGTCTTAATGCTGCTGATGATGACGATTAGTGATGTATTTACTATCTTGCCTCTTCAAGATCGCTTAGAAAAAATATTCATAGAAAATAGTTTACTAAAATTTACCGAGCTCTTCAAAAGTTGCTGTACGTCCTCAATTTCTGGCCCCTCGTGGTGCGGCTGTTTTAATCGCTCGATCACCAAGGTCGCTGTTGCTGCTGAACCCCGTAAGAGCTCTACAGCCTGAAAAATACATGAGACAGGATACAATACACAAGGTCAATTTCGCTGTTTAAGTTTGGTTAAATAAACTGGGTCACATACTTGTTTTCTGTTTCGTCCATCCAGGCTAACTCCATTTATTTCGACAATCTTGTCACCTGGAAATGAAACAAATATAAAAACTCTTCAAAAAGGCGAACTGCTCCACACAACCTAGAAAACGTGCACCTTCTGAATTGTCACTGAAATGAAATCTCTCAGTTAGCACATTCTAATAGCAGCATACTTTAGCGCTGTTGTTGAGAGGATTTCGCTTTTCTTTGTTGTGTTGTTGTTGTTGTTTTCATTCCATTGTCGCGGGGTTCTCTCAACCAAAAAAGGTCTAACTTCAAAACATTGTGGGTTTTGTGGTTTGTTTTCGAGCGGAGTTCATGTTTTTGTCTTTTGTTTTTTTTTTTTGTTTTTTTTTGTTGTTTTTTTTTGGAAAAGATGAATAGAAGAAAACGGGTTACAACCTTGAGAAAAGCAACGTATTCAACGCACGAAGATGACGAGAATTAATAGCTGAATCAGCTCAGTTTTGACTGGGTAAAATATCATCAGATGCCTCATTCCCCAAAGTGTACTAAAAATGTGTGATTACCAAAAGAACCTACTTCTTTCATTTTTACAATTGCTATGATGCAGTGATACATTAGGTTGGTGTTTCAGCAACAAAACAACCGTTTTCATTGGAGGAGGTTAGGTGATATGTCATAACATTACAACAATAGCCAAATGATATCGACCAATGAAAAGTTAGCTATATTACGACCTTACTTAGTCGAGGTATTTGTTTCACGCATAATTAGTTATTTTGATGTTGGAACGGTGCGAAAGAAGAGAGGATATTTGTTAGAAACGTAACCGAGGATGCTTGGAACGAGACAAGGTACAGTTCATCATTATTTAAGTGTATTGTATTTAAAAACTTGAGTATATTATAAAGGATACCTGGTTAAAGTCCTTGCTGGATAGAAAATTCTAACATCCTTCAGTAAAGTGTAGGTAACAATTTAGCAAACGTTCTTTGTGTTACGGATTTGTAATTCGATTATCAGAAATAAAGAACCTTGAGTTCTAATGAATTTCAGTTGCGGTGTTACTAGAGAAGGGAACGTCGATTTTATTATGTTTCTTTTATGAACGTATATTTAAATGGTTTGCTGTGAATGTGAAGGCAAAACTATTCAACGTAGTGCGTCAAATTGTCTTTAGGCAACCCGTGAAAAACGCTAATCGTAAATATCATACCTTCGTTGATTCTTCCAGAGGCCTCCGCGGCTCCACCCGGTAGAAGTGAGCGAACGTAAATTCCACCGATTTCGGGGCCACCCTGAAATATTACAAAACTACGCTGAGCAAAGAAAAAATATACAATTTGCAAAGTATAAATGGACATAAAACTTTTAGGCCGTGCGTAATACACTCAAAGCAAAACTTGTTAGCTTGAGACACAATTAAACAATACGGATAGTACCAAAAATACTAAGCTTGTAGTTTATATTTGCTCAGGAAACGAAAACAGAATAGTTTGGAAAGGAATACCGCGTCAAAACTGTAGTATTGCGAAAACTTGTGCATTATTCTGGCAGGTGGATAGACATCCTTAATGGATTATTTCTAGTAAAATACTTGTCCAGATATATTATTACTCTCTGGGAGTTAAATGTTTTCCGATTTTTTTCTTGTTAAACATATTTTCTTGTGAACGTAGCATATGCCACACGCAAACTAATGGCCACGAAGATGAATTGTTAAATTGAATTAGTAAAACTATGCGTCGAATCGAGACGGTAAATAAACGTAGAACTTTATAAAATGTTTGTAAAACCACAGTTCGCAAGAACTTTTTAAGAGCTACACTAAATTGCCAGGAGTTACAAACTTTCTCACATAAAGTTTGTTAAATTCAGCTTCTTAGGCAATTGTCGAGTTTTGTTTCTAAGCTCAAAACTCAATTATGTCATGTATGCTCGGCAGCTGTATATTTCACCGTACATTTCAAACGCTAAATTATCGCTACTATTATAATAGTGTGGCAACGTTTTAAACGGCACACCGAAACCTGAAAGACAACGCGTCTTCATCTAAGCTTTGCAAGCTTTCAGAAAGATAGATTGAAATTGCATGTCTTTAATAATTTATGATAATTAGATTTTTTAAATTTGAAAACGCTATGACAATAGTAGCACACGAACGTCCCACAGAGGGAAGTCGATAACTATTTATTTCTACACGCATGCTTCACTACAGTGATATAGCATGACCTCAGACGATCTCATACTGGGTTTATCGGTACGTTCTTGATATCATGGCACGAATCCAATGAGTTAGTGCACGATAACTGATGATCACGAAGTTTCAATAATTCACAAATAATTTAGAGCTTTTTCTTCATTAGTATTGTGTACTTAAATTATTTAATCCCCCCTCCCGTCAAAAAATAATAATTCTAATTTACAGGGAGCAAATTATGAGTGACAATTCTATGGAACGGAAATGACTGGATTCACGCATTCATCACGATCTGGAATAATGTAGGTAAAAGAATTACATGTTTGACAAGCTTTTATTTTTTCGCCCACGACAAGGAGACTAGAAAAGTGCGGACTTAAGTGTGGACTCAAGCTTTACGCCAAACCAAGGAGAAATTGTGACGGCGTTTGAAGATTTCAGGTATACCTATTTACTCCCTATCATTAACTATGCATGTGTTGATTTGAAACATTTGCGTCTGTATTGCAGACGTCACGCGCATTTTGGCGCCAATTCATTATTTTTTCTTTTCTACTTCATTCCGTTCATTCTTGTATTAATATTACTATTCCTTCATGACTTTAAAAGAGCTTAGTCACTCCCATTTTTTCTAAGGATTGGTATAAATGCTGAAATAAACATGCGTGTGTAAATAATCTCCGAACAGGGCTTACCGTTACATTAATGCCAAAACTCCCATTCAGCTTAGGAATTTCGATAGGAACGTACTCCTGGAAAGAGAGGGACAAAATCAGTTCAAGAATCGCGTAAGAATAGTAATACATCTATACTTCATTTCTATGCCATCCACTGCCCTCCTATCCATCCTCTCGCCTCCCCCACCCTCCCCTCCCCTTTCCCATTCAATACTGTTCCACCCACTTCTGAAGAACAGAGCATAAATGTATTTGATATTGGACTCACCAAAAGCGCGCGCTTTCTGGTCAATATATTGTGTCAGCTGGATATAATTTCTGTACACCACGGAGCTATAAACGTGGAACTGACATTTCCAATGGGTCATCATTAAGTTATTCAACATTTTGCTACTGCTAATTGTTAACTTCTGAATCCAATAATTCAGAATATTCTCGGTAATGAAAATGTAGATAATTGACAGTTGAGTTAGCTGTGCAACCGGTTGTTCAAAGAGTGGATAGCGTTATCCACTAGATAAATCCTTATCCAGTTAATAAAATATGCTTAAATGTTAACACTTATCCACTGTATAGCGATTTATCCGGTGAATAGCGCTTTGAACAACCAGGTCCAGATGCTGAGTTCTCAACACAGCGCTCTTTATCACTGCTAAGAGTTGAAAAGAGGACCGACATTCAGCTATTTTGAACATTAACTATCAACAAATATCACCGTTGTTCTTGCTATTCTCTCCTGCGAATTCAAGCCAGCTGACGGAAGATGTTTCGAGCGCAAGAATTTGTACACGGAATTTACAGTTTAACTATGTGACACTGTAAAATACCGGAATTCGCATGCTAGGTTTTAATAGCTACAATTTAAACAAATTGAGACTTTCTTGTGCGTTTACCATTATTGTTATACAGCTCTTATCTTATCACTAATGCCACGGATATTTAGCGACCAACTTCAGTTTTCTCGTTTCCTCACTCACGCCATAAAAAGACTTAAGGACTGACGCATCACTTTTTCATCCATACGTTTTCTTCATGGTTGGAGAACTCTTAGCAAAGTGTTAATATTGCATTTACTGACAAAAGGTTGCTGTTTTTGTTTTCATATGTCAATATAGAGATAATTGGCATAATTCACGAAATGATGAACATCATGGACAACTTGTGTAGATAGTATTCAGATGTAAGGAGTAAATGTAAATGTCAACTTTTAACAGCCTGAAATATGCCTAATAAAGATAAAATGTTTTGAAGTGAGCGTTACTTCTTATATTCCACATTGTTGGTCGCTTGATTTTCACTAACAGCCATTCGATCTCGCCAAACAAAAAAATCGACCCCATCACAAGAAACCAGACATACAGCTAAATCAGAGCTGTAGCCAAAACGCATGCGAAATTCGACATTCAATAATAACAACAACGATTGATATAATGGACACATCCCGGCCGTACATGTCTCATAGTCTTCGGGTTTTCAACTGTCTGCCATTTCGCACGCATTTTGACCAATAGCCGTGAAACTTGGTTGGGTGTCTAACTAATCTGGACATAATCTTTCTCGAGATGGAAATCCCTTGTTTGCCCAGTGACGGAACTAACTATATGTTCATAAGTACGGCAAGCTAGGGAAAAGATACAAGGCGAAGTGTCGACTCCAGTATGCGGCTTTATTACTCCTACTATAATTATTTACTTTCGACATGGGAGCCATGCGAAACAAGAGATATTACTACTCGTACACTAATATAAGTTACGGTTTCAAAGGGGCCGCCTCAGCCAATCGGATGCACCCGGGAACGTTAAAAAGTTGAAATAAAACTGCTTACAGTTCCCAGCACGAATAAACTTTGCAAAATGCAATGGCCGATGGTAGCATGAGTTAAAATATGTTAGGCTAAAATATAATTAACAAACGTATATCAGTCCGATGGAAAAGAAATGGTTGAACGAGAATTTCAGGCGCGCAAAGGATTCTGGTTGAGACGACTCCCTTGGCTATACAGTGAACAATTAATTCATTAAAAGTTTATCGTGGACAGTTAACACCAATACTACCCTTCAAGAAAAAGTCTGAAACTGCGATTCAAACGTGACACAAAAGTCCGTCAGAAATAACGATCACGCAGCGAAAAAGACAATTGTAGCTTTTAGGGTGTTGCCTTTGCCGTAGCAAAATAAGAAATAATGGAAGAAAAAAATTGAAGCTCAAATTTTTTTATGAACCTTTCAAAAGTCTTAAGCGGGCGTATAACTATATCATGTGCTGGTGTTACGTTTCTGGTATCTGGCAAGCGCCACTGTGTTGGGCCTGGGAACTAGCATCTAAAATGCTCTATACAAGCACTGCGAATAACAAATAGAACTATCAATACATTTCACATTAACATGGGAATTTCTAGTAAGACTAAGAATTCAATACTCGAGGTTGTGACTTTTCTATTCCGATAGTTGAACACCAGTGCTGAATTCAGTTTGACAAGACGCGTCCTTTTTCAACACCTCTGTGGCATTTGTCTCTTGGGGTTTTTCACATTTCTCACTCGCATCGATTGCTTTGCTTTCAGAATTTTCTGGTTCTTTCTCGTTTTTGCTATCGTCCACTGGGGCAGTGATAGTTGGCGTACTAGATTTATCAACATCAATTTCAACTTCACAACTTTCGGTTTTCCTAACACAATTGACATTGCTTTTATCTCTATCGCCCTCGCCTTTGTTGGCAGACTCATCATCTTCGCTTTTACAAATAATTTTACCATCTCGTTCACTATTTTCGGTCACTCTTGTCTTTACATAATTATCAACATTGCTTTCATCTTTAACGATTTCGCTTTCACCGGCAGACTTAGCTGCGTCGCTTTTGCTTGTATCAATTACCCTTTTCATTGAAAAAAACGATCTAATACTTCCCACTATATCCACGAATTTAACTTTGCTGTCCTGATCAACTGAGGACCCAGAGGGGGTATCACTGTTAGCCGTTTCTTCGGGAGGGGCCTCCCTGTCACATCCCCCTTCAGAACGAATCCCATTACTTTCCACATCCTCAGAAGGCACACTTTCCCCATTTTCCCCCACAGGAAGGGCATCAGTCCCACCCATCCCCTTAGATTGGGCCTCATTGCTTTGTCCTTCTTCAGAAGGAACCTTATTGCTACCCTCCCCCTCGACAGGGTCGTTATCGATACCCACTTCCACACACAGGGCCTTGTTGCAGCTATCATCCCTTTCTGTAGGAACATCACTGCCACCCAACTCCTTACAGGGGACACTATTTTTACCCGCCACATCAGTAGGGTTCTTTTTGTCCCCATCCTCCCCGGACATCGACTTATGGTATTTAGTTTCCCCAGAAGGAGCCTGATTCTCACCCGTCTCCCCAGAAAGATCAGACTTTGCCTGCTCGACAGAAGGGACCTGATTGGTATGCTGCACAGGTGCAGGCTTAATAAATCTGGCTATCAGAGAAAAACCCCTACTCCTCCCCTCCGCAGTAGACGGTTTTTCGATATCCGCTTTTATAGAAGGGGCGTTAGCACTTGACAACTTCACACCAGGGAGCCCATTGTTCCCAGTCCCCTCCCCATTGGGCAGCTGATTGCACTGCCCATCTTCAGGAAGGGTTTCGCTATTCCGTAGATCTACGTGCGAGGTATTTTTGTTTCTAACGTCACCGGAAACCGCTGCTTCTTCATAAATTTTCTCCTTGTCACTTGAATTAACTGGAGCGGGAATTTGACTGCCCGCGTTGTCAAGAGAAGCTGCTGCGTCCACATCCGGGACCTCAGCCTCACCGCTCTTTTGAGACGAGGACTTGAGATCATCCAACTTTCGGACAGGGACGACCTCACCTACATGCACAAATGGGGCCTTCGCGTCACCCAACTTCCGTGGAAGGGAGTCGTTGCCATCTGACCATGGATAGGGAGACAACAGTGCACGGGTGCCGTTCTCGTCTGACTTCCGACGAGGGAAGGTACCTCCACCCTTAATCCCAGATGTGGCCTTAGTGTTACCCCCCTCCCGTGAACAGGAATCGGTGTCATCTGACCCTCGACAAGGGAAGGTAGCCCCACCCCCAGTGCAATGGGGGGATAACAGTGAACGTGTGTCGTTCTCTTCTGACTTTCGACGGGGGAAAGTGCCTCCACCCACACTCCCAATTGCTGTCATAGTGTTACCCGCCAGCCCCTCCCTTGAACTGGACCCATAATTAGACAAGGCATTAGAGGCCCCTCCCTGTTTGCATGTGTCCCTGCTTCTAGCTGATGCTATCATATAAGGTTTAAATACGACCTCCAGGTCTTTCTTCATCTCTTCCAGCTCGGCCGTTTGAAACGAGCC
The DNA here is from genome assembly GCA_964036295.1 of Plumapathes pennacea. Lineage (NCBI taxonomy): Eukaryota > Metazoa > Cnidaria > Anthozoa > Antipatharia > Myriopathidae > Plumapathes > Plumapathes pennacea. The sequence goes on along the minus strand of OZ038463.1, from coordinate 5,258,945 downwards.
GCAAGTTAGCTCGCTACTCAACTCCGAATCAATTTCTGACTCGGAGAAACAAGACTCACGCTCTTCGTCTTCTCTGCTACTGGGCGAGAAGAAATAGGAATGGATTTTCTTAAATATACTCACTACGGCCGACCCTTCGTTCTGTGCGGATGCGATCTGTTGCTGGTACGGCTGCTGTTGCTGGTACGGCTGCTGTTGTTGGTACGGCTGCTGTTGCTGGTACGACTGTTGTCGTTGTTGCTGTTGTCGGTATGGCTGTTGCTGTGGCAGATAATCCGTAGCTTGGTCGCCATATTGCCACTGCTGGTCATAATGTTGATAATCCGCATATTGCTGTTGCTGCTGATTCATCTGTTGCTGCTGTAGTTGATGTTGTTGCTGCTGTTGTTGGTACTGATGCTGCTCAAAACCTGGTTGAGACGCATGCGCTGTGTTAGGTTGATAGAATGCGGTGGCTTGCTGGTTCCCAGGCACAGCTGGCTTGCCGTTTGGTGTCGCAGGCCCGGCCACGCAGCTCTCTATTAGCATCGTACAGACGTGCGGTGCTGTTCGCAGTGCATTTACCGCCTGAGTGAGAACAGTGCGCGTTAGGAATTTATAAGTAGACAGCTGTGACATGCATACACTCAAACACACGCATGCATATGAGACAGACAGACAGAGGCAGGCAGACAAACAGACAGCCAGACAAGAGAGTGGGTGAAGAAAATAATGAAAAAATAACAAGAAAATAACAAGGAAACGAAGCAGGAAACAAGAAATCAAAGCACAGATGAGAAGCAAAATAGAACAAAGAGCAATCATGCTAATTTCTCCGCTTCAATGGATGACCAGTATGTAGCTCAGTTTGCAGAAGATGGCTTTTAGGCTCTGAGTTCAAGCTGATCAGACTATCAATTCTTCTTACACTAGGAGACATTTTATGGAAGATTCTGGGGTCTCTGGAGATGAAAAGATCTAGATAAAAAAGAATAATTATGTATAGTTTGTATCTCTACACAAATAACTAATCACACTCCAGCCAGACATTAATTATAGCGACTCCTGGTCGTACAATATGTCAATGTCATACGTACTTCCTGTCTGGACAGCCCCTCTAAACTGCGTCCATCGATTTCCAGAATTCTGTCGCCTGTAGTAAAACATGAAATAAAGGTAAACTAAATATCTCTTTAGCGCTTTTCTATTCTGTTCTGTCTGTCTGCTTTGCCTGCCTGCCCCTGCCTGTCAAAAAAAACATAACCTAAAACGAATAATCTAAGACAAACAAAGAAAACAATTCAAAAATGATAGACAGAAGCAGAAGTGCACTTAACTAAAACGACAAGAAAACAAGCAAACAAGCAATACACGAACTATACGGCTTTCAAAACATTTTCACGGAAAAAAATATGTTCGAAAACATCGATCGACTTTGCAGTTTGTTTTTGGCACAATCAATTGAGTTTGATAATGATATACATCAATCGAGAACGGCTGGTTTCAGAACGCACCTCCCGGGAGAAGAACGCAAACTGCCGAAATTTAAATATAAACAACAAGGCATGACGGGTACTTATCTCACCTATGCTTATTTTCCCGCTCAGTGCCGCTGGTCCATCCGCTGACATCGTTTTGACGTAGATCCCCCCAAGTTTAACTCCTCCCTGGGAAAGGAAATGAATAGAGAAGGACTCAACTTAAATATGTCTCTCTCAATACGTTATTCAGCAGTCTCACCTTGAAGAAATCAGATACCGTGTGGCGATATTCGTGTGTTTTAATTTCAACAATCCGCGAAAACTTAACACGTAAAAATAAACTCCCGCGAAAAAAATAGTCCGCGAAAATTTACTCTTAAATTACTAAACTTCAATTGAACTGACTGTAAACTCTCGAGTAGTAATCGTGCTCGTGCAGTAAATTAGTAAAATAAACAAGACAAACATTAAATCCCCCAGAACCATACGTGAAATACGCCCTGACGAAATCTGCGAAACTTGTTCCGAGCAGTAAAATCTGAAATCTAAATTCGCGAAAATTTGTTCCCGCGAAACGCACACGGTAACTTTACAGCAAGATTCAGGAACGGAAACTTCACAGCCAACATAAAGGCGGTCCGTGACACGGAAATATGACACTTGCGCCTTGTGTTTTGTATTTACATAAATTCAGTTGACGTCACAAAAAGTTATTTATATTGTAAATTTGTCTCAACACATCATCAGTGGGGGTATAGCTCAGTGGTAGAGCATTCGACTGCAGATCGAGAGGTCACCAGTTCAATCCTGGTTGCCCCCTAACTTTTTTTCTTTTTCTTTTTCTTTTCTCTTTCTTTTTCCTTTTTCGTGTCCTTTTTCTTTCCTTGCTCGACATTCAATATTTAGTTTTTCACAAAACTGTTTTTTATTGTACTGTAAAAATATGTTCTTTAAAATTGTTATCTGTTCACGTTCAAAACAGTCCAATTTACGGATCTGCCCATTACATTTTCAAACCCCGACACTTGTAAGACAAATACTCCACGGAAATTGATATTTAATTTACTTCCACGCTTCACAAAACTGAATTTCTTTTGATTTTCTCTTCTCGAAAGCGAACGGATCGACTCGCGAGCGAGTTTCTTTGGCCGACTCTTTACGGAGGAAAGACAACAAACAAAAACGCGTTGCCGTTACATGCACGATAAAAACTGAATTGTTCCCCACCCTGGATTATGAGTTCCGTATTTCAAGGCGATAGATGGTGCAATGCGTTTCAAACATCACACGGTGATCGACTCAGGGAATGATAGATCCCGGATCTGGACTCTAGGATCCAAAGAAACCCCGAAAGACCACCTATCTGAATATCTTCCGAGTAACGTAATAAATTTGTGTTCCGTAAAAACCGAACAGTCATGTAATCTGGTCCACAATTTATGATGTTTACTAGTTTACTTACAATGATATTCAGCCCCAGACTTCCGTCTCTTTTCTGTAGCTGAACTGGGTAATGGCTGACCTAGCGATGGTGACAAACAGATATTTATGAGTATGCTGCATTTATTGGTAGATAATAGATTTACTAATGTTAAATTGATTTTCATTTCACCTTTTTCGCGCGATGTGTTTGAACGTCCGGAATCTCTGAAATTTGGCTGTTTGACTAATTTTGACACCCCCTAACGTAGTAGTAGTAGTAGTAGTAGTAGTGGGAGTAGTAGTAGTAGTAGTTGAGTGATTTCAATAAACCCGTGAAACAGATACTAGACTATTAGAGACTATTAGAGACACGTACACACTCCAAGTAGATGTCAGGCTATACGGCAATGGACTATGTTTATTTGCCACCAAAATTCTTCTCAAAAACCCCTACACAAAACTCACAGTAAACTAGACTCTTGCCCATATAATGTTAGGAAACAATGTGGGCACTTGATTGGCGTATTGAGCTGTGCGAGAGGAGCCCAGAATTGTCATTTTCCGCGTAATTTGCAAAACTAATGAGCCTGCACGCACTACTGGCATTTGGTCGGTGAAAGGACAAGAAATTGCCTTGAGATGACGTCGACTCGCATGCTTTTAGTGACGTTCCGTAGATATGCCTTCAATATATTTGTATCGACGCGGACATTAACACTCGCTAGCTGTCGGATCGCGGCCACTTCGGATATTCAATTTCCCAATATCGCGACATTTTGTTTCGAATCAAAGATATAGATAAATACTCTCTACTAGATACTAGTACACCCTCACTAATAAAAACTGTTTTACGGGTTTATTGAAATCACTCTAGTAGTAGTAGTAGTAGTAGTAGTAGTAGTAGTAGTGGCAGTAGCTACATAGTAATAGAAACAGCAGGAAATTAATAGAATAAAGGTGAGGTGTTAGAAGGCAAGGCAAAACAAGTAAAACAAATACCTGGCCAGGTTGGTCGTTAACCGCTGACCCATTCAAATGAATCGCAGGCCCTATCCCAGGCGGTTGAATGATACCTGACTCTACAAACGAGTCCTGGTCACCAGACCTATCGGCTGTGCTCCCTACTTCAGTGGAATCGGATGGGTCTGTTCTGACAACGCCGTTCATTTGTACAGCTGTAACACGTGACCACCTCTAGTTAGTCATTAATAAATTTTTAAAAACTGCGATGGTTTTGTGTTGAAGCGACAGTAGGCAGAGACGGCGAAGAGCTTCATATAAGAGTCCTGCGAGTATATTTCAATACGGCTATTGGAAATTGTAATTGAAATTGTATTGTTTTTACCACTCGAGAATATAATTCATATTTTTCCCACCGTCGTGTAATATCCTCTATATACATTTTGTGAAGGTATATTGGGACATTAGAGCCCAGATCTTGCGCTCAACTTACGTCCGTCCATTGGATATTCTCGAAGTTTTGACAGCTTCATCCCCATCATCATTTGGAACTTGTAAAAGGATGTGCACATTTTGAGTAAATACCGGGACCTATTAAAAGAAAAAAATGGGCCAAGCAAAGTTAAGCAGAAAAAAGCTCTCAAAGTAATTGTACATTTTATCGCTTGCATAGAGCGACTCGAACCGACTATTAATTCTATAATACTGTTTGATCCACATCAACAACATTGGTCCGAGTGAAGTACTAAAAGCTACTTTCAGAAGGTAAACAGCCTATTAAAAAATGACCAGAAAACAGCACTAAAGACAGCTGTCAGGTCGTGAACGAGTAATCAGTCGATAATCTGGAGCCAATTCAAAACTAAACATTTACACGTGTATTTTACAATTTTACACATTAATATATATTAGGGCCCGGTCGCATTAGGAATTAGTTTAGTCGTTAATAAGTCAGCATCGAGAGCAATACGACGGCTTCTTCAATGTTTGGTAGCAACTTGCTGACATATATTTCTGGTGACAAGCGTTGTTTGCACTTCAAATGATGCAAATGTCGATATTGAGGCCGTTAAAGTTACGAGTGCGACCGGAGCCTTATTCTAACAGCACCAAAAGGTCTTTAATCTGATGAATGTCTGTAAAACCTTAAGGCTACAGGTCTCAAAAGCATAACTGCGGGCAGCAGTATTTGACCATTGTATTGGAATAAACTGTGTTTCACCTGAACGGAAATTGGTCCAACTTGTAAAATAAATTTTTAACTGTTCAATTTACTATACGTAACCGTCAACAAGAATCCCTCAAGGTTAACGAGCGGTTTAAATTCAATATAAGAAACAATCTACACAACAACGTGACTAACACTGCGACAAGAATGTATTCATTGAGAGTATTCAATTGACTGGCCACGCATTATAGGTTTTACATGACCTACATGTATTCGGGTGGGCTTGTTTCTCGGCCAGAATCCACCCAAAGTTGAATATATTTTTGCTTTATGAGACATTTTTGAAGCAGTGAAATTTACTCTCGCGGTTTCAACGAAGTGAACTATTTTCAATTTTCAGCAATTTCGTCTTGTTTTTTTTGTTTTTTGCTTTTTTCTTCCGTGATGCACCAAAATTTATACTATACTCATATCAAGCATTGAGACTTCGTTTATTCCCAAACTTCAAAAGTGAGCCAAGAAAACCCGCTTTGTATTATCAATAAAACATTTATATTCAAATATTACTCCGCAAGCACCTTTTGTTGTTGGAACGAACATTATTGATCGCTGACAAAACAGAGTAATGCTTGACATAGTCCCGTATTTCTTCTATTACTTGAGTCATGATCGAACGGACACGAAACCCGCTCGGAAAATCTGGTTCATTTGATCAAGAATTCTCTTTTCCTAGTAGCAGGCAATACAAATAATGTGCCGATATCAGGAAATCTCGATTACACTTTAAGCTTCTTATTCAATTTATTCTTATTCTTGTTTCAAATTTCTCGAGGTGACCGTGATCGTAAAACGGCTGAGTCCAGCATCAAATACGTCTTTGTTGCAGTGACTTTCGTACATGTATACACTTTACACTAGCGGGCAAAGACTCTAGAAACTCGACAATAATAAGACGTCTAAGAGAGAGCCTAAAAAATGTCATTGTGATTAACTTACCGACATATTCTATTGCATGGTATTCCATGATATTTTTTTTCCGAAAAGGGTTCAGCAAAATTTCCCTGAACGCTTTCTGTTTTATTAAAAGTCTAACCGATCTCAGTGTATTTTAGTTGTCATAGTTTCGATTTTACTTGCGAGCAATGTGTGTGATAAGTCTGACAAAATGATTGACAGATCGAATAACAAATATGAATAAAAACTAAAGGTGATAGAAACAATATATGTACATACTTTGTTCATTTCTGGCAAGAAATTATCATCATGGCTAAAAGTAAAACAAGCTAATAATTATAATGTATTTATGAAAGTAACCACAAAACTCGATGTCAAATTTGTAATAACGTCCGCGGAATCGTGATTTGTTAAAGCTTAGAGCTGAAAAGAATAAGTATTTATTCGCATTAACGAACTTTAAATTCATCGTGAAAAGAAATTAATATAATATTGAGTGGTTTTCTGTCTCGTTACTTCTAGCTGTGTGTCTGTCTTTATTTCTCGATGTATCTGCCGGTTCCCGTATGTCTTGGCTGTCTCTTTGTTTCCACCTGTCTTATACACCCTATGTCTTTCCAGTACGTATTTGTCTATTTTCTCAAACGGATATCAACCGTGGTCGAATTTTATGCAAGTAACTTTAGTTTTTTTGCTATAATACACACAACAATTTGATAGACCTATCCAAGGACTCAACCTATGGAGCTATCCCTAGGACCCAACCTATGGAGCTATCCCTAGGACCCAAGCTATGGAGCTATCCCTAGGACCCAAGCTATGGTGCAAGTTGGGCAAGGACAGCAGGAGCTTGTCTTCTCTTGGAGCTTTTAAATGTAATATTCGTGAACAAGATCTGCTAAATGCAGTACCAAATAATTGCTCAAATTGTATTTTATGTAAATCTTAGGGTACATTTTAAAGTTCGTATAGAACTTGTATTCAGTCATAGGTTAAGGCTTGTTATTATTATCAGCATATTTGACTTTCCACACAGTAACAAAAAATACTGTTGCATGACCATAACTTCATACAACCACCATAACCACTTACTTTTTGTAGCTGTGCGTGTACAAGACAATCTTGGACGTTTCCACCGGTCCGTGAGCTTCGATGAAAAACCTCCGTCTCTAAAGAGAGAAGGGAGATTTAAATATGGAACACGTGTGGACACCACGGAAATACACTCTTGACGTCTTCCGTTGGCGTTCGTAGGTTGAGCGTAATTCGCCTTCTACAGTGTATGGTTGGTAATAGCTCTCCTGTTTCCCTGAAAGTGCTACGAGTCTTTCCTTGGAAGAAATCCATAGTGGAACACAACTTCCACTTAGATACTCCAGATGTTTGCGAAACATTTACAAACTGGAGCTACATACGAATGATTTTTGACAGAATAGTTGCTCAATCTTTTATCTCGAATTAACGTAAGCAATTTAAAATGTGCTCAAAGTGTCGTCCCTTAGTAATTATAACAGATTGTTAACTCACGTGGAAGGCCATCCTCTTGATGTTCTGCCAGGGATGTCGGAACGTGGGACTCTTTACCAGGCCTCTCTCCTAAATGGCAAATTTGCAAATACAAAAAGTAAACGAGTTGAACAGGTCCACCATACTAAGTACATAATGACCAGGTTCTTTCCCACGTCACCGACTACATGGCAACCACACACCGTCCAGTTACATACTAAGCACATCGCTCAGTGCATTTTAAATGCGTACGTTTTACAATACATTTTAGCATGTGCACAATAAACAAGATCGAACTCTAACCTAAAGAGTGGGATTAGCTAAAGTTTCAAGATAATTGTTGGACAGGATAGCTGAACGCTTTGAAGAAGCCACGCTAACATTCAAAATGTCCTCATTGTTCATCCTTCAGACAGTATCATGATCAACCTTTAACGCGCATAATGTATCATGGGAAATCTCACCTCAAAAACGAGGAGTCCTCTGACACTGATTCCTAAGCTGTATCCTCCTCTCTTGTCTTTCTTAAACTAGAATGGCCAGTTACGACAGATTAAAATATCACAGTTGACTTACAACGACGCGTGCATGGATATAAACAGACTGAGGCAGACAGTACCCTCATACGTTATACAGGGAGTCTCATTCAGTGATACATTTTGGGACCTTGTTTTGCTTGACTTTGAACATGGCTGAAGCTTTATGTCTTGCACGTCTAGAATCTAGGCTTTTCAAGTTTAGCTGTTCACGGATTTCACCGCTTAGATTAACAAATGTAAGTCTGAATGTACAACAATATCCTGTGTTCGTTACCTTTGATACTTTGTTGAAGATTATCCCATATTCTTGAAGCTTCTGAGCTTCCTGGATAACACAGGGAAAGAACGACTCAATGAAAGACTCAATACAAATACTACCCGACAGTCAGGGTCCGGGTTAACTACTTTATCCTCTTACAATACAAAGAAACAATTTTGCTCAACAGGCAACACGTCCAACAACTCTCAAATTAAACCTGTGAATATAAAGTACACTCTGACTATAACTTCGTGCCATAGAGCTCCTGTGACATGGATTGCTTCAAACTGGATTACAGACGCAATGTTTTGAGGCATTTTGCAATATTTTATACATAGGGACACTACCAACCTTCAAGTATTCTATTTCTGCCTGAGCGTCGCTTAGCCCAGCGTGCGTTTTGTGCATGGACGGCAGGTGTTTTCGGATATACGTAGGCGTCAGTTTAGCAATAGCCTGCAAGAGAAAAAGGTATAAACTAAGGCTCTACACGGCACCACGGAGATACCTCTTTTCGTCACTTCCTTGTTATTTTTTGTTGATGGCATTGTTGCTGTTGTGTTTGTGTTTGCTGCTGTTCCTGCGTTGTGGTTATTTGTTTCTGTTATTGTTGTGATGATAACGTGATAACTTGTCTTATCGTTGTGGGTGTTTTGATGATGATGTGGTGGTGGTGGTGCTGGTGGTGGTAGTAGTGATGATGATGATGATGATGATGATGATGATGACGATGATGATGATGATGATGATGATGATGATGATGATGATGATGATGATGATGATGATGATGATGATGATGATGATGATGATGATGATGATGATGATGATGATGATGATGATGATGATGATGATGATGATGATGATGATGATGATGATGATGATGATGATGATGATGATGTTAGTGTGGTAGTGCATAGTAGTGATGGTGAAGATAATTATGATGATGGTGGTGGTGATGATGATGATAGTAATGATGATGATGACGACGACGATGATGATGATGATGATGATGACGATCATCGTGCAGTTGTAGTTAAGAATGTTGTTGTAAGGCTTACTCGCTGTGGTAGGTAATGTTCTGACACAAAGTACTCGCTGCCATGTTCCGTGTGGTTGTAATCTCCGACTTCGGCCTGCAGCGCGTAAGACGCGAGTAAAAGTGCAGTCTGCTCGTGCACGTATATACCACCTTCCAAGACGTCCTTTCGGAGTTGAAGGTAGTACAGATGCCGAGTCTGCTGATCTCTGTGAAAACAAATCCACATGAAATATTACTTTTAAGTAGTTCTTTAAAATGAGTTGGAAAACAAATTTGTAAAAAAAAGCATATTATATAATTAAGGACTCGTATACAGTCACGTACATATATACACATACACACATAGATTTATTTTCTAAATGAAATATATATCTAGATCGAGTGAAAGTTGTTAGTATCCGCGGTGACTCGGGATTTCAGTCCCGGAATAGCGACAAGGGCAATGGAAGTCTCGCTCCCAGCAAAACAAAAAGGAAGCTCTTAGCAATTCGATTTACAGCCCGCCTGACCACTGCCGTGCCAGATAAATTCAGAATTTCGAAGGTGTTAATGCAGTACAGTATTAGTAGGGTTTCGTATCACAAAACTGTGAGTGATCAAAGCCTCGGATGATACATTCCTTTCTGTCTTTAGGCAATCTAATTAGCATTTTTATATACAGAAAATACAGTCATATAGATACAGACACATAATACATAAAACATAGACAAACAGAAACCGAGACAGTCGCATACATACACATAAATAACAGACACAAGACTAGCTTTGCATAGATTTAGACATAGAGCCGTTTTCGGATGACTGTCGAAAACCAAAACCAAAGTAATCACGCAGGCCAATCACAGAGACTGAGAGAAAACAGTTCAGCCAATTGGAAGCCAAAGTAATTTGCGTTTGGTCTTGTGTTTGGTTTTACTTTCCAATCAGCAGTGCGAGTACTCGCCATCGCTTGCGTGAGAAGTGTTTGGTTTTGATTTTGGTTTTGTCTCCGATTGGCTGAGCATGCTGACAAACTCGTGTGGACCAATCCGAAAGCGAAGCAAACGCAAAACCAAAGCAATCACACAATTACTTTCGACAGTCATCGGAAAACCGCTCTATCGACAAACAACAGACATCATGACACTTTGACTGCTTTACTCACTGTAAGAGGCAGATGTTTTCCACGTAGTACTTGACCCGAAAGAAGACTGTGAACACCAGAGACGAATTGCAGGATACCTGAAAGCATGAATAACCGTCCATTTTTTAACAAACTGAACTCTAAAGAAATTAACTCTAACTCCTCTATTCAACCAGAAGGATGTAATGTTGGACCTAGCACTACTCATATAATCCCTATCCTACGAAACATAAGTCTTATTTCTCGAGAAACAATTTCTGAGAAATTAATCCTTTATTTCTTGGAACTATTTCAATTATATTATATCTATTATATTAGTTAAGCCAACTTACATCATCTTTCCATAGGTGAGGCGCGTATTTGGCAAGTTTAGACAACTTTTCACTCGGATCCAGAAACTCATTCTCGCCATCTGGATAAAAGAAGAAAGAACAACTGAGGAAAGGCAACTTATGAAACACTTTTGAACATGGTAAATAGCTGTTAGTTTTACCACAACTCACTAGTTTCTCGCTTTCTGACAGGTCGATTTAAAGTGGTAAATGAGAGTTTTGCAAAGAAATACAACGAAACTTTCTTGTAAGTTGTCTACATATTGTGGTAAAAAACTAATTTGCGCTGGTTTTCCGTGATGTGGACTCTTATGGAAAACTGGACCATTGGAAATTTGTTAATTGTCTTCTGTGAGCGTTCGGCGAGATTAGTATACAGAAAAACTGCTCAAAGAAACGGCCACAAACATAAATACGAGCATCTGATGAAAAAAGCACGACAAATAGTCGTGTGTCACAAACAAGCATTGACGATAAACGGCTTTGTTGTCACGAAACTCAAGCAACAGTAACTAAACTGTACTGGCATCTAAATAGAGCTTTGCATCAGGCTTACTTTGGAAAACATAAATGTGTCAGCTTTGATGAATGTACAGTTTCTCAGTAAGTTGTTTGGCGCTTTCTCCCGCGTGGACGATAAATCAATGACGGAGACCTCCACCAGATAACATCTGTTCTCTTGGATTTCTCTCTCTCCATTCCAACCACACCACTAATAAAGTTGCGAAATAGGAATAAGCATAGCCCATACCTTTAATAATCATCAGACCAAAAAATATGGTTTCTTTCAAAGCCAAATGCTTGGTGATGATGTTGTACAGGTTTTGGCCAGTGGCTGTGCCCTGCAAAGAGTGTAGGGAAATTTTAGAATAAAGCCGGTATCAGTTGTTAAACGCACTATTAGGCTATTTCTGGATCAGTCCAAAGTATCTTTTTGAAAATGGAAATTCTCCCACTTCTGTCGTCAACAATGTGAACACTGCTATAAGGTCAAACCATTAGCCAGGTTTCACGTGACAATTCAGTTGGGAGAAGTTGAAAGCTTTGTAGCGTGCGGCTAAATTCGCTTTTTACAAAGAATGTAGAAAACAGCGTCAGATTTGCGACGCCAAATTGAAGATATTTTGACCCCAAGTAACCGAAACGACGGCTTAGCACGCAAAGCATTGGGTGGACAATGGCGGACGAGCATACATGAAGCCTCCGACCAGTTGGGATTCTTAACAAATTTACGTTGAGATTAAAACACGGTTCCACCAGCTCTGCTGAATTACTTACCGTGTATTAATAGAGATACTTTACTTTACTTTACTTACATATCTACCGCTAGAAATATCACACTGTACCTGAACTCTAACATTGAGTCTTTCTCCATTTAGCAGAACAACATTAATCACCTTGTCACCCTCTCCGATCTAAAGGAAACAAACAAATAACTAAGGTAATTTAAAAAACACCACTAAACTCTAGCACGACAAGTGAAAGTTGTCATCAAACAGCAAAAGTAATAGCTGTTCGTTCATATCTTCATACGTTGGGCAAGTAAAGGACTATCAAAACGTAACGATATCGTCGGTTACAAGTTCTGTAAGCAAAGACAAGCAAAGCAGCACTAAGAGACCAACGCAGGTCAACGCACTATAATGTCACCTGTCACAGATGTGTAGTATGACAAAGGTTTTGCGATGATTCTGTTGTGCCAATAACACGGAATCGCGTAACGGCAAGAATCCAGCCAATTCATTGTGTGACAAAAAAAAGTTTGTCCAATCCACTCAAATAGCTCAAGCGTGAGACTTTTTGCCATGGCGAGACAGAAATGACAGGAGTGAATGAGGTGTTGGAAAGTTGAATGCTGTTAGGTGTGATAGTATGACAACTCGTCATGCTCCACTCAGCAGTCACATATTACGCAAAAAAGAATAATTTACTGATTTACTAATTTACTGAGAAGGATAAGAAGAAGAAAGTGACTACAATGAAAATGCAAAGTGCAAAGTTCAAAGAGCAAAGAGTAAAGAAATGAAGAGAGGAAGATACCAAGAGAGCGGAATCCTCAATCCTGCCGTCGAATCGCCTCTTGTCCGCCTGATTTGGCGAAAAGGGAAAAAGACGGGTTACTCAGAAGAAACAGCAAATTTTACTTTACGAGCGTGTGAAAGAACACAAAACAAAACTTTTAACCCTTCACGTCCTCAGTCTTGAAATACAACACTTCTCTCTGCAATTCATGGAACGAGAGAACATATGGCTGACATGAAAAGAGAAGAATCAGGCGCTGACTTCTGCACAACGTACGATGTCCTTTAAGTTGCATGCAAGGAGAAGATATGTTTTGGGCGTTGTTAGGATTTAAAGGGTTAAAGGTCATCTGTGAACTTACGTTACTTTACGAATACATGTGCACGGCAACTTGTACATGTACACTTGCACAGCACCTTATTTAGTCACATTACTGAGACGTATTATTCAGTTGTTAGTAACTGCGTGTTAGTCTTGATTAAACTACTTATTTATCAGTTGATTTCGGGTGACAATTCAAGTTGTGACAAACCTTTTTCACTGCAAAAGGAGAATTTGACCCTATATTCTAATTCCGTCCAGTGAAACCTAAAGCTGTGCTTGCTCAAATGAAACCTCTCTATGAAGACAGTATTTAAGTTGAAGTTAAGCACAGATTCCCATTGTGGTATGGTGAAAACATAGTTTACATTGATCCCAAAAGCATATGATTAGTGCAGTGGTAGGATACGAAGTTATGCTGACGCCCACTTATGAGTCACTACAATTGTAACAAAGGTGGATGAAGGTGGATGAAACCTAAGTGAAAAACGTCAAACTTCTAAACTAATTCAAACATCCATGTAACCACAAAAGCTTTTAATGATTATAACTACATGCATAGTTCATATTTGTTGAAGGACATTCCTTCAAGTTCCTTCCGACATGCATAATTTGGACACACAAACATGGCTGCATTGAAAGGGTGAGCAGATTCACCGAAGTCCTGCACTGCGGCGACGCGGCCGAACAACTTGCAATGATTTGTACCTAAAAAAAATACCACTGATGTATTTAGACTTCGCGGGATTGTGCAAATTTAAAGTAAAACAGAGCCTTAGCGAAAAACGTTGCTCAGTGACAGGTTGCTCACACTGTGCAACGCCCACAAAAAACTAAAACGCAATTTTCGACTGAAATCCCTGCAAAACTACAGCTGAGTATTGCTACAGGTGATAGAATGTCTGTTATCGCAAAATTTGTCTCGCCATTTTGGAGCCGAACTGTCCGAAAAGCGTGACAGTCGGGACCTTTTCTGTGGCTTCTAAGTTCCTGACCAATTTGGGGAGTCGCTCAATGTTTTGCAATCCCAATTCCGGGAACACAGTTTGGATAGAAGATGACAGATAGCTAACGAGAGCAGAAAGTTTGCATTAGCTCTATAATCACCTGATATCCATCAAACGAGAGTTGAAACAATATTAAGTGATGTACACACATCCAATGGTCTTGTTTGTTTTACCAGTAATTTACTTGTGATTTGCATTTGTAAATTACACGATATATCTTATAATAATTTGTACAAAACAAGCACTGTATATGAGTTACCTAATTGTGCATCATAATAGTAGCTTCATGCCGCACTTTCTTGCCTTTTTCTTTCATCAATCAATGAGATAACGAATTATAAAACTTCGCTCCGTTGATCTGAAGATCTCTGAGTCATGATTCTGTTTTGCTTATAAGTTCATCCTTGGTGGTCTGTAAGCTGATAGCCTTGCACGCACGAACCAATCAGAGAGCTTGACAGCTCACTGCCACTAAACGTGTATATAACAATATCTCATTTTACCTGACCAGCACATCATTTGAAAGTGGCAATACATGACATTGTGTGCATTTTTATCAAAGCAATCTGCAGACTAAAAATAAAAGTAACTTTGTTCTAAGAGCCAATTAATAGTACAAAGTAAAATGAAGTATCAACTTTGAAATGTCCGTTCCCAAAATGGCCTTCGAGCAACCCAGAGTTTGAAAATGAATTCTTGAACAAACTGTTTTAAGTTATATTTACTTGCAAGATAATATTGACTGCTATAGTCACTGTAGAAGCTGTGTTACTATTTCGGTACGGTCAGACATGGACTGTATTACTAAAACAGTGTTGCAGATATTTTGAACCAGTCAAACCGGTCAAGCCGTCAACTACGCCATTCTTCAGTGTGCAGCAAATCCTGCAGGCACATTAACCTTTCGTTGTAAAAGACAATTATTGTATAAAAGTTTCCCTTTCGCGACTTTTTTCCCCTCAAGCAAGATATATTTTTGTGATCCACAAGTTTGATCATTTTTCAAACAATATCTTCTATATACTATTTTTCTACCTTGACCTCATCAGCCACAAGACGTTTGACCACCCACATTTCAAAACCTCCAACATGGCTCAAAAAGGATGAAAGATGTCAGTGAAATCATGTTAGATTTCTTTATAACGATGTTTACGAATGTTTAATTCCTGTTGAACAATTCGACAATTACAGTTGCTCGAACTCAGAAAAACATTTTCCCAGCTCTCAACATGATAGTCAATAATTTTTAAAGATGTTATCCCTTTCTTTCCACATTGAATTTAAATATCTAAATAAAGCACATGAACTCTTCTCAATCTATTCATTCAGAGCTTTCATTTGAGTGGTCACACCATCATGTTTCATTGGACAGTTCAGAAGTTGGGCCTAGTAGTTTCCTAGGTTGAGACAATTTCGCCTTTGCAGAAGTGAAGAAAAGCTGAGACATTATCTCCGCGATGCCTGTGCAACAACCCACCTGAAATTCACTGTTTCTCTAAAACAATAAAACCGGATACATCGCAAACTAAGGAACTAATGCGTGGCAAACAGAGAATTTGAAAAACCCGGAAATTATCTTTGTCAAAACTTTTTCAAGGGAACACCTTAAAAATTAAAACACAATTGCCACATTGATCGATTTGCTCGAGGGTTATATCCACACAGAACCGAGCCTTCTGTGTTCTGAATGGCATTACTAATACTTACCTGCAAAAAATGTTTATAAAAACAAAGCATAAACGCTTCCATATTTCTAGCGCTAAACTATAGATCTGCCGACTGGACTCGATATTAACAGACGGTATTTTCTAACAAGAATGATCAGCTTCTTTCGTGAACAACTTACCACTGTTGCAGAGGTCATGGATTAACCGTTTTGGGAACTGAGTTGAAAATTTGAGTTTCGCTGCGTCGACTTCATAACAAGCCAGCGATTTTCCTTATCACCTTTCGTGAATAGAATCCATATTGCGCTCACATTTCCTGAGTTGCTGTGATTGATTCAGCACTTGCACCAGCCGGTCTGCTCTGAAAAAAAAAGTTGACAGAATCAGGCGGAGATCAGAACAATTTGTTTGCGTCAAATATAGCTGGCTACAATCCCGCTGTTTTGAGCACTGTTTCTCTCTTTCACCATTGTTTCCAGTTGCTCTGGACCACGCAAACTGTATTCCGCTCTAATAGTCGAGACACGCGACCTTTTTCTTCTCTGCGAAAAACTTTATCGACGCGGTTTTTCTTCCTTGCTAAAAAATACGCAATTACTTCACCGTGATCGCGGTGACAATCTGCGAACCTTTCTCTGTTCGACTGTGTATGATAAATTACCTGTTTTTTTCGACAGAGGCCTTCGGAGATCCAAATAGTACCCTATTCAAGGCGAAGGTGTGCTTTAAAACTCGAAAATACCGTCTGTGTAGAGAGAAACCGCTTCAATATGGCAAGATATCGTCTTCCTTGTGCGCACTTTGTTTTTTGATCTAGAGGTGCGCGCATGTTGAGCAGGTGTAACCGAACCAAACATATGCAAATTACTGGACCGGATCAACAGTGGAGACGCATAATTTGCTCATGAAGAAAACCTAACTGCCACACATAAATAGGCACTTATGCCTCAACGAACAAGCAAAGAAGACAGTCAAAATGTTCCGCATTCGGTTTTAATCAAACGCTTTGTCAATTAGTTGCATCGGCCCACACACGGAACCTCTTTTGGAAATTGAGCAAAATTGACCGTCTGTTTTGAAGATTGAAGTAAATTTGCGTTGTCTGTCTAAATACGAATATTATTCAAATTTGTATTTTGTGGCTTTTGTTGCGGTGGGTCGGACTTCACGCGTTTCTTTCATTGGCACGTTTGAGTGATGTTTCCAGTGGTAGAAGCCAATAGACTAGTTTCAGTAGAACACAAAGCCGAGTTCGCCTTGGTGTAAACGAATTAAAAGAAATCACACCGAAGGTTTGACCGAAATTTGCCTCGAACGTTTTCGGCCCTTTACTGAACAGAAGTAAGTGTCGGAAAACTGTGTCGTGAGAATCTCCCGGACACTTCAAGTAACACAAAAGTGTCTCCTTGTTTAAAACCCGTTAGTATTTTCGATATTAGCCTGAACAATCTATTCTCTTTGATCGGCGTTTACGACCACATAACCGTTCCCAAAAAAAAAAAAAAAAAAAAAAAAAAAAAAAGAAACCAACTGTAAAAGCGCCATATAATGAGAAACTTTATCTCAATCATATTTATCGCGCTCATTCAACAAGTAGTCTCTTCTGCTAAGTACAGTTTTCAGAGACATGCATGTAAAAAGTATTAAGTGCTTCGCGTTTCCTAGGCTATTCGATTGGTTAAAGAACGTTTTTCACAATGAGGAGAAAAGTTCAGTAAAACCCGCCATTTGCGATCTGATTTAGTACGCAAGCAAGCTCCACCGGTGCTTCTAATCGTCCCTTCTTCAAACGTAACACCAAAGCAGTGCAATAGGTTTCTGTACCTAGAGACCGTACTAATTAGTATGCAAGGTACTATTTTGATTTTGCTAAAACAAACCAAAGACTTTACGACATTGGTGCCAGATAGTCCAGTCTGATATATATTTCCAGCCGTCGACTCAACTGTTCTATACTTGAACTTTTCTTGTAGTAAATGTATCAGCAATAGGACGCAAATGATGGTACGCGGACCAGCTTGTTATTACGACCACTTATTTCTTGTCCCCACCAAAAATAAATTTAGCCTTTTTTTTCCTTTTATCCGAAAACCCCGAGATAGTCACGTTGGCCTCCAGGAATACCTTAATCCAACCAACGACCACTTTTTAATATCCCAACGAGCTTTTTCCTTTATAAATTCACCACATGAACAAAAACAAAAAACAAAAAAGAAACAAAAAGGAAACAAAAAATTTTGCAGCAGTTTGTTCCTCTTTTGAAAACTTTGATCACAAAACGATTGGAAGTGAATATACCTGTGAATTATATATTGATTAACCCTACATGTTGGCGGATCTTCAATACTGCTTTGGCTAAAAACTTAGCATTCAGTTAATAAGAATACGGTCCTGCAGTGCTTACAAACTTTAAAGTTGATTATTTATCGTTTAGATGTTTTAAAATTCGGTTTACCTATGTATTTTCACACTATTATGTATCCTAATCAAAAAAATTGTTCCACTGGACAGTGCATAATGCGTTGAAAAATGCAATATAGCCACGGTTCGAAAAGTGTAACTTCGTCAAAATATCCCAAATATAGTAGATATGTGTTATTTAAAGAAAGGCTTCGGACATCGAGTTCCATTAAATTGGGACATTTCTTGGGACTTTAAACAAACTTTTCCGTACGTCAGTCAGCACTCGTTATTCTCGTTAAAGAAGCCGCCACTTTAGGAAGTAATAACAACAATAGCAGCGGCCGTTCGTAATATCCGTAATAATAACGGCCGAAGTCGTTTGCGGTACTAATCTTAGGTTGCTTAGAATAGTGCAAGTTGATTGTACAGGGAATCTTTTTAACTGCATCTGTAACTCTCGAATGGGACCTTTCTAGGCATTGCTCGTGGGTGAACTGAAGCAATGTGGAATAAAGGTAAGTTCGTTTCTTGTTAATAACAGCCTCACTTTAGCTGCCATAAAACTCAAGTGTGTATTGGTTTTTCAATTTTTCAATTTGTACTGACTTGGTGGCCGAGCGGTTTGGGGGTGGTGGACCTGAATCCGTAATGAAGCTCCAAGCCAGGAGGTCGTGGGTTCAATTCCCACGGCCGGCAGTAGTAAGAAGGTTTTTCATCCAAGGAGGCAACTCCAACGGTTTTTCCCTGGTAAATCTGTCTTCTTTCTACAGGTATTCCACCGGTCGGACATTTGAAACATGAGCCTCTGGCTCGGGAGAATGGGCAACCACTCCCTAATGCTTTGACTTTAAATAAACGATATTTATTTATTTATTTATTTATTTATTTCAATTTATCTACTTGTGGAGCTGGAAATTCAGAATGTAAATTTTTATTGCAATAATTTATGCTGCCTATGCTTGCAGATTTGCTCGCAAACAAAAAGTGAAGTTCCTAAAACAACCACAAAAAGTACCCTGTCTCATGCCCCAGGGACCTAATTTTAGATTCTCTTTTTCACATTCGTGCTACTTTTACGAGCTTATCAATCTGTTTTAACCATAAATAACCCTCAAGTTTGTTGTTTTCCTTCTTATCGAGATTGAGTACTACACCAACAATAGAATAGATCTTTAAAAAGCTTTCGTTGACGTCACAATGACGATAGCAAGCGTTAACATGACGTCATAACCTTCACAGTCTGGAGCACAAACTCGACGTCTCTCACGACTCGAAGTCTATATTTAGAAAACATGACGTATTGGAGCTCGGCTCGGGGTACGCTTCAATAATTAAGCCTCGTGATGCTATTTTTAGATACTGACCGTAGTTTTGAGAAGATAATCGTTACTATAATTAATCACTCAAAAGAAAAGTAGACTGGGCGTTTATTCATTAGCAAAGAATACAACCCGACCACTCATACCCATAAATGGATTTCGAAATCAGCCACATGGGTAACACGTGTTGCGCCGGAGAATATTCATCCGTCCGTTAACCTCACCAGCGAACCCACGTTGTTTCCACATTGTTCTCTTTTCTCTTATTCAAGACTTACTCTCAAACAAAGTGGCCATAGCCGATGCTATCTGGGGGACGACTCGCAAAACGAGGCTGAAAACCTGTTACCACCCAATATCTCAGGCTATTAAATGCCATGAAAAACTGCTTAAACTACATTTTTACCGTTAAAACACAACTAGCGTTGAGCATCTTCCACAACGATCAATCAGTCAAACTTCCAAAAAAATACGGATTTCTAGACTACAGATATTCAAGCCCTTTTTTCTTCTCTTAATCAAAAATCACCATTTTAATTTCTAAAATAACTGATTAGGTTGCGAATGATAAGCAAGTGAAGGGGACTCCTTCACCTCAGCAAAAAAAAAAAAAAAAAAAAGACGCCTGCTTGAGTTTTGCCCACAAAAGAATAGTGCAATTAGATGTGATTGAAAGTTTGCCGTTGTTGTTTTTTGTTGTTCATCTCGAGCCAGCAGTTTCGTCGACTACGAATCGACAGTACTCCTGACCAGCGGTAATGCTGTAACGCTGTATACAAGTATACAAGTCCACTACAAGAGAAATATGTATCTCATGGTATATCATTTAGATTCCGTTGCACCTATAGTACGTTTATACCAGCAGTTTGCTTAAACTAGGAACAATCCGTGAGTTATATCCGTGCGGTTCGGTTGCAAAAACGGCATTATACAGAAACTATGCCTTTTTTCCTTGATATTTTTTGTATACAAGTTTGAATGCTGTGAAGCCCTTCACTATTAAATCTGTTCCTTTATATCACAACGTATCTAAGTTATTTATATGACTAGTGAATTCTTTTTTTGCCTAGAATAAGTCTTCCCAAACACACCCGAATTTTCCTTATCTTTAAGCAGCAGGTACTCGATAATCCCATACCGACCCAGGACGAACCAAATACTGCAAAATATTTCACTCACCGCTTCGCCTTATCCAAATTCTTTCGAACCAACGGAACTCCTGAAAGACGGTCTTGGCAGTGACCCAATGAACTAGATCAGTCGAAGTTCAGTGCTTGCGACAGCGATCAACTAATTTGTCGAATTGAACACAGATAAAGCATTTTTGCATACATCGGCGACAACTGCAATCAATTATTCATTTTCCACCTGCGATCAGAAATTTTCTTCTATCGGCGCGATGCAGCTGTATAATTATATTTATGTTCTAAAATTTTGTCTTCACACGCCTGGAGAACAACTTCAAACAAAGTTGTATTTTAGCCGCAAAAGAAATGCAACAGCGTTCAGGATCTCTATTCTCTACACGGACGCAATTCTTCCGAAACAGTGATGCGGATCTAAAAAGTGTATATTTTATATTTCTGTTTTCATTTCATTTAGAAGATTAGACTAATTGAAGCACCGTATCTAACCTAACGTACATATATTTAGAAGAAGCCGTAATTCGGCTTCGTTCTAAATGGCAACGTGAATTACGACATGGGAGGATTAATTTATAGTCAAGTTTTAAGCAGTTTTGCACCATTTAAAGATGGAAAATTGACACATTTAGACATCAACTACATTTTAAACAGTTAAAATGCATCTAAATTTAAAATGGGCACCAATACAGTCAGGTTTGCTAAGAATTAGTTTATGATAGCAGAAGCCGTTGTAATTATAATAATAATATTGTTGTGAGTAGGCAGTAGTAGTAGTAGTAGTGGTAGTTGTAGTAGTAGTAGTAGTAGTAGTAGTAGTAGTAGTGGTAGTTGTAGTTAGTAGTGGTAGCAGTAGTTGTAGTAGGTGCTAAAGGTACATATTTCATGTAGTTCATGTAGTGGTGTGAAGTTATAAGGATAAGTAATAATAATAATTTGCCTTTATTGTTTTATGATTTGTACATATTTGAAATTAATAGCCAAAGCCAGAGGCTTATATTGCATAGGCTGGAGGAAAGTCTATAGTGAAAAAAAAAAAAATACTGCTGTAGGACATTGGGAATGGTGGCAAATCAATATAAGACAATAAAATTAGACTTAGACTTGCATGATAACAAACAGTATCTTCATAGGAAATAACAATCTACAAAGACCCTAGTGAGTAACTTGATATACTTAATTACTAACTGAATTAATAGATAAAAATACTCATGTGTAATATGTTAACTTATATGTTATCTGGTGACAAACCTGGAAATTAAGCAAGAGGAGTGCAGTTTAATGTAGCTTTTAATTCCTTGTTATTAGATAACATAATAGATACCCTTCATTTTTATCAGACATATTTAATGTTGCTTCAAATAACATAGTTTCCATTTTACATGACTGCACTGTCACGATCTTGTAGTCTTATTGTTTCTGCAGGCCCTCAATTTATAATACTATTATTAGTTATTTAATAAAATGATATTTCTTTTATATTCTTCTATTTTTACCATCCAAAGACTGTGCAACTTAGCACATTATTTTATGCATTGATCAATATTCCTAAGCAGTGCAAATCAACTTCAAATTGCTATTTTACTGTTTGTCACAGCTGTAGTCATGGTAACTGAAACAAATCAACAGTAACGAAACCAGCAGATCAACGTCATCAATCTGCCATTTTCAGGGACCCCACTTTGAGAAGAGTAAATTTTTTTTGTTTTTTTGTTTTTTTTGGTCTACAAGTGCCATAATCATTATGTTTTTCAATTTATTATGCTGCCAACCAGCTTTTCTTGTGCAAAAAACAAGTAAACAGATTGAATAAAAACAAAAAGTAAACAAAAAAACTGATGGATAAGAGAGGAGGCTATAAATTTATGCATCAGAAATAGAAAAACTAGAGATAGACTGACTGTATGTGACAGCACTCATATGTTTGTAAAATATAGTTTTTACCACTCAAAAATAAGATTCATATTGTCACACTGCCATGTAATATCCTCTGTATACTGTATAAATCAGGATATACTGAATGCCGGCCCATACATGTACATACCCTCTTATGATTGCCATCAACTTTGACTAGTGGTCTAAGAGTTAGGTTGATCAAACATCAACAAAAAGGTAGAAAAGGGTGAGAATCTCACTTTGGATGCAGGTCCATTTGTCTGCCAAATATCACTCACTCAATCCCACTTACAAAACTGATGAAAGAATATGTGGTAACTCTTGTAAAATAGGACTGTGCCAAATATGAAAAGCCAAATGAATGTTGGTATGCAGTAGTCTCTATGAAATTTGAATGACCAATTATTAGTTGTTAAATGTTTCCAGCACTGGGGGTTTAATCCATAAATGACTATATGGTTAAAATAAATATATAAATTATTTAAACCGAATTAAAGCAACTCCAATTCATCAAAAATAAATGAAAACTGACCAACAAAAGAATGAAAATCATTTGATGTATGATTGATTTAAAAAATATAAAAATGATTAAATGGATGCATGGATGGATGTATGAATAAATGAATGGATGAATGATCAATGGATTGAATTGGATGGATGTATTATGAATGAATGAATGAATGAATGAATGAATGAATAAATGAATGAATGAATGAATGAATGAATGAATGAGTTTGACCTGCAGAGTAGGCCAAGTTCAAAAATCTGTATATTTACCTTGCTTCAATGAGTACGTGACTGTCCTCTACAGTGCAACAGAAGCAACAGTTCAGATTCCACCAAAAACTGCTGACGTTTCATCAGATGATCATGATTCCGGGACAGTCTGCAGTGAGTCGCTGTTCTCACTTCTGTCTTGTTCTGAGTTTGCGTCTTTTCCTGATTACACGACTCTGCCCATTGACCCAGAACTCATGAATTACAGTATGAGCGCCAGTCGGTTTACTTTCTGCTACTGAAACCTTGGAAAATCAAACTGATCTTCTGAACTCGCTGCAAAGTTCCTTACAGCACAAATTCTTATGCCGCATACACAACAAACCCACAGTTCAGCTTTGAAGCTTTTTTCTTCGTTTCTTTCCGCCATGCTGGATAATTTTACACCGCTGTACTATCGTTCGCAGGCTCAAATGTCGGTTGGTTCGCCGCTCCCACGCAGTAGAAATAAACATTTTTAGTTTCTTCTGTTGCTGCTGCTGCTGCTGCTGCTGTTGCTGTTGCTGTTGTTGTTATTGTTTTTTGGCAGGACAGACGTCAAGAATACCACCAGAATTCGCGTTTCTCTCTCTCTCTTTTTTTTTTTTTTGTGGCGACCCAAATTCCCTTTTCACGCGGCCAGCCAAAATGACGCCCTATTCTAGGTCCGAACACAATTACTACACCCTATCCCAGACAAAAAAAAGAAAAACTCTATACCCCCCAGACCAAAACGCTCAAAACGGTACTCTTTGGGGCGACACATCGGCTACACGGTTTTGACAAAGCAAGGCTTGACAAGAAAAAAGAAAGAAAGAAAAATAAACCACTGAGCACTGAGTCATGAATGTACGGGCTCAAATGTCGCTCGAGGGATAGTTAGAAACAGTGAACAGAAATAGCAGATACGGCGGACAAGAATTTTGAAACAGAAAGTGCCGGTGAATATAAAGATCATGCCAATATTCAGTTTGAAATTTTCACAAAGCCTACGTACGACCACCTCGCTGGGAGTGCTGCGCATTCCGGAGCGCAGTGATCTGCCAACGCTGCCCGCCAATTCTGAAGCAAATAAACACTTTTTTTTTTTTTTTTTTTTTTTTAAACAACTCCAGTGCATTGAACGCCAGAATTCATTCGTGCTATAATTAGCCAATACGCGCGCTTTTGTGGCTGTCAGTATATTGAAACCCCTCTGGCACTCACTCACCGAATGTGCTCTTATGCAATTTAGTTTTAAATTCCTCAGACGAGTTTCAGCTTTGGGTTGGTCATTCCATTACAGTTATGCTTTCCACTTGTGGGAGTACGCCAACTTTGGCTTTGAATCAGATGACAAAAATTTATTTCATTCACTCCTCAGTCTCGTTAACAAAAGCCTAATTGCTTTATGATAACAGCTGCTTTTCTTTGGGAACAAAGCCGCTCCTTTCCACGCGATAAATTAGTAATGTTTTATTAGTTCAAGTACGTAAATCTCTCAGGAATTCAAACGCTGAAATGCCCATCTAAATACATGGTGTCTACTGTCGGGTCAAGACACAGAGTTATATGGAGTCAGTCCGTCTGCCAAGATTGCATTTTTGTGTGATAGTAGTAAAGCCTATATCCCGGCTGCCTTTGTGTTTTTCTCAGTTGCAACCCTAATACCTTAAGCTTAGCAACTGAAGGCTCTCCGTAGCATTCCGTGAATCGTTAACACGGTTTAGAGTCAATTAGGAATGCTACGGGGAATGGGCTAGTTAACATTCTATTAAGGGCAAAACTTAATTAAACGGCCTTAGGTGCAGCTAGAAAATGTGAATTTGTTGACTCAAAAGACTTGATTATTTGCCCAGGGAGTCAACAGAAGGAACGCAAATAATCCAGAGAGCCTCTAGAATTGACGTAGAATACGGCGAACGTGCCTGGGGGAAACCTTAACTACACTTGGCCATGAAGCCCATATAAACATCGATAATGTACCACGAGATTGAAATTACTGACACTGAGCATCTTTAAGTCGCTCGGCAACTAACTCGTAGATTTAATTTCAGCCTGGCACACTATAAAGTGTTTTTAAATACGGTTCCGCGCGCATATGAGACAGTCTGTGTCTATTTTCAAATCAGTGGTCATTAATATAGTCATATCCAGCTCCTAACTGCGTCTCTTTGTTTGCATAATACTTGGCGAAGTGCAGTCTGGCTTTGGATACTTGACCATATAATGCGACGTCATGAGGTGGAGATAAGGCTTAGGGTAAAGTACTTGTTCGTATAGCAAAGCGGATCAGAAGTGCGCAGCTTTTGACGTTTAGTCACGCGGTCACTCCAATAAATCACACAATAACTGCAGACCTGTCAAATTCAATGACAGCTCCACTCGACATCAGTGCCCGGCTATATTTGGCAGCTTTAGTCATTCGTTACCTTCAGTCCTAACGGGCTGACGCAGAAATCCAGAAGATCTTTGCTGCGAAATATCACTTTTCTCGCAGGAAGTCGTTAGAGCTTTAGCGGTACTGTGCTGAATTCGTACGGCCGCAAAAGCCGAGTTTGGATGAGCAGATTACGTCAAGGACAAGAAAACGGGAGATTACGGCGTGTTGATTTTAGCACGCAACCGAGAACCGACAAACCGCTCCGTTGATAGGACGAAATGCTTGGCAAGTTATTTGACATGAACAACACAACATATATCACCATACCGTGTCTGCGTAACGGATACAGTTCAAAAAGTCAGCCGAAGAGTACCACGATGTACAGTTCATGGAAGGAACCTGAACAGGTGGAAAACATCCATCCGAAGTTATCTGGCTCTTGGACAAAAATAAGCGAAAATTTCGAGGTCGGAGATCGTTATTTTGACCAACAACGCAACACAAAGCAATCGTCACGGGAGTTTGGTTCCGATCTCAAGGGGGACAAAGACATGAGTGAAACATCGCTCGAAACTCCACAGTTTCAAGTCACGTTCGAAAAGCCGATACGACAATTTCTAAGCGTCACCAGCAGTAATTGGAGGCATTCCAGGCGCGCGTCAGACGGAGTGATTTTTGCGCCAAATCCTTCCGGTCGCGCTGACCGAACGTTCGGAGTTCTAGCGGAAGAGACCGCGATACACCCGGTTAATTGGCAAGTGCCCACCAACCGCAGTTCGACTGGGCTCCTCAGCACGACTCCATTAACGAGAAACCGGCGAGTTTCGGTCGACTGCGTCAGCCGGGTGCGTAAAGTTAGCGTCGTTGTTCCGCAGCCGAGGAACAAAGAAGAGACCGGTCTGAGACAAATCAAGAGCAGCGAGAATCTCAATAGAATTTCGTTTGACGGTGAGGATACCAGTTGGCGAGAACTCGTCGCCAAGGCGAAGGGTTTCCGTCCCTCAAAATCCGCAGAAACTAGTCCAATTGACCACAGAGCGATTGGCGGGGATTTTATAGTGCAAGCTCGCGCAACAAACTTGTCAACAGAGACCGATCAGCTAGATAGAAAAAATTCAACAAATCGTCGGTCGAGTTATAGCTCGTCAAATCTCAATGTAAGGCCTAATACTGCTGCTGTGGTCGCTGTACCGACATCGATCAGCTCAGTGGAAAATGAAAGGTCAAGTGTGGTGGCGAAAGAATCTCTTTCGGATAGCGAAGACATCAAGCGCGGCCAGTTTGAAGTTGACGATGCTAGGAAGAAGACGAGACGATTTTCCGTGGCCACAGTAAGACCCGCTCACTCACAGTTTGCGCGAACGAATGCTCAGAAAGTGTCAGGCTACAGCACTCATGGCACACTTGAGTATGCGAGACAGCTCTTAGGAAAACTTCAAACTGAAGGCAGAAGCAAGAGCAAGAAGGCACGCTTAGATGAATTAAGCAAGGCCCTAAAATGGATCCTCGAGGAACTGAATCGCATTGAAGTGCCTGATAGAGATTTAGTCAGCATATTCATAAGCTTGCGTGCAAAAATTGTGAATTTGAAGGCAGAGGTGAAAGCGGAAGAAAGGGATCTGTCTTCAGTTGACCTCGAAAGCATGGGAAGAATGTCACAGATCCTTACTGCATCGGAAGATAAGCCTCGGAATGTTTATTCTCGAAGGTTCAGTTGGTGCTGAGAGTGGTTGGAGAGTATGCAGGTAAGTTCCTTTATTTTCTTGTCTTTATAGATTCTTTAGTTCAAATTCCTATCATATCATTAAAGAAAAATTATCTCGTTTCAGGGATTGTGTTTTTGATTACTTCTCCGCCCCAACGAGTAAACTGCTTTGCAATTTTGTCAGCCATCAAAAAAGAATAATTCATATACTTTATATATGTACACAAAATGCCTAGTTAGCTCAGGCATTCCAGATTTGTTTTCAACATTGGAAGGAACGTACGTTTTAGAAAGACTGTTTGGAAAATATGTTGGAAACAAAGGTGTTGGAGTCATTTAGACGTATTTTGCAGCTTCAAATTCCTCTGAGACCAGGCCATGGTGATAACATTTACGACACCTCGTTAGCAAAAAAAAGAAAGAAACCTATTGTGTTGCAAATTCTATGTAAGTCTTTCATGTGGAGGGCTGCGTAACCAAATAGTAACCAAGAAAGCATTGATATCATACATTTGAGCTAGTTGTCAGCCCCAGCATCTTTTAAAACGAAAGAGCCGATATTTCATAGCCTCGTGTCGGTCCTTGACAGCAAATAAATGCTCGTGAGTATTAGCAAAGATTGACAAACACTTCCGGAATGCATTTGTCGAGGACAGCTTTTCATGTACTGACATTTTTCAATCGACCTGTACAGAGAGCACTTGTAGTCGATCTTATTAGCCAGAACTAACCAATAGCGCCTAACGTTCCCGCGTTCCCAAATATAGATTAGCCGAAATATCTGATATCGACTGAAGAGGCTTGTTTGTTTCATGGCCAGAATAATTCGGGCCCAGGAAATGTAAACAGGAAGACCCAAACAGTAATCAACCATCGCAAGACATGAACTTCACAGGTGACACAACAGAAGCTTTGTTTCTCAATCAGGCGTCTAAAAGTCGATCTACCGTCAGCCCGCTATCAACCAGTATTCTGCCATTACAAACCCGTTAGTCGCCAGAAACCTCGACTTCGCACTTTCACAAATTTACCTAAAACCTGTTATACGAGTTCTTCAATTTGTACGGCATTCATTAGTTTCGCTTCAATAATAACGTCAGGAACTGGCCCCGTGCATTCGAGCCAGGTTTCTATGACTGCTTTTAGTTCATTCGAGTGGTGAGTCTTTGACAACTTAATGAATTTGTCTTTAGCAGACTTTAGTAACTTCTAGACTTTTTTAAAACGGAGTCGAAAACCAGCTCGGTCTCGAGATGATAAATACTATATATCCGAAATCTATTTCTTTGCCCAAGCAAGCAGACTTTCTGGCTAGATTTCAAAATGGACATTTTCCTGTTTTGGCATGCTTTGATGTCACAATGGCAACGAATGTGCTGACGAAGCATGTAGGTAAAAATAAGTTTGAGTAACAACCAGGGACAAAGATTAGAACGGAAGTGAAGATGAAAGGCAAAACAGAAATTGTACTCTTCAATGCAACGCGGTCTGCATACACTAGAAAATTTGGAACTTTCCCATATCCACGAAGATTTTTGCCATATATAAGATTGGAGGAAATTAGTTTTTCAGTTTAATTCTAAACTACGTTTTAAAATGCTGGTTCATATCATTGATATTATGCACTGACATTTATCCTTTCTTCGAAACAAAACATAAATTAATTCTAAACGGCCGAACCTCTTCAGGGCTAATATTTCTGCACATTCTCATCTACTGAAACATCCAAATCCTAAACTGTCAAATTAAACCCAAAATTTCTGGGCACTTAAATGAAAGCTCTCAATGAGTATTCCACCAACAGTAATGACGTTGCTGAGCGAAGTGCATCGCGGTTTTACCTTCTTCTTTTAGCCCGTAACTCTAGCTCATGGCGGCCTGTTTTTATCAAATGCTTTAAAAGTTCTTTTATTGGCTTGACCCCAAGGGCTGTTGTTGGTTTGTTTTACTAAGTGAAACTTAATGGGTTTATCCAGGCATGCTTAAACCTGCCTCGAGTTGACAGAGTATACTGACTTATCAGCTGAATGTCTCGAAATGACATTGACTGTTTCCGTTCGAGTTAATAGATGCACAGTATAGTCGTTGTCACGTTGATTACTTACATGAATGAGTCACGAAACATGAATTTAAAATAGGCCATTTTTGAGACACCCTCTTACAGTGTTCCAGCCCTTTCTGATGACATTTTCAGTTGCCGGTTAATTTTTATACAAATCAAATTCATTTTTGTGTGCCAAAAGGTTTCGAACTTAGGCCTCGTTTTCAAACAAGAGACAGAAGAGCAGCACGTGGTTCCATTTGACGACCGTCCGTATATTCGGCTTAGAGTGAGTGACAGTCCAGCCCATCAAGAGTATTTGTGCTGCCGGCAAACAGTAATATCACTTGTTTATATTTTGTTCTGTTTTTTTTTTTTTTTTTTTTTTTTTTTTTTCTTAAGGGGAAACCTTGAACATAAACTAGTTTCAAGCACTCTTTCAAACTGTAAATTCTTCCGTACCGCGTATCACTTAGTTCATGCCGATGTATCCCATGAGAACGGTTTGAGCCGAGACTGCAATGGCAAAATTTACCAAAAGCAAGCTATTAAAAAATTAAAATTCTCTGTAATATTTGCCATGGGGCTGTTAGATTATTTTGCTGGAACACACTGTCAAGGGATAAAACACAGAGATTATATTATCTTAGTCTATATGTAAGGCTAGACGAATATTCAATTATGAGGGACCCAAAATAGTAGAGTGGATATTTAGATTTTTAGCACAACCAAGCTGATCCAACAGTAAATTGCTTTTCATGCAGTCTCATGGGAGAAGTCGCTTTAGTGTAGCTTCGAGTTGGTGTTAGATAAGAGAACGCAATATCCTTAGCAACGTGCTGGTGTGAATAGAGCCGTGAATAGAGTGCATAATCTCGTAATTGCCCGTGCCGTCGCACGTGAGCTTTACAACAATTGCCAAATCAACACCTGACTTTTGCACACAAGCTCTCGCATTTATACTTACATTTATTTTTTGCTTGTATTCTTTCGTATAATTATGTGGTCGTCTTCCAATATGAAGTCAAAGCTTTGAACTTTATACTGCAATGACTGCTAAACTGAGTGTGCCAAACTCCAAACTCCCCAAAGAAAGCTCTCCATCAGTATAGTTCTAAAGTAGCAGTGGACACAGTGTTGCTCAACGAAATGCACGCTTTCAAGCCTAAATTGGACAGAGACATGCGAATGGAAAAAGTTGGTTTTGAGTCGCAGTATGATATCGGGAGTGACACAACAACACACGTGTTGCTACTTTTAATAGTCAACTGCCAACTTGGCCATGCGGCATGTTCTCACAATAGCTGCTCATGAAGTAAAAATACATAACGTTAGCTTTGATCATTCCTAAAACATCTTTCCTCAGAGATATATTTTGTGAAAAAAGCTAATTGCAATAAGACTGGGTGTCTGTTTCTATGTCGGTATGCCGATCTTTTCACATAACTTGCCGTCCACGTGCGCATGGTATTTTAAGCCTGATAAAAGAATGCTTTTAGCTCAAACGACACTTTCCCAGCTAAGGAACTGTCACGGCAATTATCCCCCTGTGAGGCCGATTATAAATTTAGACTTGGGAGCACTGCACAGACGCTCCGCTACGTCCTTACGTCACGATCATACATTATAAAGGACTTGTTTCAAGCTGTTCTTGAAAGTGAGCCGACTGAAGGTTTTACTTGCACTTGTGCCTCATAGCATGGTACGATCATATAAAGTACTTGTTACACGCAGTATTTAATCTATTCTTGAAAGCGCAGCGCGAAAGTAAATGTTTTCGTCTGCACCTGTGCCTTGTCACGGTTGGTTCATTGAGTTTCTCGCGTTTCCTTGTGAGGCAGTTTAACTATGCAACGCAACACAGGTTTCACTTGGAATTGATTGTACCTTGAAACATGGTCCCTTACATGGAACTTTTTTGTCGTCTCGTTGTGAAACATGGAACACTGCAATGCGAGATATGCATTTTACAGCTGCAGCTAACTGCAGGTCCAGAACTTTCATCGTAATAGTTTTTTTTCCAGATTTTTTTTTAATCCTGTGGCTAAATAGTGTCCCAACAACAAGCTCTCAATGACGGTATTTGTCGGACGATATGCATCTGTACATTATACGTAGAGTAAATTAAGCTGTACATTTATTAGCAGATTTTACCTCGATTTTCGACGTTGTTTGGTGTAGCCAATCGTTAACCATATTAAAATCCTCAATAAATCGGGTCAATTGTCCGCGTTTAGAATGCTAATCTTTGACAAATTGTACCTCACAAGATCTTGATGTATAAGTTAAAGTGATATTGACGTGATATTGAAACCCTGTAACTATAAAGTTTCTCTTTTAACATCAACATAAGCACAGCGTTGGATTTATTGTTTGTTAAAAGAATTCAGTTAGATGTTACTTCACCTTTGGCACAGTGAATTTTCAATTCTTCTTTTAATTATGCTTTCCATTCTTTCGTTTACAGTTTGCTTGCAAGAGCGGATTGCCAGTTCTACCTCTTACAACAGAAAGACTTTTGGCCAAGACCGTGTAACACAAAGTTGTGGTAGAGTCCGAGAGTTATTCAGGCTTTAAAAAATGTAAGATATATTTATTTGGAGAAACTGGTTAGAATAGAAATACCATAAATAGAATAGAAATATTTTATGATTCAATTATTGAGTAATTTATTGTTCTTGTAGAATTTGTAGACAAAATACAAAATTGGCGCCTTTTACTAAATTAGGGGCTCTTAAGATTTTACTTTAGTAGATGTTAGTAGCCTAAGTAAGGGACAGTCACAGAAAATGTTAAACGAAAATAATGCCTATTTTCAAATTAATAGAACTATCGAAGTAATTAGTCACAAATGATTCTTCATACAAGAAGTGTTGGACTATTTCACGCAGACTGGATATTTTGTTAACGGTCAGGGCCCGGTTGTTCAAATCGCGGATAGCGCTATCCACTGAACAAATCTTTATCCTGTTGACTGAATTAGGCTTAATCTGGATAGCAATTTATCTGGGCCTGGTTGTTCAAAGAGTGGATAGCGCTATTCGTCTGATGAATCGCTATCCAACGGATAGTATTAACCATTAAGCGTAATTCAGTCAACTGGATAAGTATTCATCCAGTGGATAGCGCTA
The DNA here is from genome assembly GCA_964036295.1 of Plumapathes pennacea. Lineage (NCBI taxonomy): Eukaryota > Metazoa > Cnidaria > Anthozoa > Antipatharia > Myriopathidae > Plumapathes > Plumapathes pennacea. The sequence goes on along the minus strand of OZ038463.1, from coordinate 5,226,411 downwards.
TCCGCGCTTCGAACAACCGGGCCCAGGACTTCGGTGTACAGCTACATTTTTGTCGATAAATTATTTTATAGTATTAACTAAGACACCGGCTAGCTCCTCAACCGGACAGGACAAAGAGGAATAAAGAAAGACACAAAAGGAATGAAGGAAGGAAGGAAAGAAAGAAAAAAATACAAAGAGAGAGAGAGAGAGTCAGAGCTTGAAAAAAAAAAGAAGGGAAAGAAAGTTTTGTAATTTGTTAACTCAAAATCAAGACGCTCGATTTTTAATTGAACGAGGGCTTTAGCTCACAATCATCCTATACATATATATCTGTTTTTCTTCGCGTTACGCCGTACTTCTCAAAGGACAGTGACTATAATTTATTAAGACAAGGGCGGAAATTTTGAAACCAAATCCTTTGCTTCGTCAGAGCACAGGATAATATTCACTATATACTTTAATACGTCGACCTTTACGAGAGTGCACTATCCAAAGCTGCCATTGTAAAGGCATTGTTAGCTGATTACAGAGTACATACGAAGCCGGTTTTCTACTAGGCTCAATTCCAGGCCGTTGGATTGGTTACGGCGCACCCGCGATCAAGCTGAACAGAATGGTGCTTGAGCCGAAACCCAATGGCTGGGAATGCGTCTGGTTTTCTACTGGTTCATAAAATTTCAACGACCAAACGTCTCTGAAGTTTGGATAATACCTAGAAATGTACGCAGCAAATCTTGCAGAAAGAAAAATAACGAAAATTCACACTGTTGATTGATCTCTTCTTATTCAAAGTAAAACCAGTTGCAAATTACTTTGGCTTCTGGTTAAAGTATTTTTTTTTTATAGCCGGCATTGTAATTGGCCTTTGGTTTTGGTTTCATGAAGTTAAATTTCAAAAATAAGTGCGAGTGTTTGATGAGAAATTCCAAATTCGAGGCGCAGTTTTTTTCTATAACTTCTCAAAAGAATGTATGCAAATTGAGAAGTTTTACCCCGCCCAGAGTTGAAAATTAGATCGAACACTCAAACTAGTGTTTGACGCTGTTTCTTGCTGGCGAGGACTGAGGCGAGGCAGAAGCTGTGAAAGGGGAGGGTTCCCTCCCCCTCACCATTTTCCTCCGCCCCCGCCCCCTTCGCAGCTCTGACTTATCCCAGTCCTACTCCCGAACGAATTTTGCCTGAAAACGAACGGGAACGCCAGTATTGCAGGCTATCTGTGAAGTTTAACTGTTTTGACTGTTATTGTGGACCTTAATTCTCCCAACCCGCCTTGGAAAAATGTCTGAATAATGTTGGAAGAATTTCCATGCTGATCTTTTTACAATTGACTTAGCACTGAAAGTACAAGTTTACCTATTGCAGACTTTTATCACGTGACCTCTTACTGCTGCCATTGTTTTTGTCAACGTGTTGGGTTACACTACTAAATAAAAGTTATAAATTTGTTATGGGATAATAGATGCTATATGCAATTAGAGGACTTCATCATAGTTTTGTACAGATACATCACATGACTGCAACAGTGCAGAGCTTTTTGTATACGACAACTGTCTTATCATAAGAAAAAGTTTTCATTACGGAATAAAATATGACATATTACAAGACTAGTCTGCGTTTTTCCATAACTTCCCTGCTTTTATTATTATCATTATCATTATTATTTTATTATATTATTTATTTTTTGTCGATGCTGAAGGCAGAGAGAAACAACACTAACAAATCACGATTCTTGCTGATTAGACAGAGTTTTATGATTGTTTTATCATTTTAAACACAGTGCGAAATAATTTTTCGAACCGACTCAGGATGTTTCGTAGAGGTGGACAAAACTGCATGAGCAGAATATTATTTACAGCTAACAAACAGTGATCTCTCGGCCAATCAAAAATGACTAGGAAAAAAAAGAATCGAATGATAAAGAATTTATCTTCTCGTATTTATTGATTCACTTCGCTTACGCGTGAGATATTTCACCAAAAGCAATTTGTTGAGTAAGCCTTGACCCCGCCTCCCGCCTTTCCGACGGCCTTCTTTCAGTTTTCTCCACTCCTTTTCTATGAGGGCACAAATTATGATTGAAAGGACTGGAAACAAGGCATTGATGACCTGCAATTAATTTGATTTCGCAAACTACTACAACTAATCAATTGTTCACGCTTTGCTTGCTATCGGCTTTGACTCTCCATTGTTTATAAATAATATTGATATTGTAATAATAATAATACGCGGGCTTTGGAGTCTTTGTAAATTTATTCATATTACAATCTTCGGTTCAGTTCATATCTTCACTGGAATCACATGTCCACAGTTCATATAGACACAATTTCACGCTAATCAGTCAATAAAACGGTACTCTGACATTGAACTCACTTCTTGACCTGCTCCCAGCAATTAATGCTGCGGCGTAGCCCTGTTAGAGAGCTTCGACCAATACAGTGATCTTGTTGAAAACCCTTTATTTTAGTTTCTACATTAGCAGTTCGTTTACTTACAACGTGAGTTAGTAACTTGCTTCTAACTTAACTGCGAAAATCAGTTTCACTGCGCAGCAGTCATCAGTTCGTTCTGCATAGCTGATTTATTGGCCTCACAGAGGAGGAATGTAAACAATTGAGTCCAATATTTGCTTGCATATTTGCTGATAAAACCGTTGGAATCTGACTCCCTAAGATTTCCAATTCTTGTTGTGATATGGCTGGTCAAGATGCCAAAGTCGATTTAATTGATATAATTCTTTACAAAGTTGGTTATTTTGTACTTACAAGAAGTCAATTAGTCTGAATGAATCCGGAAATCAGTTCAGTTGTGAACGTGATTTCATTCAGTGTTGTACTGTTATTGTATAGTTCTAAATACTGTTAATCTTGTCCGAATAAATGAATACGAAGACCCGACCGCCACGGAATCCACAAACAGACTGAGCCTGGCTCCTTGCATTCCACAAATTGGTCTGGATGTTATTGACAACTACGCGAATCCGAATTAATCAGTTGTCGAAATGATTATAAGAAGCTCATAAATATACAAAGCTTGGCAAATACATAGAATCTCCAAAATAGAACTGTTATTAGTGATGCATAGTGAGTTCGAATAGATAATTTAATCATCTTCGATCAGTGGCGAGCTAATTGTAATTATATTGGACTGTAAGTTCTCTAAACTGCACGAGAGACGTTTTAGAAATTTTCAGCTCCTGAGCTGTCACTGAAACCCAAAGAACTGTGACCTCCCGAATCGCACAAAATGCGAGAAATCACAAAATAAAACTCCCGCAAATGAAAGTTTATTCTTTCAGAAACTTTTTTGCTGTAAGTTGCTTGGACTTTTTTTTTTTTTTTTACTTTTCAGTTTAATTTAGACCAGCAGAGAAACGAGACACTCCCGTACTTGACTCGTATTAAAGAATGAAAGTACGCAGTATCCTAAGTGTTACATTGATTGGAATAGTCCCGTTTTCAAGAGTCAAATTTTTGAAATATTGTTACACAAACACGAAGTTATCTCAATAATCTAAGTCAGTTTCTTTGGCTAAGAACAACCTCAATTGCGTTGAAGTGTTTTCACGCATCAATTAAATATTTATTAAACATAGTCTGTTGCACATAAATACAATATAACAAGTTTCACGAGCCATCTCTACAAAAATAAAATAACTTACTAAATGCATGTACATGCTTTAACAAATGTAAGTTAATTTGAGTGATGTTCCTTTAGGCAGTCTAATCCTTCCTGAGTCAAGAAGCCGTTCCATTTAGTGTACACCACAAAGCTTAAAAGCCACTCAGCATCTTTTGTCACTTTAACGCAACCATAGATCTTTCTACATGACTATAGGACACGCTTCGCCGGTCCTGAACTTGGACAATATATACACGCAAATATTGATCTGTTAAGATTTTTTTTCTGTAATAATGTAGCCGCAATTCATTCTTTGAAAAATCGAACCTTAAGATGGCAGTCTCACCAGGCACGTTTTTTTAATTACTCTGCATGCCAGCTGTAAAACAGGGGGTCGTTTTCTTTGGCCAACGCGAAGTCTTTCATGCTAAGAATTAATGCTAAGTCAAATTATTAGTTAAAATTGACATATACACACTAATGTTATTACCAGAGTGACCAACACAAACCGTTAATAAAATCCAGTGTTAATGCACAGTAGTTGAAACGAAAGTAGAAGTGATAAAAATATTATATAAACGTACGCACACGAACGAACGCATCGAAATGAAAACAGTCAAATCAAACTAGCTCGTCGGCGTGGAAAAGTATCATAGGTACTGATCTCCTTCACGAGTGGCGTGAAGGTAGTGCTTACACTTTTGGTCATGGTGTTGTAGTGGGGACTGCCCTCCTCCTCAAAGCTGAAGTTCTCGCTGCTTTCGCTATTTGACCTGTTCATCTGTATCTGCCTGATCCCAGCTTGAATCTTTGTAAACATCCGCATAATGTCTTTGTCCTGGGCGCGTAAATCAGCCAGTTCCTTGCGTACCCAGTCGAATGCCGTCTCAATGTCCCTCAGCCGATCCTTCTCCGTTTTATGAGTAGTGTTTGCAATTGTCGAAAGTAAATCCCGTGCCGTTGGTCTTGTGACTCGCCTAGTTTGCACCGAGAGACGTCGGTAAACCTCTCCACTCTGTGTCTCTCGTTGACTCTCCTCCTTGAACGAAGAAGCTCGTGACAAACGCTTTAAAATTTGATGGCCTTCACCAGAACTTGTATGTGACTCCATGGGGACGTTTTCAGAAGCTGGTCGATCAGTCGTGTTCTGAAGCACGTTTTCGTTCTTGTCGGTTTGCAACGGTTGACTAACGATGGCGTACGTGGTGCAGCCTAAAGATGTATAATACATTCTTAAACTTGCCCTTTCACCCTCTTTATCTGTTTTAAGTGGTCGCGCGTTGCCGCTCGCGACTCCTTCAGAGCATGTGCGCCCAATCCCATTGAAGTTCTCCATGTGCTCTGGGATTGTTTCTGGTTGCACAACCGCAATCGTTGATGCGGGCAAACTCGCTCGTCTCTTGGGAGGAATAATTGCTTTCACTTCGCTTTTGTTTGTGCTTGATTTCTTTTCTCTTAAAATCCCTCTTGTGTTCTTGAGTTCTTCGTGATTTATTGCCTGTACCACAATCGGAATGTCGTCGCGCTTTTTCGGCGGCTCTCGTAAAAAGTTCGAGTGTACCTCTCTTTTGTTGGTAAATGGACTTGTTTTATGCATGGTATTCACTGCACTGATATCATCTCCAGAAACTGGCTTCGCGATCAAAATGTTTTGGTCATCGCTTATTAGATGGTATATTTTCTTCTCTGAAGAATTCAAGGCATATTGCTCCTGGCTAGATTGCTGCCAACCTGGTGGCAAAACTTCCTTCGCTCCAGGAAGCAAACTTCCAAAATAGCCCGCTGAGGTTGTCTCGCTCTCGTTTTCTTCATAAATACCACCTGTTGACCAAAATCGCGGCCGAAAAACCTCCTGCAGGTCATAAAAGCTGTTCTTGCGGCTTCTTTCTTCGGTTTCCTTCTCTTCTCGTATCATTTCAGGAACAGTTATGAGAGAAGCGCTGCGGCCACGTCTCCCAGGGTTCTTTGCTGGCGAAGCTCTCGCTCTCTTCCACTTACTATACAACGTCTCGCTCGTCAAGTCTTCCAGAGATTTTGAGAATGTCTTCAACCGGAGCAGATTTTGCGCCTCCAACTCCTCTGAAAGGGATGCTTTTCGCTGCATATTGTTGGTTACTGCAGCCATCAATCTTTGATCTTGGTTATTTCTATTTCTTGACCTCTTCGCTGTCTTAGTTCACGTTGCTACACTGCTTTCGTGGTGTTGCAGCTGTGATCTTATTATGTTACTGCTGTTACTAAAGCCGCTGCAGCTTTAGTTGCATGCAGTTGTAGCGCAAGTGAAACTTGACTGCTACTGCTGTTTCTATTATCAGCGTTGCTATGAGCGCCTGTTACTGATTGTTGCTCTTTTTGCCCGCCTTTTTGCCAGTAGTCGTTGTTGTTGTTGTATGACTGGACACTAATTGCTGGTCCAATTACGCATAACAATTGACTGTAGCATGTGTTTGATTCCTGGTTGGAGCCAAGCAACCATTCACTCCTGTTATGCCTTTCAAATATTGAGATGAGGAACCAGCTCTTGCTTTTTTCACATTGAGGACCGACCGTGTCTTGAATGACAAATCGCCAAGTTTGCCTAACAAACGGAAAAAAAAAACGATCAAAACCGGCTATTTAGAGATACATGTATTCGTGAACTGAATATTAATAAAAGCCAAACCACACATGGCCTTAGTTGCCGATAGCAGGGGCACAATTATCTCTTGACGACAGTTGCTGATAATCCTATTGAAAACCTGCTATTAAGAATTTTATGGTAGAAGCATTACCTTTAATGTAAGGTACACGTGTACAAGGAAGTTAACAGCAGAATGTCAGAATATCCGTTGCAGTGTGACAATAATGCAATAAAACCATGAATTAAGTGGGTCGTCTGTTGATAAAAATTTATGTGGTCTCAAGTTCTAGCTTAAAACGGCTTCACTGCATGCAAAAGACAAAATTTAACTCAATCTAGAAAACGCCAAACTGCCGAAGTATAAAAAATAAACCTAAAGATTATGAGTAATAAAATGAAACTCTCAATGTATACACTCCGATAGCAGTATAAAAATTTGGAGTTTTGAAGCTTGATTTTTTGGATCAAAGCAGCCGTTACGTAAGAATGATAACGGAATTTTAGGAATGTAGTTTTTGAACCTATCCAGTCTTTAGAACGTTTGTGCAAAAACTGCTGGATCAAAAATCACTCTATGAAGTCCAACTCCTGTAACGTACTGTGCTAAAAGGTGCTGAGGTAAACAATTGACCGTATCATTGCATAATTGTTTAGCGCCGTAAACTGACACACAGACAAACTGAGACTTTTTACGATCCTTATCTAATGGCCTGGACAATCTGAAAAAAAGAATCGCGGCTGATAAAGTGCTTCTGGTCTCCGAGATTTTAGAAACTGCAGTGCAACGCGTCGCAGCTCGAATCGAGTCCGGGAGCCGACTATTGTCAAATTAAAATGAACTACGAACTACTAAGTGGTTTGAACTCTCAGAAGCTGCAGTGAGCTGCCGGTGCATGCGCAAAGTATCTAAAAGGCGTACCACCTTATTCGCTAAGTGTTCTTTTACTCGAATGTGAAGTATATTACTAACATGCACATACCTAAAACTAACCTTGAAACGTTGCTACCTGCAAAAATATGAGACTTCGGAGCGCTATTGTAGTTTCAACAACTGAGCGTATGGGTCTACATTCCCTGGTGATAATAGAATCGTCAAACAATAGTGAAAAGTGTAATTTAGACTATCAACAGGAATTTCGTATATGAAAGAGGATGGCGGTTCATTGGCTAAACCTTGTGAATAACAAGATATCTGGGAATAATTTGTTGAGCATTACTGTGTTGTCTAAATAACAAACAAAACTGTTCAAGGAATAGGTTTATTATTACGATTCGGAACAAAGGATTCGTGCAACGAACGGGTTAGGTTTACAGTGAAATTAAAGAGAACCAAGAAACATGAATTAAACAAATGTCTTTTGTGAAAAATTAGTAATTCTTCTTCCTTCGATCATTCAGTACACTTGTTTCTCCACATTTTATGCTGAAGTTCATGTCAAATGAGCTACTCGAAACTAGATTAGCTTTCATCCTCTAGAGACCCCTTAACACTAGCTTATTGTTCGTTTTCGTAAAAACACGTAAATAAGTTGAATGCATTAACAAATATTCCCACAGTATTACTGCAATCAAAGTAATGGGCTTTGTCCAACGTTATGGTAGTTATCCGACTGACAATAGCTTTAACCTGAGCTCTCAGAGTCGAGTAGACCAGTTTTAGTATCCCTAATAAGTTTGATTTCCTTTGATATCATAGTGTGTGCACTTTCTGTTATTACTTTGTACATGTTTAGTATTTATTCTTTTCTTCTTGACACTTTGTCTGAAAATACTAAGTAATAATAAGAGATTAATAAAACCTGCAAGCGATTGTTTACGCCACTGAATTATGCTACGATACGTATATGCGCACAGCCGCTCACAAATAAACCAAGCAGGCACTTTTAAATGACTAGCATTATGCAGTGTTTAGTCTTAATTAATTTCCACTTTCTATTACAAACTATATGGTCGGACTTTCAACTCGTGTGAACTGCTCAAACATATCTGATTGAGTGCGCATCACTTAAATAGTAGCTTTCTAGCATTTTATATATTCTAATAGCACTGGAGGAGTCCATGTTGCTGTTAAGCGAAGTTATAATATAACGTTTCACAAAGATCTCCCGGGTAGAACCTGTTTCTGTAAACTTAAACATAATGATTAAGATTAAAGAATGAAAAAGATCTGATGACCAGTTTTGAAGGATATTAGCCTTAAACTGACTTTTGCTTATGACTGTACAAACTAATAACAATTCTATTTAAGAGAAACCGATAAATGGTTAGAGAGAGACTGGGAGAGAGACAGGGACAACGACAAGAACTTACTGTAGACCTTGGCACTAATTAGAACAGAACGGTCAATACAGAGTGACAGAAAGACAGTAGACACAGACAGCCAGAGTTACACTGAAACTCATGTTTGCAATCAAGACACACTCAACGACATGACAAAGGGAGGTGAGCGGACAAAGACGCACACACACACACAGAGCAAGAGATCGACACAAGGCATTATGCTGTGTCACACTTTGACGCGGCAAGCACAAAGATAACACAGAGAGGTCAATGCAATTGGAATTGAGCAAAGTTCGTACGTCTAACATTTCGAGGACTTTTTAGCAACAGCAAACTCCATATATGCAGACAAAGTTTGTTGCGGTCAGGTATGCATGCAAAAGCATTGTAAAAGGTCACTATACTGGATGCTCTTCTCTAGAAAGTAATTTTTGGATTTAGTATAAAATCTGTGCTTAATCTTGGAACCTCCGCCTTGTTATTCTTTTTGTTTTACTTGCCACTTGTCTTAATGAATGACACGACACAAACAAACAAAGGCAAGCAAGGCTAAGTAACCTGTTGGAGTAGTTTCATTAAAAACACCCTCTGCTTATATTTGTACTGTCTAAAGGTTTTGCTGACTTAGTGCCCTTCACAGTCAGCAGGGGGGAGTATTTAATTGATATTCTGTGAAATTAAAGCGACTTTTCTTATGTTCATCTTCCATTACAACGTTTCCGCCAGTATATTTCTACAGCTAAGCGCACAATAGGTTTTGAGGCAGCTGCCCGCCTACCAGCGAAATTAATCAGTATTGTGCCAGAACTTTAATTTCAAAACTGGGTTACACAAAGGAAAACAGGGCTAATGATATAACAGTTTTTGTTTTATTGGCGATAAGTGGGTCAGTATTAGAATTTCGTTAGGTGTTATTACCCTTCTGGCTGCCAAAAACGCGATTTATTCAACAGGAAAACTGCCGCGTCTCAACTGACTTGATTGTATGACCACATGGTCAAAGTTCTCAGAGTACATTCAAAAGCTGTGCATGCACAATGAATCTGTTGTTCAGCAGACCCTTTTTAAAGGGGCAAGATCGTCCATAGTATATTTTATTTGTCTAAAAAAACAGTGGAATATCATCATTTCTAGTAACTTTTATTTACAAGTGATTCATCCGTGTAAAGTAAACGTCAGAATACACGGTTATTTACAGTACGTTTGATTCAACTAAACACCACACTAACTGCAGAGTAGAAAAGCATGATTTCCGCACAACTCATTTAAATCAACATGACTGTGTAAGGCAAACGTAACGCTGAAAAAATATAAATAATTGCCTTTCCCAAACCTCAGCCCCCCCCCCCCCCCCCCCAAACCCATAAAGCCGAAGGCTACATAGTTTGAGGCCTTTTGTAACTTTTGCACTTGTCTCACCTGATGAGGTCAGCTGGATAATATGAACATATCCCGAGCAACGAACAGAATAAAGTATCTATTCCACTTCATTGATCCAAGAGAACTCTCCATAGTCGATTTCTCCATCACCATCTTCGTCAAGAATATTTATCAACTCAGTCAGCTGTTTATCGTCCATCGGAACACCAATACTCTTCAGACCGGTTCGCAGCTCATCGCGCGTGACAGACATTGAGCCGTCTTTATCGAGCTGCCTGAACAAGTCCACCAAACGGTACTTCTTCTTCTCCACGTATTCTTTCAAGATATAAATCAATCTGTACTTCTTGTCTTTGGAGCCGAAAATCTTGTCAAGCTCGGCGGCTAAGTTGCCCGAGCGATTGCTCATCGTGCATGTGATTGAGAAATCTGGTCGAAGGGTTAAGATCAGTTTGATTAGTTCTTGAGTCTCCAAATCAATCACCACGTTGTTGAGGAACAACTGATCCAGAGCTGAGTCCGAGTTGTCTTTCATGGCAGACAGCAGCGTGTGTGCGCCCGCGTTTTGCAGCGGATTCATCCCCAACCTGAAAGACGAACAAATGCGTGTGCAACATTCTCGAGATGAAAGAGCCTGGGGACGAAGTTGGGACAGTTGCACGGGAAATAGAACTGCTATTAGCTACAGCGTATGAGTGTAAAAAGTGGCTTATTCATATTGAAGTCACCAGTTACACATGAAGAGCACGAAAACGCACTTTGAAAACAGCTAAACTTTGCGTGAATATACACGTGAAAGGCCTTTCCTTTTCTACAAAGCAGTCTCTAAAAATAGATTACCCCACATCTCCAAAATTCTTGTTGTACACAAATTATTATCCTCTGAACATTTTACGGTTTCTTTTCACTGGATTAATCTATGTTAGTGCCAGCCCACTACAGACCTGAGTATTTTTAGAGTATTGTTGACTTGAATGCCCTTTCCTATAGTCTCCGCTCCTTTGGCTGAAATCCTGTTGTTGCTCAAATTAATGTCAATCAGAGTGTTGTTCTCTTTCAAGGACTCCCCCACTGCGCTTGCCCCTTCGTCTGCAAATCCGTTCCACGACACATCGAAGGTCTTAAGGCTGCAGTTTGCTCGTAGGCCCTTTCCAATGCTGATCGCTCCCCGGCCGCGAAGGTGGTTCCAGCTCAAATTCAGGTGTTCCAAACTATCATTTGCGTCAATGGCAGGTCCTTGAAAAATAAACGAGGTATGACTAGGCCCAGAACCATTGCAAAAGAATGGCTATCTGACAACTGAGAAGTACATCTAAATTTAGATGTCAATTAATAAATGGGCCTCCGGCTGCATGTCAAGGAAGCCTTATTTGAGAGAAATATCTTAATATCCAAGCAGCTTATCATGATATATATATATATATATATATATATATATATATATATATATGTACAGTCAATCCCGAAAAGGTTGTCCAGTCTAAATATATAAATATACAAATATATCTGTCACGTGACCACCTAAAACTAGCGTTTTTTAAACTGGAAACACTCCAAAGGCTCTTGTTTTACCATTCTAATGACTAGCAAGCATAAAATTATATAAACATGCTGACTTAATGTATTTCTTTGTAGTTATACGGTGTTTTTCAGTGGTCACGTGATAGATATAATTGCCTAAATATATATTTCAACTGGACAACCTTTTCAGGATTGACTGTATATATATATATATATATATATATATATATATATATATATATATATATATATATATATATATATATATATATATATATATATATATATATATATATATATATATACAGTCATTCCTGAAAAGGTTGTCCAGTTGAAATATATATTTAGGCAATTATATCTATCACGTGACCACTAAAAAAAACCGCATAACTACAAAGAAATACATTAAGTCAGCATTTTTATATAATTTTATGGTTGCTAGTCATTAGAATGGTAAAACCAAGAGCCTCTGGAGTGTTTTCAGTTTAAAACACGATAGTTTTAGGTGGTCACGTGACAGATATATTTGTATATTTATGCATCTAGACTGGACAACCTTTTCGGGATTGACTGTATATATATATATATATATATATATATATATATATATATATATATATATATATATATATATATATATATATATATATATATATATATATATATATATATATATATATATATATATATACTAATATTGGACTTAATCCAGGATTAGCGTATGCAGGTTGTCTTCTTTGTGCATGTGATTGCGCTTATGTCATTTAGTCAACTCGGACACCCTCGGGACCAGCTCCAACTTTCCGTTTTAGAGGAGGTGTCCGCTCTAGAGAGGTCAGTTCGAGTAAATGACTGAAGAAACAGCAGATCACCCACCAGGTGCCCGCCTTAGAGAAGTGTCCGTCTTATAGGGGTGTCCGTTGAGAGGGAGTTGTCTGTATTTGCGTTGTACCTCGTGGTTTACTTACCAAACCACTCTCCCGCTTCTTCAGCAAACTCGTTATGACTGAGATTCAGCGACACCAGTGTGTGGTTGGCCTTTATGGCTTCGGATAAACACTTGGCATCCCTGCACTTGAACTCACTTCCCGCAAGATTTAGCTTTTTGATGGTGTTATTTTCCAGTAGTACTTCGGATATCGCTTGTATACCAGGTGTACGGATCTTGTTATGACCAATGTCCAGCTCCGTGATGTAGAAATTTTCTTTCAGAAGTTTGGCTATGCACTCTCCACCCTCAGGTCCTAAAAATAAATACAGCTAGCATAAATTAAGAACGCATTCTGCTATATTACAGTAATTATGATAATTATCATGAAAGTTGAACACCTCTGCAGGGCCGAAATTGTTTCATGTTCCAAGGTGATAACAGACATAAATTTAGCTAAATGATAAGTACGTGAGCAAAATTTAACAGCTTCATTATTTGGATACATTTTTATTTCAGATAGAATGACTACGAGGTTCGATTATATCCACTGTATGTTGAATCTTGTTACGAAAAAATTCTGCAAATACACAGCTCGGCAATGATGAGGTTTTCTTTGAGAAGTTCGAAAAAATCCACTCCAGCTTTAAGGTGACACTGAGCCACGAACGTTTGCAATTTGAGACTATCTGCCAGAATTCCTTAATCTCTATAAACTTTGGTGTGTACATTTGTGTCGCACACTAACTTTACTTTTAGTTAACTTTACTTAACATTACAGATAGGCCAAGACCCATAACTAGTTCATACAGTTCCTAGACTTGGTTGAATAACTAGTTCAGAAGTTTTCTCGTGACAAGAATAAATGTATGTTAACCAGTGGTTAACTCTATTCGTATTATGTAACTCACCGATGGCACAGTCTCGCAGGTTTACTTTAGTGGTCGTTGTGTTGCGCATGAGTGCTAGGGCGATTGCTCTGGCGCCACTCGTTCCCAGGCCGTGATGTTTGATATCAACTTCCTCGTCCGTGATGTGCTCCAACACAAAAGAGACTGGGATGATGCCCAGTTGTGCGCATGCTTCCTTGTACGCCTTTCTACCTGTTGATGTGGAACACCCGCTTGTAATAATGCTTACTGCATGGCTCAGGCACTTAGCTAAGTCCATAGAAATTATCCTTACCACTGATAAAGGGGAAGTATTGGTAAAATATTTAGAATTAATCAGTTCGGAAGGTAATAACTGTTAGAGTTGCCTTCCTTGAAAAGAAAGCCAGACCCCGTTTTTTTTTTTTTTTTTTTGTTTGTTTGTCGCTGTTACTGTTTTTGTTTGCTTGCTTGCTTTCTCACAGTGCACATTTTATCTACGACATTTTGTTTTCATTTTTTAAACATTTTTACCTGTGAGGTCGTATTCCTCGCGTGCTTGTTCCACCTCCAAGTCGGTGTCGTAATCACTGTCGTGTGGTGATTCTTCATCAGAACTGACGTCATCATCTCTGACGTCATCAACTGCAGTCGCTTGTGCCTCATGACTCAACTTGCTCTTTCCTGTAACTGCTCTCCGGGACTTTGCTGGTAAAATATTATAATAATCATATATATAGTTTTTATATTACACCACAAAAACTTCTTGAAAAGGAATATTTTTATGTAACTTCTCGTTGGAGAACAATAAAAGTCTATGATACTTACCGCTGGAGTTTCGACTTCTCGCACTGCCCTTCCTTACTGCGTTATTCTTGCGTTCTGCCTCAGTTATAAGTCCAGGAGCATTTTCTATCGTTGCAATGTTTTCGTTGTGGTCAAGGTTGTCTGCATGTTCCACTTTTACCGCGGGAACAGCAGATCTGCTCAAGTCTTGCTCTTCCGTTGTCATAGTAACATCGACTTGCTAATTGCTCTAAAAGGAAAAGAAATGTTTTAGATCAAGGAAGTGTGTAACGCTAGGATACCCCTGGAGCTTACCTGCACACGAAAATGTCACTTGATAACGTGTGTATAAAGAAGCACACACTTTTATTACTATGGAGATTCTATTCATTGCTGCACAAAGTAGGACAAGTTCAAGAAAATTTGACAATGTCAAAATCGGCCCATGCGTTTCGTTTGGACATCAGTGGGTTCGCTTTGGTGGGGATCAAATTTTCACGCATGTCGACGTAAGTTTTTCATTGTTTGGCCGCACATCGCAAGTTCTGGTTTTGCGGCAAACTCGTTTGGCCAGGACAACTTTTGCTGCTCTCGTCAGTGCTGAAAGCTGATAAAATGCGCGTCTAAGTCAGATCCCTTAGTAACCAACCCATGCACGTCCACCTTTCATGGATACAATTCTTGACAGTTATTGACTACCAACGTCGAGCTTCACTACTTATTACACTGGGAACGAAACAGTTGCCACAAAAACAGCATCCACATTTGACTGCTGCTCATAGCACTTACATTTTGCGACCGTCTTACCGAAAATTTGGCTGTTGAAACCTTAGGTTTTGCTTGATATCAAAACGCAGTGAAAATTGTCATTGTACCTAAAGCCAATCCCGTCTCCTTGCATGTTGTATGTAAATATATGTATTTATATATCTCTCTTTCTTAAAGTAACAACACAACAGAATCAGATGCGTTTCCGTTGTCTTGACACTATTACTAATGCTACAAAAAATATCACTTACTTTATGAGTAATTCCTATTTTCGTGCGAAGGCGAGAAACTTACCGCGGAACCAGCTGAACTGTACGAGTTCAGTTGGCGACGACAGGTTTACTGATGAGGATTGATTGCATTTTAGTGAGCGTTATTTAGCCGCGTGGACAAATGAAGCTTCAGAAGGCGAAAAGTGAGGATAATTTCCTGCATAATACATTCGTCAATTAAATTACATTACTGGAACACCTTTCATTTGTCAAGGAAAAAAATAAATAAAAAAGATTAAAACAATCAAACAAGTTTTAGATGTGCCGCTGATGTAGTTTTGCTGAAAGTAATTACGAACTGGAATCACGCAGTCTCGGCTCCTGAAGCCGATTAAACGGATCATAAAAGTTGCAAAGGAGGGGCAATATAGAAGACGATTATAGTCTAAATCAGCCGTTTCTTTGTTTCAGCCCCAGGGTTATGCAAATAATGTGAACTTATTTACAAAAGGGATGATGTTGAAATAAAGACAAAACTTTAATTATCTGGCTTCAGAGGAAATTAGAGATTCTATCATAACCTGATCACTATAGCTGAATATACTCATAGTCTCTAATCTTGTCTTCTTCCTGAAAGATTTTTTTCAAATTAAAGGAAAAATCAAAAAGTATACTGTTTTGAACATAATAAATATTTGATGAGGAAGTGAACATTTTAAAATAGAGCTTTAGCCGGAAAGATTAGAAAGTTTGTGATTTAATTTTTGCTTCATCTTAAATGTACCTTAAAATGAACTTTTGTCCCTTGGCTGTGCTTTTTAAAAGTAAAGAGTAAAACAATTCTGGACTTCTTTTAGACATTATTCACATTGGACTATTTGGAAGCGGATTCAATGTTTCTTTTAAATGCTGCGCATGAACCATATACATATATACAGATCTGATGGCCCCTGCCTTTTCGAGTTATTAATCTCTAGGCGAATATGAATTTTGGACTAAACACTATGAAAGCTGAATAAAACTCAAGTCGAGTGCATAATTTGCATTGTAATAATTTAAAGAGATAAATGAAAAGAATAAGTCAGCAAATGCCATATATGGCACAAAATGAATATTACGTGAACCGTGCAAACTATGGATGAATAAAACTATGACAAATGTCAAACTTCAACTCTCGTCAGATCGTCATCTTTTGAGACGGAGCGCCGAACACATCGGATATACAGAGGATATTTATTTTCGAGTGGTAAAATATCTTCAAGCCGCCGTGTAATTTTCTTTTTATTATATTAGACACGAGTGTTTTACGAGAAATTGCACAAACAACCGTGCAAAAGCAGGAAATGATTCCAACGATATCCTCACTAGTGAGGATATGGAAAATACGCCACTCGGGTCCCGTATGGATTTTACGCACTGTATATTTTCCAGTGAAACACTCGTGTCTATATAATAAAACATTTTAGGAGCTGACGCGCGGGGGGTTGCTCTCTTGCTGGTTTCTGAAATGAGATTAATCGCTACGAATAAATGTTGTGTGATGACAAAAGTATGAGCACCGCTCAACAACTGACGCCATTCAATTGACTGCCATAGTTAGGTTTAGTTCTTGAGATAGCCATATTTTTCAGGTTGAGTCAACTGCTTGAATTTAAAGGGGCCCTCTCAGCATTTCAATGTTTTTGTTTACATCTGGAAAATCTAAGGCTGAATTTGGTCCCCAACACGAAAGAACGTAATTAATTAAAAGTAAGAAATGTTAGCAGCACTTTTTTGATTAAAAGAAACTAATCTTCTCCTAAAACGAGTCGGAGAAGTGGATTGCTATTCATCTTTAGACTTTCAGAGGCCCAAACATAGCGGAACCAAAGAGTTCGGCGCGCAAAGGACTGTGATTGAGAGACCCCCTTTAGCGAGCAATCAATAACCTTGCAAATTTCGTTGGGGGTGGGGGATGGGGGGCTGCAGCTTTCCGTTAAGAATCCCCTTTGTAGTCATCAGGTATGTAAAGAGTGTACTGACAGGCCTGTCAAACTGCCCTTCCGACCAAAGATTTGGCCAACATTAGATTTCAGTCGACCTTTGACATTGCGAGAAATAAACGCCGAAACATCCACGGTTGGGGACTGAGCCCGATGCTTGAGAAGCTGACTAAACAGGTCTGGGCACAATGTGAGGAAACCAACGTTGGTGCCAGCTGAAGTAAAGTCGACCATACCTGATAATCAAATTGTCTAAGCGGATTATTATGACGCAGATATCAGCCCATCGAGATCCTATCGTACTCTTTTCCCAGAGGTATTCAGAGTTTCACAAGCCTGCCGCAAGGGGCGAGCGAAACTGACCGCCAGAAGCCTATTTTCGTTTTCTGACGTCTTGGAGGGACGACTACAGTACATGTTTCAAGACGGCAGATCTACTTTCCGAAATAATTATAGCCTACCACACAATGACTGGCTTCAAAACCGATCCATGAGTCACGCACTCTGTTGTTAAAGCGCCACACTTCAGGGTATTCAATATAAAAGTATTTTTCAGTGAAGTGTTTCATGCGTGGTTAAGGTGGTGCGGCCTGAGTTGTCATTAAACCATGATTCGGGCCCTGATTGGACAAGCTACTTTGGAGTTAGCTACCATTCACTGTCATAACCAAATTGCAAAACCGAAAAAATTTCGGCTCGTTCTTACCCCAGGCAGTGTCTGATCGATCGAGGCTGCGAGCATGATCCCCAGCATGACGGAGAAAAACCGAAGCAGACTCTCTCGAAGCACCCAGACAACCAGCGAAGGAAATGACAAACATTATTGCTCACCTCATGAACCATCGACGCTTTCCTGACCTGCGGATGCAGCCGCTTCACTTGGCGGGGCCTCAGTCGGAGCGCCTTGCTGTGAAGTGGAGTTTCCGCTACTATATCGATCCCGCTGGATCTCAGTATCGATCTCGAATCGAACCGGTTTTAGCGATCTCAGTGTACAGGACGGGCCGTAAAACTCTCGTTGAGAGCAGTTCATTTGGAGTCACTTTGGTTTCTGTTGACCTTACAGGTCGAGTTTGATTCCGGGGTCAGAGTCAAATTCGGTTCGTTGGTAGCCGTGTATTGGCTCTCGCACATTTTCGTGCAAGCGAACAATCACTTCACAGAAAGACGTTGTTACCGCTGCCATGAGACTGTCCCTAAAGACAGCTCAGTCAAATCTTAAGTTATAACAACGCCGGACAATTATTGAAGCCAACAAGTCTTACCTCAGAGTGCTAAAAGCAAACACGAATCCTTTCTTCCGTGTCAGCCGTCTGTTTTCCTTGACAATCAACACTACAAACAGTCAACTTTTCACGAATGATTGCATGTATATTTTAACTGTCTTATATCGAGAGGCTGCAGTGATTCTTTTTGTTGCTAGGCGCAAGAACCAATAAACTGAGGAGATAAGTCTATAGAACCTTTGTTCTGGTCCCAAGAGGCTTTTAGCGGACAAAAAGAGGGCAGTGTTTGGGTATGGTAATTCAGTTTGAAGGTGTCGGCACTTAGTTTGCTAATCTTGTTTGGGAAACACTTTAATGCGAAAGTGCTCTCGCCATAAAAGCCGCTTTCTTTTCGTATTCTCGAAAGTTCAGCCGCCTAATTGACTGAGAGCAGAAACTGTTTGGACAGTCCGATTGCAGATGTTGAGAAACGGAATGTCTCCGCTAAAATTCATGGCTCATTTTTAACATCAGTTGGTCAACTATCTGTCAAAATTTAAATATAGATTATATTAGCTACTTTTGGGATAATTAAAAGGTGTCAAGGGTATGGTTGATATCGCCCGGCCAATCGATCAAC
Organism: Plumapathes pennacea; assembly: GCA_964036295.1. Taxonomy (NCBI): domain Eukaryota; kingdom Metazoa; phylum Cnidaria; class Anthozoa; order Antipatharia; family Myriopathidae; genus Plumapathes; species Plumapathes pennacea. The sequence goes on along the minus strand of OZ038463.1, from coordinate 5,207,620 downwards.
ATTTTTCCTGATAGCTATCACCATCGGTATAAGAAAAACCGAAATATAAATAAATCGTATCGTAGAGATTTATATAATTTTAATAGTTAGTCTCGAACAAAAAGCGAACAGACGCTCCTAATCACTCAGAACTGGCTCAACGGAAGGGTTGTCGTCGAGTGCTCAAACCGTTTCGTGATAATAGTACCTTCCGTAGAGATTGACCCATTTCTGACAGTGCGAAACACGCGCGAAACTGTAAAGGATCGGTGCCAGTTGTCGGAAACTCCTTGAATAGGCCCGTTGTATTAGCTGATCACATGACCAAAACCCACCACGTGATTGAAATTCATCACCTGAGACTTTTTGAGTGGCAGAATAATAATTATTGGAAAGAACGTGAAAAAATATTTTCAGGTGCATAGCATGCATTGATCGAATGTGGCAGCATTTTGATAAATCCTTGTTCTGATAACACTAAACCTTTAAATAATTACTGCAGTAGTAAATAACCCTTTGTTACCTTTACGTTTCCCTGATGCTGAATCATTTTGCTATCCCACGCACACACGCGTCACAAGTTAGGATTCAGCGAGCTACCGTAAAACTGACATAGTGCCGAGATCGAGAGAATTTAACAAGACTTACAAAAAAAGATCTCCGACACGAATTAAAAAAAAAAAAAAAAAAAAAAAAAAAGAAGTCTCTCGAGACTATAGAACGTTAAGTAGAGTCCGAGCCTGCTGTGTGAGCCACGGACGGAAGGCTCAAAATTCCGAGACTGACGCTGACTCAGCCCATACGCACGATCTTTGGACTTTGGTCAGTTTTGTCAAAGAAGTCAGAGTAACGCACTTTCTTAGTATTGACAGGATAGAGGACGATCCGAACCCAATACTTATTGCCAAAGGCGAATTTTGCTCAACCTGGGAAACCGTTCAACTTTGCGAAGTAAAGTGTCCCTGCAAACATGGTATGCCCTCCTGTGGTGTACCGCCGACCAGAGTTGTTAAGGTTGCGCGCCCCATGCAAATTGGGCTCTCGCTTAACGGGAAATCACAATCGTTTTGCGACATCGTTTTAATGGGATTTAAATCGTGTTTTATCAAAACTATTACGAGTGAGTTGCACACTGCAAACGGCTTGGACGGCCCATAGTATCCACCCTGCAGTTGAGGCCAACACAATTTGTAAGACAAACCAGCTGAGCTTGTCAGCTCTTTAGTATCAATGCCAAGGTTATCTCAAGATTTTTGGCACTCTATTAATTATTCAAAGATGCCGGAAATCAGAGAAATTGATCTGAGAAGTGAAGAGTTTCTCAGTTTCAGACCCGCCATCTCGAGTGTGTGTCATGTTGGCGGGTGGGCTTAACTAATGTCCCAAGGTTGAAACGTGACATGGGGTATAGCGAGTTCTTATAACTTAACTGAATTATTTTGTGTTGCCTCTACACTATTTTTGGGTGCCTTGGCCCCGCCTCCCCACTCAGTAACACGTTTATAGATAAATAACGAGATAGCTGCTGGCACATGGAGAAATAATTATGTGGATGATAATTATGATACGGTATACTAGATGGATAGATCACATAGACAAAGAGTTATACAGCTGAATAAGTGTGTCACTCTATACACTAACTCACTGCTTTGTTTTTAGTGAAACTAAACAGACATTCCAAGATCAATAGGATAATTAGCCTTTATGTGGTATCGTCAGCGCCTAGTGCTAACTCTGTCTGGTCTGGGCTGGTCTCATTTGCCGAGATCCAAACGGTCAAACAATAACTTCCAGTAACATTTTGCTGAAGTGATTAGATTCTTGCGCCGTAATGTCTTAAACTGAGCTTGCGGCGTTCAAAGGTCCCGCACTGGCAGTGACCCTATCTTTTATACTGCCTTTTCCACTTATAGACACATGGGATTAAGCACGGCGTATTGAAGGACTCACGCCTTAAAACGCCTAAGTCTGGAATCAGTATGACAGGCTTTATACAGAGCGGAGGAATTTTCCTAAGCCACTGCAAAAAATTAATTGATATACGCCTAGTAGTGGACTCAACCCGACAAAAATTGTTCCATACATGCAGCCAAGCCTGTCATTCAGTCTGAGATGTCGACCCATACACTCGATCAAATAGTCATTGAGAATTCTAGAGCATTCTAACGCTGAGCAGAAGTGTCTTTTGTTTTTGTTTTTGTTTTTGTTTTCTTTTGTTTTCTTTTCAGTTTCGTAAGCCAGTTCAAGTGACCCGGACCGCGGAACAAGCCGTGAATGTCGCGTTCGCCATTCGTGGGGTTTGATTAAAAAGCTTTTCAAAATTTCGAGACACTATAATATTAGACTACAATCAACTTTTAGTAAATAAAATCCATTCTTTTTGCAACACATGGCGGTATCTCGGGGGTAACTACGCCGACTGTCTGAAGCATTCTGTTTTGTTTCCGCGGTTAGCCACGCCACGGTTTCTGTGCCAGTTGACTGATCGGCCAACATAATTAGACCAACGCGTTTGAGGGATAGTTTGAATACAAATTAATGGCACGACCCCGCCACCAGCAGACAAACAGAAATGCAAGGAACGGAAGGGAGGATTTTAAAATTTTCGAGGACAAGAGTTGATCCAATTTAAAGAAAAGAAGGACTGTTCTTTCCTGCGATTTTATTCGTGATGTCACTTGTAGAGCAATTAAAAGAGGCTCATTCACTCCCCCCCCCCCCCCCCCCCCCCCCTTCAACATGCTTCGCAATTAGAGATTCTGCATTACATGTTATTTTTGAAATCACAACAGAGTGTTCTAGAGTTTAATTGAAACTAATGTCTTCCGGCAAGAGGGCCGCTCTTGTGTTAGCTGCTCTTTCTACCACATTAGATAAAAAAAATGCAAAACACACGAGCAAGTTACTAGATGTACTACAATCATTTTATGAGTCGTTGAGCAGTTCAGGAGTTTGAAGTTTCCTTTTGGTGCTTGTACGCAGACTGTGAGGAATGCAAGTTGTTAAACTCATTATTGTGTTTTCGCTAACACTCCACTTACTGTTGTCGGAAGTGGTGTTGCACTTTGAGACTTATCAGTTTCACACTTTGTCCGAGTCTCCCCCCTCTAGCAGTAAATCCGGCTTACGGTTCACTTGCCCTTTATTGTCTTTATTTTACTTGTTGTTATCGGCTGTCTATGGCTCCATTAAGCACTGAAGTACATCAGCCTCAAAACAAACCGAAAATTCAGCTTTAGTATAAAGCCTGCGAATTTTCGACAATATATTCAGTATATTTGATACACCATTGCTTCCCAAACAACCAAGCACCCTGAAGTTCCTGAGTTGAGCCAGTCATCCGGATAAGTTTCCAGAAGTAATTGGATTTGTCAGCTTCACAAACAAATTGATCCTTTTATATTCGTGAGGGCCCTGTATCTAATTGGCACGTCGCATTATTCTACAAACAGTTTTCACTCCATTTCTGAACTCTTCGGTATAAACCCGACCAAGTCAATATTATTGCAAAGCAGGTGCCTCTCGTGAGTAATATCGGCACTTATATCACGCCATCCCAATCGATAGCCAGAAAAAAACCAGTCCCTAAGTTCGTGACTCCGCGCTCTTGGAGTAACTTTTTCTTCCTCAGCATTTCTTGAAAGTAAGCCGCGGCGAAGTCCAACAAATTCTCCGGTCTCTGGTCCATCGTGACCACAGTAAACCCTTCGATCAAACTGATCAGTTCTTCCGTGATGTTCACGCGGTTTTCACGACTCGGCGTAACTTTACGGAGCCCAACTTTCTTTCGCATGATCCAACTTTTCCGTGGCTCCTGAAGGTCGGGTTTCTCGGCCAAAGATCCCGTTCAAAAGGAAAATACTCTTCAAAGCAATACGAGGTTCAGTGAAGGCTGTTCGAACTCTGAATGACAGCAACACGCAAATGAGCTATATATAAACACTCAGGTGGTTTCCGTTTTACGGAGGGGAAACAGGATACGTCACATTCGAATGATATTTCGCTTCAAGAGAAGTTTCGAGGAGATTTAATATCTAGCGCATGCTCTGATATTTTCACTCGTCAACCCCATAATAATTGAAATGAACCGCCAATCTATAGTTTCAGATTCAGTAATGCGGGCTTCGCGTGCCAGGGCAGGAACCCAAGGAACATGCACTGGACTTTCTCAATGGTTGAATGGTTTCATTCCATATCTTAGTATCGCGATGACTAGCCGGTGTGGTGTGACCATAGTTTCATATCCTCACAGAGCGGATATCGCAAAGAAAGGCCGTGTGTCAAAAGCCTAAAGCGTTTCCTTTTCTTGGCTGATAATTTACTGATTCCTTTTAGTCTCTTATGAATCTTATAAACTGCTGTGGTCGAGTCAGGAAAGGGCCCTGACACTAACAAGGAACTATAGAAAGCTCAGACAGAGGACTAAGAGGATCAGACAGAGAACTGTCTATAACATTTCATTCTTCCTTAAATGCCAGAATATACGGCTCGGAGAGGAAGTTTAAATCCGAGGACGAACCCGAGAGGCGTGATCCTGGTTTCAAAATGTTCACAATCATCTTGAGTGTTTCTGGTGTATATTATATGTACTTAGTGCATTCCATAATTCCTAAACGCACACTTGTTGCCCACTGAGTGATCAATTTGAAACGTTGCTCTACTGTTGGTATATTTTTGAGTCGCAAAACTCATTCACATTCATCATTTGCTGTCATCCGCCATTTTGCTTTCGCACGTGACCGCTTACCTTGTGACTGCCGTCGACCAGTTTATTTACATTGATTTGTGTTCCAGACAATGAAAATCGCGGATCAATACTAGTTTTCAAATAATCAGTGTTACATATAACTCATGTTTTGGTACATATAGAAAGTTTCTTAGTGAAATATTAGAAAGTTGCCAAAAAACATGTCAAGTAAAAGTTGCTCGAAAACAAAAAAGTTGCCAAAACCACAAAAATTTGCTGGAAAGTTGCCGAGCAACTTGTGGGCTAGGCCCAGACACACCGTTCATCCACAGGGCAGGAAGCAATGAACCAGTCAAAAGATGATTCACGAACAAAGAGTGGGTAAGTCGGTGACTGCTGACCGTGTCACAGTCCGCAGCGAAACGATCAGAGGTTCGGATCTGAGGCCAGTAACGAACGGATCACGTGTTCAGCAAGCGTTCGGCCGTTTTGAATGTTCACCAGTTTTCACGTCAGAAAAGATCGGATACGGTTGAAGCTGGCAAATTATGTTGCAACACTGCAAATTCTTCTTTACTTTGTTGGACTCTTCTTGCCTTTTCCTACCTATTCACCATCTTTTGGCGAAATACTAAAGTTACGAAATGCAGTAAACACGCTCGTGCTTCCCTGGGACCGCGTCCAAAAGACGCGCCCCGTATGACGTCACAAACAGATAATTTCCGCGACGTTGCAAAGTGAAGCGAGAGCAAAGTTCCAGATGAATTCAGAACAAACTGAGCGGAAGATTCCAGGCGGGCTGCCAGAGCTGCTAGAAGGCTTCGTGTTCGTGGTCCTCAAGGAAAAGCCGGAGAATGTCTTGGAATTTGCTGCCGAATACTTCAAGAAAGCGCAGTCAAGAAAGAACTCTCTGAGATCGCACGGAGCGGACATCGCAGAGCTTGGAGTGGATTTTTACTTGGCGTCTAGTTGGCATGGCCAGGTTTAGTGAAGTGCAGCGCGTCAGGAAACCTGTTGTGATGTAATTAACTGAAGATTGCGCTCATGGGGCTGACATTTTGGATTATTTATTTTTTTGTGAACGGAGTTATGTTAAACTTACCGGAACATCAAGAATTCTTTCAACAAGACCGTTTTGTGAAAGACGCCCTCAACATGTTTGTCAGTAGTTTGAATAATCGGCTGCCAATTCAATAAATTTAGGGCTAGTGGTTCGCACTTAGCCGGGCGTTTGCCGTTGCTGACCAAAATTGATGCCTCTTACTGAAAGGGCAGGGCAAACCAAAGACAGCAACATTATGCCCTTCGATGTTCCCAGGGTGGCAAAACATTGCGGCAACATTGTTTCGCTCTGCGCGGACACAGAAATGTTTCCGAAGATTGTCAAAAACATTTTTTTTGTGTCCAGACACAATTCGGGCGGGGCAAAACGGGACACTTAGAAAACACGATCGCGCTAGCAATGTTGCCGCCACATTGTCTTCGTTTTGCCAGCCCATTAGGCCCGGTTCAGACGCCGCTCCTGACATGCGCCGAACCTAATAGTAATAGATTCGACCCTGGTTCGACATAGGAGCGACTGTTGATTCAAACGGCGAACTTCTCCTGCCGCACCAAATACACAATAGTGCTTATGTTTAAGGATACATGTTTTTAATTCAAAATAATTTATGCAATAGGTACGGCACATGTAAAGAGCGGCGTCTGAATCAACGTCGCTCCCACGTCGGATTATGCGACCACGTCAGTCGAACCTAATACCGCTGCCGTACCTAATTCAAATATGCCGAACCTAATTGATTCAGACGCCGCTCTTCTGCCGTACTTAATTCAAGCATTAGGTTCGGTGCATGTCAGGAGCGGCGTTTGAACCGGGCCCAAGCCTGCGATTACAGTCGCTCCACGCCGGGACGCATTCTTTTTCTCGCGAGACTCAATCGGAAACGCCCTGACGTGAAGTGACTGTATCTGCAAGCTAAAAACTTCCACAAATTGCGGTGTAACGTGTTGCTTACGAGTGAAAATTTACAGCTTTCATCTGATTGCACGATATTTTTTGTTTGCAACTGACGTCATGGCGGCCATGTTGGAGAAACTTTAACAAAAGATTGTTCATTAGTCTCCGTTTTACTTGAAACCAACATCCTCCAACATGGCGGCGGTTTCTTAGTTTGCATTACGAGTCTCCGAGGATTGATTGCAAACCAAGAATATTACCGGTAAGAAACTGAAAGGGTAAATCGATGTTGATCAACTTAGCTCTCCCTCCTTTGAATACAACAGGCTACTCGGCTCTGTCACTCAAAACGTTAATTTTTTCACTGAGCTCACGCTGTGTCTGGTTGAAAAGTTCTGGGCCTTTTCATAAAACAGAATCTTCTTTATATATTGAACCACAGATATCATTGTGCTAAAGGAGCACCCCATTATTATACAAACAAAAGCAGATCAAATATGAATACTCGCCACATAAATCATACTCTTCTTTGGGTGATTTTCAGAGGACCACTCCCGAGATACCCCTCACCTTTTGTCTGGTTCAAAGCGAGGCCTAGTGCAAAAACTTTTGTATGAAAATGAGTTTAAATGCACATGCAAGTAAAACTTGCTTTCCCAAGGTTCTGAACAAGGGGCCTCAATAGAAATGCCGTCAATAGGCGTCTTGGAATTCTACATAAAACGCATGCCAATGTTATTGGATTTAAATCTCTGTTCGTTAGACTATGCCAGCCCAAACATCAAAACAGTCACTCAAGATTAACAGCAATTTGCCCTTCAGGGCTGGAGATTTTATTCACTCTGCAGACCCCTTAGATGCCCCTCTTTTTGCTAACAAGTGCCTGTTTCGCAGCCCTTCGGCGTTCTTGAGTCAAGATTGCCTGGCGTTTGACGGTCTTAGCATGAGGGTTCAACTTCACCATAGCGCCAATGTTCTTCAATGGATTTTTCTTCCTGATAGAGCGCTTGGTCGCAGGTCTAAGAAAAAGTGAGAGTACCAGATAAATTGCTGGGTATCAGGGTCAAGGCGCTACTAGTGCCATCCGACCTACACTGCTATCCCCCTCCCCTCCCCTCTTGAAAAACTTGGCAGCACAAAAAAAAAAAAAAAAAAAAAAAAACATTCACCAATCAAAAAGTGTACCCACACTCCAACATACAAATAAAATGACACCAGGGTTTCACTTACTTGGCAGGCCTAATGACAGACTGTATCTCTTCACTGTTGATGAGACGGGTCAGATCTGCATTGTTCATTATGGGTTGTGGAAGCCTAAAAATAAAAGTCAAATTAAAGAATGTCTGTACGATGGCATCATCTGACTATGACGACCTAAATAACTGTGACCGTGTATTTAAGCAGCAAAAATAAATTAAGTTTTTGATGGTGGATTAGAAAATTGTGCTTAGTTCAGCTTTGTCAGAAAGAGAACCGCAGAAGATGACAGACTTTACAAAGGAGCAAATTAAACTTTGCATAAAACAATTACTGTGTACAGTACATACTGTATGCCAATCAAAAAATTATGTTTGCCTGAACACTCAATTTGTCCAATCTGGTACCAAATTGAATGCATATTATGAAAAGCAGTGATTTTCTTACAAATTGCACTTCACAAGTCCCTTACCAGGGGACTCACTGGGTCCTGAACCAAAAGCTACATAACAAATTAAACAAGAAACTATTTGGTCAAACTTTGATGAAATGATTGTGAATATATTGATCAAATGACATGTTGACAGTTTTCTCAACTGGTCTAAAAAAAATCATTTGATTGAGAAGTACTGTACCAATCTGGTTTCCTGGGGACACATACAAAATTATATTTTGCATCTTCTTAAAATTTTATGCCTAAAAGACGCAGGACACAGGGGTAACAGTCACTGGAATAGCTTCTCTAGAAAAAAATTAGTAGTCCTTATCACAAATTTAACCACACACACACACACGAACACACACACACACACACACGCATGAACACACACACACACGAACACACACACACAAACATACACGTACGAACACACACACGAGCACACACACACGAACACACACACACACATGAACACACACACAAACACACACACACAAACACACACACATGAACACACAAGAACTCACAAAAACACACATGCACACATGAACACACACACAAACACACACATGAACACACAAGAACTCACAAAAACACACATGCACACATGAACACACACAAATGAACACACACATGAACACACACACACAAAAACACACACACACGAACACACACACGAGCACACACACAAACACACACACATGAACACACAAGAACTCACCAAAACACACATGCACACATGAACACACACAAATGAACACACACATGAACACACACACACACACACACACACAAACACACAAACACACACATGAACACACACACACGAGCACACACACACGAGCACACACAAACACACACACACACACACACAACAGTATTTATGCAGTTTCTGTACAATGAGATTAGGCCCTAGGTTCAAGTCTAAACTCTATGAGTGTTTGAACGTTAACATTAGATAATCAAAATGTGACATGGAAAGTCAAAGTGCACATAGCTGTGTTGTCTGTGCTTCTGGGTCTCTGTGCATTTAGCAGTCTTAAATATTTGGAGGATGTGGCTGAGGATCAAAGTGTTGATAATTTTACTGTCCTCACTTGTAGTTATTCTTCTCTGTTGATGTCTTCTTCAAAGTTCCATACAAAGAGTCCAGTTTTTCAAAAGCTCCCTGGGACCATATGCAGAAGCTGGGTAAACAAGGAAACATTGCTCGCTGGGGGTTTCATAGACATATTTTACATTCCACATGTAATCCACTTGAAAATAATTTCAAACTAGTAATTTTCACGACAGACAATAACATTGTTTGCTTAAGACAGCTGCATGAAAAAATGGCATGTGAAAAAAGAAATGGTTTCCCAAGCTTTAATGAAACATGATACTAGAACCAATTCACTATGTGTACATTCAAATCATCAAGACTTCCACTTTCAGAAGTGCAACAACAGTCCTGTGAACTTGTTACAGCAAACAAAGAAAGTGATCTCTCACAAAACATTTTGACATTTTTGAGTGAGTAAACAAGCAGCAAGTAGTAGACAGAAATGGCTGCCAGCTGCAGTAGCTGGTTTAAAGTTTGTCTTGCTTACCGCCCTAAGTGTCCTCCGGGGCACAGCTTAAGGAGATTCAGTCGATCTACAGACAAGAGTTCTACACCAGGAAGATTGCGGAAGGCCTGGTGGATTCCGTGGTCTTCATTGTAGATAACAAGGGGTCCTTTGCGCATGACGGTTCGGCGGTTACGCATTTTACCCTGCAAAGAGACAAATCAAACTGTTAAAAAAAAAGACGGAAGACTTTTGTGGGTGAATTAAAATCAGCCACCAGCAAAACTCTTGACAATAAAAAAGACCTCAGGAATGAAACTCAAGAGAGCTTTAAAAGTGACCAAATGTATCTGTTTGGGTGAATCTAAGTTGTGTATCAGCTGTCAACAAAATTCTCAAGGCAAATAAAACAAGAACTTCAAGAAGCAAAACAAACTCAATCAAAGCAGCGATGCCGCTGTAAGGTCAGCTATCTTTTTGATTGGCAGACTTTGGTTGTGGTCTAGTTCGTACAACAGGCTTGTGTCTTAACTGCTCTAAAGTAGGGATTGCCTTGAGTGAATATAGTGGTAAAGTGATGTCACAAAAAATATCAGAATATGGATTTTAGACAATTCTGTGGAATGCCCTGTCTAAAAACGGTCACACAAAAAATTAGCTCTTTAGCGCATTGAACAGCTGAGATGTGGGCTATTGAAGTTCAAATTGCTCAATACTAAACCCTCCTATTTGGTGTTAATGGTTCCCTTGATTTAGAACTGATGCTAAATAAGAGAGTTCAGTATGGAGCTATCTGGTTGCTGTCAGTAGGGCTAGTGATTTGAAACTTTGCACACGTTTGTGCAGCAGCTGTGTGTGTTTAGAGATTCAAATGGAAAATTTTGCAAAATAAGATGTCACGCTTTACCACTGTGCAGGGCAACATGCTTGCACTCAATCAAGCATAACATGCATATTTAATGAGGCAATCGGCTCAGCTCAGAGAGTCAAATAACTTCTTGTAAACCTCAAAGTGGCCTAATCCTCTCAACTCAAAGCGAACATTGACAGGATATATTCTAAAGTGCACAAACCTTGCCCGCTTTACCGGTGTTCAAATCATTTTGAGCGGCGTAACTTCCTTCCAAGCGGTATACATATTCACGGTAATCATTAACTCGGGTTTCAAATAACAACGAATACAAAATGCTTTTTCAAGAGTGAAGTTTATTATAGTCACATGAATGACCTGTCATAGAAGGTTCACATATTTACGGTCTCGGTAATCCGATGAAACAGATAAATATTAACCGGATGACTGAATACGTACATACATACAAGAATGTGTTGTTTTCTTGCATAGTTCGTTCAAGCGAACTCTTAATAATTGTAACTCATTATCAACGAAGAACACCAAAGTAACCTTTCGTTTAAGGGCTTCGGCATACACAATATACTTCAAGTCTTGTGGTAAGTTATCCAGGCAAATTTAAACTGAGGAATGTAAACAACTAAATCGCGCGCGTCCACTGCACAATGAGTGTCGATAGAGATGAACGCCGGGTTCCTGTGTACGGTCAACCGACTGAAACATTCACACAAAATGATAACTGCACAATCGATATAAAGTCCGTACCATTACGCCAGTATGAAATGTTGTTTTCACACAGAGTTTATCAGGAAAATCGGGTGATGCTTGAAACACTCGAGGTATCGGCCAAGAGCAAGTATAAACCTTTGGAGCATCTTCCGCATTCATACTTTCACCAAAAGCTGTGATTAAAAGGTCGTATAATTCCGTGCCTTTAAAGATAATCGATCTTTTGAAATGTATTTCATCATGCGTGATCATGCCTAAATTTGGAATAAACTTCCTAATTTGAAAGTCTATTGTTGACACAGATGACGGACTGACTGACTGACTGACGGTGTCGTGGCTGCAATAAGGTCGTGCTTCTCACTTTCGTGAGACGCCGACCTTAAAAACCAAAACAAAACAAACTATATACACCAACTAAGAAGATTGTGATTCTCTATGCTTCAATTTCACAGTCATACACTACACACTTTTATCAAGCTTCTGACACTGTATGTAGTTTCTTACATTTTAGTCTTTGCATTGACCACAAGCAATTTGATGTGTGTACATGTAGGCAATGCAATAGTGTCTGGATTGCATACACACTTGTGTACACAACTTTATTGTATATGCAGACATACAAATGCTATTACCTTTGGTCGGCTTATTCTGTTTACCATGGTTTTTCCAGGCCTTGAACAGGATAGCACAAATTCACAACTTTTTATAGCTCAGTGTGAACCCCGAGCATTCAGTATTTACACATTTGTAGAGCTTCCACACAATAGGATGTAGTGCTGCCTCAAAGAGGCTGCACCAACCCAACTGCGAAACTACTGCAAATGACAAAATGTTGTATACCGCACCTTGCCTGCCCTGATCTTCTTGGAATCCTTGCACTTCTCAACATCACCAAAAGCCTTCACTTCCTTGAGCAGCTTCACAGCAGCGCTGGTCTTCTGAATGGACTCTATAGCATCTGAAATTATGAGAGGGACCTCTGGGATTTCATCCACACGGTGACCACGAGCCATCACAAGTGAAGGAAGAGCAGTAGCAGCAAGCGCAGAGCACATGGCAAAGCGACGCTGGTTCTTGTTGATCTTGTGGTGCCAGCGACGCCAGGTTTTTGTGGGAGCAAACATGCGTCCACCTCGGCACATCTGTTTCAGGAGTTAAAGTTCCTCTCTCCAGATTACAAGAAAACAGAATAAGAAAATAGTGTGATGATTGACAGAAAAATACTCAAAAGGCAAGCGTGGCAGCTGATAAATGTGCATGCATTTGATATTGTATGCCATTCACATGGTTAACCCTTTCACTTCCAAGAGTGATCAGTTCCAGATTTTCTTCTCCAGTCTCTAACCAGAGATATATCACACAGTAAAGGGCTTTTGATACCTTGCTCAGATGAAAGCTGACTCAACTATCAATGTCCTTACTTGAGTGGAAAGGAACATCTCTGCATGCAACTGTTCGATTTTCTATTGAGAGTACGTAACACTTTGACATGGCTGACGCACAACCAGCTGATGTTATCAAATGACTCATAAGGAACCAGTGATACGAACTGAACGAAAAGTTACACATGTGAAATTCACTTTCAATTTAACTTATTCATCTATGGCTGCGGACAGTGGCTCCTTTCAAAAACTCAAATGAGAGGTTCCTTTCTCCTTGAAACATGTCCAGCAAGGTACACATGTAAGCTACAATCTAGGATGTCCTTCACCCTTTTCATAAATAAAAGGATACGTTGCCAAAAGCACCTTGTCCAGAACGGTGGGTTCCACCTCCCCTGACACGAGGAATCCTGGCAACAGCACGACCAGTACCCCATGATTCAGCAGAAGTCTGATGGCCAGCTTTCTTGCTGACTGCATAGGGCTGGCGCTTGTTCTTGGCCATGTTAGAGTGCACAAAGTTCACCACATCTGGACGGATGGGAGCTTTGAAAACTGCAGGAAGAGTGGTCTGACCAGCAACTTCTCCATTTTCATTGAAAACTGTAATCAGTGGACGGGCCGCCTGCAGGCAAGAAGAAATTTTTTGCTATGACCATATGAACAGTTTGCATGAGGTGGATTGCAGCCATATCATTGTGTATGGCTGAAGGACCCATGTTTGACCTGGAACTATACCCAGGGCACACCAAAAGACCAGGGCTAGAAGGTTTTTGCGACAGCTTTTTCTGTTTAAACTATCTGGGCTAGCGAGTCATGAACACATGCACAGCTGCTAAAATAATAATTTTCATCACAACTTGTATCTAGCACTTTATTTATGTGTCAAATGTTATAGTTGAGGGAGACCCTCTACTAACAGGAGAAACCTATCAGTAAACTAAACCTATTACTAAATTACCAACTGAAGATAGGTGTTCCCCTTTATCCATTGCCAAATGAGAAAACTAAGGTAAGCAAACACACGAACGTTTTTTGCCACTGTTTCACACTAATATAGTATTCTCCTAACATGTACGTGTCTTTGCCAAAAGAACTAAAATGCAGGGAAACGTTTTAGACGCAACGAAAGGCTTCAATGAGGGCAGAGCACAAGATAACGCTTGTTTTCTTTAATATTCGGCTGTACAAGAGCCTCATTTACAATAATTTAAACAAACAGTACCGTAGAATGAAGAGATAATGGACACAGATTCCAACTCGTTTTTATATAACGATAGAATGATGTTAAATGGGCACAAATGTAACCTGTCGACAGCCAAAATTGGTCTCTAAATATATATATCTGAAACACCACGCAGTCACTTGTGCTTAAAACCAGTAAAACTGAAAATTTAGAACACTTTCACGTACCATTTCGTTCGCTCAAGATGGCCGGCGAGAGAGAGAGAGAGAGAAATTACACGTGGGACAGAATGTTCAAGGGGCGACCCGCGAGAAATGCAGGGGCTCTCGTCCGCAATCTCGTACCCAGGGCCATCTGCATGAGACGAGCGACCATGGGGACAAGATTGGCTTGTTTCCCTAATTCTTCACTTGAATACCCTGTGATCTCTCATCCCTCTACCCTGTGCGTTATACAAAATAGAATACGTACTTGAAAAGGGAGCCCGTCTGTTTTTTATATTTATTTTGGAACAGTCTTCGCCGGTGCTAGAGTCAATGTCTACACTGCTCACCGAGGCCTCAGTGATTGTGCTGGCAAAGTTGTTTAAATGTAAAGACATCCGTTCGCAAGACGATAAAAACACACAAATTCGCAGTTAATACGATGCAAGTGAAATGCTCTGGTGATTTTTTTGAATTTTGAATTTGAATTTGTGATGCAGCACGCGGATAAATAAGCGCGGACCGGGCGTAGCACGGCTTAGTTCTTAGCCAAGGCATACACACAAATCGCAAAAGAAGTCAGATGCATCATGGTACGAACACCGTGCCACTTGGTCCAGCCTTCAACCTTCTCCACAACCCACGCCGGGTCCTTCTTGGAGCAGACATCTTTGTCATGTATCGGCGCGATGTAATTAGGAACCAGCACGATCAAAGAGTAAGGTAAGTTGGCAAATGTGAGACTGGCGGCAAGGACGTAAGGAAGCGCTTTGCTAGGCTTCAAGTAGTACATCACCCCTGCACCGACCATAGGGACTAGAGACAAGACGGGCATAATCTTTCCAGCTCGGTTGAAGCTCTCCATCCACTGGCGATGAATGTGTTTGGGTTCTTCAATGGCCATACGCGCAGGGTGTTCCACAATGTTGATGTATGCTGAGATACCCGCCATGAGGCCCCCTGTGAACGTGTTCACACACTGCAGAAGCGGATACAACTTGTCTGCATCCATTTTTGTCGATGATCTTTACAGTTCGAGCTCAGGGCACGGCAGCCAGATTGTCACGCTTGCGTGAGGTGATGCCCGGTTCCAGGTCAGTAGTTTCCAGGCTCTATCCGACTTGGCTTGTGAGAACTCTTCTTTTCATATAAACGCGGACTGCCATGCTGCATCAGCTCAAACTTAATGGAAATGGAAGGTTTATCTAAGCTGAGAACTGAATGATTTAGGGTTCCGATTCACACTGGTACTTTCTTTTTTTTTTTTTTTTTTCCATATTAGACCCATAGTATTAAATTTCTTCGTTGTCAGCCGGTTCAAGTTTTGCCAGAACTGTAATTCACCTTTTGAAAACCCTTTTCACATGATCAGGGAACTGTACCAAAGACTTGGTGCGTCCTGGAAAGACGGTAATCTTTGGAGAGAGAGAGAGCGAGAGAAAGTGACAAGAGCTTTATTGGCATGACCTTCATGCTTTTATAATCGGGTATTGCTAAAGCCTATTTCTATAACAGTAACAAGGTATAAGATATAATATATATATTCATAGCTGACTAATTATTAAGTTTGTAATCACGTCAATAGAAACACGAAGATAAAAACTTTGCTATTAATCTGATAACAATTGGGTCTTTGGACTTCATGATTTCTAGTATAAAGTCATTATTGAGATGTTTGCTAAAGAGAGAGAGAGAGAGAGAGAAAGAGTAAAGTAAGGGGGGTGGGGTGGGGAGGGGCGTGAGGTCACAATAACTTTGCAGTACTGTAACTACAGCCCTGTATTATGGCATGGTTGGCAAGTTGAGTATGCAAATTCTGGTTTATATTTTGCGACAGCGTGATGCTGCTGTCATCAATGCCACTGACACGCCTAGAAGTAGAAGTCGCTTTGGACAGGCGACGAAACTCAAGACGTCCATGTATACACTGATTAAATAGTGTCTGACCTGCGTTGTACTGATCTAAACCATTGTATATTGACAAGGAAAAATAGATGTGACTAGCGTAAACTCAGGCCCGTGAAAAACGGATCGGTAGCTTATGTTATCAAATAATCAGTGATTTCAGTGCAAAATACAAAATCTGCACTTCAGAATTTATAGCGTTTATTACTCGATGTACAGTAACACTCCGTGTATACGTTGGAGTGTTCGGTCGCTATCGAAGAATACAAGTTCAGCCAGCTAGAAAGTAGTGCAGGCTTCAGTTGTACGCCAAGTTGTACACACACAGGGCAAACGAGAGCAAGTTAGAAACAGTACGGACGGTGTGATACTTATTCCAATTATCCACCGTTTCCACAACCCAGTTTGGATCCTTCTTGGAGCAGATGTCCTCGTCATGGATCGGTTTGATGTAGTTAGGCAGAAGTACGAGAGCCGTGTAGGGAAGATTAAAGAAGGTGAAGCTGGCCGCTATGACCCAGGGGACCGCCTTGCTTGGCTTTAGGTAGTACATCACCCCAGCTCCAGCCATTGGAGCGATGGAAAGGACCGGCATGAAAATCCCGGCCCGGTCGAAGCTCGCCAGCCATTGCCGATGAATTGCTTTGGGTTCTTTTATCGCCATGCGAGCAGGGTGTTCTACTATATTGATGTACAACGCTATGCCCGCCATCAAGCCCCCGGCGAAAGTGTTAGCGCATTCTAGGAGTGGAAACAACTTTTCTGCATCCATCTTTTCTCGTTCAGCGACAGCACTTGGGGCGTCACGGTTAGCGTCTTTTGTGTTACACTTGCGTGCGCGGAAATTTATTCGCGCGAAAGGTAATACGGTTCTTGACAGCTTTCTTTGTTTCAGGTGAAAAATTGATTAAATTTCTGCACCACGGCACGCGGCAAAGAAAATTAAAACTGGACAGCCGGAAGCGGATTGTGGAATTACATTTTCATGTACATGGAGAAATTTCGCGCTTCTTTAACCGTTTCACTTCCAAGCTCAAAATACAAATTCTCCCAGTCATAAATTAAGAAAATATATGAGTGATAAAATCAAAATTGATGTTTTACTCAGCTGCCATTTGTGCAAAATATACCAAATGCTAAATTCTCAATGCTGTTTGATATATCTCTGGTGGGAGACTGAAAAGAGAAAATTGAAGTTGATCACTCAAGGGAGTAAAAGGGTTAATATTTTATTTTTATTTGTGTGCAATACACCGACTTGGCTACATTTCGTTTTTGTTACTTTTATTTGCATGCGAACCTACATAACAGCTAATATCTCACGAATGTTGTATGCATGTGGAGCCATGAGATAAGGTGTACGAATTTGTAAATTTTTAGACTTCACTGATCGAGTATACACTCTTCAGAAACACTGGGGTTTAAATACTCTAAATTGAGTCCACTGAGTTAGAATCCAGCATCTCATTTTGAAAATATTTCACGTGCATGATATTAGTATGCCTATCAGTTAGTATGACCGATTCTTGGTGACAAAAAAGCGAATATACGGAAAGTAAACAGTGTACTATGAAAGGCCGCTGCAGCCGAGCAGGAGTTGTTCAATGCCGATGAGCCATATTATAGATGCACAAAGCAAAGGAAGCCACGTTGACTGCAGTGCGAAACATATGATGCTTGTTCCAGTTGTCGACCGTCTGAACAACCCATGTGGGATCCTTCTTGGAGCAGATCTCCTTATCATAGATTGGCTTGATGTAGTTTGGCATCAACACAAACAGGGTCCAAGGGATGTTAACTAAGCTCAACCCAGTTGACGCCAGCCAAGGCGACGCTTTGCTCGACTTTAGGAAGTACATTGTCGCTGTAGCGCCGATTGGGATGACCGATAGTCCAACCATCGAGGTAGCAGCGGCATCGAAGCTTGCCATCCACTGACGATGGATTGCTTTCGGTTCTTCGATGGCCATTCGAGCAGGATGTTCCACGATGTTGATGTACAGCGCAAAGCCCGCCATTAAACCGCCGGCAAAAGTGTTGACGCATTCCAAGATGGGAAAGAGCGTTTCTGCATCCATACTGCCTTTGAAAATGGAAACGGAGAGCTACTGGATGTCCTACCGCCTCGGGAGTGAATTATTTGCTATTGGATCAAATTGGGCGGCAACCAGAAGACAGGAACTGGACGCAAAGAAGTAGGAATTTGGAAGCCTAGGATCATCAGTTGTTTGAGTCAGTTTACACCGGTTTACGGAAACCAATCAGACTTTTTTAAAATTAGTTCTGGTGCAGCTTCCGGAGTTGACAGGAAAATGGCGTTATGGAGACCAGTACCCCGATCCGCCGAAGTTTGCGTCTCTCATGAAAGTTCTGCCACCGTAAACTTGGAGCTCGACTGGCAGTAAACTGATCAAAATTTGGAGCCACACGTCATTGGAGGCCCAACATGAGAGTAAATTTATTTGTTCTCGTCTGGTGACTTTGAACATTTCATGATGAAAACGGTGGTAACAATGGACCCTTGGTTGTCTTCTGGAGCATGCCCCCGACAATACTATTGTTCAGCGGTAAGTATGCGCACTACGAATGCGTGCGCGTCACAGCCGCTTGACTTTGTTCTCTGAACCATCTCATTGCAAAACCATGGGGCTAAATTACGAGGATGTGTTCCCTTTCTTGAGGACCGTAGCCACTGTTAGTGCGGGAATGTTTGCTGGCGGAGCGGTTTACATCAACGTAGTAGAACACCCCGCTAGAATGACCCTTGAAGACACGAAGACATGTCACAAGGCATGGAAGGAAAGCTTTGATCGTGCACGCGTCTTTCAAAGTCGCCTGGCTTTGATTTCTGTGGTCTCTGGAGCGGGTGCCTACTTCTGTAATAAGACCAAGGGTCTGCCGTACTTGATCGGTGGAGCTGCGATGTTCACCGTCTTCCCGTACACGCTGTTCGTTCTGAAGCCAAAATCTATTGATCCCATCTATGATGAAAACGTCACATCGGAAAAGAGCGAGGAGTTCGTACGTGGAACCATCGATAGCTGGAACTGCTATCACACAGTGCGAAGTATGATTTCGGTGCCCGTCTTTATATTTCTGGTCGCTCACTCGATTTACTGCGTGAAAAAGTGAGCTTTGGACTGTGGAAGGTGGAACTTGGACGTGGACTTTGGACTTTGGACTATCATGGGGTTAGCTGACATTTTGTGTGCCAACCAGTTATTGTAATGTGCACATTAATTTTGGGAAATTTATTTACATTTAGAGTTAATAATGCCAAGGCCAAAATTGTTTTCGTTGAATGAAAGATACTGACCTTATGTACCAATCAATTCTAGCTGCAGTCATCTCATCAAACATGCACCTGCTTTCACTTGGTGAAAACTAGTTTTAGCCTGCCATTTGACTATCAAGGCTTTTTTATTTGAGGAGGTGATTGTCTTTTGTTTATGGGTGTGTTGTAGCTGTTTGGCACTAAGTGTGGTAAAAGAAAGTCTCCTGAGTGTTGGAACTGTTGCAGTGTCATAACTAATAAATAAACACTAATACACTAATACAGCTTTCAGTTATCACTATGTCACTCATAGGGGTTCCCAACACGCAGCTGTAAATCACACACACAGTTTTCCAGGTGTGACTGAACATGCACATGTAAGGTATCACCCCCCCCCCCCAAGTGACCACTTTTATTCCATAATTTTAATGAGAACAGTGTCCCCAGTAAGTAAGGAAAAAATAGGCAGAAATCTATGGGCAGATTTTATGCAGTTGAAAGAAATTCTACGGATCGGGCCATTTCCGGTTCAAGACAGCACATCGACTTCCTATAAATGTTAGGTGTTACAGTAAATTAGGAACTATTCAAATATTTTTTCTGTGACATAGGTGAATAATCAATAGAATAAAGTTGAGAGTTTGGTAATAATCAGACTGCATTGAACTTTCCCAGTATTGGGTGGGGACAACAGACACTAGAAGCCATATTTGTCAGCCTTGTGCCTTTAAATGGCATGGTGACCCCCTGTTTTTATTCCATCATTGTGACCCACTTGAGTTGTTGTAAAATTGTGCCAAGTGTCATTACAAATCTATGGCAGATTCATTTTCTAGGGAATCACCTTAAAAAGTTCATAAAAAAAGGTTTGATGAGGTTCGCCGGACTTCACAGTAATTTAATGGTCGATTCAAATCGCTCCTGTAAACCTCAAAACGGCTTAATTCCCTCTAAATGAAAGCAAAATTGATAGGACACAAACTTTCTTGGCTAGCCTAGCTCTGCGGCACCTAAATCCAGAGACATTTCGAGGGGCACTTTGGCCGTTGATTTCTTACAGTATTAAAGTCCAACTGGACTTTTATATAATAAGAAGAACTAAACCTAGACCTCCAAGTTTCGCTTCTGTTTCGACCCCAAAGGAACTCCAAAGCAGCTAAACTGAAACTACAGCGTAAGAAATGGCAAGTGTCTATATATTTTCGTCCATTTCACTGCGGCGCCCGACTAATTCTTGTTTTGTGAACTGCTTAAGGACTTGATAAAGGTTGTGGTGCTACAATTTAACGTATATGTACGCATTATATACTGTTGTAAAGGTCTTGGACTACAAAATATAGATCTGAAATCCGTTTTTTATACAAACTATTCAATAAAACTAGAACGAAAAATAATATCAAATATCGCTGAGACGGTATTTGAGAAAATCTCGTCTTCTACATCTCACGAAAATGTGAATGATATAGACCAAACCGCTCAAAATTTTTAGTTCTCGAAAGGCTAATTTTTCGCGAAAATCTTTCATCGATCTGATCTAGATTGCACTCTACCTTTAACGTGTATGAAAAATGTAATAGTAAATCTGCATTCTTCAGTCCCAGACCTTTACAACGATACAGTATGTGTATATATCTTAAATAGCAACGCTACAATGATTTTTTTCCGAGCATAATTTTGAGGGACGTATACGAACCTTTATCCGAGACCTTAAACAACGGCTTTTTATTTTAATTTATCAACACGAACTCATATGTGCTTTCTCATATGTATAAATCGTATCACGAACTCAGTATCAGAACAAAAATGTCCCGACGTCCAGCTATCGATACAGTAGTGACTTTTATGGTGTTCAAAATGTGCAGTCATGCTGAGAGCCATAGACTGGATAAAATTATAAGCTCAATTCTGTACCAATTCAATTCGTAGCGTAAATTCTCGAATAAGCGCCCCAGGCTTTCAAGGATGAGACAAGGGGCGCTCTTATTCGAGGATTTATGGTAATTATCTTGAACAGAATAGTCACTGCTAAAATAATCTAGCGACTCTCGTAGCGGCCACTTTACTAAACTTGCAGGAAAATTCTGATGAAGTTTCTTTTAAAGAAAATAAAACACACAAAACGGTGGGTTTTGCACTTAGCTTGCCGCTAATCATTTTCTGTATCAGCAACGAATTAATAAAAAATGAGTCAGGTCACGAATGACAAGAACTCGTTTTTATTTGAATGTTTCGTAGGTGATTATCATATATATTACTCAACGCAAGAGATACCAGTTGGTTTGGAGCTAACTCTATGAAAAATGGTTTCACCCAAATATCAAGCATGGAGTATCGTTATGCTTCAGGTACGCCATGCGCCTCTTCTAAATAATCAAGCAGACATAATTATATTTTTAAGCGAATTGATGAGAATAAATTCCTAGTATATCAAAAACGTCTGGAGAACCGAAGAAGCCAAAGACTGAAAAAGAAAAGTACATTTTCGTTCGACTTGCTGTACCTTATTGTTACAGTATTTTCTTATTTTCACGGGACTTTAATCTAAGAAAATAGGAATAGAAATACAAATTTCGAGACTTAAGGGCTTAAGGACAATAGGAAAAGGAGGTTACATTGTGGCAGCAATCTTGTCTCCAGGGTGGCAAAACGCGCGGCAACATTGTTGCGCTCAGTGCGGACACAACAAGTGTTTTTGAGGTTTTCAGAAACATTTGTTGAGTCCAGCAAACAGATTTTGTGTCCGCAACAAATGTTTCGCGCGTGGTAAATCGGGGCAACATTTGAGAATCATGCGCACGCTAGCAATATTGCCGCCACAAAGTGTCCTCGTTTTGCCAGGCCATTAAATTTCGCGGTTTCGCAAAAAAAAATAATAATCGTGTTAAAAGGAACTAAATTTCGCGACGCTAATCCGCATCATAGCCGCGACGCTACAGCTTTTTAATTTTACATCGCCACATTTTGGATGATACTGACCAGAACCATAAAAGCAATAATTATTAAAAACTAAACAGGTCATATTTACGTGTTGGTTTGCCCAGAGTCCATAGTTCTTCATGTAAGGATGCAATCAACGTTAACGGTTTTCGCGCTGTTTGAGTAACGTTTCGGATTTTATAACAGGGTATTAAATTTCGCGTCGTTAATTTTCACGTTAACATTTTTTTTTCCGCGGGTCTTTAGTTTCGCGATTTTTTGCAATCGCAAAAATAAGTACCACTAAGGTACTTAATTTTCTCTTATAAACATCCTTCAACGTCTTTTACTGATCGTTCAATTCGTCGCCAATGCTATAGCTTGCGTGGCTTTCGTGGACATCGACTTTTGGCATACAGTAAAAATGAGCACCTGCCGCGCACTCCAGGCTTGAATGGAAAGGAAAACAGTCGCCTACGTTTTCGATGGTGAATTTCGCAATCGGTTATGCAATTCTGATTCTGGCCCAAGTAGTCCTCTCATCTGACCTCATCACTGCCACTACCCTCACACAATTTAGGATACTTGATTAAGCGTGACTCACCATATAGACCCAAGCAAAGAGTTACTGCACCCAGCCTGCCTATACGTTTCAAAACACTTTACCTCGTAAATATAAGGCTTTTATTTGTTTCAGGTTGCGATTGGTGTTCTAGAAGCTTATGGTAAGCTGTAATTTCGATAATGATTAATGCATTAGTTAAAATTAATGCCCGTCCATGTCGCTTCTGTCGCTTCCCATTAACGTCGCCCCATGGGTCGCCATGCAAGTTTAATTAAAAAGCAGCACTCAACTATATCCCTAACCCTATAAAAGTAACGACTATATATATCAACTATATCCCTAACCCTATAAAATAATATAACGACAATAAAAAGCAACAACTGAGAAATAACGCGACGTTTGAATGAGTGCGAACTGTTTGACACACAGGGAGTTCACACTGGACATTCCCCATATTCTTCCGAAAAAAAAGTTCCAAAATGGCCAAAACCTCGAACAGATACTATCGTTTCGCGCGCCAAAGGCGCGAAATTGACAAGGGGTGGGGGCGGGTGGGCGAAAGAGGTTGCGGGGATGGGGAAGAGCGGGTCCCTATGGCCACCATTTTTTTGGGAGAATATTGGCGTGGGCTCCCTGTGTTTCGCTCAGGCAGGTAAATTACAAAGAAATCTGGGATAGTTATAAGGTTTTTAATTGCAGTTTAGAAAGATTGTTATGACGACATACTTTGTTTGTTGCAGATCTTCATTACTTAGGTTGTTTCGAAGATGTAGTAGGTGCCCGCGACTTGCCCGTTATAGTTTACAGTTCGAATAACAATTCCCCGATTGTATGTATGGCGGCCTGCCTAGCCAGGAAGTACCGATATTCAGGGGTTCAATACAGCGTCGAGTGCTTCTGTGGTAACAGCTATGGACGACACGGCGGCGTGAGTGACAGCGAGTGCAACAGGGTGTGTCCCGGCGACAACAAGTTCAAGTGCGGCAGCAACAGTAGAAACTCCTTGTACCGTGTGGGTAAGTTATAAGAGTCTGTCTTTCTCCCTAGTTGTCTTGCTGTATCATTGTCTGTTATGGTTGGTTTTTGGCTGGTTGGTTATTTGGCTCTATGGCTATCCGGCTGTCTGACTCTCGGCTTTTCGGCTCTCCGGCTCTCCGGCAATCTGGCTGTATGACTGTCCTGCTGTCCGGTTGTCCGGTTGTCCGGTTGTCTGGCTGTCTGACTGTCCGGCTGTCTGTGTGTAAAAATTATATTTTATCTATACACAGACGCGGCTCCATTGCAGTACATGGGCTGTTACGTAGATAAAAGTTCACGTGACATGCCGCATGAATCGTTATATGGGCAAAGTCAAATGTCACCATCATCTTGCATGGATCACTGTCAATCAAAGGGATACACGTTTGCTGCAGTACAGTATAGGGACCATTGCTTCTGCGGAAATCACTATGGACGGTACGGCAAAGGAACTGAAACACAGTGCTTGTATCAGTGTAAGGGAAAAACGCACTTGTTCTGCGGTGGCTCGTGGCGAAATGCTGTCTACAGAATAGGTATGTAGAAGACTTTTCGGTGTGTTTGTAAATACACAGTAGAGCTTTAGGGAGCACCAACTCTGGTAAAGCGACCATCTATCATAAGTTCCAATCTGTTCCTTACTCAACTGAAAAATCGACACCGCGGAAGTACGTTTTTCGGCCATGCGGTCACCTTGCTTTTGAGTCAGCGGTTCACAATTTTGTGCAATGGGTTAAAGTTATCACATAGTCGAAAATAGACGTATTTTCGAGGTGTCTGAAACCTCTGGCATAAGTGCGGACCATTAACCAATTCTTTTGTAGGCTTGTCATTGGATTTTGCAGCCCTGTTATTTGATCCGGTAAACGACTCGTGCTGCTAAATATCGATTTTTAAACGAAGTACGTAGAACCCCTTAGTTGATCTAAATGAATTCACTTTATGTCATTCAAGCTGAGTCTGTAAATAGTAGGGAGAAATTATATTTCAAGATATACTCGCTTTACTTTATTTATTCACTTACACCTGATGCAAAAAGTGCAATCTTTAACGTAACACACGACAAAGAAATACACATAGAACGACAGCTTCTTGACAGCGGCTCACGCAAATAATATCTTTAATCAGACCCGAAGTTTGACAAGTTCAAGGGTTGTTACAAAGACAACAGCACACACGACCTTTGGGCTCATTCCTTCGCTCTGAACGGCTCGGTCAGCTCCCCAAGAACCTGTGTGGCCAGATGTGCCTCTAAATCCTTCCCATTTGCTGCTGTTCATAATTTGACCACGTGTTACTGTGGGTTCAGTTACGGAAAGTACGGAGAAGCTGATAGCTACAGAGAATGCAATAACTTCTGTGATCCTAGTTCACAGGGATGCAGTGACGACCTGCGGAATGCAGTTTATGACACAGGTAAAGATAGATTTAGTACTACACTAGCAACAGAGAAAAAGGATCGCATGAATAAAGTAGAAGCTTGTTGTTATTATTGCTCAGTCGTCTCAGTACAGCATAGTCATTTTCATTTTCATTTGTTAAACCGTTTATGTCAACTTTGTTATGGTTATTACCTGTTGATCATGAAGTTGCTGTTATTATAGATGCTTTTTTTTCTTTCTTTTTTTTTTTTTTTTTTTTTTTTGTCCTTGCTTAACAGACGCTTCATTATCAACTCCATCCAAAACTGTCTTTTACTCGCCATCAAAGGGTCAAAAAGCATTGTTTGGTCACGTGATTGGTACTGAGTCCTCCGTGACGAGCGTCACGACGTGCATCAACTACTGTGAGTTAGTAGATTCGTGCCAGTCCATCAACTACGACGAATCAGCTCAAGTGTGTGAACTGAACAGTGCCATTGTGGGTGAAGGAAGCAGGCTAGAGTCACGTGATCGGTTAACGTACTACGCACCAGTAAGGGTCGCGATGATCGTTTCCTTTGACTGAGTGTCTGTTACTCTGACAGAGCCTTGAAACAAATGAACTTGTAACATGTCTCAAAGCGCCGGAAATCATTAATCCGTCACTTTCAAGCCCCCAAAATTGAAAGCAATGAAATGGAGTGCAAAATATCGGGTCCATAGTATGAAAACATGAAATATGCCGACACTTTGAAGCTCATAATATTTGTACTGGGGAGATCGAAGTTGCTGCCGGGCTTGTAAGATCATTCTAGCCAGCAACGTTTCCCTTGTAAATTGTCCTATTATTTCTGAATTGTGCATGTCTACAAATATTTTTTATGCTTTTTCCATTTCTGGCGCTGAAAAATCCTGAGATCATTAATGTAAGTTCAGTAAAGTGGTGATGTTAGGTCATCTGATCAGATCCTGCTAAAAGGCCTAGTTATTTATTTAGCACAACCGACTCGTTTAAGAAGAAGTTAGCTTCCTTTGCCTTTTCTTGTTAGCATTAATTATCACACCTGTACCACATTAATGTACCTATTGTATCATACATTCTCTCAAATATTGCACTTACTATCGAGCTACCCAAGTGTACATTGGCCTATATCTTTTTTTTATCGTTGATGAAATTATACGTACGCTCTAATACTCTCCCCTAGCACTCCATGGATTTCCTTTCGAGTTCAAAGATTTTTGTTAATTTTTAACTTACTCAACAGGTGCTGAATCGGGAAATTTTAGTGTTTCTCTTTCAGCAAGCTTGCTATGCGCTACTTTGCTTGGACTGTACATTGAGCCATTAGCTACAAACGGAACCATGTTTGCACTTTACTAAAGTAACAATGTCAAGCAAAGTGCGATCATAACAATGCACGAAGAAAACAATGCGGCGGCTTCAATAAATATAATATAATAGATAATATAATAAATATTATACTATTATATAATATTTATAAGTATAATATAAGTATAATAAATATTATACTTCAGGTTCTCCACTCTCAAGACCGTCATATGACCATTTTGTAACAATGATAAGAAAAGATCAAGACGTTAAGCATGGTTATAGCCAAAAGTCATGAGTGACTGGGGTTGCTAATATGAAATACTGTTAGAAACATAGTCAAACAGTATTGGTCGACTACGGTCTATAAACGCACTACTAGTGATAATCATAGATTAGGAGAATGCGTTCGAAATGGTTTTAATTACCAAATGAAATGCATCGGTAGGCAGTTTTAAAACAGTCATTCAGTGGGATCATGGTACATGAGTTGTAAAGAAGACGTGATGATAGTGTTTCCAATTGAACTGTGAAATACATGCAGTGGCAAAGACGAAGAGCATGAGCTTGCAATGGTGTTAATGGTGCATTTTTTCAAACAGGAAGAAGCATAATATTGTGCTCTGGGTTACTGATAGTAACTATGGACAAGCCTGCGCCGTTGGCACCTCAAGAGATGGAATGAGTTAGGTGAATAGTTGTTAGAGACACAATAATGAAACTTACATGTACATGTATTGCGTGACAAATAAAATAAAAAAAATCCCACACAGCTGTCACACTTTATTTATGTGGACTGTACATCAAGAATGAAAAATTACAGCAGCAAATAACCTCAGCGTAGATTCTCCCGCCTGCGGCGCTTTTGTCTGGACGAGCTGAACGGTACCGCTTCGGCTCGATTGTGGTCTTCATATTAATGCACTAAAGTTGTGCCAAAATATCTGAAGCTGGTCAAAATCCCGGGGCATAATGAAGCCACATAAGCAAACTTGAGAGACATTCTCAGCAAATTTAACAGCTGCAGCGACCGGCCGAGCGACTTAATGCCCAATGTTTACGTTCAAAAAACCGCCCACTCTTTCCTGCTTGATTTACTTTCAATCTTCCACAAACCCAAAGCGAAACGGAATACTCAAAGAATTACACAAATTCTGAATTCGCTGAGCTTGCTCGTAATTCTTAAAAGCATTATTTCACACTTCATTCGCCTCCTCAAGTCCCACACACGAGGAAAAACGATGAGAGCCCGCGTCTATATTGGAAAGCTCTATAGCTGGAAATAGGTGCGCGCGCATAATAGTTATTCAAAATGGCGCAGACTTGGATCACTCGCATAATGAGTACAACATTGTTATTGATCGCTTGGCTGCCACTTCTAATGCCGACGTTCCTCTGTCAGGATATCCCGTACACATCTCTTAATTCTTTTTCTCTCGACCATTAAGTCTGTCTAACAAAAGAGAACCTAAAACTTACGTGGAACAACAAGGCTCTAGCCCTTCCCATGTGTTCTGGCATTGTGGGAAGGCATTTTCTGCCGCAAGCGGTTCTCACAACTTTGGTATTTCCCTCCCTTTAGCCGACGTGATCACTACCAGCGCTTGTATAGCCGGCAATGTGCTCGGCAATATCGTATGTTTTGTTCTTGCTATGACTAAAGTGCACCCCCGCCTGAATGTACAAAGCACATCTGGGTTTTTCCTTTGGTGATTGTCGCCTGTTTGAAGCTTGGTTCCACTTCCTGTATCATATTTGGGTTGTAATCGCTATCTGTTTACTTTTGTTGTTGGTCTAAACTCTGGGATCATATATGTCACTTCACATTTGCGGCAGCCTATGCGCCGGTGAGCCAAGTTCCCAATCAAGGAAGTTTCGACGGGCATTACTAGCCTTTCTTCTTTCAGCAGGATTGCTTGGCGCACTCTGCTTGGGTTGCGCATTGAGCCATATATACTAGAGAAGCAATGTGTGTACGTTCTTAAAAATATCATGCAATGTGCAATCAGAGCATTGCATGAAGCTAAAGGAACAAATGCGTTGACGGCGTGGATTAAGCAAACTCACTGCCACAAACCTCTCCCTGCAGTAGAAATGAACAATCTCAGCCCGCCATGTTAGCAGGACTCATTGAACACTTTATCTTTATAATTTTATTGGAATTACAGAGTTCAAAACTTTCTTAAATGATAAAAGGATATATATTGTGAAACGTGCGGAAACTTATGGACGCCCCATAGTTTGCTTATTCTTATTATATAACATTTTAGTTGGCTTTCACGATCCTTACACATGAGAGCTTCTCTAATGGTGTAGTGCCGTCTTTATGTACATTCAGGTTACAAGAACACCGCGGAAATAGTTCACTTCCGCTGGTCAGCTGGTTATAAGCTTCCACTAATTGGGGAGACTTGAAATGTAGAAACCAAATATCATAAACTTGTAACGTAATTTTGTTAAGAATCCCAACTGTTCGAAGGCTAACCAGTTGGCTATTTACATAGTGTGGCCGAGGATTTGAACTCAGGGCTACGTTGCAAACTCAGCTAGTGGTCAGAGCGGGACTTGAACCTGGGACCTCTGGATGTCAAGTCCGGCGCCCTAACCACTCGGCCACACTGTCTCCCTTAAGACATGACAATAAATCAGCCTTGGCATAAAAGCGGCCCTTAACGGAAACAGAAAAAGACAATTTAACCGGTTAATATTTGTGCTACAATCCTGGACAAAAGTGTTGGGACACTAGGACAAAGTCCTAATTTTGAGTTTTTTGCACTACCCCCAGTTCAATGTTGAATTGCGCATCTTCCAGCCCTGAACCAACATTGATCGGCGGAGGGGAGAGCGGGTGCCTTTTCGACTAACTGGGCCAGCCAAGGTGGGTGATATCAACAAAATAGCACTATGATCAGGGTGTCCCAAAGACTTTTGTCGAGGATTGTAGCTTCAGATTTTGCTCAGATAATGTATTAAATTATCTTATAAATCAAAGCCGTCTGGTTTTAGATTAAAGACGTCGAAAGAAATTGTGTTTTGGGGTCGCGTGTGTTTATGTGAAATAGACATTTTTTGTTGCCTCTGTTTCATACAGAGGGCTGATGCGAAACAAAAATGCAAAC
Source organism: Plumapathes pennacea (assembly GCA_964036295.1). Classification (NCBI taxonomy): domain Eukaryota; kingdom Metazoa; phylum Cnidaria; class Anthozoa; order Antipatharia; family Myriopathidae; genus Plumapathes; species Plumapathes pennacea. The sequence continues at coordinate 5,177,977 of OZ038463.1, read as the reverse complement.
TAATTATTGTAATATGTATCTCGAAAATGGCCCGTTGTGTTATTGACTTGCATTTGCTGTGCTTTTTTTTCCACTGAAATTTGCCGGAATATTCTCGGACAGTTAGAAACAATTCAGCAGCGCGGCTTGGCACGCAAGCAAATGGCGACCAAGTAATCCTATCCCAACTAATACGTGGTCTCTTAATAGTAAATACTGTAAGCAATTTATAATTTTAAATCACCAAGTTAAAAGTGTTTCCTTTTTAATGACTAGCACTATAAATGCTGTTTTCTTTTTTTATAAAGCCAATCAAAATCCGCCATAAATCATGAATTTAATTAAATAGGAGAGTTTCTACGTTGTTGTCTGGTGCGTAGTAAATTAAACCGTCACGTGACTCTACCGTGCTTCCCTCACTCGCAGTTGCATTGTTCAATTCACAAACTTGACCACCTGCGTCGTAATTGATGGACTTGCACGTGGCTACTACGTCACAGTAGCTGATGCACGTAAACACGCTTGCGATGGACTTTCCTGTGACAATCACGTGACCAGACAGGGCTTTCATGCTTTGCTTGGGTGAAAAGAACAAGGGCTTGGATGGACTTGGAGTTGCATCTGTTATAAAGAAAGCAATATTGATCAACGACTGCAGCAATCCAAGTTATGAATAAATAATTCGTAACATCTTGTACCGTCGAATGTAGATGTAAAGTTAGATAGATAAAATCTCTGTTTGCAAAAGAAACGTATTCTGACGGAAGTGTGACTTTCTTTTGCTGTCCTGCACAGAATAACGCTCTTCTCCTGTGTAAATCACGTATCTAACTACCGCTGAACCTCGGTCCACATTACTAGTACTCTGGGGCCGTATTCACCAAACTTGCGTTCGAAGAAACATGTTCGTAAGTATGACATATGCATCAGCGAGATGGTATGCGTAAGTCGAACTTACGATGCGTAAGTCATACTTGCGAACATTTTTGTTTGTACGCAAGTTTGGTGAATACGGCCCCTGATGTTGATGATTGTCTTTGCTATCAACATTTAAGAATGCGTTCTTTTGTCTCGTATGCGTAACAGAATATAACAAGATTTAATGCTGCTTGGTATACCTGTTTCATAAACTGAAAATCGCTGGTTGGCACTGCAATCTTGGGAGCCTGGGTAGCAGAAGATATTGCATTCTTTGTAGTTTTCCGCTTGTCCGCGGTAGCTGAGCCCACAGTAACAGGTAGTCAAGTTGTAGACAACGGCATACGGGAAGCCTTGCGAAGTACACTTAGTTACACAGGTTGTTGTGGAGTTGACCGAGCCCGTCAGAGCAAAGGGATGGAGCCAAAATTTGTGCGGGACCTCATCTTTGTAACAACCCTTGAATTTGTCAAACTGTGGGTCTGAATAAAAATAAACAGGAAATACGACATGCAGATCTGTACGTCCGTGTTGGCTCCTATGCCTGTGTCCATTTCTAGTGTGTGTGTGTGTGTGTCTGTCTGTCTGTCTGTCTGTCTGTCTGTTCATGTGTCCAAGAACTGAGCTAATAAGGGCTTAATAGGCCGAGACAAGTCAACTACCCACATAAAGATAAAATAAGGGTAACACAGGATATGATCAAAGCCCTTCTCACTTGGGGCACCGGGAAGAGGTATTTAGCCTGAAATAGAACCCGGGAAGATAAACTAACGTAACCACTCGGCCATCTTAACACACAGACATACGTTACGTGCGTGAAACATCATACTTACCAACCCTGTAGACACTGTTTCTCCAGTCGTTACCACATAAAACATTCTTATTCCCACTGCATGCACGAGAACAGTCTGAATCTGCCACTTGTCCATAGCGACCATACGTATTGCCACAAAGACATTGATCTCCGACTTGCATTCCAGCAAATACGTAACCTTTGGAAAGACAATAATTCATGCAAAAGATAGGCGCCGTGCTTGAAAACATTATATCCTCGCCATTCAAATCACGTGTCGCTTTGTCTTCGTAACAGCCCAGATATTGCAGTGGAGCTTTATCTGTGAAGAAATAACATGTCATCACGACCAGCAGAAAAGGAGGAAGAACAAGAACAAAAGGACTACAGACCATAAGAGGAGAAGAAGGATTGAGTAGAGAAGAAAATTGACTGGAAGGAAAAGAAATTAAAGAGATTAAGAACAAGGAAAGAAAAGTAGCTGAAGGAAGGAAAGGTGAATTACACAATCTGAGTCTGTAGACCTTACACACAATTGTGCGCCTATCATAACACGGTATTTCTCAGTGATGCACTTGTTAGGCAATCGACTACGGTCAACTTCTTCTTAACGGACACCCCTCTAAGACGGACGCCTGACAGGAGCTGTCCCTGCCGTTTCTCCAGTGTTTTACTCCAACTGAACTCTCTTCAAGACAGACACCTCCTAAACAGACAGTTAGAACTGGTCCTGAGGGTGTCCGTCTTACATGATTGATTGATTGATTGATTGATTGGCTGGTTCGGTCTGACGAAGGGCTAGCGCTCGAAACGTCAGCTATTGTCTCTTTGACGGCGTCCCATTACCCTCATCAACACTTAGTTGATACACCAGTTTGTGATTGGCTGGTTGATTGATTGATTGATTGATTGATTGATTGATTGATTGGTCGATTGATAATAATAAACAGCGTGCCCTATTCGAGTATACTCACCAACACGATAAACCGAATTTCTATCCCAACCACCACACTTGTAATTGCCGTTGGCCGGACAAGCATCAGCGCATTGGCTGTCGTCGACCTGGCCATATTTACCGTAGCTGTTTCCACAGTAACACCCCTGTTTATTCTGCACCCCAGCGTAAGTGTAACCTTGAGACGAGCACTCTGAAATACACTTTACAGGTTCATTGTCTGAAGAGTAGTACACTCTATTTGGTAAGTCTCGGTCAGCACTGTTGTCTGTGAAACAACCCATGTACAGTAGGCCTGAAGCGGGAAGAACCAAAATAGAATAAACAAGTTCATAAATACAACACAGGAAATCCAAGCAGCATGCACAAACAACACGTTGAGAACTGCCTAAAACCAATTTAAAAAAAGGAAACTGATTTATGAAATAGCATTGTCCCAAGTAAATCAAATAATTTCTGTTACTCTAGCACAGTTTAAAAGGGAACATGAAACCACATCTACAACAATTGTTGCACAAAACGAGGTCCATGTATCTCTAAAGTGTTTTTTAATCCAGCAGTTACCCAGACATACAATATTTTATCGATGCTTACCGATTCCCTATACCTGCATTTGCAGATTGAGAAATATCCTAGAGGAACTAAATTGAAAACACTCACACGAGTTCGGCTTAATCCTCATCCGGCTTTATTGCTCGTTTCCGACGAACTTAGGGTTGCAAGTGTTCATTTTCATTTTTTTTTTTAATTCTTTTCTGGGCTACGAATCAGCACACTGCGATTTTTTCACATTGCTATGTGGTATGAGATGACGTAAGGTCACTTCGCGCGAACAACTTGAGATGTGGGCGATTGAATTGGACGATTGCCAAACGTGTACAACGTGTTCACAAAATGTCCCATCAATTTCGATGGTGTTAATTTACCGTTTATTACGCAAAAAAAAAATAAATAAATAAAAAAATACATATATATATATATATATATATATTCTCGCCGCGCGCAAAATAGAACAAAAAAATGACGCGTTCGTAAACTTTGCTTGCGAAAACTGATCACGTAAGCTAATAAATCAGTTGATCTGGTTCCTGACGAGTGCAATACGCTCCCATCTTTGCACTCGTTTTGTCCGTATTTGCACTCGAAAATGTGAAGTCGTGCAATAAATAAATATATTTATATTTATATAGCAACAAAAGGGAGGGAGGGCTGAAAAAGGGGCGCTATTCGAAGACTTACGGTACTTCAAGTTGCCGACGCAAAAAAAAAAAAAAAAGAAAAAGAAAAAGAGCACACACACACACACACATCTTGTTTTTGGTTGTGGTTTGTAGGTGCAGCTTTTTCAATATTCCCCACCAACGTAAATAACAATATTCTGGTTACCCCCAAGCAATCGACACATTATCGTCTTCATTTTATTTATTTATAAACCTTACCGTAGGCTGGAAGCACGCCATATATCACCTGCATAGAAAAGCAAAACAACTGAGAAGGAAGATTTGTTTGTAAACTCATATACCTCGTTACTATGACAAATTCGAATCGGTGCCGAGTTGACTCCCCAAAAAAAATAGCCAATTTTCAACAACTTTCTATACCACAATCATTTTGTATGTTTCATGTTTTCTTTTTACACGCAGAGCTTCAGTGGAAATAGGTACGTACCTAATAAAGTGTACTAGTATACTATTACTACTATTACATTCTGCACCTCCAACAGCATTGATTTGAAATATACACTGCAAAAATAAATCTCTTCCATAGAGCAATATAATTTTATTGTAATATCAAGAAGCATTATTTTGCAAAAATGTGGTAAGAGCATCAAGGCATAAAAAATATATACAGACTTAAACTAGTAAAGGTCACAATAAAGTGGAAGCCCGCTATTTCAAATTCGGTTAATTCGAAGTCCGCGTTATCATGAAGTCAAGCCGAATCCCCTTGGGTTAGCTTGACCAGCTTGGTTATTTCGAAACCCCGCTATTTCGAACTTTTTTTCATGTCCCGTGGGTTCGACTGTGCTTCAATTTTTGCAAATCCGGCTAACCCCAATTTTATCCTGAAGTGATATTATAGATATATGCTTATAATTATTTTTCGCACTGCGATCCAGTTTTCGTTTCGAAACTGATTCATGACTTGTGCAATAACTTGTCAGTTTTGAATTGGCAGCTGTTATCCACAGAGTATTGCATAAACGTAGATACTTGGTATTCTGATACGTACCTGTAATATTATTAGAAATAGCTGGCATTTCACACTAACGCGAACGTTTACAGCCATTTTTGCAAAATCGGTTTGCAAACCTCTCCACCGGCTATTACAGGCAAGATTGATGAATTTGCCAGAATCATTCTTTATTAAATCTAGTCGGTGGATAAAAACAAAAATAAGTATAGGCGACCAATAGAAATTCAATGCATTGTAATTATACTAAGGTTTTCACATTATTATTATTATTATATGTGGTTTCCTTTTATGCAGGTTGCAGTAATATAACCAAAGAGAACTAATTTATATAGGGAGACACACGGTAATTTTCTTGTTGATAAATCCTATATATATGAAGCTATTTCTGCATGTAAATTCATCGTTTAAGAGAGCCTCAAAATACAGACTATTAACTTATAAACTGGCTTGTTAACTATAGGCTTCAGTTGCTATTATGTAACTGTGTTTTTCTTGCCAAAGTTGAATAAACTATTCAAAAAGGGAGTTAAGAGTCAAACATGCGGTCACCAGGCAATCTGTATATACCCCTAGCTGAATACAACGGACAAACTGATTGAGAAAGTCATTTCTACATATCTTTCGTACTCTTTCCTTGAGCTCCAACTGCAAAGAGCCTATTGCTACAGATTATTCTGATTTCAACTGTTTTCTAATTTTTTTTTTTTTTTGGCCGGATGCTGTTTATATTGAATGTTTGGAAGCCCTTGGTATTGTTCTAAAATTCACAACAAAAAGCGGTTAGTCAGTCAACACCTTTTAATGTTTTATATCACAAACAAGTGCGAAAACATATCAGTAAATTACATGTTTCGCTTATCGGTTAACTTTGTGCACCAGGAGAACGTCAGTACTTTATATATAAGAACTGTGTTCACGTATCATACTTTACGAAACTCGTCAACAGCCGCCATAAACCACACTTCCAAATTTGATGTCTCACTGATAAAAAGCTGCTTGTTTTGCCGGCTCCCAAACCTCAACCGATCCAAACAAAGTTTCGGGAGGACAAAACGAAAACCGCGTTACACAGTTTCGCTTTTATACACTCACAGTTTCACTGACAAGAGTTTCTGACGACGTTTTGGGTTAGCGCCCTCATATATCGTGATTTCCAATTAACTACTTCCCCTTTTGTATGATTTTCTTCAGAGAAACAAAATTTTGTTTTAAAAATAATCTGCAACGCGTGTATACCAACCAGTGCTGGTGTGAAAACAGCAGGAAGGGGTTGTTTCGTCACTTAACGGACCTAATAACTTAGTTCATGGATCTGGAGGAAGCCATGCCGCTTAGCTTCATTTTCTTGCAAAACGGGACATCAATGCGTTGTATATAGTGATGTCTTTGATTGCAGTGACAAACAATACAACAAACACATATGAGCTTCCCTAATGCCGGGTTTAGTGTCGTCTTTTATGTATATTCAAGTTACAAGAACACCGCGGAAATAGTTCACTTCCGTTGATCAGCGTTCATTCTCAATATAAGCTTCCACTAAGGCATTAACGAGATCATGACAATATGTCAGCCTTGGCATAAAAGCGGCCCTTTATGGAAACAGAAATGGCCAATTTGAACCGCTTAACATTCTGAGTTTAGCTTCACGTTTTGCTCAGAAAGTGTATTAAATTACTTATAAATCAAAGCCGTGCGATTTTTGATTGAAGGCGTCAAAAGAAAATGTGTTATTGGGTTGCAGGTGTTTAAATAGACCATTTTTGTTGCCTCTGTTCCATACAAAGAGCTGATGCGAAGCTTTTTTATGAAAATAAACTTGATTTGCACAAAAATGTGAACTAATTATTGTAAAACGTATCTTGAAAATGGCCTGTTGTGTTATTGAGTTACTATCGCTTTTTTTTTTTCGTTTTTTTACTGAAACAAATTTGTCGGAATGTTCTCCAACAATGAGAAGTAAATCAGCAACGCGGCCTGGCAGGCAAGCAAATGGCGGCAGAGAATTCATATCCTCAAATATACGTGGTCTCTTAATAATGGTAAAGGCTGTAAGCATTTATAAATTACCAAGTTGAAAGTGTTTCCTTTTTGTGACTGGCACTATAAATTGCTGTTTTGTTTTATAAAGTCAATCAAAATCCGCCATAGATTATGCATTTAATTAAATAAGAGAGTTTCCACGCTGTTGTCTGGTGCGTAGTAAATTAAACCGTCACGTGACTCTACCGTGCTTCTCTCACTCGCAGTTGCATTGTTCAGTTCACACACGTGACCACCTGCGTCGTAATTGATGGACTTGCACGTGGCTACTACGTCACAGTAGCTGATGCACGTAAACACACTTGCGATGGACTTCTCTGTAGCAATCACGTGACCAGACAGGGCTTTCATGCCTTGTTTGGGTGAAAAGAACAAGGGCTTGGATGGACTTGAAGTTGCGCCTGTTAGAAAAAATGCAACTGATCACAATCAACGACTGCAGCAATCCAAGTTTTGAATAATGAATGTTTGGGCATGGATTTTATATGGCATTGATACTACGTACGCTGCAATTGGTTAATTTATTGATCCATACTTTCCTACACGTACCGCAAATTGACTTTACGTACCTTCTGATTGGTCAATTTTACCTGTTGTTGGTTAGTTGATTGATTGATTGATTGATTGATTGATTGATTGATTGGGTGGTTGGTTGGTTGATTGATTATTTGATTATTTGATTATTTGATTGATTGATTGAATGATTGATTGATTGATTGACTGATTGATTAATTGGCAGGTTGATTGACTGATTGAATGATTGATTGATTGATTGATTGGCTGGTTGATTGATTGATTGATTGGTCGATTGATAATAATAAACAGCGTGCCCTATTTGACTATACTCACCAACACGATAAACAGAATTTGTATCGTTACCACCACACTTGTAATTGCCGTTGGCCGGACAAGCTCTAGCGCATTCGCTGTCGTCGACTTGGCCGTGTTTACCGTAACTGTCTCCACAATAACACCTCTTTCTATTCTGCAATCCGGCGTAAGTGTAACCTTGAGATGAACACTCTGAAATACACTTCACCGGTTCATTTTCTAAAGATTTGTACACAAATGTTGATAAGTCTCGGTCAGCATGATTGTCCGTGAAACAACCCATGTACATTTGGCCTGAAAAGCGGGAAGAACCAAAATAGAATATTAAGCAAGTTCATAAATACAACACAGGAAATCCAAGCAGCGTACGACAAACAACACATTGAAAACTGCCTTATACAAATTTGAAAAAGGGAAACTGTGACTTATGGAATTGCATGCCAAGTAAATCAAGATATCTAATTCTCTTATAATCTGTAATAATCTTGTATTGTATTGTAATTACAAGTTCACATCTTACATTATGTATGTTCGCGTATTTTTTTATGCTTTTTCCTTTACGGAGGACCTCCCTGAAAACCACGTTCTTTACATGACGGGTGCTTCCTCCCGTAAAGATTATGTATTGCTATTACTCTAGTACGTTTAAAAGAGAACATAAAATCACAACTTCAACAATTGTTACACAATATGAGTTCCTATGTATCTTCCACCAACCGTTGTCTTTGTTTCAAAACTTAATCGAGGCCTTATGGTAATTCAAGTTGGTGGCGCATAAAATGAACACACACACACACATCTTGTTTTTGGTTGTGGTTTTTTGGTGCTTCTCCACAACGTAAATTAATAATAATCTGATTGCCTACACAATCGATACATTAATGTCTTCATTTCATTTATATATAAATCTTACCGTAGGTTGACAGCACACCATATATGACCTGCACAGAAAAAGCAAAACAACTGTGAGAAGGAAGAAATGTTTGTGAACTCATATACCTCGTTACTGCAACAAATTCGACTATCGGTACCGAATTGACTCACAAAAATGGCCAATTTTCAACAAGTTTTTTAGTTTCCTTTTTACACGCATAGCTTCAGTCGAAATATACGTGTAAACTTTTTGAATTACGTGCCTAATAGAGTCTACCACTATTACTACATTCTACACCTCAAACAGCACTGATTTGAACTATACACTGGAAAAGCTAGTGAATATCTTCCACAGAACAATAATTTTATTGTCCCCGAACGAAGTGAGGGAAATACTCACGACGCTAATGCAGTAGTATTATCGCCTTATCGGAGACTCCAAGCCTGCCGCCATCTCGAAATCTAATGTTCGTCTGTCAGTCTGTCAGTCTTGCGTGCGACCTCGTCCCCAGTTCCTATCGCGTCGCTGCAGAACCAATAACAAAGGCCGGATCGATCACGTGTAGCCCTGTAGTTTTACTCGCAATGAGAGAAATTAGATTGAACGAAGCAACTACAGTATATCGTAGCTGTGTTCACGAAAATGGAAAACTTGAAAACCGGAAAACTTGAAACACAACAGTCTCGCGAAGCTCGTCTTCAAAAAAGAAGGGAACAGGCACGAGCAAGGCGGAATCGTGAAACCATCGAACAGCGCCAAGTTCGTCTTGACAAAAGACGGAACTATGACCGAAAAGAAAACAGCGCATGAATGCCGATCGAAAGCGACATGAAGAGAAGCGGGTAGCACAGACAACTCCGCAAAGAGAACAGCGCTTGAAAGCGAATCGAGACCTTCAGGAGAAAAAGCGGGCCGAAGAGAAGACTCCGCAAAGACAACAGCGCATGAATGCCGACCAAAAGCGACATGAACAGAAGCGGGTAACACAGACAACTCCGCAAAGGGAACAGCGCTTGCAAGCAAATCGGGAGCTTCAGACGCCGTTTTGTGTTAAACTTAGATACTTATTTAGAAAGGACAAGCAACAAAGGTTAGTCAGTGGAAATCGAACAATCACCGTGACAAATATATTCTATCCCGTATAGCTTGTAACTCGATCACTTCAAGAATGTATTAAAATCTGTATGCTGATCATTTTCCCTCGAAGTATTGTTTTACTACGCTTCTGTCGCCAGTTTCGGCTACCGTATTCGCTCAGAGCAATCGGAACTTGGAGTCTTGAATGATTTAGTCAGATGTCTTATTTTTCTGTAATCTCACACGCGGTGATTGCAGCGAGAATCGTTCACAAGCCCTTAGAAGTATTACTAGGTCTGAAGCCCGTGTATAATTTGAAGTAAACTGTTCAAGTTTTGCTTTGATTCTGGGAGAAATCTTGCTGTTTTGAGTGGGTTCACATACAAAACAATTCGAGCCTATTAAATATGCATGCCCGAGTCTGGAGCATGCAGTCCAGAGTAAAAACAAATCGCACAGGAAGCCTATTTAATTGTACTGCCTATGAATTCAAAATTGGAAAATCAGTGTTCCTTTTTTCCCGTACTACGACGGCCGACCAACTTCAAACTTTGAGTATTAAATTTTGAGAACGTGCTTGGCAGACTGTATGAATTAATTTGACGTGCCGACCGTGGGAAATACGTACTTCGTCACGCAATCGATTCTTTTTTCAACGCAAAAATATAACACACACCATTCTTTTTCTCCTTCCTTTGCGTGTAGCACTTGAGTTCGAAGAAAAGATTGAGTCAACATTTCGGTAAAACAAAGGCTACTCTTGTTGGGAGTTACCAAAGTAAAAGTCCCATCAATGGCAGAGTGAGGGGGTATCTGCGATTATCGTATTTCTAGTAATATATAAACAATAAACTACTTTTGGCGAGGAAATATGCACGGATAATTGTCCGAGGATATTATCTGTTCTGAGAAGCAAACAGTTGCCTGAGAGCGAAGCTCGAGGGCAACTGTGAGCTTCGAGGAACAGATAATGTCCAAGGACAATTATCTGTGCATATTTCCGAAGCCAAAAGTAGTTTGTCTTTATTATCCTTCAAATATTTCCTCTCGCAGCGCAAATAACGGCGCGAAAATTGTGAATCTTTATAGTGCTTTCTGGAAGTGCTTTTTTAAGCAATAAATTGATGTTCTCCTCAGTAGTCATCTTGTAATGATTTTTGTGACTAAATGAATAGAACTGTATTCGGATATTGTCAATAAACAGCGTTAGTTCGCCAGGCGGGGGTTATTCGCTGATAACGTCCGCTCACGAGCGGACCGCGTTACTCGATCACGTGTCGCGATTCCACCGATCACGCGCGGGAGGAAATATTTGATGGGTCATATATATATATATATATATATATATATATATATATATATATATATATATATATATATATATATATATATATATATACAGTCATTCCCGAAAAGGTTGTCCAGTTGAAATATATATTTAGGCAATTATATCTATCACGTGACCACTGAAAAACACCGTATAACTACAAAGAAATACATTAAGTCAGCATGTAAATATAATTTTATGGTTGCTAGTCATTAGAATGGTAAAACCAAGAGCCTTTCGAGTGTTTCCAGTTTAAAACACGATAGTTTTAGGTGGTCACGTGACAGATATATTTGTATATTTATATATCTAGACTGGACAACCTTTTCGGGATTGACTGTATATATATATATATATATATATATATATATATATATATATATATATATATATATATATATATATATATATATATATATATATATATATATATATATATATATATATATATATATATATATATATATATATATATATATATATATATATATATATATATATATATATATATATATATATATATATATATATATATATATATATATATATATATATATATATATATATATATATATATATATATATATATATATATATATATATATATATATATATATATATATATATATATATATATATATATACTTATATTTTTTGCACTGCGATCCAGTTTTCTTTTAGACACATTCATGACTTGGGCCCGCAGTAATTGCCGGCTATGCTGCTGCGGTACCCCTGCCATAGTCTTTCTTATATTAGTTAGTACTCACTTCCTAGATTTCCTTTGCATCAAACATGTCGAAGCTAATAAAATAATAACTCGTTTTTAAATTGGCAGCTGTTATCCACAGAGTATTGCATAAACGTAGATACTTGGTATTCTGATACGTACCTGTAATATTATTAGAAATAGCTGGCATTTCACACTAACGCGAACGTTCACGGCCATTTTTGCAAAATTGCAGCGATTTGCAAACATTTACAGGCAAGATTGATTTTAAATCTAAATCTAACAAAAAGGGTGTGCGTCGTCTTAAATAGTGACGCTTACATAGGTCTCACTTTAGGCTGTCAATCAACACGACTGGCCAATGAAATACCGGATGAGGTCAAGTTGACTACGGAGTAGCAGATGTTCAATTACGCACTAAGAAAAAACTTTAACTTTAGCGTTTTAAACTTATTTAATGTGTAAGTTAACCTAAATTTAAGGGCAGTGATAGAGTAAATTACGGGTTATATTTCAGTGTAAAACTTATTAAGCAGTTAAAAGTAGTAAAAGGACCTAGCAATCGGAATATTGGAAAACCAACATTAACACAACTGACGACGCTGTTTCAGGTAGGCTCCGCCTCTAAGGAGAGCAAGAACCTGGTCGTAAACAACTTAATTGGATTTTCACACTTTCCGGGGCAAGTACAAGCTAAACAATAAAAGTTATTACACTGATTTATAAAATATACGCTATACTTAGGTAAACTAATCCAAGTAACGAAAACTTACAAAGTTCCGGCCAGTTATGATTGGCCGAAAGGTACAAGATCATTAGTACTAAAGGTAAAGAAGATTAACTAACTTGAGTGACACCAGTAGCAGGTGGATGTCGTAATAATAACTCTATTTAAACGCTAAGCTATTTAAGGGTAAATGAAGGTAATTGCGCTTTTATCCTGAATAATCAAATGAAAAGATAATAATACCAAAAATTATGGTAATAAAATAGTGGAAATCTTTTCTGTAACACTTTGAATCTAGTCGGTGGATAAAAAGAAAAATAAATGTAGTCGACCAATAGAAATCCAATGCATTGTAATTATACTGAGGTTTTGACATTTAGTTTTATCATTCGTTCTGACGAAGGGCTAACGCTCGAAACGTCAGCTACTGTTACTCTTACGGCGTTCCAGTACCTCGATCAACCTTCTGTTGATACACCAGCGTTTTTATCACCACGCCGACGCAGTTAATCTAATTCTCTTAAGGAGAGCTGGTATCACACTGGATTTTCTTTAAGTCGCCTTATGTCGCCGCAACAAAAATTGCTGGATTTTCTTAAGTCGCCTTCAGTCGCCCGGGTAAAAAAATGGTGGATTTAAACTATGGCGACTTTCGGACCTGGAGTAGGCCTAAAACAGAGGACAGTACATAAGGCTTACAGGAAAAGCAAAAGTGATATACTGAATAATCTAGTGTTGTTATACTCAGGTAGACTAATTAGATATTAACAGATTCGCGATAAAAGCCAGAATTACCAATTATCACTGCCACCATGCAGTAGCGCATTTTGCCTCAGCCTAGAAAACTGACGGTGGTTACATAATTGCTGTCCAAAATTTACATTCTGTTCTTTAATTTGAGTGTCGATAAGTCTGAGTTGGACACAACAATGTGGTAGTGAAAGCCGTTAACCCTTTCACTTTCAAAAGTGATCAACTTTAATACTCTTTGCATCAGGCTGGTCGCATGACCAAAATCCACCACGTGACTCTGAAAAATTCACCATTCACTTCAACCTCGGGTTTTGAGTGCTAGAAATGGAAAAAGTAAGCGCAAATATTTCAGGCTCACAGCATTCATAGGTCAACTTTGGCAGAATTTTGAAGTTCGGAAATATTAAGATTTGTACGGGAAAAGTAGCAGGGCCGATTAATTCCTTCCTTTTCCTTTTACACAAGCGTTCCCTGAATAGTTGTCGTATAAACAACTGTCACATTTTTTTTTTATTAGACTGTCCAAACTTTTTTTGTGTAGACAAAGTTCTTTCAAACTCGTAAGGTGTCTCAAGCTTTGTGGTCATGGTAGATTCGGCAAAGTTGATAGAATTTCACTCTACTAGTGCAGTGTCGCTTTTTCTAAGAAAACGAAGCTAAGCGGCGTCCCTCCTTCCTGATCTAAGAACTAAGTTATTAGGTCCGTAAGTGACAAAACAACCCCTTCCCGCTGTTCTCATACCATCACTGATTTGTATACAAGCGTTACAAATAATTTAACAAACTCTGAAGACCAATCGTGGTCATGGGTGTGAACTGAACATTTTCTGCAAGGTGAGTAATATGGTATTATAAGAACCCAATGATCTCTTTCTCTCCCAAACTTGTCAACAAATTCCGCATCTATCAAGACAGAAAAATATACTTTATAGACCATTTTGTGATAATTTTCCGATCCGTTTCACAATTTTTCTAACTCAAATTATTGAAGGAGTCAGTTAAATTTTATTGTATTGATGTTCAAAGCAGCTTAGAATAACAATTTCTTGGAATTTCTCAGAAATCACTCAACATCAGCATTTATCAATATTTAGCATTTAATTGCCAAACAAAGACAAATTTCGGGTTTATTGTAAAGATACAGTGCACCAGAAAAGACTTTTGTCTGATATCATTTCATCACGTTTTATTGGACAAATTAAACTGGTGATGTGTCACCTAGCTACAACTTACTATTATCATCTGGTAAATGAACCCTTTCTGTTAGTGTCACATGACCTAAGGTGGGACAACACACCAACATGCGTCTCCAAGTAACAGTTTAAAATCACGGTGTTACCAGACTTTTTACTCTCAATCAGATAATTCACCCAGAAATACAGTACCCTGTACCCGAATAAGTGAGCAGTCGTCTGGCAAATAACATTTCATTGTTATTTTAGATGTTATTTTGGCGTGCTGTCCCATTTCACGTAAAGTGACACACTAACTGAAAGGGTCCATTACAATGGGAAATCAGCGGGATATTCTGGGCAAGTCTTCTGGTGGAAAGCAAAATGCTTGTTAGAAAACATGGCTGTGTGCTTGCAAGTCACTGACTGGGGAAATGTTCTTTAACCTGGAGGCCATGACAGGGAGCGTCCACCTAGAATGTGGATATGAAGATGATATACTGACTGTGCTGCTGCCCGGCCATTGTTAATAACTGCAACAAAAGATATCATAACGATTAATAACAATAAAAGTCCATAAAAAAAATGACCAGTCTACTTTGGAATAATTTACCATTTGTAATCTGTCAGTCAGCAACCTTCGTCTCATATAAAATTGTATAAATTTTATTTAATAAGCTGGACACTATATTTGATATGGACAGACTCAGATCTTGAAAGATTGTGTGTCTATATTGTAGGGCCATTGGCATACCTTTTTGCTGTTGAGAATTTTAGTTTTAGTTGTAGTTACGAACTAATTCAATTTGGTCTTATCTTCCCATTGTTCACCTTTATTACATTTTAACTTTTACCTTTTAGAACACCTTGTATTACGTTCTCTTGTTACATATAGTGGAGAGCTTGCCTCGTTGGACTTCGTGTCCGTTCACTAGCACCTAATCTAAAACTCACTTTTTTTGTTTTCTATGTAATTCTGTATAGTAGTAGTCCTTTACATTATTGTGTTATTCAGTGAGTTTGATTAAAGCCTCTTTATTTTTATTATATTGTACTTATTGTATCAGGAACTAAGATGTAAAGTTTCATACCCAGTCTGTAACCTGCTTTGTTCAAACCCTCCTGCTCTGCGACCTTTTTTGCTACCCACAGAAGATGACCAAGGAGCTGGGAGATTAAGAACACCATAAAACAAAATTGGAGAAATCCTGTTGTTACAATACAACATTTCATGTAAGATAATGTAATTAATGTAATGTATACTGACAATACACTGCTTAAGGTGTAGATTTGCATGGGCAATTGTGGAACAGTCCTAAAAATGTATAAAGAAAGTTGAAGACTGCAGATGGTGAAATCTTGAACTACAGTCTAGTATATGTTATGAATGATTGTTCATGAGCAATTTTGGATAATGTCTATTTAACTTGAGAAAGCTGAGTTAATAGGAAATTAGTGCTTGAAAGGTCATCAGTGTGGCCCAAGTTCTGCAAGTTGTACATTAGTGGAGAAGCTTGACCTCAACAAATTTTCAGGCAGGAGATTTGGCTGGGGTTTAGGCTTTGATGATTGGGGACTGGCATGCGCAGATGATAAAAACTATTAAGATACTATACAGGATTGCTGGGAAAATCGGTCAGGATGTTGGGATTTAACAAGAACTTACCTTATTAATTGGGGATCTTCTTTTAAGAAATGAACTGTGTTAGTGATGTAGAGGAAAACTGGCCACTGCTGGTGAAAGGGTTAGAGCAGGCCTTTTTCGGATGACTGTCATAAAAGTAATCGTGTGATTGCTTTGGTTTTGCGTTTGCTACGCTTTTTGATTGGTCCTAACAACTTCAGCAACATTCTTAGCCAATCCAGAGCAAAAGCAAAACCTGTGGTTACAATATTCTCACACAAGAAAGCAAGTTGCAATGGCATGTTCTTGCACTGCTGATTGGTTTGTAAAACCAATCACAATTACTTGGTTTTGGTTTTGGTTTTGCTCCAGACTTCTAATTGGTCTGTGTATGCTGCTGCACAGTCTAATGTGTTTTTGCTCGCCTGATTGATTGGCTCTGTGATTAATTGGTTTTGGTTTTCGACAGTCATCCGAAAAGCACTCTAAAGTGTGAGATGGAATGATTTCATGGGAGATGAGGTATGTATGCTGGAGATTGATGTGACTATGCAGGAGATGGGAGATTAGGTGGATATGAGGGAGACACCTGCATAATGCAGTGTTGGTATGTCACTGCATTAAGTCATGTTAAATATTGCAAAATTATTGTACATTGTACAAGGGTGCTGAATTTATGCCACAATCACTTGAAAGGCTGACTTTACTTACAGGAACATCCTCTTCATCTGCTTCAGCAATCTGTGGGATAGCCTTGCGTGGAATTACCAAGAGGTGCTTAGGTGCCACCGGATTCACATCACGGAAAGCAATGGCCTGTCGAATATATACAGACAACAATTCTTCTAAGCCAATACAGTGGAACCTCGCTGAGCAACCACCTCTCATAAGCCACCACCTCTCTTAAGCGACCACTTAAATGACCCACTGGACCCTCAGTCAAATTACTTTTAGAGTGAAACCTCTCCTAAGCGACCACCTCTCTTAAGCGACCGCGACCACCTTTGAAACTCACCGTGTGAGTTTTTCTATTGTTTTATTTTTACCTCCGGTAAGTGACCACCCTTGCTCACAAAGAGCAATTTTCAGAGCTATTAGTTTCCTTGTAGAAATCGGATCCGACAAAACACTTACACGTGTAGCGTAGTGTGCAACAGGACACAAGGTTGATATCTAAAAACTAAAGATGTTATTCACTCAATAAAACTGCATATTTATTTGACACTGGTTGTGGCTCAAAGCTGGACCTTCCATAGTGAGAAATTCCCATAAGTGACCACGCCCCGTAAGCGATCACATCCCGTAAGCGATCACGTCCCATAAGCGACCACTTCCCGTAAGCGATCACCTCAAGTGACCACCTCCCGCTAGGTGATTGCTATTAAAAAGAGGGATATATTTTAATGTTAACAGTACGAATTAATCAGCGCATAAGATTAAAGTATATTTTTACGCTAATTTAAGATCGTCACAAAGGTTTGACCTGAGCGTAAAATAGTATACGCGATCTACCATCTCACTCTGCCATAAATCAGTTAAGTTCCAAACCTTCTCATCTTCGTAGACAATGTCCGCCGGAATCTCCTTCTTTATAATTTTGCTAAAAACCGTATCCTGTGGTTGAAACTTGTACTGCTCGGCTGCAGCCTTTGCCTTCTCGACTTCATCCGGACAATCGGTGCTAGTGCACATCTGAGAAAATATCAGCTTTGGAGCGAAGCTTAACGCAGTGGCTGTTGTAAGGAGAAATCTGCTGGTTAGAAAGTTTCCACGACGAAGGAAAACCAACGCCATTTCGAACGGAACTGAGCCAGTGCGATCACCTCACTTTTCAAGCCAGCGGTCATTGCAGTTATCACACAACCTCGTCCCCAGAGCCATCAGGAGTTTTGACAGGGGTGGGGTAGGGGTGACATTGTGCCCCTTTGTTCTTCTGTTGTGATGAACAGCCAATAAAATAAAGCGGGGTCAGTGGTGATCCTCAAATGGATGCAGAAGTTGCTAGTAAAAAATTGTGCTTTCCAAAAGACACGTAACCCAGGACATGGCACATATTTTGTAGCTCTGGGGCTCGAGTATTTGAATTTAGAGATGATTTTCAGGTTCAAGCAGAAATTCAAGAGTTATGGGTGATTAAGTGGCATGGTGCGCTTCACTCAAGCTTGGAGTGTGCAACCATTGCTTTGCATTACAAAATGCATAATTATACTATGAAAACTAATTATCTAATTTAGAGTGCGGCAATTGCATGGCATACTCGCCAGAAGTGCCACAATGCACAAGACAAGCAACAGCACCTAACCCTTTCCCAAGTTTAAAATGCAGATTCTCCCAACCTTTTAAAAGAAAATGTATGTGAGTGATGTAGTGAGAATTGATAGTTTAATCACCTTTCATCTTAGCAAACTATCAAAAGCCAAGTTCTCCCTACTGCATTATATATGTTTTTGGTAAGAAACTGAAGGAGGAAATCGAAGTTGGTCACTCTTGGGAATGAAAGGGTTAATAAAAGTTATTTCTGTACACTTTTCAGCTTGCAAAACCTGTACTCTGATGCCAGAACTATGTTGCAAGCCATCCTCCCTCCTCAGCACTACATTAGCACTCACACTTCTAAAGTCTACATATTACAGCTGTAGTCCCAAAGCAGAAGACTGGGGAAAAAATTAAGCAAAACATTTTCCAGTCTAATCTTCATAAATCAGGACTAATACAAATAATTCAACTGATTAATCAGAAAGGATTTTAATTCCAGATCACCTAACCCTAACTGTTCAACATCCGTGTGAAGTATGTATTTCAAAGTCTTCCTCTTCCTCCAATTTAATATTAACCCTGACTTCACCACTTGTTTGCTCTATTTTTATGATATGTATGTTAGTACACAGGTTTATCTGCCCTTCTGAACTAGAATCCTGGTGAGAATCTTGTGTTCCAACACACTTGTCAAACTTTTGTGATAGGATTGCTGTCCGCAAGCATTGGTGCTGTTTTAGGTCACTCCTTTTGCAAACCAGGCTGCCGCATTTGCGACAAACATTTGTGTGAGTATGTTGATGCTGTTTTAGGTTGCCTTTCTTTGCAAAACCTTTGCCACATTTGTCACACTTATGTGGCTTTTTTCTTGTGTGTATTTGCTGCAAACATTGGTGCTGTTTTAGGTCACTCTTTTTGCTAAACACGCTGCCACATTTGCGACAAACATTTGTGTGAGTACGTTGATGCTGTTTTAGGTTGCCTTTCTGTGCAAAACCTTTGCCACATTTGTCACACTTGTGTGGCTTTTCTTCTGTGTGTGTTTGGTGCGAACACTTGTGCTGTTTTAGGTCACTCTTTTTGCTAAACATGCTGCCACATTTGCGACAAACATTTATGTGTGTACGTTGATGCTGTTTTAGGTTGCCTTTCTGTATAAACCCTTTTCCACATTTGTCACACTTGTACGGCTTTTCTCCTGTGTGTATTTGTTGATGTACGGTCAGGGTGCACTTCTGTATAAATCCTTTACCACATGTGTTACACTTATAGGGTTTTCCCACTGTGTGTATAAGTTGGTGCTGAGTAAAGCGATATTTCCGTGTGAATGCTTTGCCACACTGGTCACACTTGTGAGGTTTTTCTCCCATGTGTGTGAGCCGGTGTTCAGTAAAAGTACTCTTCTTTATAAACCCTTTGCCACATATGTCACATTCATGGGGATATTGTCCAGTGTGCAAAACCTGGTGCCAAGTCAACTCAGTCCTCTTGGCAAAAGCTTCTCCACATGTGTTACATTTGTGTGGTTTTTCTCCTGTGTGTAGAAGCTGGTGTTGTGTAAGATCATACTTCCATAAGTATGCTTTACCACAATTGTCACACTTGTATTTTTGCTGTCTTTTTTGTACCAGCCAATCCTTTGCTTGGCTGGTAGCAGGATTTTTTTGTCTAGTGCGTCCGACAAGGTGCTTTTTGGGGGAACACTTATGTACAGTAATGCCTTTACCAGAATTGTTACATTCATGAGGTTTGAATTCTGTGTGCACACATTTGTTCTCAATGACAGGTGGTAGGTGAGTCTTCTTTAAAAAGCCTTTACCACATTTGCCACACTGGTTGGATTTTTCTTTTGCAAGAACAAGTTGGTGCTGTGTCAGGCTACTCTTACATTCTTTTTTGACAACATTTTGTTGCTGGGTTTGATGGTTATCTGTCATCACTGTTGAAGCTTCTGGCTGCATGTATAAAACAAAACCTTGTTCCTCTAAAAGCTCCCTGAAAGACAATTTGTTTCAATCAGAACCATAACACCTACAAAGTTACTATTTTGCATTGTGTTTCATTATATAGTTTTTATGCCCCGGGAGTAGGGTAGGATCAAAAGATTGGCAGATTCATGTGGAGACATAAATTCGACATTAAGGCCTGTGCAAACCAACCTAACACGTTGCACAACAGTGCCCAACATCAATGAGTACAACAAGTTGCATTTGTTTGTACATCATGTTAAGCGGTATTTCATAATGTTCGCACACGTTGCGTGAAGTTTGAAACCATTCAAACTTTTTGCACAACATCTGCCAACATTTCTTTTGTTTTGTGATCGTTGAAGCATGTCAAATGTTGGGTTCGTTTGCACAACAATGTTGGTCTTGCACGTGTGCAATCAATGTTTCATACAATGATAAGAGCAGTAATTGCCATGCATTTTTAACACTGTATGGTTTTGTAAAGAGTTTAATATCAATCCCAGATTCCTATGCAATACTACTGTACATACAACATTTATATCCCAAGAACTCATGGCTCATCGAGTTTTACAGTTTAGAGCAGTTTTCAGACGACTGTTGAAAACCAAAACCAAAGTAATCACACAGGCCAATCACAGAAACTGAGAGAAAACAGTTCAGCCAATTGGAAGCCAAAGTAATTTGCGTTTGGTCTTGCATTTGGTTTTACTTTCCAATCAGCAATGTGAGTACATGCCATCGCTTGCATGAGAGTTTGGTTTTGGTTTTGTTCCTGATTGGCTGAGCATGCTGACAAACTAGTGTGGACCAATCCGAAAGCGAAGCAAATGCAAAACCAAAGCAATCACACAATTACTTTCAACAGTCATCTGAAAACCACTCTAACACCACCAATCAGTTCAGCCAATCGGAAGCCAAAGTAATTTGCATTTGGTCTTGCATTTGGTTTTACTTTCCAATCAGGAATGCAAGTACACGCTATCGCTTGCGTGAGAAGTGTTTGGTTTTGGTTTTGACTTTGCTTCTGATTGGCTGAGCATGCTGACAAGCCAATCCAAAAGCACAGCAAACGCAAAACCAAAGCAATGACATGATTACTTTCGAAAGTCATCCAAAAATGGCTCTAACAGTCAAATACTGATGATATACAAAAGAGAAAAAATACACGCAACATTGCCGACCATGTTCTTGTTGTTTAAACACCCTTGGCCAACATCACAACATTTACCCAACAATGTTGGGCGATGTTGTGCGAACATTTTGCGTTCGTTTGCACAGGCCTGCCGATGCAACATGTGCCCACAACAATGAAAACTATATACCAATCCCCAAGTGTGAACACTTCAAGGAACTTGTGTCTCCGCTACATGTCACTTAGTGTAAAAACAGTGCAAAGAATTTTTCGCGGGGACATGTCCACAAACTTTCCTGGCTATAGCTTCTGCGACGCTCGAATCAGGCAGAATTTCGAGTTCCTTTTTGTAACTAAAAATAAGTGAATAAATAAATAAAAGCCAGGGCCTAAAGTCATTTCGGAACTTAAAGTACAGTTCTATCATTATAATTCAAGTAAGTTTTCGCTCACAAAGCCGCTCACAGTATGTCACCAGGTTTGAGCCCAGTTGGTATACATGCGCATTTGAAACAGTCAAAATGTCACTATGTTTAAGCTTGCAGCTCTGTGTCGCAGTTAGTCATGAGCTAAATAAGAAGCACTGATAATATAAAACTCCGGTAAATTCGGACAGTCCTACTAGAGTTCACAACAAACCCACTCACCGTTCTCGACAGACGGTTTCGGTGCAAATGCCAAACTGTGCAGCCGTAAGGAGTCAGCGGTATCTCCGTACTCATGGGATGGTAAATATTTCTGAACATTTTGATCTCGGGGGTGGGTAGGTATTTTCCGCCCCAAAGGGTATCGTTTTTCAAGCATCTTTAGCTTAAAAATAGGGTAAATATTTTGCCTTTTTGGTCTGAAAGGAATAGGCTATTTTTTCCTATGGCCTGAGAAAAAAGCTAGAAACTCAGGTTAGATTTAACAGAAATGTGCCATCACGGACATTGCACCGCAAACGGAAGAAAACACAGGGTGATAATAGTTGCAACAGAAAAACTATTTGAAATAATGTATACATTTTGGAGTCAGGTCTGAAATAGGGTAGAGAAAATCAGATATTTTGGTCTGAAACAGGGTAAGGGTTTTCAGGACTGGAAAGCACACTCTAACCCAAAGTTATGATAAATAACTCCTCCGGCATTTTGATGAGATCTGGGAAATCCTCAGTCTCCTGTCATTCGGATATCTCCTGGGATGGCTGCTGATAAGTGTAATGAATATAAATGCTGAGTGAGCAGGGTGTAAAAATAATTCTGCTGTGCTTACTCAAAGCAATAAACAATGCTGCATGACCATACCCTTCTCAAACTCCTTAATAATGCATTATTTTATTAGCCAACCAGTGGTTTGCATTTGGTTAGGGAGATGGGTTTTGAAACAGCATCAAACACTGCTTTTTGAACCAATTTCCAATATTCTAACTCTAGGGATAACAATTTTTTATTTGCATACATTCCTTTGAAACTTGTGCTTAGTCTTTTTCCAAACTCAGCTGCTCATTGTTCTCAATGCTTGAAACCCCTCATCAAACACTAGCATAATATTAATTCCTAGCAAAAGAAAATTTAGTGACTATCATATTTGGCAATTTCTATGATTTCTAAATATTTTGGTGATCTAGACCCAGTTGTTTGAAACCAGATTAAGCTTATAAAAATGTGTGCATGCAAGGAATTATTTTTAGCACTAAAACTGCTCAAAAAATAAATAAACAAATAAAAAAAAAAGTTTCACTAATAGCTCCACACTAACCTAGATTTTATGCTATAAATTTAGCATCTAGTTACTACTCATTAGAAGATTTTCACACAAATGTCTTGGTAATGTGATCGTGCATTTATGTGCAACATTTCTTTTAATTATTAGCAAAAGTCTGAACTAAAAACTAGAAATACCAAAATAAACCAAAAGCCAAGTCCAAAAAACCATGTTTGTGATTATGCAATGTCCTACCAATTCACTATTTTATGCCTTCCTGTAGAATAAACAACCCTTAACATCATGAGCTAATATTAGTTTCAAAGAACAGAAACAATAGAAATAGAGTTCCATGTTACCCCAAGTCAACTTGAGTTTAATTTGGGTATTCTTTGGCCACATTACTCAATGGGACATTTTGCACTGTGAAGTCATTCAACTACAACTACCAAAATGCACTTTATTGCAGTTTTTGTATGTAGATTTGCATCTTGCACAAACAATTCCTTACAAAACATAATACTGTGAACACAATATGATGCCATCATGCAAAATATCCTCTTTAGGTTGACTTTAGTTCAGCTCAAATTTACACCCAAATCAACCCAAGTTTTCCCGCAGTTTGGCCACCTAAACTAAGTTGGGCAACTCAATGTGAGCTGGAATAGAACAGCTTTTATTGTGAAAACTGAATGATTTTTTTTTTTTTTTTTTTTTTTTTTTGCAACTTGCAAAAAACTCTTAAGTCTGTTTATGCAAGTTCTGATTCTCAGCAAAGTTGGGTTTGCTGGGTCAAATTAATTAGTAGTCCACTAGTAGGCCATGCACAGCTTCAAAATGCTTGTATTTTTGTGCTACCAAACTGTTTCTTCTGTGAAAAATGATGTTTCACAATCTATGTACATTTCAAGTATATTATGTAAAATCATGCCTCAAAACTCAGGATATAACATGATTGCTCTACCAAAAAATCATTGCTTACTGTAGCGTCTAAATCACCATACATTTGCTGTGTGTATTTCAAAGTCTTCCTCTTCCTCCAATTTGATATTAACCCTGACTTCATTCTGGGTTTGCTCTATCGTTATGACATGCAAATTAGCCTGCAAACTGACCTGCGTTTCAGAACTTAGATTTAGGTGAGAACACTGTTTCCCCATATTCTCATTGCATTTGCTGGGTTTTACTTGTTTGGGTTCACGTCCACTAAGTCTGCTCTTGTGTGTCAAATCCTTACCACCCTTGCCATGGCTGTACAACTTTTCTGCTGGTTTCCTTGTATGTAGAAGCTTGTGCCTTGTCAGAGTAGTCTTCTTGGCAAAAGCTTTATTGCATTCTTTACACTTGTGGGGTTTTTCTCGTGTGTGTACAAGTTGGTGGCCACTCAGGTGGCTCTTCTGTGCAAATGCTTTATCACATTTGTCACACTTGTGGGGTTTCTCTCCTGAATGTACAAGTTGGTGCTTGTTAAGGTCATGCTTCCGTGTAAAGCGTTTGCCACATTTGTCACACTTGTGGGGTTTTTCTCCTTTGTGTACACGTTGATGCTCTGTCAGAAGACTTGTCCGTACAAACCCTTTATCACAATCAGCACACTTGTGGGGTTTCTTTTGTGTGTGTACTTGCTTATCATGTTCAGTTAAGTTACTCTTCCGCGTAAACCCTTTACCACATTTGTCACATTTGTGGGGTCTTTCTCCTGTATGTACAAGTTGGTGCTCAGTTAGGTGACTCTTCCGTATAAACCCTTTATCACATTTGTCACACTTGTGGGGTTTTTCTCCTTTGTGTACAAGTTGGTGCTCAGTTAGGTAAATGTTCTGTGTAAATCCTTTGCTACATTTGTCACACTGGTACGGTTTTTCTGTTGTGGGTATATGTATTAGTTTGTGTCTGGCTAAGTACTGATTCGTCGTAAACCCTTTACCACATTTGTCACACTTGTGTGGTTTTTCTCGAACTGTGTGTACAAGTTGGTGCTTGTTAAGATCATGTCTCCGTGTAAACGCTTTACCACATTTGTCACACTTGTGGGGTTTTTCTCCTGTGTGTACAAGTTGGTGTTTATTAAGATCTTGACTCCGTGTAAAACCTTTGCCACATTTGTCACACTTGTGGGGTTTTTCTCCTGTGTGTAGTAGTTGGTGCTCAGCCAGAAGACTCCTCCATGTAAACCCTTTACCACATTTGTCACACTTGTGTGGTTTTTCTCTTGCATGAGCACAATGATGCTCAGTCAGAAAATTCTTCTGTGCAAATCTTTTGCCACACTTGCCACACTTGTAGGGTCTTTCTTTTGCAGGTATATGAACAAGTTGGTGTCTGGCCAGGTAATGTTTTGTTGTGAACTCTTTAGAACATATGTCACACTTGTGGAGGTTTTCTTGGACTGTGTATACACATCTGTGCCCAGTTAGGTTTCTCTTCCGTGAAAACACTTTACCACATTCATTACACTTATGGGGTTTTTCCATTGTGTGTATGTGTTGGTGCTCAGATAGGTGACCCTTTTGTGTAAAACCTTCGTCACATTTGTCACAGATGTAAGGTTTTTCACTAATGACATTACGATGCTGGGCCTGATGGTTTTCTTCATCTGTCATGATAAATCTTCCAGGCTCTCACTGGTGGTAAACAACTAATATTTTGTAAATAGAACCTTTCCTTGAAAGTTTCCTGAAATTCAAAGACATGTGTGTTTCAATCAATCCTAATCTGTGAATGTGAACTGGTTTCACCCATGACCTCAAAAAACATATACAGTGTGGCATGAAATTTTCGCGGGATCTAATTTTCTGATCGGATCCATGAATAATCTGCAAAAATTAGATCCCGTCATAACAAACTCCTACAAAAAAAAAAAAAAAAAAAAAAAAAAAAGAAAAAAATCGTGAAAATTGACTCAATTTATTTAGATTACTAAATTTCAATTGTATTGACTGCAAACAATGTTATGACCTTCTTCAACAGGAACTTGCCCAAGATCCACAAAAATGTGTTCCCAACAGAAAAGTCTAGTTGCAAAAAATTGTTCAGACCATGAATGCAAAAAATAGCAATACGGAAACTCCAACAAAAATTTCATGAAACATGGTAGGCCCTTTGTATCAGGCTGGTCACATGACCAAAATGCACCACATGGCTGAAAGTTCACCACCTCAGGTTTTTTAGTTCTACAAACCACAGAAAGTAACTTATGCAGGGAAGTTTGGAGGGAACTTAGCACATTCGGAGGGATCTCATAAGAGCGCTCTCTCATCAGAGAAACTGACCGATCAATAGCCGTGATGAACTACCGAATAATACAGAAGGTACCACTATAAACTTTGCACATAAACAAAGCCTGGAACATGATTGATCGATGCATAAATCAAATCGAAGCCTAAAACCGTTCTGGAACCTTTAAATTACGCTTCTATTTCGACCCCAAAGAAGCTAACGTGAATAAAAGTGAAAGGCAAGTTTCGCTAATGTACGTGTTTACAGGCAGCCCAATCTTCTTGCGAGATTCAGTTCTAACTGAACTGCTATTCCCCATTGCAGCAGTGAACATGCATATTAGCATTGCCTCACATCGGCAACATGAGCTGAATATAAGTCACAAGTAAAATACCGTAAGCAACAATGACCTAGAGTACTCACCGATCGACTTGAACTGACCAACGGGAAAAGCGCACTGCGCAACCGCAAGCAGTCAGCGGTATCCTAACAAAAGGTCCGCGCGGCGCACGATATGTGATATTCAAAAACATCGTCGTCGGAGGGTCTGAGTACGAGATTGCGCACCGTCACTTTGCCTATATTTTAAAAAAGACACGAAACGTGCGTGATCAATCAGAGCGTGTGTTTAGGAATTCCGGCCGATTCTAGCTTACTCCAGTAAGAATTTCAGCTGATCGGCCTGCGGGTCATTTTAGGAAATCGACTGAATCACTACGGGGCATTTTTATATAAATATCGATTGATTCATGCGATTCATTTAAAAAAAATCGAATTCCCACTCATAAAACAAAATCAGTCGAAAAAACTCGTCCATAGGGGGAGTTCTGAAAATATATGGAACGTACACCAATGTAGTTCGATCCAGTGACCAGTTCTTGCAGTGTGCGCTGAGACATGCGCGGCTACAGGCCGTCTGCAAATGCGCTACGATACATCTTATCTGCATAAACCCAGGAACTAGGCTTTTGTACATTATGCTAGCAGTTTTTTGAGCATTTTAGGGGACTGGAAGCATTAAGCATAATGCTGGCATTTTAGTGACGTTTTTGAGCAATACAAGACCGAGAGGACCTGAAACTAGTAAAAACAGTGGGCAGTCGACAAGAACTATAACAAAAAATAACTTCCCCAGACCAGAGAAGCACTGAAGAAGTCATGATAGACTGACGGTTGTGATAAGTGTGAATATTATAGTGACTTCAGTCACATGATTTTCAAAACATGTTAAGCCCTGGCCAAATGAGGTGCAAGTCGATGCAAGTTTTCAAACTTGCGCGGACTTGAGTTTCGTTTGGCCACCAACTTGCACGGACTTGCATCGACTTGCATGGAATTTGAATTTTGTCATGTCGAACTTGCATCGACTTGCATCACTGTAAAATAACTTAATAAAGTGAGAAAGCGAACAAAAAGGACCAGCATTTTAGTGGAAAAATAAGCAAAATGTACAAAAGCCTAACTGCTACTATGGTGTTTTGAAGTGTAGGCCATTTACTTTGTCAGATATGGTGGCTCCTAAAGGAGCCGTTGGTTTTTGCGCGGGAAAACCGCTTTACTTGCTGCTGGTGTACTTTGTGACAGCCTTGGTGCCCTCGCTCACTGCGTGTTTGGCCAGTTCACCGGGAAGAAGCAGACGCACAGCCGTCTGGATCTCGCGGGATGTGATGGTCGATTTCTTGTTGTAGTGTGCAAGGCGGGAAGCTTCACCGGCGATGCGCTCAAAGATATCGTTCACGAATGAATTCATGATGCTCATGGCCTTGCTGGAGATGCCAGTGTCAGGGTGCACTTGCTTCATCACTTTGTAGATGTAGATGGCATAACTTTCCTTTCGTTTGCGAGACCTCTTCTTCTTGTCTCCACTGGCGACCTTCTTGGCGGCCTTCTTTCCACCTTTCGAAGCTACTTTGGGAGGCATGACAATTATTTTGCTTTACAAGTTGTGCTGCAAATCTGATAAAGGCGACGCAATGCCACCGTATTTATAGTAGTTTTCCCTGTGGATTAATTAAAATGCGGATCGAAATCCCCGTCAAATGATTGGCTGCAAATTTCACCGGCCAAGGGTCAAGTCAACACTGAAGGATATGCGGAATATGAACCGTTCACTCACGACTTCCTCTTATCTCTGCGAAGTTTTCGCGCTTATCCTCCAAACTTGATACCCTGCGAGCAGAACCACGTTTCTCTCCCGCAAAGAAGCGAGGAGGAAAGGTGGTTCTGTTCGCAGGGTACAAACTTGATTGATTATTAGACCTAGCGCGCAATTTACTCAGTCACATTAGTATCCTGCCTGTGTTTTGTACGCGCGGAAAAACCACATTTTAATAGCAAGCGTGTTATTTATTCTCGCGAAGCAACCTGCATTAAAATGAACGTAAACGGAAAAGACGAATTCATCTTGGAGTTATATCCCCGCCAAAATTCAAGTTTACGATTCCACATTGCAATCCAACATTCAACTTCACAATGCAAAAATGTAAAAAATAATAATAAAAAACCACACACACATGTGAAGAAGATAACTAAAATTGATGCATGTTATATTCATTTGATCTATTTATTAGCGCGCGCAATTCACTCAGAACAGAGCGAAGTTAGTGTGCATATTGATAGTAACTTTCAACAAACATGGTGGCTCCTAAAGGAGCCGTTGTGTTTTGTGTGATGTCGCATCTTAACCGCCAAAACCGTACAGAGTGCGGCCCTGGCGTTTGAGAGCGTACACCACGTCCATGGCGGTGACAGTCTTGCGCTTGGCATGCTCGGTGTAGGTGACAGCGTCACGGATCACGTTCTCCAAGAAAACCTTGAGAACTCCGCGGGTCTCTTCGTAGATGAGTCCAGAGATACGCTTGACACCTCCTCGGCGAGCAAGACGACGGATGGCGGGCTTGGTGATGCCTTGGATGTTGTCTCGCAAGATTTTTCGGTGACGTTTGGCGCCTCCTTTGCCCAGACCTTTGCCTCCTTTTCCGCGACCAGACATTATGATTTTTTTTCGAACGAGGGACTGAATGATTATTGTTGAAACGAGTTTGACTAATGGTCGTGGGTCGTGGGTCGTGGGTACAAAGTCGTGGGTGTGGGTACAAAGTCGTGGGTGTGGGTACAAAGTCGTGGGTGTGGGTATGAAGTCGTGGGTGTAGAAATAGGTCGTGGGTACCTAAACACTGTAAAAGTATGTTAATTGATAATATTTATTTATTAATTGGCAGCCAAAATAAGTTTAAACAAAAAAAATTCGCAACATTAATTCTGTCTGTCTGTCTTAGAAGGCTAATTCTCTGGAATTACCCCGATATATTTTAATCAAAAATCAATTTCAATCAACCCCCCCCCCCCCCCCCCCCGGGCCTAGTTGTGTATTTACTGGCTGGTTGTGCACGTGGATCAGTTCACACAAATTCACGCATATAAAAATGTCCAGCAACAACAGCAGCATAACTGCGCTTCCCTGCGCTTGGGCCAGCTTCGGGCGAGTACTTTTCCTGTGACTCTTTTGAGTTCATTACGACGATTGATTGAAGAATATAAAGATAGATTTACTGCAAAAGGCGAACAAATTTGTGCACGAGGCAACACTCGAGTCAAAGTTGAAATATAAAAATAGACACCACCGGATTGAGGCTGTGGTTATGCAATACCGTAGAATTTCGCAAGTAAGGCCCCCCCCCCCCCCCCCCCAGAAAGTAACGATTATTTAGGGACCTTCCGGCCCCTCCGAAAGTAAAGTTCCCCCCCCCCCCCCGAAAGTAACGGTCGTATAAAAAATGTCGCAGTGACGTCTCCAAAACAAAGTACCGTACCGTACCGTAATCGATTATGACTACCGTTGAAATATAGCGTCACAAACGCTTCTACTTTGGTTAGTAGTACGCACACAGTTTTGTCTAGTGAATTTATACCCACCAAGTAATCTAAACAAATGTAAAAACTTTTATGATGACAACTGTTATGATTAATAAATGATGACAATTTTTCAACGTTTCCTATCATGTTACGCGTCCATTGTGTGTGAGAAATAGCCTTCTAAGACAGACAGACAGACAGAACTAATTTTGCGAATTTTTTTTGTTTAAACTTATTTTGGCTGCCAATTAACAAACAAACATCATCAATCAACATACTTTTACAGTTTTTAGGTACCCACGACCTATTTCTACACCCACGACTTCATACCCACACCCACGACTTCAAACCCACACCCACGACTTCATACCCACACCCACGACTTTGTACCCACACCCACGACTTTGTACCCACGACCCACGACCCACGACCATTAGTCAAACTCTGTTGAAACTGGTTCCTGTGTTATAGCACACAAGAGGACCTCAGAGGAGATAGATCAATTTTCTGATTGGACTATAAATAAAAGATACATTTCTGATTGGTGCACACAGTTTATGCTATTAATAGTGTCGAAGTCAAACTCTTTGAGCGGGAAAACTTTTGAGTGAATTGTCTTTCATATTATTTGTTTGGTAAGAGTAGTGAAACCTCATTCAACCAAGACATTTTTGAGATAGATGTTGTTTGGCCGTTCGCGTGTAAAATATTTATTTCTTATAAGAATGTTGGAATAAAATGACTTTTTTCTGAAAATTTGATTCTTCGTGTTCAATCAGAAAAAGGTGCAACTTCCTGGTTTGAAGTTCATCGCCATTAATTTCCCTTCACGCGTGGGTTTTTATAGACTTAGCTCTAAATATAGTGATAGAATGTTAGCATTTAATATGGTCATTGCTTTTGGACACTTGGTGGCTCCTAGAAGAGCCGTTTGTTTGTTGAACTTGAAGACTTCTACTTCTTGGCCGTTTTTTTCGCTCCAGTCTTCTTCGCGGGCTTCTTCGCCGCGGGCTTTTTCGCTGGTTTCTTTGCCGCTGGTTTCTTAATTGCTGGTTTCTTGGCAACCGGTTTCTTGGTTGCTGGTTTCTTTGCCGCTTTCTTGGGGGACTTTGCAGGCTTCTTAGCAGCTGGTTTCTTGGCTTTTTTGGCCGCTGGCTTCTTTTTCGGTGAAGCCTTCGGTTTGGCGGCTGGCTTCTTCTTTGGAGCTGCCTTCTTCTTTGGCTTTTTCTCCACTTTAGCTGATGGCGCCACCTTGAATGAGCCCGAGCCTCCCGTGCCTTTTGGTTGCAAGAGTTTGCCTGCCGCAACACCACGCTTGAGAGCGAGCTTCAGGTGTGTCTTGAGGCTATCGTCAGTGATTCCCTTGTAGTTGGCCTTGATGTATTTTGCGATCGCTTGGCGGGAAGAACCACCTCGCTCCTTAAGAGCTGTAATGGCAGCCTTGATCATCTCGACATACGGAGGATGCTCAGCCGGCTTGGCTGGCTTCGACGGTTTCTTTGCTTGTGCAGCGCTCATTTTCAGTAACAGTCACAACAAATCTGAACTGTGAGTGAATCGGGTCGGGTGTTCGAGTAATTTATTTGGAAGAAGCGAACCACCGAGGAAACATGCGAGCGTGTGTCATGGCGGCTTCTGTGTTAGTTTGTATTCACATTCAAGCAAATTATTCAATTTCTTTTTGCTGAATCGTCGTGTTCTCGAATAGGTATTTGACCTTAGGTATCAGGTAATTGACAGAACAGTTATTATGGACAGGAAAAGGCAAAAGAGCAATGAAAGATGGTGCTATAAACGGTCATGTCGGACAAGTTTTTAAACTTGTGGAGGTTGGGATTAAAATTTCTTGACGGTTTCCAACTGCTGCATGTTAACTTCAACCGAAAAAGTTTCGGAAGCTATTTTATGCATTGGATTTGAATCAAAACACATAGTTATCTGATGATTTGCGGACTGACAGCAACAAAGTTCATGATCAAGAAGGACACCCACACGGTTAACCAGTGCCGTTCGCGCGCGACCGCCAGTGAATTCTGCTTGGGGAGAGCGTCAGAATGAAAGTCCCATATTACTGTTTTGCCTTCACCGAATTATATCAGGAGCCGTTTCTGCCCTCCATTTGAGCTAACTCCTTTAATAGCGAAGCAGCGACTGGAATAGTGGATTACGACCACATCAGCTATGCCACAACCACAAAGCTATTATGATTATCATTAATAAGTGGCGCCAAATCAGTTTGTAGGGGACCGTACTCGTTGTCTTCTTCGCTACCCAGGTATAAACGACTATTGAATTATCCAATTTTACTTAGATATCAACTTATATATCAGACGATTTCTTCGTGATCAAATATTACTTTAAAGCTGTTTATATCTGTCAAATTTATTGAAGCGTATATATTAGTCGAGGCTTTTATTGATTTGGTGGCTCCTAAAGGAGCCGTTGGTTTTGGGGCAAGGAGTTTCTTAAGCTCGCTCACCGCGGATCCGGCGGGCAAGCTGGATGTCCTTGGGCATGATGGTGACTCGCTTGGCGTGGATGGCACACAGATTGGTGTCTTCAAACAGACCCACCAGGTAAGCCTCGCTGGCCTCTTGAAGGGCCATCACGGCAGAGCTCTGAAAGCGCAGATCGGTCTTGAAGTCCTGAGCAATCTCGCGGACCAGACGTTGGAAGGGAAGCTTGCGGATCAACAGCTCGGTGGATTTCTGATAACGACGGATCTCACGAAGAGCGACTGTGCCAGGCCTGTATCGATGAGGTTTCTTGACACCACCGGTGGCTGGCGCACTCTTTCGAGCTGCTTTGGTAGCGAGTTGTTTTCGTGGTGCCTTTCCACCAGTTGATTTACGTGCAGTCTGCTTTGTACGAGCCATTTTAACAAGTCTAATCGAATAATCGAAGAATAAACTAAAATCAACTCAACAACACGATTTATATGTGGCGCGCTGTTTTGTGATTGGTTCGTTGGGCTAGCCATTTGATTGGATAAAGAAAGTCAAGGTTTCCTCTGATTGGTGCAACTCGATCCTTTGGATACTGAAGCTTTTGCTTAGGTCGAGTATACGGTTTGCAGTCTCAATTCCCACTCATTTTTTACCCAAGGAAAGCACTTAAAACCTATTCAAAATACTTTATACAGTGTGGTTTAACTGCAAGGAGAGCCCAGATTGAAGTGGAAAGGAAAAATTGCCTTTTCAAATGTTGATGGATAATAATATGGTTTCTATTTAGGTTAATAGAATGTTCCCCCTCCAAGCATTTACTGGGTGACAAAAATACTGAGTAGGAGGGAGATGAGGTGTAATTATCTAAATAAGAGCTGATGTTTGTTTTATTATCTAATTCAAACAATGGGGGTGGGGGGTATTATATAGGTATGTGCCATCCCAAGGGGTATCTTTTTCAGCATTTTAGTCCAAAATAGGGTATCAATTTTGAGCCTTTGGTCTGGAATAGGGTGGCCACACAGCCAGAGCTGCCAACAGTGAGGAAACTCCAGCACCCTGGGTAGAATTACCAGTAACCCAGAAATGAATATTTGGCTGGTAATGTGGCCCTGCTGTCAATACAATACAATACAATAATTTATTTAAAGTCGATAACGTGGGGAGTGGTTGCCCAATCTCCCAAGCCATTGGCTCATGTAAAAAATGCTCGACAAGGCTCACCAAGTCAATCACCTTTCAAAGAACAGCATATGGAAAACTCCCAGGGGGGTACTCCTCAAAATTTTGGGTGAGAGTGTGCTGCCCAGGACTGAAAACCCTTACCTTTTTTCAGACCAAAATTTGTGATTTTCTACCCTATTTCAGACCAAATATCAAAATCACTAGCCTCTCATGGCCCATACAGCGAGAGCTGCCGACAGGGAGAAACCTCTGGCACCCAGGGTACAGTAATTTAAACTTATTACTCAGAAATATTTTAACCTTTGAAGTTCAAGGACTTTTCAAGGCATCATATGGATTCAAGAACTTTTCAAGATGAGCAGTTAAATTCAAGGGCTTTTCATGACTGGATGAACCCTGAAAGCAGTATGCTAAAAAACAAGAGAAAATGTCTGGTTGTACCAATGCAAATTTCCTATATTTTGTTTAAATGATAAGTAGTCAGTACAGTAATGTAGAAGACCCAAGAGCTCTAAAATTCCTTTATTTACACTATATGGGATACATGTGCAACTCTAATTTTTAAAACTGGGCAGGTTAATATTTGGTAGATTAATATTTGGCAAATTTATGTTTGGTTTGGGCAGGTTTGCTAAGTTGGGACTCATGTTCCGCACGGCTGACATCGCTCTCTGTGGGGCAGCGCTGATGCCAACCTACAAGAAAGTAACAAAGACAGACAACAAGGTTTTCTTCTAAACTCTTCAACCAAATGGGATCCTCAAACCATTCTAGAGGGATATGGATGAGTCATGTATAAAATTGTCCTTCTTAATCAGCTTTTATCACATTTACTACTACCAGTAACACACATGTAGGCAGTAATTCATATAAGCCTGGTAAATGTACTGTACTTCAAAATAGACATTTACTGTTGTGTGAGCTTACGATCTGCAAGGTCACGGTAAATGCAAATTTACTGTGGTAAATATTTTACTGCTGTAAATGTGTCTAGTGAGTAATCACAAATTCCATATTCATTTACTTGTCTCTACAGTAAATCACTGGTGGAATATACAGTATATTAAAAGATGATATACACATTTCTATGTATGAGGCAGTAAAACTGCAGTGTACTATATCACAACAATAACAACACAAGAATGACAAAATACCCCCATGCTCCCAAAGAAACAAGGCTCTGGGAATGAATTCAGCTGATTTAACAATCATCGAAAAATAATTAACAATGGCCAGGCCCTAACCTCTGACTTCTCCAGTTTACTTTCAGCCTCAATGTGTGTCAGGATTTCTGACATATTGGTCTCAAGGACCATCCCACCCATGATAATTTCCGATAAAATGTGATGAACCTACAGAAACAAGAGAAATACATCATGTACAAGCTGACATCTGATCTCATCTACACACTTGCTGTAAAGCACCCTGAGAGTATGGTTATGTGCACTACATAAGAACCTTCCATTATTATCATCATGGTGATGATCTGTTGGTGCTACTTTACCACTCTTTTCATTTGTAAAATTGACTTGTTTAGTGCAGTATTTGACAGTGATTTATATTTTTCAGTTGATTTTCCTGAAAATTATGTTACATACCACTAGTCACAAATGCACCCTTTCTGATTCCTTCAGACACCAAAGTGATGCAGAAGTTGTTTAAGGGAGTCTTTAAACCAACCAAATTTCTAATATATAATTACAAACAATTTGAAACAAGACATTGAGATCTTTACCTTGTCCATGTGGAATATCAGGTCCAGCTCACACACATTTTCAAAACATTTATCAAGGGTCTCAACAAACACCTGTAAAACAAGAGAGATGCAAGTCAGATTGAGTCACAGGTTCATAATGCAGATTCTCCCAACCAGTTGACTGATATAGTGAGAATTTATAGGTCAATCAGCTTTCATCTAAGTGAGCAATCAAAAACCAAGTTCTCCATATTGTATGATGTACCTGTGAGACTGATAGAGAATATTGAAGATGAACACAAATATGACTCCGAGTCCTTGTATTAAGTCATGAGATCTCAAAATATCTTTTTCAAAACAGTATACTGAAACAATATTTTATTAATTTTTCAAATGTTCACTCTCTGATGATTTGGTCTTTCTAGTGTTTTCTTTATTAGAGGTTTAACTATTTTTTCAGCAGAGCTAGCAAGGCTTACAAGGTCTGGCAGTATTGTAACAGAGAGATGTCTTTGTTCAGTATACCTGGATGAGGTCCAGAATTCCTAGCTCACTTTCAGATGAATCTACACAGAACACAAAGTACAGTGTTGCATAGTGACGATACACCAGCTTGTAGTCTGAGCCACCAATCAACCTGCAACACAAACAAAGTATGGCTTTGTTTTCACTATGACAAGTTACACCAGTGTAAAGCTGGTGTTACACTGGTTGATTTGCAACGGCGATTATTTTGCAACACCAATTTGCTCTAAATTTGCGCTACGGCATTGCAAGTTTTTGAATCGCTTTCAAAAACTTGCAAGGCATTGCAGCACATCGTGAAAAATCGCTCGCAATGGGGTGTCCACCTGAAAGATTTTTAGCGCAACATCGTATTGTTGCAAATTGACCAGTGTAACACCAGCTTAACAGGAACATTCCATAAGTTCCAGTAAAAACTTGTATACATTTTGAAATTACTTTCTGGATAGCCAAATATCAAAAATTCCTCTATCTGAGAGGAGGGAGTCGATTATTGAAGTAGCAGACCAAAGAATGTGGACTCAAGACAGAGGTACCACCAGCATATTACTTACGTCCCCCCCTCCAAGAAGTTGCAGACACTTTCATCTCTCCGTGATACCAGTTGAAAAGTTTCCCTTATGATCTGTTGTTGAATGTCCTCTGGCTACAAACAGAGTTGCACAACACAGAATTAACCCAGTACTGGAATTTATAGAATGTACCAACAGGCAAAACGTCTGATGTACCAAATACGGTATACAAATATACTACTAAAGTCAACTGATTTGTGTAGACAGCTTGTGGAATCGGATTTGTGCAATTATTAATATACAGCTCTGATTTATGGAATAGATATTGCATCACGCAAACCGGAAACCAGCCCATCTGTATAAATTTTATGTACAGCGGCACAGTACGCAATACTGTCTCAGCGATGAAGCTCTCGGAAAATAATACTTTCCAGTTCAAAAAATACGTTAAAAAGTTCGACATGAAACCCCACAGTCTTCGAGAACACTGGTGATCTTACCAAAAATTCCGTCCGTCCCAGATACTCACATAATGCACGAAGAACTTCGACAATCGAGGCTTTCCATGGTTGTTGAACACTAAAACGGCTTTGATCATGACGAATGCCTGCGGGACATGTGTTAGTAAGAGGCCGGTTGGATATGCCCCTTCGTGTCGATCGCGAGTTCTCAAGATGGCGGCGATGTTTCCCAGAATCCCTTTGTGGATTAGATAGTCTTCACCAGGGCCCGCTTTTAGGCCTCACATCTGTAGAGACACCAGCTGCGGTCACCTTATTTTGAGTCAGTCATTGAACAAGACTGCGGCTTCAAGTGCAGATTTTGTAATGTTATGTAACACTCATAAAACTTCAGAGGACCCAATATTGAACAATAACTCAGTTCAATGCTTTTTCCATAACATACGTTGTGTACAAAAAAGTCAAATTAGAAGAAGTAATAGAGCTGTTTTCGGATGACTTTCGAAAGTAATCGTGTGATAGCTTTGGTTTTGCATTTGCTACGCTTTCGGATTGGTCCACACGAGTTTGGCAGCATTCTCAACCAATCAGGAACAAAACCAAAACCAAAACCAAACACTTCTCACGCAAGCGATGGCGTGTACTCGCATTGCTGATTGGAAAGTAAAACCAAACGCAAGACGAAACGTGAATTACTTTGGCTTCTGATTGGCTGAACTGTTTTCTCTCAGTCTCTGTGATTGGCCTGTGTGATTACTTTGGTTTTAGTTTTCGACAGTCATTCGAAAACGGCTCTATGGCCATGGCAGCAACCACTGACCAATGGAAGTGACGTCAAGAATGTATTTCAGCTGTGTCAGTTGAGGATGGAAAAGTTTACTTCACAATAAGCATTGTTGTTGTACAACTGACTTGTAGTGTGTTTTTGAAGATGTGGTAATAATATTGATATCCACACAATGTACAGATAACTTGTGTCATTTATTTCTAAAAGACTTTTCATTACAAAACACTTTATTCTGGTTTCTTTCTTGTGGAAAACTGTCTTATGGTGCTATGTTTCTTTAATTTTTCTTCAGAAACAAGGTGTAACACTTTCAATTTGTGCTAGCATGAGAACACAAAGCATTCTGTGTGACTTTTAACTTTGTAATAAACAATCAGCTAAACAGTAAGACTATCATTCTGAGCTGGACATGGTAAATTTCATAGTTCAAGCAGATTTTATCTGAACCGCGTGGATTATAGATTAGTAAGCCACTCTATATTTTCGTGTGGATGACCAACTTTCTCTTTCACCCTCCCACCAGAAACATATCCCACACTGTTGTGACATATTGATTGCCGATCAAACAATCTATTCTCACTGCATCACTTGTATGTTGGGAGAATTTAAATCATGTTCCTCCCCTACACACCACCTAGGGTCGACTTTTCTCTGGACTCGGTCCAGGCTTTAGCTATGGTTCTCTTCATTTCATCATCGCCATCTTCATACATTTTTTTCATCAAATCCATGATTCCTTCACTGGGATCTTTACCTTCTTCGGCTTTTCCCTCCGGCTTGCTCCGTAAATCTTTCACAGCTTTCTCCTTCGCGCTCAGACAGTCCCAGTTCCCCGATTTAGCCTTCCTCATTAGAACTGTCAAACTTCCGGGCTTGGTCTTCACGTAACTCTCGGCCGGGATTATCTCGTTCAAGAGGTAAAGCAGCTTCAGTTGGTGGTTTTTTCCTTCGAGGTCGTGAACTGTCAAGTCCACTGCTCTGGGGCTGAACATCGCAGATACTTTTTCCTTCGGAAGTTTTTCGACCCCAGGAAGGGTGATGTAGATTTTGACGAATTTCTCAGACTGGTCCCAGCCGTATGAGACGATCTTCGTTGTGTAAGCCTGAGCGCGTCTCTCTTTCACCTTTTCGATTTTCATTGAGGTTTCTGGCTTCGTCTCGGTCTCCTCGCGTGCAATTTCTTCCTTGATGAGTCCGAGCTCACGTTCAAGCAATCTGCGAACACGTGGCCTGGTTGCGGAATTCAAGAACGTCTGAATCTCATTCAGATCAACTTTCAGGCCGTCAAGCTTACTCATCTTGCTATTTTAAACGTTGGACCTGTGAAAAATTCTCAAAAAGCTCTGACTTTCTAAAAACGTGCTGATCGCGGAACAGTCCAAGACAAGAGTCGCGCATGACCGAAAGGCGACTGCTGGTCGAAAAACTGCGGGCTCCGAGCAAGGGGTCTGGTACTGCAGTCATTTTCCTTTTGGAAAGAAAGGTGTCGGTGTTTGTGTTTGTGTAAATTTTAGTTTATTTTCCGTATTTTAAATTTCCTTTTAAAAAACGATGAAGAAATGGGTGGCACTTCTGGGAGGAGCTATGTTTCTTGTGCTGTTCTTTGCTATGTACTTAGTGGTGGATCAACTTGGTAGAACGCCGAGCTACAAAGATGTCATTGACATGCAGGTATATTTTATTGAATTAGATTTCTTTTATCGCATTTTGCGAAGTGAATCGAAATTCCTTGTGCCTCGTAAAACAATAAGACAGAAAAACAAGGCGATCCTGAGCGTTTGTACCGGAGTATGAGAATCACGCCAACAAACGTTGTTAAAATGTAAACGTGTTACATACAAGAAAGCTACGGTAGCACATGTGTTTTGGTGGGACTATTGATTAGGCATATTTTATATAATGCTCCTGAGATGACGAAACCCGTGTTCAGAGTGGCGGAAGAAACCAAACTCTGCAAAACATCGATATCATTGTAACCCCTAACTCCAATAAACAGACATATGTAAGGGGCCATCGACATATTCTTCACCAGTTCCACGCTTAATGCCCACTGATGTCAACCTCCTTCTTCCCCCTCCCCTCCTTAATGTCCACCTCATTCTTGTAGTCCCATAGTGTAAGAAAAGCAGTTAGTGCAATAATGATGGCTTGGATATTGCATTATAACTCAACTTTTACGGGCATTATAATGCTGAAACCTACATACCTTGTCTTGTGTGTGCATTTCATTGTCACTGTAGCAATTTCTGCTTAATCCACTAGCTTTTCCTTCTGTTTTGGATCATCCTGCCTCTCCCCTCCCCCCTCCCTAAACTTCCATTAGATGTTAAGCGAGGAACTGATGAATAAAAATGTCAATGGCCCCTACGTAGTTGAAGAAATATGAACATACTACTGGATTTGACGAACAGCCAATTTCAGAAAATTTTGGCAAACATCTTTAGAGGACAACAAAATGAGACAGACGGACTGAAAATCTGCGGAAAATTAAAATATATACACATGATGGAAAAATGAAATATTGATATCTATTTGGATGGGAAGCAGAACTCTATACTTTGTTTTTACTATTGTGCCCAAAGAACCCTGCAAATTTATGTAACATTATGAGGATGTTCTCTAAACTCCACAAACAGGTGACAAAGAGACTGAAAGAACCCTTAGAAAGCCTTGAAAAAGACATGGCAACTCTTGAAGGAAACCTAAAACGTTCAGGAAATATTATCAGTAGAATGAAAGAGCAAACTGCCAAGATAAAAGTTTACAATCCTGGACCGTCTTCACAGGTGGCCCAGTTTGAAGGTGTGTCCAAGTCTGACGTGACAGTCAATGAGCCACTGAAGTTTTTCCCACATTACAATGCAAGCAGACCAAAAGATGTGCAAATTAGCAAACCAAAATATGTGCAAGCGAGTAATGAAGATGCCTGTGCCTTTGCAAGAACACCTGCTGGTAGCTCTGCTGATGTCAAGGTACAAGTTTGATGTAATTTTGTATATCTGAGAAATGCTAACTGTGTGGACTAGTAAAAACTTGTGGTATTTAGACTGTACAATCATATTATGATTATCTTTATTGATTATACTTAAGCCTGAAATATGGCTATAATATACAGTACTTTTACAAGTTGTACATTAGTTTGGCAAGCTTGCTTCGATAAGCCAAAACATGGGCCATAATAATCTCAGTACTCCATAACTTACTGTACAGATCATGCACTCATGCTAGAAATGAACTTTACACTTACTGGCTAGCATTAATGTGAAAACAGTTACTTGACACTTTTTATTCAGTCAGAGCAGGCCAGCCAATTCAATAAAGCAGTATTAATTAGGTCTTAAATTGTATAACCAGCAGTATTTGGCCACGGTATTGGATTAAAGTGTGATTTGACGGGTGAGTAAGTTGGTACGACCATAAAAATACACTTTGGAATAGTTTACTGGGCCAATTCAATAAATATTATTACACAAATCAATGTATTTTACAAGTTGGACTGTTTGTTCAAACACCACTAAATGGACACAGATAATTTAAGCAAAGTCTGCAAAATATACTGACCAGATACTGTTCTCACATACCCAACTTACTGTAACTGTTTTTGGCCATGGTATTGGATTGAAGTGTGTTTTACTGTGTGAGAAAATTGATTCAACTTTTAAAATCCACTTGTGAATGTTTTATTGAATTTGCCCCTGGATGTGGAGAGAATAACATGTGGGCAACTGAAAGCAATGTTCACTGGATTTGTTTTGTCAACAGATGCTGGACATGTTTGACGTGATGCCTTTTGATGACATTGATGGTGGTGTTTGGAAGCAAGGTTGGGATGTACAGTACTCCCCAGATGCATTTGACAAGGAACAGCTTCAGGTGTTTGTAATTCCTCATTCACACAATGATCCAGGTGGGTAAAGAAAGCACTTATATTTATTACAGTGGAACCCCGTTACTTCAGCCACCATCAGGACATAAAAATCTGGCCGTATTAATGGGGTTTTCAGATAAAAAATAAGTGGGTGTTTGTTCTGCGAGACAAAAAAATAGTGGCCATAATAACGAGGTGGCCGTAATAATGGGGTGGCCGAAAGGCGGGGTTCCACTGTATTTGTCGATATTTGTACGTACTGTAAATTCTCTATGAATAAGCCCCTGGGAGCTTATTTAAAATTTGACCTTGTGGAGGGGGAGGGGGGGGGGGGGACTTATGTCAAAAAATTGACCTTGTAGAGGTGCTTTTCGACTGTCTAGCTGTTTGCAATTTCAGCCAATTTCAGCAATTTTTGGCTCCACAATATCATTGGTCTTACGTCTACCTGTGCTGAGACTGCATCAGTGTGTGTAATATTTACTGCATAAAGATGACTAAAATAGTCAATTGACTGTGTGTGTGTATCCATCTGAAATATTTATATAAATCATTGTTAACTGACACCACAATGTTTATAGTCATTTGTGAGCTGTTTATTGTTTATTTTGGATTTTACTGTTGTTTGTTTGAATTAAAATTATCATATTGTTATTACAGGATGGATTAAGACAGTCAATCAATACTACCAGGACCAGACTCGGCACATCCTGGACAATGTAGTTGATGCCTTAGCTGAAGACAAGAGGAGGAAGTTCATTTGGGCTGAGATCTCATATCTCTCCATGTGGTGGGAAGATGCAGATGAGCATAGAAAAAATAACTTCCTGCAGTAAGATTGGCTTTTGATGCATTATGATTCTTAAAGTATTTTCATGTTTGTTTTTTAGCTGAGTTTTTTTTTTGTGACAATTTGATCCCTTGTTCAACTTCTTATCTGTTTCTTCCATTTTTTTCTTTCTAGTTAACTCCTCTCTTCTTCCTTACTTTGCATTTTTATCTGATATTTCTCTCACTCTCCCCCACCCCCAACTTTCATGTTCCCTTCTCGTCTATTTTCCTCTTCTGATCAACTTCCTTTCTTCTTTAATTTCCATTTCAGTTCAGTTCTCTTTAGTGGCTAAAAGAAGTGATTTGTTATGTTTCCTCGGTCAAGTTGTCTGACCATCTATTGTAATCAGTTGAATACAGCATCCTGTTTTAAAGAACTTCCACTGCATTAGTTTCCCTTTGTCTGAAACTAAACTCAGTGTTTCACCAGACAAGTATCCAGTGGACAGCTGGAGATTGTGACTGGTGGCTGGGTGATGAATGATGAAGCCAACCCACACTACTATGCCATGATTGACCAGATGATTGAGGGGCATCAATGGATGTCTGCAAATCTGGGCAAAGGTACAGTGCTGCTCAAGACCAGTGGGGTCAGCAAAACACGCATGTACAGTTTCATCCTGACTACTATGAGCACCAAAATTAGTAGAGAAATATCCCATTAGACAAATGTCACCACATCAGATGCTTAGTGATGTTGTTTTGAACTTTACATTTTGTTGAAATCTAGTGCTCCTCTACAAGATCATTTTTAAAATTAGCGGGGGGGGGGGGGGGGGGGGGGGGGCTGCTTATTGGAGCATGTACATGTGTGGTTTTATGCTTCCGCAGTAAACTTGATCAGATTCAGGGCCCACTCTTTCAAGGCATGAGTAACAGGCTGTGACATTCTTACTTTGTTTGTTTTGTTTTTTTTTCTCTTTTCTTTTTTTTTTTTTTTTTTTAACGTTTTCCTCAGACATCAAACCTGTTGCCGGTTGGGCCATCGATCCGTTTGGTCACACTCCCACCATGGCATACCTCCTGCGACGAATGGGGTTCCAGAGCATGCTGATACAACGGACCCACTACCAAGTGAAGAAGTACCTGGCCAAACAGAAGAACCTGGAGTTCATGTGGAGACAAAACTGGGGTGTGTGTCAACAGTGTGATGCAAATTCATTCTCACATAACAAAATGTTTGAATGATGTGATTTCTAAACTTGTCATTGAATCATATTTGGGTAAATGTGAATATCCATCTACAATGTAGTGTGATTGCCTGTGGCAGAGTAACTTCAGTCTTTGCTTCCAGAAGCATAAATACCCTGATATTTGTCTGAAATAGGGTCGAAAATCACTGATCTTGGTCTTCAGTCCCAGGTGGCACACTTCCACCCAAAATTTTGAGGAGTACCCCCCCAGAATATGTATAAATACCATCATCTGAAGACGATTTATCATCACTTGCCTCTGAAGACAACTACCGAATCATATTTTGTCGCTTATATTGGGTATACTGTTTTACGTAGTTTACACAATGCTTGTACACGCCAGAGACTCACGTCTATTTGAGTGGGGTCTTACTGTACACTCAAGACAATACATAACGTTCCAAGGTTTTGAAACTAACACAAAAGGTTGTGTGCATAATAATATCAAATGCAGCTTACAAATAGCTTCAAATAGTCCCCTCTTTTTGTTGACTGATAAATTGATA
Source organism: Plumapathes pennacea (assembly GCA_964036295.1). NCBI lineage: Eukaryota > Metazoa > Cnidaria > Anthozoa > Antipatharia > Myriopathidae > Plumapathes > Plumapathes pennacea. Next base: position 5,133,852 of record OZ038463.1, on the reverse strand, counting down.
AATTGAGAAGGATATATTAAATCATTTCTTTACAAGGCCATGAACATCTTTGCCGGAATGTCAACAGAATCTTTCACGATAAGGACTGATAAACAGTGAGAAATTGCAATGAACTACAGTATGGTAGTATTTACTTCACGTACAATACGTACAGTACACAATCGGAAGATGCAGTAAACTATGATTAACTGTATTCACATAGGTGATAAAATGTTAACACTGATTCTCTGTCTTCCTTCATAAACAGACCACGGTTCGTCAACGGACATCCTTTGCCATATGATGCCTTTTTACAGTTACGATGTTCCTCACACTTGTGGCCCAGAGCCTGCGGTAAGGAATGCGTTTACGTTTTTCTGGTAGATAGTGGTGGGTGATGGTGATTTATGATGTCAGACGATAAATATACGTCGAAAACGATCAAGACGAGGAGAATGATGATGACGACAGTTACGAGGTTGACGAGGATGTCTATGTTGATGTTGATGTTCATGATGATGATGACGACGACGACGACGACGACGACGATGATGATGATATGCACGTAAATAATGATGATGATGATGATGATGCACGTTAAATAATGATGATGAAGTTGATGATGACGCTGATAGTGTTTGATAAAATATTTGTTGCTGTAATGATATTAAACGTAATCGTCTCGTTGCAGGTGTGTTGCCAGTTTGATTTCCGCCGTTTGCCTGGTGGGGGCATCACGTGCCCCTGGAGAATCCCCCCACAGCGCATCACAGATCAAAATGTTGCCGAGAGGTGAGCAAAAACTAAAGGAATAAGAAATATAAACCACATTGGATAAAGTAATCACCACAGCAGAACAAAAATACAACATATAGTTTGGTATATTATGATCAAGCCATCTCCATAAACCACAATCCTATGCAGGCTCAATTATATGTTCACTGCTCTTATGGTAGCTGACATTCACCGGGTTTTTGGCTTGGCTTCGTAATCCGGCCCTTTAGTATCTCCTTTATCGTGGCACTCTTTGTCGGGTTTACCACAATAAGACTTAATATGTTTTAGCTTTGTTTTTGTTTAGTTTAAATCGTTGAAAGATTCTTTAAATAACATTTTCCGGATGAAATGAAACGTGCAAGCCCAGAAAGCTCAATGTGACTGAGAAAAGTTCTTTATGTACAACAGCAAATCACAACAGTTGTAAAAAGCGCGCTGTACTGTACAGTGCACAGAAGCAGAAAAGTCGACTGCACTGAACGCTGAACAGTACGCGATATTAGCATGAATAACAAAACACCAGCACAGCTCAACAACTCAAAACAACACGACACACGATTTCCGATCCGCGTTCCCCCTCGCCCCTCCCTCCCCTCCTTTGGGCTGACACGTGTTTCTCTCTACCAACAGAGCTAATCTGCTGCTTGATCAATATCGAAAGAAAGCCCAGCTTTACAGGACAAATGTTGTTCTGGCTCCACTCGGAGATGATTTCAGATACGAGAAGACGTTTGAGACCCACGAGCAGTTCACAAACTATCAGGTATTAATGCTGTTTACCTCACCAAGATGGAGGACTCGAAACAAACCCATGTCGACTCACTTACCAGAGATAATGAGCGTGACCACCATGACATCACTTGAAAACCAAGAATTAGGTGGATCAGTTTTAGACTTAATACTAGGCTATAGGTCACGTGTGTTTTATAGTCCGTTCCAGGACTCCTGGTTCAACAATTAGTAGAGATTTTAACAAAGGCAACGACAACAACAACAACAACAACAACAAAACAACAACAACAGCAACAACAACAAAATAACAATGACACTGGGATGGCATCGCCTGATCAAAGATGAGTAGCAACATGTTTTAGTATCAGTGAATGCATATTCAATTTTTCTCACATCCGTCTTTATTTTGTTCTCAGAAACTGTTTGATCACATGAATTCTCACCCGGAGTTGAAAGTCAAGGTAACCAAGTCTGGCGAAACACTTTTATCATGATTAATAATATCTAACTTCCTCAGTAATGTACAACTATTGTATAGTAGTGGACAAAATATACAGCCATATCGTACGTTGCTAATGGGAAAAAATTGAGTATTGGGATAATAGATAGCACTTTTAAGGTGCACTACCTTTAACACACAGACTAACATGGGGTTTAATATTGATTTCTCGTTCCCTTTCTAATTTTTAGGCTCAGTTTGGAACATTATCAGATTATTTCAAGGCAATTTGGAAAGTTACTGGTACGCCGGTCTTTTGTGCTTTACAGTCTTAGTGCATGTGACATTGTAGAATAGTAAAGTGAAAACTCAAGCAGGTAGAAAACCAAAAGTTGTCATGCGGCCACTCAAATGAAAGTTCTGATGAATGAGCGGAGTCAATGTCTTCCTTCTCTGTTTTGCTTTGTTTTGTTTTGTTTTTGTTTTATTATTATTATTATTATTATTATTATTATTATTATTATTATTATTATTATTATTATTATTATTATTATTATTATTATTATTATTTGTAAAGGCTTCTCTTTGTTACTATGGAATTGTGTGAAAAGTAGGAGGCTAGTTTTCAACACAAAATCAGGGCTTTTTAACAACAACACATAGAAGAGTTATTGTCGTTGTAACTGTTCAGACTGTATCTGCACCTACAGCTATCTGCTTGTTTTTGTATTATTCACAGGTTCCACGCCGGGTGAAAAGCCAAATGGCTTTCCCACTTTAAGTGGAGATTTCTACACTTATGCCGACAGGTATACGATTATAAATTGAAAACAAGATTGAGTTGAATTGATGAAGGAAGTGAGAGACCAGCCGCTATTTTGTACATACTGCCTGGAACAATCCCATATAGGCGTTCTCGTTCTCTGTTTTAGGGTTTTGATAACACATTGTTTTCTACCTTCTCTCTCTCTCTCTCTCTCTTTTTTTTTTTTTTTTTTTTTTTCAGAGAGGACCATTACTGGAGTGGGTACTACACAAGTCGAGCATTCTACAAGAATCTTGATAGAGTACTGGAGGCGTACCACAGGTGAAGAGAGAATGTTTTTGGGTGAAGTTATTGCGGTTGAAAATTACAACACTTTCGATCAATCAGAAGCCTGAAGTAATTCCCGCCATTGAGCTTCTTTTGGGGTAAACACAGCGTATTGTGTAATTTGAGTAGAGAGCATTGAGCAAGCCACTCACTGAATAAGCCACTCACTCAATTTAGAAGTATGCCAGTATGTCAGTGAGCTGTGTAGTGCATGAGAAATAGAACGATGGAGGACAAGATTGTATCAGTCGGTCAGTCAGTAAATGAACAGACACTGTTAGTAAGTCTGTAAATAAGTCAGTAACTAAAGCAAGCCAACCAAATATGATACTACAAAAAAAGGTGACTTCTTTACCTTATTCGCACACTAATTACGTACTTCAAATAACGATATAACAGCCGTGAATTGTTATCTCAAAGGATTTCTTTTGCATTTTCAGGGCCGCAGAAATTCTGTTCTACCTGGCCAGTTCTCACGCCAGGCGCGCAGCAAGCTCTGCTTTTCCGTCCATCCAGCTGTACGGGCTGTTGATTCAAGCGCGGCAAAATCTGGGAGTGTTCCAACACCACGATGGCATCACGGGTACTGCTCGCGATCACGTGGTGGTTGATTACGCTACAAGGTCAGTGAAAAAGTGAAACAGACACAGTGAACAGGTAAAACAGGTAATATTTTGATGATGGCGATGATGATGATAATGACGATAACGATGCGGTGGCGATGATTATGATAATGACGATGGATGATTATAGTGATATTGTGATGAGGAAATGATGATGATGATGGTGGTGATGGTGATGGTGATAATGATAATGATGGTGATGGTGATGGTGATAGTGATGGTGATGGTGATGGTGGTGGTAATGGTGATGGTGATGGTGATGATGGTGGTGGTGATGGTGGTGGTGGTGATGGTGATGGTGATGGTGGTGATGGTGATGGTGATGATGGTGGTGATGGTGATGGTGATGATAGTGATGGTGATGGTGGTGATGGTGATGGTGATGGTGGTGATGATGGTGGTGATGATGGTGATGGTGATGATGGTGATGATGGATGGTGGTGATGATGGTGATGATGAATATGATGATGAAGAGGATGCTGATGACGATGAAATAATAACGAGTTCAGAGATAGGGGTGATTATGCTAAATTTACCGTAGATCGTATTGTAGTAATACTAATGAAAGGTCGTCAATAAACGATCCAGCACTAAGTGGCATTTCTGTCCCTTGTTTTTTTAAGAATGCACCGCTCCCTGTCGGACATGCAGCGTGTGATGCGTGACTCTTCCCACTTCCTTTTGTCTAACAACAAACCAAGCTACAAGCAAATGGATGCCTCCCTGCCGCAACTCAAGCCTGTACGTAACTAGTAATATTTGAAGCTACAGCATCTTCAACATTCTGCGGCTTCTTTTCTCTTTTATAGTGTAAAGTATACTAGCGAGTAGATTAAATCACTGTCCTCTAACTGTCATCTTTATTTAGTATTTGTTTATAATTTCCGTTGTCCGCATTATGCTTTCTTAAAGTTACATAACTTTGCAGTACATTTTCCTTTTTTCTTTCATCCTTCCTTCTTTCCAGGAACAGTACAGAGCAGCTTACGACACCCTCCCAACAAAAGAACTGCTGGTTGTATCGTCAACTCCACGGTCTGTATATACAAGAAGTCCTGCTGTATCATAGCAAGTCATTTGTACCATTAATATCAAACACTTTTCAAATGACACGTTTCTTTAATCAAACTCCAAAGTAAACGTTCAACGTAAGGCGGAGTATAAGGTCGTTAATTAAAGGCGCAAAATCTAAAAATGGGAAGTGGAGGTCTAGAGGAACAATTACTGACTTTTGCTCCCAACCTTGTTTGTTGGTTTATTTCATAGCACTGTCGTAATTTACAACTCACTGCCCGAAGTGAGGAAGCAAGTGGTCAGTCTCCATGTGTCGGAACCATCAGTGAAAGTAAGGGATGTTTGTTGTTGTTGTTGTTTTTGATGTTGTCCTGTTTCTGTTTCTATAATTGTGGTTGTTGTTAATTAATTTTCATGATCACCATGGTGTTGTATACGTCTATATACATTATACGTGTTGTTATCTCTCGCTCTCTCTTCTTTGTCTTTCTCTTCTTCTTTTCTCTTATCACTTTTCTTTAGCTCGCATCCCCTCCCCTTCCCTCTCTTTTACCCCACTCTCTCACTCTATGCTGTTTTGTACTCGCTCATGTTCATGAACTCTGTTCTTTTTGCGTACAAAGTTTAAATGCCACCTTTGCCACCTTTTTCTCTCAAGGTAACTAACAGTGATGGCAAGGAGGTCGCTTGTCAGACTAATCTTGTTTGGGATAAAAGAAATCAAGTGACTCGTACTAAATATGAGGTGCTTTACGGTTAAACTTGTTTGTTTTGCATCGTTTCTTTTTATTTATTCTATTTTTTCACATTATATAACCATTGCACTACAATTATTCGTCCTTCTCTTTTAGTTATGATAGTTTATCTTGTATTTCGTAGTATCATTTTTTCCTTTTAGTAGAAAAATTGATTGAAATATGAGAAAAATTGTTAAAATATGAGAAGTAGGTTACGACTGCTATTTATGATTGCATACTTGAAGACCCCTTTGAAAAATAAAGAGCACCTGTGACTAGAAAATCCTAGTTAGATATAATTTTGTCATTATTACTATACTAGTTTTGCAGCTGTTACTATTGTCACGTGGCGATTCCATTAATCTAACTAAAGCCAATCTACTACCTTCTTCTGCAGCTTGTATTTATAGCCGAGGTTCCGCCTCTTGGTTTAGCGTCCTACAACGTTCAGACAGGAACTGAAAATGTCGCTGCTAAAATCACCGCTTACTCCTCAGAAAGTATTGATAAGCCGAGGTAAGAAATGTAGAAAACAAATGATAAAAAAAAAAAAAAAAAGAAGAGTCATCAAGCAAAACAAGCTGCTGTACAGACAACACGGTTCAATTCATGGACCATTTAGAGTATTTGTTTGTGCAGGGATGTATATGGAAGTTTTGATTTGAGCCGAGCGGTAACAGGTGACACGAGGTTTTATGTCAAAAAAGAAGGACAGGTAAAGTTTTTACTGCCCAAGGCGAATTAAATCGTCCAATTCCTGAATTGCCGTGACCTCTCAGAGTTCTATAATGAAGACATTTCTCACAGAAAGCTTATTTAATTTATCAGAAAACATGTATTTAATCGACGTAACTGCAACACTCAGGGCGTGGAATATCGTAATTGCAGTTATTTTCTACTTCCATTTTCAGGGACGAGTTTACCTTTGAACAGAAATCTCAGGGAGCCGAGACAGTTTTCTTGGAAAACGATCAGATCAAAGCGGAGTTCGATAGCACCAGGGGGCTTTTGAAGGTTTGTATCGCGTGTGCATTGCTACAAATTGCGAGAGAATACGGGTTCTGAAAGATAAGCTTTGGTAAACTGATACACAATAGAGTGCAGTCCCTGTGGCGGCTTATGCCACTCTTCTTTGGCGCTTTTGCTTCATAAGGGTGACAGGTGATCACCTTTTTACTTTGTTGTTGTTGTTGTTGTTGTTTTTACAGAGTATCACAACAAAGGCAGACGGCCTGAAGACAGACACCACCATCGAGTTTATGGCTTACGGCACCAAGGGATACGGAGACCGCAGTGGGGCGTATCTTTTCCTCCCTGATGGCCCTGCCAGAGTAAGAAGAAACACTGGATAAATATCTAACTTCTCCTTACTCATCTCTAAGAAAAAAAGCAGACTTGCCTTGTCTAGGTGATCGGACATAAAAATATAAAAGATAAAAATCTGGCCGTATTGCCGGGGTGGCCGTATTAACGGGCTTTTCAGATAAGAACATGACTAGGCGTTTGTTCGGCGGGACAAAAAAATAGTGGCCGTAAGGCGGGGTTCCACTGAATAATTGATTGCGTGTTTGTTTATTATCTTTATAAAATGCTATCTTTTTACAGCCTTATAATCCTGAAGCCAGACCTACCGTGTATGTTAGCAAGGGAAACGTGGTAAGTGTTCCGCGCCGTGAGAAACAAATTGCATTTGAAACATCCGCACAGTATCGCCTGCTTCTGTTCTTCGTCATTGTCAATTTTGTTATTTATAAACTTCGCCAAAAAAGGCAGGGACACCTCAGAGAGCAAATTCTCCCTTGCGAGGTCTCATAGGGTTAAGTTTGGGCCATTGTTACACATCAGAACAACTAAGCTTAACAATATACCCTACGAGATAGCTCTGTCGGCTTCTTTGATCTCATTTCCCATTTTCCACTTCTGTAACATCCTCTCTTCCGTTCTCTGTCCAAATCGGTATCAGTCGCTATTTTGTCTTTCCCTGTTTTTCTTTTTGTCTTTGTATCTTTCTTTGTCTCTTTTGTTGTTGTTGTTGTTTTGTCTGTCCATTTTTATCTGTCTTTTCTTTCTTTTTTGTCTATTTGTGTACTGTTATTTTTTTCTTATGCTTTCAATCGTTGTATTGTCTTCACAGATGCAGGAAGTCCGGATTGCCTTTGAAAATGTTCTACACGTTGTGAGGCTATATTTAGTGCCGGGTTAGTGACACAACTCCTTACGAGTGTGAATTCTTTGATGTACGGCGTTATTGTCACGGACCTTATTCAGCATTTCTTCGGAACTTGTGCTGTACCTTATCGTGATAATGATTTAAGGCACATAAAAAGGTTGCGGGTTCGATTCCTTTAAAACCCGGGCTGCTTCGTAACTGGCGATGGTCACTGTCATGTATTTTTACTTGTTACTCAGGTCCAGAAGGCAAAATGTTGGATATCCAGAACACAGTCGACATCCGGGAACTCAGGAATACGGTAAGTGTGCTCAGAGTTGCGATTGGTGATTATAGTTTTACCTTTTTTCTGTTTCTGTTCTTTTTTCTTGTATTTCTACTCACTTGTTTTCTTGTTCTTGTTCTGCTTCTGGTTTTTTTGTTTTTTGTTTTTGTTTTGTTTTGTTTTGTTTTGTTCTTGTTCTTGATTTTATCAAAGTATCGTTTCGTTGTTGTTGTATTAGGAGCTAGTGATGAGGATTGTCAGCAGTGTTCAAAACACTGGACGAGAATTCTACACCGACTTGAATGGCTTCCAGGTGACCTACGGCTTATGTAACATTGTTTTTTTTTTTTTTGTTTTTTTGTTTTGTTTTTTGTTTTTAGCTGCAGCGAACTTTACCCGAACTAGATTTTAATATATTTTACTGTTGTTGTATACCTGTATAGTTTGTATAGGTTGCAACTATTAGGATAGAAGAGCCAAATGAGTGTTTAGGTATATCTTAGTGCAACTGTTAATTGTGTTGTGTTAATTTAATATGTTGTGGTAGTCGTTATGTTGTAGTGCTTATATGTTGTTCATAACTCCACGCTTATTTTTGTCGTTCGACTTTGTTCCCAGATGCAAAAGCGCAAAACTATGGACAAGATTCCCCTTCAGGCTAACTTTTATCCACTGCCAGCCATGGCGTTCTTACAGGATAAACAGACTCGTTTGAGTCTTCTCTCGGCTCAGTCAAACGGAGTCGCGGGTCTTCAATCTGGTGAGCTCTCCCCAGACCCCCTTACCGTCTTGTTTGTCTATTTACGTTACAGAAAAATTTAGGAAAAGGAAATTAGAAAAGAAAAAACTAACAAACAAGCAAACAAACCTTGGGTCCCGCTCAACAACAAAGTAAACAGTGCTATTTTAATTTAGTTTGTGAGAGCTATTAGATTGTACTCATTGAGAGTTTTCATTTGAAAGATCAGGTAACTAAAGGTTAAGTGAAACGTGCCTTTTTTCAGAGAAAGGGCAGCAAACCTATCCCTATGCGTCCCAATGCTTTTGGAAACCTAGAAACCTTTTCTTTTTCCCTTTTCCTTGTGCACGTTTTCCCCTCTTCTTTATGCAATTCTACGTTTCACTCAACCTTTTATAGTTACCTAAACTTTCAAATGAAATCTCTCATTGAGTAAAAAAAAAAAATAGCACAACAGCAAGAAGGCAGAAAGCAAAGCAAAGCCGACAGATGCAAAAAGACAAAAAACGTTGCGAAAACGGAGATAGCATAAAGAAAAAAGAAAACATGCGCAAAGCAAAAAGAAAGGAACTTTCTGGGTTTCTTGTTTCATCTGTTTGCTTTCTGCTTTATAGCTGCCAATGACTTTCGATTCGTATAGAAAAAGATAATTCCTTGTTTGTTTGTTTGTTTGTTTGTTTGTTTGTTTGTTGTTGTTGTTGTTGTTGTTGTTGTTTCCCTTTTCCCGGTCTGTGTTCTGTGCTATAATTTAGTGGTTTAGTTTCCTTTTTCCCATTTTCCTGTCTCACCAAACATTCAACTCGTCCCAGGCCAATTGGAGGTTGTACTGGACCGTCGGTTATTGCAGGATGACAATAGGGGCCTCGGCACTGGCGTGACGGATAACAAAGTAACGCCATCCAACTTCAGACTGCTGGTGGAAAGATCTGAAGCTCAACAGGAGAAGGTAACGCAGAGCACAAAAAAGATACACACAGTTGCACACTCGTGCCAAATTAACACCACACCGCGCGAACGCACGCGCACCAAATACATGCACACAGAAATACATAAACATCACACTCACACCACATTGCCACATAAATGTCCACTAATTATATTTATAATTCATTCTTAATTTCTGGACTACCTCGATAACTGTGATCTAAGATTTCTTGGTTCGAATGCTTTGCTTTCAGGTGAACAGCCAACCAGTTGCCTACCTCTCCCTCCTGGGGCACAAATTGTCTCATCATTTGCTGCATCCGCTGTTCACTTTCCTGGTGTCGGCGGAAGTGAGCGAAAAACTGGTGCCCACTTTCGCTGGTCTCCAGACTCCCCTGCCATGTGACGTTTTTCTCGTCACCCTGCGATCTATTCAAGACGGCAAAGAGCCTCGACCCAGTGACGATGCTCTTCTGGTGCTTCATCGAAACGGCTATGATTGCAGTTTCCCCAGCGTTTGCTCGAAGCGCACCAGCGAAGGAAAGGTGCGTTTTAAACAGAGACCTCTAACTATCTTACTGCCGTGTTTCTTAGTCGAAATTGAACTTAGTGACGAAAATAGAATTCAAATTTTTTGTTTTTTTTTGTTTTTTTGTTTTTTTTGGGGGGGGGGGGGGGGACGGCTCTGCAACAAGAAGCTATTAGAGATTATTAAAGAATGATGCTCCTCAGTAATGTAAAGAATTTTCATTTGATTGGCCACAACTTTATCAAAATCAAACGAGTCTTGCCAGTCCGATCACTGAGGTTTACTAATGCGATACAGGTTTTTTCTCGGATGATATTTGTTTGTTTGGCGAATTAGGAAAATCAATTTGCGGAGGTCGTCATCTATTCGTTCATAGCGTTGTTTTTCCATTTGGGCTTGCCATGTCAGAGACACCAGAGAGGAAACATAGGGATGGCTTTCTAAACAAAACATTGAAACTGATCCAGGATTTTCAGCTTATCCGCATCTTGTTTTCAGCAGTTACTTTTGTTTCACATAATTGTGTTCTTTGAAGAAAATAGCTGCGTTTCTTTGCAATCGATCTCAGGCTTTCACATCATTTCCTCCATTTTGCTCATCATTTCACTCTAGAAACCTCTTTCTTCCTTCTTTTCCTTGTCAACTCTTTACGAAGCAAACTTCACAGACTAAATATACTTTCTTTGTCTCTGTAGATCCAACCAAGTAATTTATTCAAGGATCTGACAATAAGCAGACTACAGACGACCTCTCTGAGCATGCTGCATGAATACGAGGATAATGATGCGAACACCGCCTTAACATTAAACCCGATGGAGCTGTATTCCTTCAAACTCCGCCTCAATTGAACAGGGGAGTGTCGATGCGCCTTCAAGAATTTTGTAGCGTATATGGAGTTTTATCCTAATTTTATAGTAACTCTTATAAGGCCGAAAGCTATAGACATGTGTATAAAAGTTTGATGCGCATGGATTTGGTGAGCGCAGTAAATGTGTTGACTGACGTTTCGAGCGTTAGTACCTAATGTTTGTCATTTACTCTGACGCAGCTTTTCTCTGAGCAATTTGTGAGACGTTGTTGTCGTTGCTGTACTGCATACTATCCTTGAAAAGAGTAGAGAAATTGGGAAAGTTGTCAGGGGATCTGAGGGTATTAGTTAGAAACTTTAAAACTTGTCGTGAACATTGTGCAGTCTCTCGAGAGCACGAGGGACCAGGGAAAGCACCATACAGAAAATACCATTTTAATTAATTTATCTCGCAAAAACCATTTCCAAAGGAATTATAACGTTAATCGAGCAGGACGCGCGAGATTGCGTTTAACCAGTCAGATGCCGAAACAACTCGTTCCACTTTGAAGAAAAGATCAATAAACAGTACAAGAAAAGTATGTATTTTATTCTATATTTTTATTCTGTATTTTATTCTATATTTATGCGATCTCTTATTACAATATTTTTCTCTTAGAACGCGTGACGTTTCTAGTCAGTTTACGACAGTACCTTATCTTGATGCTAAATTTCGGAGAGATGCAGAAATATATTAAAAGTAAGAAAAAAAAAGACAAAATATGCAAAGCATTTGGTAAACCTCCGTGCATGGTGTTTAGTTGTGAACACCTTTAAGTTTCAAAGGTATTCTATAAATCAAAGTAAATTCATATATTGAAGTTATCTGATATAGCCAGAGCGCTTCCTTGTCTTTTAAAGCTAGTGTGTTGTGCTGTACAACAATGGCAAAGTGTTTCAGGCCAAGAGAGCAATTGATACCTCACTCGATGTCGTGATTTCGTGGGATTAGCTGCTTTGCTTCTGAAAAATCCCATAAATTGCCTGATTGGACTTCAAACGTATGCGCAGTTCAAGATGTCGTGATGTGACGTGCAAATAGTGGTGACGTTCAGCCACATGAGCGCACGCGCAGTAAAACTCACCAACGGGTTGTGCCTAAATCGTACCAACGGGAAGGACAGCCGCGCAAGACTGAAAACGAGTTTAGATCCGATCGCCTCACGACCGAAAATTGGACGATGTCGGTAAATCCTGTCTTCTGTGTATTTCATCGAACGATGAAATGAACAAGCCTTATTGAGTTAAGTGAAATAACATCGCTTCCTTTCATCATAGTTTAGACGATTATAATACATATTGAACCTCGTGGCGAACTAAACTGTAGAAAATGTGACGTGTCCTTCCCGCTGGTACGGTGTAAAAGTGTCGTACCAACGGGAAGGACAGAGTGAAATAACTCGACTATTTTAGTCGAGGATCATTTTAAGTAAAGAGTAAGTGTATCTTCAATAAAATCAAGTGGCATCTCTTCCTTTGGTGGTGATTTAGACAACTGAGGCGAACTAAACTGTGATGTGTCCTTCCCGCTGGTACGATGGAGTTCGATCGTACCAGCGGGAAGGATAGCGGGAAATAACCAGACTATCTTTAACCGTATCTTCAGTCGAGGATATACAGAGTAAAATGTACCATCGGAAACTTAAGTAGAATTGCTTGACTGAATTATATTTGACACAAAATGAGCCTACGACAATCCGAAGACAGCGTACCAGCGGAAAGGACACCACACTTTAGGGTGTCTAGAAAACTCAGACCTCAGACCTCAGATCTGGAAAACTCAGACCCCCAAAATACGCTAAATGATTCGACCATTCCTTCTCTTAATTACTTTAAACGGAAGCTGCTCGAGCGAGACATCAAACAATGCGGTATTTTTAGCCATTTCGCAAACATTCGGCAGGGTCTGAGTTTTCCAGATCTGGAAAACTCAGACCCCCCAAAATACGCGAAACGATTCGACCATTCCTTCTCGTAATTACTTTAATCGGACGCTGCTCGAGCGAGACATCAAACAATGCGGTATTTTTAGCCATTTCGCAAACATTCGACTAAAGTTATAACTTTCCAGACAGGTCACGTGGCAGAAATGACAAGTCACACATCCACGTCCCAGTTCCATTGTCACAAGTTGATTACAAATGATGTAAAACGAGATCCGACAAACTTGTTTCATAATGGAGCCGTGAAACAGGCGATGTATGTATTTTGGGGGTTAAAGCAATTACGAGAAGGAACGATCAAATCGTTTCGCGTAATTTTTTTTTGGGGGGGGGGGGAGGGGGGTCTGAGTTTTCCAGATCTGGAAAACTCAGACCCTGCCGAATGTTTGCGAAATGGCTAAAAATACCGCATTGTTTGATGTCTCGCTCGAGCAGCTTCCGTTTAAAGTAATTACGAGAAGGAATGGTCGAATCATTTAGCGTATTTTGGGGGTCTGAGTTTTCCAGATCTGAGGTCTGAGTTTTCTAGACACCCCCACACTTTACTATACTCTGCTTCACTGTGAGGCTCATTTTGTGTCAAATATAATTCAGTCAAGCAAATCCACTTGAGTTTCCGATGGTACATTTTACTCTGTATATCCTCGACTGAAGATACGGTTAAAGATAGTCTGGTTATTTCCCGCTGGTACGATCGAACTCCATCGTACCAGCGGGAAGGACACATCACATTTTCCACAGTTTAGTTCGCCTCAGTTGTCTAAATCACCACCAAAGGAAGAGATGCCACTTGATTTTATTGATATACACTTACTCTTCACTTAAAATGATCCTCGACTAAAATAGTCGAGTTATTTCACTCTGTCCTTCCCGTTGGTACGACACGATTACACCGTACCAGCGGGAAGGACACGTCACATTTTCTACAGTTTAGTTCGCCACGAGGTTCAATATTATCCCCGAACGAAGCGAAGCGAAGTGAGGGTAATAATCACGGCGCTAATGCAGCAAATTCGCTTTGTGTGGAGACTCCAAGCGAGTCGCCATCTCGAAAATTAATGTTCGTCAGTCAGTCTGTCAGTCTGTCATAGGGCGACCTCTCAGGCAATGACGTAATAATAATTATCGATTAGCGTCAAAGCGAGGTCAAACAAAGGTTTGAACGAAGCAACAATTATACGCAACTGCGTTCACGAAAGTGAATTTGAAACTGGAAAACTTGACACAGCACGGTCTCGCGGAGTTCTTCTTCAAAAGAGAAGGGAACTAGCACGGGCAAGGCGAAATCGTGAAACAATCGAACAGCGCCAAATACGAGAAAAGACGACAAACATTTGATAACCGACAGCATCATGAACGGAAGCGTGCCGAACAAACGGCTCCGCAAAGGGAACAGCGCTTGGAAGCAAATCTGGAGCTTCAGACGCCGTCTTGTGTTAAACTCAGATCCTTATTCAGAAAGGACAAGCAACAAAGGTTAGTCAGTGGAAAGCGAACAATCACCGTGACAAATATATTCTACCCGCCGTATCTTCGATCACTTCAAGAATGTATTAAAATCTGTATGCTGATCATTTTCCCTCGAAGTATTGTTTTAATACGCTTCTGTCGCCAGTTTCGGCTACCGTATTGGCTCAGAGCAATCGAAACTTGGAGTCTTGAATGATTTAGTCAGATATCTTATTATTTCTTTCAAGACTAAAACTGTAACAAATACTGTAATTTGACATGCGGTGATTGCAGCGAGAATCGTTCACAAGCCCTTAGAAGCATGACTAAGGGCTTGAAGCCCGTGTATAATTTGAAGTAAACCGTTGAAGTTTTGCTTTGATTCTGGGAGAAATCATGTTGTTTTGAGCGCGTTCACGTACAAAACAATTCGAGCTCATTAAACATGCATGCCTGAGTCTTGTGCATGCAATCCAGAGTAAAAACAAATTGCACAGGAAGCCTATTTAATTGTACTGTCTATGAATTCAAAATTGGAAAATCAGTGTTCCTTTTTTTCCGTACTACGACGGCCGACCAACTTCAAAATTGAATTGAATATTAAATTTGAGAACGTGCTTGGCAGACTGTATGAATTAATTTGACGTGCAGACCGTGGGAAATACGTACTTCGTCACGCAATCGACTCTTATAACACACACCATTCTTTTTCTCCTTCCTTTGCGTGTAGCACTTGACTTCGAAGAGAAGATTGAGTCAACATTTCGGTAAGACAAAGGCTACTCTTGTTGGGAGTACCAAAGTAAAAGTCCCATCGATCGCAGAGCGAGGGGGTATCTGCGATTATCGTATTTCTAGTTATAATCGTCTAAACTATGATGAAAGGAAGCGATGTTATTTCACTTAACTCGATAAGGCTTGTTCATTTCATCGTTCGATGAAATACACAGAAGACAGCCATCTTGGATTTACCGACATCGTCCGATTCTCGGTCGTGAGGCGATCGGGTCTAAACTCGTTTTCAGTCTTGCGCGGCTGTCCTTCCCGTTGGTACGATTTAGGCACAACCCACAACGGGTGGTCCTAAAAAGCACGGCGAAGTCTTATGTGAGCTTCAGTATTACAGTAGACAAACTTCCCCATTTTGGTGTACCTCATAGACTCCTGGTTAGTGGATTGCTGGCATAAAGCTTTTTCCCAGGACCTTTGCATCACATTTCAGCGTGTGTGAATTGGTAACAACGTGCAAACTCGTGATGGGCATAAATCAGATAAACCGCGCAGTGCTGTGGTGTCGGAGCTGTTGTAAAGCTAACAACGCAGGAAATTGAACGAAAGAAGCCTGACATACTGAGATCGTTTTAAACCGAGCGGAACTGTTTACTTGTGCAGCTGAAGGTATGTTAATTTCCACACGCGCCGACTAATAATTACACATTGTACATCAGGTTACTGAATCACACCCCGTAGTACTCGAAAATTTGAGATATTTTCTGCTATATACCCTAATGAAATGCACCAATGAAGTAAGTTCTAGCGTTATACATCAACGGTTTTGCCTATGGAGTTCAATTCGGGTCGGTTAGCTTAACCATTCAGATCATGCAAGGCTATATCAAAGCCGGAAGTTCTCTATTTTGCTTGATCGGAAAGAACGTCTTGGTGGAGTCAAACGTCGATCTTATCATGAACTTAATTCGCTCAATTTAGTTTGTCTCGTCTGAAGTACGTCGTTTGACCTGGGCCTAAAGTAAATCCTTTCACCGAGGTAAATTGTCTCGTGTAAACACGGCATGTCAATCAGCTTTGCTCGGTCAGCGAAGTCGGTCTTCGATTTCTTTCTCTTTTTATTTCTTTTAACAGAAGCCGCGATTGCTCTAACCAACGCTGCATCCTAACCAAATACGTGTATTTTTTTATTTTATAAAGCACGTTCCTTCGAGTGTGAACAAATTTAAAACTGGAAGCGAGAGCTTGCTTCTTTGTCTCGGAATACGTTAATTATGTGAATATATTAGTTATGGTCACATGATTTAAAATAACGGGAAAGGTTATCTTGCACGAAGGCACTCTGAAATAGCTTCAAAAATTAGCGAAAAGGTCACAATATGATCCTACTTTGCTTTCATCACAGTCCTGGGGCAAACCACAAAATATACAGCGACTGTTGAAATGTACACAAATGACGTTTACAAGTGTAGTCAACTGTATTTACTAGAAATACGATAATCGCAGATACCCCCTCGCTCTGCCATTGATGGGACTTTTACTTTGGTACTCCCAACAAGAGTAGCCTTTGTTTTACCGAAATGTTGACTCAATCTTTTCTTCGAAGTCAAGTGCTACACGCAAAGGAAGGAGAAAAAGATTGGTGTGTGTTATACTTTTGCGTTGAAAAGAGTCGATTGCGTGACGAAGTACGTATTTCCCACGGTCGGCACATCAAATTAATTCATACAGTCTGCCAAGCACGTTCTCAAAATTTAATACTCAAATTTTGAAGTTGGTCGGTCGTCGTTGTACAGGTAAAAAGGAACACTGATTTTCCAATTTTAAATTCATAAGGCAGTACAATTAAATAGGCTTCCTGTGCAATTTGTTTTTACTCTGGATTGCATCACAAGACTCAGGCATGCATGTGTAATGAGCTCGAATTGTTTTGTATGTGAACCCGCTCAAAACAACATGATTTCTCCCAGAATCAAAGCAAAACTTGAACGGTTTACTTCAAATTATACACGGGATTCAGACCTAGTCATACTTCTAAGGGCTTGTGAACGATTCTCGCTGCAATCACCGCATGTCAAATTAGTATTTGTTACAGTTTTAGTCTTGAAAGAAAACATAAGACATCTGACTAAATCATTCAAGACTCCAAGTTCCGATTGCTCTGAGCGAATATGGTAGCCGAAACTGGCGACAGAAGCGTATTAAAACAATACTTCGAGGGAAAATGATCAGCATACAGATTTTAATACACTGACTAATCTTTGTTGCTTGTCCTTTCTGAATAAGTATCTGAGTTTAACACAAAACGGCGTCTGAAGCTCCCGATTTGCTTTCAAGCGCTGCTCTCTTTGCAGAGTATTTTCTTCGGCCCGCGTTTGCTCGTGAAGCTCCCGGATCTGCTTTCAAGCGCTGTTCTCTTTGTGCGGGAGTATTTTCTTCGGCCGGCGTTTCCTTCTGACGCTCCCGACTCGCTTTCAAGCGCTGTTCTCTTTGCGGAGTATTTTCTTCTGCCCGCGTTTACTTCTGAAGCTCCCGACTTGCTTTCAAGCGCTGTTCTTTTTGCGGAGTCGTTTCTTCGGCACGCTTCTGTTTATGATGCTGTCGGTCATAACATGATTGTCGTCTTTTCTCTAGACGTATTTGGCGCTGTTCGACCGTTTCACAATTTCGCCTTGCCCGTGCCTGTTCCCTTCTCTTTTGAAGACGAGCTTCGCGAGACTGCTCTGTTTCAGGTTTTCCAGTTTTCAAATTCATTTTCGTGAACGTAGTTACGTACAATTGTTGTCAGTAAAATTAACCACTGGTCAGCAAAATTAACCACTGGTCAGTAAAACCACTGGCGGAGACGCTAATCGATAATTATTATTACGTCATTGCTAGGCACGTTCGTTGCTTAGGCACCTGGCCTAAAAGGTCGTACGCCAAAGAAACAAACAGACAAACTGACGAACAATAAATTTCGAGAAGGCGACCCGCTTGGAGTCTCCAAATAAGGCGATACTACTGCATTAGCGCCGTGATTATTACCCTCGCTTCGCTCGGGAATTAAAAACTCACAAGTTCCTGAAAGTCGCAGTGTTTCTTTTACAGCAAATGAACAAAACCCCAAACATTATCGTCCATATTATCCTTCAATGATTCGAAATACTGAGCAGCCCATTACACATTTCGAAGATTCCAATCTCCGTTGCGTTGAGAGCCCGTGGCGATCTTGTCAAAACTTGGATCATCGTGAACGGTTAAACGGCGAAATTTGCCACGGTGATTGTTCGATTTCCACCGACTGTATTTTGCTTGTCCTTTCTGAAAAAGTATCCGAGTTTTATGACAACGTTGGCGTCTGGGGTTGTTTTTTTTTTTTTTTTTTTTTTTTTTTTTTTTTTTCGGCCAGTCGATGCCTTAAATAGATCGTTTCCCCTCTTGCTGTGGCTAGCGAGCTTGCTTCCCATGCAATGGCATAATGATCTGGGTCGCTTACAGCCGTCGGTCGAATTGCTTGGCCTTGTATGTGCATCTTGTTGTATAAAATCAATCCGTTTGTCCTCTCTCGCTTGTGGACGTGATCAATTAAACGTGATGCTTGGTAACCTTGCTAGAGGTCGTACAGACTGACGACATTAAATTTCGAGATGGCGACCTGCTTAAATTCTCTAAAAGCGTGATACTACAGTATTAGCGTCGTGATTAGGGGATAAAACTCAGTTTCTGGAGCAAGTGACGCCAGTAACAACCCGTATTAGGTTCTTATCTAACGGAGCACATTCAAACGGTACACTGAATTAGTTCCTGTTACATCAACCCTCCACTGAACTGCTAAATTCGGAAAGTAAAGTAAAGTAAAGTAAAGTATCGGCTTTGTTATACACAGTAAGTCGTTCAGCAGAGCTGGTGGAGCCTTGTAAAACTGAACGTAAATCATTGTTAAGAATCCTAACTGGTCGGAGGCTAACCAGCTGGCTAGTATTTACATATAGCGTGGCCCAGGATTTGAACTCGGGGCTGCCGTGTTACAAATTCAGCTTGTGGTCAGAGCGAGACTTGAACCTGGGACCTCCGGATTTCAAGTCCGCGGAGCTAGAAATGCAAGAAATGGTGTTTCAGGTAATCTAGAGTTCAAAATTTTCCAGTCACCCCCAAGTGGGTGGCACTGAAGGCGCTCAAACCCCCTCTCACGAAATGCTGGATCCACACCAGTAGCTGGGTGGTCACGTGAAGTCTTGTGAAAAAACCTTCTAGTGTTTCTTCTGTAATTGGTGCTTTCGAATGTTTGGCGATCACACCTCCATGAGGTAGGACTTAATGACGAGCGTAATAATCACGACGCTATCACGCTTTTTTGAGACGCCAAGGGGGTCGCCATCTCGAATTTTAATGTTCTTCAGTCTGTTATGCTGGCGTACGACCTCCAGGCGCGTTAAACGTTAAAATTTGCCACGGTGATTGTTTGATTCCAACGACTGTGTTTTGCTCATCCTAGTAAGTAAAAAACCATACACGTATTTGGTTAGAATATAGCGTTGGCTCAAGCTATGCTTCTGGTAAAATTAAGAAATATATATTCAGTGTCGAAGATAGCCTGTGCCAAGAAAGTATAAAGGTAAGAGAGGTTATCTCTTGCATAGGTCTTATTCCAAGGTAATCCCTACCAAAGATATATATTACCTCGCGAGTAACAGCAAGAAACGAACTTCCTTGTAGTTGTAATCATATTTGTAGACAAAATATATGGCTTCCGCCATTTTGTTTCGAGTGTCCAAACTCGAAAACGCGTTCTCGCGTTTCTTGCTGTTACGCTGAGGTAATATAATTATGTCTTTGTAGGGATTACCTTTGAATAAGACCTATGCAGGAGTTTACGTCTCTTACGTTCTTTATACTCTTTTGCTTCCGCCCAGGTTTGCTCGTTCCAGTGCACCTCCCTCCGATTTGTTCCGAACGTTTTAGCAGTTTTTTCAGATTTGCGATCCGCCATGATCTGCAAAACTGGTTTTGCGGGTACAGTAAGTTATGGATAGGTAGAATTGACCAATCAAAACGTGCGTTAAATCAATTTGCGATCCATACAGCAAGTTATGGACCAGTAAATTAATTAACCACAGCGTTCGTAATGTCTGTGCCATATAAGAATAATAATAATAAAAACAGTTAGCGCGTGATTCGGCGTGTGTCCCCCTGGACAGCATTTCTCCACATAATTGTAGCCTTAGTTTGATTTAAAGCATGGCTTTAATATTGATGTATGTAGATGATAATTATTCATTTCCTAACTTGTGACTATCAGTACTTTTTGATTGGCTTTCAAAAAGAAAAGGAACAAAACAAGACATGCAACATTCGTTTTTCTCCTTTAAGGTGATCGTCTATTGATCAAAGAAAATGAGTAATGCAAAAGCTGTTCCAAGCTTTAAAGACTTCAATAAATGGTCAGCAAAGATAGCTGGATACTGGTTTGAGTTGGGCATTGAATTGGATGTTCCTGATGAATGCTTAACAAACATCGACATTAACACCCAGCTGTACGACACTCATAAAAAACGAGCGTTTCAAATGCTGAAAACTTGGAAACAGCAAGGAGGTGCTTCATATGGGAAAATGGCGGATGCCCTAAGAGAAATTGGTAAAGTCGAGCTCGCAAACAGCATTTGTACACCACTGGTAAGCCAACTGCCGTTTAATATGATAAAAACGTTTCTACATTTAAGAAATACAATATGGCTGACACACTCGATTTCAATATGCGTAAAGTCTTAATTGCTCCTTTCTTGAGCCGGTTCTTAGTTATAATTTTTTGAGTTTGAAATGTGTTTCAAATGTTTTAACAGCGCTTGTAGCTAAGACAGATAAGAACTGTTCTAATTAATCATTAGCTGTATTGCTTATTTGTTGCTTTTAGCACACGTTGCGATGCTATTTGGTCTACTGTATAACATTGATGTCCTCGGTTTCACAACTCTTTGTGCTATTGTGATTATATCAGTTGTTTTATGAACATGATATTATTCATATATTTAAGTGATTGACAAAGTGTTTTTTTGCACATTAATTCTTACAATAACAAGAAGGACGACAGCCACACTGGTGCAAGAAAAAGTAAGGAGAAAATAATATTCCTTATATACTCGAAACAGAAAGTAACTATGAGACAGATCTAAATGATTTTTTGATCAAATATCGAATAGATCATTTTTGGCACGAAACAAAGTAACATTGTAATTTTCGCCTCATCCACAAACATGCGCTAAACAAACCTCTATCAGTGAAGGTGTAGAGGAGGTCGTAACTATTTTTTATACTAACAATGTTGATCTTTAATTTTTTCTTGAAACAGAATCGGGGCCACCGAATCCTCCTAATACATCCAAACCCCGTACGTCTTTTTTAACTTTTGACATATTTATTTTATTATAAATAGGTGTTGTACTATGATAAAGGTGGCTGTTTATATTGCGAAAGTATCTAAACGTAAAACTAGTACATTTCCATGCTTATTTAGTGAGTGACGTTAGATCGATATGTACCCCATATAGCATGGTTGATTGTTATCGTTATCCTTGTAGTGTCTCCGTTATAACACGGCCGTTTCAACATTGGCTAATTCAACTAACCTTAGTCTGAACATAATTAAACGTGACTGAAAATGAACTTCAGAGTTACGGTAAACTCTTCTTTTATTGGCGTCGGTTATTATTTGAAACTATTGGTTCGATTACTGTTAAAAGCCGTATATTTTTTGGGATATCCTTGCAACTGCCTAAGTTGCTTTATAAACTGCAAAGGTCATTCTCACTGTCATTCGTCTCTATTCATATATTACTAACACAATCGATATTCCGTCTTTAAACAGATTGTGGGTCACCGACTCCTGCTGAAACAGGTAAGTTGCATGAGTATCACGTGCGCCCTTTTTACTTATTTCATCTATTACTATGTGCAAAAACTTAGAATTAAAACTGATCAGTGCATTTATAGTTTGTTAGTCTCGTGTTAACTTTGAGTCATTTGTTTTATTATATTAAAGTAGTATAGGTAATCGAATCATGATTTCGAATGCAATTTGGAATAAATGAGCACGAGTAAGTTTTCAAAGACCACAAAATTGCACGAGCGCCGCTCGAGTGCAATTTTTGGTCTTTGAAAACTTTTGCGAGTGTTCATTTATTCCAAAATTGCACGAGAAATTATATGATTACTTGTTAATAACATGCATGCAATAGTTTTCGTCGAGCAATATTTTTTCAATTTCGTTACAATTCACAAGTTTCTCAAGAACTTTGTTTTCTCGAAACAGAATCGGAATCGTCCTGAAGAATGAAAACGCTTTCTGTTTTGTTTGGCTTTGCCGCGAATATGCGCGCCAGCTATCGGCAATTTTTAATTTCAAATTTCTGCCTAATTTCACATTTCTGCACTGTTAATTACGCATTTTTGCACTGTTTTCGATAAATTGACGTGCGCTCAGCCAATCAGAATGCAGAAATTATTTTATTATATAGACACGAGTGTTTTACTGGAAAATATACCGTGCGTAAAATCCATACGAAACTACATCCGGGACCCGAGTGGCGTATTTTCCATATCCTCACTAGTGAAGATATCATTGGCATCATTTCCCGCTTTTGCACGGTTGTTTGTACAATTTGTCGCAAAACACTCGTGTCTAATATAATAGAAAGAAAATTGCACGGCGGCTTGAAGATATGGATTTTATTTTCTCGTGGTAAAAACAATATTTTACTCAATCGCGAAGCGCTCGTTCGTAAAATATTGTTTTTACCACTCGAAAATAAAATTCATATCTTTGCGCCGCCGTGTAATATCCTCTATGTATGCATGTTACTGACATAATCGATCTTTCGCGCATCTTGGAACAGACCCTTGGCCACCAAATCCTGCTACAAAAGGTAAGTTGAGTATCACGTACATCTTTTCCACTTCTTACTTATTTTTTTTACCACTGTGCAAATAAGAATTTAGCGAGTTTTAACTCAGTGCATATACCTTAGTTGATGTTAATAAAGAACGTGTATAATTATTACCTTTTTGACTCACGGATATGCGTAGCATATCTGGGAGTTATTGGTGTCTACAATCTGTCATTCACTCACTCACTCAGGTGTCATGGCAAATGGTTTGAACCCAGGAGTGTGAACAGTAGGTTGGTTGTGATCGTCCGGGTTAGAGTAGTCTCCAGAAAGACTGTTGTTGGTGACTGACGTTTCGACTACCTGAGCGGAAGTCATCTTCAGAGTCAAGTGAAAAGTATTCGTCAGATGGCGGTATATATGTCTCTGGTTGTAGAAGTGATTGGTCCGTTATGTCGGTCTATGGTTGGTCGAGTCGGCTTGGTTGTGTTTCGTTATTGGTCAGTGATGTTCTTTTGTCCTGTTGATTAGTCTATTGTTCGTTCGGTTGCGTTTGATGTCATCTATCAGTCGTTTGTAAGGTGCCGGTAGTTGTTGGCATCTGTTGAGTGGTTTCCGTTCTAAGTTTGTGTACCAGCTTTCCAGTGTAAGTCGTTGGTAGTAGTTGGTACTGTGGCTGATGCATTCAGCAGAGTCCCAGTTGGTCACCAACAACAGTCTTTCTGGAGACTACTCTAACCCGGACGATCACAACCAACCTACTGTTCACTCAGGTGTGTTAGCTTTTAGGCGCGGTTGCTAAGTCAGTACGTGTCTCACCATGGCGGCGAACGGTTGAATGTTTGTCAAGTTAGATCAGTTCTATTCTGCTTTGAGCTGCCGCCAAGTTTAACAGACCCTCAACAAAACTTGTGATTAACACTGCCACAGCTGTAGCTGCACTCTTTCGGAGCTCTAATCACAGTAAAAGCAGGCAGATATTAGCAACTGTAAACGATATCATCTTCCGGCGTAACCTTCACCCTGATCAATGAGATGAATAGCAGGGCTTTGATGTCGGGCCAATGTTGGTGTAAACTGTAATCTAAGCAGCGTCGCCGCAAAGCTCGCCTCGTTGCCTATAGTCTTTCGAAAGTTCTGATTCGGGTTCCCTAAAGTTCCGATTGGCAGGCCATATTTGTCGCACTTGTGCCAGTTAAAACCTTGACCGGCTGATCACGTTCATCACGCAGTCGCAATTATACTTCCATATACAGGTTTCAATGCAAAAATTTATGAAAGTCAACCTTTGTCCGAATAGATGTGTTGTGCGTCGCCTGGCCAAGAAATACGTACAGTGATCCACCCGGTTGCTTCTTTTCTACAGCTTCCGATTGCCACAAATCATAAAACTAAAACTAAACAATGACATGAAATCCGATTCATTTGTTTACCGCCTTTGTGGTCAAGGTATTTGTTGTACATACGTATTTCATTTTGAAAGACATGGAAGTTTGACATCAAAAATTTGAAGGAAAGCTTTGTGTGCCAAAAGCATTGTTGAAACGACTGGCATGGTTTTGTTTTGCGACGGCCTCAATTTTCGAGGGGAATTTACTGACGTCGCTGAAATTGAAGTAACGAATCAGGAATCTTTGCGGCCAATCCGTTTCCCGAAATTCAGGAATCAGAAAACTACAAATTTGTAGCAATTCATAATCAGAAAACACAGTTGTCTGACCTGTGGTCTCTGCGATTTCCGAAATCAAACATTTCCTGTCAGGGGGTGGGTGGAACGTTTTTGATACTTCCGGTTCCTCTTGCCTTGGCGGGCGAGGGGGGATGGGCATTTTTTTTTTACTTCCTGTACACATGATTAAGCGGTAGAGAGAGGACAACAGTTTCCCGCCATTTTTTGATTCGGAAAGAATTTAACGGCAGATATCGACTGATAATTCATGCTCACACTAGAAATAAAGCACTGCCGTAAATATCTGCTTCGTGTTACGCATAGTGTTGATCGTGCACTAATTTGAAGAGAAGTCTCTTATTTGGAAGTCCATTGTTGACATAGAAGGAGAGGGAAAACCTGACCGTAGGACGGATCGCTAAAATTACATGTCCATCTCAATATCCGTGAGTCTGCCGTCGAGGCTCTATGTTCCTTTTTCATATATGGTCGAAGACAATAGTTATATAGTTCGAACTTTCGGTGTAATTCATTGATGCTGTGTGTCGAAAAATGAAATTCCTTAGTAGAACTCACTAAAAATGAGCCACATGCAACAATGGAACTCGTCATCGGAGTGCATGGACACCATATAGCCGAGGAACCTAAGGCAAACTTACAAAGACATAAGGAATATGGAAACATGATCCTTCGCTGATTGGTTCATTATTTAATTTTTATTGTTTTTTGCGCAATTTCATTGCCTGAAAACAAGCTGTCCAAAAATTGTAATTTTGATTAGTAACAGTATTTTTAGGTGTACAAATCAAGGATTACACTAGTAGTACTTTTCCGAAAACACTCTTTAAGGTTAATTTCTCTTAGAGTTTTGGCCTCGGGTAAGTCATGTCGGGGGTATTTTTCTTATTTTGAATTGTGTGTGACCATAACTAATATATTCGCATAATTGCTCGTGGCAGACGAGCTTAGGATTGCACCGTGTGTCTTAAGCGTCATGTTAGTTTTCTGGGTTACGAATCAGCACACGCTGATTGGTTCACATTGTCACGTGATATGCGATGACGTAAGGTGATCGCGAACAGCTTGAGATGCGGGCGATTGAAATGTATTTTCCCGTACGAAAATTGCTAGCCCGACTGAGCGAGAAACGGGCCCGACTCTGGCCATAATCCGATTTGTACGGTGAAATTTCAGCAAGACAAAGTGAGACAGAATTTTTGTCTCGCCACAATGTGCCAGCGTGACATTTGTCTCGCTGCGTTATCGGCGAAAACACGGCCAGACTGAACGAGACACACAGAGACATATTTTTCTGCTTGAGCGTGTTATTTGTCAGGCTCGGTTATCGGCGAGAATGAACGAGACATAGCGGGATAAGTTTCGCTTTTGGGGTGGATCAAATTTAATCGGTTGAAGGCTGAACGAGACGGCAGCGAGACAAATCGGTCAATCCTAAACGCTGGTTTGGACTAACACTAAGCGTGTTTGAGATTAAGCATGACTTATCTGATGTCACTAGCACAGCAATATTCTTGTACTGTAATCTTGCTTTTCATTCAAAGTACTGAGTTGTGCAATGTACACAACCGCTTCTGCTTCTGAGACAAACTTGTAACATGAGCACGCATCTTCCGGTGCGGTAAGGTTTGCACGCAATGTCTGTTCACGTAAATTAACCCAATCAATCCACACGTAAACGCAGCATATTGTTTTAGAACAGTTTTACAATTTATTACGAAACGTTTAGAGGAACCATAGCGTGAGGAAACGAAGATTCGTGTTCTCTTGGATGACACTTTTCGTCGTGTGCACCCTGAGTGAGCTTCCTGATTGGCTACATCAGGGCTGTAAAAACATATCACTGGCGCTAATTAGTGGTTTTATCAACGACTTCAACGGGACATCGGTTGCTTTAGCTTCGATTGAGTGAAAACGTTTGTTGCAACTGCGATGGCAACGTTCATTTTGTTTGCGTTTTCAAGCGAAAGCGAATTCGTGTGAAGTTGCTATTTTGAGTAACACGGACAGGCGTGTGGCGAGATGTTCGGTACGGCTGTGGACTGTTGAAAAAATTGAAACCGTTCGGCATCAACACTGCCCAAGACCTGAGCAAGTGAATAGGACCCCCAACCTTCTGTATGTACCGACCAGGATTCTTGTAAAAACCCAATGAAAAGCGATTTATCGAAAGACGTATTTCTCTCAAGACTTCTGATCGAATGGCGAGCAGCCAAAAGTGAGGGAATTGAGCGAGAATTCCATCATCGATGTGATGTGGTATGTTAGCCAATATTGTTTGACGACTGAGACTTCATTGTATTTTGAACAACTATCTTAAGAGATCAATATATAATTAAATTGCAATTTTGAATCAACTCTGCTGTGTCGTTGGTTATGTGAACGCGTCGCATGTGAACTCCATTTGTTTACCAGCGATATATAAGTCAAATGACAGGCGATAATCTCGTAGAAAAAAATGAGTCCAATGACGGGCGATATACTCGCCAGAAACAAGCCATCCATATGTCACGGTCAGTCAAGTGTCTCGCTCGATTCTTGTTCAGTTATCGCCCATTAATTATCGCTCATTGCTGAGCTCCGTCTTGCTCGTGTCTCGCGCTCAAATTTCTGGCTTGTTTTTCGCCGAAAACAGACACCAAAGCTACGATGACTGTTTAGCCGCTTGACACTGTACATTACATATGTTGCCTCATACATACTGTTAGCTGTTTTGTACAGTTTTTTTTTTCGCCGAAAATAGATCCTTGTGTGACGAAATATCCATCCTCGTAACTCAAGACTCAATCAAAGCGGCTTTGTGAGCATATTACATGTATCATACTGCGAGCCTGTGCCGTCAAAATGCTTGGGCTTATCGTATAGAGTGCCTGTTGAAATGTTTCTTCAATTCGATCATGTAGCCTATGTTTTGCAATGGTAACTGTATACTAGAAATGAAAAACACACCGAAATAGCCCTAAGCATTGAATTTGTTAGTCACAAATGGACTGAACACGCTGTGAAACAAAACCGCGAGAATATTGTAAACAACTCTCGTGTCACATTCCTCGCTTTCAATTTTATATTTGCCACAAAGCGCGAATACTCGAAAGCCTAATAAAAGAAACGCATTCAGTAAAAAGAAAACAGATAAGTTTCGGAGCTATGGCTGGATTAATCGTGGCCTCTGATTAGAAATAAGTGTTCGAAGTCAAACTGTCCGCAAAAATACAGTAAATGTCGCAAGTCACGCACAGGGTCACGCATTACTCTTATGAGTGTTGTATGAAAATTTATAATTTAATCAGGTTTTATTTGAGCAAAGTCTCAAAAAGCAAGTTCTCTATGCTGTATAAAATTTTAACATGTATAATAATAACATGTATTAAATGTATAAAACCCGGTGGGGTAAGGTATGTGCCGTGTACATTTTTGAAGTTAGGTCTGAAATAGCGTATAGAAAATCAGATATTTTGGTTTGAAATAGGTTAAGGGTTTTCAGGACCGGGCGGCACACCCACGCAAAATTATGATGAGTAGGGAGTCTCGCTCTTGTCCTTACTTTTAATTTTAGTTTATCCTGGTCTCGACCCAACTCACGCCACGAGCTCACTGGCCTTGTTACGCATATTTTTGAGACAAACAAGCAGCTCTCGCTTTTAGTTTTAAATTTGTTCGCACTCGAAGAAACCTACTTTATGAAGTAAAAAAAAAAACATATACGTATTTGGTTAAGATGCAGCGTTGGTTGGAGCAATTGCGGCTTCCTGTTGAAAGAAAAAATGTTTTTTTTAGTGGCCGGCCGACTGGTGACGTTCCGACACACAACCATGTTTGTAAACGATTGGTGATCACCAAAGAGAAAAGAAGAATCCCGCATCCCGAAACCCACATACAGAGCGAGGGGATATCTGCGATTATCGCATTTCTAGTGATAATAATAGTCAACGTAGTTAAGTAATATGGACAGTTTATTTTTTTACCCTGAGCCAGTCCTAGCACCTTAAGAGCCTGGCACGACACCGGAAGCGCTGCCACCTTTAAACAGTAAGACGGGTAGATTAAGGAGGTCTTGCCGAGAAATACTGTAAACCTAGTAATGGTAAGATTAATTACATTCTCAGTGATTTTATAGTTCTCTTTATTTTCGGTTAAACATCGCTAGTATCATGCCTCATCAGTATGTATTCACTGACCTCGGTTTTCTGTATGTTGTATGACAAAATGAGTGTTGAGAGGATAAATGTTTGCTCCTCCCGCTTACATTCCTATATATACGCTGGTATTCAAGTGTAGATTCACGCAAACCTTGATTGTTCTCGTCCGAGCAAAAGTCACAAATATCCGAACTATTTCACGCTCTGCAATCAAATTGCTTATGACAGGTTTCTCGCCGTTCGAAACAATGTCGGACACTAGAATAAGTCGCTGTGATACTCTAACGCTAAATACAACCGGTTAAAGTGATGATCAGATAATTAGGAACAAAATCCGGGCTTTTACGGGAATCGAATCCGTGACCTTCGTGACACCGCGCCTAAGTTCACATTTCGATGCATCTTTTTTCTGTTGCAGGTCTTTTGATCAATATCAACGGCCATAGCGGAGTTCAAAGGGATGGAACAATTCTGTCAGCATCGTTAGTTGAAAACATCATGGTGAACATTTCTGTGGACTATTTAAGGTTATCTCCCCTTCAAAGACCTGGAGACTTGCACAAATTCCGCAAGTACTTGCGAGATGTACGCCATTTAATCACTGGGAAAGAGGAGGTATCAAGTCTGCGTATAACAGTGATGTGCACGAGTCTGGAGATACTGGAAGATTTGTGGCAGGATTATACCAGCGGGTCGTTAAACGACGTTGCCCAAAGATGCCTTGTTACAGATGACGTCCTAAAGAAATACAATCTCAAGCAGTTCAAGCTTGTGACGACCATAGATGAAGAGGAGTACAGCAGGTGTAAAGCACAGTTTATTGAAATGCAAGGTAGGTCACATTATAACTGACGTTACGATTTAAACATTCAATGCGAAATAGGCAACCAAATATACGCCATAAAACACTCAGACTCACAGGTTATGTCCTAAAATTGATGTATATGAAGTGTTACATTACCCTTCTAATTAAAAGACCGGCACAAGCACAGGTGACTCGGCCGGGCAGCAGAGAAGTAAAGACAAGTATAACTCTAGTCGCTAGTTTCAGTACGTTGCTTAGTTTTGATTTCTAAAGGGTCTTGCAGTTTGTTGAAAACACAATTGCTGTGGACTGAAGTGTCTTTCAGCATGGTTACTAACAGTTTAATGCAGAGTCAGTAAACAGACGTAAATTCAGGGGCAACTGACAGGTTCGCAGATTGATCGGACAGACAGACTGAACTGTAGAGAGAGAGAGGCAGTTAAACAGAGTCAAAGTCAGAGACGTAGATATAAGAGACAAAGATAGACAGATAAAAATAAAAAAGACAGATTTGATTTATGCCAAATGACAAATTAAAGCTAACCACGGTTAATCTATGCATTCACGCTTGTCATCAGAACTGCAGAGATGCGATCAAACAGAATTCACCACTGTATCACCCACAGAAGTCACCACTGTACCAGGGAAGACTGCAGGATTTCCACCAACAGAATCCACCAATGTACCAGGGAAGACTGCAGGATTTCCACCAACAGAATTCACCACTGTACCAGGGAATATCGCAAGATTTCCATCAACAGAATCCACCAATGTACCAGGAAAGACTGCAGGATTTCCACCAACAGAATCCACCAATGTACCAGAGAAGACTGCAGGATTTCCACCAACAGAATCCACCACTGTACCAGGAAAGACTGCAGGATTTCCACCAACAGAATCCACCACTGTACCAGGGAAGACTGCAGGACTTCCACCAACAGAATCCACCACTGTACCAGGGAAGACTGCAGGATTTCCACCAACAGAATCCACCAATGTACCAGGAAAGACTGCAGGATTTCCACCAACAGAATCCACCAATGTACCAGAGAAGACTGCAGGATTTCCACCAACAGAATCCACCAATGTACCAGGGAAGACTGCAGGATTTCCACCAACAGAATCCACCAATGTACCAGGAAAGACTGCAGGATTTCCACCAACAGAATCCACCACTGTATCAGGGAAGACTGTAGGATTTCCACCAACAGAATCCACCACTGTACCAGGGAAGACTGCAGGATTTCCACCAACAGAATCCACCAATGTACCAGGAAAGACTGCAGCATTTCCACCAACAGAATCCACCACTGTACCAGGAAAGACTGCAGGATTTCCACCAACAGAATCCACCAATGTACCAGGAAAGACTGCAGGATTTCCACCAACAGAATCCACCACTGTACCAGGAAAGACTGCAGGATTTCCACCAACAGAATCCACCACTGTACCAGGAAAGACTGCAGGATTTCCACCAACAGAATCCACCAATGTACCAGAGAAGACTGCAGGATTTCCACCAACAGAATCCACCAATGTACCAGGGAAGACTGCAGGATTTCCACCAACAGAATCCACCAATGTACCAGGGAAGACTGCAGGATTTCCACCAACAGAATCCACCACTGTACCAGGGAAGACTGCAGGATTTCCACCAACAGAATCCACCACTGTACCAGGGAAGACTGCAGGATTTCCACCAACAGAATCCACCACTGTACCAGGGAAGACTGCAGGATTTCCACCAACAGAATCCACCACTGTATCAGGGAAGACTGTAGGATTTCCACCAACAGAATCCACCACTGTATCAGGGAAGACTGTAGGATTTCCACCAACAGAATCCACCAATGTACCAGGGAAGACTGCAGGATTTCCACCAACAGAATCCACCACTGTACCAGGGAAGACTGCAGGATTTCCACCAACAGAATCCACCAATGTACCAGGGAAGACTGTAGGATTTCCACCAACAGAATCCACCAATGTACCAGGGAAGACTGCAGGATTTCCACCAACAGAATCCACCAATGTACCAGGGAAGACTGCAGGATTTCCACCAACAGAATCCACCACTGTACCAGGGAAGACTGCAGGATTTCCACCAACAGAATCCACCACTGTACCAGGGAAGACTGCAGGATTTCCACCAACAGAATCCACCACTGTACCAGGGAAGACTGCAGGATTTCCACCAACAGAATCCACCAATGTACCAGGGAAGACTGCAGGATTTCCACCAACAGAATCCACCAATGTACCAGGGAAGACTGCAGGATTTCCACCAACAGAATCCACCAATGTACCAGGGAAGACTGCAGGATTTCCACCAACAGAATCCACCACTGTACCAGGAAAGACTGCAGGATTTCCACCAACAGAATCCACCACTGTACCAGGGAAGACTGCAGGATTTCCACCAACAGAATCCACCAATGTACCAGGGAAGACTGCAGGATTTCCACCAACAGAATCCACCACTGTACCAGGGAAGACTGCAGGATTTCCACGAACAGAATCCACCAATGTACCAGGAAAGACTGCAGGATTTCCACCAACAGAATCCACCAATGTACCAGAGAAGACTGCAGGATTTCCACCAACAGAATCCACCAATGTACCAGGGAAGACTGCAGGATTTCCACCAACAGAATCCACCAATGTACCAGGGAAGACTGCAGGATTTCCACCAACAGAATCCACCAATGTACCAGGAAAGACTGCAGGATTTCCACCAACAGAATCCACCACTGTATCAGGGAAGACTGTAGGATTTCCACCAACAGAATCCACCACTGTACCAGGGAAGACTGCAGGATTTCCACCAACAGAATCCACCAATGTACCAGGAAAGACTGCAGCATTTCCACCAACAGAATCCACCACTGTACCAGGAAAGACTGCAGGATTTCCACCAACAGAATCCACCAATGTACCAGGAAAGACTGCAGGATTTCCACCAACAGAATCCACCACTGTACCAGGAAAGACTGCAGGATTTCCACCAACAGAATCCACCACTGTACCAGGAAAGACTGCAGGATTTCCACCAACAGAATCCACCAATGTACCAGAGAAGACTGCAGGATTTCCACCAACAGAATCCACCAATGTACCAGGGAAGACTGCAGGATTTCCACCAACAGAATCCACCAATGTACCAGGGAAGACTGCAGGATTTCCACCAACAGAATCCACCACTGTACCAGGGAAGACTGCAGGATTTCCACCAACAGAATCCACCACTGTACCAGGGAAGACTGCAGGATTTCCACCAACAGAATCCACCAATGTACCAGGGAAGACTGCAGGATTTCCACCAACAGAATCCACCAATGTACCAGGGAAGACTGCAAGATTTCCACCAACAGAATCCACCAATGTACCAGGGAAGACTGCAGGATTTCCACGAACAGAATCCACCAATGTACCAGAGAAGACTGCAGGATTTCCACCAACAGAATCCACCACTGTACCAGGGAAGACTGCAGGATTTCCACCAACAGAATCCACCACTGTACCAGGGAAGACTGCAGGATTTCCACCAACAGAATCCACCACTGTACCAGGAAAGACTGCAGGATTTCCACCAACAGAATCCACCACTGTACCAGGAAAGACTGCAGGATTTCCACCAACAGAATCCACCACTGTACCAGGGAAGACTGCAGGATTTCCACCAACAGAATCCACCACTGTACCAGGGAAGACTGCAGGATTTCCACCAACAGAATCCACCAATGTACCAGGGAAGACTGCAGGATTTCCACCAACAGAATTCACCACTGTACCAGGGAAGACTGTAGGATTTCCACCAACAGAATCCACCAATGTACCAGGGAAGACTGCAGGATTTCCACCAACAGAATCCACCACTGTATCAGGGAAGACTGCAGGATTTCCACCAACAGAATCCACCACTGTACCAGGGAAGACTGCAGGATTTCCACCAACAGAATCCACCAATGTACCAGGGAAGACTGCAGGATTTCCACCAACAGAATCCACCACTGTACCAGGGAAGATCGCAAGATTTCCATCAACAGAATCCACCAATGTACCAGGAAAGACTGCAGGATTTCCACCAACAGAATCCACCACTGTACCAGGGAAGACCGCAAGATTTCCACAAAAAGAATCCACCACTGTACCAGGAAAGACTGCAGGATTTACACAAACAGAATCGCTGAGCGACCGGTAGGTTCAGAATACTTTTCGCTAACTCATTTCTCACAAACACCATGAATGGTATGTTTTTTTTTGTGGTGCAAGTTGTAATGTTTTCCCGCAGTCAAGACGTTATGGTATATATCGGGGATCAGTTAGTTTGCTGCTTTAGATCGAACATACCCTATTTTATAAGACAACATTTGTTGTTTTTTATCAATAAAGTGTCTCTGTGCCCGGTACGAGGTAAATTGTACTCGGTTGATATATTGCAAACATCGCATTGAGCTGAGTTGTCATGTGCGGTTTTTCCGTGAGAGTAGCGACAGTGAAACCTGTATAAGCGGACCCCCTATTAAACGGACACCAGCTTGGGTCCCGAAATTTTCTTTACATATTTACAAACCTGTATTCAACGAACACCTCTATTAAGCGGACGCGGACACCAACGTTCAGCCATTTTGTTACCCGAAACTTGTATTAAGCGGACGCTTTTAGTATATTTAGAGTGTGTATTACATTATGAGATAACTGTCTACTTGTAAAATCGTCTTTTCCGGCTGCAACGGCCTGTTGCTAAAGATTGGTGATAAACCATAAATTAAATGCGAGCACCGTACAGTAAATGGTATAAGAATTTCAATAATAAACTATTGTGGTCAGTGCAACTTATCAGAAACTGTGTTATGCGGACACCTCTGTATTATGCGGACACTAGCTAGGGTCCTGAGGGTGTCCGCTTAATACAGGCTTTACTGTGTGCATAAGCAATCCCTTGTAAAATAGTATTTGTTCAATGATATTAAAGGGGAACAAATTTCATATTTTTATATAGCAGTATAGAGTAGGGTCTTGGACGCATCGTGAACAAACATGTTTTAACATGAAAAGTCCTTCAGCTAAAACCCAACGTATTGCTTTGTAACTGGTTTACAGCTTACTTGGTTTGAAGGTAAAGACTCCTGAAGCCGAGAAGGATCCAGACTTCAAAAGCCTAAGTATCAAGGTTAGTTACCTACTGAAATGTTATGTTGCCACAAAGTGATAATGATTTAATTTACACATGCCATGAGCCACCCAAGCCTATCCAAAGCATATACATGAAAAATAAGTTGTGATATATATATACTGATTATTACTGCAAACCAAAAATAAAACGGTTGGAACGTTTAGTACCAAACCAACACAGAAAGTTGACATGTACTATAATTAACGTTTGATTGTCAGTTGATACACGAGCCAGAAATCATGCAGCAAGTGTGTATATGAAAAAAAAATTGACCTTCAAAAACTTAGCGACGGATAGCAAGAGAGACAGTCTCCAGCTTGAAAGTAACGTTAAATAGGGTTTTTTCAACAATAGGTCACGTGACCTAAAATCAACAACAATAACGATAATTCATTTTTGAATACCATAAATGGAAAAAGCATCAAAAAGTATGTACTCTTTAGAGTCGGCAAACGTCATGGTTTAATGCTGTGAACCGGAACTTTTGCCAGTCCAAATATTTTTTGATGCTCTTTCCGTTTATGGTATGTTACTCAAAAACGAATTCTTACTGACGTGGTTAGTTTTGGGTCACGTGAGCTATTGTTGAAGAAGGCCTATTTGAACGACAAAAGCAATTGTTGCTTCATCCTTCATAGAAAATGATAACACTGAAGTCTTTGGCCCTGGACGCGGTGCTGAAAATTGACAAAAAGACAGGCTACTCCGTCCTTCACACGATCTGCATCAACAAAGATGAGTACAACGCCAACAGAGTAGCAATACAAGCAATCCTGGCAGGCCATGACATCGAACAGCACAGAATGAGTGAGAAGGCCGAGGAGTTTGCAGGCATGACACCATCCATGATCCTGCGAAAGGCGGGCTTTACAGATGAGGCATTTATGGGCTTGAAACATATGTTTGGTGATGCAACACGAGAAGTTTTTACACATTTGCAAGAAGGCAACGTCGATCCGTTAATCAGGTATTCTTTCGAGCGACAAAACTTCTCCAAGCGGCAGCGGATGGATTACCATCATAACTTTGTCAGTCTCATGGCTTTGGCCATTATCTCAGGAAGCGTGAAAGCTGTAAAATCACTCGTGAAGAGGAGAGGTGAAGTCAGAGATTGTGAAATACTCCTTTTTGAAGTGCGCACACCAATGAGTTACATTGCTGATTCTGAACACCAGTTGGAAAAAGCTTTATGTGCAGCCAGTGCCTGGAATAACTACAGCATGGCTGAGCTCTTGATACGTGAAGGAGCTGACGTAAATGGATATATCAGAGGCTACACAGCACTTCATTACGCAGCAGGCAATGGCAACGTGGAGATTGTTGAGCTACTTTTGGCCTCTGGAGCTCACATTAATCAAACTGATGAGATCGGCAACAGCGCTCTCCATCTTTCGCTGGCCCCTCGTGTTTCATCCAGGTTGGCTTTGAGTTCAAACAATTGGCGGCGCTTTCATTTAGGATTTTGTGGTGACCTAAATTTTTCTTCTGTTAAAAGAGTGCAGACAGCAAACTTTCTCATCGAGCAAGCCAGTGTTGAAACGCAAGCCAAAAATCAACTTGGTGAGAATCCGCTGTACCTTTCACTGGCAGGCGGTAATGCAGAAGCTGTTCTGCATCTGTCAGGCGAGAAAGCACGTGGGAAAGAATACCCGCCGACTGGGGACATGCGGTTACGTCGTTTGATTGAGTTGAAGCTCCTGGACGTGAACATCATTAATGATAAAGGAAAGACTCCTTTACATCAATCAGTGAAGGCAGGTGACGTAAAGACTGTTGCCTGGCTACTACAACTCGGTGCATTGGATGTCCAGGATACTAGAGGTTGTACGCCATTACAACTGGCAGCAACGAAAGGCTATGAAGAGCTGGTTGACGTTTTACTCGAATGGAGTGTGAAAATTGACGCTGTTGACAAACAAGGACGCACTGCCTTGCAGGTGGCAATCACCCATTCTCATCCCAAGATTGCAGTGAAGCTTGCTGTAGGAGGCGCAAAGTTGGATGTCCAGGATAATGAAGGTCTTACGTCATTACACCTGGCAGCAATGAACGGCTATGAAGAGCTAGTTGACGTTTTCCTCAAACGCAGTGTGGAAATTGACGCCGTTGACAAACAAGGACGCACTGCCTTGCAGGTGGCACTCGACCGTTCTCATCCCAAGATTGCAGTGAAGCTTGCTGTAGGAGGCGCAAAGTTGGATGTCCAGGATAATGAAGGTCTTACGTCATTACACCTGGCAGCAATGAACGGCTATGAAGAGCTAGTTGACGTTTTACTCAAACGCAGTGTGGAAATTGACGCCGTTGACAAACAAGGACGCACTGCCTTGCAGGTGGCACTCGACCGTTCTCATCCCAAGATTGCAGTGAAGCTTGCAGTAGGAGGTGCAAAGTTCGGTATCCAGGATAATGAAGGTCTTACGTCATTACACCTGGCAGCAATGAAAGGCTACGAAGAGCTAATTGACGTTTTACTCAAACGCAGTGTGGAAGTTGACGCTGTTGACAAACAAGACGAACTAGGACGTACTGCTTTGCAGTTGGCAATCTACTATTTTCATCCCAAGATTGCATTTAAGCTTGCAGTAGGAGGTGCAAAGTTCGGTATCCAGGATAATGAAGGTCTTACGTCATTACACCTGGCAGCAATGAAGGGCTACGAAGAGCTAATTGACGTTTTCCTCAAACGCAGTGTAGAAATTGACGCCGTCGACAAGCGAGGACGCACTGCCTTGATGATGGCCATCAACTTTTCTCATCCCAAGATTGCATTTAAGCTTGTTGTAGGAGATGCAAAGTTGGGTCTCCAGGATAATGAAGGTCGTACGACATTACAGCTGGCAGCAATGAAAGGCTATGAAGAGCTAGTTGACGTTTTACTCAAACGTAATGTGGAAATTGACGCCGTCGACAAACAAGGACGCAGTGCCCTCCAGATGGCAATGAGCTGCTCTCATCTCAAGACCACACAAAAGTTGATAGAAGGTGGCGCTAAGTTAGACATCAAGGTTCACAAAGTACAATCACTGCTGCACAAGGCGATAGAGAAAGACTACCTAGCGATGATCAAGCCTATCGTGAAAATGGGGGCAGACATCAACGAGACGGGGAAGCAAGGAAAAACCTTTTTACATGTTAGCGTGGAAAAACAAAACCTGGGCGAGATGAAGGCACTTATTGGCAGTGGAGTGGACGTAAACAGACAAACGGACAGTGGATGTACAGCTCTGCGCCTAGCTGTGCAAGCTAATGCACCGGAAGAACGAGTGGCAATGACACGCATTCTGCTTGAAGCTGGAGCGGACGTTAACATCCGGGATATTGTTGGTAAATCACCTTTAGACATTGCTGTCTCACACCGTTACGTCGAGTGTGCAGACTTGCTGCGACAAAGCAGTACATACCAGAGATAAGTTGGGAGTGACAGCTCCACATCTTGCCGCCCGTAACAAATGACAATGATGTATCTGCACAAACCCGAAGCCGAAAGGAAATTACATCACTGCTCGTGCAGAAAGGAAGTGAAATGAGCGTAACTGGCAAATAAGGACGCACCCCCACTAGTGGAGCAGCATTCATTCCATGACGTAGCTGACATCGTCAAACAGTTCACATCCAGCAAAGTAACTCACGGATAAACACTAAGTAAGGCACGAGAACAATTGTCTTCATCATTGGAACTTCAATCATTTCTGCTCATATGGAGTATTTATTACTCGAACGGACAGTGTTTTATGAATTCAGGTTGACCGCCTAGCAGCATACATTGACACGTAGTGTTCTTTCATGACTAGTCTCATTCGAGAAGCAGTGGTTGAGATGTAAGAGATAGAAAGAAAGAAAAAGAAAAAGAAAACAAGAGCTAGAAAACACAAACTTTAGATGCTTGTAAACAACCGTGTATCTATATATTTTAAAACTCATTCGAAACATTTACTATTTGAAATGTATTTCTAGAAGTAGAAAACTATCCTTGCATGTCCAGTAAGGACGGTGAGAAACTTCATGTTTCTTTGAGTGTGCAGATTATCGATTAATTCAATCTTGTATCATATTGACAATTGACAAAAAGGATAATGATAAAAATGACAAACGGATATCTTAATTTCATGAAACCTTGTACGAGAAATTGTAGTCGATAAGTAAAGCAGACATTTTTTAGAAGATTTCATGCTACAGAGCATATACGTGGCTGTGGTACTCACGAAGTGTAAACTTTTGAAAACGGTTTGTCTTTTGAATTAACAATTGTATGATTTTCATAATGAGCTGAGGATAACTCTGCATGATGATGTCTACACATTTATGGGCCCTTTTTGGGCAATCGTTTATTGAATACAGTATGACCTATTAAGAGAGTGCTTTGTCAATATCTTTGACCGCCGGCGCATCCCAAACTCAGTCAAAAATATCGATGGCGGACTTCTTCAAATGATTTTAAATAATCATGGCCATTATGGCCGAGCTCTGTCTTGTTATGTCAGGCTGCAAGCAGTATTTCGAGCAAATGGCCTGTGGGACAATTTTAACGCGTGCTACGAAAACCCAGCCGACGCAAACACGCAGCCGTTCACATCAAAAGCGGTCAAATTCTGCGAAAAATGTGCCGCACCCAATTGTAGACTGTTGCCATATAAACACAGCCAGGAGGCTACTAATTATCCCGGGGTGTCCATCTGCATCTTGTGTGAGCCATCGTCCAGATTTCTTTTCAGAATGCCTTTGATTGAAACCTTAG
This sequence comes from Plumapathes pennacea, assembly GCA_964036295.1. Classification (NCBI taxonomy): domain Eukaryota; kingdom Metazoa; phylum Cnidaria; class Anthozoa; order Antipatharia; family Myriopathidae; genus Plumapathes; species Plumapathes pennacea. Next base: position 5,094,456 of record OZ038463.1, on the reverse strand, counting down.
TACAGAGGCACGGGAGCCTAAAACTAAGCATTAGTTATGTTGCTGTCGTGACTTGAAAATAGGTTTTAATGGTACGTCTCCGCGGTTTACTTTGAGATAGATTTCGCGGGTGGCAGGACTTATTTTTGACGGCCGTATGACTCTGATCACGGCGACGTGGCTGAACGCCCAGGGAAGGGGTGCTGGATTGGGTACTGTATGAATCTAAGCAAACTGGAGTTCTGTGCTTGACGTCATACAGTTGCGCTTGAAAAGGATAGTACTGAATGATATGTGGTCTGAAATGAGGTATAAAATTGTAATACAGATTTGAAAAGGGGCGCGAACGTTTCCTCGCTGTCCGGGCACAGCACTTTGGTCTTACTTCGGGAGTCTGCATGACAACGTTCAAGTATAATTGCTTGTATTTCAATTTCACCCGAAGACAAAGTCAGTAGTTTTGTTATATACACTGTGTGATGCATATGTATTATGGATGCAGTGATGTGAAAATACTGTATGCATATACTTTGGTAGGTATCTCTCTCCTCCGCAGAGGCTTCTTGGGGGAGGAGGAATGGAGGGAGGGGAAAGAGGAAAAGAGAGCGCGCGGGAAGACGGGAGGCTCCCCAGGCCCCTGCGCGCTTTTCATTCCCCACGCGAACGAATAAAGAGGCCTCTGCGGAGTAGTGAGGGTAGGCATTTCAAATTGTGCGAGTTCACCGAATGTATGGTTGTAATGGGCTTAATATAACATACAATGAACTTTTTTCATATTCGTTCCCAGATTTGGAGTCACTTTCACTAATATGCGCATCAGCAATAGTACTTTTTACTGGGCGAATATAACACGAGTGTCTGTCAAGTGAATATCTCTGTGGAGCTTCGTTTTGTTTCTACATAACTGCATTCCAACCAAAGAAACAGTTCTCCACTCTGCCCGCCAAGTTCCATCATCTCCGCCCGCCAGAATATCTCAGCCACGCGAACTTGCGCATAACTGGGAACGTGGCTTGTTATATACACACTTCGATAAGAACACCAAACATTATGCGTTTTTGCTACACGTTTGAAAAGATACATGCATGATAAATTATGTTACGCATGTTGCAAACTGCAAGAGTATACATGTACTGTATATGGATCAAATACGTACATTTCATATCTTGTACATCATGTACATTACAGAAGTTAAAACGAGCTGCTTCCCTCTTGTCACTTACTGGAGACAGCTGACTGCTTTGATAGTTTGTTTTATTTTGATTAAATGACACAAATTTACAATAATACACAACTGCTGCCTAAAGAGAAATATTACTTACTGATCTCTGATATATATTACCAACAAATCAACTACAAGCATTTTCATTTTAGTCAAAGAATCAAATATATAAAATTGGAACATGACGGCTTGTCTGCAGTAATCTAACACAGCAATATATTTACAACAATCCTTACAAAGCAACAAAAACCCTATTATATATATTTAATGATTTCTCACAGAACTTCTTTTGGTGATTACTTGACCTGGTTTCTTTAAACTACTTTTTGCAGCTCAACAATGATTGCAAAATAATTATTATTTTGCATCTGACAAATCAGAGAAAATGGCAAGAAATGTTCATCCCCTCCCACACCCCTTCCTCCCAAGCTCTCCTCTGCTTCCCTCCCAACCCTTCAAAAATAAACAATCAATAATACAATAAAGCTACTAAAATATCAGAAGAAATACTGATCATATAAATAATAACTTGGAAACTTGGTGGCTTGGCTTCATTCAAGAGGACACTAGCAACTGTCCAAAAAGTTACATTAAATATCACTGATTTGACAAAAAGCAATGCATATTCTAAAAGGAACTTCATATTTTATATGTTAATTTTTTGCAAGATCAAAAACTAAGAAACAGTCATATTTATCAAACAGCTTACTTCAAAAGTACAACATGATTAGAACTCTCACAGCTCGCAGCTCACAGCTAGCAGATATCAGCTCGCTAATTCCCTGGCCCGATTAGAACTGTTCATATAATATTTGTGACTTATATGTGGGTTTCTTAACTTTTTTTTTTTTTTTTCTAATGTGATTCTGTCTTCAATGCCTTAAAAATCCCTTCAGCATTGTGCCAGGATCTAATCCTTTTCTACACCTGTCCACTTAGCAGAAACTGACTTCAATACAAATTCATGATCAAAGTGTTCACCCAAACAAATTTCAGCTGTTGTTTCTAAAATCTTTAAAATACACCCCGCAATTCTAAAGCCTTTTTTGAATGATAACTTGGTCAACATCAGATCGAAGGAATTGATCAAAAAATATCTTCAGCACTGCCTACTCAAGAAATGAAGAGCTATAAAGAGCTAGTTGACGTTTTACTCAAACACAGTGTGGAAATTGACGCCGTCGACAAACAAGGACGCACTGCCTTGCAGGTGGCACTTGAATGTTAGCGGTCTCATCCCAAGATTGTATTGAAGCTTGCTGTAGGAGGCGCAAAGTTGGATGTCCAGGATGTTAAACGTCGTACGATTTTATTACACTTGGCAGCAATGAACGGCTATGAAGAGCTAGTTGACGTCTTACTCAAAGGTAGGGTGGAAATTGACGCCGTTGACAAACAAGGACGCACTGCCGTGCAGGTGGCACTCGACTGTTCTCATTTCAAGACCGCACTAAAGTTGATAGAAGGTGGCGCCAAGTTGGACTTCAAGGATCGCAAAGTACGGTCGCTGCACAAGGCGATAGGAGAAGGCGATGTCACGGTGATCGTGACGCTCGTGAAAGTGGGAGCAGACATCAACGAGAAGGGGGAGCACGGAAAAACTCTTTTACATGTTAGTGTGGAAAAGCGTAACCTCGACGGGATAAAGGTACCTATTGATAGCGGGGTGGACGTAAACAGACAAACAGACAGTGGATGTACAGCTGTACACCTAGCTCTGAAAGTTAATGCACCGGAAGAACGAGTGGCAATGACTCGCATTCTGCTTGAAGCTGGAGCGGACGCTAACATTTGGGATGTTGTTGGTAATTCGCCTTTATTGCTGTCTTATACCGTTACGTCGAGTGTGCAGACTTGCTGCGACAAAGTGGTAAATACCCAGAGATGAGTTGGGAGTGACAGCTGAATGACAATGATGCAACTGCACAAACCCGAAGCCGAAAGGAAACTACATCACTGTTCGTACAGAAAGGAAGTGAAATGAACGTAACTGGCAAACAGGGACGCACCTCCACTAGCGGAGCAGCATTTATTCCATGACGTAGCTGACATCGTCAAACATTTCACATCACGTAAAGGAACCCACACGGATAAACACTAAGAAAGGCGCGAAGAACAATTGTCTTCATCATTGCAGCTTCAATAATTTCTGCTCATATGGAGTATTATTACTCGAACGGACAGTGTTTTATGAATTCAGGTTGACCGTAGCAACATACAGGTGGCCCAGGCTCTTGAAACCTCGGCAGAATTTCGGCCACTAATAGTGGCCGTAGCGGCTTGAAATTGACACAAAGGTCTCAAAAGACCACAAATAACAGGTACACCAGCTTTTAATTAAATTCATTCAGAATATTACGATTCATCCAGACCGTTGCTTTTCCCCATACATTCCTCATAATTTACTGTTGCGCAATAACGGTCACAATTTTTAAACCCATTTACTATTTGAAATGCATTTCTAGAAGTAGAAAACCATCCTTGCATGTGCAGTAAGGACCTTTGTGCTGCAAATTTGAAAAAAGTAATGGCGGCGAGAAACTTCATGTTTCTTTGAGTGTGCAGACTATCGATTAATTCAATTTTACCCGTATTATATTGACAATTTTAATTAAATTAGGATATCATAATTTCATGAAACCTTGTACGAGAAATTGTAGTCGATAAGTAAGAAAGAATAGTAAACATGACAGGTATCCCATCGACTGGTTCAGATTAGGGTTGCGTTCTCCTAACGTCGAACGCAAATATTATGGCCATGACGGCCGAGCTCTGGCTTGTTATGGCTTCAAGCAATGTTTCCTTAACATGACCTGTAGAACAATTTTAATGCGTGCTACGAAAACTCAGTCGACGCAAGCACGCAGCCGTTCTCATCAAAGTAGCCTCCTTTGGGAGCTTCTCGTGGGACTGCTGTGAGGAGGCTAATCAAAAGCGGTCAAATTTTGAACCTTAAAACAATTATAGACTCTTAATGACCGTTAATGATTTGCATAAAGCAAATCATAAAATCAATAAAGCAAATCAAGCAAATCAAGCAAATCAAGCAAATCAATAAAGCAACAGACCATTTGCTGACTGTTGCTTTGTAAACACAGCCAGAAGGCTACTGATTATTCCGGGGTGTACATCTGCATTACATGTGAGCCCCCTTCTTGAGTTCTTTTTATAAATGCCTTCAATTGATAGTGGGGACCTTCAGCACAAAGGCATGGGGGCCTAAAACTAAGCATTAGTTACGTTGCTTTCGTGACTTGAAAACACTGAGTTTTTGAAGCCTCTGTGTCCGAGTCCATGGTGCACCAAGCGCGAAATGTTTTTCGTAGTCTATCGAAAACCAAAATTTTGGTCAGAATTTAGCAAAATATATTTTTTAAAGTCAGTCATCATCTCCTTCAAAACATATACACTTGCAAATAAACTTTGTTTGGTCTTGTATGTGCAAATATTTCGTGGTTTCATGTTACGGCCATCGAGTTCGACGGTATTCATGTCTTCCACAACAGAAAAGCCCGCGCACCGCGGGAAGGAAAGACCAAAGGGATGCGAGAAAGTAGTTTGGATTTATTTTAGACAGTACCTCTTTAAGCTTTTGAGAGAAACGAAGGATTGGTATTGCAAAGGCACACAGCAGATAGTGAAAAACGCAGAAGGTCCACACGGTCTGATGACGTCACGGCCGATCGATTAATAAATATTTGTGTTGTAGACTTTCAAATCACATTTTACAGTAAGAGTCCTTACTTGCCGCCCATGATACATTTGGAGGCGATTTGGGGCCGATTTAGCTAGATTCTTTCTGATGATTGTTCGACATACACAAATCCTTATTAACCGATCGGACGTGACGTCATAAAACTGTAAGGGCTGCCTGTGATCGCTCCGTCAAAATCCTGTCGGTTCTTTGCTGTCGGTGCCCCTTTACTGATGATTCAAACATGGGAGCTATCCGCTGATCTGTAAATGACGACAAGAAGCTGCGATTAAAAGTAATTGTGTGTGTTTTGTAAATAAATATGAAAACCAATTTTGATGTACTGATTGTTTGCACATTTGGAAGACACGTTTACAGGCTGTTGAACAGTATTTGTCCTTTTGCATAGACGTCAGTCAGTCTAATCGCTGCATTCCTGATACATTTTGTGCTCTGCTCCTGTGTTCTTATTGTTGTGGTACCCAATGATTATGATACCCTGACTTGAATTATTAGAAAGTGAACCAGATAACTGTAAAACAGGGGCTAACATTGGTAAACACACTAAAGTTTCCTGAGGGTTCCGGCTCTGATATGGAGCAAATAAACTATTCTTATTATTGCTGCCGAAGGCAGCGACACCTATTTGTTGTTCTCATTGAACTTTCGTGTCGGTCGGTCGGTTTGGTTATTTGTCCAGATCCGCTCGATCGGATCTGGGTACGAGTTACAGCCCGCGTGGAGTTATGGGAACGTTGACGTAGTCGTTCGTCAGTTGTTGGGGTCGTTGTTGTGACTTTCTTCTGAAAAGGTAGCTATAACGTTTATCATTCATGGCAAATAATGTTGCACATGCTTGTGGAAGTATTCATCAGGCTGATAGGCGCTTCAGTGTTGAGTCTCGAGAAACACATTGTGTCTTTATCAGCCTCGCAGGTTGCAACTTGAAATAGAGATATATACTCATGCTTTATATTGCACTGATTACAAATAATATATAATAATTGATTATGGGAACGTAGAAATCGTTTTCATCGTTCGTTGTTGCTTAGTTACTCGTTGTAGCTTTCTGAGATACAGAATGTAACTATAAATCGTAAATTCATGGCAAATAACGTTCCTTTTGTTTGTGGAAGTATTCATCAGGGTGACAAGCGCTTAAAACAATGCAGTATTTTGTACTGGAGTAGGTACATTTCTTGCATCAGGACCTGTAAGCAGCATAATTCACTTACTATCAATGACTTCTAATCTAATAACACACTTTTTATAAACCAAACAAAACACCAGCAGATTGCCACAACTGAACGCCCAGTCCCTACCCGTGCTATCCCCAGGTCGATCCGGCTGTCCATACTTAAGATATGGTATTAAAAAAATGCATGGGTTAAACTTGTGAAGTACTTTTGTTTTGTTCTGAAAAAGCTGCATAATGTCCTGATACAGAGAAAACAGAATCAACGATTATTCTTTTCTACTCGGAGCCACTCGACAGAATTATCTGAAGGTTCAAAATGAGCACAAATTCAGTGCTTATTATATGATACATGCTAACTAACAGCATGTTAACCACGTTTTCTGATATGGCTCAATCCCGAGTGTTTCGGATCCCGCGATCTTCCCTGTAGGACCGAGGGCGCCGATAGAACAATGCTAAAAAAAATTGCTGAAACATTAACCTTCTTTACCACTTTTTCTCCCCGCTCTGTCTAATTTAAGTGGATAAACTTATAAATGAGCGCTTATTTTTTCTGAGTCTCACTTAGCTTGCGGGATACCGTCGCTTCATATCGGGTCCGAAGTCCCGGGTCCCAGGGCCTTCGCTTACTTTGCAAATCGGGGAAGGCGCTGTCCGTCGAGTTTGTAACGAGCCAGATAAATACAACCCAAGAAACTGGAGGGATCAAGCAGGACCACGCCAAGTAAATCTAGGTGGGGTGAAACTGGTTTGGCGTCTGCGTTCGTCTGAGGTATTGTGTGAATTTTTATATTGAATTCCTGTCAAACAGCTTAATTTAACTGAATCAAGTCTGCTCGATAGTACATCGGATTTTCCATTAGTAACCCAGCAATCGATTGTACCGTTAAATTAGTTTCGATATAAATCAAAGGGTATCATTTCAAGGCTCTGAAAAACGAACAAACGGACAAGATCGGAAACGGTATGTGGACAGCCACATCATGTCAAACACACGAAACCGGAAATAATAGTAGTATTGCTTTGGGCAAGGGTGAGCTAGAAATGAAGACTTGAGGCAAAGTTTTGGACCGGTTTCTCCGTCTTAAGGTGAAATAATCGTAGACTTTCTAAGTTTCAATCTGTTAATTTATTCGGGATCTAGGAGTACTCCGAAACCGGATGTTCTCAGATTTTGTTTAGCCGCGTCTTTCGTCCCATATATCTCGACGGATAATGCGTGTGTAGCGTAGATAAGGTCATTCAGCTCAGATCTGCAGGCCGTTCATTTACGGCCCACTCCTGAATTGCCCCACTGGAAAGTTTTATGCATCGCTGCCTTTACAAATCACAATCTAAACATGCAAATATGAACAGTTATTTATGGAAGTGAAAGTTATTTTGCTTTTGAATACAGCTTCAATCTATATGATACCCATCGAGAACCAAAATCCTTAAAAAGCCCAAGTGTGATAATATGGCTTTTGTATTAGCCTATACGGACGTTAAAAGCTGTTTTGGGTATATTTGGGCAAAATTTCAGAACGCTGCTCTCTCATATGAGGTAAAAGTAATCGTGATATAATAAAGGTTCGTCCAAGCGAATCCATCATCGACATCCAACACCAGCCAACATTGCTGGATAGCATATTACACGAGGCGACCGTGTCCCCGCGACAATACGCCTCGTGTGACATGTATGTTGTTTTTGAAACATGTTGCTGCGACATGTCCCGCGACATGTAGTCTCCTTTGCTGCTGCGAAGGAGACAACGCGACGTGTCTCACGAATTCAAATCGGGTTGAAGTCATGCGACACGTCGCAGAGGCAAAATGTCGCACGTACATTTCTCGTGAGACAGGACCTTTTGGCCACCATGTTTGATGTTGGACGAAGTTTGATTTCTGCCAAACATTCTGTACAACATCGTGCAACATTTTCTTTTGTTCTCGGGTTTGCTGAACGATGTTTGATTCACTTGGCGTCCTCCAGTCTCTTGCCCAGTCCTTTGCCAATCATCCTGGGCTACAATACTCTAGGTGGGGTAAGATGAAAGCCTTGCATAGTCACTACATGATGTCCATGGGTATACAGTACCGGCGCAGTCTCCTCAGAGCTGCGGCCTTGGCATATAGGCTTTCTTCAACTGAAGAGTGATGTGTGGCTTGAAGGTCAACATTTTATCGATTGTAATCGACATAAAATAATGCCCTCATTTGAGTTAAAGTAATTTAAGCTCTTGCTATTGTTAGGGTCATTTGAAATGGCTGGAGCTTTAGATACAACTCCTGGAAAGAGAAACTTTCAACGTCTTGAGAGAAGTGTTTGACTCCTGCTGTCCACCGTCCAAACTTCCTGCTTTTCTGGAGAGCGTTAAAGTCAAAGGGCTTGAGAGCTGAACAAGGTAGTTACGGAAAGTCCTCGAAAAAGTGCGATACTACACCATTAGCGTCGTGTTAATATTACCTTCGCAGAGCTCGGGATAACAATTTACTTTCAGTCTTCAAAAGAATTGTGCAACTCTGGTGAGTGATACTGACTAATACTTATAATAGTAAAATACGGTTTTGCCGATTTTTAGGATCAGGGCCTTCCAGAGGCCGACCTGGAGGCTGACTGCCTATACAGATTTGCCTAGTACTTAGTCACGTGACCTGACTCTTGTCTCTCTTACATCAGACAGCTGATTCAGTTCTGAAACGGATGGGATGGCTGCGGCCTCGGCTGGTGCCAGCAGCGTTTTAGGAACAACTCCTAAAAAGACAAACTTCCAACGTCTTAGCCGATTGCTGGCGGGTGGTACAAGTGTCTTAAGAGAAGTGTTTGACTCCATTTATGCGCCGGTCACCCTTCCTGCTGTCTTGGCCAGTTCATCAGTGAAAACTCAATTGAGTCGCGCCAGACTTACAAAGCCACAATGGGACAGTCTGTATCCCGCTCCTGGATGCTACGGGAAGTCCTCCGACTTCGACATTACTTTGCTGTTTAAACTCTTGAGAACAATCTGTTCACTGCCTGGTCCGTCATCAGGGTGGGATAGCCTCCCCTCCTCCGCTGACCAAAATGTGTGTGATGACCTGGCCCGAGTGAAGTTTTATCGTAACGACGTGTACGGACACGGAAGCGAGGCCATAGAACTTAGCGAGGATATGTTCAGTGGTCTGTGGGCAGAGATCAGCGGAACTCTGACACGACTGGCGCACAGCGTTAATGCAGAGAGGAAACAAGAATGGCAGCAAGCCATTGCGAAGCTGCAAACCGATCCACTGACACCCGAAGATGAGCGAAATTTCGAAGAACTGCAAAGATGGTACAGAAGCGACTTCGAGAACAAGAAAATGCTGGAGCAAGTCAGCGAGAGAATGGACCGGAAGTCAGAGCAAGTCCACGAGGAGAGAGAGCGGAAGCTTGAACAAACCAACAAGGAAATAGAGCAGCCTGTAGGTAAGTTCGATGGGGTGGGGGTGGGGGTGGGGGATAGGTTGTACAGGGAGGAGTGGGGGGAGGGGGGCGGAGGGGGGCGGAGGGGGCAAGACGAAAATGTTGGCAAAAGTAGTTAGTTTCTAAACAATACGCCATTTTCTCAAAGTTGCGCGCGCATCCAAGCCTAACGGGCCAAGGCTTTTAAATTCAACTTTCAGCTTTCTTTGACGGCGGACTGTATTCGGCCTCGATATAAATGCTTCATGCTGCGCTTATTTGAGTTAAGACGACTATGCGCGCAACCTTGAGAAAATGGTCTATTAACTAATCCAGCAATAACGCATACAACTTACTGCAATACCTGTCCAGTAGAAAGTAATTGTCAGATTGCCGTAATGTTGGACAGGACAATGAAGAACAAAAGCAAAACCCAATTGCGGTCTTCTCGTGCAAACAAATGCGGTGATGAGGTTTTATCAGACTGTTGATTGGGTTCTTTTTCAAAGTACAACCAAACGCAAACTGCTTTGTCTTCTGATTGGTTGAAAGTGTTTTTTTACAACCTCTCTGTGATTAACGCTACAACTGATTCGGTTTTAGTTTTACGAAAGTCGCCCGGAAACCGCTCAGATAGTACCTTTTAGTTCTAATCTCTATTGTGTTAATTATGCAGGTTCGCCACCTACATTGGAACCGACGTGTTCAGGTGCAGTGCCAGATGTTAAAACGTTGAATAATTTGTCCAAGGAGCTTAGCAACTGCTGGACAAGTTTAGGCATTCAACTTGATGTGAAAGCTGCTACAATAGACTGCATTCGCAACGACAATGTTCAGTACCCAAGCATCCAAGAAAAGGCCTTTGCCATGTTAAGAGCCTGGCACGACACCGGAAGCGCTGCGACCTTTAAGCAGTTGGCAGAGGGCCTAAGACGCATAGATAAAGGAGGTCTGGCCGAGAAATATTGTACACCTAGTAATGGTAAGATTGACTACATTCTCAGTGATTTTGCACTTCTCTTCATTCTCGGGTAAACACTGTCAGTATCTTCAATAATCTCGGTTTTCTGTATGTTGTATGACAAAATGAGTGTTAAGAGATAATTGTTTGCCCCTCTCGCTTACGTTCATATACGCTGGTATCCAAGTGCAGGTTCACACATACCTTGATTGTTCTCGTCCGAGCAAAAGTCACAAATACCCGAACTGTTTCACGCTCTGCAATCTAATTGCTTATGACAGGTTTCTCGCCGTTCGGAACAATGTCGGATAGAATAGGTCGCTGTGATACTCTAACACTAAATACACCTGTTGAAAGTGATGATCAGATATCCAAGAACAAAATCCGGGCTTTTACGGGAATCGAACCCATGACCTTCGTGACACCGCGGCTAAGTACATACATCGATGCAATTGTTTTCTTCCGCTTAGCAACTGAGGTGTAAGTCTTTTGATCAATATCAACGGCCATAGTGGAGTTCAAGAGGACGGAACAATTCTGTCAGCATCGTCGGTTGACGTCATCATGAAGCTAATTGCTGCGGTCTAAGTTCATAAAAATATATCAACCGCGATGACATCGTCCTTCTTTTTCATTCTTTTCTCAAAAATCATGGCTTCGTGTCAGTTAAATTATCCAACTAGCAACTACTCCCCATGTATATTTGGTTCGTTTGTTTTTATTAGCTGGTGTAAATCTTAACATCGATATCAACGGGGAAAGTGCAGTCCAGATGGACGGAACAAGTCTACCAGCACCGTCAGTCGGCGAGATCATGAGAGGAGTTGCGGCAGATTATAGGCAAGCATTTCCCCTAAAGTCCCCTGAAAACTTTGTTAACTTCCAAACGTATCTGGAACGTATACGCCTTCTCATTTCCGATGTAAGTGTATCAAGCCTGCATATAACAGTGATGTGCACAAGTCTGGAGATACTGGAAGATTTGTGGCAGAATTATACCAGCGGGGCCCTAAACGAAGCTGCTCAAAGATGGCTTGTTACAGATGAAGTCCTTAAGAAGCACAACCTTAAACAGTTCAAGCTTGTGACGACTATTAATGAAGAGGCGTACAGCAGGTGTAAAGCACAGTTTATTGAAATGCAAGGTAGGCCACATTATACTGAGTTGACGGTACGATTAAACATTCAATGCAAAATAGGCAACTAAATATACGCCATAAAACACTCCGACTCATAAGTTATGTCCTCAAATTAATGTATAAAATGTATGACATTACCCTTCTTACTAAAAAAAAAAAAACCGGCACAAGCGCAGGTGACTCGGACATCAGAGAAGCAAAAACAATTTTAAATCTAGCCGCTAGTTTCAGTACGTTACTTTAGTTTTGATTCCTAAAGGGTCTTACAATCTGCTGAAAACACAATTTCTGTGGAGTGAAGTGTCATACAGCCTGGTTGCTAACAGTATGATGCAGAGTTTAAACAGAGTAAGCGTAAATTTAGGGGCACCTGACAGGTACGCAGATTGACCGGACAGGCATACTGAACTGTAGAGAGAGAGAGAGAGAGAGAGAGAGAGAGTTAAACAGAGTGAAAGATAGAGACGTGGATGTAAGAGACAAAGAGAGACAGATAAAAATAGACAAAAACAGATTTGATTTATGCCAACTGACAAAAGCTAACAACGGTTAATCTATGCATTTATATTCACGCTTGTCATCAGAACTGCAGAGATGCGATCGAACAGAATCCACCACTGTACCAGGGAAGACTGCAGGATTTCCATCAACAGAATTCACCACTGTACCAGGGAAGACTGCAGGATTTCTACCAACAGAATCCGCCACTGTACCAGAGAAGACTGCAGGATTTCCACCAACAGAATCCACCACTGTACCAGGGAAGACTGCAGCATTTCCACCAACAGAATCCACCACTTTACCAGGGAAGACTGCAGGATTTCTACCAACAGAATCCACCACTATACCAGAGAAGACTGCAGCATTTCCACCAGCAAAGTCCACCGACGTACCAGGAAAGACTGTAGGATTTCCACAAACAGAATCGCTGAGCGACAGGTAGGTTCAGAATACTTTTCACTAACTCATCTCTGTAATGTTTTCCCGCAGTCAAAACTTTATGGCATATATCGGTGATCAGTTAATTTGCTCCTTTAGATCGAACTTATCTTTTATTATAAGACAACATTTGTTGTTTCTTTATCAATAAAGTGTCTCTGTGCCCGGTACGAGGTAAATTGTACTCGGTTGATGTATTCGCAAACATCGCATTGAGCTGAGTTGTCACGTGCGGTTTTTCCGCGAGAGTAGCGACAGTGAAACCTGTATAAGCGGACCCCTTCTATAAAGCGAACACCAGTTTGGGTCCCGAAATTTTCTTTACATATTTACGAACCTGTGTTTAACGGACACCTCTATTAAGCGAACGCGGACATCAACATTCAGCCATTTTGTTACCCGAATCCTGTATTAAGCGGACGCTTTTAGTATTTTTAGAGTGAGTATTAGATTATTTATGAGTTTACTGTCTACTTGTAAAATTGTCTTTTCCGGTTGCGACGGCCTGTTGCGAAAGATTGGTGATAATCCATAAATTAAATGCGAGCATCGCACGGTAAATGGTATAAGAGTTTCAATAATAAACTTTTAGGGTCAGTCAAACTTATCAAAACCTGTATTATGCGGACACTAGCTAGGGTCCTGAGGGTGTCCGCTAGAGGCTTCACTGTATGCATAAGCAATCCCTTGTAAAATAGTATTTGTTAATGATATTAAGAGGAAACAAATTTTATATTTTTATATAGCAGTATAAAGTAGGGCCTTGGGCGCCTCGTGAACAAACATGTTTTAACATAAAAAGTCCTTCAGCTAAAACCCGACGTATTTCTTTGTAACTGATTTTCAGCTTACTTGGTTTAAAGTTAGAGACTCCTGAAGCCGAGAAGGATCCAGACTTCAAAAGCCAAACTATCAAGGTTAGTTTACCTACTGAGATGTTATGGTTGCCACAAAGTGATAATGATTTATCTACACATGCCATGAGCCATTCAAGCCTATCCAAACCATATGCATGAAAGATAAGTTGTGATCTATATCGATTAGTACTGCAAACCAAAAATAAAGCGATTGGAACATTTAGGACCAAAACCAACACTAATAGCGAGGCAGTTAGTTAACCTGTACTGTAATTAACGTTTGAGTGTCAATTGTGTGATGTGAAAACGTGAACCCCGCTGTAGCTACATTGGTATCAAAAGATACCGAACTCAACGATAGTTTTTAGCTCGCGATTTCCGCAAAGTGGGATTGCGAGTTATTGTAATCACTCTGTACTCCCTACCCTCCCTATGTTGTCAAAAATGGATTTCCAAATAATGCAGTTGCGGTTTTCCAAATTTGGCCATTATCAAGGTCGGGGCCCCCGCAGAATTCTATTGTTATTCGCGACATGTACTTACGGTGCGGATTTATGTTGGGCCGTGCATAATAATCTGTTACGTCAGATATAATAAGCTGTGATAGGTTGAAAGATTTTGCTTTGGGAATTCTCTTGGTCCCCGGGTTAATTTAATATGCTGTCAATCAAACGCTTGGATGCGCGAAGCGCAATTTGTGAAACAAAAACGCGCTTGATTAAAGGTTGCGCTTTGAAGACAGCTCCCGATCAATGGCCGGGGATTCTGTGAGCTCTGAAAAGAGCTCCCGACCGATAACTGGGGATTCTGCGAGCTCTGAAGAGAGCTCCCGATCGACGTGTTGTATTTCTTGCGCGGACGACATGTCTTGCTTCGACGATGGCATCCTCGAGTTTGATGCATTGTTTTAATTGAGTGTTTGCCATTTAGCGTTATCTATTGTTTGGCTGGCACATCGATAACAATGCTAATTGCGCCGGCATGCCCACGGGGGCGGAGCTTAGAGTAATCAATCTACCGGCGCGCGATTTAAATGAGTCGAATGTAGTCCCACAGGAAAAGCAAAGGCAGAACGATCTACATACGTTTTGGAAACTTGGGTTTTCCGACCATTTGTAATCGTTGCAATCAAACGAAAATTCACAAGATGTTTCTTGAAACGTCAAAGTAACTTTTCCGTATGATTATGTGGAAATCTTGTCCCGAGTTATTTTATCTTAAAGTTCATCCAAAGCGGTTTCTCATACTAATGAGTTGTTAAAATAACCAAACTTCAAGGCAAATTCCCGACCGCTCATAGAAACGCCACACTGTAATAAACGACAGGTAATTATTTATTGACATCTCTTCTATAAAATCCTTATAATTACCGATTGCTATGAATAGTAGTTTCGCCGTTAACGGACAAAACGTAACGCAACTTCGGCATTTTAGGCCATTTTCTCTTTTTTTTCACGCGCGGTCGACTGATTAGCTTTCAAATTTAGCGGCGGCGACCCAACAAAGGTCCCGGATGTGTCGCCCCATTCTGTGCGATGTGAACAAGTTGTGTCGTAACAACGCAGTTCAAAAACACTAGGTCGTCGTAGTTGTTGCAAAATGAATTGCTAGTCGATCTGTTGCATTTCAGAACCATAATCACCGAGGTTTTGGTAAATTCTCGGTTGTTTGACAAGCGCAGGTCAAAGTTTAAGGAGCAATTTCAGCTTGTCGAAATATCATTTGCTTATATTTGCTTAGCGTCGTTTAATTTTTGCCAGCAATAACTGGATTAATGAAGTCACGGATAGACCTTTTTTTTTCTTTGCCAGCTTAGGACGTCTCGTTACGATTCAGAGTTTTAAATGATTGCCGCAGTGTTTTAAGTTTTACAATTTTCACCCTTTGCCGCCTTGTAAATGGAGGGTTTTCAAAGCTAAGACTACAGCGGAATCCCGATTTTCCAAACCCTCGATTTTTCAAACCAAATTTCGTTTCCCTTGGACCTGTTAACACTGTAATATTGCACCCGATTTCTCCAACTTCCGATTACTCGCACCAATTTTCGTTTTTATTGAAGGTTCGAAAACTCGGGATTCCACTGTCGGTTCAGCGAAAGTGGAGGCCCGCGGAAACGGATGCGAACTCCACAAACCTAAAACTGAGCAAATTTTAAAACGTGACCTTGAGCCAGATCTAATACTCGACTTCCAGAAAAGCACTTTTTACAAATTCGCGGGCTTACAGTTCCCTTGCTGCTTTGATTAGTTATCATGCAGCATGTGTGAATAAAAAGAAAGTTACCTTCGAAAACGCCGTAGCGACGGATACCCAGAGAGTTCACAAAATCAACCTTTTTGAGTACCATAAATGGAAAGAGCATCAAAAATGTGTACATTTGCAGCTTTCCCCATACAAATCTTCTTAATCTTTCCGAAAATTGAAGTCGGCAAAACTGAACTTTTGCAAGTCCACAATCATTTTTTTATTCTCTTCCGTTTATGGTGTATACTCAAAATGAATTCTTATTGATGTGATTAGTTTTGGGTCACGTGACCTATTGTTGAAAAAGGCTATTTGAACGGCAAAAGCAATTTTTGTTTTATCCTTCATAGAAAATGATGACACTGAAGTCTTTGGCCCTGGACGCGGTGCTGAAAATTGACGAGAAGACAGGCTACTCCGTCCTTCACACGATCTGCATCAACAAAGATGAGTACAACGCCAACAGAGTAGCAATGCAAGCAATCCTGGCAGGCCATGACATCAAACAGCACAGAGTGAGTGAGAAGGCCGAGGAGTTTGCAGGCTTAACACCATCCAAGATCCTAAAAAAGGCGGGCTTTACAGATCACTTGAACCATATGTTTGGTGATGCAACACGAGAAGTTTATACATATTTGCAACAAGGCGACGTCGATCAGTTCATCACGCATTCCGTATCAAGGTCTTTGGTGCGATCAAAAATCAACGTGCGACAGCTGATGGGTTGGCCTCTCATGACGTTGTTGGCCATGTCAGGAAGCGTAAAAGCTGTACAATCACTCGTGGAGAGAAGAAGTGTAGTCAAAGATGTGGAGAAAAAAAATTTTTGTATTATTTATGGTTCTGAACACCAGTTGGAAAATGCTTTATGTGCAGCCAGCGCCTGGAATAACTACAGCATGGCTGAGCTCTTGATACGTGAAGGAGCTGACGTAAATGAATATATCAGAGGCAACACAGCACTTCATTACGCAGCAGGCAATGGCAACGTGGAGATTGTCAAGCTACTTTTGGCATCTGGAGCTCACATAAATCAAACTGATGGGATCGGCAACAGCGCTCTCCATCTTTCCCTGGCCCCTCGTGTTTCATCCAGGCTGGCTTTTATGGTCTCGGGAGGTTCAAAGAAATGGCGGCCGCGGTTTGAGTTGGGAATTTGTGATAACCTAATTCCTATCGCTGTAAGCGCGTTTACTCCTGCTAAAAGAGCGCAGACAGCAAACTTTCTCATCGAGCAAGCCGATGTTGAAATGCAAGCCAAAAACCAACTTGGTGAGAGTCCGCTGTACCTCGCACTGGCAGCTGGTGATGCAGAAATTGTGCTGCTTTTGTCAGAGAAGAAAGAACATGGTAAAGAATACCCGCGGACTGGTGACATGCAGTTACGTCATTTGATTGAGTTGAAGCTCCTAGACGTGAACATCAACAATAATGAAGGAAAGACTCCACTACATCAATCAGTGGAGGTAGGTGACGTAAAGACTGTTGCCTGGCTACTACAACTCGGCGCGGATATAAACGCTGTGGATAACGAAGGACGCACCCCGCTTTATGCTACCAATTCGCAGTTTCATTTGGAAACGGTATTGATGCTGACCGACCTTGGGGTCAAAGTGGATGTCCAGGATGACGGAGGTCATACGCCATTACACCTAGCAGCAATGGAAGGCTGTGAAGAGCTAGTTGACGTTTTCCTCAAACGCAGTGTGGAAATTGACGCCGTCGACAAACAAGGACGCACTGCCTTGATGGTGGCAATCAAATTTGCTCCTCCCAAGATTGCACTGAAGCTTGTTGTAGGAGGCGCAAAGTTGGATGTCCGGGATAATGAAGGTCGTACGTCATTACACCTGGCAGCAATGGAAGGCTGTGAAGAGCTAGTTGACGTTTTCCTCAAACGCAGTGTGAAACTTGACACCGTTGACAAAACAAGACGCACTGCCTTGCATGTGGCACTCGACTATTCTCATCCCAAGATTGCACTGAAGCTTGCTGTAGGAGGCGCAAAGTTGGATCTCGAGGATAATAAAGGTCGTACGTCATTACACCTGGCAGCAATGAAAGGCTATGAAGAGCTAGTTGACGTTTTACTCGAACGCAGTGTGAAACTTGACGCCGTTGACAAACAAGGACGCACTGCCTTGCACGTGGCACTCGACTTTTCTCACTTCAAGACCGCAGTAAAGTTGATAGAAGGAGGCGCGAAGTTGGACTTCAAGGATCGCAAAGTACGGTTGCTGCACAAGGCGATAGGAGAAGGCGATGTCACGGTGATCATGGCGCTCGTGAAAGTGGGAGCAGACATCAACGAGAAGGGGGAGCATGGAAAAACTCTTTTACATGTTAGTGTGGAAAAGCGTAACCTCGACGTGATAAAAGTACTTATTAATAGCGGGGCGGACGTAAACAGACAAACGGACAGTGGATGTACAGCTCTACGCCTAGCTCTGAAAGCTAATGCACCGGAAGAACGAGTGGCAATGACTCGCATTCTGCTTGAAGCTGGAGCGGACGCTAACATTCGGGATATTGCTGGGAAATCGCCTTTAGACACTGCTGTCTTATACCGTTACGTCGAGTGTGCAGACTTGCTGCGACAAAGTGTTAAATACCAGAGATGAGTTGGGAGTGACAGCTGAATGACAATGATGTAACTGCACAAACCCGAAGCCGAAAGGAAATTACATCACTGTTCGTACAGAAAGGAAGTGAAATAAACGTAACTGGCAAACAGGGACGCACCTCCACTAGCGGAGCAGCATTTATTCCATGACGTAGCTGATATCGTCAAACAGTTCACATCCAGCAAAGGAACCCACACGGATAAACACTAAGTAAGGCACGAGAACAATTGTCTTTATCATTCCAACTTCAATCATTTCTGCTCATATTGAGTATTTATTACTCGAACGGACAGTGTTTTATGAATTCAGGTTGACCGTAGCAACATACAGGTGGCCCAGGCTCTTGAAACCTCGGCAGAATTTCGGCCACTAATAGTGGCCGTAGCGGCTTGAAATTGACACAAAGGTCTCAAAAGACCACAAATAACAGGTACACCAGCTTTTAATTGAATTCATTCAGAATATTACGATTTATCCAGACCGTTGCTTTTCCCCATACATTCCTCATAATTTACTGTTGCGCAATAACGGTCACAAGAGCCTGGGCCGCCTGTGACTTGTGCAGACCGTGTACCTATTTTTAAACCCATTTACTATTTGAAATGCATTTCTAGAAGTAGAAAACTATCCTTGCATGTGCAGTAAGGACCTTCGTGCTGCAAATTTGAAAAAAGTAATGACGGCGAGAAACTTCATGTTTCTTTGAGTATGCAAACTATCGATTAATTCAATTTTACCCGTATCATATTGACAATTTTAATTAAATTAGGATATCTTAATTTCATGAAACCTTGTACGAGAAATTGTAGTCGATAAGTAAGAAAGAATAGTAAACATGAAAGGTATCCCATCGACCGGTTCAGATTAGGGTTGCGTTCTCCTAACGTCGAACGCAAATATTATGGTCATGACGGCCGAGCTCTGGCTTGTTATGGCTTCAAGCAATGTTTCCTTAATATGACCTGTAGAACAATTTTAATGCGTGCTACGAAAACTCAGCCGACGCAAGCACGCAGCCGTTCTCATCAAAGTAGCCTCCTTTGGGAGCTTCTCGTGGGACTGCTGTCAGGAGGCTAACCAAAAGCGGTCAAATTTTGAACCTTAAAACAATTATAGACTCTAATGACCGTTAATGATTTGCCGCACCCATTTGCGGACTGTTGCTTAATTGTTAACACAGCCAGAAGGCTACTGATTATTCCGGGGTGTACATCTGCATTACATGTGAGCCTCCGTCTTGAGTTCTTTTTATAAATGCCTTCAATTGATAGTGGGGACCTTCAGCACAAAGGCATGGGGGCCTAAAACTAAGCATTAGTTACGTTGCTTTCGTGACTTGAAAACACTGAGTCTTTGAAGCCTCTGTGTCCGAGTCCATGGTGCAACAAGCGCGAAATGTTTTTCGTAGTCTATCGAAAACCAAAATTTTGGTCAGAATTTAGCAAAATATATTTTTTAAAGTCAGTCATCATCTCCTTCAAACATATACACTTGCAAATAAACTTTGTTTGGTCTTGTATGTGCAAATATTTCGTAGTTTCATGTTACGGCCATCTGTTTCTTTGAGTATGCAGACTATCGATTAATTCAATTTTACCCGTATCATATTGACAATTTTAATTAAATTAGGATATCTTAATTTCATGAAACCTTGTACGAGAAATTGTAGTCGATAAGTAAGAAAGAATAGTAAACATGAAAGGTATCCCATCGACCGGTTCAGATTAGGGTTGCGTTCTCTTAACGTCGAACGCAAATATTATGGTCATGAACGTTGTCTGTCAGTCTGTCTGTCTGGTGTTTGACTTTAGGCGCGGTTACCCCGCTAACCAATAACAAAGGCCGGATCGATCACGTGTGCCCTGTTGTTTTACTCGGAATAACTTAGAGAAATTAGATTTGAACGAAGCAACAATATATCGTAGCTGCGTTCACGAAAATGGAAAACTTAACTGAAAAACTTGAAACACAACAGTCTCGCGAAGCTCGTCTTCAAATGAGAAGGGAACAGGCACGAGCAAGGCGAAATCGTGAAACGAGCGAACAACAGCGCATGAATGCCGATCGAAAGCGACATGAACAGAAGCGGGTAACCACAGGCAGCCCACAATGTGTTACTAGTCACGCCTGATCGGTAATGGTCTGATGACGTCACGGTCGATCGCTTAATAAGGATTTGTATGGGGAGATTTTCAAATCACATTTTATGCGTGAAAACAAAACAATCTTTCTCCTAAAATTCGTCAGATAACATTACGAGTCCTTATTTACCGTTTAAGGTGACTTTCGAGGCGATTTGGCGCCGATTTAGCGATTTTATTTTTTGTGCTGCCTGTGTATGTACTGATATTTTGGGTACATACACAGGCAGCACAAAAAATAAAATCGCTAAATCGGCGCCAAATCGCCTCGAAAGTCACCTTAAACGGTAAATAAGGACTCGTAATGTTATCTGACGAATTTTAGGAGAAAGATTGTTTTATTTTCACGCATAAAATGTGATTTGAAAATCTCCCCATACAAATCCTTATTAACCGATCGGCCGTGACGTCATCAGACCTTGGCCGATCAGGCGTGACTTAGTAACACCTTGTGGGCTGCCTGTGGGGTAACGCAGACAACTCCGCAAAGAGAACAGCGCTTGAAAGCAAATCGGGAACTTCAGGAGAAAAAACGGGCCGAAGAAAAGACTCCGCAAAGACAACAGCGTATGAGTGCCGATCAAAAGCGTTATAAAGAGAAGCGGTTGACACAGAGAACTCCGCAGAGAGAATCCAGTCGCCAGCGTGTACGTTCTCGACGTAGCAATGAATCGTCTGAACGGAGTACCCGCAGGCTTCAAGCTCAAAATGAAGCCAACACTCGACGCCGGCAACAGCGTGCTGCAGTTATCGAGGAACGTCGCAGCCAAAAACAACAATATTTGCATAACCGTGGGTGGGCAAATCCAGAAACTCCTCCATTCCACGAACAAGAGTGGGTACGGGAGGAACTCACTGCCTTTCACAGCTTTGAGGAAAATCTCCGACACTTACGCTGCAAGGTATGCAAAGAAACATGGCCGATCACCAACCGTAGTATGTCCGAGCAGGACTACACCTACACCAAGTGCAAGCGCGACAAAAAGACTTTGTGTCGATTGTTCTCGGCTGACAACGACATGAATCCTGGGACAGTGCCTGCAGAACTACAGGACCTTACCGAAGTAGAGGAAATGCTGATCGCCAGAGCTTTCCCCATCATGTGTGTTTACCGTAAACACGGCGGCCAGCGTGGGTACAAAGGTCATGTCCTCAACTTGCCACAGGATGTTCAGGGATTCCTCAGCACTCTTCCAGTCTATATGAGTGATCTGCCCGTTCTTATCAGCAGGAAGCAAGGAGCAGGTAAGAATTGAAAGTTATTCTGTATGGCTTTTATGGTTGTGTTTACATTTTTGACCTCTGTGTATTGATGGCCAAATTTGTACAATGATGCATTAATTGCAATACGGCCATTCTTTGTCATTGTTTATTTTCAAGGAAGAACAGCTGAACAAAGGATGCATGGTGAAATATTCCTGTTTAATCAGACCAATGAATGTGTTTTGTTATTATTTGCTGCATTTTCATACACAAGGATTGCTCTTTGTCATTGTTTATTTTCAGCGAAGAACAGCTGAACAAAAGATGCATGGTGAAATTTTGTTTTATCTGAATTCCTGTTTAATCAGACCAATGAATGTGTTTTCTATTATTTGCTGCATTTTCATACACAAGGATCGAAGAGAACACAATACTGTATACATGTGTTTGTACTTTGATTTACTGTTGCAAAAGCTGTAGTTTGTGTTTTTTAGAATATTTGCCAATTTTTACTACAATATCAGTGCCTAATTAATTTACAGTGATTTATGATCTATGCAGTGAAGTTTCTTTAGCTGTCCATATGATGATGTGCATTTGTTTTTATGCCATGTACACTTGATATTACGCTCAGGGATAACCAAAAACATTTATAGCAGTGTTTTGAGGAAAGAATTGGCCTCTGTTATCAGGACAACAAGTATTTATTTACAGTGCACCAGTTCCTTTGCAGCATCCTGCATCCAGCATCCAAGATTTATGTCAATTGTGGATGAATAGTACAGGTTAGCTATGAAAGTGCATTGTATTGTGTACATCATGTGAATTATCTTATTAATCCACTTAAAACATGGTGCCTTTTCTGATTTTTGTAGGAGCAAAGAAAGAGGTTCCTTGGCTAAAATTACACTTCGGTCCCAGTGGAAGTTCAATTTCTATGTTGTTTATAGGTAAGTACTGTATAATAAATTTGCAACAATATGTATCAAAGACAAAAACCTGAACATGTGTTTTCATCTCCAAAGATCATGCTAAAGGAAATGTTAAAGTGAAGGAATCATGCTGAGAAGCCAACTCCTGTGCTGTTAAAGGATCCTCATATACCAAGTCACTGACATTATGAAAGTGTAAGATTGTCAGGAGCCAAAAATGAACTCAATGCTGACATGTACAACCTGATTGTCTGGTCCAACAAGAATGCCAAAGGAAAATGTTCTCAAAAACATTGGCCTGTATATTCTGTTGAGTACACCACAAAAAAAAATTCGGTATATCTGTATGTTTTCTTAAAATTTGGAATGCTACTGTACTGTGCTCAAGTGGATGACATGCTCAGAGCCATGTATTTTCTGTGTACTTTTTTGACACAAGGTTTTGTTATTTACTTATTTGTTAGAGGGTTGTTTGCTTTTTATGAAGGAAAACTTCAGTACAGTTATGTAATATAAGTGGCAATAACATGTGAGTATATAAGGCCAGCACCAAGGTAGACAGTAATCAATGTTGTAACAACAAGTTTAAACCCTTTCACACCTAAGAGTGATCAAATTCAATTTTCTCCTTCAATTGAAAGTGTACTTTATTGTACAGTATAGAGAATATATAGCTTTTTGTACCTTTTTGGTTAAGTGAATGCTGACTAAACTGTCACTTCTCACTACATAATTTATTTTATATAATGTATTTTGAAAAAGCTGAGGGATTCTGCATTTAGGCTTAGTGAAAGGGTTGTTTACCTGTATTAAGTTCATGATAGTTATTATTCCCTTATCCTCCAAGGGATTGTGCTCCTGCATTCTTTTGGTTGGAGAGTACGTTCCTACTTTTTCCTACAAGGTTTTGGGTTTTCGTACCAGGCAGGAGCACTTGATGAAGCTTATATAACACAAATGTATGATAAAAAGGGCACACAATGATTAGTGTGCTGTATGATGATGATGACAATAAGATTAAGAATAAAAAAAATTGATGCTGATATATATGTTGTTTTCTTATTGGGTCAGAGCTTAGTAACACAAAGTTACTATATTTCAGGCCACTCTTTTTCTCCTTTAAGTGTTCAGCACTTGGTATAGTACAAGTAGTAAAACATTATTTTAATATGCTTGCCCCATCAACTACAACAAGCTGGTTACATCAAAGGTTGTATAAAATAGACACATTACTTCTATGTTTATTTTTTTGCGTCGGAGCTTCTAATCCCCGAACGAAGTGAGGGAAATACTCACGACACTAATGCAGTAATATTATCCCCGAACGAAGTGAGGGAAATACTCACGACACTAATGCAGTAATATTATACCGCCTACTTGGGGACTCCAAGCCTGTCGCCATCTCGAAATTTAACGTTGTCTGTCAGTTTGTCAGTCAGTCTGTCGTACGACTTTAGGCGCGGTTACCCTGCTAACCAATAAGAAAGGCCGGATCGATCACGTGTGCCCTGGCCTGTAGTTTTACTCAGCAATGTTGTTTTACTCCGAAATAAGAGAAATTAGATTTGAACGAAGCATTTAGATTTGAACGAAGCAACAATATATCGAAGCTGCGTTCACGAAAATGGAAAACTTAAAAACTGAAAAACTTGAAACACAACAGTCTCGCGAAGCTCGTCTTCAAATGAGAAGGGAACAGGCACGAGCAAGGCGAAATCGTGAAACGAGCGAACAACAACGCATGAATGCCGATCGAAAGCGACATGAACGGAAACGGGTAACGCAGACAACTCCGCAAAGAGAACAGCACTTGAACGCAAATCGGAAACTTCAGGAGAAAAAGCGGGCCGAAGAGAAGACTCCGCAAGTTAAGACAACAGCGCATAATGCCGACCAAAAGCGACATGAACAGAAGCGGGTAACACAGACAACTCCGCAAAGGGAACAGCGCTTGAAAGCAAATCGGGAGCTTCAGACGCCGTTTTGTGTTAAACTCAGATACTTATTTAGAAAGGACAAGCAACAAAGGTTAGTCAGTGGAAATCGAACAATCACCGTGACAAATATATATTTTGTAACTCGATCACTTCAAGAATGTATTAAAATCTGTATGCTGATCATTTTCCCTTGAAGTATTGTTTTACTACGCTTTTGTTGCCAGTTTCGGCTACCGTATTTGCTCAGAGCAATCGGAACTTAGAGTCTTGAATGATTTAGTCAGATGTCTTATTTTTCTGTAATCTGACACGCGGTGATTGCAGCGAGAATCGTTCACAAGCCCTTAGAAGTATTACTGGGTCTGAAGCCCGTGTATAATTTGAAGTAAACTGTTCAAGTTTTGCTTTGATTCTGGGAGAAATTTTGCTGTTTTGAGTGGGTTCACATACAAAACAATTCGAGCCTATTAAATATGCATGCCTGAGTCTGGTGCATGCGGTAGTAAAAACAAATCGCACAGGAAGCCTATTTAATTGTACTGCCTATGAATTCAAAATTGTAAAATCAGTGTTCCTTTCAGTTCCCGTACTACGACGGCCGACCAACTTCAAACTTTGAGTATTAAATTTCGAGAACGTGCTTGGCAGACTGTATGAATTAATTTGACGTGCCGACCGTGGGAAATACGTACTTCGTCACGCAATCGATTCTTTTTTCAACGCAAAAGTATAACACACACCATTCTTTTTCTCCTTCCTTTGCGTGTAGCACTTGAGTTCGAAGAAAAGATTGAGTCAACATTTCGGTAAAACAAAGGCTACTCTTATTGGGAGTTACCAAAGTAAAAGTCCCATCAATGGCAGAGTGAGGGGGTATATGCGATTATCGTATTTCTAGTACCGCCTACTTGGGGACTCCAAGCCTGTCGCCATCTCGAAATTTAACGTTGTCTGTCAGTTTGTCAGTCAGTCTGTCGTACGACTTTAGGCGCGGTTACCCTGCTAACCAATAAGAAAGGCCGGATCGATCACGTGTGCCCTGGCCTGTAGTTTTACTCAGCAATGTTGTTTTACTCCGAAATAAGAGAAATTAGATTTGAACGAAGCATTTAGATTTGAACGAAGCAACAATATATCGAAGCTGCGTTCACGAAAATGGAAAACTTAAAAACTGAAAAACTTGAAACACAACAGTCTCGCGAAGCTCGTCTTCAAATGAGAAGGGAACAGGCACGAGCAAGGCGAAATCGTGAAACGAGCGAACAACAACGCATGAATGCCGATCGAAAGCGACATGAACGGAAACGGGTAACGCAGACAACTCCGCAAAGAGAACAGCACTTGAACGCAAATCGGAAACTTCAGGAGAAAAAGCGGGCCGAAGAGAAGACTCCGCAAGTTAAGACAACAGCGCATGAATGCCGACCAAAAGCGACATGAACAGAAGCGGGTAACACAGACAACTCCGCAAAGGGAACAGCGCTTGAAAGCAAATCGGGAGCTTCAGATGCCGTTTTGTGTTAAACTCAGATACTTATTTAGAAAGGACAAGCAACAAAGGTTAGTCAGTGGAAATCGAACAATCACCGTGACAAATATATATTTTGTAACTCGATCACTTCAAGAATGTATTA
The DNA here is from genome assembly GCA_964036295.1 of Plumapathes pennacea. NCBI lineage: Eukaryota > Metazoa > Cnidaria > Anthozoa > Antipatharia > Myriopathidae > Plumapathes > Plumapathes pennacea. The sequence continues at coordinate 5,068,352 of OZ038463.1, read as the reverse complement.
AAATCTGTATGCTGATCATTTTCCCTTGAAGTATTGTTTTACTACGCTTCTGTTGCCAGTTTCGGCTACCGTATTTGCTCAGAGCAATCGGAACTTGGAGTCTTGAATGATTTAGTCAGATGTCTTATTTTTCTGTAATCTGACACGCGGTGATTGCAGCGAGAATCGTTCACAAGCCCTTAGAAGTATTACTGGGTCTGAAGCCCGTGTATAATTTGAAGTAAATTGTTCAAGTTTTGCTTTGATTCTGGGAGAAATTTTGCTGTTTTGAGTGGGTTCACATACAAAACAATTCGAGCCTATTAAATATGCATGCCTGAGTCTGGTGCATGCGGTAGTAAAAACAAATCGCACAGGAAGCCTATTTAATTGTACTGCCTATGAATTCAAAATTGTAAAATCAGTGTTCCTTTCAGTTCCCGTACTACGACGGCCGACCAACTTCAAACTTTGAGTATTAAATTTCGAGAACGTGCTTGGCAGACTGTATGAATTAATTTGACGTGCCGACCGTGGGAAATACGTACTTCGTCACGCAATCGATTCTTTTTTCAACGCAAAAGTATAACACACACCATTCTTTTTCTCCTTCCTTTGCGTGTAGCACTTGAGTTCGAAGAAAAGATTGAGTCAACATTTCGGTAAAACAAAGGCTACTCTTATTGGGAGTTACCAAAGTAAAAGTCCCATCAATGGCAGAGTGAGGGGGTATATGCGATTATCGTATTTCTAGTATATGCTAGTGCAGGACGGAGTGAGGGGGGTATCTGCGATTATCGTATTTCTAGTTAGTCTAAGTTTCGGGTCCAAAGTCGAGAAGTGCCCGGATGTAAAGTGGCTCGTCCCCAGGGCCTGCGCTTACTTTGCAAATCAGGGAAGGCGGTCTGTCGAGTTTACAACGTCAGTCAGAAACCCAAGAAACTGTAGGGATCAAGCAGGACCACGCCAAGTAAATCTCGGTGAGGTGGAACTGGTTTGGCGGCTGCGTTTGTCTGAGGTATTGTGTGAATTTTTATATTGCATTCCTGTCAAGCCAAGCTTTATTCAACTGAATCAAGTCTGCTCGAAAGTACATAAGATTTTTCATAAGTAACCCAGTAATCGATTGTACTGTTGAAGTAGTTTCAGTATAGATCAAAGGGAAGCAAGGCCCTGACAAACGAACAAGAACAGAAACGGTGCCACAGTCAAAGAGACGAAACCGGAAATACCAGTAATACTGCTTTAGGCAAGGGTGAGCTACAATCATGGTCAAAATTGTTGGGACGATTTCAAGTTTACCCCCTCCCCCCCATTCAATGTTGGGTAGTTGTACTTTTCCAGTTTTTAACTGTTTTAAAACGGCCGAATTTGACAACAAACAACGGAGTATTGTCTGGTGTAATGTTGAGCAATCTCCGTGTGACGTCACATGAACAGTTGTCGCCGCCATAACACGGCTATTCGCAAGCTGTATGAATTATTATTCGATTCATCAAAATATCAGGTGTTATAAGCAAGTCCTATAACAAAAATCCGTGAATGAAACATGCCGTCACGGCGAATTTCCGCCGCTAAACAGCTGCACCCCGGTACCAGACTCGGCATACGTGAATACTGTATTCCCTTTCAAGTAGGAAATTCAACGAGGATCCATTTTCCTTTACACTAAATATGTTTAGCATCTTTTCAATACAGTCAATCGTCTCACTGTAAAATGTAGCTACTTAAAAATATATAAATTTCCTGTCACAAGACCTTTTAACCTTTAGAAGCTTAACGTGGGCCCTATTTTCTGCTAGCGGACAGTTTCTCGTTTCAATTTTTTATAAACTAGACGTAAAATGATTTCTTGAGGCAATATCTGCCAAGGTGTATCAAAATATTTCCCGTCCCTTCAGCCCAAGAACCTTAAACGGCGATTTTACTTCTGCGGAACAAACACAATCATGGTCAAAATTGTTGGGACGATTTCAAGTTTACCCCCTCCCCCCTATTCAATGTTGGGTAGTTGAGCATGGTTCGGCTTATAGCTGCACCACGGGCCAACATTGAATGGAGGGGAGGGGGAGGGACTTGAAAACAAGAAATATGAGACCCCCATAGGTTGTACGGATTTACATTGTGCTCCGGATGTGCGTAAGAGGAGCGTCCCAACGACTTTTGACCATGATTGTAGAAATGAAGACTTGTGGCAATTGTAATATCAGAAGCAAAGTTTGGAGATATCTTTAGACAGATAACTGGTATGTAGCGTAAATTAGGCCACTCTGCTCAGATCTGCAGGCTCTTCATTTACGGCCCACTCTTGAATTGCCCCAAAAGTTTTCTGCATCGCTGCCTTGACAAACCACAATCTAAACATGCAAATGAAAGCAGTTATTTGTTATTTATGAAAGTGAAAGTGACATGCACTGGAGTTGTTTTGCTTTTGAATACAGGTTCATTGAGAACCAAAACCCTCAAAACACCCAAGAGCTGTGCCACAAAACAAAGTGTGATGATAGTCTTTTATTAATAATACCACACAATGACATAAATGAAGATACTAGGTATTAATACAGTGTGGTTGGGTATTAGCTACCTAGAACAACTATTGTAAGCTAATCCAACTACTGTAGCTTTATCAGCCAATACAGACGTTAAACGCGGGGGCGCACTATAAAAGGGCAACACGGAGAGCTTTCCAAGGAAGATTTTGATAAAACTTCGATTAAACAAAATGGCTCCGCTTATAAAACAATGATGCGACAGTCTTTGCGAGTTTTCCGAGCAAGAACATACGACAGTGATCAGAAATCAAATGTAGTCGAACTCCGCGCCAATTTGTTTGTTCGGTTGAGTCCGAAGACTGATTGAACCGTGAAAGGATTTGCATTTTGTAATTGCAATTTCTTTTATTCGGAATTATTGCTGTCATCATAAGAGTAAACCAAGAAAGACTCTGTTTACAGGCCATTACAGCGCCATAAGAAACAAGAAATGTATCCTGGCGATCGGTCAAAAATACCAGGGTGACTGGAGAGAATGGCGCGCGATTTGAAAAATATGCCGTCACGCTGAACCTGTTATTCAGCCTGGTGCTGAAAAACACAATATGAAAACGCACAATAGGCGACATGCTTGTTCCTCTGGGTTCCAGAGGTTTCTCGCTCTCGGAAGCTCCGGTGCGGTCGCGTAGGGCTGGGGGCGAAACCACGGGCGGCGGAGGGCTGGGGGCGAGGTGGAGCCCGTGGTTTCGCCCCCAACCCTACGCGGCCGCACCTGAGCTTCCGAGAGCGAGAAACCTCTGGAACCCAGAATACTTGCTTCTGCGACAAATCTGTAAATAAACATTCACGACCTTCCCTGCGACGTCCAGCGTCCGTCGCACCTTGTGACACGTTTCCGATTTTGTCGCGGGGACGTGCAACGGGGAAATGTTGCAGCAACAGTCGCATCTTGTGACATGTATTTTTTATTTTGTCGCGGGACATGTCGACTCGTTGGCGACCTTGTTTGATGTTAGACGAAGTTTGATTTCTTTCACTATTCTGTACAACATCTTCTCTTGTTCTCGGGTTTGATAAACGATGTTTGATTCTTTTGGAAGCCCCATACAACATTGTTTGATTTGCGGAGGCTTATTAGAGCATAATGTCGCACCGTATACACCGTGGGCTTAAATTTAGTTCCATAATACTTACTGTCTACAATGTTGTATAAAATACGTTGGACGATGTTGTACTCTTCTGTCCGTCCTGTGAATAATCGTCCAGTATTCAATTATCTCTATCCCAGCACTCCCACCCCTTCCCCCTCCCCACTTTTTTTTTAACACAGGTTATAACCCTTGGTGGTGGTGGGGGTACTCCTTACATTTTCGGATTTTGTTCTCTTTGGTAGTAGGATCGAGTATCTTTTCTTTCTATCCGTCGCATTGGTAGCGACAAACTGGGGAATTAATCGGCAGCTGAGAACTTCTTGTTAATCGTCTTGATATAGAGTACAGCTTTCCTTTGCACTCCTGGGTTCTGGCAGTCTCATTACCTTGGATACAGTTTTCATTTGCCTCCATCAAGCAAAGCTGCGACACCGCCGTCATGGTGAAACAGCTTCTCCCTCGAACAGCACAAACTTTGTTCATAATTTTCACCTTTGGTGTAAGCACTAAAGTAGGTGGTGCGAAAGGTCAGAAATTACAAAAATAATTAACTTTAAGTTGTGAGTTTTGGTGCTCAAGTTGTTTGTGCGCCTTAAGTTTTTAAAAGAACCACACTGGAAGGTCAACTTTACATAGCAAAGGCCAGCCGCGCATTTTGGCGGGAACTTGTCCGGCCGCGCATGCCCAGTGCGTTTTGCCGCGGTGTCAAAGAAGGCACATTGCCGCAATCTCGTACCCGGACTCTTCCGCTGTACGGCACATGCTCACGAAAACGAAAGACTCTGGAACGGACCGTAAATAGCTGACTTCCGGTTAAACTGCGCATGCCCTCGGGTAAAATTCCTTTTGGCTTTATGCAACTTTTATTGTTATGAAAAGGGTTTTAAAGTAAATAAAAAGACCAATAAACTAATGAAGAGAAACGACATCAGTTTTAAGAGTCTGACGAAGTTTGATGTTTCCTATGCGCTGCGGCCAACGCGACCGATATTGATCGACTGATGGATCAACAAATTTTATCGCGCAAATATATATATATATATACAACCTGGTCATGTTTACATGTTCAGTTTGCTCACAAGAAGAATGTTACACACAATTTGCACACATGGCATAAATACAAAGCACAGAAACAATTTAATACAACCACAACCGAGACCATATTTAACATAGTAATCGACCCGACAGCATGGTACATGTACAAATATCTGAAAACTTCGTCGCTCTCAGCTGGTTCTGTGGCTGACAGAAATGTGTTTCAATGTTTCAGCCTCCGCCATGTTTGCCCACTGGTGTAGTTCCGGTCGTATTTACATTGTTTGAAATAACCAACCAGAATCGTCTAAAAAACGGTCCGTTCCAGAGTCTTCCGTTTTCGTCGAGCATGCGCCGTAAGACAGTGGAAGAGACTCGGTACGATATTGACATTACCGCTGCTACCCTCAGCTTAACGGGGCCGCGACAGTGCAGACACGTAGCCTCCGCAAACCTATAATCTGGTCGTACTCACGTACTACGTGTGCGTGACTGTATGTAGACGACATAAAAGAATGCACTCATTTAATTAGTTATCCCCAAGCGAAGCGAGGGTAATAATCACGACGCTAATGCAGCAAATTCGCCTTAGTTGGAGACTCCAAGCGGGTCGCCATCTCGAAATTTAATGTTCGTCAGTCAGTCAGTCAGTCAGTCAGTCAGTTTTACGTACGACCAGGTCCAGATTGCATTGAAAGCACCTCACAAAGGATCGGTCACGCGTGACCGACAGAAACAAAAGCGATTTGAACGAAGCAACAATATTGTACTGCATTCACGAAAATTAATTTGAGAACTGGAAAATTGGAAACACAACAGTCTCGCGAATCTCGTCTTCAAAAGAGAAGGGAACACGTGTAATCGTGGGAACGATCGAACAGTCAATTCCTACTCAAGAAAAGACGACATTCATGTGGGCGACAGCGTCGTAAACAGAATCCTGCCGATGAAATGACTCCGCAAAGAGAACAGCGCATGAATGCCAATCAAGAGCGACATGAACAGAACACCGCTTGAAAGGGAATTGGTAACTTCTGGAGAAAAAGCGCTTGCAAGTGCGCCGTATAATAAATATTCTGTCTTGTATCTTGTGACCCGATCTCTTCAAGAAAATATTAAAATCTGCATGTTGATCATTTTCTCTCGAAGTATTGTTTTAATACCGGTTTCTGTCGCCCGTTTCGGCTAGCGTACATTTATTTGCTCAGAGCAGTCGGAACCTGGGGTTTTAAATGATTTAGTCAGATGTCTGTTTTTCTTTCAAGATCTAAAACTGTAACTGTCTATTCGAGAAATGCTACAATCTGACACACGGTTATTGCAACGAGAATCATTCACAAGCTCTTTGAAGTATGATTAGATTTGAAGCCCGTGTATAATTTGAAGTAAACCATTCAATTTTTAATTTGATTCTAGGAAGAAATCACGCTGTTTTGACCGGTTCACATGGAAAACAACTCGATTCATTAAAATATGCAAGCCTCAGAGTCCAGTGCATGCATTCCAGAGTAAAACCAAAACAAAAACTAACAAAAACATAAACATAAACATAAAAGAAAGAAAGAAATCGCACAGAAAGCCTATTTCATGCACTGCCTATAAATTCAAAACTGGAAAATCAGTGTTCCTTTTTTCCCGTACTACGGCGGCCGACCAACTTTACAATTCAAGTAATAAATGTTTGAGAATGTACCCTGCAGACTGCATGAATTAATTTGGTATGTCGACCCTACGGCGTCACGCAATCGATTCTTCTTTCAACGCGAAAGTATAACACACACCATTTTTTCTCCTTTCTTTGCGTGCAGCACTTGACGAAGAAATGATTGCGTTAAAACTTCAGTAAAACAAAGGCTGCTTTTGTTGAGCAGTACCAAAGTAGTCGCCAGAGCGAGGGGGTATCTGCGATTATCGTATTTCTAGTAGTAATTTAAGCTCTTGCTAATTTTAGGGGCATTTGAAATGGCTGGAGCTTTAGATACAACTCCTGGAAAGGGAAACTTTCAACGTCTTAGCCGATTGCTGATAGCAGGTGGTACGAGCGTCTTGAGAGAAGTGTTTGACTCCATTCATGCACCGACCACCCTTCCTGCTGTCTTGGCCAGCTCATCAGTGAAAAACCAATTGAGTCACGCCAAACTTACAAAGCCACAGTGGGACAGTCTGTATCCCACTCCAGGATGCTACGGGAAATCTTCTGACCTCGACATTACTTTGCTGTTCAAGCTCTTGAGAACAATTTGTTCCCTGTCGTGTCCATCATCAGGGTGGGATAAACTCCCCTCTTCCACTGACCAAAAAGTGTGTGATGACCTGGCACGAGTGAAGTTCTATCGTAACGAAGTGTACGGACACGTGAACGAGGCCATGGAAATCAAAGATGCTGACTTCAATGATCTGTGGGCAGAGATCAGAGGCGCCCTGATACGACTGGCGCGAAGTGTTGGTGCACGGAAGGGCCAAGAATGGCAGCAAGCCATCGATAAGCTACTAAACGATCCTCTGACACCAGAAGACGAGCGAAACAGAGAGGAACTGAAAGCGTGGTACAGGAGTGACTACGAGAGCAAGGAAAAGCTGGAAGAGATGAATAAGAAATTAGACATGCTCGGTGAGTTCAAAAAAATATATCAACCGATGACACCGTTCTTCTTTATTTCATTCTTTTCTCAAACCTTAAGTCACGTCGACTTGTAGAGAATCACAAACTCGAGCTTGATTGTGCCAGCTTGGAGCAAACCGCTCATTGTGACATATCATTGAACAATAACGATGTAACCTTGTTCATTTAACTCCCAGGATTCCTTTAGTCTTGTGACTTCGTCATTCTCATTTGTCTTGCTCGCTTGAGCTCTGCAGCCGGTGTGCTCACCAAACTTACAACCCATGAATCTAATGCATGGGCACTTATCCACACACATTTATCCATCTGACCATATAGTTATCTGTTGTTGATCACTCGCGGAATCTTCTGAAGACCAATTCGTGATACGATAAATCTGTACAAATAAAGATTGTCATAATCAGATATTTTTTACGTGCGAAATGTGCATGCTTGTCAACTAAACTCAAAGCTTATAAACTTGCAGATAAAAGTTTCTGCACTACTTTGGCCTGATTCCTAGCACGACTTCACCAAGGTAATTTCTTTATTGTTTCTGTGCTATTTTTATTTTTTGCAGTTGGTGCAAGTCTTTTCATTAATATTAAAGGCGAAAGTGCAGTTCATATGGACGGAACTAGTCTGGACGAATACGCAGTTGAGGAGAAGATGAAAAACATTGCTGCAAAATATGCGCTATCTTTTTCCTTAAAAACCGATGACGACTTTACGAAATTCCGCACGTACTTGGAGCAGAAACGGATGGAGGAGAGACGCAAGCTACTGCGGGTTTCAACAGTTGAAGTATCAAGCCTGCGTATAACAGTGGTGTGTGGGAGTCTGGAGGTACTGGAAGACCTGTGGCAGGATTACACCAGCGGTACACTAAACGAAGCTGCACAAAGATGTCTTATTACAGACGAAATCCTGAAGAAGCACAACCTCAAACACTTCAGGCTAGTGACAACTATAGACGAAGAAGAGTACAGTAGGTGTAAAGCAGAGCTCATAAAAATGAAAGGTAGGCTATGAGGAAGTCACAAACGGTTCTTAAATATCAACGCTGGTGCATCAACTGAAAGTTAATCGAGGTACTGTGGAACGCCGTAAGAGTAACGGTAGCTGTCGTTTGGAGCGTTAGCCCTTCGTTAGAGCGAAGAGCTGACTCTCGAAATGTCAGCTACTGTTACTCTTACGGCGTTCCAGTACCTCAATCAACTTTCAGTTGATACACCAGCGTTTGTATCACCACGCCGACGCAGTTAATCTAGTTCTCTTCACTGTACCATTAAAGACTGCAGGATTTCCACCAACAGAATTCACCACTGTACCAGGGAAGACTGCAGGATTTCCACCAACAGAATTCACCACTGTACCAGAGAAGACTGCAGGATTTCTACCAAGAAAATCCACCACTGTACCAGAGAAGACTGCAGGATTTCCACCAACAGAATTCACCACTGTGCCAGAGAAGACTGCAGGATTTCCACCAACAGAATTCACCACTGTACCAGAGAAGACTGCGGGATTTCCACCAACAGAATTCACCACTGTACCAGAGAAGACTGCAAGATTTCCACCAACAGAATCCACCACTGTACCAGGGAAGACTGCAGGATTTCCACCAACAGAATCCACCACTGTATCAGGAAAGACTGCAAGATTTCCACAAAGAGAATCCACCACTGTATCAGGGAAGACTGCAGGATTTTCACAAACAGAATCGCTGAGCGACAGGTAAGTTCAGAATACTTTTCGCTAACTCATTTCTCACAAACACCATGAATGGTATGTTTTTTTGTGGTGCAAGTTGTAATGTTTTCCCGCAGTCAAAACGTTATGATATATATCGGGGATCAGTTAATTTGCTCCTTTAGATCGAACTTATCTTTTGTTATAAGACAACATTTGCTTTTTCTTTATCAATAAAGTGTCTCTGTGTCCGGTACGAAGTAAATTGTACTCGGTTGATGTATTCGCAAACATCGCATTGAGCTGAGTTGTCATGTGCGGTTTTCCCGCCAGAGTAGCGACAGTGAAACCTGTATAAGCGGACCCCCTATTAAAGGGACACCCTCTAATAAGCGGACACCAGCTTGGGTCCCGAAATTTTCTTTACTTATTTACGAACCTGTATTCAACGGACACCTCTATTAAGCGGACGCGGACACCAACGTTCAGCCATTTTGTTACCCGAATCTTGTATTAAGCGGACGCTTTTAGTATATTTAGAGTGTGTATTACATTATGAGATAACTGTCTACTTGTAAAATCGTCTTTTCCGGCTGCAACGGCCTGTTGCGAAAGATTGGTGATAAACCATAAATTAAATGCGAGCACAGTACAGTAAATGGTATAGGAATTTCAATGATAAACTATTGTGGTCAGTGCAACTTATCAGAAACTGTGTTATGCGGACACCTCTGTATTATGCGGACACTAGCTAGGGTCCTGAGGGTGTCCGCTTAATACAGGCTTTACTGTGTGCATAAGCAATCCCTTGTAAAATAGTATTTGTTCAACGATATTAAAGGGGAAAAATTTCATATTTTTATATAGCAGTATAGAGTAGGGTCTTGGACGCATCGTGAACAAACATGTTTTAACATGAAAAGTCCTTCAGCTAAAACCCGACGTATTGCTTTGTAACTGGTTTACAGCTTACTTGGTTTGAAGTTAAAGACTCCTGAAGCCGAGAAGGATCCAGACTTCAAAAGCCTAAGTATCAAGGTTAGTTACCTACTGAAATGTTATGGTTGCCACAAAGTGATAATGATTTAATTTACACATGTCATGAACCACCCAAGCCTATCCAAAGCATATACATGAAAAATAAGTTGTGATATATATACTGATTATTACTGCAAACCAAAAATAAAGCGGTTGGAACGTTTAGTACCAAACCAACACAGTAAGTTGACATGTACTATAATTAACGTTTGATTGTCAGTTGATACACGAGCCAGAAATCATGCAGCAAGTGTGTAAATGAAAAAAATTGACCTTCAAAAACTTAGCGACGGATAGCAAGAGAGACAGTGTCCAGCTTGAAAGTAACGTTAAATAGGGTTTTTTCAACAATAGGTCACGTGACCTAAAATCAACAACAATAACGATAATTCATTTTTGAATACCATAAATGGAAAAAGCATCAAAAAATATGTACTCTTTAGAGTCGGCAAACGTCATGGTTTAATGCTATGAACCGGAACTTTTGCAAGTCCACATATCTTTTGATGCTCTTTCCATTTATGGTATGTTACTCAAAAACGAATTCTTACTGACGTGGTTAGTTTTGGGTCACGTGAGCTATTGTTGAAAAAGGCCTATTTGAACGACAAAAGCAATGGTTGTTTCATCCTTCATAGAAAATGATAACACTGAAGTCTTTGGCCCTGGACGCGGTGCTGAAAATTGACGAAAAGACAGGCTACTCCGTCCTTCACACGATCTGCATCAAGAAAGATGAGTACAACGCCAACAGAGTAGCAATACAAGCAATCCTGGCAGGCCATGACGTCGAAGAGCACAGAGTGAGTGAGAAGGCCGACAAGTTTGCAGGCATGACACCATCCATGATCCTGCGAAAGGCGGGCTTTACAGATCAGGCATTTATGGGCTTGAACCATATGTTTGGTGATGCAACACGAGAAGTTTTTACACATTTGCAACAAGGCAACGTCGATCCGTTAATCAGGTATTCTTTCGAGCGACAAAACATCTTCGAGCGGCAGCGGATGGATTACCATCATAACTTTTTCAGTCTCATGACTTTGGCCATTATCTCAGGAAGCGTGAAAGCTGTAAAATCACTCGTGGAGAGGAGAGGTGAAGTCAGAGATGGTGGAATACTCCTTTTGGAAGAAGAAGAAGAAGAAGCAGAGATATGGTCAATGCGCACACGAATGAGTTATGAGCACCAGTTGGAAAAAGCTTTATGTGCAGCAAGCGCCTGGAACAACTACAGCATGGCTGAGCTCTTGATACGTGAAGGAGCTGACGTAAATGGATATATCAATGGCAATACAGCACTTCATTACGCAGCAGGCAATGGCAACGTGGAGATTGTTAAGCTACTTTTGGCCTCTGGAGCTCAAATTAATCAAACTGATGAGATCGGCAACAGCGCTCTCCATCTTTCGCTGGCCCCTCGTGTTTCATCCATGCTGGCTTTTATGGTCTCGAGGGATTTAATGATTTGGCGGCAAATTGGGTTGACATTTCGTGATGACCTAGTTCCCAATGCTGTAAACGCGTTTATTCCTGTTAAAAGAGCGCACACTGCAAACTTTCTCATTGAGCAAGCCGGTGTGCAATTGCAAGCCAAAAATCAACTTGGTGAGAGTCCGCTGTACCTCGCATTGGCAGCCGGTGATGCAGAAATTGTGCTGCTTCTGTCAGACAAGAAAGCACGTGGTAAAGATTACCCGCGGACTGGTGACATGCAGTTACGTCATTTGATTAAGTTGAAGCTCCTAGACGTGAACATCAACAATAATGAAGGAAAGACTCCATTACATCAATCAGTGGAGGCAGGTGACGTAAAGACTGTTGCCTGGCTACTACAACTCGGCGCGGATATAAACGCTGTGGACAAACAAGGACGCACTGCCTTGCACGTTGCACTCGACTTTTCTCATCCCAAGATTGCACTGAAGCTTGCTGTAGGAAGGGCAAAGTTGAATTTCCAGGATAATGAAGGTCGTACGTCATTACACCTGGCAGCAATGAAAGGCTACGAAGAGCTAGTTGACGTCTTACTCCAACGCAGTGTGAAACTTAACGCCGTTGACAAACAAAGACGCACTGCCTTGCAGGTTGCACTCGACTTTTCTCATCCCAAGATTGCACTGAAGCTTGCTGTAGGAAGGGCAAAGTTGAATCTCCAGGATAATGAAGGTCGTACGTCATTACACCTGGCAGCAATGAAAGGCTACGAAGAGCTAGTTGACGTCTTACTCCAACGCAGTGTGAAACTTGACGCCGTTGACAAACAAGGACGCACTGCCTTGCAGGTTGCACTCGACTTTTCTCATCCCAAGATTGCACTGAAGCTTGCTGTAGGAAGGGCAAAGTTGAATCTCCAGGATAATGAAGGTCGTACGTCATTACACCTGGCAGCAATGAAAGGCTACGAAGAGCTAGTTGACGTCTTACTCGAACGCAGTGTGAAACTTAACGCCGTTGACAAACAAGGACGCACTGCCTTGATGATGGCAATCAAATTTGCTCATCTGAAGATTGCACTGAAGCTTGTTGTAGGAGGCGCAAAGTTGGATGTCCAGGATAGTGGAGGTAGTACGTTATTGTACCTGGCAGCAATGAACGGCTATGAAGAGCTGGTTGACATTTTACTCAAACGCAATGTGGAAATTGACGCCGTTGACATAGAAGGACACACTGCCTTGCAGCTGGCACTCGACTATTCTCATCCCAAGATTGCACTGAAGCTTGCTGTAAGAGGCGCAAAGTTGGATCTCGAGGATAATGAAGGTCGTACGTCATTACACCTGGCAGCAATGAAAGGCTATGAAGAGCTAGTTGACGTTTTACTCGAACGCAGTGTGAAACTTGACGCCGTTGACAAAGAAGGACGCACTGCCTTGCATGTGGCACTCGACTATTCTCATCCCAAGATTGCACTGAAGCTTGCTGTAGGAGGCGCAAAGTTGGATCTCGAGGATAATGAAGGTCGTACGTCATTACACCTGGCAGCAATGAAAGGCTATGAAGAGCTAGTTGACGTTTTACTCGAACGCAGTGTGAAACTTGACGCCGTTGACAAACAAGGACGCACTGCCTTGCACGTGGCACTCGACTTTTCTCACTTCAAGACCGCAGTAAAGTTGATAGAAGGAGGCGCGAAGTTGGACTTCAAGGATCGCAAAGTACGGTTGCTGCACAAGGCGATAGGAGAAGGCGATGTCACGGTGATCATGGCGCTCGTGAAAGTGGGAGCAGACATCAACGAGAAGGGGGAGCATGGAAAAACTCTTTTACATGTTAGTGTGGAAAAGCGTAACCTCGACGTGATAAAAGTACTTATTAATAGCGGGGCGGACGTAAACAGACAAACGGACAGTGGATGTACAGCTCTACGCCTAGCTCTGAAAGCTAATGCACCGGAAGAACGAGTGGCAATGACTCGCATTCTGCTTGAAGCTGGAGCGGACGCTAACATTCGGGATATTGCTGGGAAATCGCCTTTAGACACTGCTGTCTTATACCGTTACGTCGAGTGTGCAGACTTGCTGCGACAAAGTGTTAAATACCAGAGATGAGTTGGGAGTGACAGCTGAATGACAATGATGTAACTGCACAAACCCGAAGCCGAAAGGAAATTACATCACTGTTCGTACAGAAAGGAAGTGAAATAAACGTAACTGGCAAACAGGGACGCACCTCCACTAGCGGAGCAGCATTTATTCCATGACGTAGCTGATATCGTCAAACAGTTCACATCCAGCAAAGGAACCCACACGGATAAACACTAAGTAAGGCGCGAAGAACAATTGTCTTCATCATTGCAGCTTCAATAATTTCTGCTCATATGGAGTATTATTTTATTACTCGAACGGACGGTGTTTTATGAATTCAGGTTGACCGTAGCAACATACATCACAGGTGGCCCAGGCTCTTGAAACCTCGGCAGAATTTCGGCCACTAATAGTGGCCGTAGCGGCTTGAAGTTGACACAAAGGTCTCAAAAGACCACAAATAACAGGTACACCAGCTTTTAATTGAATTCATTCAGAATCTTACGATTTATCCAGACCGTTGCTTTTCCCCATACATTCCTCATAATTTACTGTTGCGCAATAACGGTCACAAGAGCCTGGGCCGCCTGTGACTTGTGCAGACCGTGTACCTATTTTTAAACCCATTTACCATTTGAAATGTATTTCTAGAAGTAGAAAACTATCCTTGCATGTGCAGTAAGGACCTTCGTGCTGCAAATTTGAAAAAAGTAATGACGGCGAGAAACTTCATGTTTCTTTGAGTGTGCAGACTATCGATTAATTCAATTTTACCCGTATCATATTGACAATTTTAATTAAATTGGGATATCTTAATTTCATGAAACCTTGTACGAGAAATTGTAGTCGATAAGTAAGAAAGAATAGTAAACATGACAGGTATCCCATCGACCGGTTCAGATTAGGGTTGCGTTCTCCTAACGTCGAACGCAAATATTATGGTCATGACGGCCGAGCTCTGGCTTGTTATGGCTTCAAGCAATGTTTCCTTAATATGACCTGTAGAACAATTTTAATGCGTGCTACGAAAACTCAGCCGACGCAAGCACGCAGCCGTTCTCATCAAAGTAGCCTCCTTTGGGAGCTTCTCGTGGGACTGCTGTCAGGAGGCTAATCAAAAGCGGTCAAATTTTGAACCTTAAAACAATTATAGACTCTAATGACCGTTAATGATTTGCATAAAGCAAATCATAAAATCAATAAAGCAAATCAAGCAAATCAATAAAGCAACAGACCATTTGCGGACTGCTGCTTTGTAAACACAGCCAGAAGGCTACTGATTATTCCGGGGTGTACATCTGCATTACATGTGAGCCTCCGTCTTGAGTTCTTTTTATAAATGCCTTCAATTGATAGTGGGGACCTTCAACACAAAGGCATGGGGGCCTAAAACTAAGCATTAGTTACGTTGCTTTTGTGACTTGAAAACACTGAGTTTTTGAAGCCTCTGTCCATGGTGCACCACGCGCGAAATGTTTTTCGTAGTCTACGAAAACCAAAATTTTGGTCAGAATTTAGCAAAATATATTTTTTAGTCAGTCATCATCTCCTTCAAAACATATGCACTTGCAAATAAACTTTGTTTGGTCTTGTACGTGCAAATATTTCGTAGTTTCATGTTACGGCCATCGAGTTCGACGGCATTCACGTCTTCCACAATAGAAAAGCCCGCGCACCGGAAGGAAAGACCAAAGGGATGCGAGAAAGTAGTTTGGATTTATCTTAGACAGCCCATCTTTAAGCTTTTGAGAGAAACGAAGGATTGGTATTGCAAAGGCACACAGCGGATAGTGAAAACGCAGGAGGTCCACACGGTCTGATGACGTCACGGCCGATCGCTTAATAAATATTTGTGTTGTAGACTTTCAAATCACATTTTACAGTAAGAGTCCTTACTTGCCGCCCTTGATACATTTGGAGGCGATTTGGGGCCGATTTAGCTAGATTCTTTCTGATGATTGTTCGACATACACAAATCCTTATTAACTGATTGGCCGTGACGTCATAAAACTGTAAGGGCTGCCTGTGATCCCTCCGTCAAAATCCTGTCGGTTCTTTGCTGTCGGTGCCCCTTTACTGATGATTCAAACATGGGAGCTATCCGCTGATCTGTAAATGACGACAAGAAGCTGCGATTAAAAGTAATTGTGTGTGTTTTGTAAATAAATATGAAAACCAATTTTGATGTACTGATTGTTTGCACATTTGGAAGACACGTTTACAGGCTGTTGAACAGTATTTGTCCTTTTGCATAGACGTCAGTCAGTCTAATCGCTGCATTCCTGATACATTTTGTGCTCTGCTCCTGTGTTCTTATTGTTGTGGTACCCAATGATTATGATACCCTGACTTGAATTATTAGAAAGTGAACCAGATAATTGTAAAACAGGGGCTAACATTGGTAAACACACTAAAGTTTCCTGAGGGTTCCGGCTCTGATATGGAGCAAATAAACTATTGTTCTTATTATTGCTTCCGAAGGCAGCGACACCTATTTGTTGTTCTCATTGAGCTTTCGTGTCGGTCGGTCGGTTTGGTTATTTGTCCAGATCCGCTCGATCGGATCTGGTACGAGTTACAGCCCGCGTGTAGTTATGGGAACGTTGACGTCGTTCGTCAGTTGTTGGGGTCGTTGTTGTGACTTTCTTCTGAAAAAGTAGCTATAAAGTTTATAATTCATGGCAAATAATGTTGCACATGCTTGTGGAAGTATTCATCAGGCTGATAGGCGCTTCAGTGTCGAGTCTCGAGAAACACATTGTGTCTTTATCAGCCTCGCAGGTTGCAACTTGAAATAGAGATATATACTCATGCTTTATCATTGCACTGATTACAAGTAATATATAATAATTGAATATGGGAACGTAGAAGTCGTTTTCATCGTTCGTTGTTGCTGAGTTACTCGTTGTAGCTTTCTGAGTCCACAAAATATAACTATAAATGTCGTAAATTCATGGCAAATAACGTTCCTTTTGCTTGTGGTTCTTGCGCTTAAAACAATGCAGTATTTTGTACTGGAGTAGGTACATTTCTTGCATCAGGACCTGTAAGCAGCATAATCCACTTACTATCAATGACTTCTAGTCTAATAACACACTTTTTATAAACCAAACAAAACACCAGAAGATTGCCACAACTGAACGCCCAGTCCCTACCCGTGCTATCCCCAGGTCGATCCGGCTGTCCATACTTAAGATATGGTATTAAAAAAATGCATGGGTTAAACTTGTGCAGTACTTTTGTTTTGTTCTGAAAGAGTTGCATAATGTCCTGATACAGAGAAAACAGAATCAACGATTATTCTTTTCTACTCGGAGCCACTCGACAGAATTATCTGAAGGTTCAAAATGAGCACAAATTCAGTGCTTATTATATGATACATGCTAACTAACAGCATGTTAACCACGTTTTCTGATATGGCTCAATCCCGAGTGTTTCGGAGCCCGCGATCTTCCCTGTAGGACCGAGGGCGCCGATAGAACAATGCTAAAAAAAATTGCTGAAACATTAACCTTCTTTACCACTTTTTCTCCCCGCTCTGTCTAATTTAAGTGGATAAACTTAAAAATGAGCGCTTATTTTTTCCGAGTCTCACTTAGCTTGCGGGATACCGTCGCTTCATATCGGGTCAGAAGTCGAGAGGTCCCCGGATGTGAAGTGGCTAGTCCCCAGGGCCTTCGCTTACTTTGCAAATCAGGGAAGGCGCTGTCCGTCGAGTTTGTAACGAGCCAGATAAATACAACCCAATAAACTGGAGGGATCAAGCAGGACCACGCCAAGTAAATCTAGGTGGGGTGAAACTGGTTTGGCGTCTGCGTTCGTCTGAGGTATTGTGTGAATTTTTATATTGAATTCCTGTCAAACAGCTTAATTTAACTGAATCAAGTCTGCTCGATAGTACATGGGATTTTCCATTAGTAACCCAGCAATCGATTGTACCGTTAAATTAGTTTCGATATAAATCGAAGGGTATCATTTCAAGGCTCTGAAAAACGAACAAACGGACAAGATCGGAAACGGTATGTGGACAGCCACATCATGTCAAACACACGAAACCGGAAATAATAGTAGTATTGCTTTGGGCAAGGGTGAGCTAGAAATGAAGACTTGAGGCAAAGTTTTGGACCGGTTTCTCCGTCTTAAGGTGAAATAATCGTAGACTTTCTACGTTTCAATCTGTTAATTTATTCGGGATCTAGGAGTACTCCGAAACCGGATGTTCTCAGATTTTGTTTAGCCGCGTCTTTCGTCCCATATATCTCGACGGATAATGCGTGTGTAGCGTAGATAAGGTCATTCAGCTCAGATCTGCAGGCCGTTCATTTACGGCCCACTCCTGAATTGCCCCACTGGAAAGTTTTATGCATCGCTGCCTTTACAAATCACAATCTAAACATGCAAATATGAACAGTTATTTATGGAAGTGAAAGTTATTTTGCTTTTGAATACAGCTTCAATCTATATGATACCCATCGAGAACCAAAATCCTTAAAAAGCCCAAGTGTGATAATATGGCTTTTGTATTAGCCTATACGGACGTTAAAAGCTGTTTTGGGTATATTTGGGCAAAATTTCAGAACGCTGCTCTCTCATATGAGGTAAAAGTAATCGTGATATAATAAAGGTTCGTCCAAGCGAATCCATCATCGACATCCAACACCAGCCAACATTGCTGGATAGCATATTACACGAGGCGACCGTGTCCCCGCGACAATACGCCTCGTGTGACATGTATGTTGTTTTTGAAACATGTTGCTGCGACATGTCCCGCGACATGTAGTCTCCTTCGCTGCTGCGAAGGAGACAACGCGACGTGTCTCACGAATTCAAATCGGGTTGAAGTCATGCGACACGTCGCAGAGGCAAAATGTCGCACGTACATTTCTCGTGAGACAGGACCTTTTGGCCACCATGTTTGATGTTGGACGAAGTTTGATTTCTGCCAAACATTCTGTACAACATCGTGCAACATTTTCTTTTGTTCTCAGGTTTGTTGAACGATGTTTGATTCATTTGGCGTCCTCCAGTCTCTTGCCCAGTCCTTTGCCAATCATCCTGGGCTACAATACTCTAGGTGGGGTAAGATGAAAGCCTTGCATAGTCACTACATGATGTCCATGGGTATACAGTACCGGCGCAGTCTCCTCAGAGCTGCGGCCTTGGCATATAGGCTTTCTTCAACTGAAGAGTGATGTGTGGCTTGAAGGTCAACATTTTATCGATTGTAATCGACATAAAATAATGCCCTCATTTGAGTTAAAGTAATTTAAGCTCTTGCTATTGTTAGGGTCATTTGAAATGGCTGGAGCTTTAGATACAACTCCTGGAAAGAGAAACTTTCAACGTCTTGAGAGAAGTGTTTGACTCCTGCTGTCCACCGTCCAAACTTCCTGCTTTTCTGGAGAGCGTTAAAGTCAAAGGGCTTGAGAGCTGAACAAGGTAGTTACGGAAAGTCCTCGAAAAAGTGCGATACTACACCATTAGCGTCGTGTTAATATTACCTTCGCAGAGCTCGGGATAACAATTTACTTTCAGTCTTCAAAAGAATTGTGCAACTCTGGTGAGTGATACTGACTAATACTTATAATAGTAAAATACGGTTTTGCCGATTTTTAGGATCAGGGCCTTCCAGAGGCCGACCTGGAGGCTGACTGCCTATACAGATTTGCCTAGTACTTAGTCACGTGACCTGACTCTTGTCTCTCTTACATCAGACAGCTGATTCAGTTCTGAAACGGATGGGATGGCTGCGGCCTCGGCTGGTGCCAGCAGCGTTTTAGGAACAACTCCTAAAAAGACAAACTTCCAACGTCTTAGCCGATTGCTGATAGCGGGTGGTACAAGTGTCTTAAGAGAAGTGTTTGACTCCATTTATGCGCCGGTCACCCTTCCTGCTGTCTTGGCCAGTTCATCAGTGAAAACTCAATTGAGTCGCGCCAGACTTACAAAGCCACAATGGGACAGTCTGTATCCCGCTCCTGGATGCTACGGGAAGTCCTCCGACTTCGACATTACTTTGCTGTTTAAACTCTTGAGAACAATCTGTTCACTGCCTGGTCCGTCATCAGGGTGGGATAGCCTCCCCTCCTCCGCTGACCAAAATGTGTGTGATGACCTGGCCCGAGTGAAGTTTTATCGTAACGACGTGTACGGACACGGAAGCGAGGCCATAGAACTTAGCGAGGATATGTTCAGTGGTCTGTGGGCAGAGATCAGCGGAACTCTGACACGACTGGCGCACAGCGTTAATGCAGAGAGGAAACAAGAATGGCAGCAAGCCATTGCGAAGCTGCAAACCGATCCACTGACACCCGAAGATGAGCGAAATTTCGAAGAACTGCAAAGATGGTACAGAAGCGACTTCGAGAACAAGAAAATGCTGGAGCAAGTCAGCGAGAGAATGGACCGGAAGTCAGAGCAAGTCCACGAGGAGAGAGAGCGGAAGCTTGAACAAACCAACAAGGAAATAGAGCAGCCTGTAGGTAAGTTCGATGGGGTGGGGGTGGGGGTGGGGGATAGGTTGTACAGGGAGGAGTGGGGGGAGGGGGGCGGAGGGGGCAAGACGAAAATGTTGGCAAAAGTAGTTAGTTTCTAAACAATACGCCATTTTCTCAAAGTTGCGCGCGCATCCAAGCCTAACGGGCCAAGGCTTTTAAATTCAACTTTCAGCTTTCTTTGACGGCGGACTGTATTCGGCCTCGATATAAATGCTTCATGCTGCGCTTATTTGAGTTAAGACGACTATGCGCGCAACCTTGAGAAAATGGTCTATTAACTAATCCAGCAATAACGCATACAACTTACTGCAATACCTGTCCAGTAGAAAGTAATTGTCAGATTGCCGTAATGTTGGACAGGACAATGAAGAACAAAAGCAAAACCCAATTGCGGTCTTCTCGTGCAAACAAATGCGGTGATGAGGTTTTATCAGACTGTTGATTGGGTTCTTTTTCAAAGTACAACCAAACGCAAACTGCTTTGTCTTCTGATTGGTTGAAAGTGTTTTTTTACAACCTCTCTGTGATTAACGCTACAACTGATTCGGTTTTAGTTTTACGAAAGTCGCCCGGAAACCGCTCAGATAGTACCTTTTAGTTCTAATCTCTATTGTGTTAATTATGCAGGTTCGCCACCTACATTGGAACCGACGTGTTCAGGTGCAGTGCCAGATGTTAAAACGTTGAATAATTTGTCCAAGGAGCTTAGCAACTGCTGGACAAGTTTAGGCATTCAACTTGATGTGAAAGCTTCTACAATAGACTGCATTCGCAACGACAATGTTCAGTACCCAAGCATCCAAGAAAAGGCCTTTGCCATGTTAAGAGCCTGGCATGACACCGGAAGCGCTGCGACCTTTAAACAGTTGGCAGAGGGCCTAAGACAGATAGATAAAGGAGGTCTGGCCGAGAAATATTGTACACCTAGTAATGGTAAGATTGACTACATTCCCAGTGATTTTGCACTTCTCTTCATTCTCGGGTAAACACTGTCAGTATCTTCAATGATCTCGGTTTTCTGTATGTTGTATGACAAAATGAGTGTTAAGAGATAATTGTTTGCCCCTCTCGCTTACGTTCATATACGCTGGTATCCAAGTGCAGGTTCACACATACCTTGATTGTTCTCGTCCGAGCAAAAGTCATAAATACCCGAACTGTTTCACGCTCTGCAATCTAATTGCTTATGACAGAGGTTCCTCGCTGTTTGGAACAATGTCAGATAGGATAAGTCGCTGTGATACTCAAACACTAAATACACCCAGTGAAAGTGATGATCAGATATCCAGGAACAAAATCCGGGCTTTTTACGGGAATCGAACCCATGACCTTCGTGACACCGCGGCCGGCTAAGTACATACATCGATGCAATTGTTTTCTTCCGCTTAGCAACTGAGGTGTAAGTCTTTTGATCAATATCAACGGCCATAATGGAGTTCAAAAGGACGGAACAATTCTGTCAGCATCGACGCTTGACGTCAGCATGAAGCTAATTGCTGCGGTCTAAGTTCATAAAAATATATCAACCGCGATGACATCGTCCTTCTTTTTCATTCTTTTCTCAAAAATCATGGCTTCGTGTCAGTTAAATTATCCAACTAGCAACTACTCCGCATGTATATTTGGTTCGTTTGTTTTTATTAGCTGGTGTAAATCTTAACATCGATATCAACGGGGAAAGTGCAGTCCAGATGGACGGAACAAGTCTGCCAGCACCGTCAGTCGGCGAGATCATGAGAGGAGTTGCGGCAGATTATAGGCAAGCATTTCCCCTAAAGTCCCCTGAAAACTTTGTTAACTTCGTAACGTATCTGGAACGGATACGCCTTCTCATTTCCGATGTAAGTGTAAAAAGCCTGCATATAACAGTGATGTGCACAAGTCTGGAGATACTGGAACATTTGTGGCAGAATTATACCAGCGGGGCCCTAAACGAAGCTGCTCAAAGATGGCTTGTTACAGATGAAGTCCTTAAGAAGCACAACCTTAAACAGTTCAAGCTTGTGACGACTATTAATGAAGAGGCGTACAGCAGGTGTAAAGCACAGTTTATTGAAATGCAAGGTAGGCCACATTATACTGAGTTGACGGTACGATTAAACATTCAATGCAAAATAGGCAACTAAATATACGCCATAAAACACTCCGACTCATAAGTTATGTCCTCAAATTAATGTATAAAATGTATGACATTACCCTTCTTACTAAAAAAAAAAAAAAAAAAACCGGCACAAGCGCAGGTGACTCGGACATCAGAGAAGCAAAAACAAGTTTAAATCTAGCCGCTAGTTTCAGTACGTTACTTTAGTTTTGATTCCTAAAGGGTCTTACAATCTGCTGAAAACACAATTTCTGTGGAGTGAAGTGTCATACAGCCTGGTTGCTAACAGTATGATGCAGAGTTTAAACAGAGTAAGCGTAAATTTAGGGGCACCTGACAGGTACGCAGATTGACCGGACAGGCATACTGAACTGTAGAGAGAGAGAGAGAGAGTTAAACAGAGTGAAAGATAGAGACGTGGATGTAAGAGACAAAGAGAGACAGATAAAAATAGACAAAAACAGATTTGATTTATGCCAACTGACAAAAGCTAACAACGGTTAATCTATGCATTTATATTCACGCTTGTCATCAGAACTGCAGAGATGCGATCGAACAGAATCCACCACTGTACCAGGGAAGACTGCAGGATTTCCATCAACAGAATTCACCACTGTACCAGGGAAGACTGCAGGATTTCTACCAACAGAATCCGCCACTGTACCAGAGAAGACTGCAGGATTTCCACCAACAGAATCCACCACTGTACCAGGGAAGACTGCAGCATTTCCACCAACAGAATCCACCACTTTACCAGGGAAGACTGCAGGATTTCTACCAACAGAATCCACCACTATACCAGAGAAGACTGCAGCATTTCCACCAGCAAAGTCCACCGACGTACCAGGAAAGACTGTAGGATTTCCACAAACAGAATCGCTGAGCGACAGGTAGGTTCAGAATACTTTTCACTAACTCATCTCTGTAATGTTTTCCCGCAGTCAAAACTTTATGGCATATATCGGTGATCAGTTAATTTGCTCCTTTAGATCGAACTTATCTTTTATTATAAGACAACATTTGTTGTTTCTTTATCAATAAAGTGTCTCTGTGCCCGGTACGAGGTAAATTGTACTCGGTTGATGTATTCGCAAACATCGCATTGAGCTGAGTTGTCACGTGCGGTTTTTCCGCGAGAGTAGCGACAGTGAAACCTGTATAAGCGGACCCCTTCTATAAAGCGAACACCAGTTTGGGTCCCGAAATTTTCTTTACATATTTACGAACCTGTGTTTAACGGACACCTCTATTAAGCGAACGCGGACATCAACATTCAGCCATTTTGTTACCCGAATCCTGTATTAAGCGGACGCTTTTAGTATTTTTAGAGTGAGTATTAGATTATTTATGAGTTTACTGTCTACTTGTAAAATTGTCTTTTCCGGTTGCGACGGCCTGTTGCGAAAGATTGGTGATAATCCATAAATTAAATGCGAGCATCGCACGGTAAATGGTATAAGAGTTTCAATAATAAACTTTTAGGGTCAGTCAAACTTATCAAAACCTGTATTATGCGGACACTAGCTAGGGTCCTGAGGGTGTCCGCTAGAGGCTTCACTGTATGCATAAGCAATCCCTTGTAAAATAGTATTTGTTAATGATATTAAGAGGAAACAAATTTTATATTTTTATATAGCAGTATAAAGTAGGGCCTTGGGCGCCTCGTGAACAAACATGTTTTAACATAAAAAGTCCTTCAGCTAAAACCCGACGTATTTCTTTGTAACTGATTTTCAGCTTACTTGGTTTAAAGTTAGAGACTCCTGAAGCCGAGAAGGATCCAGACTTCAAAAGCCAAACTATCAAGGTTAGTTTACCTACTGAGATGTTATGGTTGCCACAAAGTGATAATGATTTATCTACACATGCCATGAGCCATTCAAGCCTATCCAAACCATATGCATGAAAGATAAGTTGTGATCTATATCGATTAGTACTGCAAACCAAAAATAAAGCGATTGGAACATTTAGGACCAAAACCAACACTAATAGCGAGGCAGTTAGTTAACCTGTACTGTAATTAACGTTTGAGTGTCAATTGTGTGATGTGAAAACGTGAACCCCGCTGTAGCTACATTGGTATCAAAAGATACCGAACTCAACGATAGTTTTTAGCTCGCGATTTCCGCAAAGTGGGATTGCGAGTTATTGTAATCACTCTGTACTCCCTACCCTCCCTATGTTGTCAAAAATGGATTTCCAAATAATGCAGTTGCGGTTTTCCAAATTTGGCCATTATCAAGGTCGGGGCCCCCGCAGAATTCTATTGTTATTCGCGACATGTACTTACGGTGCGGATTTATGTTGGGCCGTGCATAATAATCTGTTACGTCAGATATAATAAGCTGTGATAGGTTGAAAGATTTTGCTTTGGGAATTCTCTTGGTCCCCGGGTTAATTTAATATGCTGTCAATCAAACGCTTGGATGCGCGAAGCGCAATTTGTGAAACAAAAACGCGCTTGATTAAAGGTTGCGCTTTGAAGACAGCTCCCGATCAATGGCCGGGGATTCTGTGAGCTCTGAAAAGAGCTCCCGACCGATAACTGGGGATTCTGCGAGCTCTGAAGAGAGCTCCCGATCGACGTGTTGTATTTCTTGCGCGGACGACATGTCTTGCTTCGACGATGGCATCCTCGAGTTTGATGCATTGTTTTAATTGAGTGTTTGCCATTTAGCGTTATCTATTGTTTGGCTGGCACATCGATAACAATGCTAATTGCGCCGGCATGCCCACGGGGGCGGAGCTTAGAGTAATCAATCTACCGGCGCGCGATTTAAATGAGTCGAATGTAGTCCCACAGGAAAAGCAAAGGCAGAACGATCTACATACGTTTTGGAAACTTGGGTTTTCCGACCATTTGTAATCGTTGCAATCAAACGAAAATTCACAAGATGTTTCTTGAAACGTCAAAGTAACTTTTCCGTATGATTATGTGGAAATCTTGTCCCGAGTTATTTTATCTTAAAGTTCATCCAAAGCGGTTTCTCATACTAATGAGTTGTTAAAATAACCAAACTTCAAGGCAAATTCCCGACCGCTCATAGAAACGCCACACTGTAATAAACGACAGGTAATTATTTATTGACATCTCTTCTATAAAATCCTTATAATTACCGATTGCTATGAATAGTAGTTTCGCCGTTAACGGACAAAACGTAACGCAACTTCGGCATTTTAGGCCATTTTCTCTTTTTTTTCACGCGCGGTCGACTGATTAGCTTTCAAATTTAGCGGCGGCGACCCAACAAAGGTCCCGGATGTGTCGCCCCATTCTGTGCGATGTGAACAAGTTGTGTCGTAACAACGCAGTTCAAAAACACTAGGTCGTCGTAGTTGTTGCAAAATGAATTGCTAGTCGATCTGTTGCATTTCAGAACCATAATCACCGAGGTTTTGGTAAATTCTCGGTTGTTTGACAAGCGCAGGTCAAAGTTTAAGGAGCAATTTCAGCTTGTCGAAATATCATTTGCTTATATTTGCTTAGCGTCGTTTAATTTTTGCCAGCAATAACTGGATTAATGAAGTCACGGATAGACCTTTTTTTTTCTTTGCCAGCTTAGGACGTCTCGTTACGATTCAGAGTTTTAAATGATTGCCGCAGTGTTTTAAGTTTTACAATTTTCACCCTTTGCCGCCTTGTAAATGGAGGGTTTTCAAAGCTAAGACTACAGCGGAATCCCGATTTTCCAAACCCTCGATTTTTCAAACCAAATTTCGTTTCCCTTGGACCTGTTAACACTGTAATATTGCACCCGATTTCTCCAACTTCCGATTACTCGCACCAATTTTCGTTTTTATTGAAGGTTCGAAAACTCGGGATTCCACTGTCGGTTCAGCGAAAGTGGAGGCCCGCGGAAACGGATGCGAACTCCACAAACCTAAAACTGAGCAAATTTTAAAACGTGACCTTGAGCCAGATCTAATACTCGACTTCCAGAAAAGCACTTTTTACAAATTCGCGGGCTTACAGTTCCCTTGCTGCTTTGATTAGTTATCATGCAGCATGTGTGAATAAAAAGAAAGTTACCTTCGAAAACGCCGTAGCGACGGATACCCAGAGAGTTCACAAAATCAACCTTTTTGAGTACCATAAATGGAAAGAGCATCAAAAATGTGTACATTTGCAGCTTTCCCCATACAAATCTTCTTAATCTTTCCGAAAATTGAAGTCGGCAAAACTGAACTTTTGCAAGTCCACAATCATTTTTTTATTCTCTTCCGTTTATGGTGTATACTCAAAATGAATCCTTATTGATGTGATTAGTTTTGGGTCACGTGACCTATTGTTGAAAAAGGCTATTTGAACGGCAAAAGCAATTTTTGTTTTATCCTTCATAGAAAATGATGACACTGAAGTCTTTGGCCCTGGACGCGGTGCTGAAAATTGACGAGAAGACAGGCTACTCCGTCCTTCACACGATCTGCATCAACAAAGATGAGTACAACGCCAACAGAGTAGCAATGCAAGCAATCCTGGCAGGCCATGACATCAAACAGCACAGAGTGAGTGAGAAGGCCGAGGAGTTTGCAGGCTTAACACCATCCAAGATCCTAAAAAAGGCGGGCTTTACAGATCACTTGAACCATATGTTTGGTGATGCAACACGAGAAGTTTATACATATTTGCAACAAGGCGACGTCGATCAGTTCATCACGCATTCCGTATCAAGGTCTTTGGTGCGATCAAAAATCAACGTGCGACAGCTGATGGGTTGGCCTCTCATGACGTTGTTGGCCATGTCAGGAAGCGTAAAAGCTGTACAATCACTCGTGGAGAGAAGAAGTGAAGTCAAAGCTGTGGAGAAAAAAAATTTTTGTATTATTTATGGTTCTGAACACCAGTTGGAAAATGCTTTATGTGCAGCCAGCGCCTGGAATAACTACAGCATGGCTGAGCTCTTGATACGTGAAGGAGCTGACGTAAATGAATATATCAGAGGCAACACAGCACTTCATTACGCAGCAGGCAATGGCAACGTGGAGATTGTCAAGCTACTTTTGGCATCTGGAGCTCACATAAATCAAACTGATGGGATCGGCAACAGCGCTCTCCATCTTTCCCTGGCCCCTCGTGTTTCATCCAGGCTGGCTTTTATGGTCTCGGGAGGTTCAAAGAAATGGCGGCCGCGGTTTGAGTTGGGAATTTGTGATAACCTAATTCCTATCGCTGTAAGCGCGTTTACTCCTGCTAAAAGAGCGCAGACAGCAAACTTTCTCATCGAGCAAGCCGATGTTGAAATGCAAGCCAAAAACCAACTTGGTGAGAGTCCGCTGTACCTCGCACTGGCAGCTGGTGATGCAGAAATTGTGCTGCTTTTGTCAGAGAAGAAAGAACATGGTAAAGAATACCCGCGGACTGGTGACATGCAGTTACGTCATTTGATTGAGTTGAAGCTCCTAGACGTGAACATCAACAATAATGAAGGAAAGACTCCACTACATCAATCAGTGGAGGTAGGTGACGTAAAGACTGTTGCCTGGCTACTACAACTCGGCGCGGATATAAACGCTGTGGATAACGAAGGACGCACCCCGCTTTATGCTACCAATTCGCAGTTTCATTTAGAAACGGTATTGATGCTGACCGACCTTGGGGTCAAAGTGGATGTCCAGGATGACGGAGGTCATACGCCATTACACCTGGCAGCAATGGAAGGCTGTGAAGAGCTAGTTGACGTTTTCCTCAAACGCAGTGTGGAAATTGACGCCGTCGACAAACAAGGACGCACTGCCTTGATGGTGGCAATCAAATTTGCTCCTCCCAAGATTGCACTGAAGCTTGTTGTAGGAGGCGCAAAGTTGGATGTCCGGGATAATGAAGGTCGTACGCCATTACACCTAGCAGCAATGGAAGGCTGTGAAGAGCTAGTTGACGTTTTCCTCAAACGCAGTGTGAAACTTGACACCGTTGACAAAACAAGACGCACTGCCTTGCATGTGGCACTCGACTATTCTCATCCCAAGATTGCACTGAAGCTTGCTGTAGGAGGCGCAAAGTTGGATCTCGAGGATAATAAAGGTCGTACGTCATTACACCTGGCAGCAATGAAAGGCTATGAAGAGCTAGTTGACATTTTCCTCAAACGCAGTGTGGAAATTGACGCCGTCGACAAACAAGGACGCACTGCCTTGATGATGGCAATCAAATTTGCTCATCCGAAGATTGCACTGAAGCTTGTTGTAGGAGGCGCAAAGTTGGATGTCCAGGATAGTGGAGGTAGTACGTTATTGTACCTGGCAGCAATGAAAGGCTATGAAGAGCTGGTTGACATTTTACTCAAACGCAATGTGGAAATTGACGCCGTTGACAAAGAAGGACACACTGCCTTGCAGGTGGCACTCGACTATTCTCATCCCAAGATTGCACTGAAGCTTGCTGTAGGAGGCGCAAAGTTGTATCTCGAGGATAATGAAGGTCGTACGTCATTACACCTGGCAGCAATGAAAGGCTATGAAGAGCTAGTTGACGTTTTACTCGAACGCAGTGTGAAACTTGACGCCGTTGACAAACAAGGACGCACTGCCTTGCACGTGGCACTCGACTTTTCTCACTTCAAGACCGCAGTAAAGTTGATAGAAGGAGGCGCGAAGTTGGACTTCAAGGATCGCAAAGTACGGTTGCTGCACAAGGCGATAGGAGAAGGCGATGTCACGGTGATCATGGCGCTCGTGAAAGTGGGAGCAGACATCAACGAGAAGGGGGAGCATGGAAAAACTCTTTTACATGTTAGTGTGGAAAAGCGTAACCTCGACGTGATAAAAGTACTTATTAATAGCGGGGCGGACGTAAACAGACAAACGGACAGTGGATGTACAGCTCTACGCCTAGCTCTGAAAGCTAATGCACCGGAAGAACGAGTGGCAATGACTCGCATTCTGCTTGAAGCTGGAGCGGACGCTAACATTCGGGATATTGCTGGGAAATCGCCTTTAGACACTGCTGTCTTATACCGTTACGTCGAGTGTGCAGACTTGCTGCGACAAAGTGTTAAATACCAGAGATGAGTTGGGAGTGACAGCTGAATGACAATGATGTAACTGCACAAACCCGAAGCCGAAAGGAAATTACATCACTGTTCGTACAGAAAGGAAGTGAAATGAACGTAACTGGCAAACAGGGACGCACCTCCACTAGCGGAGCAGCATTTATTCCATGACGTAGCTGATATCGTCAAACAGTTCACATCCAGCAAAGGAACCCACACGGATAAACACTAAGTAAGGCACGAGAACAATTGTCTTTATCATTCCAACTTCAATCATTTCTGCTCATATTGAGTATTTATTACTCGAACGGACGGTGTTTTATGAATTCAGGTTGACCGTAGCAACATACAGGTGGCCCAGGCTCTTGAAACCTCGGCAGGATTTCGGCCACTAATAGTGGCCGTAGCGGCTTGAAATTGACACAAAGGTCTCAAAAGACCACAAATAACAGGTACACCAGCTTTTAATTGAATTCATTCACAATATTACGATTTATCCAGACCGTTGCTTTTCCCCATACATTCCTCATAATTTACTGTTGCGCAATAACGGTCACAAGAGCCTGGGCCGCCTGTGACTTGTGCAGACCGTGTACCTATTTTTAAACCCATTTACTATTTGAAATGCATTTCTAGAAGTAGAAAACTATCCTTGCATGTGCAGTAAGGACCTTCGTGCTGCAAATTTGAAAAAAGTAATGACGGCGAGAAACTTCATGTTTCTTTGAGTATGCAGACTATCGATTAATTCAATTTTACCCGTATCATATTGACAATTTTAATTAAATTAGGATATCTTAATTTCATGAAACCTTGTACGAGAAATTGTAGCCGATAAGTAAGAAAGAATAGTAAACATGAAAGGTATCCCATCGACCGGTTCAGATTAGGGTTGCGTTCTCCTAACGTCGAACGCAAATATTATGGTCATGACGGCCGAGCTCTGGCTTGTTATGGCTTCAAGCAATGTTTCCTTAATATGACCTGTAGAACAATTTTAATGCGTGCTACGAAAACTCAGCCGACGCAAGCACGCAGCCGCTCTCATCAAAGTAGCCTCCTTTGGGAGCTTCTCGTGGGACTGCTGTCAGGAGGCTAACCAAAAGCGGTCAAATTTTGAACCTTAAAACAATTATAGACTCTAATGACCGTTAATGATTTGCCGCACCCATTTGCGGACTGTTGCTTAATTGTTAACACAGCCAGAAGGCTACTGATTATTCCGGGGTGTACATCTGCATTACACGTGAGCCTCCGTCTTGAGTTCTTTTTATAAATGCCTTCAATTGATAGTGGGGACCTTCAGCACAAAGGCATGGGGGCCTAAAACTAAGCATTAGTTACGTTGCTTTCGTGACTTGAAAACACTGAGTCTTTGAAGCCTCTGTGTCCGAGTCCATGGTGCAACAAGCGCGAAATGTTTTTCGTAGTCTATCGAAAACCAAAATTTTGGTCAGAATTTAGCAAAATATATTTTTTAAAGTCAGTCATCATCTCCTTCAAACATATACACTTGCAAATAAACTTTGTTTGGTCTTGTATGTGCAAATATTTCGTAGTTTCATGTTACGGCCATCTGTTTCTTTGAGTATGCAGACTATCGATTAATTCAATTTTACCCGTATCATATTGACAATTTTAATTAAATTAGGATATCTTAATTTCATGAAACCTTGTACGAGAAATTGTAGTCGATAAGTAAGAAAGAATAGTAAACATGACAGGTATCCCATCGACCGGTTCAGATTAGGGTTGCGTTCTCTTAACGTCGAACGCAAATATTATGGTCATGAACGTTGTCTGTCAGTCTGTCTGTCTGGTGTTTGACTTTAGGCGCGGTTACCCCGCTAACCAATAACAAAGGCCGGATCGATCACGTGTGCCCTGTTGTTTTACTCGGAATAACTTAGAGAAATTAGATTTGAACGAAGCAACAATATATCGTAGCTGCGTTCACGAAAATGGAAAACTTAACTGAAAAACTTGAAACACAACAGTCTCGCGAAGCTCGTCTTCAAATGAGAAGGGAACAGGCACGAGCAAGGCGAAATCGTGAAACGAGCGAACAACAGCGCATGAATGCCGATCGAAAGCGACATGAACAGAAGCGGGTAACCACAGGCAGCCCACAATGTGTTACTAGTCACGCCTGATCGGTAATGGTCTGATGACGTCACGGTCGATCGCTTAATAAGGATTTGTATGGGGAGATTTTCAAATCACATTTTATGCGTGAAAACAAAACAATCTTTCTCCTAAAATTCGTCAGATAACATTACGAGTCCTTATTTACCGTTTAAGGTGACTTTCGAGGCGATTTGGCGCCGATTTAGCGATTTTATTTTTTGTGCTGCCTGTGTATGTACTGATATTTTGGGTACATACACAGGCAGCACAAAAAATAAAATCGCTAAATCGGCGCCAAATCGCCTCGAAAGTCACCTTAAACGGTAAATAAGGACTCGTAATGTTATCTGACGAATTTTAGGAGAAAGATTGTTTTATTTTCACGCATAAAATGTGATTTGAAAATCTCCCCATACAAATCCTTATTAACCGATCGGCCGTGACGTCATCAGACCTTGGCCGATCAGGCGTGGACAACTCCGCAAAGAGAACAGCGCTTGAAAGCAAATCGGGAACTTCAGGAGAAAAAACGGGCCGAAGAAAAGACTCCGCAAAGACAACAGCGTATGAGTGCCGATCAAAAGCGTTATAAAGAGAAGCGGTTGACACAGAGAACTCCGCAGAGAGAATCCAGTCGCCAGCGTGTACGTTCTCGACGTTAGGGAACTTAAGCAACTGACGTTTTCGGCGCGACGGCGACGTGAGAAACCGATAAAGACTGGCCCGAGTTCTACTGCGCATGCGAATTCCAAACGCACCGCCGTCACCCTCACGTCGGCGACGCGAGTTGAGAGATTTTGCCGTCGTAGCGACAACGTGAGTAACTTTGGCCTTATTTGTTGCTTTTGTGTACATTGTTTTTCCATAAATGAGTTTTAAATGTGTTCAAAACTTACCTGCCAGTTTGTAAGACGATCTAAAGGGTTTTGTTTTGCTTCTTTCCTCAGGATTAACATGACCGAACCACTGAGCCAGTGGCCACAAAAGCTAGCTCGTAAGTGATTTTTGATCTTTGGCACAACTTTCCGATCTTAAGAGGAATGTTTTATTTTTAAGCCCGGCAGAGCTGATAGCTGTTTGAAAATCTCTCAGCTTGATTTATACAACCTGCAACTTCCCTTCGGAAAAACTCTGTTTATTTTATGTCGTCGCTGCTTTCCCATCTCAATTTACTTCATGTTTTGTGGGAAAATGTCTCTATTAACTTCTTGTTTACATTAGCTAAGGTCGACTTTCTGTAAAACGTTGTGAATTTGCTTTAAAATTTTGACTGTAGTACACTGCCTTTTTCAGAATAATGGAGTGGACAGATCAACATGACACTTTATTTCTGAGAGAGGTCTTGGTCTCAGACTTGTATCAAACCAGAAAGGGTAGCCCTGAGAGGGGAAAGGTATGGGATGGTGTTGCTGCACGGCTGAATAACCTGTCTGTACCAAATTTCCATGTAAACAAACGTTCATTGAGGGACAGATTGAACTTGCTTATGGCCAAATTCAAGGCAAAGACCAAAGATGAAGAGAAAGCAAGTGGTATTAGTCCAGAAGTGCGAGAAATAGATGTTCTTTTGGAGGAACTATGTGAAAAAGAACAAGAGGCAGGGAATAAACCCACAGCCACAGGAGCAAGAAAAAAAGTTGAACAAGACAAGGCAACTGCAGAGAAGATGCGATATAAAGCTATGGAGACAATGGGGCAGACTCAAAAGCGGAATCAAAAAAGCACTGGAGAAATCCCAGCCAAGAAAAGTAGGAAAAATGTTGGTGATGCATTAACTTATTTACATGATAAAGCTAAAGAAGAGATGGCTTTGAGGAAAGAAGAGATAGATCTAAAAAAACAAGGGGAGGCTAGAAATTCACTTCTAGCAGAGCAGCAAAACAAAATGCAGCAGCAAATGCTGACAATTATTCAGCATCAACACCAGGAACAGGGAAAGCAACAACAGGAACAGCAAAAACAACAGGAAAGGTATCAACAGCAACAGTTGCAAGCCATACAATCCATGTTAAGCCAACAGCAACAGCAGTCTCAGCTCCTGTTGACTCTGCTTGAGAAATTTGCTCCAAAACAAAATTGACTGTTTCATACTTAGCACATGTTACCTATTGTTGTGTTTGCCTGTTTATCATTCAAGGGCATTGATTTTACCAGTGCTCCAACAGTCCCCTGTCCATGTTGATAATTACAAAATGTTTATTTATCATTAGTCTCTTTGTTGTAAATGTAGCCTTTTAATAGTGTAAGCTTTCTATTATTATGACCGTTGTTACAAACATTATTGAAATAAAAATTATGCATTTACTGTTTTAAACATCTCAGTGCTGAAATTGAGCCCCTACATAGAAAGAGCTAAGGGAATTGCAAAGATTACAAAGAAAGTGTTAAGAAAATTTTGAAGCCTCACCTCTGTTCCTGATTTGTGAAGTAATCTTGGAGGCTTGGAGGGTTCAATTGAAAAAACTCTGAGGTCTGATTACCATAGAGGCATGTTAAAGCATTTCTCAGTAGTGCACACACAACATACATTTTCCCTACACTACTTAACCCGATTTTCAGATTTTTCTTAAAGTCTAAAAATTTAAAGTAGTTTAATATGTCTCCAAATAACCATTCAACTGAAATTCGAACGGAGCTCATGGATGAATTAAACATCTGCATCTGGGGTGTGATAGCTGCGCCTCTGAATGGTGCTTGCAGGTGAATTCTCAAAGGGTACGCTGGATCTCCATATATGCACATGGGTTGGGCTGTTGTGGAGAATGCATAACGTTCTAGGTCAAGTAAGAGCCCAGAATCTGCAAGCATGCCAGCATCATGTTTTTTCCCTTCTGGAAGAAAAGATACAATGGGAAGATTCTGTTAGCAATGAAGTTGTTCCATGGCAAGGGGAGGGGGGAGGGCATATTGAAGTGGGACATAAAATTTTATTCATAATTTTTTGGCAATAGTTTAAGTTTATAACTGCAAATGCTTTCCTAGTTTTTTAGTAATTTAGCTGAATACACAAGAATAAAAAATAATATGCTATATGAAAGAATATATGGGGGTGAAACAAATTTACCCGTTGGTCCGTAGAGGTTTGCAATCAGCCCATTTGGCAGTACCACTGACTGGAACTTCAAAGCGTGCACTCTTTTATGCCCATTGTACACTAGTCTCTGATGTTCATCTGGTCGTGATATTGGTCGAACAGTTCCGTCCACAAAACCAAAACAATTTTGGAGAGCAGCCCCTTTCTCTTGAATCGATTCTGCATACAGTTCTAGTGCTCGAGGGTTTAGCACTGCATCATTCCAGCGGGTTATGAGATGGCCGTGGGTGTCGTAAATATAATCAATAACGTGATTTACGGCCATGCTTATCACGGGTACTGGACGTCCGAAGCGGTGAACCATATCACCATATCTACACGGATACGCAACCCGTCTTAGCAGCATACATAGCCCTTCCATGCCATTCACTACACTTCTCTGGTACAGCTTAAAGGTTGGTGGCAACTGCAAGGCTTCAGCGAGAGCTGGAAGATCTCTTTTTAAGAATCTGAATTCCGCGTTGCACTCCGCTTCATCCATCGCATTGAGGTCAAATCGAGTGTAATCATCGTAAGGAAAATTAGGATTTTTTGACTGAAACATGTCGTACAAGAGAACAAAATCTTCATCTGAAATAAGTTTAGCGTCGTAGTAGAGCATTAAAATATCGCGGAACTCTCCAAAAGTAGTCATGACTAAAACGCACAAAAACAAACTCGAGGTCGAGGTCGCCGTTGCCGGCTGCTTAACTAATTATATTTTGGCGCGCCGACTGCAACCTCTGACCCAGTCTTTCTCGATTTTCACGTCGCCGTCGCGCCGAAAACGTCAGTTGCTTAAGTTCCCTGAACGGAGTACCCGCAGGCTTCAAGCTCAAAATGAAGCCAACACTCGACGCCGGCAACAGCGTGCTGCAGTTATCGAGGAACGTCGCAGCCAAAAACAACAATATTT
Organism: Plumapathes pennacea; assembly: GCA_964036295.1. NCBI lineage: Eukaryota > Metazoa > Cnidaria > Anthozoa > Antipatharia > Myriopathidae > Plumapathes > Plumapathes pennacea. Next base: position 5,033,133 of record OZ038463.1, on the reverse strand, counting down.
GCATAACCGTGGGTGGGCAAATCCAGAAACTCCTCCATTCCACGAACAAGAGTGGGTACGGGAGGAACTCACTGCCTTTCACAGCTTTGAGGAAAATCTCCGACACTTACGCTGCAAGGTATGCAAAGAAACATGGCCGATCACCAACCGTAGTATGTCCGAGCAGGACTACACCTACACCAAGTGCAAGCGCGACAAAAAGACTTTGTGTCGATTGTTCTCGGCTGACAACGACATGAATCCTGGGACAGTGCCTGCAGAACTACAGGACCTTACCGAAGTAGAGGAAATGCTGATCGCCAGAGCTTTCCCCATCATGTGTGTTTACCGTAAACACGGCGGCCAGCGTGGGTACAAAGGTCATGTCCTCAACTTGCCACAGGATGTTCAGGGATTCCTCAGCACTCTTCCAGTCTATATGAGTGATCTGCCCGTTCTTATCAGCAGGAAGCAAGGAGCAGGTAAGAATTGAAAGTTATTCTGTATGGCTTTTATGGTTGTGTTTACATTTTTGACCTCTGTGTATTGATGGCCAAATTTGTACAATGATGCATTAATTGCAATACGGCCATTCTTTGTCATTGTTTATTTTCAAGGAAGAACAGCTGAACAAAGGATGCATGGTGAAATATTCCTGTTTAATCAGACCAATGAATGTGTTTTGTTATTATTTGCTGCATTTTCATACACAAGGATTGCTCTTTGTCATTGTTTATTTTCAGCGAAGAACAGCTGAACAAAAGATGCATGGTGAAATTTTGTTTTATCTGAATTCCTGTTTAATCAGACCAATGAATGTGTTTTCTATTATTTGCTGCATTTTCATACACAAGGATCGAAGAGAACACAATACTGTATACATGTGTTTGTACTTTGATTTACTGTTGCAAAAGCTGTAGTTTGTGTTTTTTAGAATATTTGCCAATTTTTACTACAATATCAGTGCCTAATTAATTTACAGTGATTTATGATCTATGCAGTGAAGTTTCTTTAGCTGTCCATATGATGATGTGCATTTGTTTTTATGCCATGTACACTTGATATTACGCTCAGGGATAACCAAAAACATTTATAGCAGTGTTTTGAGGAAAGAATTGGCCTCTGTTATCAGGACAACAAGTATTTATTTACAGTGCACCAGTTCCTTTGCAGCATCCTGCATCCAGCATCCAAGATTTATGTCAATTGTGGATGAATAGTACAGGTTAGCTATGAAAGTGCATTGTATTGTGTACATCATGTGAATTATCTTATTAATCCACTTAAAACATGGTGCCTTTTCTGATTTTTGTAGGAGCAAAGAAAGAGGTTCCTTGGCTAAAATTACACTTCGGTCCCAGTGGAAGTTCAATTTCTATGTTGTTTATAGGTAAGTACTGTATAATAAATTTGCAACAATATGTATCAAAGACAAAAACCTGAACATGTGTTTTCATCTCCAAAGATCATGCTAAAGGAAATGTTAAAGTGAAGGAATCATGCTGAGAAGCCAACTCCTGTGCTGTTAAAGGATCCTCATATACCAAGTCACTGACATCATGAAAGTGTAAGATTGTCAGGAGCCAAAAATGAACTCAATGCTGACATGTACAACCTGATTGTCTGGTCCAACAAGAATGCCAAAGGAAAATGTTCTCAAAAACATTGGCCTGTATATTCTGTTGAGTACACCACAAAAAAAAATTCGGTATATCTGTATGTTTTCTTAAAATTTGGAATGCTACTGTACTGTGCTCAAGTGGATGACATGCTCAGAGCCATGTATTTTCTGTGTACTTTTTTGACACAAGGTTTTGTTATTTACTTATTTGTTAGAGGGTTGTTTGCTTTTTATGAAGGAAAACTTCAGTACAGTTATGTAATATAAGTGGCAATAACATGTGAGTATATAAGGCCAGCACCAAGGTAGACAGTAATCAATGTTGTAACAACAAGTTTAAACCCTTTCACACCTAAGAGTGATCAAATTCAATTTTCTCCTTCAATTGAAAGTGTACTTTATTGTACAGTATAGAGAATATATAGCTTTTTGTACCTTTTTGGTTAAGTGAATGCTGACTAAACTGTCACTTCTCACTACATAATTTATTTTATATAATGTATTTTGAAAAAGCTGAGGGATTCTGCATTTAGGCTTAGTGAAAGGGTTGTTTACCTGTATTAAGTTCATGATAGTTATTATTCCCTTATCCTCCAAGGGATTGTGCTCCTGCATTCTTTTGGTTGGAGAGTACGTTCCTACTTTTTCCTACAAGGTTTTGGGTTTTCGTACCAGGCAGGAGCACTTGATGAAGCTTATATAACACAAATGTATGATAAAAAGGGCACACAATGATTAGTGTGCTGTATGATGATGATGACAATAAGATTAAGAATAAAAAAAATTGATGCTGATATATATGTTGTTTTCTTATTGGGTCAGAGCTTAGTAACACAAAGTTACTATATTTCAGGCCACTCTTTTTCTCCTTTAAGTGTTCAGCACTTGGTATAGTACAAGTAGTAAAACATTATTTTAATACGCTTGCCCCATCAACTACAACAAGCTGGTTACATCAAAGGTTGTATAAAATAGACACATTACTTCTATGTTTATTTTTTTGCGTCGGAGCTTCTAATATATGCCAGTGCAGGACGGAGTGAGGGGGGTATCTGCGATTATCGTATTTCTAGTTAGTCTAAGTTTCCAGCATGGTCTCGAACCTAAGATTAGAGATTATTTACAATTGTGAATCATGCCAAAATTATCATTTATCAATAATCCTACGTCACGTGCACTTACGGTGAAGTACTGGTGACTAAATATCGCAAGAGCACGTTTATAAAATGGCGGCTGAATATCAAATCAGTGATTTGCATGCCAATAATGGAGACTCTTTAGGTACGTATGCCGTTCGGTTGTTTGAGTTGAAAGTTTGACGTATCTGAGCGCCAGGGAGTATTATCATCTGCTACTATACGTGTTGCTGTTCATACTCGACGTTGTTTGAACTTGGCGCGGCCATAAGAATGCTCGTTATAATTTCTGAACGCGCGCGCCAAACCATACGTGAAAACAGCAAGGTGTAATTCGTTACGGCAATAATTATCTTTTTCTCCTGCGAGCGTTTTCTAAGTGCGGATCGTATTAGTATAGGAAATTATCACATGTTTTCGATTTCATTTTGAACTGAATAAGCATGTCGAGTAAAATGTTTTAAAGAACCATACAAAATATGAGGGCCTAGATGGAGGGGGGCATAACACTTAACAGTAAAAATTGAGGCCCATAACACTTAACAGTAAACCCCATCTAGGCCCTCTTGTCTTGTTTTATTTAATAGTGACCTTAAGCAGCGACGACGAGAACGTCGACGTGGACGACCGGAAGTAAAAAAAGCAGATTATGCATCATTGCGCATGTCAATATGTACGTCACACGTCGTCCTCCTTGTGTTGAGAACGTGGGAGGGGTGATTTTGCCGTCTTCTGGTGAACGTAAGTATACAAACTGATTTTTTCTTACTTTCGGTTCATTTTGACCAAAGCATAATGTTCCCATGGAGCAAATACAAGTTTTCGTTTGTATTTCAAGGAGAAACTCACTGCGATCGCTTACATTTGGTTGTTTCTTTGCGTTTTGCAGCATCGCCATGGCGGATCAGCAAAGGTAATGCTGAATGAAATTCTTGACTGATTTGCTTTTGGTTGCATAGTTCGTGTAATGTTTATCCTCTTTCGATCATTAACAAGAATTTGCAATATTGTGAATCTTGAGTGCTGGAATATATATTTTTTTAGAAATCATATGGAATGGTCCGAACAGCATGATCAACTACTTTGCCGAGAAGTTCTTGTATCGGAACCGTTCAGGTTTCCGAAACGGAGTAAAGAGAGGGGCGAGATATGGGATCAGATAGCTAAGAGTCTGAATGGAATAAGCCAACCGCAGTTCAGAGTAACCAAGAGGTCTGTGAGAGATCGTTTGACCCTTCTGCTCACCAAACACAAACAAAAGATACGAACGGAAGAGAGAGCTTCAGGAATAGAATGCGAAGAAACAGAAGTGGATGCAGCATTGGCTGATATTCTTGAGAAAGAAAAACTAGCTGATCAAGAGAGAGAGAAAGATGCGACTGTCACAGCAAAGAAAAATGCAAGCGACAAAGCCGCTGCTGAGGAGGTGAGGATAAAAGCTATGGAACGTCTTGGCACAAATAAAAGAAGACATGGTGCTGATATTGCAGAGGAAGGGGAACTACCACCAAAGAAGGGAAGAAGGCAAAGCTCCGACGTTTATCTGTACCTGAGAGAAAAACATGAGAGAGATTCGGTTCTCAAGAATGAAGAAATGGCTTGGAAGAAGAAGGATTACGAACAAAGAATGGTGCAAGAGCGACTCATGGAGAACCAAAACAAACAACTGCAGAAGCAGCAACAGGACATGCTGACAATCATGCAGCAACAGCAGCAAAATTTTCAGGCCCTGTTCCTGCAGCAACAGCAGCAACAACAACAACAAAACCAGCTTTTGGCGAACCTGCTCGAAAAGGTCAAGCGTTCATGAAAGTATTCCAGTATGTTTTGCTCTGTTTATCAACTACGAAAGGGAGGATTTTGAAAAATACCAGTGTAGTTGGCAACTGGAAACTTGTTGTTTTTCATGACTGCTGTGTTTAATGTTTTCTGAAACAGCAACACTGTATTCCGTTCATTTTATGCACATGTTGTCCTCAGAGGTCTGTTGATTTGGTCGTTGAGTTTCTATTTTCATACATGACTTGGCAAACTTATTTTAGAAGACACTTATGATCACGCATGTTTGTGTGGTTTGACATTCTAAAAAGACTGAATTGAGATTTATCAAAATTATATAAACCTGTTATGTACCTGAAACAAGGACTGCAAGTGTTTATTTACATTATACTGAAGATGTTTGGTTTATTAAACATACATTGTGGACAGTTTCGTACCCTTTTCATATTTATTCAAGCAAAACAAGTCTTCATTTTTGTTTTGCTTTGTCTTGTTACATTTATGGTAAAGTAGAGATCTCAATTGCCCTTTACTTTGGAATGTAGATCAGCTTTTCTGCTGGTATGGGACTCAGATAACCATGCAATGAAATGAAATGAACATGGCTTTATTAGGTAGTTTATGCAAAGTACTCCTGTAATGTTGGTGGATCCAACTGAAAAAAGGCTGACGTTTGGTTGCCATAAAGGCATGTGAGAGCATTTTGGAGAATGGCACACACAACATACATTTTACCAACGCTACTCAACCTGATTTTCAAATTTTTTTTGAAGTCCATAAACTTAAAGTAATTTATAATATCTGCAAACAGCCACTCAACTGACACTCGCACTGCACTCATTGCAGCATTATACTCCTGCATCTGAGGAGGTAGAACAGCATTCCTAAATGGTCCTTGCAAGTGCACCCTGAGTGGGTAGGCAGGATCACCATATAGGCACATTTGCTGACCAGTCGGAGAGACTGCAAACTGCTCCATAGTTTGTAGGAGGCCTGAGTCAGCCAGCATTCCAGCATCATGCTTTCTTCCCTCTGTAACCAACAAAAAACACAGGTCAATTGAACATAATGTGCGAGATAAAGTAAATATGTCCCAGTGAAATAAAGATAAACTTCCTTCCATTTTTAAAAGACTTACCAACTGGGCCATACAGGTTGCCAATTATCCCATTTGGCAAAGCAACAGATTGAAACTTAAGTGCATGCACCCGCTTGTGTCCATTGTACACTATCCTTTGGTTTTGTCCCGGACGACATATCGGCCTGACAGTGCCATCAATAAAGCCAAAGCAGTTATCAAGTGGAGCACCGTGGGCAGCGATGGCATCAGCATAAAGCTGTAGCTGAGGTGGGCTCATAATTGCGTTGTTCCACTGAATGATTCTGTGCCCGTGATGCTCGTAGATGTAGTCCAGAACAGTGTTAGTAACCATACTTAAAACAGGCACTGGCCTCGCGAAGCGCGGAATCATGTCTCCGTACCTGCACGGGTAGGAGAGGCGTCTAAGCAGCATACAGAGGCCTTCTATGCCATCGCAGACGGAGCGTTGCTGACAGCGGAAGGTGGCTGGAATTTGAAGATGGTGTGCCAAGAGGGGAATATGCTGCTTTTGAACTCGAAACTCGGCAACGCATTCGGAGTCATCAAGTTCGTCTAAATTAAAAGCAGGATAACTTTGGTATGGAAAGTCGGGATTTTTCGATTGGTACAAGTCATGAAGGATGATCAACTCCTCGTCGTCAATTATTCCTTCGTCATGGTACAACAGAAGCACGTCTCGAAGTTCTCTTAAAGAGGCCATTTTATTCGCGAACTAAACAAATAGATTTGCCGTTCTCGTCGACACGCGCGGCTTGCTTAAGTTTGTTTTATCGCGCCAAAGGACGCGGTTCTCGTCCCAGTCCTTTTTATGCTCTGACGTCATATTCCCGTCCACGTCGACGTTCTCGTCGTCGCTGCTTAAGGTCACTAATATCTAGTCTTGTAACACTTAACTGTATTTTTTTACATACAGTGGAACCTTCTATTCGAACTCAGTTAATTTGAAGGCCCCGTTATTTCGAAGTCCAGCCAAATCCCCTTGGATTTATTTTTTCAGTCATTTACTATTGGCTATTTTGAAATCTCGCTATTTTGACCTTTTTTTATGCCCTGTGTGACTTTGAAATAGCGGGGTTCGACTGTAACACTTAACATTAAATTTTTTGGCTTCATAACACTTAACAGTAAGCAATTCAGGCCCATAACACTTAACGATAAACCCCATCTAAGCCCTAAAATATTGCACAAGGGCCACACGAGTGCAATTTGTGGTCTTTGAATACCAATGCTCATTAATCCCAAAATTGCATATTAAGAAATCAGTAATTACTTGTTAATAATATATGCACACAATAATTTGAGTTACACATTTTTTCAATTTTGTGTCAATTCACAACTGTTTCTGATTAAGTTTATGAGCAAACAAAGTTCTTAAATCAGAATCGTGCTGAGGAATGAAAACTTTTGTTTGACTTTTGCAACTTACTACGCACGCCAGTTGTCAGCAATGTTTTTTTCAAGTCTTCGCAATCTCAATTTCAATTTTCTGCACTCTTAATTTCAAATTTTTGCACTGTCTGGGATGAATTGACATGCACTCAGCCTATCAGAATGCAGAAATTGTGTGCATGTTTTTAAAGTAGAAATGACTCATGTTGGGATGTAAAACAGGGATATCTGGGATGGTTCATGATACATTAAATGCAATAAGTTCATTAATAGTGACACACTTCATAATCTCTTGTTTGCCGAATGTGCGCACAAAATGTCGCACAATGTTGATTTCGACTTCTGATATTGTTTGAGAGCAGGGACAGTTATTTCACTTAACATATAGAGAATATTACAAGGTGACACTGATGTTTGAATTTTATTTTTGAGTGGCAAAAACAAAATCTAATATACCTGTGCAGCAAGTGAGTAGAATATTGTTTTTATCACAAGAAAATAAAGTAATTGCATAAACAATTGACAGCAAGCTCTGACAGGAAATAAATGTAATAAACAATGTGAAGTAATATCTTTGTTATGGATATTTCATTGATATCTAAGTAGTAACAGAACATGGTAATTGTGAACAAGTTGAACTGTCGGTATGTGGTCGGTAAACGTGGTCGGTATGTGGTCGGTAAACGTGGTCGGTATGTGGTCGGTAAGTGGTCGGTATGTGGTCGGTATGTGGTCGGTATGTGGTCGGTAACGTGGTCGGTAGCGTGGTCGGTAACATGGTCGGTAAGTGGTTGGTATGTGGTCGGTAAGATTTATGATGTGGTCGGTAAGTGGTCGGTAAAGTGAAAGGTTTGGTCGGTAAGTGGTCGGTAGCGTTTTTCATTTCGGATAACGTTCAATTGAAGCGCTAGATGAATCATTCACTTTTATTAACGTGGTGGCTCTTAAAAGAGCCGTTGTTATGAGTTGCAAGCCATTAGTAGCCTGCGGCGATGTCTTCGATGATTGAAAGGAACCGGTCAGCTTGATTGAATTGCCGTTTCCACATGAACTCGTCAAGGTACTCTGGGATGCGATCGTAGCGAGTGCCGTTCATCCGCTTCAGCTTTCGCTTCACAGCACTCCAGAGGCCTTCGACAGTGTTGGTATGCACACCTGTGAAAGGGTCAACGAAGTTCTCGGAGTGGTTCACCGTCAGGTGAAGGTATCCATGGTTGTGCAGCGTCTGGTACGGAGTGAACTCATCCGAGTGTATAGTTGTTCCCGGCAAAATGTGGCGCTGTATTATCGGCAGTAGGGTTTGACGTTTGCGATTTGGGACTCTGAAGACTATGGCCTGTTTTGTAACTCGGTCGAAAAATCTTGAAAGAGATTCGACTAGAAACATGAGCTAAAAATATAAAATTCGCGCGACACTGATCGGAAGGGATAAGAATCCTCTGGGCGAAACACAAAACACAAACACATTTGCAAACACTAGAATTATTAAATCTTGAAAGAGAGCACAAAGAAGCACAAGCACAAATAATCTGTTTCAATAGACGTTTATAGTGCTAATGAGCCAAAGGAGGCGTTCAGGCGTTGACGTGTTGAGGTGTCAAATCGCGTAAACAATGAATCCTTTTAAAAGCTTTTCTAAACGCTGGTATATTTCGGTGTATTTTTATCCATGAATAGAACAAACAAGATTCTTTAGACCAATAAAAGTTAGTGCATTTCGATCCGCCAAGTTTATTGTGAATGTATAAATACGAGTAAATTTTTGGCTCACGTCCATACGTACGCGCATCCAGTCAGTCACGAGCTTGGACGAGTAATTTTCAATTTTCAACTTCTTTGAGTGAGATTCGCCTCGAAAACAACGGCTCCTTTAGGAGCCACCAAGTTCAATAAAAGTCAATGACAACTTCACTTCGACAGCCAGACTGATTTCGCTCACGCACATCGATTACAGCACACGTGCAAATCACATCGCGAATAAATCAAACGGTCTTTCTTGCTTTCAATTCTTAAAAAAGAAAAGAGAACGGAAAAAAATACGTAGCAAAAAGTGTGGTCGGTAAGTGGTCGGTAAAAGTTTTTGAGTGGTCGGTATGTGGTCGGTAAAGTCAATCGCGTGGTCGGTATGTGGTCGGTAAATCGTATACCGACCACTTACCGACAGTTCAACTTGTTCACAATTACCACAGAACATTACATTGCTGCATGGAGATACAAATTTTATCTGCCCTTCTGCTCATGTTGATAATATCTCTCGCTTGTTCACTGCGCTTACTTGTAATTATTGTACAGCAATTGTACAACATTGTACTAGCTCACATAATTTACAACTTCTATCTAATGTGTATTTTTTATGAAATTATTTTAATTTGTTTGTTGGCTCAGGTGAAAATCCTTTTTCAAGTATATCAGGTATATATAAGGTTGGTATAGGGTCATTCCACAGTATTTCGTATGTTGCGGACATTTAGAGACATTCAGTATGCCACAGCTCGAAATCCAAATGTCACAGTAATAAAATTCTACCTTTTTCTTGTAGACATTTATTATAGCTATGCCCACTATGTTGCAATTTTCTGTAAGTTTTAAACATGGAAGACTACAGCAAGATAAGTGACTGTTGCGGAGAAGACTCAGAGAATTTGCTATTTTTGTTTTACAAAATCTAAGTGAAAAGTTCTCTGATTCTATGATGGATTCACAATTTCTTTTTGTTTTGTATTAAAGAGTGGTGTATATATTTTAAATATATGGCAAAAAAAATTAGCTGCATTTGTTCGATCATCAGAAAAACTGACCATATTTTGATGTGTCTCTGTTGCGGAGAAGACGTTGCGGAGAGGACATTTTTGTCCATGAACAAATAACACAAAAATCTCATTGAATTTGACAAAGTGTGTTATGTTAAACAACTCTTATTAACATTCTAGAATATAAAACAGCTTTTAGTGAAACATATGGTGATAAATGTCAACAAAAACAAGGTCCTTTGATCAGACTAGTATGGTATTGAAAAAGAAAAGGGTTGTGGTCACATTTTTCAAGTTGATTTTGATATGGATAGACATTATTACTTCATTGTAGTTTTAATCATTGTATTTGGTGCATCAAGAACTGATGTTACCAGAAACTCTGGAAAAAACTTATGAAATGCATAAACTTTAATGCTGACTCAGACCACAAAGCATTATGGGTAAAACCAAAAAATCCAGAATACTTGGCAAAAATACCCCCAAAAATAATTCTTGTCAAGTACACATAAATTCTTTGTTATTAACATATCCTATAATATATAACAGCTTTTAAAGAAACATACTATGCTGTTAAATGTCAACAATAACAAGGTCCTATAATCACAGTAACTTCAAAACATTTCATTTCAAACTTGTTGCAACAATGTTGATTTCAACACAGTCATGTAAATACTTGTACATGTTAATGTACAATATTTGTACATATCTCATGTTTACTGAACAGCAACATAATATAGCAGTTTAGTGACAACTCTGCTTCCTTGAAAGCTTGAAAAACAGTTCCAAGTTTCAAAGGGGCCATTGCCCTGCCATTGTACTGGGCCATAAAACACACAGGTTGCATGTACTTTATCAATGTCATCTATCTGAGGCCAATCAAACATTTTGGCACCAACTCTGTGCAAGAACTTTGAATGTGGTGAAGTGATTTTTATTAGCAAGTGCTCTCCCAAATGCTGTTTGAGTAGACAGAATGCCTTGTACTAATGTTATCTTCCTGTAGTAATGTTATCTTCCTCTCAAACTTTTAACTAATGCAGTCTAAGTACACTGCTGCACACTTCAAAATATACTAATTAACAGCCCTGAAAAGTACAATTTACCTAACATGAGTTTATTTTAGAATTTATTTAGTTTATAATGAGAACTTATTTTAAATCAACTTCTAAGCAATGTGTCCTCTCCGCAACAGAAATGTCCTCTCCGCAACAAAAAGAAAACGTCCCTAAATCATTAAGGTGATGAGCTGAAGAATATCTGAACACAATAAAACATACCTCCTGTTATAAATTAGAAGTCATCAAACTGTGTACCTAATATAATTATGTGGTCATCCATAACATAAACTTTTAGGTGTCAAAATGTTGCGGAGAGGACATTTAGCAAATGGACAGTCTCTAGCACAGGACTCTGGGTAAAACATCATCCTGTAACAACTGTTCTGTAAACCGCATCAGTAATAGTTTATGTCCTGATAACTTTTGTGAGGTGTCAGTTTTTCATTTGTTTTTAAATAATAAATTGATTTGTCCTCTCCGCAACGGCCATTTTTACTTTTTTCATGTTTGATTATAATTTATGCATCATTATCAACATGCTACCCCCATAAATCACATCATAAAGTAAACTATCAACACCAAGCTACAACTTAAAGGACATTTTGGGTTTGATTCAAAACATTTAGAAAACTGATATCCATGTCCAAAATACTGTGGAATGACCCTATATTAGTACTTCAAGTACATTATAGACATGTAACAGTCTCTTGATAAACTATTTTCCTCAGTGACCATCTTTCTTCAGAATATAAAATATCAAACACCTGGTCAAATACCGTTTTTTTGTAATATCTGTTGACAGTTGGCAGTTGAATTTTCCTTTTTATAGTACCATATAACACACAGCTAGATCACAATATTACACACTCCCCTTTCTTGGAAATAGACTTTGCCTTTAAATGAATACTATGATAATTAAATGAACAAATTGTTCATTTTTGTGTATTATTACTATATACTTTATCTGCAGCGATGTCCAAGCTGCCTTGAAGAGTGCCCAATTGCATTGAAAAGATGCAAAACAAGCTCCTGTGGCTTACTGTTCAAAAAGAAGGGGAAGGATTGGGAGGCAATCCAAAAGAAGGGGAAAACAAATCACACGAAGCAGAGGGAGATGCTTGAAAACAGGGTTTGTTAAATAATCTAATTAGCTTTCCCACACTGCTATTTATGCAATATATTTCTCATATTTACTTGTTCTTCACTCTTCTATATTTGGCAGGCTGATATTCTACATGTGCAGCATCAATATGATGTTCTTGTTTTATACAAACGAAGACACGCAAGGGGTAGCTCTTTTTTTTGTTATGGCACCCCAGGATTGGCAGAGTCTTTTCTGCTTGACAAAAAGGTTGGAAGTGTGGTGCTTGGAATGTATGAGGCCTATTCTGATGAACAAGGTAACTTTGAGAGAGGTGTAGGCAAACTGCCAGTAGCCTTTCCTGGATTTGCATGGAAAATGCTAAAAGCAAGGTGTGGTTTCTTGGCACCTGCACATTTTTGTTGTACTTCCTTGATAGAAAGATCATATAATGGTATAATTATTTTCCACCATCTTTTTATCAAAGAACTACAACTAAAATGTGCAGATGCCAGGATTAACCATACTCTGTTGTTAGCATTTCCATAAAAAAACCCTAAGGTTTAAATGCAATATGATACACTCAGTTTCAAACCTTATTTTTTTTACATGAGTCTTTTGAGTAACCACTACAATAATTATTATTTATCTCAAGAACTTATGCTTTGATAGAATTTGATGAAAGTATTTTATATTTTGTGCACAGAAGTAAATTGTTGCTATCAGTCATACAAATCAGTTTTAATTCAGCAGCAGTAGCAGCAACAACAACAACACAGGAACCAGCGACAGCGACAGTACCCATAACAGTATCCCCAGCACAAGAAACAAGAACAACAAGAACAACAGCACCAGCAGCACAAACATCCACAGCATCCACAGCACCCACAGCAGTACCATTACCAGCAACAGCACCCACAGGAACAGCACCAGAACCACAAGCACCTGCACCTGCACCCTCAGCCGCACCAGCAGCGCCAGTACCCACAGCATCAGCAACAATACCACAAGCATCCACAGCAACAGCAACAACACCACAAGCACCCACAGCATCAGGAACAACACCAAAAGCACCCACAGCAACAGCAACAACACCAGCTGCACGTCAAGGTGTCTTCCACAGGCCAGGGTGAAACAAAGAAACTTTTGATCCCCTGTTTTTTACTCTTGTGTAATTGGTTCCTGTTATTTTGTTGTTGTTGTTGTTTTTTTTTTGTTTTTTTTTAATAACAATTCTCGATCAGTAATTTAAGGTCTCAATTAAAGTTTGTAAAAAGGTAATTGTAGCATACTTTTGGAAACATTTCGGTATCTTATAAAAACAACAATTAAACTTATGGCTCTTGTCTTAACTTGCAGGACAAATATTGGTGTATAAGCGTGGAAACAATATTATTGCGGCAGGAAACGAACAGCAGGGTCGTAAGACGTTGCATAACCATCAATTACCTGCTGACCATGTCTGTGTTCTCATCACCTCGTGCTGCGAGAATATAGACGCACCACTGGTTTTGGGCGACCCAGAAGAAAATGCAGTTTTGAGGAAGGGGGCCGGCTTCTATGCACTCCCAATAGAAGACTTGTATTGCGCTAAGATGGATGCAAATGCTAGTGTATGTTTTATTCCGTTTGCAAGTTTTAACAAACGGAATTAAGATTTAGTACATTTCTTTTACGGATTCGCGGATATATTAACAGTTTCAATCACCATAACAGAAATAATATGGCAAATGATTATATAGAGATTACCGTATTGCCTATGCCGTTAAAGCCTCTATTTTATATTATTTAATATATTATTATTTAGTATTTAATATTTATCAATTTATAATAAAGGCATTGTTGTTGTTGTTGTTAGAGAAATAATAAACGGAGCAATGACATGAAGTGCATTGGAAGATGTAATATACCGCTGGGCGGGGTTAATTTCGGAGGGGCTATTCTTGTAGGACATTTTACTTTTCAATAATAACTCGCACTATGAAAAAAATACATAAATAAAAAACTGATGTAGAACTGTAATGAAATGCTGATTAATCTGGGAAGGGTTGTCAAGAGTAAACGTTCCATTTGAATTTTAAAACTCACTATTTTTGTAAAACTCGGTCATCTCAAGTCCCTGACTGATATATCAGTCGACGAATTGTGTGAAATAATAAACAGTTAAGCCAAGGGCCGTATTCACCAAAATGTTCGTAAGTATGACTTATGATTGAAACAATGACTTACGCATACTATCTTGAGCGGGATAGTATGCGTAAGTCGAACATATGATGAGTAAGTCATACTTGCGAAATTTTTTGTTTGTATGCAAGTTTGGTGAATAGGGCCCGTGGTTTCCATATAATCGCAACGATCTCTGTGATCGCGGTCGGAAGTTGTCAAAATTGTTTCCATATAGTCGCGTAGGGTTAGGTTTTCACCGCAGTTACGGCCTGCTAGAATAGCCAACTTGAAACGTTATCTAATAAAGCCAGTTGTATTGTAAACTGTTTTATTTGTTGGAGATGCAGTCGTACGTCACAGAAATTGACTTGTACTGTGGTACCTCCCGTAAGCGACCATCCTTCGTTCGCCTAGTTTAAGTGGTCGCTTACGGGTATTTCTCACCGTGGGAGTCTTAAGTGAAATCCAGCTTTGAGCCACAACCAGTGTCAGAAAATGCAGTTTTAGTGAGTGAGAAACAACTTGTGCTCTGATAAATCAGCCTTGTCTTCTGTCACATTACGCATAGAGTGCTCGCTTACTAAGTGGTCGCTTAAGAGAGGCGGTCGCTTACGGGAGGTTCCACTGTATGCGAGTATAGGTCATGTCACCCAACCGTTGTTTTTGCATTACATTAGACCTCTGTAAAGAAAACTGTGCTTCTTTATATGTAGACTATTTTACTTTATAAGCAATTCTCACAGAAAGGGCTTAGCCGCCTCCGTTTTGGAGTGCATATATTTCAACATGCTTGAAATCGTAACAAAGATAAATGCAGTTTCATAACCACAGGGTTCAATGGGTTCAATGCCATCGTCTTATTGCTATCAAGTTGTTGGGGAGAATTTTTCTCTCGTTTGCTTGTTTCTTTCCATGTTGTATTAGTCTGTTGTCCTTTTGTCGTGAACTGAGTCAACTTGTTAGTGGTTTTCCGTTCTTTGTACATACATTACACAGTAGCTCCCAGAACCTTTTCGTAATATACAAAGTCTACAGCAAAAGAAGAAGAAAATATATTGTATATGTTGTTCCGAACCTCTGTTTTTTTTTCTCGTTATTTCAATATTGTCAACAGAGTTATACTCCCATGGGTTGCATAAGAATAAAGCGAAAAAAAGCGTGAAAAAGCGAAAACTAGAGTAAAAGTCGAAATTCGACAGAGACCTACTGCACAAACTGTGCTGAAAGAACGTTTATCCAAACTACTTTAGGAAATAAATGAAAGTACCAAGAGATTTTTTTAAGGAAAGTCTTTTTTGCGCATTATACGGAAATGTGGTTACCGTTGGTGACGCAAAAAAAACTCACCCCCTCCCCCAGAGGAATAATATCAAGCAGATACTTGAATTCACACGCTCAATTTATACAAACTTTTTTTTGACAGCTCGTTGAATCTTTTGATTCAACAGTTTTTCCAACTTTGACAAATGCAGCCCGTGGCCAAATCATTTATGCCGTTTCCCGACCCCTCCCCCCACACATACAAAAATGCTTAAATATAGCCGTTATGCCTAAAAAATGACCAAAAGGTGTACGGAAAAAGTTTTCTAATCACAAAACAAACATGATGAGGCTGACATTTCAATTTATTTCTGCCGATGGATCATATACGAACAATGTCCTTTGAACCCTAACAGCACGTAGACGAACATGAAGACTGATACGTCTTGTGCGTAAAGTGGACTTTTTCGCATTTTTAGTCAACAAAACCCGAAGTTGCATGTTTTCTTTTGTTTGTGCTGGTATGCCGTGCTTGCTTCTCAGGTAAACTTAGTAAAAAAGATACTTCTTAACTTTAAAACTGTAAAGGAACTTACACCACATGAACGAACATAGAGTAGCAGTGTTCATGGAGTTCGTTCTCATCGGCCTTTCCAACCTTGTATCAGTCGCGGTATATTGGCCATTGGGAGCGTTTGCCAACTGATTATAGGGTTTTTTTTTTTATCCCCTTGCATAAACAAAATATAATCAGCAACACCAGTAATCCTATGCACCGCTTCACGCTTTGTAGTGTTACGGAGCAGTTTTACCCAAAAGGAAGGCACTTTGAAACTTTTGAAATCTAGTTTTGCCAGCTGCTCAGATCTAAGTGTGAACTCTGCTTGTGATGCAAAGTGAACAGAATATGAAATGAGTAGACAGGTCCAGAGGTGTTAGAGTTAATATCCTGTAAACTTTGTTCTTCGTCCAGCCGGACTTGACTTGTCCAACTACTATTGGTTAAGAGCATTATTAGTATTCGCGTCCTTTCCTCTGACGGAGAGTTTTACCTGAGAGTCGGTTGGTGAAGGCCTTCGGACCGAAATAAACGACAACGAGTCCTGACTTCTAGTCCTGATGTACTCAATATAAAAGATCCCGGACTGTGACAAGGCACCTCTCGCAAGAAGCTAATTCCTCCCTGCAAGGCCTTGTTACAGTAGTAACATATGTAATGAAATTTTACCGGGTTCCCGCATTTATTTGTAGTTCCTATTAGACTATGATAATAACATATTTCTCAAACGTATGATAGGTTTTGATTCTTTCCCCGGCTACGTTTAAAAAGTTACGCTGTGGTTGAAGAATACGACATTTTATTATAATATGATCGTTTACATGCTTTAATCATGTGCGGGCTAACGGGTGTTACATATTTCACGAAGTGCTACATTAAGTTGGGGATCTTTGTATACTCTAAATCCAAGGCATTGGGAAAACCTAGAAAATGATTACATTTCAAAGTCTGTAAACACAAGGTTCCCAAATGTTTCTTCCTTGTGATTTTCCAAGGTCCAAAGAACTATTCTCGGACTAGTTGCAGGTCCTTTAGCAACAATGGCTCCTCCGGAACCATGGCAGTGTGTATCAATATACATGATGCTTTCCTGAGTTAAAAAAAACAGGGAGGTTCTCTGGTCGATAATAATGTGCGCCAGACCACCACCCCTGGTTTTATACGATTCGAGCTGATGCCCTACTGTAGACAAGTCATGCTCATCTCTTAATCTAACAGGTAATGGTTGCTCAACGGTAATGCTGAAGAATTGCGAGAGATGGCCAGCTGCCTCTTCAATTGACAAATACCGAGAAGATAGACTCCAACGAAACATGTCATACAACCGATTGCCTAGGTCTATACAACCGCATACAGCATGCACTAGGTTGGACGGTAGACTGCCTCCATTTGGAAGGTGCAGGCTTTTCTTTTTAATACAATAGCCTAGGAGGATGGAAATTACGCTACACGCACTGCTACCATTGCGGCCTTTGAACTGACTTTGACTGATTTCTTGTGGGAAGTGCCAGATAAAAATATCGTTATCTAAGCTTTCAGATAAAATGGGAGGCACAGGTGGCATGTCACTCGGGGTGATGTTCAACTCTGACGGCACCAAGAGGTCTCCAATGGGACCGTCTTCCACTGATACCCCAGGGTCCTCGTCAATGTCGTATTCCTCGCCAAGGTCTTCTTGTTCCTCCTCTTCATCGTTCTCCTGGTCTGTGATGTCTTCACGGAAGGGATCCAATTCTTCCCTTAGAACTATAGAAAATTCGCTGATTCCAGCGGCGATCTGCTTCATGGCAAATTCCTTCCCCTCTTCCAGGAGAGCCATCTTCCCTCTTAAAACATCCTGGTGTCGGGACGACGTTGCATATCTTTTGGGCTGGTGAAGAGAGATTTATAAATCACATGTTTTATTATCGTTAAGTGCAAAAACACGTTATTGATATATGTCGCGTGAAGAAACCGGTCTATTCTTTGGAACTGTGAGACGACATTCTCGCTTCTGAACGGCTTTATTACTGAAATAAAACCAAGACTTACTTGATTGATCTCTTCGCCTTCGCAATTCACAATTTCGTCTGCTGAGTCGATTAATCTGCTTTCTTCTATGAGAAAAATGCACTTTATCAAAATGACGCTATGTGTCCTGGAAGTTTTAATCGACACAACACCCAACATGCACAACAACACAACACAACCAACCAGTGCACAACACAACAAAATTAATTATAAACGTAGCCCGCTACCGTTCAAAGAACTCTGTATGAAAATGCGTTGCTCGTCGAGGGATGCAAGAACACCATCTTTATAATACGCGAGGAACGCAATCATCTCCCTTTTAATCAAAGCGAGCTCCTCCGTGAAGCGCTCTCTTTCCATTAATCTGTCCACCACCAGCCTTTTTGTACTCATGGGAACTGCGTCATTACAGGAATAATAATAATAATAATAATAATAATAATAATAATAATAATAATAATAATAATAATAATAATAATAATAATCATAATCATAATAATAATAATAACAACCACTCATCAAGTGCAATATGGAAGCCTAGCGTTTATTTCAATACTAACTCTAACTCACCGGCTTCAACGCTTTCACTTTCAGAGTTCCAAGGAAATTCTCCCTTCTCAACATCCTCCATGAAATGATTCCCGCCTACCAGAAGGTTGTATCGCGACAGAGAAATTTTCAGTGCATCTTTTTCTGACGTTACTTTTTTCCTGATCCTTTGGCGTTGCTTACTAGAATCTATTAAATTGAAAAAAAGACTGATATTAAACATCGTAAATTTTACTAACGTGGGTATATTTTCTTACAGTTTGACCTCTTGGATGTGACGTGGTTATAACGGTCACGATATTATAAACCTTTGCTCATCAAGGAAGCAAGAATACACAAATTTTATGAAACAATAGGATCGACAAAAGAAAGAACTGAACCAATGACACAAAGATATGAAATGAACAGAGAAGGCTTTGAATGTGACATGCCTCCTAATTTCCCCATATTGTGCACAAGTTGCGAAATGGAGTAGTGCAATCTTTCCATTTCTCTTCTGAAATAGGAAGTGCACTTCTCCTTCAGAATGCGCTCTCCTTCGTTGCTTTCCACAGCAATACAGGGACTATCTTGAGCTTTAGATGCCAAGCCATTGTACTTCAGCTGCCCGTACATTTCTTTGGCAGCTTCACATAACACTCCCTCCTTTGGTTCCAGTGTTTCTTGTTTCAGCAAATGGAGCAGGTAAGTCTCCTCTTCTTGAGTCATCGTGGGTCGCTTGCTTCGTTCGGTTTGTTCTTCTACCAATTAAATTAATTATAGATTTATCATTTTTAAATAACATTCACAAATATCAACGAAAAATGCTAATGAACAGATACACAAACCCTTGGCAATCTGTAGTATATCATCTTTCCATTGAGATAAGCATACATTCCCTTCTGTTAGGTGAAGTGCATTCAGCTGATCTGTAAGGTTCTGCTGAGCCTTCTGTGCCTGCAATGTCGTCTACAACAAACCATACAAAAGATGCACAAAAGAAAAATGGTATGATAATAATAATAATAATAATAATAATAATAATGATAATAATAATAATAATAATAATAATAATAATAATAATAACAATAATAATAATAATTAATAGTAATAATAATAATAATAATAATATTTAATGCTTGTATTATGCAAATTGCATATCATCAAATTTGCATTACATAAATTTACAAATTAAGAGAGCCAAGAACATACAATAATATGAATATTGTAAAATATAAATACAAAAACATGAATTATGACGAGAACCTTTCACAACTACCAGGAAACAAAATACCTTTAAATAACGCTTTCCCAGCGAATTAGGTAGGGCTTCTACCTTCTTCCGATTCCAATAAATAGCATGCTCTGTCAGCAACTCCTCTCTGCCTAATTAGGACAACAGTCAAAACAATATATGCTGCAACAAACTGCCCTTTGCTGCTCAATGATTATTTTAGTATGAAAATCGATAGTAAATGAAAGTACCTATACCTTCAGGGAGCATATGTTTTGTGCTGGAACCAAGTCTGGAAAAATGGCTATTGATGTGCTCGACCTCTTCCCCAGTTGTTGCACATGCACCATTTTGCCACCTGCCACCCCAAATTACCTATGGAAGAGTAGTTGCTTATAAAATGCAGTCTAAAATATTAAGGAGCAATGTCCTTGTTTTGCAGCAGGGGAAGGGAGGGGGCATGAATGGCAATGAAAAACAAAATAACCATACCTGACATGACCAAGAGTGAGCTTTGGCATGCATTACGGATAAGGCTGGCTTCATCTTTGCTGCTGTTATGGGATCATGCTTTTTCAGCCATGGCCAGTACTGGCAGACAACATCATACCAGAAGTACTGAACATTCTTGGGTATAAAGTATGTCTGCAAATAGTAGGCATAGCCATATATCTCTCCAAACATCATGTTTACCGCTTTCTGTGCCATTTCATGTCGGCATCCAGCGATCTCTAACCCGGTCTCATTGAGATTTCTCTTCTTGTGAAGGGAATTACCTGCTGCACGCCAGGTGGAATCTCCACATTTGTTCATCTGGCTCTTATTAGTCTGAAATATGCAAAAAAAAATGGTCATAAACAAAATGATCATCCGGCCTTAAATCATCTTGTTTTTATTTGTTTGTAATCTGTATTTAATATACTGTATCTGCAAACTAACATTTCTCCTTGCATATTTGGATGAGTTCCTATCTCAACATTAGCTAAACAAAAATGACTACAACCTTTAACTGCAGGCTGTAACTCAAATGCATTTACAGCACTATACTAAAAGATTCAAAATTTGTACTTTTATAAATCATTTATAATACATACACTATGCTTAGAGCTTTGGTAGACTTTCTTTAGGTGAGCATCCACTTCTGCGTTGGATGCTATAAAGGCTTCTCCGTAGTAGCAATCTCGTCGTCTTCTATAATGTAAAAAGAAGCAATGTACATAAGGCACTGCTGTACTGTTTTCAACATTAAGTTAGGATACAATACAGAAATTAAAATGTTAACAAAGTAATATATTAATTATAAAACTACAAAACAATCCTTTGAAGTATAATAATTGATCAGCAAGTTTAAGTTATCCATGCACTTACAAGCCAGCTGAATTGAATCTATACAATTTCATGTTGCCATCAACATGAACAGAGTGTTGCCCTTGTTCACAAGCTGGGCACTTCATCCAATCTGTGTGGCGCAACTTGTCCAATTCAAACTGGCAGAATTTCCATTCCTTGAACGACACTCCAAATGTTTTGCCATTTATTGTGCCAACCTGTATTAGATATAAAGCAATGCATTTTCAAGTGTAATTAAACATCATATTTAAAAATATTGCAAAAAAAAAACAATCATGTGACACGAGGAATCATATCTTTAAACATACTCGTCCTTTACGCATGGAGAATTGTTCAAGTGACTTTAGAAATGATCTCTCAGAGACACCAGGACATTCTTTCTGGAGCAGATCCCAGTGGAGGAGGAGTTCTTGGTGAAATACATAAGATGTTTTTGAGCTACTCCCTGGCCAGAAGCCAAGCTGGGCTGCAACAACAGGGTCTGATGTGGAGAAATCTTTGCCACATTGTTGACACCTGCACATAACATGGCTCAGGTCAAACCTCCCTACAACAATTGTGCAACAAAAAAGAAATATTTATTACCAGATTTGAAATGAACTTTCAGGTACATAAATGGTAATCAGTGTGTTGATTTAACCTCTGCAAATGTAGTACAGTAAATAACATCCATTACTTTCAATAAATCACCTCTGAGACTAACAACAATGCAATAACTGGTGTCCATGGACAATATCTGGATGTCCTTGCTGCTGCATCCAGGGCACATGAGAGAGCTTGATAATGGAAGGCAACGTTCTGCACAGGAAACAAACAAAACAAAAAACTATACAAAACAAAACAAAACAAAAAGGACACAATATTGCAAAATATGGTGTGAGCAGATACATGTATCAGTATGGCAGCAGCATTTTCAAAATTTCCAAAGACACCTGGGCTTCAATGGGATTTGAACCCATGACCTTTGCAAAACTGGTGCGATGCTCTACCACTGAGCTATGAAGCCTTATGCATGGGTCCAAGGTTGTATATTCAACTGCTTGTAAAATTGAGCTTCTTACATGCAACCATGCTTGGGTGCAACTGTATAGTAGTAGTAAACTTACCTACTGTCAACCAATTTCCAAAACTATCTAAAGAAATTGTGGGTGGAACAGCTCTGAGATATCCATCCTTCGCAATGTCACGGTCGTGAAATGGAAGCATTTCATGAATGCTCTGGTCGCAAGGTCCACAGAGTCTTGTGTGCTTAACACAGTGGTGGCATTGGATATGTCCATTGTTCTTGTTGCAGTTCTTGCACACATTCTCATCATATGCTGAATGGCCGGACAGAACAGTTTTGAACAGGCTTTCACGGATATCTGCCCAGCATTCAGTCATACTCTCCATTCGGTCTGACCATGACTGATGTGTGGGTGCCTTTTTAGCTTGCCAATTTTCAAGAAGCTCCTTAGCTGCATCAAGGGTGGATTTGAAATCAACTGAAATGTGAAAATAATAATAATTTTAGATAAAAAGAATTTATGTATATCATAGCTGCCTTGGAGACTAAATGAATATTGTGGCCTGTGTGCAGGGTGGCCATAATGTAAGGAGGTGTGCCTAAGTGCATGCATGGACTGGTGTGGCTGGGACAAAATTTTGTGGCCCTTGCGTATATTAATAAGTGGCTGATGCGGGGTGGTGGACACTAGCGAAGGTCCTAAATTGACTGTAATTATTGAAGTTATTTATTATAATTTTCTGGCACATCACCTCCAGGTAAAACTGGGGTCCCAGGTGTTGCTCCACCTTCTTCACAGCCAACATCGTCTGAAATATAAATGGATGTAAACGTGAAGTTTAAATAATGTGTAAGTATGTATGTATGTGGCTGTCTATCAGTTATAACAACCTGGCGAACTCACAATAGGATCAATTAAAGAGTGAATCAAAATTTAAACCAAAACTGACCGTGATCTACATCGGATTCCATTTCTTCTCCGGAAGGTCCAGGCAACGTACGGCTTCTGGGTTTGTACTCGCAATGCGTGATTCGCCTCCCTGTGACTGAATCTTTAAAAAAACGAAATTTGCATTCAGCTGGTCTTTTCATTTTACGTCTGGATGAGGAAGATGCAGGAGGATCATCCTCCTCCTTGGCCAGCCAACTCCTCGCTTTGTTCACCAATTCATCCAGCCCTTCAGGTGATTTCTTCTTTCTCTTACGTCCACGACCTATAAAGAACATGGCGATTAATATTCGCGCTTAAAATGGACACAATCGCTTCAGTCTAAAGATCTGGAAGTGTTTTTCATTTGAATTTCACATACCGGAATCCGCCATTATTGAAAGATGCAAGCGATCCCAGTCCCAGTGCCACGCGCATGACGTAGGATTGTCGATAAATGATAATTTTGGCATGATTCACAATTGTGAATAATCGCTAATCTCAGGTTCGAGACCATGTTGAAGTTTCGGGTCCAAAGTCGAGAAGTGCCCGGATGTAAAGTGGCTCGTCCCCAGGGCCTGCGCTTACTTTGCAAATCAGGGAAGGCGGTCTGTCGAGTTTACAACGTCAGTCAGAAACCCAAGAAACTGTAGGGATCAAGCAGGACCACGCCAAGTAAATCTCGGTGAGGTGGAACTGGTTTGGCGGCTGCGTTTGTCTGAGGTATTGTGTGAATTTTTATATTGCATTCCTGTCAAGCCAAGCTTTATTCAACTGAATCAAGTCTGCTCGAAAGTACATAAGATTTTTCATAAGTAACCCAGTAATCGATTGTACTGTTGAAGTAGTTTCAGTATAGATCAAAGGGAAGCAAGGCCCTGACAAACGAACAAGAACAGAAACGGTGCCACAGTCAAAGAGACGAAACCGGAAATACCAGTAATACTGCTTTAGGCAAGGGTGAGCTACAATCATGGTCAAAATTGTTGGGACGATTTCAAGTTTACCCCCTCCCCCCCATTCAATGTTGGGTAGTTGTACTTTTCCAGTTTTTAACTGTTTTAAAACGGCCGAATTTGACAACAAACAACGGAGTATTGTCTGGTGTAATGTTGAGCAATCTCCGTGTGACGTCACATGAACAGTTGTCGCCGCCATAACACGGCTATTCGCAAGCTGTATGAATTATTATTCGATTCATCAAAATATCAGGTGTTATAAGCAAGTCCTATAACAAAAATCCGTGAATGAAACATGCCGTCACGGCGAATTTCCGCCGCTAAACAGCTGCACCCCGGTACCAGACTCGGCATACGTGAATACTGTATTCCCTTTCAAGTAGGAAATTCAACGAGGATCCATTTTCCTTTACACTAAATATGTTTAGCATCTTTTTAATACAGTCAATCGTCTCACTGTAAAATGTAGCTACTTAAAAATATATAAATTTCCTGTCACAAGACCTTTTAACCTTTAGAAGCTTAACGTGGGCCCTATTTTCTGCTAGCGGACAGTTTCTCGTTTCAATTTTTTATAAACTAGACGTAAAATGATTTCTTGAGGCAATATCTGCCAAGGTGTATCAAAATATTTCCCGTCCCTTCAGCCCAAGAACCTTAAACGGCGATTTTACTTCTGCGGAACAAACACAATCATGGTCAAAATTGTTGGGACGATTTCAAGTTTACCCCCTCCCCCCTATTCAATGTTGGGTAGTTGAGCATGGTTCGGCTTATAGCTGCACCACGGGCCAACATTGAAGGTTAGCACTCGTTCACACGCTTCAAAAGGAGGTTCATTAAATATTCCTGTTGAATCTCATTAGTGTGTCACCAACGTGTCACGCAGACTCCAAGTGCTCGGTCACGCTGCAATCGCACAGTAGGCTTGAGATGCTTTGATCCTTGTACTTGTCAGACGAGGTAATTCATCGTATATTTTTACATTTTTCAGTTGAGTAGAACAACGTTAGAGACGGATAACGATCGTTTCACGACAGACCTCCTTCTGAGTGTTGTGACTAATGCCGAACTCGCCGCTAAGCACTCGTTCACACGCCTCACACGGAGGTCAAGGGATCAAGCCCATCAAGGGCCAAAGGGAATTTTCTACGTGCAGTTGAAGTTCAAAATAAAACATTTTGGGCATATCGAAGCAACGGAGACTGAGTGCCATGAACTGGTTTAAATAAAAAGTACACTTCATCGCAATTAACGACTGATTAAATAACTTAAATGTGGTCTCAGCTTACGCGGGTCTTCGCGCGCTTTCTCAAAACATGGCTCAGACACTACCGGGATACCGCAGAGGAAGCAAAAGAGAAAATTGAAGCGTTCGAGACAAGAACTTCGAGCAGATTCTGTTACGTCCGTTCAGATAAAAACTTCGGCAGGATTGGTGACTGAGTACACTTCTGACTGAAAACTTAAGTACTGGTATTTTAAACCACGGCAAAAGGAAGATCTAAAGATTAGAAGCCCAAGATAGTGAAATTTCCGGTATCATGTCACCATCGTATCACATGACCGCTTGGCATTGATCATATGTCATCGGGTGTTTTTTCCAGCGCAGCTTTATGTAAAGTAAATTTTAAACGTGTGTTGTTGTATCCAGTATTGAATGGCTTGAGACCTGAAGAACATCCCTGCAGCCAACACTGAGAACCTCACCTCACTTCTACCCTTCCCTCCATCCCCATCCCTCTTCCTCCCCCTATCTCACATTCATACTCATTTTTTCCATGTATTTTTATTGAAAACAATAAAAATAATTCAGCAATAAAGGAAATATTGAAAAAATATTCACTTGTCTCTTGGGTTCATATTAAATCAGATCCTGCTAAGAAGCCACATAAGGTACAGTGGAGAGATGAGCAGATCCCATTTTCTGGGGTCCATTCCTAATTCTTGGAGAGAAACTCCACGACAATGTAAATAGTGTTTCTATCAAAAAGCGTGGTCGTTCAAACTGAACACGTACAGTGAACAGGACATTAAATTGTGGCGAACCTCCATTTGAGGCGTGTGAACAAGTGCCCAGCGGCAAGCATTAGTCACAACACTCAAAAGGAGGTCTTTCATGAAACGAGGTTGTCCGTCGAGGTTCAACTGTCTGTCTGTCCGTCCGCCCTTACACTGTGCTTTTCAATTGAACAATATACGATAAGTCGACTTCTGCAACTTACGAGATAGCGTTGAGCTGTCGGAAGACACCGCCATCACGCATCACATGGCTGGCGCGTGACCTGAATGCTAATGAGATTCAGCATGAATATTTAATGAACCTCCTTTTGAAGCGTGTGAACGAGTGCTAACCAACATTGAATGGAGGGGAGGGGGAGGGACTTGAAAACAAGAAATATGAGACCCCCATAGGTTGTACGGATTTACATTGTGCTCCGGATGTGCGTAAGAGGAGCGTCCCAACGACTTTTGACCATGATTGTAGAAATGAAGACTTGTGGCAATTGTAATATCAGAAGCAAAGTTTGGAGATATCTTTAGACAGATAACTGGTATGTAGCGTAAATTAGGCCACTCTGCTCAGATCTGCAGGCTCTTCATTTACGGCCCACTCTTGAATTGCCCCAAAAGTTTTCTGCATCGCTGCCTTGACAAACCACAATCTAAACATGCAAATGAAAGCAGTTATTTGTTATTTATGAAAGTGAAAGTGACATGCACTGGAGTTGTTTTGCTTTTGAATACAGGTTCATTGAGAACCAAAACCCTCAAAACACCCAAGAGCTGTGCCACAAAACAAAGTGTGATGATAGTCTTTTATTAATAATACCACACAATGACATAAATGAAGATACTAGGTATTAATACAGTGTGGTTGGGTATTAGCTACCTAGAACAACTATTGTAAGCTAATCCAACTACTGTAGCTTTATCAGCCAATACAGACGTTAAACGCGGGGGCGCACTATAAAAGGGCAACACGGAGAGCTTTCCAAGGAAGATTTTGATAAAACTTCGATTAAACAAAATGGCTCCGCTTATAAAACAATGATGCGCACAGTCTTTGCGAGTTTTCCGAGCAAGAACATACGACAGTGATCAGAAATCAAATGTAGTCGAACTCCGCGCCAATTTGTTTGTTCGGTTGAGTCCGAAGACTGATTGAACCGTGAAAGGATTTGCATTTTGTAATTGCAATTTCTTTTATTCGGAATTATTGCTGTCATCATAAGAGTAAACCAAGAAAGACTCTGTTTACAGGCCATTACAGCGCCATAAGAAACAAGAAATGTATCCTGGCGATCGGTCAAAAATACCAGGGTGACTGGAGAGAATGGCGCGCGATTTGAAAAATATGCCGTCACGCTGAACCTGTTATTCAGCCTGGTGCTGAAAAACACAATATGAAAACGCACAATAGGCGACATGCTTGTTCCTCTGGGTTCCAGAGGTTTCTCGCTCTCGGAAGCTCCGGTGCGGCCGCGTAGGGCTGGGGGCGAAACCACGGGCGGCGGAGGGCTGGGAGGGCTTCTGCGACAAATCTGTAAATAAACATTCACGGCCTTCCCTGCGACATCCAGCGTCCGTCTCACCTTGTGACACGTTTCCGATTTTGTCGCGGGGACGTGCAACGGGGAAATGTTGTAGCAACAGTCGCATCTTGTGACATGTATTTTTTATTTTGTCGCGGGACATGTCGACTCGTTGGCGACCATGTTTGATGTTAGACGAAGTTTGATTTCTGTCACTATTCTGTACAACATCTTCTCTTGTTCTCGGGTTTGATGAACGATGTTTGATTCTTTTGGAAGCCCCTTATAACATTGTTTGATTTGCGGAGGCTTATTAGAGCATAATGTCGCACCGTATACACCGTGGGCTTAAATTTAGTTCCATAATACTTACTGTCTACACTGTTGTATAAAATACGTTGGACGATGTTGTACTCTTTTGTCCGTCCTGTGAATAATCGTCCAGTATTCAATTATCTCTATCCCAGCACCCCCACCCCTTCCCCCTCCCCACTTTTTTTTTAACACAGGTTATAACCCTTGGTGGTGGTGGGGGTACTCCTTACATTTTCGGATTTTGTTCTCTTTGGCAGTAGGATCGAGTATCTTTTCTTTTTATCCGTCGCATTGGTAGCGACAAACTGGAGAATTGATCGGCAGCTGAGAACTTCTTGTTAATAGTCTTGATATAGAGTACAGCTTTCCTTTGCACTCCTGGGTTCTGGCAGTCTCATTACCTTGGATACAGTTTTCATTTGCCTCCATCAAGCAAAGCTGCGACACCGCCGTCATGGTGAAACAGCTTCTCCCTCGAACAGCACAAACTTTGTTCATAATTTTCACCTTTGGTGTAAGCACTAAAGTAGGTGGTGCGAAAGGTCAGAAATTACAAGAATAATTAACTTTAAGTTGTGAGTTTTGGTGCTCAAGTTGTTTGTGCGCTTTAAGTTTTTAAAAGAACCACACTGGAAGGTCAACTTTACATAGCAAAGGCCAGCCGCGCATTTTGGCGGGAACTTGTCCGGCCGCGCATGCCCAGTGCGTTTTGTCGCGGTGTCAAAGAAGGCACATTGCCGCAATCTCGTACCCGGACTCTTCCGCTGTACGGCACATGCTCACGAAAACGAAAGACTCTGGAACGGACCGTAAATAGCTGACTTCCGGTTAAACTGCGCATGCCCGCGGGTAAAATTCATATTGGCTTTATGCAACTTTTATTGTTATGAAAAGGGTTTTAAAGTAAATAAAAAGACCAATAAACTAATGAAGAGAAACGACATCAAGTTTTAAGAGTCTGACTGCAGAAGTTTGATGTTTCCTATGCGCTGCGGCCAACGCGACCGATATTGATCGACTGATGGATCAACAAATTTTATCGCGCAAATATATATATATATATATACAACCTGGTCATGTTTACATGTTCAGTTTGCTCACAAGAAGAATGTTACACACAATTTGCACACATGGCATAAATACAAAGCACAGAAACAATTTAATACAACCACAACCGAGACCATATTTAACATAGTAATCGACCCGACAGCATGGTACATGTACAAATATCTGAAAACTTCGTCGCTCTCAGCTGGTTCTGTGGCTGACAGAAATGTGTTTCAATGTTTCAGCCTCCGCCATGTTTGCCCACTGGTGTAGTTCCGGTCGTATTTGCATTGTTTGAAATAACCAACCAGAATCGTCTAAAAAACGGTCCGTTCCAGAGTCTTCCGTTTTCGTCGAGCATGCGCCGTAAGACAGTGGAAGAGACTCGGTACGATATTGACATTACCGCTGCTACCCTCAGCTTAACGGGGCCGCGACAGTGCAGACACGTAGCCTCCGCAAACCTATAATCTGGTCGTACTCACGTACTACGTGTGCGTGTATGTAGACGACATAAAAGAATGCACTCATTTAATTAGTTATCCCCAAGCGAAGCGAGGGTAATAATCACGACGCTAATGCAACAAATTCGCCTTAGTTGGAGACTCCAAGCGGGTCGCCATCTCGAAATTTAATGTTCGTCAGTCAGTCAGTCAGTCAGTCAGTCAGTTTTACGTACGACCAGGTCCAGATTGCATTGAAAGCACTTCACAAAGGATCGGTCACGCGTGACCGACAGAAACAAAAGCGATTTGAACGAAGCAACAATATTGTACTGCATTCACGAAAATTAATTTGAGAACTGGAAAATTGGAAACACAACAGTCTCGCGAATCTCGTCTTCAAAAGAGAAGGGAACACGTGTAATCGTGGGAACGATCGAACAGTCAATTCCTACTCAAGAAAAGACGACATTCATGTGGGCGACAGCGTCGTAAACAGAATCCTGCCGATGAAATGACTCCGCAAAGAGAACAGCGCATGAATGCCAATCAAGAGCGACATGAACAGAACACCGCTTGAAAGGGAATTGGTAACTTCTGGAGAAAAAGCGCTTGCAAGTGCGCCGTATAATAAATATTCTGTCTTGTATCTTGTGACCCGATCTCTTCAAGAAAATATTAAAATCTGCATGTTGATCATTTTCTCTCGAAGTATTGTTTTAATACCGGTTTCTGTCGCCCGTTTCGGCTAGCGTACATGTATTTGCTCAGAGCAGTCGGAACCTGGGGTTTTAAATGATTTAGTCAGATGTCTGTTTTTCTTTCAAGATCTAAAACTGTAACTGTCTATTCGAGAAATGCTACAATCTGACACACGGTTATTGCAACGAGAATCATTCACAAGCTCTTTGAAGTATGATTAGATTTGAAGCCCGTGTTTAATTTGAAGTAAACCGTTCAATTTTTAATTTGATTCTAGGAAGAAATCACGCTGTTTTGACCGGTTCACATGGAAAACAACTCGATTCATTAAAATATGCAAGCCTCAGAGTCCAGTGCATGCATTCCAGAGTAAAACCAAAACCAAAACTAACAAAAACATAAACATTAACATAAAAGAAAGAAAGAAATCGCACAGAAAGCCTATTTCATGCACTGCCTATAAATTCAAAACTGGAAAATCAGTGTTCCTTTTTTCCCGTACTACGGCGGCCGACCAACTTCACAATTCAAGTAATAAATGTTTGAGAATGTACCCTGCAGACTGCATGAATTAATTTGGTATGTCGACCCTACGGCGTCACGCAATCGATTCTTCTTTCAACGCGAAAGTATAACACACACCATTTTTTCTCCTTTCTTTGCGTGCAGCACTTGACGAAGAAATGATTGCGTTAAAACTTCAGTAAAACAAAGGCTGCTTTTGTTGAGCAGTACCAAAGTAGTCGCCAGAGCGAGGGGGTATCTGCGATTATCGTATTTCTAGTAGTAATTTAAGCTCTTGTTATTTTTAGGGGGCATCTGAAATGGCTGCGGCTTTAGATACAACTTTTGAAAAGGGAAACTTTCAACGTCTTGCTCGATTGCTAATAGCTGGCGGGACGAGCGTCTTGAGAGAAGTGTTTGACTCAAAATGTCCACCGTCCACACTTCCTGCTCTATTGTGCCGCAGACGCGTTAAAAGTGCATTGAATAACGCTAAATGGATCAACAATCAAGAGTGGAATCATATATATCCTACTTCTGGTGACTACGGAAAGTCCTCCGACTTCGATATCACTTTGCTGTTGAAACTCTTAAGATTCCCTCCAATTGGTAATCTGCCCAAACCGTCATCAGGCCAGTGGGACGAACTGCCCTCTTCAAGGCACCAAACTGAGTCTGATGACCTGGTCCGACTGAAGTTTTATCGTAACGACGTGTACGCACACGATACCAAGCGCATGGAAATGAGCGATATTGACTTCAATCATTTGTGGGATGAAATCAGCAACGTCCTCATACGGCTGGCGCAGAGTGTTAGTCCCAAGAAGGGGCAGGAGTGGCAGGAAGCCATCAATAAGCTGCTACACGATCCTCTGACACTAGAAGATAAGCGAAACGTGGAGGAACTGGAAGCGTGGTACAGAAATGACTTTGAGACAAAGGAAATGATCAAGCAACTGAATGAGAAAGTGGACCGTCTTTCAGGTAAGTTTAGTTTCCGCTGAAGACTTTGTTAATTTGCAAACGTATCTGTAAAGCTTACGCCAACTGCTCATCCGATGTAAGTTTATTGAGCCTGCGTATAACAGTGATATGCAGTGTTTATTCCACCTCTGTTCATTCTCGGGTAAACACCGTCAGGATCATCTCTCTCTTCAGTGATTTAGGTATGTAATTTGTATGAAAAAATGAGTGTTAAGAGGATAATTGTTTTCCCCTCCCACTTACGTTCCGGCTACGCTTGTGTTTAAGTGCAGACTCACATATACCTTGATTGGTTTCGTTCGAGCAAAATTAGTCACAAATACCTGAACCGTTTCACGCTCTGCAATCTAATTGCTTGTGACAGAGGTTTTTCGCCGTTCGGAACATATGTCAGAGAGAATAAGTCTCTGTGGTACTCTAACGTTAAATATACAGCCGGTGAAAATGATTATCAGATAATCAGGAACAAAATCTGGGCTTTTGCGGGAATCAAACCCGTAACCTTAGTTCGTGACACCGCGGCTAAGTACATATTTCGATGCATCTTTTTTTTTTTTTTTTTCTCTCTAAGGATTTGTTGCAGGTCTTTTGATGGAAATCGCCGGCTATAATGGAGTTCAAAGGGACGGAACAAATCTGCCACCATCGTCAGTTGAAAAAGCCATGGAGCGCATAGACTTCAAAAGCCAAAGTATCAAGGTTAGTTACCTATATACTGTAGTGTTTTGGTTGCCACAAAGTGATAATGATTTATCTACACGTGCCATGAGCCACCCAAGCCTATCCAAACCATATACATGAAAAATAAGTTGTGATCTATATACCGATTAGTACTGCAAACCAAAAATAAAGCGATTGGAACGTTTAGGACCAAAGCCAACACTGATAGTGAGGCAGTTAGTTGACATGTACTGTAGTTAACGTTTGAGTGTCAGTTGTGTACTTGATGTGATAACACGAGCCCCGCTGTAGCTACCTTGGTCTATCAAAAGGTTATCGCTCTGTACCTCCCTACTTCCCTCCCTCTGTTGTCAACAATGGATTTCCAAATAAAGCAGTTGCGGTTTTCCAAATTTGGTCATGATCAAGGTCGCGAAACATGCTGTGTCGTAACAACGCAGTTCAAAAACAACAAGTCGTCGTAGTTGTTGCAAAATGAATTGCCAGTCGATCTGTTGCATTTCAGAACCATTATCACCGAGGTTTTGGTAAATTCTCAGTTGTTTGACAAGCGCAGGTCAAGTTTAAAAGCCTGGAGCGATTTCAGCTTGTCGAAATGTTTCTATCATTTGCTTGTATTTGCTTTTACAATAACTGGATAATGAAGTCAAGGATTAGACCTTCTTTCTTTGCCGGCTTAGGACGTCTCGTTACGATTCAGAGTCTTAAATGATTGCCGCAGTGTTTTAAAAGCTCTATAATTTTCACCCTTTGCCGCCTTGTAAATGGAGACTACAGCGGAATCCCGATTTTTCGAACCAAATTTCGTTTCCCTTGGACCTGTTAAGACTGTAATTTTGCACCTGATTTCTCAAAGTCCCGATTGCTCGAACCAATTTTCGTTTTCTTGAAGGTTCGAAATATCGGGATTCCACTGAATTAGAATACGCGATTCAGCGAAAGTGGAGGCCCAAGGAAACGGATGCGAACTCCACATACCTAAAACTGAGCAAATTTTAAAACGTGACCTTGAGCCAGTTCTAATACCCGACTCCCGCAAAAGCATTTTTTACAGATTCGCGGGCTTACAGCTGCCTTGCTGCTTTGATTGGTTATGTGTGAATAAAAAAAGTTATCTTCAAAAACATAGCGACGGATACCCAGAGAGTTCACAAAATCGATCGTTTTGACGTCACTCGAAAGTCGAAGCAAGGATTTGTTTAGTGTTCCTGCAGGTCGATAACGAATCGATTATTGAAGTGAAACATTGCCTGATCTTCCTGATGATCTTTGCCAAACAACAACACGTCACATTCGTGATGTACCGGCTACAAACGGTATAGGCTCTGTGGGCTCTATAGGCTCTATAGGTTCTATAGATTCTATAAGCTCTATAGGTTCTATAGGCTCTATAGGTTCTATAGGTTCTATAGTATCTATAGTAACTATAGGCTCTATCCCATGGGTTCTATAGGCTCATAGATACATAGGGACACACAGGGGCACCCATACAGGGACACACCCATATTAAGGACTGCTTACACTTAGAATGAGCCCCAGAAGCTGATAAACTAAGTCAACAATTTCTGGATGATCAAATCACCAAAGTCCAGGAATATATCAAGCTCCATAAAACTGAATCCATGACTCAATTGTTTAATGCAGGTAGCACCAGAGTCAGAGTCAAGTCGAAGTACGAACATGAGCCAAGAAAAGACAGTGAAATATCCAAGAAGTGAAATATCCAACCCGCCGCCTCAACTTGAGTCATCAAGCTCAGTCAGACGCAGCGAAGTAGACCCGACCCGAGTTATCATAGATGACTTTTGGACTGTTTCACTAGTGCGACTGCCTGATCGTTCCAATCCAGAACACGCCTTCATTGTGCTTGAAGGAAAAACAGGCAGGATGTCCAAGATATGGTTCGCTGGTTTTTTTGCCGCACACTGGTTTGACGTCTTCCGTCCTGGAACAGAAGAGGGCAAAGTCAGAATGGAATATCATGAGTCGAATAGAGTAGCAGATCCAACTAGCAGGCTTCTGTTTAAATGCCAGAAGAGGATGATGGATGTTCGAGCTAGCGACCGTTTGCTATTTTCCACTTGGCTGATCCCCAAAGCCACTGCTGAAAATCTGATACAGATGATCCAAGCCTGGCAAAAATATCCTCCTAAATATCATATACTGGGCGACAACAGTGTGCTGGCTGGTAGCAACTCCACAGGCCATAATTGTTTCACTTTTGCAAAGATGATACTTCGTAATTTGAATGACGCATACATTGAGCTACCGGAAGACGGTTTAGATACTTGGATCGGCTCGGCAACAAGTCGTTATCTTGTTGATAAGCAAATCAAAACCAGGAAGTGGTACGAGAAGTCGAGTTTTCAACTGATGTTTGTGTTTTTTCTGGCTGGTGCAGTTGTTGCTTTCTTCCTGCTCAAGGCTTTCTAACCAAAGAAAAAAGTCAGGGAAGATATAAACCACAGTTATGATAGAAATTTAGAGGGGGCACTTCCTTAAATTTAGTATGGGGGTGTGCCGCTGAGTCCCTGTGACCTGACCCTGTTCCAGAGTAAAGAAAGGTAGTTTTGCGACCCTGTTCCAGATAAACTGATGAAGATAGATACCCTGTTCCAGACTAGAGGCGACTCCACAAATCAGAAACGGCGTGCTTGAATAAACGTGTGGCGTTACGTGATTTAAAGCAACAGTTCAGAGCTGTTTTGCAACGACAGAATCGACTATATATCATCAAGGATTCTGGCAGGAAGAAATTATATCGACCTTGTTCCAGAGCCAAACTGAACAAAAAATATAGTTACCCTGTCCCAGAGAGAAACGGTGATTTGTATACCCTGTTCCAGAGTCGGAAAGGCAAAAAGTATACCTGTTGAGCGGCACATCCCCCGTATAGCCCATATATGGGAGTGCACCCCCCGGGCAACACTCTAGGGAGCTTTACTCTTCTAGTTTTAAAAGAGATCACAGCCGCCAGAAGCTTTATAGAATGTGTAACCCAGATCGTTACCGTTTTGTATTACTCTCCATTTTACGCATTGTATGCATTTGGGTTGGTTTTCATTTTACTTTGCTTTAACTAGTTGATTTCTAGTTTAATATATGTAACCATCAAACTGGATGTGAAATTTTATGTCGGTAAGCGTAACTTTTGATACCATCGTTTAATATATATCTCTTTCCTGGTTATTGTTGTGGTTCTAACATACAGACAGTTACCTCTTTGTATGCGCGAAATGCAAAATAGTCTGGTATGTTTGTTTTTTACGTAATATCTTTTAATCCCCGAACGAAGTGAGGGAAATACTCAAGACGCTAATGCAGTAGTATTATCGCCTTATCGGAGACTCCAAGCCTGCCGCCATCTCGAAATCTAATGTTCGTCTGTCAGTCTGTCAGTCTTGCGTGCGACCTCGTCCCCAGTTCCTATCGCGTCGCTGCAGAACCAATAACAAAGGCCGGATCGATCACGTGTGGCCCTGTAGTTTTACTCGCAATATAAGAAATTAGATTGAACGAAGCAACTACAGTATATCGTAGCTGTGTTCACGAAAATAGAAAACTTGAAACACAACAGTCTCGCGAAGCTCGTCTTCAAAAGAGAAGGGAACAGGCACGAGCAAGGCGGAATCGTGAAACGATCAAACAGCGCCAAGTTCGTCTCGACAAAAGACGGATTTATGACCGAAAAGAAAACAGCGCATGAATGCCGATCGAAAGCGACATGAAGAGAAGCGGGTAACACAGACAACTCCGCAAAGAGAACAGCGCTTGAAAGCGAATCGAGACCTTCAGGAGAAAAAGCGGACCGAAGAGAAGACTCCGCAAAGACAAGCGCATGAATGCCGACCAAAAGCGACATGAACAGATTGAAGCGGGTAACACAGACAACTCCGCAAAGGGAACAGCGCTTGAAAGCAAATCGGGAGCTTCAGACGCCGTTTTGTGTTAAACTCAGATACTTATTTAGAAAGGACAAGCAACAAAGGTTAGTCAGTGGAAATCGAACAATCACCGTGACAAATAAATTCTATCCCGTATAGCTTGTAACTCGATCACTTCAAGAATGTACTAAAATCTGTATGCTGATCATTTTCGCCAGTTTCGGCTACCGTATTCGCTCAGAGCAATCGGAACTTGGAGTCTTGAATAATTTAGTCAGATGTCTTATTTTTCTGTAATCTGACACGCGGTGATTGCAGCGAGAATCGTTCACAAGCACTTAGACGTATTACTGGGTCTGAAGCCCGTGTATAATTTGAAGTAAACTGTTCAAGTTTTGCTTTGATTCTGGGAGAAATCTTGCTGTTTTGAGTGGGTTGACATACAAAACAATTCGAGCCTATTAAATATGCATGCCTGAGTCTGGAGCATGCAATCCAGAGTAAAAACAAATCGCACAGGAAGCCCATTTAATTGTACTGCCTATGAATTCAAAATTGGAAAATCAGTGTTCCTTTTTTCCCGTACTACGACGGCCGATCAACTTCAAAATTTGAGTATTAAATTTTGAGAACGTGCTTGGAAGACTGTATGAATTAATTTGACGTGCCGACCGTGGGAAATACGTACTTCGTCACGCAATCGATTCTTTTTTCAACGCAAAAGTATAACACACACCATTCTTTTTCTCCTTCCTTTGCGTGTAGCACTTGAGTTCGAAGAAAAGATTGAGTCAACATTTCGGTAAAACAAAGGCTACTCTTGTTGGGAGTTTCCAAAGTAATATCCCATCAATGGCAGAGTGAGGGGGTATCTGCGATTATCGTATTTCTAGTAGAATATTATTATGAACTGAGAAAAAGTGAGAAATGTATTATTACTAATAAAGTTTTTATTGATGATATGATATGAGTAGCCCCGAGACCCACATTCCGGTTTTGCGAGGCCAAAATGGACTCGCAAAATCACCACAGGACGCGTATTAATGAAGAGAAAAGTGTGATGAAATATTTGGGGAATGCAAGATTGTCACTTTTTCAAAACAGTGGGTGCCGTGTGTGTTCCATCACCTGCTGATTTATTTTGATCGGTCTGGTTCCCTCGCAAGGTTTAAAAAAAGACTGATAAACATTTTCGTTTCTTCAATAACGTGCGTGCAGACGGAACTCAAGGGCGCTTTATCGAACAGATTCCGGCATGTTTCATCTGTCCGCTCAAAATTGTTTGTGGAAATTTTTTATCGGGCGGCCGGCCTCAGCTCTGGAAAGCCTCTGAAGTACGGATTTAGTCAAAGGCCAGGAAAATTGACGCTTGATTTTCTCAAATACAGCACTGCGTTTATGTGACTACTCTGCAAGGAACATATCAACCGCTGCAAACCATGTCGCATCTATACAATTTCCTGTGCTGCTAAACTGAAAATTGATGAAAATAACATCAGTCGGCATCAATTTTTATGACTTCTTTTTACAGACCATTTTTTTAAATTCGCAGGAATATTATTCTGCTTCAGACATGTCACCCAAGGGGAAACCTCTTTTTTTTTTGTTAGCAATGAAAATTAGTCGCGCAGAGAATGTTTATACCCACAGAATTTCAGGCGTGTCACCCAATAATTTGTTTCTGCTCCAGGCGTGCCGCCCAAAACAGAAGGGGAAACCATAACTTAGGTTTACTGTTAGAATCGAGAAATTATCGGCGCGGAGTATGTTTTTACCCACAGAATCTCAGGCGTGTCACCCAATAACTCGTTTCTGCTCCAGGCTTGCCGCCCAAAACAGGAGGGAAAAACCATAACTTAGGTTTGCTGTTAAAATCGAGAAATTATCGGCGCGGAGTATGTTTTTACCCACAGAATCTCAGGCGTGTCACCCAATAATTCGTTTCTGCTCCAGGCGTGCCGCCCAAAACAGGAGGGAAAAACCATAACTTTGGTTTGCTGTTAGAATCGAGAAATTATAGGCGCGGAGTATGTTTTTACCCACAGAATCTCAGGCGTGTCACCCAATAATTCGTTTCTGCTCCAGGCGTGCCGCCCAAAACAGGAGGGAAATACCATAACTTAGGTTTGCTGTTAGAATCGAGAAATTATAGGCGCGGAGTATGTTTATACCCAGAGAATTTCAGGCGTGTCACCCAATAATTCGTTCGGAGTTTATACAATGACGAATTTCGTCGTTAATTTTATATACAGACGCGGATGAATTATTGCAACAAAGAAGCGGTGAAGATATAAACATTACTTCAAACCTTATATACAGACACAACATTTCGCCGTTAATCATAAATATTACAATTTCCTCGAATGTGATTGGTTCATAAACCCCCCCGATTAATCATTAATTGGACACCTATTGTTCTGTAATCGGATACTTCTTTGTTCTGTAATCGGACAGTTGGCTTGACCAATCATAAGCAAGAGTGAAATTTAAATGCACCAATCAGCGTTACACTGATTTTCAGTGGAAAACTCGATTGCCGGTGTGAGTTTGTGGCTTCTCGAAAGGCGAATTTTGTTAATTCTTGGACAACTTAACATGCAAGGAACAGTTTGTGGTAAATCAAAGAACGTGAACAGTCACTATGTAACGAAAGAAGACAGGAAATTTTCGCCGGTCGGGCGCGTTTGTTTAGTTCACGACATCGCCAGCATGCTGTGCTATAGACACTCCGAAACTTACGGCTCGGCCAATGTCAATGAACGTCGTTAATTCATTGCAAAATCATGGAAGAAACTTAACTTTGTTGTGATGGACTGTGATGGACAAACGCTCCTAGAAAATTAAGCCGTCAAGAAATCGGTAAGTTTGTAATTGCTGTGCCGACCCGCTAAGATACAGATTTTTTCAGTCTTGAGTATTTCCTTTGAATGCTTTGGAGTAAACTGACTTCTGTGAAAAAAATAAACTAGTATTCTGAGTTTCAAAGTACCTGTTATGTTAAAAAATGTAAACCTGAAAAGTCGAAATAAACTGTCTTTCAATTTGTGAGTTCGTGATGGGTTTACTGATTTTTACTGAGTGTAAAGAACTTACACATTTTTTACTTTTACTTCAAAAATCCGCATTCAACTCAAATCATTGGGTAAATTAGCTTCTTCTTTCTCTCAAGTATTTTAAGTTGATATAACTGAGAGCTAGATAACTACGAACAAGCGGCGTGTTTACAAACGCCGAACCGTGTGTACGCGCGTGTTAAAATAGATCGGCGATGAAGTACTTCTTGATGCTTTGTTTTTATGTATAGTACAGGAGAAGACGCTGAAGCTATATGATCATTTCATTCTCAGAAATTGTAATATTTATGATTAATTGGTAAGAGGACTTCGTGTCGTCCGATGTCGGTCTGTAATCATACTCGTGATTACGAAATCAGACTCCCGCGAAGCGCGGTCGTCCGATTTCGTAATCACTCGTATGATTACAGACCGAATCGGACTCCACTCAGTCCTATTACCATTATTAATTAACGGCGAGATTTTCTGTCTGTATATAGAGAGACACAATATTTCGCAGTTAATTAACGGCGAGATTTTCTGTCTGCATATAGAGAGATACAACATTTCGCCGTTATTTAACGGCGAGATTTTCTGTCTGTATATAGAGGGACACAAGATTTCGCCGTTAATTAACGGCGAGATTTTCTGTCTGCATATAGAAAGACACAACATTTCGCCGTTAATTAACGGCGAGATTTTCTGTCTGTATATAGGGAGACACAACATTTCGCCGTTAATTAACGGCAAGATTTTCTGTCTGTATATAGAGAGACACAACATTTCGCCGTTATTTAACGGCGAGATTTTCTGTCTGTATATAGGGACACAACATTTCGCAGTTAATTAACGGCGAGATTTTCTGCCTGTATATAGAGAGACACAATATTTCGCAGTTAATTAACGGCGAGATTTTCTGTCCGTATATAGAGAGATACAACATTTCGCCGTTATTTAACGGCGAGATTTTCTGTCTGTATATAGAGGGACACAAGATTTCGCCGTTAATTAACGGCGAGATTTTCTGCCTGTATATAGAGAGACACAATATTTCGCAGTTAATTAACGGCGAGATTTTCTGTCCGTATATAGAGAGATACAACATTTCGCCGTTATTTAACGGCGAGATTTTCTGTCTGTATATAGAGGGACACAAGATTTCGCCGTTAATTAACGGCGAGATTTTCTGTCTGCAGCAAAGGTTTCATGCTAGTTGCTAGTTGCTAGTTGCTAGTTGCTAGTTGCTAGTTGTGATTTGCTAGTTGCTAGTTGCTAGTTGCGATAATAATAATAATGAATAATAATAATAATAATAATAATAATAATAATAATAATAATAATAATAATAATAATAATAATAATAATAATACAGTCAAATGGAAATGGAAAATATTACCTAAGTAGAGCGGTGGCAACTGTCCATCTGTAATGGGAGCTAAGTGTTATCTAAGAATTTGCACAAGGCGATTGTGAATTAGACTGTAAAAGAGACAAAGAAACTAAGCTGTCAATAAGCAGGACTGGTACACAATCCTCGATTGTTCCTTTTTCTCCTCTCCCCTCCCCCCTCAACTACATTTTTGCACTCGCCCCAATTCTCGCGCAGTCATAAATCGAAAAAGTCCCAGCAGCTCTAACGCTTGCTACGCAGGCTAGGATCAACTGAGTTTCTAGCTTATAGTTTGAGTAGTTTCTAGTTTATGGGAAAAGGTCTCTGGTACTAGACAGTTCAAGAGTCTGTCGCACCTGTCAAAAGTCCATTAAAGAGGTGACAACGGGGGCGTTTATGTTCGATTCGTGAATTGCGCCACCGTATTCAGGTTAAAGGACTAGCAACTAGCAAATCGCAACTAGCAACTAGCAACTAGCAACTAGCAACTAGCAACTAGCAACTAGCAAATCGCAACTAGCAACTAGCAAATTGCAACTAGCAACTAGCAAATTGCAACTAGCAACTAGCAAATTGCAACTAGCAACTAGCAAATTGACACTAGCAACTAGCAACTAGCAACTAGCACGTTAACTTCTCTCTTCTGTCTGTATATAGAAAGACACAACATTTCGCCGTTATTTAACGGCGAGATTTTCTGTCTGTATATAGGGACACAACATTTCGCCGTTAATTAACGGCGAGATTTTCTGTCTGTATATAGAGAGACACAACATTTCGCCGTTATTTAACGGCGAGATTTTCTGTCTGTATATAGGGACACAACATTTCGCCGTTAATTAACGGCGAGATTTTCTGTCTGCACATAGAGAGACACAACATTTCGCCGTTATTTAACGGCGAGATTTTCTGTCTGTATATAGGGACACAACATTTCGCCGTTAATTAACGGCGAGATTTTCTGTCTGTATATAGAGAGACACAACATTTCGCCGTTATTTAACGGCGAGATTTTCTGTCTGTATATAGGGACACAACATTTCGCCGTTAATTAACGGCGAGATTTTCTGTCTGCACATAGAGAGACACAACATTTCGCCGTTATTTAACGGCGAGATTTTCTGTCTGTATATAGGGACACAACATTTCGCCGTTAATTAACGGCGAGATTTTCTGTCTGTATATAGAGGGACACAACATTTCGCCGTTATTTAACGGCGAGATTTTCTGTCTGTATATAGAGAGACACAACATTTCGCCGTTATTTACTTTGGAATACTTGGGAAGACACTTTTCTGCACACAGAGGAACGCAACGTGTTTTTATTTTTGTATACACTGCGAGCAGTCCCTCCTTTTCCCTCTAAGATCGTGAGCAAGCGCTGAGAAGAAACGCGAAAGAGGGAGACTCCATTCACCATGTTTTTTTTTTCGAGCACTCGCTGCACAATCTTAGAGGTCAAAGGAGGGACTGCTTGCAGTAATTCTTTATATAGACTAGATGCACAACATTTTTATCTCGAGAACAAAACATTTCGCCGTAAAATTAAATTTGAAATCTTAGCCCGTCAAGTTTGGATGCCTGCGCAACCTTGAAAAATGGTCTATTTAACTATATAACTACCATGATACCATGATCTTTACTTCGACT
Organism: Plumapathes pennacea; assembly: GCA_964036295.1. Taxonomy (NCBI): domain Eukaryota; kingdom Metazoa; phylum Cnidaria; class Anthozoa; order Antipatharia; family Myriopathidae; genus Plumapathes; species Plumapathes pennacea. The sequence goes on along the minus strand of OZ038463.1, from coordinate 4,991,046 downwards.
AATTTTGATTCACACGCAGATGCACTTGAGTCGCCCTAAATTCATTCGAGTAAAACGTTGGAACATAAAGATAAGTCGTAAATGATTGGGTTCATGGAAAGTTTGAATTATGCACTCTGCCCAGCTGGTTCAGACGACAATCTTTTGACGATAAAAGGTCAGCGTTTGAACTGGTGCCAACTGTCATCCCTTATTTTGAAAACGGAATGGTAAACTACGCGTAAAAAGACAGTTTTTGCATAATTCATTTAACTAGAAGTCTGACGTCCGGGCTATTTATGGTGGGAATCCAATCTTCTTCTTCGGGTCTTGTTTCTGTCTCATGGAACTTCACTAGATAGCCCTTGTTTCTGTTGTATGCCACTATTGTGCCTTTGAACCATCCCAGATAATTTGCCTTTCCGTCTAATTCTTCCTGGTACTCTACCTGCTCATCTGGGTGAAAAGAATTATATGCTGAAAAGTTGAATGTTGCTGTGGGGACACAAAAAGTTTGCCCATCCTTGGGAAGGGGAGGGGGCATGAAAAGTTTTTAAACTGACTTCTTCCATTTGCCTCCCCCCCCCCCCCCCCCCCCCCCCCCCTCCATATTGATGGTCTGGGCACAGATGGCCCAGGCCCCTGTAGAATCCCGGTTATAAGCCCTGGGTTTATACAACTTTGAAAGGGTTGGTTTCTAAAGGGTCTTACAATCTGTTGAAAACACAAGTGCTGTGAAGTGTCACACAGCATGATTGCTAACAGTTTGTTGCAGGGTCAGTAAACAGACGTAAATTCAGGGGCAACTGACAGGTAACGCAGATTGACCGGACAGACAGACTGAACTGTAGAGAGAGAAAGGCAGTTAAACAGAGTCAAAGTCAAAGACGTAGATATAAGAGACAAAGATAGACAGATAAAAATAGAAAAAACAGATTTGATTTATGCCAAATGACAAAAGCAAACAACGGTTAATCTATGCATTCACGCTTGTCATCAGAACTGCAGAGATGCGGTCAAACAGAATTCACCACTGTACCAGGGAAGACTGCAGGATTTCCATCAACAGAATCCACCTCTGTACCAGGGAAAACTGCAGGATTTCCACCAACAGAATCCACCACTATACCAGGAAAGACTGCAGGTTTTCCACCAACAAAATCCACCACTGTACCAAGGAAGACCGCAAGATTTCCACCAACAGAATCCACCACTGTACCAGGAAAGACTGCAGGTTTTCCACCAACAAAATCCACCAATGTACCAGGAAAGACTGTAGGATTTACACAGACAGAATCGTTGAGCGACCGGTAGGTTCAGAATACTTTTCGCTAACTCATTTCTCACAAACACCATGAATGGTATGTTTTTTGTGGTGCAAGTTGTAATGTTTTCCCGCAGTCAAGACGTTATGGTATATATCGGGGATCAGTTAGTTTGCTGTTTTAGATCGAACATACCCTATTTTATAAGACAACATTTGTTGTTTTTTATCAATAAAGTGTCTCTGTGCCCGGTACGAGGTAAATTGTACTCGGTTGATATATTGCAAACATCGCATTGAGCTGAGTTGTCATGTGCGGTTTTTCCGTGAGAGTAGCGACAGTGAAACCTGTATAAGCGGACCCCCTATTAAACGGACACCCTCTATTAAGCGGACACCAGCTTGGGTCCCGAAATTTTCTTTACATATTTACAAACCTGTATTCAACGAACACCTCTATTAAGCGGACGCGGACACCAACGTTCAGCCATTTTGTTACCCGAAACTTGTATTAAGCGGACGCTTTTAGTATATTTAGAGTGTGTATTACATTATGAGATAACTGTCTACTTGTAAAATCGTCTTTTCCGGCTGCAACGTCCTGTTGCTAAAGATTGGTGATAAACCATAAATTAAATGCGAGCACCGTACAGTAAATGGTATAAGAATTTCAATAATAAACTATTGTGGTCAGTGCAACTTATCAGAAACTGTATTATGCGGACACTAGCTAGGGTCCTGAGGGTGTCCGCTTAATACAGGCTTTACTGTATGTATAAGCAATCCCTTGTAAAATAGTATTTGTTCAATGATATTAAAGGGGAACAAATTTCATATTTTTATATAGCAGTATAGAGTAGGGTCTTGGACGCATCGTGAACAAACATGTTTTAACATGAAAAGTCCTTCAGCTAAAAAATTGCTTTGTAACTGGTTTACAGCTTACTTGGTTTGAAGTTAAAGACTCCTGAAGCCGAGAAAGATCCAGACTTCAAAAGCCTAAGTATCAAGGTTAGTTACCTACTGAAATGTTATGTTGCCACAAAGTGATGATGATTTAATTTACACATGCCATGAACCACCCAAGCCTATCCAAAGCATATACATGATAAATAAGTTGTGATATATATACTGATTATTACTGCAAACCAAAAATAAAGCGGTTGGAACGTTTAGTACCAAACCAACACAGTAAGTTGACATGTACTATAATTAACGTTAGATTGTCAGTTGATACACGAGCCAGAAATCAAGTGTGTAAATGAAAAAAAAAATTGACCGTCAAAAACTTAGGGACGGATAGCAAGAGAGACAGTCTCCAGCTTGAGAGTAAAGTTAAATAGGGTTTTTTCAACAATAGGTCACGTGAACTAAAATCAACAACAATAACGATAATTCATTTTTGATTACCATAAATAGAAAGAGCATCAAAAAGTATGTACACTTTAGAGTCGGCAAACGTCATAGTTTAATGCTATGAACCGGAACTTTTGCAAGTCCACATATTTTTTGATGCTCTTTGGTATTTTATTTACTCAAAAACGAATTCTTACTAACGTAGTTAGTTTTGGGTCACGTGAGTTATTGTTGAAAAAGGCCTATTTAAACGACAAAAGCAATGGTTATTTCATCCTTCATAGAAAATGATAACACTGAAGTCTTTGGCCCTGGACGCGGTGCTGAAAATTGACGAAAAGACAGGCTACTCTGTCCTTCACACGATCTGCATCAATAAAGACGAGTACAACGCCAACAGAGTAGCAATACAGGCAATCCTGGCAGGCCATGACATCGAACAGCACAGAGTGAGTGAGAAGGCCGAGAAGTTTGCAGGCATGACACCATCCAGGATCCTAAATAAGGCGGGCTTTACAGATGAGGCATTTATAGGCTTGAATCATATGTTTGGTGATGCAACACGAGAAGTTTTTACACATTTGCAACAAGGCAACGTCGATCCGTTAATCAGGTATTCAGTTCGAGACACAAAACATCTTCGAGCGGCAGCGGATGGATTACCATCATAACTTTTTCAGTCTCATGGATTTGGCCATTACCTCAGGAAGCGTGAAAGCTGTAAAATCACTCGTGGAGAGAAGAGGTGAAGTCAGACATGTGGAAAGACTCCTTTTGGAAGAAGCAGAGGGACTGTCAGTGCACACACGAATGAGTTATATTGCTGATTCTAAACGCCAGTTGGAAAAAGCTTTATGTGCAGCAAGCGCCTGGAACAACTACAGCATGGCTGATCTCTTGATACGTGAAGGAGCTGACGTAAATGGATATATCAGTGGCAACACAGCACTTCATTACGCAGCAGGCAATGGCAACGTGGAGATTGTTAAGCTACTTTTGGCCTCTGAAGCTCACATTAATCAAACTGATGAGATCGGCAACAGCGCTCTCCATCTTTCGCTGGCCTCTCGTGTTTCATCCATGCTGGCTTTTACTAGCCGGCACTTTGTGTTGGAATTTTGTAATGACCCCATTGCTGTAAGCGCGTTCACTCCTGTTAAAAGAGCGCAGACAGCAAACTTTCTCATCGAGTCAGCGGGTGTTGACATGCAAGCCAAAAACAAACTTGGTGAAAGTCCGCTGTACATCGCACTGACAGCTGGTAATGCAGAAACTGTGCTGCTTCTGTCAGGCAAGAAAGTACGTGGTAAAGAATACCCGCCGACTGGGGACATGCAGTTACGTCGTTTTATTGAGTTGAAGCTCCTGGACTTGAACGTCAATAATGATGAAGGAAAGACTCCTTTACATCAATCAGTGGAGGAAGGTGACGTAAAGACTGCTGCCTGGCTACTACAACTCGGCGCGAATGTAAACGCCGTGGACAAACAAGGCCTTACTCCGCTTCATTCTGCCAATTGCTTTCAAGAAGAGGTGTTGATGCTGATCGAGTTTGGGGCCAAATTGGGTGTCCAGGATAATGAAGGCCGTACGTTATTTCACCTGGCATCAATGAACGGCTATGAAGAGCTAGTGGCCGTTTTACTCAAACACAGTGTGGAAATTGCAGACGCCGTTGACAAACAAGGACGCACTGCCTTGCAGGTGGCAATCGACTGCTCTCATCCTAAGATTGCTCTGATGTTTGCCGTAGGAGGCGCAAATGTGGATGTCCAGGATAATGAAGGTCGTACGTCATTACATCTGGCAGCAATGAAAGGCTATGAAGAGCTAGTTGACATTTTCCTCAAACGCAGTGTGAAACTTGACGCCGTTGACAAACAAGGACGCACTGCCTTGCAGGTGGCAATCGACTGCTCTTATCCTAAGATTGCTCTGATGTTTGCCGTAGGAGGCGCAAATGTGGATGTCCAGGATAATGAAGGTCGTACGTCATTACACCTTGCAGCAATGGAAGGCTATGAAGAGCTAGTGGCCGTTTTACTCAAATACAGTGTAGAAATTGACGCCGTCGACAAACAAGGATGCAGTGCTCTCCAGATGGCAATGGAATGCGCTCATTTCACGACCGCACAAAAGTTGATAGAAGGTGGCGCCAAATTAGACATCAAGGTTCACAACGTACAATCACTGCTGCACGAGGCGATAGAGAAAGACTACCTCGCAATGATCAAGCCTATCGTGAAAATGGGGGCAGACATCAACGAGACGGGGAAGCATGGAAAAACCTTTTTACATGTTAGCGTGGAAAAACAAAACCTGGACGAGATGAAGGCACTTATTGACAGTGGAGTGGATGTAAACAGACAAACGGACAGTGGATGTACAGCTCTGCGCCTAGCTGTGCAAACTACTGCACCGAAAGAACGAGTGGCAATGACACGCATTCTGCTTGAAGCTGGAGCGGACGTTAACATCCGGGATATTGTTGGTAAATCATCTTTAGACATTGCTGTCTCACACCGTTATGTCGAGTGTGCAGACTTGCTGCGACAAAGCAGTACATACCAGAGATAAGTTGGGAGTGACAGCTCCACATCTTACCGCCCGTAACAAATGACAATGATGTAACTGCACAAATCCGAAGCCGAAAGGAAATTACATCACTGCTCGTGCAAAAAGGAAGTGATGAATGTTACTGGCAAACAGGGACGTACCCCCTCTAGCGGAGCAGCTTTCATTCCATGACGTAGCTGAAATCGTCAAACAGTTCACATCAAGCAAAGGAACTCACACGGATAAACACTAAGTAAGGCACGAGAACAATTGTCTTCATCACTGGAAGTTCGATCACTTCTGCTCATATTGAGTATTTATTATTCGAACGGACAGCTTTTTATGAATTCAGGTTAACCTCCCAGCAGCATACATTATCACGTAGTGTTCTTTCATGACTAGTCTTATCCCGGGGAGGGGGCATAAAAATAACGGGGATGCTCGTCGGGAATTTTCGTTTTGACCACTAAATGGTACTAAAACGCGCGTGGCTCGAGCTTACTTTGACCCCTAAAAGGTACCAAGAAAAGCATACCAAGAATTTAAAGTTTCGATGCCTTTACTTGCTTGAAAGAGGACATCATGAAACAGTTTATCCCTTGCTGTTTTCAAACAAAAATAGTTCATCCGACTGACACCCGACCCCTTAACGGTACCACGTCACATAAAAATGTCAGAGTCTGATGTTGAGCACCCTAAGCGGTACCAAAACCGTAATTTTGACCCCTAAGCGGTACGACGAGCATCCCCGTCCTTTTTTATATGGGAGTCCCCCCCCCCCCCCCCCCCGAGTCTTATACGAGAAGCAGTGGTTGATATGTAAAATATAGAAAGAGAGAAAACGAAAAAAAAAAGGAAAGAAAACAAACAAAACAAACAAACTTTAGACACTTCGAAACATTTGCGACTTGAGATACATGTACAGCAATGACCTTCGTGCTGCAAATTTGAAAAACTTAGTGACTTCATGTTTCTTTGAGTGTGCAGATTATCGATTAATTCAATTTTACCTTGTATCATATTGACAATTTTAAATATATTAAGATATCTTAATTTCATGAAACCTTGTACGAGAAATTGTAGTAAATAAGTAAGAAGGAGTATAGGAAACATTTTCTTAGAAGATTTCATGCTACAGAGCATGTACCACGAAGTGTAAAATTTGGAAAACGGTTTGTCTTTTGAATTAACAATTGTATGATTTTCATAATGAGCTGAGGATAACTCTGCATGATGATGTCTACACATTTCTGGGCCCTTTTTGGGCAATTGTTTATTGAATACAGTATGACCTAATAAGAGAGTACTTTGTCAATACCTTTGACCGCCGGCGCATCCCAAACTCAGTCAAATACATCGTAGGCGGACTTCTTCAAATGATTTTAAATAATAATGGCCATTATGGCCGAGCTCTGTCTTGTTATGTCAGGCTGCAAGCAGTATTTGGAGCAAATGGCCTGTGGGACAATTTTAACGCGTGCTACGAAAACCCAGCCGACGCAAACACGCAGCCGTTCACATCAAAAGCGGTCAAATTGTGCGAAAAATGTGCCGCACCCAATTGTAGAGTGTTGCCATATAAACACAGCCAGGAGGCTACTAATTATCCCGGGGTGTCCATCTGCATCTTGTGTGAGCCATCGTCCAGATTTCTTTTCAGAATGCCTTTGATTGAAACCTTAGTACAGAGGCATGGGGGCCTAAAACTATTGCTGTCGTGACTTGAAAATAGTTTTTAATGGTACGTCTCCGCGGATGACCTTGAGATAGATTTCGCGGGTGGCAGGACTTATTTTTGACGGTCGTATGACTCTGATCACGGCGACGTGGCTGAACGCCCAGGGAAGGGGTGCTGGATTGGGTACTGTATGAATCTAAGCAAACTGGAGTTCTGTGCTTGACGTCATACAGTTGCGCTTGAAAAGGATAGTACTGAATGATATGTGGTCTGAAATGAGGTATAAAATTGTAATACAGATTTGAAAAGGGGCGCGAACGTTTCCTCGCTGTCCGGGCACAGCACTTTGGTCTTACTTCGGGAGTCTGCATGACAACGTTCAAGTATAATTGCTTGTATTGCAATTTCACCCGAAGACAAAGTCAGTAGTTTTGTTATATACACTGTGTGATGCATATGTATTATGGTGCAGTGATGTGAAAATACTGTATGCATATACTGGTAGGTATCTCTCTCCTCCGCAGAGGCTTCTTGGGGGAGGAGGGATGGAGGGAGGGGAAAGAGGAAAAGAGAGCGCGCGGGAAGACGGGAAGACGGGAAGGCTCCCCAGGCCCCTGCGCGCTTTTCATTCCCCACGCGAACGAATAAAGAGGCCTCTGCGGAGTAGTGAGGGTAGAGTAGGTATTTCAAATTGTGCGAGTTCACCGAATGTATGGAAATACAATGGTTGTAATGGGCTTAATATAACATACAATGAACTTTTTTCATATTCGTTCCCAGGTTTGGAGCCTTTTTCACTAATATGCGCATAAGCAATAGTACTTTTTACTGGGCGTATAATAACACGAGTGTCTGTCAAGTAAATCTCTCTGTGGAGCTTCGTTTTGTTTCTTACAGAACGGACAGTGTTGTGAACGGACAGTGTTTTATGAATTCAGGTTGACCGTAGCAACATACAGGTGGCCCAGGCTCTTGAAACCTCGGCAGGATTTTGCCCACTAATAGTGGCCGTAGCGGCTTGAAATTGACACAAAGGTCTCAAAAGACCACAAATAACAAGTACACCAGCTTTTAATTGAATTAATTCAGAATCTTACGATTTATCCAGATCGTTGCTTTTCCCCATACATTTTCTTATAATTTTCTGTTTCACAATAACGGTCACAAGAGCCTGGGCCGCCTGTGACTTGTGCAGACAACCGTGTATCTATTTTAAAACCCATTCGAAACATTTACTATTTGAAATGTATTTCTAGAAGTAGAAAACTATCCTTGCATGTGCAATAAGGACCTTCGTGCTGCAAATTTGAAAAAAGTAATGACGGCGAGAAACTTTATGTTTCTTTGAGTATGCAGACTATCGATTAATTCAATTTTACCTGTATCATAATAATTGACAATTTTAATTAAATTAGGATATCTTAATTTCATGAAACCTTGTACGAGAAATTGTAGTCGATAAGTAAGAAAGAATAGTAAACATGAAAGGTATCCCATCGACCGGTTCAGATTAGGGTTGCGTTCTCCTAACGTCGAACGCAAATATCATGGCCATGACGGCCGAGCTCAGTGGCTTGTTATGGCTTCAAGCAATGTTTCCTTAATATGACCTGTAGAACAATTTTAATGCGTGCTACGAAAACTCAGCCGACGCAAGCACACAGCCGTTCTCATCAAAGTAGCCTCCTTTGGGAGCTTCTCGTGGGACTGCTGTCAGGAGGCTAATCAAAAGCGGTCAAATTTTGAACCTTAAAACAATTATAGACTCTAATGACCGTTAATGATTTGCATAAAGCAAATCATAAAATCAATAAAGCAAATCAAGCAAATCAATAAAGCAACAGACCATTTGCGGACGATTATAGACTCTAATGACCGTTAATGATTTGCCGCACCCATTTGCGGACTGTTGCTTTGTTAACACAGCCAGAAGGCTACTGATTATTCCGGGGTGTACATCTGCATTACATGTGAGCCCCCGTCTTGAGTTCTTTTTATAAGTGCCTTCAATTGATAGTGGGGACCTTCAGCACAAAGGCATGGGGGCCTAAAACTAAGCATTAGTTACGTTGCTTTCGTGACTTGAAAACACTCTGAGCTTTTGAAGCCTCTGTCCATGGTGCACCACTCGCGAAATGTTTTTCGTAGTCTACGAAAACCAAAATTTTGGTCAGAATTTAGCAAAATATCTTTTTTAGTCAGTCATCATCTCCTTCAGAACATATACACTTGCAAATAAACTTTGTTTGGTCTTGTACGTGCAAATATTTCGTAGTTTCATGTTACGGCCATCTAGTTCGACGGCACTTCACGTCTTCCACAACAGAAAAGCCCGCGCACCGGAAGGAAAGACCAAAGGGATGCGAGAAAGTAGTTTGGATTTATTTTAGACAGTACATCTTTAAGCTTTTGAGAGAAACGAAGGATTGGTATTGCAAAGGCGCACAGCAGATAGTGAAAACGCAGGAGGTCCACACGGTCTGATGACGTCACGGCCGATCGATTAATAAATATTTGTGTTGTAGACTTTCAAATCACATTTTACAGTAAGAGTCCTTACTTTATTCCCGCCCATGATACATTTGGAGGCGACTTGGGGCCAATTTAGCTAGATTCTTTCTGATGATCGTTCGACATACACAAATCCTTATTAACCGATCGGCCGTGACGTCATAAAACTGTAAGGGCTGCCTGTGATCGCTCCGTCAAAATCCTGTCGGTTCTTTGCTGTCGGTCCCCCTTTACTGATGATTCAAACATGGGAGCTATCCGCTGATCTGTAAATGACGACAAAAAGCTGCGATTAAAAGTAATTGTGTGTGTTTTGTAAATAAACATGAAAACCAATTTTGATGTACTGATTGTTTGCATATTTGGAAGACAAGTTTACAGGCTGTTGAACAGTATTTGTCCTTTTGCATAGGCGTCAGTCAGTCTAATCGCTGCATTCCTGATACATTTTGTGCTCTGCTCCTGCTGTGTTCTTATTGTTGTCGTTGTTGTGACTTTCTTCTGAAAAGGTAGCTATAAAGTTTATAATTCATGGCAAATAATGTTGCACATGCTTGTGGAAGTATTCATCAGGCTGATAGGCGCTTCAGTGTCGAGTCTCGAGAAGCACATTGTGTCTTTATCAGCCTCGCAGGTTGCAACTTGAAATAGAGATATATACTCATGCTTTATCATTGCACTGATTACAAATAATATATAATAATTGAATATGGGAACGTAGAAGTCGTTTTCATCGTTCGTTGTTGCTTAGTTACTCGTTGTAGCTTTCTGAGATACAGAATGTAACTATAAATCGTAAATTCATGGCAAATAACGTTCCTTTTGCTTGTGGAAGTATTCATCAGGGTGACAAGCGCTTAAAACAATGCAGTATTTTGTACTGGAGTAGGTAAATTTCTTGCATCAGGACCTGTCAGCAGCATAATCCACTTACTATCAATGACTTCTAGTCTAATAACACACTTTTTATAAACCAAACAAAACACCAGCAGATTGCCACAACTGAACGCCCAGTCCCTACCCGTGCTATGCCCAGGTCGATCCGGCTGTCCATACTTAAGATATGGTATTAGAAAAATGCATGGGTTAAACTTGTGCAGTACTTTTGTTTTGTTCTGAAAGAGTTGCATAACGTCCTGATACAGAGAAAACAGAATCAACGATTATTCTTTTCTACTCGGATAATGCCGTTTGGGCCACTCGACAGGATTATCTGGAGGTTCAAAATGAGCACAAATTCAGTGCTTATTATATGATACATGCTAACTAACAACATGTTAACCAGGTTTTCTAATATGGCTCAATCCCGAGTGTTTCGGAGCCCGCGATCTTCCCTGTAGGATCGAGGGCGCCGATAAAACAATGCTAACAAAAAAAAAATTGCTGAAACATTAACCTTCTTTACCACTTTTTCTCTCCGCTCTGTCCAATTTAAATGGATAAACTTAAAAATGAGCGCTTATTTTTTCCGAGTCTCACTTAGCTTGCGGGTATCGGGTCCGAAGTCGAGAGGCCCCCGGATGTGAAGTGGCTCGTCCCCAGGGCCTTCGCTTACTTTGCAAATCGGGGAAGGCGCTGTCCCGTCGAGTTTGCAACGAGCCAGATAAATACAACCCAAGAAACTGGAGGGATCAAACAGGACGACGCTAAGTAAATCTAAGTGAGGTGGAACTGGTTTGGCGTCTGCGTTCGTCTGAGGTAGTGTGTGAATTTTTATATTGAATTCCTGTCAAACAGCTTTATTTAACTGAATCTGCTCGATAGTGCATGAGATTTTCCATAATTAACCCAGCAATCGATTGTACCGTTAAATTAGTTTCGGTATAAATCGAAGGGTATCATTTCAAGGCTCTGAAAAACGAACAAACGGACAAGATCGGAAACGGTATGTGGACAGCCACATGTTAAACACACGAAACCGGAAATAATAGTAATACTGCTTTGGGCAAGGATGAGCTAGAAATGAAGACTTGAGGCAATTGTAATATCAGGAGCAAAGTTTTGGACCGGTTTCTCCGTCTTAAGGTAAAATTATTGTACACTTTCTACGTTTCAATCTGTTAATTTATTTGCGATCTAGGAGCACTCCGAAACCGGATGTTCTCAGATTTTGTTTAGCCGCGTCTTTCGTCCCATATATCTAGACGGATAATTCGTCTGTAGCGTAAATAAGGACATTCAGCTCAGATCTGCAGGCCGTTCACTTACGGCCCACTCCTGAATTGCCCCACTGGAAAGTTTTATGCATCGCTGCCTTCAGAAATCACAATCTTACATGCAAATATGAGCAGTTATTTAGAAATCCGCAAAACAGGTGACCAAGCTGTCAACAACCCCGCGGACATAGCTGAGACTCTCAACTCACATTTCATCAACATAGGGCCAAAGTTAGCCCAAGAGATACCTAGAACAGATGTTGACCCTCTCAGCTATGTGAACACCACCGAAAATTTTTTTTCTTTCACGCAAATTGATGTTAGAGAAGTCATCAAATTACTACATGGCATAAACGGAAGAAAGGCAACGGGACTAGACAAAATTCTATGTAAATTTTCAAAATCGCCGCCGATGTTGTCGCTCCTTCTCTGACGCACATCTTTAATCAATCGATCCAAGTGGGTATCTTTCTACCGACTGGAAATTAGCTAGAGTTTCTCCCATTTTTAAGAAAGGTACAAAGGGTCGATAATTGGTCCTCTTCTCTTCTTGATTTACATAAATGACTTGCCAAACTGCTTGGATAAGGGCTCCCCCAGAATGTTTGCCGATGATACAAGCGTTAGCGTCGTTGCTTCGAAGCAGTCTGATCTCGAAACAAAAATTAACCTAGAGCTAGCTCGAGTAAATCTCTGGTTCTAAGCAAACAAGCTCAGCCTTAATGTTACCAAAACCGAATTTATGGTCATTAGCTCTCGACAAAAACTACAGGCTCAACCTGACAGTGGTTGTACCATCGACATCCATATGGAGGGGAAGACAATAACTAAAGTAAACTACACTAGGTCTTTTGCATGGGGTTATATATAGACGATAACTTGTCCTGGAAAAGGCATACAACCGAGATTCCTAAAAAGATTTCCTCTGGCATCGGTGCACTTAAGCGCGTAAAACCATTTATTTCTATGAGCACTGCACATAAAATATATAAATCCCTAATTGAGCCACATTTCACCTACTGTAGCTCAGTGTGGGACGGCTTAAGCCTTCAGGATAGTGAGAAACTCCAGAAACTACAACATCGCGCTGCCAGAGTAATAACTAAATCCAGCTATGACACAAATTCTAGCTTTACTGCTTAGTATGCTTGGATGGGACAAGCTATCTGTAAATCGGAAGAAACAAAAGGCCATTGCCATGTTTAAAACTATTCACAAACAAACCCCAGTTTATCTACAAGACCTATTTGCACCACGAATCACAAACTATAATCTAAGAGATGTGGAAAACAAACTGAACCTGCCAAAACCCAAGACAGATTATTTAAAACGTAGCTTCAGCTACAGTGGGGCATATCTCTGGAACAGTCTCCCCCACGAACTTAGAATGTCCTATTCCATCAATCACTTCAAAAGAGGCATTGATAAACTATTTTCTACAGCGGACTCCCACACGGCAAACATGTAAAACAGTTTTATTGATACCTTAATATTTTTATGTAAATACTTTCAAATAACTTGATGTACTGATGTTTTGAATGACTGATGTTTTTACCGTGTTTAAATAAATAAGATAAGATAAGTGAAAGTTGTTTTGCTTTTGAATACAGCTTCAATCTACATGATACCCATCGAGAACCAAAATCCTCAAAAAGCCTAAGTGCGATAAATGGCTTCATTATCTGCCTAATACGGACTTGCTGATGTATGTGCCCAGCACTAATTTAACACGACGTCTCAACCTTGATATTTGTGATTGAAACCGCTTTATATTACAGCTAATGATAAATTTTATCTGAAATTAGGCAATTCAGCATGTACTTGTGAGGCATCTTCGTCTCATAGTCTTACGAAATGTAGGCCGGGATACCCACAAAACAAGCCAAACTATACGACTCTGCTAATTATGTTATTGCAATGCGAGACAGAGACGGGGACAGAGAATGGATACTATGGAGACGAGATTTCCGCCGGGCTTTTTACTAAGCGAAGTTCAGATTAACTCAATACGCTGGAATCTCGTCTTCCGAGCAACTTTTTTGCGGTACAGATTTACTGACAGTAAACATGTCGAGGAGAAAGCATAATTAAGACGGGTTCTTGAACTGATGTAGCGGAACACGGCGATATGGTACTCTTGAACTCTGGGATAAGCAGAATCACATATGAGCGCTGGTCCGGAATCACGTCAGTGAAATGTGTGAATTTTATCCTGGTCCATTGACCATTTAGGACATTGGAAAACAATCACTGAGGCTGAAGGGTGAAACGACCGAAAGATGAATTTATTCCTATTTGGAAGACAGCACGCTTTGTCGGTCACTGAATATCTGCATAAATATTATTCGGTAGCGGGCTAATGCTAGCACTGTGAACCTGAATACGGATACTGTTTTTTCTTGCGTTAAATCTTCATATAGGCCTCTCACCATTACTAGAAATACGATAATCGCAGATACCCCCTTGCTCTGTGGGGGATTTTCGAAACGCGGGATTCTCTCTATTTTCCCTTTGGTGATTATCAATCGTTTACAAACCATGGTTGTGTGTCGCAACGTCACCAGTTGGCCGGCCGCTAAAAAAAAACATTTGTCGCACGGAGTCTGGTATAGTTCAGACTACGTGTAATGCAGAGTAATGCGTTTTGAAGTTTTCGTGGAAGCTAAACTCTAAAGTTTGTTGAAACAACTTTCCAGACGAACTACAGCAAGCTAAGGAAAGCGCAATTAGAATCGTGACTCAGATTCCGTGTTTACACGAGAGACATTTACCGCAGTAAAACTAAAATTACCGCGGTAATTTTGTGATCTGCAAGATGGTAAATTGGCATTTATTACAGTAAATTTCTTCATGAGGTACATTTACCAAGGTTTTGTAAATTGTCTACACGAGTGGTACGTTTACTGCAGTAAAGTAAAGGCCCAGGTCAAACGACGTATACTTCAGACGAGACGAACTAAATTACACTTCGGGTCGACCGAAATTAATTAAGTTCGACTGCTGGGTCAAACGTCGAACTTAATCGTCGAACTTAATTCCCTCGAAACAAATTCAGAATACAAGAATCAATTTTTTGGGTCAGTGGGAGTTTGAATTTAGTTCGACTCATGAAAAGATCGACGTTTGACCCCGAGGCGATCTTCGGACGTCTTGGTCGATCCAAATACAATCAGTCGAACTTAATTGAGTCAAACGTCGATCTTATCATGAACTTAATTCGCTCAGTTTAGTTCGTCTCGTCTGAAGTACGTCGTTTGACCTGGGCCTAAATGCTTTCACCGAGGTAAATGTGTCTCGTGTAAACACGTAATGCCAATCAGTTTTGCTCAGTCGGCGAAGTCGATCTTCGATTTCATTTTTTTTTCTTTTGATTGCTCCAACCAACGCTGCATCCTAACCAAAAACGTGTATGTTTTATTATTATTATTATTATTATTATTATTATTATTATTATTATTATTATTATTATTATTATTATTATTATTATTCTATAAAGCACGTTTCTTCGAGTGCGAACAAATTAAAAACTGGAAGCGAGAGCTGCTTGTTTGTCTCGGAATACGTTAATTATGCGAATATATTAGTTATACTAACGCTGGTGTATCAGCAAAAAGTTGATCAAGGTACTGGAACGCCGTAAGAGTGGCAATAGAGCTGACGTTCCGAGCGTTAGCCCTTCATCAGAGCGAATGAAGGGCTAACGATCAACTTTTTGTTGATACACCACCGTTTTTATCACCATTTTTAAATACTGAGCAGCCCATTACACAATTCGAAAATTCCAATCTCTATTGCATTGAGAGCCCGCGACAATCTTGTCAAAACTTGGATTATCCTGAACGGTCAAACGGTGAAATTTGCCACGGTGGTTGTTCGATTTCCACCGACTGTATATTGCTTGTCCTTTTTGAAAAAGTATCCGAGTTTTATCACAACGTTGGCGTCTGGGGTTGTGTTTTTTTTTCGGCCAGTCGATGCCTTAAATAGATCGTTTCCCCTCTTGTTATGGCTAGCGAGTTTGCTTCCCATGCAATGGCATAATGATCCGGGTCATTTACAGCCGTCGGTCGAATTGCTTGGCCTTGTATCTGCATCTTGTTGTATAAAATCAATCCGTCTGTCCTCTCTCGCTTGTGGCCGTGATAACTTAAATGTGATGCTTGGTAACCTTGCTAGAGGTCGTACAGACTGACGACATTAAATTTCGAGATGGCGACCTGCTTAAATTCTCAAAAAGCGCGATACTACAGTATTAGCGTCGTGATTATTACCCTCGCTTACGCTCGGGGATAAAACTCAGTTTCTGGAGCAAGTGACGCCAGTAATAAGCCGTATTAGGTTCTTATCTAACGGAGCACATGCAAACGGTACATTGAATTAGTTCCTGTTACATCAACCCTCCACTGAACTGTTAAATTCGGAAAGTAAAGTAAAGTAAAGTATCGGCTTTGTTATACACAGTAAGTCGTTCAGCAGAGCTGGTGGAGCATTGTAGAACTGAACGTAAATCATTTTTAAGAATTCTAACTGGTCGGAGGTTAACCAGTTGGTTAGTATTTACATATAGCGTGGCCCAGGATTTGAACTCGGGGCTGCGGTGTTGCAAATTCAGCTAGTGGTCAGAGCGAGACTTGAACCTGGGACCTCCGGATTTCAAGTCCGGGGCTAGAAATGCTAGAAATGGTGTTTCAGGTAATCTAGAGTTCAAATTTTCCAGTCACCCCCAAGTGGGTCGCACTTAAGGCGCTCAAACCCCTTCTCACGAAATGCTGGATCCACACCAGTAGCTGGGTGATCACGTGAAGTCTTGTGAGAAAACCTTCTAGTATTTCTTCTGTAATTGATGCTTTCGAATGTTTGGCGATCACACCTCCATGAGGTAGGACTTAATGACGAGCTCTTTGAGGGAAATAATCCCGACGCTATTACGCTTTTTTGAGACGCCAAGGGGGTCGCCATCTCGAATTTTAATGTTCGTCAGTCTGTTATGCTGGCGTACGACCTCCAGGCGCGTTAAACGTTAAAATTTGCCACGGTGATTGTTCGATTCCAACGACTGTGTTTTGCTCATCCCAGTAAGTAAAAAACCATACACGTATTTGGTTAGAATATAGCGTTGGCTCAAGCAATCGCGGCTTCTGGTAAAATTAAGAAATATATATTCAGTGTCGAAGATAGCCTGCGCCAAGAAAGTGTAAAGGTAAGAGAGGTTATCTCTTGCATAGGTCTTATTCCAAGGTAATCCCTACCAAAGATATATACTAGAAATACGATAATCGCAGATACCCCTCGCTCTGCCATTGATGGGACTTTTACTTTGGTACTCCCAAGAAGAGTAGCCTTTGTTTTACCGAAATGTTGACTCAATCTTTTCAAATGCTACGACGCAAGGGAAGGAGAAAAAGAATGGTGTGTGTTATACATTTGCGTTGAAAAAAATAATCGATTGGGTGGCGAAGTACGTATTTCCCACGGTCGGTCGGCACGACAAATTAATTTATACAGTCTGCCAAGCACGTTCTCAAAATCTAATACTCAAATTTTGAAGTTGGTCGGCCGTCGTAGTACGGGAAAAAAGAAACACTGATTTTCCAATTTTGAATTCATAGGCAGTACAATTAAATAGGCTTCCTGTGCAATTTGTTTTTACTCTGGACTGCATGCACAAGACTCAGTCATGCATGTTTAATGAGCTCGAATTGTTTTGTACGTGAACGCGCTCAAAACAACATGATTTCTCCCAGAATCAAAGCAAAACTTGAACGGTTTATTTCAAATCATACACGGGCTTCAGACCTAGTCATACTTCTAAGGGCTTGTGAACGATTCTCGCTGCAATCACCGCATGTCAAATTACAGTATTTGTTACAGTTTTAGTCTTGAAAGAAATAATAAGACATCTGACTAAGTCATTCAAGAGTCCAAGTTCCGATTGCTCTGAGCGAATACAGTAGCCGAAACTGGCGACAGAAGCGTATTAAAACAATACTTCGAGGGAAAATGATCAACATACAGATTTTAATACATTCTTGAAGTGATCGAGTTACAAGATACGGGTAGAATATATTTGTCACGGTGCTTGTCCTTTCTGAATAAGTATCTGAGTTTAACACAAGACGGCGTCTGAAGCTCCCGATTTGCTTCCCAGCGCTGTTCCCTTTGCGGAGCCGTTTCTTCGGCACGCTTCCGTTCATGATGCTGTCGGTTATCAAATGTTTGTCGTCTTTTCTCTAGACGTATTTGGCGCTGTTAGTTTGTTTAACGATTTCGCCTTGCCCGTGCTAGTTCCCTTCTCTTTTGAAGACGAGCTTCGCGAGACCGTGCTGTGTCAAGATTTACAGTTTTCAAATTCATTTTCGTGAACGCAGTTACGTACAATTGTTGCTTCGTTCAAACCTTTGTTTGACCTCGCTTTGACGCTAATCGATAATTATTATTACGTCATTGCCTTGGAGGTCGCCCTATGACAGACTGACTGACGAACATTAAATTTCGAGATGGCGACTCGCTTGAAGTCTCCACACAAAGCGAATTTGCTGCATTAGGGCCGTGATTATTACCCTCACTTCGGTTCGCTTCGCTCGGGGATTACCTCGCGCGTAACAGCAAGAAATGAACTTCCTTGTAGTTGTAATCATATTTGTAGACAAAATATATGGCTTTCGCCATTTTGTTTCGAGTGACCAAACTCGAAAACGCGTTCTCGCGTCTCTCGCTGTTACGCTAGGGTAATATATGTCTTTGGTAGGGATTACCTTTGAATAAGACCTTTGCGGGAGATTACGTCTCTTACGTTCTTTATACTCTCTTGCTTCCGCCCAGGATTGTTTTCGTTCCATGTGTGCACCTCCCTCCAATTCGTTCCGAACGCTTTAGCAGCTTTTTCAGATTTGCGATCCACCAAAATCTGCAAAACTGGTTTTCGGGTACAGTGACTTATGGATCGGTAGAATTGACCAATCAGAACGTGCGATCCATACAGCAAGTTATGGACCAGTAAATTAACTAACCACAGTGTGCGTAATGTCTGTGCCATATGATAAAAAAACAGCGCGTGATTCGGCCGGGAGGGTGTCTCGGCTCCTCTGGACAGCAATCCACCACATAATTGTGGCCTTAGTTTGATCGAAGGCATGGCTTTAATATTGATGTATGTAGATAATTATTATTCATTTCCTAACTTGAGACTATCAGTACTTTTTGATTGACTTTCAATAAGAAACGGAACAAAACAAGACATGCGATTCGTTTTTCTCCTTTAAGGTGATCGTCTATTGATCAAAGAAAATGAGTAATGCAGAAGCTGCTCCAAGCTCTAGAGACTTCATTAGATGGTCAGCAAAGATAGCTGAATACTGGTTTGAGTTGGGCATTGAATTGGAGGTTCCTGATGAGCGCTTGACAAACATCGACATTAACACCCAGCTGTACCACACTCATAAAAAACGAGCGTTTCAAATGCTGAAAACATGGAAAGAGCGAGGAGGTGCTTCCTATGAGAAAATGGCGGACACCCTAAGAAAACTTGGTAAAGTCGAGCTCGCAAACAGCATTTGTACACCAGTGGTAAGCCAACTGCCGTTTAATATGATAAAAACGACTTTTTACATTTAAGAAATACAATATGCCGATGACACACTCGATTTTCAATATGCGTAAAGTCTTAATATTGCTCCTTTCTTGAGCCGGTTCTTAGTTGTAATTTTCTGAGTTTGAAATGTGTTTCAAATGTTTTGACAGCGCTTGTAGCTTGATCAAGGCAGATAAGAACTGTTCTAATTAATCATTATAGCTGTATCGCTTGTTTGTTAGTGGCTTTTAGCTCACGTTGCAATACTATTTGGTCTACTGTATAACATTGATGTCCTCAATTTCACAACTCTTTGCGCTATTGTGATTATTTCAGTTGTTTTATAAAGACGATATTATTTATATATTTAAGTGACTGACAAAAAGTTTTTTGGCACATTAATTCTTACAATAACAAGGAGGACGACAGCCACACTGGTGCAAGAAAGGGTAAGGAGAAAATAATATTCCTTTTATTCTCAGAACAGAAAATAACTATAAGACATATCTAAATGATTTTATGATCAAATATCAAATAGATCATTTTTGGCACGAGACAAAGTAAGATTGTGGTTCCGCCTCATCCACAAACATGGGCTAAACAAACCTCTATCAGTGAAGGTGTAGAGGAGGTCCTAACTTTTTTCATACTAACAATGTTGATCTTAATTTTGTCTTGAAACAGAATCGGGGCCACCGAATCCTCCTAATACTTGTACGTCCAAACCCCGTACGTCTTTTTAACCATGTTTTGACTTATTTATTTTATTTTAAATATGTGTTGTACTATAAAGGTGGCTGTTCATATTGCGAAAGTATCTGACGTAAATATTGGTACATTTCCATGCTTATTTAGTGAGTGACGTTAGATCGATGTGTACCTATATAGTTGATTGTTATCGTTATTCTTGTAGTGTCTCCGTGATAACCTGGCCGTTTCAAGATTGGCTAATTCAACTAACCTTACTCTGAACATAATTAAACGTGACTGAAAATGAACTTCAGAGTTACGGTAACTCTTCTTTTATTGGCGTCGGTTATTATTTGAAGCTATTGGTTCGATTACTGTTAAAAGCCGTATATTTTTTGGGATATCCTTGCAACTACCTAAGTTGCTTCATAAACTGCAAAGGTCATTCTCACTGTCATTCGTCTCGATGCGTATGTTACTAACACAATCGATATTCCGTCTTTGAACAGATTGTGGGTCACAGACTCCTGCTAAAGCAGGTAAGTAGCATGAGTATCACGTGCGCCCTTTTTACTTATCTCATCTATCACTATGTGCAAAAACTTAGAATTACAACTGATCAGTGCATTTATAGTTTGATGTGCAGTCTCGTGTTAACTTTGAGTCATTCGTCTTATTATATTAAACTACTGAAATAATCGATCTTTCGCGCATCTTGGAACAGATCCTTGGCCACCAAATCCTGCTGCAAAAGGTAAGTTGAGTATCACGTACATCTTTTCCAA
The DNA here is from genome assembly GCA_964036295.1 of Plumapathes pennacea. Classification (NCBI taxonomy): domain Eukaryota; kingdom Metazoa; phylum Cnidaria; class Anthozoa; order Antipatharia; family Myriopathidae; genus Plumapathes; species Plumapathes pennacea. The sequence goes on along the minus strand of OZ038463.1, from coordinate 4,970,501 downwards.
CGTCTTACTTAGTTCTTTACCACTGTGCAAACAAGAATGTAGCGAATTTTAACTCAGTACATGTACCTTAGTTGATGGTAATAAAAGACGTGTATAATTATTACCGTTTCTTTTTTCATATTTATATAGTCGAAAACAATAAATATATTTCTAACTTTCGGTGTTACAGTGCTCGACATTAACGGTTGCCCGCTATGCCCAGGGCAACCAAACTGTTTGGTTGGACAGGTAAATTCAGGGTCGGGCAACCAGAAATTATGAAACTTTCTATTGCTTTAAGTCAATCTACAGTCCGAAGGGCAACCAACCTAAACCCTTAATGTAGAGCACTGGTGTATTCATTGATGCTGTGTGTCGAAAAATGAAATTCCTTAGTAGAACTCACTAAAAATGAGCCACATGTAACAATGGAACTCTTTGTGGGAGTGCATGTACACCATATAGCCGAGAAACCTAAGGCAAACTTACAAAGACATAAGGAATACGGAAACAATTTGAAACGTACTTTGCAGTTAAATTCCTATTTTGTAAATAAACATTCGCAGTTTGCGCGCACTTTGCTGGCAATCCTTCGCTGATTCGGTTTCCAGGATCTTTCATCTCCCGGCCCCTGTACTGAGTCAAAACCGTGAAATTATTTGCATTTTGTAATTGCAGTTTATTTTGTTTTTTTATTACTCACTAACACTAAATTGCTGCCCTCAAGAGAGTACACCACGACAAGCTATGTTTACAGTCCATTACAGCGCCACAAGAAACAAGAATAGTATCCTTCGGCCGGTCAAAAACCAAGATGACTGAATGGAATGGCGCGCGATTGAAAAATAGACCGTCATGCGAATTCTGTTGCTCTGCCCATTGCTGACAAACAAAACATGAAAGTTACGACATTATCAAAAGCGGAAGTTCATTTATCATCACGTACTCCATTGACATTCTCGTTCCCAGGCTTCCTTTGAGGGTAACGTACTTGCAGTAACAATTGTTCCCAGGCTGTCTCCGGGGTAGGGAAAGGATAGTGTCAGTGAACGAGTTTCAAATCGCAGTCAGTTGCCATTTCGACAGAGAGTTTACTTACAGTGAATAGGACAATGATTATGTGCTAAATCTGATTAGAAGAGAAAATTGTTCTACCTTTGGATGCCAGCATCGGTGACGGCACGTCGTCATTTGACGGCACATAACGTATTTTTAACGTATTTAGCTGTATTGACCTTTAGATAACGCATTGTGGTATATGTTTACTATATCAAGTCTACGTAATTATTTTCGTTTCCAAGAAACCTAAACCCTTACATTCTTATATATACGCTGGTATTCAAGTACAGACTCATGCAAACCTTGATTGTTTTCGTCCGAGCGAAAGTCACAAATACCAGAACTATTTCACGCTATGCAATCACATTGCTTATGACAAGTTTCTCGCCGTTCGGAACAATGTCGGATAGAATAGGTCGCTGTGATACTCTAACACTAAATACACCTGTTGAAAGTGATGATCAGATATCCAGGAACAAAATCCGGGCTTTTACGGGAATCGAACCCATGACCTTCGTGCCGTGACACCGCGGCCGGCTAAGTACATACATCGATGCAATTGTTTTCTTCCGCTTAGCAACTGAGGTGTAAGTCTTTTTGATCAATATCAACGGCCATAGTGGAGTTCAAAAGGACGGAACAATTCTGTCAGCATCGTCAGTTGAGGCCATCATGAAGCTCATTGCTGCGACCTAAGTTCATAATAATATATCAACCGCGATGACATCGTCCTTCTTTTTCATTCTTTTCTCAAAAATTATGGCTTCGTGTCAGTTAAATTATCCAACAAGCAGTTAGCAACTTTTTCACTCGCATCCGTCGCAGTAAACCCTTATGTATTGGTTCGTTTGTTTTTATTAGCTGGTGCAAATCTTACAATGAATATCAACGGGAAAGTGCAGTTCAGATGGACGGAACAAGTCTGCCAGCACCATCAGTCGGCGAGATTATGAGAGCAGTTGTGGCAGATTATAGGCAAGCATTTCCCCTAAAGTCCGCTGAAAACTTTGTTAACTTCGTAACGTATCTGGAACGTATACGCCTGCTAATTTCCGATGTAAGTGTAAAAAGCCTGCATATAACAGTGATGTGCTCGAGTCTGGAGATACTGGAAGATTTGTGGCAGAATTATACCAGAGGAACGTTAAACGACGTTGCCCAAAGATGCCTTATTACAGATGAAGTCCTGAAGAAGTACAACCTCAAATAGTTCAAGCTTGTGACGACCATAATAGATGAAGAGGAGTACAGCAGATGTAAAGCACAGGTTATTGAAATGCAAGGTTAAGGCCACATTATAATTGACGTTACGATTAAACATTCAATGCGAAATAGGCAACAAAAAATAAACGCCATAAAACATTCCCCATATTAGGTTATGTCCTAGTAAAATTAATGTATATAAAGTATTACATTACCCTTCTAATTAAAAAATAAAAACGGGTAAAAGCGCAGGTGACTCTGGCAGCAGAGAGGTAAATAAAAGTACAAATCTAGCTGCTAGTTTCAGTACGTTGCTTAGTTTTGATTTCCAAAGGGTCTTACAATCTGTTGAAAACACAATTTCTGTGGACTGAAGTGTCATACAGCATGGTTGCTGTATGACAGTTTGATGCAGAGTTTAAACAGACGTAAATTCAGGGGCAACTGAGGTACGCAGATTGACCGGACAGACATACTGAACTGTAGAGAGAGAGGCAGTTAAACAGAGTAAAATTCAGAGACGTAGATGTAAGAGACAAAGATAGACAGATAAAAATAGACAAAAACAAATTTGATTTATGCTAAATGACAAATTAAAGCTACGTTTAACCTATGCATTCACGCTTGTCATCAGAACTGCAGAGATGCGATCAAACAGAATCCACCACTGTACCAAGGAAGACTGCAGGATTTACACAAACGGAATCGCTGAGCGACAGGTAGGATCAGAATACTTTTCACTAACTCATCTCTCACAAACACCATGAATTAGCATGTTTTTTTTTTTTTGTGGTGCAAGTTGTAAATGTTTTCCCGCAGTCAAATCGTTATGGTTTATATCTGAGATCAGTTAACTTACTGCTTTAGATCGAACTTATCTTTTATTATAAGATAACATTTGTTTTTTCTTTATCAATAAAGTGTCTCTGTGCCCGGCACGAGGTAAATTGTACTCGGTTGACAGTGTATTCGCAAACATCGCATTGAGCTGAGTTGTCACGTGCGGTTTTTCCGCGAGAGTAGCGACAGTGAAACCTGTATAAGCGGACCCCCTATAAAACGGACACCAGCTTGGGTCCCGAAATTTTTTTTACATATTTACAAACCTGTATTCAACGGACACCTCTATTAAGCGGACGCGGACACCAACGTTCAGCCATTTTGTTACCCTAAACCTGTATTAAGCGGAAGCTTTTAGTATATTTAGAGTGTGTATTAGATTATGAGATAACTGTCTACTTGTAAAATCGTCTTTTTCGGCTGCAACGGCCTGTTGCTAAAGATTGGTGATAAACCATAAATTAAATGCGAGCACCGTACACTTAATGGTATAGGAATTTCAATAATAAACTATTGTGGTCAGTGCAACTTATCAAAGACTGTGTTATGCGGACACTAGCTAGGGTCCTGAGGGTGTCCGCTTAATACAGGTTTCACTGGGGCGTGTTTAAACACCGAAATGGCGAAATGTGAAAATAAAATAAAATCGTTAAAACCGATTCTTTTAACCTGTCCAGGTTCTTGAATGTTTAATAGCTCTGCTTCACTACCATTACGGCTTTGCAAACCAAACCAAACCAAACCAAAGATTTGTACCGTAATGCCATAACTCACCCCTGATAATAATATAATAAACTGGTTTATTATATACATACTGAGACATACTCACGAAAAAGCCATATCGTAAAATTTCGTACGCAAATGAGTTCTAGCCAATGAGAGGCCGCGAACGACGCTTTTCACACGTGAAAAAAATCGTTCGTCCAATCACAAGCTGCGAACGACGATTTTTCACTACTTTTAAAGGGTTTCCCGGTCCCATCATAAATGTCTCAGTATGTATATAATAAACAGAAAACATCATGGAAAGTGCTTTGTACAGTTTTTATTCACTCGTTGTTTCGTATCATAAAACTCACTCGCTCGCAAAGCCTCGCTCGTTCGTTTTATGATACTTCACAACTCGTGAATAAAAACCGTACGCGCGCACTTTCCATGAAGTAATCTCTATTTATTATATAGACACGAGTGTTTTACTGGAAAATATACCGTGCGTAAAATCCGTACGAAACTACATCCGGAACCCGAGTGGCGTATTTTCCATATCCTCACTAGTGAGGATATCGTTGGCATCATTTCCCGCTTTTGCACGGTTGTTTGTGCAATTTCTCGTAAAACACTCGTGTCTAATATAATAAAAAGAAAATTACACGGCGGCTTGAAGATATGCATGGATTTTATTTTCTCGTGGTAAAAACAATATTTTACTCACTCGCGAAGCGCTCGTTCGTAAAATATTGTTTTTACCACTCGAAAATAGAATTCATATCTTCGCGCCGCCGTGTAATATCCTCTATTTATTCCACGTGCTCCTTGACAGCTATGAATCGAAAGCGTGAGCGCGAGCGCGGCTCTGATGAAGTGTTTGAAAATCCCTACGTGAAAACTAAACAAGAACCTGATGTTGAGGACTTGCCACTTGCCTCTGTTGCCTCTGACAAATGACGTGAAATCACGTGAAATCTGGCAAAACACAAGTACTGCGTGTGTGATTCGGCATAGCGAAACCATGAAGAAAATCACTGTTTGTTGAGCGAAAAAACCGCCGAAGGAAGACGTCTTGGCCTAGATTACACGACGCTGCTTTACATCAAAGCGAATCAAAGTGACATCTGGCTGACAGATTAGCTGCTTCCCAACAAACAACGTCGGGGCGCCGAAAATCTTCAAGCGCGATTTTCTCTGCATCTGAAAACGCATTTTGAAATGCTAAGTTACAAAGTGTGTCTGGTTAAAAGAATCGGTTTTAACGACCGGGGTTTGAAGAAAGAAATCGAACGCGCAGGACAGAAGAGAACATTAACAAATAAACTGTGAAATCTACGGATGTCAAATCTACGGCTGTCAAATCTCAACACAACCCATGCAGAAAAGCCTGTTCAAAACAAAGCAGCTTCCGATTTCGTACGTCGATTTTATGTTATTTTCACATTTCGCATTTCGGTATTTGATCGCCATTTCGCCATTTCGGTGTTTTAACACGCCCGGTTTCACTGTATGCATAAGCAATCCCTTGTAAAATAGTATTTGTTCAATAATATTAAAGGGGAACAAATTTCATATTTCTATATAGCAGTATAGAGTAGGGTCTTGGAGGCATCGTGAACAAACATGTTTTAACATGAAAAGTCCTTCAGTTAAAACCCGACGTATTGCTTTGTAACTGGTTTACAGCTTACTTGGTTTGAAGTTAAAGGCTCCTGAAGCCGAGAAGGATCCAGACTTCAAAAGCCAAAGTATCAAGGTTAGTTACCTATATACTGTAGTGCGGTTTTGGTTGCCACAAAGTGATAATGATTTATCTACACATGCCATGAGCCACCCAAGCCTATCCAAACCATATACATGAAAAATAAGTTGTAATCTATATACTCGATTAGTACTGCAAACCAAAAATAAAGCGATTGGAACGTTTAGGACCAAAGCCAACACTGATAGTGAGGCAGTTAGTTGACATGTACTGTAGTTAACGTTTGAGTGTCAGTTGTGTATTTGATGTGATAACACGAGCCCCGCTGTAGCTACCTTGGTCTATCAAAAGGTTATCGCTCTGTACCTCCCTACTTCCCTCCCTCTGTTGTCAACAATGGATTTCCAAATAAAGCAGTTGCGGTTTTCCAAATTTGGTCATGATCAAGGTCGCGAAACATGCTGTGTCGTAACAACGCAGTTCAAAAACAACAAGTCGTCGTAGTTGTTGCAAAATGAATTGCCAGTCGATCTGTTGCATTTCAAAACCATTATCACCGAGGTTTTGGTAAATTCTCAGTTGTTTGACAAGCGCAGGTCAAGTTTAAAAGCCTGGAGCGACTTCAGCTTGTCGAAATGTTTCTATCATTTGCTTGTATTTGCTTTGCTTCACTTAATTTTTGCCAGCAATAACTGGATAATGAAGTCAAGGATTAGACCTTCTTTCTTTGCCGGTTTAGGACGTCTCGTTACGATTCAGAGTCTTAAATGATTGCCGCAGTGTTTTAAAAGTTCTATAATTTTCACCCTTTGCCGCCTTGTAAATGGAGGGTTTTCAAAACTAAGACTACAGCGGAATCCCAATTTTTCGAACCAAATTTCGTTTCCCTTGGACCTGTTAAGACTGTAATTTTGCACCTGATTTCTCAAACTCCCGATTACTCGAACCAATTTTCGTTTTCTTGAAGGTTCGAAATATCGGGATTCCACTGAATTAGAATACGCGATTCAGCGAAAGTGGAGGCCCAAGGAAACGGATGCGAACTCCACATACCTAAAACTGAGCAAATTTTAAAACGTGACCTTGAGCCAGTTCTAATACCCGACTCCCGGAAAAGCATTTTTTACAGATTCGCGGGCTTACAGCTGCCTTGCTGCTTTGATTGGTTACTATGCAGCATGTGTGAATAAAAAAAGTTATCTTCAAAAACACAGCGACGGATACCCAGAGAGTTCACAAAATCGACCGTTTTGCTGCTAAGCGCATGCGCGAGGCAGCATATATTCTTGCCATGAACGAGATCAGGGATTTCCAGATGTTCAGTCATGTGACAGTTGATGGCATGGCCAATCAGCAGCCACATAATAATGACCAGGGGGCCGTGAGAGTGTTTTTCTCCGACATCACTCGAAAGTCGAAGCAAGGATTTGTTTAGTGTTCCTGCAGGTCGATAACGAATCGATTATTGAAGTGAAACATTGCCTGATCTTCCTGATGATCTTTGCCAAACAACAACACGTCACATTCGCGATGTACCGGCTACAAACGGTATTAGGCTCTGTGGGCTCTATAGGCTCTATAGGTTCTATAGATTCTATAAGCTCTATAGGTTCTATAGGCTCTATAGGTTCTATAGGTTCTATAGTATCTATAGTAACTATAGGCTCTATCCCATGGGTTCTATAGGCTCTATAGATACATAGGGACACACAGGGACACTCATACAGGGACACACCCATATTGAGGACTGCTTACACTTAGAATGAGCCCCAGAAGCTGATAAAGTAAGTCAACAATTTCCGGATGATCAAATCACCAAAGTCCAGGAATATATCAAGCTCCATAAAACTGAATCCATGACTCAATTGTTTAATGCAGGTAGCACCAGAGTCAGAGTCAAGTCGAAGTACTAACATGAGCCAAGAAAAGACAGAGACAAGACGCAGCGAAGTAAATTCGGCCTTATTTATCATAGATGACATTTGGACCGTTTCACTAGCGCGCCTGCCTGATCGTTCCCATCCACAACACGCCTTTATTGTGCTTGAAGGAAAAACAGGCAGGGAGTCCCAGATATGGTTCGCTGATTTTGTTGCCGCACACTGGATTGACGCCCTCTGTCCTGGAACAGAAGAGGGCAAAGTCAGAATGGAATATCAGTCGAATGGAGTAGCAGATCCAACTAGCATGCTTCTGTTTACATGCCAGAAGAAGATGATGGATGTTCGAGCTGACAACCATTTGGTATCTTCCAGTTGGCAGATCTCCAAAACCACTGCTGAAAATCTGATACAGATGATCGAAGCCTGGCAAAAAGATCCTCCTAAATATCATATACTGGGCGACAACAGTGTGCTGGCTTGGAGTTCGGCAAAGTCGAGTAGCAACTCTACTGGCCATAATTGTTTCACTTTTGCAAAGATGATACTTCGTGATTTGAATGACCCAAACATTAAGCTACCGGAAGACAGTTTAGAAACTTGGATCGTCTCTGCAACAAGTCGTTATCTTGTTGATAATCGAATCAAAACCAGGAAGTGGTACGAGAAGTCGAGTTTTCAACTGATGTTTGTGTTTCTGGCTGGTGTAGTTGTTGCTTTCTTCCTGTTCAAGGCTTTCTAACCAAAGAAAAAAGTCAGGGAAGATATAAACCACAGTTATGATAGAAATTTAGAGAACTTTAGGCACTCCCTTAAATTTAGTATGGGGGTGTGCCGCTGAGTCCCTGTGACCTTACCCCGTTCCAGAGTAAAGAAAGGTAGTTTTGCGACCCTGTTCCAGACAAACTGATGAAAATAGATACCCTGTTCCAGACTAGAGGCGACTCCAGAAATCGGAAACGGCGTGCTTGAATAAACGTGTTGCGTTACGTGATTTAAAGCAACAGTTCAGAGCTGTTTTGCAACGACAGAATCGACTATATATCGTCAAGGATTCTGGCAGGAAGAAATTATATCGACCTTGTTCCAGAGCCAGACTGAACAAAAAATATAGTTACCCTGTCCCAGAGAGAAACGGTGATTTGTATACCCTGTTCCAGAGTCGGAAAGGCAAAAAGTATACCTGTTGAACGGCACATATGGGAGTGCACCCCCCGGGCAACACTCTAGGGAGCTTTACTTATCTAGTTTTAAAAGAGATCACAGCCGCCAGAAGCTTTATAGAATGTGTAACCCAGATCGTTACCGTTTTGTATTACTCTCCATTTACGCATTGTATGCATTTGGGTTGGTTTTCAGTTTACTTTGTTCTAACTAGTTGATTTCTAGTTTAATATATGTAACCATCAAACTGGATGTGAAATTTTATGTCGGTAAGCGTAACTTTTGATACCATCGTTTAATATATATCTCTTTCCTGGTTATTGTTGTGATTCTAACATACAGACCTCTTTGTATGCGCGAAATGCAAAATAGTCTGGTATGTTTGTTTTTTACGTAATATCTTTTAATAGAATATTATTATGAACTGAGAAAAAGTGAGAAATGTATTATTACTAATAAAGTTTTTATTGATGATATGATTTAATATTAATTAGTAATATAATCCCCGAACGAAGTGAGGGAAATACTCACGACACTAATGCAGCAATATTATACCGCCTACTTGGGGACTCCAAGCCTGTCGCCATCTCGAAATTTAACGTTGTCTGTCAGTCAGTCTGTCGTACGACTTTAGGCGCGGTTACCCCGCTAACCAATAACAAAGGCCGGATCGATCACGTGTGCCCTGTTGTTTTACTCGGAATAACTTAGAGATGAGATTTGAACGAAGCATTTAGATTTGAACGAAGCAACAATATATTGTAGCTGCGTTCACGAAAATGGAAAACTTAACTGAAAAACTTGAAACACAACAGTCTCGCGAAGCTCGTCTTCAAATGAGAAGGGAACAGGCACGAGCAAGGCGAAATCGTGAAACGAGCGAACAACAGCGCATGAATGCCGATCGAAAGCGACATGAACAGAAACGGGTAATGCAGACAACTCCGCAAAGAGAACAGCGCTTGAACGCAAATCGGAAACTTCAGGAGAAAAAGCGGGCCGAAGAGAAGACTCCGCAAATTAAGACAACAGCGCATAAATGCCGACCAAAAGCGACATGAACAGAAGCGGGAAACACAGACAACTCCGCAAAGGGAACAGTGCTTGAAAGCAAATCGGGAGCTTCAGACGCCGTTTTGTGTTAAACTCAGATACTTATTTAGAAAGGACAAGCAACACAAAGGTTAGTCAGTGGAAATCGAACAATCACCGTGACAAATATATATTTTGTAACTCGATCACTTCAAGAATGTATTAAAATCTGTATGCTGATCATTTTCCCTCGAAGTATTGTTTTACTACGCTTCTGTCGCCAGTTTCGGCTACCGTATTTGCTCAGAGCAATCGGAACTTGGAGTCTTGAATAATTTAGTCAGATGTCTTATTTTTCTGTAATCTGACACGCGGTGATTGCAGCGAAAATTGTTCACAAGCCCTTAGAAGTATTACTGGGTCTGAAACCCGTGTATAATTTGAAGTAAACTGTTCAAGTTTTGCTTTGATTCTGGGAGAAATTTTGCTGTTTTGAGTGGGTTCAAATACAAAACAATTCGAGCCTATTAAATATGCATGCCTGAGTCTGGTGCATGCAGTAGTAAAAACAAATCGCACAGGAAGCCTATTTAATTGTACTGCCTATGAATTCGAAATTAGAAAATCAGTGTTCCTTTTTTCCCGTACTACGACGGCCGACCAACTTCAAACTTTGAGTATTAAATTTCGAGAACGTGCTTGGCACTGTATGAATTAATTTGACGTGCCGACCGTGGGAAATACGTACTTCGTCACGCAATCGATTCTTTTTTCAACGCAAAAGTATAACACACACCATTCTTTTTCTCCTTCCTTTGCGTGTAGCACTTGAGTTCGAAGAAAAGGTTGAGTCAACATTTCGGTAAAACAAAGGCTACTCTTATTGGGAGTTACCAAAAGTAAAAGTCCCATCAATGGCAGAGTGAGGGGGTATATGCGATTATCGTATTTCTAGTAGATATTAAATAGAAAAATAGAAATTGTGTGCATAAAAGTGGGGGTCCAAATGGCGGTCCAAATGACGGTCCAAATGGAGGTCCAAATGAGGGTCCAAAAGGGGGGTCCAGGTTTTGTACCCGCCCCCTTCGCATCATATTTTGGCGTGTGTAAACTGGGCAACGCACAAACAAGGCAGGGAAGTCCGCATTGTGTAAGCAGTGCTAATGCGTGGCAGTGCCATGCTGCCTATTTGTCGGAGCCGCTGAAAATCTAACTAACGCAAGAATTTGGAGGAAAGAAGCCTGACATACCGACAGCGCTTTTAAACCGAGCAGAACTGTTCACTTTTGCCGCTGAAGGTATGTTAATTTCCACACGCGCCGACTAATAATTACACACTGTACATCAGATTACTGAATCACACCCCGCAGTTCTCGAAAAATGAAGATATTTTCTGCTTTATAACCAAATGAAATGCACCATTAAAGTAAGCTCTAGCGTTATCCGTCGATGTTTTGCCTGTGGAGTTCAATTCGGGTCGGGTAACTTTCCCTATTCTGATCATGCAAGCTGCTATCAAAGCCGGAAGTTATTTATTTTGCTTGAATCTGCAAGCTGTTCTCCTTGAAGTATCACGATGTGCTTGACTTCAATGCTTCGCTTACTAGAATTTCAAACCAGCAAAACTGCATGGGGTTGACAAACATCAAAGCTCACGGGCGCTCCACTCGCTATGAAACCTGTACGAAATGTCGCGAAACATCATTACTAGAAATACGATAATCGCAGAAACCCCCTCGCTCTGCCATTGATGGGACTTTTACTTTGGTACTCCCAACAAGAGTAGCCTTTGTTTTGCCGAAATATTGACTCAATCTTTTCTTCGAAGTCAAGTGCTACACGCAAAGGACGGAGAAAAAGAGTCGATTGCGTGACGAAGTACGTATTTCCCACGGTCGGCACGCCAAATTAATTCATACAGTCTGCCAAGCACGTTCTCAAAATTTAATACTTAAATTTTGAAGTTGGTCGGCCGTCGTAGTACGGAAAAAAGGAACACTGATTTTCCAATTTTGAATTCATAGGCAGTACAATTTATACAGGCTTCCTGTGCGATTTGTTTTTACTCTGGACTGCATGCACCAGACCCCGGGAATGCATATTTAATAGGCTCAAATTGTTTTGTATGTAAACCCGCTCAAAACAGCATGATTTCTCCCAGAATCAAAGCGAAACTTGAACGGTTTACTTCAAAGAAGACTGGCTTTGCCAGTGAGCTCGTGGCGTGAGTTGGGTCGAGACCAGGATAAACTAAAATTAAAAGTAAGGACAAGAGCGATACTCCCAAGAGAGACTTTCAGTCCCCGGGGGAGGGGGGTACTCATCATAATTTTGCGTGGGTGTGCCCCCCGGTTCTGAAAACCCTTAACCTATTTCAGACCAAAATATCTGATTTTCTATACGCTATTTCAGACCTAACTTCAAAAATGTACACAGCACATACCTTACCCCACCGGGTTTCAGGGTTTCAATCTCACCAGAAAAAATATTATACAGCATAGAGAACTTGGTTTTTGAGACTTTGCTCAAATAAAACCTGATTAAATTATAAATGTTCATACAACACTCATAAGAGTAATGCGTGACCCTGTGCGTGACTTGCGACATTTACTGTATTTTTGACAGTTTGACTTCGAACACTTATTTCTAATCAGAGGCCACGATTAATCCAGCCATAGCTCCGATACTTATCTGTTTTCTTTTTACTGCATGCGTTTCTTTTATTAGGCTTTCGAGTATTCGCGCTTTGTGGCAAATATAAAATTGAAAGCGAGGAATGTAACACGAGAGTTGTTTACAATATTCTCGCGGTTTTGTTTCACAGCGTGTTCAGTCCATTTGTGACTAACAAATTCAATGCTTAGGGCTATTTCGGTGTCTTTTTCATTTCTAGTATACAGTTACCATTGCAAAACATAGGCTACATGATCGAATTGAAGAAACATTTCAACAGGCACTCTATACGATAAGCCGAAGCATTTTGACGGCACAGGCTCGCAGTATGATACATGTAATATGCTCACAAAGCCGCTTTGATTGAGTCTTGAGTTACGAGGATGGATATTTCGTCACACAAGGATCTATTTTCGGCGAAAAAAAAACTGTACAAAACAGCTAACAGTATGTATGAGGCAACATATGTCATGTACAGTGTCAAATGTTTACGGCTAAACAGTCATCGTAGCTTTGGTGTCTGTTTTCGGCGAAAAACAAGCCAGAAATTTGAGCGCGAGACACGAGCAAGACGGAGCTCAGCAATGAGCGATAATTAATGGGCGATAACTGAACAAGAATCGAGCGAGACACTTGACTGACCGTGACATATGGATGGCTTGTTTCTGGCGAGTATATCGCCCGTCATTGGACTCATTTTTTCTACGAGATTATCGCCTGTCATTTGACTTATGTATCGCTGGTAAACAAATGGAGTTCACATGCGACGCGTTCACATAACCAACGACACAGCAGAGTTGATTCAAAATTGCAATTTAATTATATATTGATCTCTTAAGATAGTTGTTCAAAATACAATGAAGTCTCAGTCGTCAAACAATATTGGCTAACATACCACATCGCATCGATGATAGAATTCTCGCTCAATTCCCTCAATTTTGGCTGCTCGCCATTCGATCAGAAGTCTTGAGAGAAATACGTCTTTCGATAAATCGCTTTTCATTGGGTTTTTACAAGAATCCTGGTCGGTACATACAGAAGGTTGGGGCTCCTGTTCACTTGCTCAGGTCTTGGGCAGTGTTGATGGCGAACGGTTTCAATCTTTTCAACAGTCCCACAGCCGTACCGAACATCTCGCCACACGCCTGTGCGTGTTACTCAAAATAGCAACTTCACACGAATTCGCTTTCGCTTGAAAACGCAAACAAAATGAACGTTGCCATCGTAGTTGCAACAAACGTTTTCACTCAATCGAAGCTAAAGCAACTGATGTCCCGTTGAAGTCGTTGATAAAACCACTACTAAGCGCCAGTGATATGATGTTTTTACAGCCCTGATTTAGCCAATCAGGAAGCTCACTCAGGGTGCACACGACGAAAAGTGTCATCCAAGAGAACACGAATCTTCGTTTCCTCACGCTATGGTTCCTCTAAACGTTTCGTAATAAATTGTAAAACTGTTCTAAAACAATATGCTGCCTTTACGTGTGGATTGATTGGGTTAATTTACGTGAACAGACATTGCGTGCAAACCTTACCGCACCGGAAGATGCGTACTCATGGTACAAGTTTGTCTCAGAAGCAGAAGCGGTTGTGTACATTGCACAACTCAGTACTTTAAGGCCCGGTTCAGACGCCGCTCCTGACATGCGCCGAACCTAATAGTAATAGATTCGACCCTGGTTCGACATAGGAGCGACTGTTGATTCAAACGCCGAACTTTTCCTGCCGCACCAAATACACAATAGTGCTTATGTTTAAGGATACATGTTTTTAATTCAAAATAATCCCCGAACGAAGTGAGGGAAATATTTAGGACGCTAATGCAGCATAGTCGAATCATTTGAAGACTCCAAGCGCGTCGCCATCTCGAAATCTAATGTTCGTGTGTTTGTCCGATGCGACCTTTTTAGGCCAGGTGCCTAAGGCAATGTCCAAATAAGGCAATGACGTAATCATTATCGACTAGCGTCACAGAAAGATTTGAACGAAGCAACAATATTGTACATAACTGCGTTCACGAAAATGAATTTGAAAACTAGAAAACTTGAAACAGAACGGTCTCGCGAAGCTCGTCTTCAAAAGAGAAGGGAACAGGCACGGGCAAGGCGAAATCGTGAAACGATCGAACAGCGCCAAATACGTCTAGAGAAAGGACGACAATCACGTGCCGACGAAAAGACTCCACAAAGAGAACAACGCTTGAAAGCAAAACGGGAGCTTCGGAAAGAAAAGCGGGCCGCAGAAAAGACTCCACAAAGAGAACAACGCTTGAAAGCAAAACGGGAGCTTCGGAAAGAAAAGCGGGCCGCAGAAAAGACTCCACAAAGAGAACAACGCTTGAAAGCAAATCGGGAACTTCAGAAACAAAGGCGGGCCAAGCAGAGAACTCCGCAATGAGAATCCAATCGCCAGCGAGTAGCTTCTCGACGTGCCAGTGAATCGTCTGAACAGAATATCCGCAGGCTTCAAGCTCAAAATGGAGCCAACACTCGACGCCGACAACAACGTGCTACAGTTGTCGAAAGACGTCGCAGACAGAAACAACAATATTTGCATAATCGTGGGTGGGCAAATCCAGAAACTTCTCCATTTAACGAACAAGAATGGGTGCGGGAAGAACTCACTGCCTTTCACCGCTTTGAGGAAAATCTCCGACACTTACGCTGCAAGGTATGCAAAGAAACATGGCCGATCACCAACCAAAGTATGTCCGAGCAGAACTACACTTGCACCAGGTGCAAGCGCGACAAAAAGACTTCGTGTCGATTGTTCTCGGCTGACAACGACATGGATCCTGGAACAGTGTCTGCAGAACTACAGGACCTCACCGAAGTAGAGGAAATGTTGATCGCCAGAGCTTTCCCCATCATGTGTGTTTACCGGAAACACGGCGGCCAGCGTGGGTACAAAGGTCACGTCCTCAACTTGCCACAGGATGTTCAGGGATTTCTCACCACTCTTCCAGCCAATGTGAGTGATCTGCCCGTTCTTATCATCAGGAAGCAAGGGGCAGGTAAGAATTGAAAACTATTCTGTATGGCTTTTATGGTTGTTGTATTTATATTTTTGATTCTGTGTATTGATGGCCAAATTGGCAAAATTATGCATTAATTGCAACACGGCCATTCTTTGTAATTGTTTATTTTCAACGAAGAACAGCTGAACAAACATACATGGTGATATTTTGTTCCTGAATGTTCCAAAAAATTTTGAATCTGAACTCATGTTTATCAGACCACTGAATGTGTTTTGTTATTATTTGCTGCATTTTCATACACAAGGATCGAAGAGAACACAATACTGTATACATGTGTTTGTACTTTGATTTACCATTGCAAAAGCTGTAGTTTGTGTTTTTTAGAATATTTGCCAATTTTTACTACAGTATCAGCGCCTAATTAATTTACAGTGATTTATGATCTATGCAGTGAAGTTTCTTTAGCTGTTCATATGATGATGTGCATTTGTTTTTATGCCATGTACACTTGACATTACGCTCGGGGATAACCAAAAACATTTATAGCAGTGTTTTGAGGAAAGAATTGGCCTCTATTATCAGGACAACAAGTATTTATTTACAGTGCACCAGTTCCTTTGCAGCATCCTTCCAAGATTTATGTCAATTGTGGATGAATAGTACAGGTTAGCTATGAAAGTGCATTGTATTGTGTACATCATGTGAATTATCTTATTAATCCACTTAAAACTTGGTGCCTTTTCTGATTTTTGTAGGAGCAAAGAAAGAGGTTCCTTGGCGAAACTTACACTTCGGTCCAAATAGAAGTTCAATTTCTATGTTGTTTATAGGTAAGTACTGTATAATAAATTTGCAACAATATGTACCAAAGACAAAAACCTGAACATGTGTTTTCATCTCCAGAGATCATGCTAAAGGAAATATTAAAGTGAAGGAATCATGCTGAGAAGTCAACTCCTGTGCTGTTAAGGGATCCTCATATACCAAGTCACTGACATCATGAAAGTGTAAGATTGTCAGGAGCCAAAAATGAACTCAATGCTGATGTGTACAACCCGATTGTCTGGTCCAACAAGAATGCCAAAGGAAAATGTTCTCAAAAACATTGGCCTGAAAATTCTGTATATTCTGTTGAGTACGCCACAAAAAAATTGGTATATCTGTATGTTTTCTTAAAATTTGGAATGGTACTGTACTGTGCTCAAGTGGATGACATGCTCAGAGCCAAGTATTTTTTTTCTCTGTGTACCTTTTTGACACAAGGTTTTGTTATTTACTTATTTGTTAGAGGGTTGTTTGCTTTTTATGAAGGAAAACTTCAGTACAGTTATGTAATATAAGTGGCAATAACATGTAAGGCCAGCACCAAGGTAGACAGTAACCAATGTTGTAACAACAAGTTTAAACCCTTTCACACTTAAGAGTGATCAAATTCAATTTTCTCCTTCAGTTGAAAGTGTACTGTATTGTACAGTATAGAGAATATATAGCTTTTTGTACCTTTTTGGTTAAGTGAATGCTGACTAAACTGTCACTTCTCACTACATAATTTATTTTATATAATGTATTTTGAAAAAGCTGAGAGATTCTGCATTTAGGCTTGGGAGTGAAAGGGTTGTTTACCTGTATTAAGTTCATGATAGTTATTATTCCCTTATCCTCCAAGGGATTGTGCTCCTGCATGCTTTTGGTTGAAGAGTATGTTCCTACTTTTTCCTACAAGGTTTTGGGTTTTCGTACCAGGCAGGAGCACTTGATGAAGCTTATATAACACAAATGTATGATAAAAAGGGCACACAATGATTAGTGTGCTGTATGATGATGATGACAATAAGATTAAGAATAAAAAAAATTGATGCTGATATATATGTTGTTTTCTTATTGGGTCAGAGCTTAATAACACAAAGTGTTCAGTTTTAAGTGTTCAGCACTTGGTATAGTACAAGTAGTAAAACGTTATTTTAATACGCTTGCCCCGTCAACTACAACAAGCTGGTTACATCAAAGGTCGTATAAAATAGACACATTACTTCTATGTTTATTTTTTTTTCCGTCGAAACTTCTAATATATGCCAGTGCAGGACGGAGTGAGGGGGTATCTGCGATTATCGTATTTCTAGTATTTATAATATCGTGATACCCAGTAGAACTGTTACTTGATGGTAACAGTACAGTTCAGAAAACATCAAAATTACTTCACAAGTTTAATTTTATATGTACAAGCTGTACAAACATGTTTCTAAATCCGTCCTGTTATACTTTTTTTCCCTGCAAGGATCACTGGTATTTCATTCTACAAGCATATCCTGCCTTCAATTATTATTAGTACGACCTCCTATGTTAATCCAACAAGGATACTGTCAGGATCTTGCCAGGATCCTGTTGCATTTATCCTATGAGGATCCTGATGGGATCTTAACAGGATCCTACCAGGATCTTAACAGGATCCTGCCAGGATCTTTACAGGATCCTGCTAACTTTATCCAACAAGGATCCTGTTAGGATCCTGTTAGGATCCTGCCAGGATCCTGCCAGGATCCTGTTGTGTTTATCCTATGAGGATCCTGACAGGATCCTACCAGGATCCTGCTTTGTTTATCCTGCAAGGATCTTTGAAGGATCCTTGAAGGATCCTTGAAGGATCCTGGCATATCTTGCCCTGCCAGGATCCTTACAAGATCCTTGCAGGATCCTGGTAGTCAAGAAAAATTTGGGCAGGATCCTTCAAGGATCCTGCAGCATCCTGCAAGGATCCTATCCTTCGCTTCGCTTCGCTCGGGGATTATGATCATAAAGGCCGATTTATACAGTGTAAGGTTTGCAATGCGATTCGTATTTGTAAAATCGCATGGTTTCGAGTGCAATTTGGGATAAATACGCACGAGTGAAATTTTCAAAGAGTACAAAACCCGTGGATGTCAGCAGTTTTGCTCGAACCCCCAAAGCAGTAAGGCCTTCTCATTGTCCCTGTCTGTCAGTCTTAACTACCCACTTGTCAAGAATCCCAGGTTAAATGTTCTATAATTTTCACCCTTTGCCGCCTTGTAAATGGAGGGTTTTCAAAACTAAGACTACAGCGGAATCCCGATTTTTCGAACCAAATTTCGTTTCCCTTGGACCTGCTAAGACTGTAATTTTGCACCTGATTTCTCAAACTCCCGATTACTCGAACCAATTTTCGTTTTCTTGAAGGTTCGAAATATCGGGATTCCACTGAATTAGAATACGCGATTCAGCGAAAGTGGAGGCCCAAGGAAACGGATGCGAACTCCACATACCTAAAGCTGAGCAAATTTTAAAACGTGACCTTGAGCCAGTTCTAATACCCGACTCCCGCAAAAGCATTTTTTACAGATTCGCGGGCTTACAGCTGCCTTGCTGCTTTGATTGGTTACTATGCAGCATGTGTGAATAAAAAAAGTTATCTTCAAAAACACAGCGACGGATACCCAGAGAGTTTACAAAATCGACCGTTTTGCTGCTAAGCGCATGCGCGAGGCAGCATATATTCTTGCCATGAACGAGATCAGGGATTTCCAGATGTTCACTCATGTGACAGTTGATGGCATGGCCAATCAGCAGCCACATAATAATGACCAGGGGGCCGTGAGAGTGTTTTTCTCCGACATCACTCGAAAGTCGAAGCAAGGATTTGTTTAGTGTTCCTGCAGGTCGATAACGAATCGATTATTGAAGTGAAACATTGCCTGATCTTCCTGATGATCTTTGCCAAACAACAACACGTCACATTCGCGATGTACCGGCTACAAACGGTATTAGGCTCTGTGGGCTCTATAGGCTCTATAGGTTCTATAGATTCTATAAGCTCTATAGGTTCTATAGGCTCTATAGGTTCTATAGTATCTATAGTAACTATAGGCTTTATATCATGGGTTCTATAGGCTCTATAGATACATAGGGACACACAGGGACACTCATACAGGGACACACCCATATTGAGGGGTTACACTTAGAATGAGCCCCAGAAGCTGATAAAGTAAGTCAACAATTTCTGGATGATCAAATCACCAAAGTCCAGGAGTATATCAAGCTTCATAAAACTGAATCCATGACTCAATTGTTTAATGCAGGTAGCACCAGAGTCAGAGTCAAGTCGAAGTACTAACATGAGCCAAGAAAAGACAGTGAAATATCCAAGAAGTGAAATATCCAACCCGCCGCCTCAACTTGAGTCATCAAACTCAGTCAGACGCAGCGAAGTAGACCCGACCCGAGTTATCATGGATGACTTTTGGATCGTTTCACTAGTGCGCCTGCCTGATCGTTCCAATCCACAACACGCCTTTATTGTGCTTGAAGGAAAAACAGGCAGGAAGTCCAAGATATGGTTCGCTGATTTTGTTGCCGCACACTGGTTTGACGTCGTCCGTCCTGGAACAGAAGAGGGCAAAGTCAGAATAATGGACTATTATGAGCCAGATGCAACTAGCAGGCTTCTGTTTAAATGCCAGAAGAGGATGATGGATGTTCGAGCTAGCGACCGTTTGTTATTTTCCAGTTGGCTGATCCCCAAAACCACTGCTGAAAATCTGATACAGAGGATCCAAGCCCAGCAAAAATATCCTCCTAAATATCATGTACTGGGCGACAACAGTGTGCTGGCTGGGAGTTCGGCAAAGTCGAGTAGCAACTCTACTGGCCATAATTGTTTCACTTTTGCAAAGATGATACTTCGTGATTTGAATGACCCAGACATTAAGCTACCGGAAGACGGTTTAGATACTTGGATCGGCTCGGCAACAAGTCGTTATCTTGTTGATAAGCAAATCACAACCAGGAAGTGGTACGAGAAGTCGAGTTTTCAACTGATGTTTGTGTTTCTGGCTGGTGTAGTTGTTGCTTTCTTCCTGTTCAAGGCTTTCTAACCAAAGAAAAAAGTCAGGGAAGATATAAACCACAGTTATGATAGAAATTTAGAGAACTTTAGGCACTCCCTTAAATTTAGTATGGGGGTGTGCCGCTGAGTCCCTGTGACCTGACCCTGTTCCAGAGTAAAGAAAGGTAGTTTTGCGACCCTGTTCCAGACAAACTGATGAAAATAGATACCCTGTTCCAGACTAGAGGCGACTCCACAAATCGGAAACGGCGTGCTTGAATAAACGTGTGGCGTTACGTGATTTAAAGCAACAGTTCAGAGCTGTTTTGCAACGACAGAATCGACTATATATCATCAAGGATTCTGGCAGGAAGAAATTATATCGACCTTGTTCCAGAGCCAGACTGAACAAAAAATATAGTACCCTGTCCCAGAGAGAAACGGTGATTTGTATACCCTGTTCAGTGGCGGATTTAGGGGGGGGGGGGGGGGGGGGGGGGGGGGGGTTGTTGTTTATATCAATCAATTCAGAACTTTTGTTCAGTTTCGTTACCAGTAATTATTATAAAGAAAATTGAGAAACAAGCAGCAATGTGGAATGACGTGCTGTGTGCGAACAACACTCTGACACTCATCCGGCCCGGGATCCGGCCCAGGCGTACTTGTGTAATTGTGTTGCAAAATTAATCCGTCTGAAAAGAGCCCTAGAGCCAATGAGAGAAAATGGGTTTGTTGAGAACGAACATTCTCTCCTTGTTCACAAGGATATACCTTTGGATTACAGTGCTGACGACTATGCCACGTGTAACCAGAGAAGGATGACATTCATCAATCCCATGATGTGACTCTTACTTATATCATCTGCATGGGATTGATGATTGCAATAGGATGACCCTAGTTTGTTGGCTCCTATACTATTAGCGCGCTTCGTTTGGCCAATTGGGGGTGTGCGTTGGGCAGCAAAGTGTTTTATTACGCGTTCGATGCGGCGCCGAATTTACCGGCAGTGCCTGAAAGATAAATTTCCTTCCAAAAGCTTAATGGTCTAAAAATTCAGGAAATCGCTGTTTTAGAAGGTTAAGATTTCAAAATTTTCCGGGAGGGCATGCCCCCGGACTCCCCTAGCCGCTCGCGCCTACCGGCTCTCGGCCCCCCCTTTCTCAATTTCCTGGATCCGCCCCTGCTGTTCCAGAGTCGGAAAGGCAAAAAGTATACTTGTTGAGCGGCACATCCCCCGTATAGCCCATATATGGGAGTGCACCCCCCGGTTCACGAACACTCTAGGGAGCTTTACTCTTCTAGTTTTAAAAGAGATCACAGCCGCCAGAAGCTTTATAGAATGTGTAACCCAGATCATTACCGTTTTGTATTACTCTCCATTTTACGCATTGTATGCATTTGGGTTGGTTTTCAGTTTACTTTGTTCTAACTAGTTGATTTCTAGTTTAATATATGTAACCATCAAACTGGATGTGAAATTTTATGTCGGTAAGCGTAACTTTTGATACCATCGTTTAATATATATCTCTTTCCTGGTTATTGTTGTGGTTCTAACATACAGACAGTTACCTCTTTGTATGCGCGAAATGCAAAATAGTCTGGTATGTTTGTTTTTTACGTAATATCTTTTAATAGAATATTATTATGAACTGAGAAAAAGTGAGAAATGTATTATTACTAATAAAGTTTTTATTGATGATATGATTTAATATTAATTAGTAATATAATAGATATTAAATAGAAAAATAGAAATTGTGTGCATAAAAGTGGGGGTCCAAATGTCGGTCCAAATGACGGTCCAAATGGAGGTCCAAATGAGGGTCCAAAAGGGGGGTCCAGGTTTTGTACCTGCCCCCTTCGCATCATATTTTGGCGTGTGTAAACTAGGCAACGAACAAAGCAGGGAAGTCCGCATTGTGTAAGCAGTGCTAATATGTCGCAGTGCCATGCTGCCTATTTGTCGGAGCCGCTGAAAATCTAACTAACGCAAGAATTTGGAGGAAAGAAGCCTGACATACCGACAGCGCTTTTAAACCGAGCAGAACTGTTCACTTTTGCCGCTGAAGGTATGTTAATTTCCACACGCGCCGACTAATAATTACACACTGTACATCAGATTACTGAATCACACCCCGCAGTACTCGAAAAATGAAGATATTTTCTGCTTTATAACCTAACGAAATGCACCATTAAAGTAAGCTCTAGCGTTATCCGTCGATGGTTTTGCCTGTAGAGTTCAATTCGGGTCGGGTAACTTTCCCTATTCCGATCATGCAAGCTGCTATCAAAGCCGGAAGTTATTTATTTTGCTTGAATCTGCAAGCTGTTCTCCTAGTATCACAATGTGTTTGACTTCAATGCTTCGCTTACTAGAATTTCAAACCAGCAAAACTGCATGGGGTTGACAAACATCAAAGCTCACGGGCGCTCCACTCGCTATGAAACGTGTACGAAATGTCGCGAAACATCATTATTATGATCATTATTGGCTGACTATAAAGGCCGATTTATACAGTGTAACTGTTTGCAATGCGATTCGTATTTGTAAAATCGCATGGTTTCGAGTGCAATTTGGGATAAATACGCACGAGTGAAATTTTCAAAGAGTACAAAACCCGGGGATGTCAGCAATTTTGCTCGGACCCCCAAAGCAGTTAGGCCTTCTCATTGTCCCTGTCTGTCAGTCTTAACTACCCACTTGTCAAGAATCCCAGGTTAAATGTTTGTTTTGCTTTTGTGTATTCCCCTCATTATTTGTTCTCAATTTCATGACTGGGGGCCCCCTAAAATAGAAAGCAGATGTAACAAGTTTTAAACGCGACAGATGCTGGGATTCAAGTTTGGTGTTACAATTGTCCGCACGCACCATAAGAATTGTTGAATAAGCAATCTCTGGACTAGTGCGAGCTCCCAAGAGTGATCAACTTCAATTTTCTCTTTCAATTTCTCAGCCGAAAAAAATATTATACAGTATGGGGAACTTGGCTTTTGATTTACTCAAATGAACCGGATTAAACTATAAGTTATAATTACAACACTCGTGCATTTGCTTCAAAAGGAGGAGAGAATCTACATTTTGAGTTTGGGAGTAATTGCGTGACTTATCTCATTTTCATGCATAAATGTTTTGACAGTTTGACTTCAAACATTTGTTTCTAATCACAGGCCACGATTTATCTAGTTCAATAACTGGTGGCTTCATTACTTACCTGTTTTTCGTCTTCTAAATTGCGTTTCTTCTACCAGGCTTTCCAAATTTCGCGTCTGCCTGTTTGATCTCAGAGCTATTATCACCGCGGTTTTGATTAATTCACGTTTGTTTGACGAGCGTAGGTTAAAGCTGAAATACCCAGCCAAGAGCCACTTCAGCTTGTCGAAATGGTATTGTTTGATTATGTTTGCTTTCCTTCGCTTAGTTTTAACCAGCTGGACGAAGAAGAATGCGAAAGTGAATATAATGAACCAAAGCCGCAAGAGCGCAAGTAGATGTAAACAAAAATCTCACGTTACATAACTTTGAAACTCAGCCAAGAAAAGAAAGGCTTCCACGTCGCTTGCACGTGAACATTATCCAATCAAAATATAGTATTTTGCTTACACGTCAATCAAACTTCAAAATCCTAGAGGGGGGACTTCTTTTACCAATTGTCATGATACCTACGCTGTGGTTTTCGGGTGAAAAGAATTATATGCTGAAAAGTTGAATGTTGCTGTGGGGACACAAAAAGTTTGCCCATCCTTGGGAAGGGGAGGGGGCATGAAAAGTTTTTAAACTGACTTCTTCCATTTGTCTGGGCACAGATGGCCCAGGCCCCTGTAGAATCCCGGTTATAAGCCCTGGGTTTATACAACTTTGAAAGGGTTTTTGGTGGGGCTTATAACAGGGATAGATAAAATGTCTGAAACGTACATTCTGTTACAAATAGTGTTTAATTGTGTCTATTTCAATTAAAGAACAGTGTTCATGCAACAATAACAGTAAAAGCTTTGAAACGCAGCAAATGTGCTCAGAAGCACTATAATCTAAGCAGGTTTTCAATGTGCTACGGGGAGGCACTGTGGTTCGAGCTACAGGATTTCATCAGTCTGATTATAAGACCAAAGCTAACAGATTCATTACCAGTTATCACTGAAGTGGTGGGGAATAGCAATGGCTATTATTCACTGACACTGATTTGCACTCCATTTTGAACCAAATACCAAAAACTAGTACCCTATTCCGGACCAAAACTCAGAATCGATACAAATTAAAATGCTGAAAACAATACTGTTTGTGGTGGCAGCACATGGCTTATATATGGAGATGCCACCACCCCTCCCTCCCCTCCCCAGCCTGACTGTTGTCTCTCTTACATCAGCTGGTTTCTAAAACGGTTGGGATGGCTGCGGCCTCTGCTGGTGCCAGCAGCGTTTCGGAAACAGCGCAGCAGTCTGTAGGTGAGTTTGATGGGGTGAGGTGAGGTGGGGGTGGGGGATGGGGGATGGGGGATGGGTTGGGGAGCAGGGAGGGGGGGGGGGGGAGCTGAGGGTGGGGCTGGGATGAAGCAAGACGAAAATCGATGCCCAAGTAATTAGTTCCTAATCAATTGACTAATCCAGGTAAAACGCATTAAGAGTACTGCATTACCAGTAGAGCCTTTTGGGACGGCTGTTGAAAGCAATTGCCAGATCGCCGTAATGTTGCGCCGCTGTTGGATAAGCCCATCAAAAACAAAACAAGCCCCGATTGCGGTCTTCTCATGCAAGCAAACAAGTGGTGATGACGTTTTATCAGACTGCTGATTAGGTGGAAAACCAAACGCAAATTGCTTTGGCTCCTGATTGGTTGAACGTGTTTTTTATAGTCTCTCTGTGATTGGCGCTACAACTATTTCGGTTTTGGTTTCCCGAAAGTCACCCGGAAGCCGCTCAGACAGCACCTTTTAGTTATAATATTTATTGTGTTAATTATGCAGGTTCGCCACCTACAACGGAATGGACGTGTTCAGGTGCAGTGCCAGATGTTAAAACGTTGGATAATTTGTCCAAGGAGCTTAGCGACTGCTGGATACGTTTAGGCATTCAACTTAATGTGAAAGCTGCTACAATAGACTGCATTCACAACGACAATGTTCAGTACCCAAGCATCCAAGCAAAGGCCTTTGCCATGTTAAGAGCCTGGCATGACACCGGAAGCGCTGCGACCTTTAAGCAGTTGGCAGAGGGCTTAAGAAAGATAGATAAAGTCGTTCTTGCGGAGAAATACTGTAAACCTAGTAATGGTAAGATTGACTACACATTCTTAGTATTTTGCACTTGTCTTCTACTCGGGTAAACACCGTCATCTCTCGTCATGGTATATTTAATGACCTCGGCTTTCTGTATGTTGTACGACGTGAGTGTTAAGAGATCATTCTTTGCCCCTCCCGCTTACGTTCCTATATATATGCTGGTCAAGTGCAGACTCACACATACCTTGATTGGTTTCGTCCGAGCAAAAGCCACGAATACCTGAACTGTCTTACACTCTGCAATCTACTAAAATACTTATGGCAGAGGTTTCTCGCTGTTCGGAACAATGTCAGAGATGCAATTTTTTCTTCCTCTTAGCAGCTGGTGTAAGTCTTTTCATCAATATCAACGGCCACAGTGGAGTTCATTTGGACGGAACAAGTTTGCCAACACCGTCAGTAGGCGACATCATGAAGCTCATAGCTGCAGCCTATTTAACATCATCTCCCCCTCAAAGCCGTGAAGAACGTCATGAATTCCGGGAGTACTTGCAGGACATACGCCAATTAATTATTGAGAATGAAAAAGTATCAAGCCTGCGTATAACAGTGAGATGCAAGAGCCTGGAGATACTAGAAGACTTGTGGCAGGAATACACCATCGGGGCGCTGAACGAAGCTGCACAAAGATGTCTTGTTGCAGATGAAGTTCTAAAGAAGTACAACCTCAAACAGTTCAAGCTTGTGACGACTATAGATGAAGGGGAATACAGCAGGTGTAAAGCACAGTTTATTGAAACACAAAGTAAGCCACATAAAAATTGACGTTATACGATTTAAACATTCAATCCTAAATATGCATCATTAAATATGCAATTAAAATATACGCCATAAAACACTCCGACTCGTAGGTTATGTCCTAAAATTGATATAGAAAGTATTACAGTACCTTCTTAATTAAAAAAAAAAAAAGAAAACGGGTAAAAGCGCAGGTGACTCGGGCAGCAGAGAAGTAAAGACAAGTATAAATCTAGCTGCTAGTTTCAGTACGTTACTTAGTTTTGATTTCTAAAGGGTCTTACAATCTGTTGAAAACACAAGTGCTGTGGATATAAGTGTCACACAGCATGATTGCTAACAGTTTGTTGCAGGGTCAGTAAACAGACGTAAATTCAGGGGCAACTGACAGGTAACGCAGATTAACCGGACAGACAGACTGAACTGTAGAGAGAGAAAGGCAGTTAAACAGAGTCAAAGTCAAAGACGTAGATATAAGAGACAAAGATTAGACGGATAAAAATAGAAAAAACAGATTCGATTTATGCCAAATGACAAAAGCAAACAACGGTTAATCTATGCATTCACGCTTGTCATCAGAACTGCAAAGATGCGGTCAAACAGAATTCACCACCGTACCAGGGAAGACTGTAGGATTTCCACAAACAGAATCCACCACTATACCAGGGAAGACTGCAGGATTTCCACCAACAGAATCCACCACTTTACCAGGAAAGACTGCAGGTTTTCCACAAACAGAATCCACCACTGTACCAAGGAAGACTGCAGGATTTACACAAACAGAATCGCTGAGCGACCGGTAGGTTCAGAATACTTTTCGCTAACTCATTTCTCACAAACACCATGAGTGGTATGTTTTTTTGTGGTGCAAGTTGTAATGTTTTCCCGCAGTCAAAACGTTATGGTGTATATATCGGGGATCAGTTAGTTTGCTGTTTTAGATCGAACATACCCTATTTTATAAGACAAAATTTGTTTTTTCTTTATCAATAAAGTGTCTCTGTGCCCGGTAAGAGGTAAATTGTACTCGGTTGATGCATTCGCAAACATCGCATTTAGCTGAGTTCAGTGTCATGTGCGGTTTTTCCGTGAGAGTAGCGACAGTGAAACCTGTATAAGCGGACCCCCTATTAAATGGACACCCTCTTATAAGCGGACACCAGTTTAGGTCCCGAAATTTTCTTTACATATTTACGAACCCATATTTAACGAACACCTCTATTAAGCGTACACAGACACCAACATTCAGCCATTTTGTTACCCGAAACCTGTATTAAGCGGACGCTTTTAGTATATTTAGAGTCTGTATTAGATTATGAGATAACTTTCTACTTGTAAAATCGTCTTTTCCGGCCTTTTGCGAAAGATTGGTGATAAACCATAATTTAAATGCGAGCACCGTACACTAAATGGTATAAGAGTTTCAATAATAAACTGTTAGGGTCAGTTCAACTTATCAGAACCTGTATTATGCGGACACCTCTGTATTATGCGGACACTAGCTAGGGTCCTGAGGGTGTCCGCTTAATACAGGTTTCACTGTATGCATAAGCAATCCCTTGTAAAATAGTATTTGTTCAATAATATTAAAGGGGAACAAATTTCATATTTTTATATAGCAATACAAAATAGACGCAATTGAACAACAACATGAAAAGTCCTTCAGCTAAAACCCGACGTATTGCTTTGTAACTGGTTTACAGCTTACTTGGTTTGAAGTTAAAGACTCCTGAAGCCGAGAAGGATCCAGACTTCAAAAGCCAAAGTATCAAGGTTAGTTACCTACTGCAGTGTTTTGGTTGCCACAAAGTGATAATGATTTATCTACACATTCAAGTTGCCCTGTGCCACTCAAGCCTGTCCAAAACATTTACATAAAAAAAAGGTTCCGAGCTACTAATTATTACTGCAAACCAAAAATAAAGCGATTGGAACGTTTACCAAACCAACACAGTAAGTTGACATGTACTGTAATTAACGCTTGATTGTCAGTCATACACGAGCCAGAAATCATGCAGCAAGTGTGTGAATGAAAAAACAAATTTACCTTTAAAAACGTAGCGACGGATAGCAAGAGAGACAGTCTCCAGCTTGAAAGTAACGCCAAATAGGGTTTTTTCAACAATAGGTCACGTGACCTAAAATCAACAACAATAACGATAATTCATTTTTGAATACCATAAATAGAAAGAGCATCAAAAAGTATGTACACTTTAGAGTCGGCAAACGTCATAGTTTAATGCTATGAACCGGAACTTTTGCAAGTCCACATATTTTTTGATGCTCTTTCCGTTTATGGTATATTATTTACTCAAAAACGAATTCTTACTAACGTAGTTAGTTTTGGGTCACGTGAGCTATTGTTGAAAAAGGCCTTTGAACGACAAAAGCAATTGTTGTTTTATCCTTCATAGAAAATGATAACACTGAAGTCTTTGGCCCTGGACGCGGTGCTGAAAATTGACGAAAAGACAGGCTACTCCGTCCTTCACACGATCTGCATCAATAAAGACGAGTACAACGCCAACAGAGTAGCAATACAAGCAATCCTGGCAGGCCATGACATCGAACAGCACAGAGTGAGTGAGAAGGCCAAGGAGTTTGCAGGCATGACACCATCCATGATCCTAAAAATGGCGGGCTTTACAGATCAGGCATTTATGGGCTTGAACCATATGTTTGGTGATGCAACACGAGAAGTTTTTACACATTTGCAAGAAGGCAACGTCGATCCGTTAATCAGGTATTCTTTCGAGCGACAAAACATCTTCGAGTGGCAGCGGATGGACTACCATCATAACTTTGTCAGTCTCATGGCTTTGGGAAGCGTGAAAGCTGTAAAATCACTCGTGGAGAGGAGAGGTGAAGTCAGAGATGGTGAAATACTCCTTTTTGAAGAAGAAGAAGAAGAAGAAGAAGAAGCAGAGGTATGGTCAATGCGCACACGAATGAGTTATGTTGCTTGTTCTGAACACCAGTTGAAAATAGCTTTATGTGCAGCCAGCGCCTGGAATAACTATAGCATGGCTGAGCTAGTGATACGTGAAGGAGCTGACGTAAATGGATATATCAGTGGCAAAACAGCACTTCATTACGCAGCAGGCAATGGCAACGTGGAGATTGTTAAGCTACTTTTGGCCTCTGGAGCTCACATTAATCAAACTGATAGGATCGGCAACAGCGCTCTCCATCTTTCGCTGGCCCCTCGTGTTTCATTTCAGTTAGGATTTTGTGGTGACCTAAATTCCACTTTCGCTGTAAGCGCGTTTTCTTCTGTTAAAAGAGCGCAGACAGCAAACTTTCTCATCGAGCAAGCCAGTGTTGAAACGGAAGCCAAAAATCAACTTGGTGAGAATCCGCTGTACCTTTCACTGGCAGCCGGTAATGCAGAAGCTGTTCTGCACCTGTCAGGCGAGAAAGCACGTGGGAAAGAATACCCGCCGACTGGGGACATGCGGTTACGTCGTTTGATTGAGTTGAAGCTCCTGGACGTGAACATCATTAATGATAAAGGAAAGACTCCTTTACATCAATCAGTGAAGGCAGGTGACGTAAAGACTGTTGCCTGGCTACTACAACTCGGTGCAAAGTTGGATCTCCAGGATAATGAAGGTCGTACGTCATTACACCTGGCAGCAATGAAAGGCTATGAAGAGCTAGTTGACGTTTTACTCAAACGCAGTGTGGAAATTGACGCCGTTGACAAACAAGGACGCACTGCCTTGCACGTGGCACTCGACCTTTGTCATCCCAAGATTGCAGCAAAGCTTGCTGTAGGAGGCGCAAAGTTGGATCTCCAGGATAATGAAGATCGTACGTCATTACACCTGGCAGCAATGAAAGGCTACGAAGAGCTAGTTGACGTTTTACTCAAACGCAGTGTGGAAATTGACGCCGTTGACAAACAAGGACGCACTGCCTTGCAAATGGCACTTGACTGTTCTCACCTCAAGACCGCAGTAAAGTTGATAGAAGGTGGCGCCAAGTTAGACAGCAAGGGTCACAAAGTACAATCACTGCTGCACGAGGCGATAGAGAAAGGCGATGTCACGATAATCAAGCCTATTGTGAAAATGGGGGCAGACATCAACGAGACGGTGAAGCATGGAAAAACCTTTTTACATGTTAGCGTGGAAAAACAAAACCTGGACGAGATGAAGGCACTTATTGACAGTGGAGTGGACGTAAACAGACAAACGGACAGTGGATGTACAGCTCTACGCCTAGCTCTGAAAGCTAATGCACCGGAAGAACGAGTGGCAATGATTCGCATTCTGCTTGAAGCTGGAGCGGACGTTAACATCCGGGATATTGTTGGTAAATCGCCTTTAGACATTGCTGACTCATACCGTTATGTCGAGTGTGCAGAATTGCTGCGACAAAGTGGTAAATACCAGAGATGAGTTAGGAGTGACAGCTCCACATCTTGCCGCCCGTACGAAATGACAATGATGTAACTGCACAAATCCGAAGCCGAAAGGAAATTACATCACTGCTCGTGCAGAAAGGAAGTGATGAACGTTACTGGCAAACAGGGACGCACCCACCTAGCGGAGCAGCTTTCATTCCATGACGTAGCTGAAATCGTCAAACAGTTCACATCAAGCAAAGGAACTCACACGGATAAACACTAAGTAAGGCACGAGAACAATTGTCTTCATCACTGGAACTTCGATCACTTCTGCTCATATTGAGTATTTATTATTCGAACGGACAGCGTTTTATGAATTCAGGTTAACCTCCCAGCAGCATACATTATCACGTAGTGTTCTTTCATGACTAGTCCTATCCCGGGGAGGGGGCATAAAAATAACGGGGATGCTCGTCGGGAATTTTCGTTTTGACCACTAAATGGTACTAAAACGGGCATGGCTCGAGCTTACTTTGACCCCTAAAAGGTACCAAGAAAAGCATACCAAGAATTTAAAGTTTCGATGCCTTTACTTGCTTGAAAGAGGACATCATGAAGCAGTTTATCCCTTCCTGTTTTCAAACAAAAATAGCTCATCCGACTGACACCCGACCCCTAAACGGTACCACGTCACATAAAAATGTCAGAGTCTGATGTTGAGCACCCTAAGAAACTAGAAAATATAGAAAGAGAGAAAACGAAAAAAAAAAAAAAAAAAAAAGGGGGGGGGGAAAGGAAAGAAAACACAAACTTTAGACACTTCGAAACATTTACAATTTGAGATGCATGTACAGTAAGGACCTTCGTGCTGCAAATTTGAAAAACGTAATGACGGCGAGAAACTTCATGTTTCTTTGAGTGTGCAGATTATCGATTAATTCAATTTTACCTTGTATCATATTGACAATTTTAAATATATTAAGATATCTTAATTTCATGAAACCTTGTACGAGAAATTGTAGTAAATAAGTAAGAAAGAGTATAGCAAACATTTTCTTTGAAGATTTCATGCTACAGAGCATGTACCACACAATGTAAACTTTTGAAAACGGTTTGTCTTTTGAATTAACAATTGTATGATTTTCATAATGAGCTGAGGATAACTCTGCATGATGATGTCTACACATTTCTGGGCCCTTTTTGGGCAATTGTTTATTGAATACAGTATGACCTAATAAGAGAGTGCTTTTTCAATATCTTTGACCGCCGGCGCATCCCAAACTCAGTCAAAAATATCGATGGCGGACTTCTTCAAATGATTTTGAATAATCATGGTCATTATGGCCGAGCTCTGTCTTGTTATGTCAGGCTGCAAGCAGTATTTCGAGCAAATGGCCTGTGGGACAATTTTAACGCGTGCTACGAAAACCCAGCCGACGCAAACACACAGCCGTTCACATCAAAAGCGGTCAAATTCTGCGAAAAATGTGCCGCACCCAATTGTAGACCAGACTGCCATATAAACACAGCCAGGAGGCTACTAATTATCCCGGGGTGTCCATCTGCATCTTGTGTGAGCCATCGTCCAGATTTCTTTTCAGAATGCCTTTGATTGAAACCTTAGTACAGAGGCATGGGGGCCTAAAACTAAGCATTAGTTATGTTGCTGTCGTGACTTGAAAATAGTTTTTAATGGTACGTCTCCGCGGATGACCTTGAGATAGATTTCGCGGGTGGCAGGACTTATTTCTGACGGTCGTATGACTCTGATCACGGCGACGTGGCTGAACGCCCAGGGAAGGGGTGCTGGATTGGGTACTGTATGAATCTAAGCAAACTGGAGTTCTGTGCTTGACGTCATACAGTTGCGCTTGAAAAGGATAGTACTGAATGATATGTGGTCTGAAATGAGGTATAAAATTGTAATACAGATTTGAAAAGGGGCGCGAACGTTTCCTCGCTGTCCGGGCACAGCACTTTGGTCTTACTTCGGGAGTCTGCATGACAACGTTCAAGTATAATTGCTTGTATTTCAATTTCACCCGAAGACAAAGTCAGTAGTTTTGTTATATACACTGTGTGATGCATATGTATTATGGATGCAGTGATGTGAAAATACTGTATACATATACTGGTAGGTATCTCTCTCCTCCGCAGAGGCTTCTTGGGGGAGGAGGGATGGAGGGAGGTGAAAGAGGAAAAGAGAGCGCGCGGGAAGACGGGAAGGCTCCCCAGGCCCCTGCGCGCTTTTCATTCCCCACGCGAACGAATAAAGAGGCCTCTGCGGAGTAGTGAGGGTAGGTATTTCAAATTGTGCGAGTTCACCGAATGTATGGTTGTAATGGGCTTAATATAACATACAATGAACTTTTTTCATATTCGTTCCCAGGTTTGGAGCCTTTTTCACTAATATGCGCATCAGCAATAGTACTTTTTACTGGGCGAATATAACACGAGTGTCTGTCAAGTAAATCTCTCTGTGGAGCTTCGTTTTGTTTCTACATAACTGCATTCCAACCAAACAGACAGTTCTCCACTCTGCCGGCCAAGTTCCATCATCTCCGCCCGCCAGAATATCTCAGCCACGCGAACTGCGCATAACTGGGAACGTGGCTTGTTATATACACACTTCGATAAGAACACCAAACATTATGCGTTTTTGCTACAGGTTTGAAAAGATACATGCATGATAAATTATGTTATGCATGTTGCAAACTGCGAGAGTATACATGTACTGTATATTGATCAAATACGTACATTTCATATCTTGTACATCATGTACATTACAGAAGTTAAAACGAGCTGCTTCCCTCTTGTCACTTACTGGAGACAGCTGACTGCTTTGATAGTTTGTTTTATTTTGATTAAATGACACAAATTTACAATAATACACAACTCCTGCCTAAAGAGAAATATTACTTACTGATCTCTGATACATATTACCAACAAATCAACTACAAGCATTTTCATTTTAGTCAAAGAATCAAATATATAAAATTGGAACATGACGGCTTGTCTGCAGTAATCTAACACAGCAATATATTTACAACAATCCTTACAAAGCAACAAAAACCCTATCATATATATTTAATGATTTCTCACAGAACTTCTTTAGTGATTACTTGACCTGGTTTCTTTAAACTACTTTTTGCAGCTCAACAATGATTGCAAAATAATAATTATTTTGCATCTGACAAATCAGAGAAAATGGCAAGAAATGTTCATCCCCTCCCACACCCCTTCCTCCCAAGCTCTCCTCTGCTTCCCTCCCAACCCTTCAAAAATAAACAATCAATAATACAATAAAGCTACTAAAATATCAGAAGAAATACTGATCATATAAATAATAACTTGGAAACTTGGTGGCTTGGCTTCATTCAAGGGGACACTAGCAACTGTCCACAAAGTTACATTAAATATCACTGATTTGACAAAAAGCAATGCATATTCTAAAAGGAACTTCATATTTCATATGTTAATTTTTTTGTAAGATCAAAGACTAAGAAACAGTCATATTTATCAAGCAGCTTACTTCAAAAGTACAGCATGATTAGAACTCTCACAGCTCGCAGCTCGCAGCTCGCAGCTAGCAGATATCGGCTCGCTAATTCCCTGGCCCGATTAGAACTGTTCATATAATATTTGTGACTTATATGTGGGTTTCTTAACTTTTTTTTTTTTTTTCTAATGTGATTCTGTCTTCAATGCCTTAAAAATCCCTTCAGCATTGTGCCAGGATCTAATCCTTTTCTACACCTGTCCACTTAGCAGAAACTGACTTCAATACAAATTCATGATCAAAGTGTTCACCCAAACAAATTTCAGCTGTTGTTTCTAAAATCTTTAAAATACACCCCGCAATTCTAAAGCCTTTTTTGTATGATAACTTGGTCAACATAAGATCAAAAGAATTGATCAAAATATATCTTTAGCACTGACTACTCAAGAAATGTATGTAAAAGCAACCTGCTATGACGAAATAACTTTCTGTGGGCCTACGGGCCCAAGCCTCTTTGATGGAGCTTGACATTCCAACTGCCGAATTACAGTAGCTAGCTCAACCGAACTGCTACCAATCACCGTCCTTCTAAATGATACAAATTAGAACCTTGCCATCATCAATCTCATCCTGCACCTTATCACTTGAGGTTGATTTCTCTGCTTGAGCTGACAACAGGGAGCATAGACATGCCAGACCTGTGCCGCCGAGTGTGGAATAGAAGGCCCAGCCGAAGGAACACTGGTTCATGATGAATGCACCTGGCTTCTCACTTTCCTTGGAACTGCAGAGTTCTTTAACTCTGTCAGAACCCCATCCAGCAGGATACAGGACCAGGCCAATCACTAAGAAAAGCACTAAAAAGATAGAGGGAAGGGAAATGATCTATTAGTATATATAGAACCCATTAATGGGCAAGTAATTGAATTCCCACCAAAAAGCAAAGAGTTTAACAAGAGGCTCTAGGCAACTCAACAAACTCAAACCTGACAATGTCATACAGTACTTGTACTAAGTCAAAATCAAGAATCTGGCCTCGTGTCTGGCAAAACTCCAGTTGGTGAAACTCAAGGTTGTTTACATCCTGCCCAGAGAACTCACTGCCCAAATGGCCTTTTAAATAAGTCAGTTCAGTTCTTCAAACTAGCACAGAGTTTATAACTTTCTTGGGCTTGAGATTTTTATTGGGATCACTCGTTATCTTTCAGTCTTTTACTTTGTTACAACTCCCTGGTTCGAATCAGAGATAGGTTTCTTACTTGCAAATCCCTGGATAACTCCACCCAATGAGAAGATGGATTTCCTGCCAACACTCTGCATAAAGAATCCAACGAGCGACATGATTGACACCACTGAAAGCAAAAGCACTCCCAGACAAAGAAACACCATGCAGGCTTTCCACTCATTTGATGGCAGATCGAAAAAGCTATCTGCATATTCAAAGCACCGGTCGATGGGTGCTGCCCCAAATGAAGTTGTGACCATTGTACAGCGATTGTAGATTCCCAGGGATGGCGAGTAGGACCAATCCTCTGCATTCAGTTTATTGGTGGCATTTCTTACTTGGTATCTAGTTGATCTCGAGTAACCAATGATCCACTTTGGAGTCATTATGCCAGCAAGCACTGCCAGAGTGGCAACAACAGACAAAATCATCCACAGAATGTTTCTTGTAGTCACAATGACATAGCAGGACATCTTGGCAGAATCACAGGCAAATGCTTGCAAGGACTGTTCTTGGTTCTAAACTGACTTCAAATCCAGGTTGTTTTATCAGTTGGTTCTTGAATAATGCCCTATATGGTAAATAAGCATTCCTTCATGAATCTCCATTTGGTAATAAATTCTCAGATATAGAAGGGAACATTGTAAACATATTAAATTATAAACAAGTTGAATGTTGCCTGTGTGATTTATGCATTCAAGTAATTTATCAGCTGTTACATTATATACAATTATTTATGATTTTGGGTAAGTTGTAGGTGTTAAAGCAAGTGTCAAAAATAGAATATCATATACGGTATTAAAGCAAGTTCATGTTTCTTGTCAGGTAATCTGTTCCAGACTCTCAAAGGTGCAGAGAAAAGGTACAGGGGGGACTCCTTTCTGTTCTTGCCTGAGCGGTCCACCCCACCTTTTCTCAAACCCAATTTTTCATACTAGCTATCTAAGCTTGGAGCTTGGAACAGTCAGACAAAAAGCACTTTTAGCATAATTTCACAATAATATATTGTATATAAAAGTAACATCAGATATGTAAAGATGTCTTATGTGGTATGTATACACATTGAAAATATACCCACACCATGCAAAAATGGACAGCTGCTAGGCTGAATCTAATCACCACACCACTAAGTAAGCACCCAATTCAAACAAAAATATTATTATCAGCTTGGTATGTTTTTTCTGTGTACACTTTCACTAGTAATTGAATCTAAGTAGGGTTCTGTAAACATTAAACTGTTTTATCAGTGGAAAAGAGATTAAAGAAAAATTGATTAAAATTTACCTTCCTACTGTGGGGCATTCAAAATGTTTAGAAAAGTTATCTTTGGGTTGAAATTACACTAAGAACAGTACAGTATTCCTTAAAACTCAAAATTGATCCACAGTGTAAAAACATATTCACAAAGTTATACTGTTAATTGAGATCTCTCAGCGTGTTTTTCTATAAAATGTTCACCTTTTTGTTTTGGCCGGTCTCATCTCAGAACATTGTCAGTCTTTTCTTTCACTTAGTAGCTGCATTATCAAGTCATGAGACTACTAAATAAATCAATAATTTGGGGATGCTGTGGGCGACTATATAATATTTTGGTCCAAGAACAAAGATTAATTTTCAGTTCAACATTTACGATAAACATCGGACAAACCATGAGACAGTGGATTATTTCTTCTACTAGGCTTATCAAATCTCTTGTAAACAAATGACTCATTTATTTTACAGACCACATTGACTGTCTGAATTTAGTTTGGAAAAAAAAACAAAACTGTCTGTTTATATTCAAAATAATTTCTTTCCTTTCACTTTCGTTTATCAGATAACAGTTCTTGTTTCTCTCACACACTCTGCCATAAATATATACACAATAATATCTGCCTTAGCAATTATTTCTACCAGAAAAGTGGAATTGAAAGAATTTTGAATTATTTTTATTAAAATACACAATTAACCTGCTGTCATCGTTTTAATTTTCGACCAATTTTATCAAGGAATATTTTGTTGAAAAGAAACAAAAAACAAGAGTTTACTCAACACTTGCCGGATAAAATAATAAACGAAGTTTTCATCAGTGAGAAAATTACCAGCTGTCGCATGTTCTAATTTGTAATGATACTGGAATCTGCTTTTACTCTTTGTGTACACAAAACTGCACGCACGCTACAGTCTTCAAGTCAACGTGTGATTTAATATAGACTAAACAGTCTTTGACTCAATAATTAAGCTTGAAAATGCAGAAATTCCTCGCCGCAATATGATGTCTGTCCCTTGGACACCGACTAAGCAACAAGGAATAGATTTGAGTACGTGTAAATGTCAATTAATTAGTGGATCGAAATTTAACCTTTGGTACAAATGTAAACAATCCATTCACCTGCTGATCGGCCGCGTGAGCACAATGAATGAAGGATCAGAAAAACATGTATAATTTATCTGGAAAGGCAGTGTTTTCATGAACATGATTAATTCGACGTTCGAACAACAGGGGGTCGAGTTCACTTTACGAAGGAAATAATCGCAAAACATCAATCACCAGTGCCAACTGAAGCTAATAGGACAGCAGGATATTTTCGGTTTCACAGGAAATTGTATTTTCTTAACGTTCGCCGACATAAAAATAATTCTAGTTCAGCATGCAAGCGGCAAAAGCGCGCGTACTGATTGCCACGTGAAGCTGGCAAACAAAGGTAAGACATCCAGAGACCAATTTTGTGAAAAAGCAGAGAAACCACAAGACTTCGATAATCTCTTTATAAACGTGAGAGCCGAAGAATTTCAGGAAGGCAAAAAGTAAATAGAAAGACCTTCGTACCTGCACTTCAAGCGGTAGACAACGATATATTAATGAGGCGCTTTCCTGCAGCGTCCTCAAAAACGAAGCGTTTAGATTTGACGCGCGACAAGAACTTTCAGCGCGGTACAAAACCGCAATAAAAATCGCACAGGATTGGACATGAGATGCAGACAGCCACACGCACACAAAAACAGCAAAGTAGTGTACGTAAACTGACGGAATTCGTTCAAGCAAGCTAATAAAACGATATCACAGCGACTCCCTCACAGCTTGACAAGGGCCGCTACCGCTGAGAAAACATTCACCTGTCTCTGGTTCCCGAATGTTTTCTGCTACCAAAATAATTCGAGTCATGTTTGAAGCAGTCGACCTTTCCATGAACTTTGCGCGTACTCAAAAAGTGGTCTTGTATTCTTTACTGAAGATCTGGGTACACTAACCTTTGTATTAATCGACGATCGTTTCAATGAAGCAAAACAATTGCTGTCGAAACCACGAAACTCCACAAAGGGCAGAAAACC
This sequence comes from Plumapathes pennacea, assembly GCA_964036295.1. Classification (NCBI taxonomy): domain Eukaryota; kingdom Metazoa; phylum Cnidaria; class Anthozoa; order Antipatharia; family Myriopathidae; genus Plumapathes; species Plumapathes pennacea. Next base: position 4,932,050 of record OZ038463.1, on the reverse strand, counting down.
GGCTTGATATACCGACGCGCTTTTTATCCTAAAAATACATTTCCACACCGTCGTCGATAGCGGCAGATTACGTCCGCATGAAATGTTTCTATATTCAAAGAGCCCAAGACTGGTCGAGTATAACTCTCCAGCCATATATTAGCCCGTAGATCAACGTGTTTCAGACTTACTGTCTCATTCAGAGTACGAAATGCAGTATTGATGTAGTGAAACAAACAAACTCTTGCCTCGTCTTTGCAAGACTTCAAAATTTCGCGTCGGAAGAAGATATCTTATTTATAATCGAGATCTTGAAGTACCAGTTTGTACATCACCGGCGAACTGTTCCTTATCACAGCGACACATACTGAACGATTTACGACACAAAGGAATTCTCTGAGGCTCTCAACAAAACACAGAAATGCGTTTGAACGGACGAACGATTCTCTGACAACGAAATCTGGAGCAAAACAAACGAATTCTTACCTTCAAAATGTTACCAAGCGCTCTTGCAAAGCGGCGAGTTTCTTTAGGAGATCTCAATGTACGTTTAGGAGTTTCCTGTAAGTACGTGGAGGAATCAGACGAAACCGGGCATATATGAACACAGAGTGATACGCCTGATCCTATTCACCGGAAACTGACGACCTCAAATGAGATGCGGATCACTTTACTATCGCTCTCAGGCGTGACCGCTCCTGTCAGTTCTCAGTCTTCGCTCGGACACGCCCCCAGGAAAACCCAAAGTCAACACAGTAAATAGTGGTTTCTGTCTTTAGAGATTTAGATGATAATTTTTTTCCCGCGTCGGTCAACTTTGTGTGTCGTTTAGTGTTGTTTTAAGAGTGCGGGATCATTTTTGAAACTGCTCACCGACACAGAACCGAGTACAAAACAGCCAACAGACAGGAAATGTATCAGTGATGAAATTTCAAGAGACAAGCCGCAAATTTAATACGATGTCTGATAGCGTCGAGAAAGAAACCAGAAAACTGTGATTCAATTTTATCACTAATTGTTCTTGTAGTACGTCTAACTTTTTCATAGTCCGCAGATCGATACAAAATCTTCGGTGTATAAAAGCTTTAAAAAATAATCTGTCTATAAAAAAACTGGCACGCATTCACAATTGAATACATTTCTACACATTTTTACATGTCTGGAAAGTGTCAAGGATTAGTCTTCCATTTCAACACCGGAAAAAGACGACGGAATACGTGGCGTTGGCTATCAAAAAGGGTTTACCTCAATTCTCTTGAACATTTGATGGAAATTATCCAGGCAAATTGGGGAGAATTTGCAAACTAATGTACTCGAGTCTTGGTCGCTCCAGGTGGCAACCATTGAAAGTGAAATATGGAGAGGAAATGCCGTAATACCTTCTGAGTAAAGAATGGCTAAAAAAAAAACGTCTGTTCAGTTTGGTTCAGTAAAAACGTGCGTTTGACCATTAGCTAGACAGAAATTACAAGGTGTTCGACAGCGAAGAAGTCAGCCGGTGCAGGAAAATGACAGCCAGAATTGTGGAAGGCCAAAACTATTTGACAGCGAAAATAGAATAAATATACACACCTCTGCCTCGACCTAAACTGCACATTAACTCCTGATAATAAGGATTATCGGCTTCGAAGTTTGCTGCTGCTTATCTGGCTGATAAAATCCCGTGTGTGCTAATTACAATCCTAAATGGCCACATGTCAAACATTACACAATGACCGGACGGACGTGCCTGTGAAATTAGTCCAATTTTCTAGATTATTCGTCAGAAACGCCGTAGCGAAGGCTGTGTTACCACGCAACCGTACCGGCACAGCCGAAAGCTATTTATTGTGGCGAATAAAATGACTTCACGGACAAAAGAAAAGGTCAAAGACTGTATTGCCCAGAGGGTTGAGCAATTTGTTTTTATCGTTTCCGATTTCAGTGACATTGTTTAAAAGGAGCTAGAAGTTTGAAGCACGCAATGTTCAAAATCGACAAAACGCAGCTCTTAAATTAGAAAAAATGGGGAACGGCGAATCATTCGGGCGAAAGTCAATTAGACGTCGGGACTGACCGATTTAGATACCAAACACCAATCCCTAGGGGGAGGGGGGGGGGGGTGAGTACTTCGATGCAAGCGCTGTTCACGGGCTGGCAAGCTGCCAAGCAGCGCCTTCTTTTCAGTTTGAGCGAGGCTGACCGTTCTTTATTACAGAGGGAGTATCGATCGACCCCATAAGACGGCCCTGAAGTCGGTTTTTGTCAAACACCGTTGGGAACCAAAACTTGCTGCCGCTTTTGCAACAGTCTGCGATCAGTTGACCAGATATGAAGACTTGTTGTCTGCGGGATCAATTTGGACGGTTTCAAGAGAAATATGTCTACACCCAGATTGCGCAAAGCTTTTAACTTTTCTGTTCTCTTGATACGGATCCTAGCACCGCTCGTTGGAAAGCACGACCCGAATTATCGCGCGAACCGCGGCCATCAGCATTTCAGTAGTGACCTCGTCATGGTTCCTTGGGAGTGTGCGGCACTTTTTGTAATCATCAGTACGTTTGTTTACGGAAAAATCAAACTGTGAAAATCAAAACAAAAGCAGACTGCAAAACAGTTTTATCTTATCGCGCTCACAAACAGCGCTCCCCACCCCAGCGGCCCAGCGATCCCAAAGTGTTCCGAAATAACTTCCCTTGAGGTGTGGAGGTGTTAATTAAGCGATTAGCAGATTCTCCAAGAGATTTACGTCACAAGCCACCTCCCTTGGTACGCACCCAAATTCTACAAGCCGTGGGAACAGCGCGGTGCCCGGACAGATAAACTCCAACTGCAGATGACGTTTTGTAGAGCGGGGAACAACCTCACTCCCATCGTTCTTGGATCGTTACGTATCTTACGTGGGTTTGCGTGCAATGTGAAGTGGCTCGCGGAAATAAGGTTTTTTTTTTTTTTTTTCTTGAAGTACTAGCTGAAGTGGCTCCGTAGATACGAGTGGCTTCAGCATCACTCCCCCTGACTTTGCGAATACAAACGTTAAAGGTTCCTCCCTCATTTCCGCACTCTTTATTTCTATCCTGCGATCACCCAGTCAGCAGTCATCACAATTTGATGTAATTGTTCGTAAAGAAAACTTATCTAGACGTTCAAAATGTATTCCTTGAGTGGGAAGGCCTAAATGCATGGCAGGCTTTATTCGGGCATAACTTTGCGAAGTCATAAAACGTTGGCGCATTTTAATTTATTATTTGGGGTCGTCAAAAAAAAAAAAAAAAAAAAAAAAAACATTGTTATAATATCTCTTTACTTTCATAATTTCATAATTCAAAACTATGTATCTCTCTCTGAGAACAGACTCCCTGACGTATTTAAAGACACTTTCCTGGTTTGTAAAAGACTGTACCGCAGCTTTTAAAGTGCACATAAGCCCCAAAATGATATCTTTACAATCGAATCTACATGACGGAAATATGTTGACTATTAGAATAAGTCTGCGTTTTAACGCTGCGCCTTTGAGTTATAAAGGTTTATATTTTGAATATGGTAATGACGTGACGTCAAAGAAGGAACAATTTATTATACAAAATCTTGTTGGTAGAGATAAATGACATTTTATCAACGTACATTTTATACTTGAATTTTGTGTAAATGATTTTACCAAATATTTTGTATGAATCTGAAAACAGTTCCAATCACGAAGAGAAAGAAATAACCATATTCGAAATATAAACCTCTATAACTTATAGGCGCAATAATATAGGCGAAACACAGAAATAATCTAATAGTCAACTATTTACTTTATGTAGAATCGATTGTGAAGATATCATTTTTGGGCTTATGTGCACTTTAAGAATTACTATATTCTAGAACCATATAAAAACCAGAAGCTCCTGAAAAAATAAAATAAAATAATAATAAATAATAAAATAATAATAATAATAATAAAAACAGTGTCTGACTCCTCGAATATTTTCCAGTCTAGGGGTGCTGTCTCTTTAGTTGGAGCATGGCTATTTTTAGCTTCTGACTGCAGACCCACAAGCCGTTTCCGTTACTTTCACTACGGGCGGGAAAGTAAAACGGAAGCTCGTGGGCTATTTTAGGAGGGACTCTAATAAAAAAGAACAGTTTTCATTTGCCAAACACTGAATTGCTACGTTTTTGGATTGGTCCAAAAAGGTTTGGCAGAATCACTGGCTAATCAGAAGCAAAAGCAAAACCCGATTGTGATCTTCTCACGCAAGCAAGTGGTCCCTTCATCAAAGTAAAAACAGAACAGGTGCACAATACCAAAGGATGCCTCTGTGGCTGTGAAGTCAACTCTGAAACAATCAATCAAAAGTGGCAGTTTCTGAGCTAAACACTCATACTTCCAAACAGATTGATGCTGCAAGAGACAATCTCGCGAGGCAATGTCTGAGTTGCATTTTCCTAGATGTTCAAAGTGTTTAGGTCTTGATGTTGTTTTAAACCGCTTTACCGAAGGTGATTTTGGTGTTTCAATGACTAATGAGTATGATTCTAGATAAAATTGGCTTTCATCTGAAGACTGTCTCGCACTGTCTGAGTAAGGCATCGTTTAGTAGTCTATTATTAGACTTGACCATCACTTCGAGTGTGGCGCCAGCAAGGCTTCCATGAAGTAGGAAGATGGTGGAGCCGATTACCTTACCTGCTGCAATCATCTTGGCTCCTACAAAGACAGCGAACGACACATTAGCCGATGCAGTTATCTTTTGCTGGCTTAAAGTAGAGTCTGATATGAAAGTGAGGCATTTGGGTCACTGAATCAGGACAGAAAACAGTGCTCACGCTATGACAAAAGTGTATGTTTTGGCGAATTAAAATACAACTATACTTCTACGGGTATTCAACCAGACGAACCCACAAACCACAAGGCCTCGTGTTTAAATGAAATTACTCGAAGTCGGATCATCCAGTCTTCGCACCTGTTGTACTTTTGGCCTGAACACTTTGTCTTGAATCTCGGCCACGACGTTTTTCAGAGCGCTATACCATTGACAGTTCGGTAAACTAATCCCTCAGAAATACAAACTAAGTCATGGGCTCACTTCCCACAGAATCTAACGAGCAATTATTTTTCGACACTTTTCTTTTCGTTTAAGATGAAATCTGACAAATTTTCTCGATTCATGCACAAATTCCATGTTGTCCACATAAAAACTTACCAATAGTCTCAACAGGATGAAGTCGCAATTCCTGTGTTGTCTTTTCGGCCAGTTTGTCCACTGTCTTCACAGAACTAACAAGTTTCCCTCGCTTCTCAAATGCCGCCTCGCTCCATCGTTGTTCAAACTCGTCCGTCTCAATGACAAGAGGACATAGGAGGTCACTGGTGCTGACCACGTGGTCAAAAAATAGTGTTCTCTTTGTCTTAAGTGAGTCTTTATACACTACTTTCCCTCCAAAGTTCATGTGCAGAGCTGGAGACCGATATTTCAGAGAAATATTATGAGAAACCTGAAAGAAAAACAGGACCTGAGTGAGGTAATTGTGGTTCAAAGCTCGATTAAGCTAGTGTAACGCAGGATTAACCAAATTCTAGACCGACAAACTGTACGGTTTTGAACAAGTGTCAACTAAAAAGTTTGTACCGAGCGGCGGAAACCCTCCTAATAGTAGCCTTACAAAACTTGCATCTAACTCAGGATAAGTTTAATCGTACCTTAAACATCTGCACCCAGGCTTCAACTGGTTATAGATTTTGAATAGTGAAAACGTTCTATAACTACGAAGAAAGCACACCTCACCCCACAGGTGGAACAATCGAAATCATGAAAAACATTTATTCGGCAACACATGCAAACGGAATCCACAAAGTTTGGATTGGTGAAATGCCTGGCACTTTAGCCGGGAGGTCCGAGAAGCCCCCTAGCAAGATTCCTCTCGTATTTGTCGCAAGTAACACGGAGAACTTGAGTGCGATGAAAGCTTTGAAGAGGTGTAATTGGTAAATTATAGAAGTATAGCACTTGACACTGAAGGCATGCGCGGAATGGACGAAGGGTCCCGGTCAACTCGCTCTCAATAACACAGAACGGCCCAAGCTCTAGTTCGCACGGAATTTGCACAGCGCATAGCTAATATAAGAAAATGTACGAAATATTTTAGTCGACCGCGAAACTCGAAATTTTAAACTTGAATATTCTGTTTCTGTGTTCATTTCCTTGCTGCTGTTGCAATTTCCGATCGATACCTGGGCTCGCTATAGGGGCGTGTTAATATCGAACGGAGCGCGCTTAGACAAAGAAACAAGATAAGTTAGTTCAGCTTTACAATATTTATAAATTTGAGTTTCACGGTCGACTAAAATATACCATGCATTTCCTTATGACTTGCGTTTTGCAACTTAACACACAACCCTCTGGAGCCTCTGGTTCGCTCGTGCCGACGATAGACGAGATAGCGGATACTGTCTGTATTGCCGGTCCTTTATTGTGTTCTTTGGTTGATAATGGCCTGTGTACCCAGACTAGGCGTCTGTTCTTTACTCTTGACCTCAATCTGTCACGTCAAGTATATCACAGCGTCTGCTCTTTTGGTAATTTCTGGTGTGAGTTTGTGTGCGTGTGTTTTATCCCAAAATAGGAATGGGCGGGACAGACAATGGTTTACGACTGATCCAATAAAGATTGGCCAGACAATAATAGACCAGGATATCGCAAAATAAGGTGCAGCAGAACACGATGCAGGGAACGGGCCATGCAAAGCCTTGTATAAAACTTATAATCAGTGTTCAAAAAATGCCGGCACTTCAAAAGTACCTTGGGACAGGATTCCGAAAATTGGTGAACTCTCAAATTTTGCTTAGCTTTTCTCTTAATTTTCCAGTGGTCTGTTTCAATTTTTTTTTTGTTTGGCAAATTAGGGCCTCGTCTTTCTAGACTGTTTCAACTCAGCATCTAGAGAAAAACGACGGTTTCTTCGAAATTTGGTAGTAACTCACCGACGTATTCGTCGGCGACAGAGCGCACGTTTGCACTTCAGAAATTGTAAATATCGACATTATTGTCGTTAAAGTCACAAGTGCGACCGGGGACAAACTTCATAGGAACTTTTCATATCCGTGACAGAATCATGTGGCCTCAAAAGAATGCACAATGAAATTCATGGAGACGTGCACTATCGGCAAAAAAATGACAAACATATTTCATACTCACAGACATCGAAGACTCAATACAACCATCCTGGAGTGTGTTATTTGAGCCGGAATCAAATGTGGCCAGCAGGTTTGACGGGGGCTCAAAAACACAAGTAACGTCAGAAATGGGCGCGTTGTTTTGACTCTGATTGGTTAAAAATACTACCAAGATTAGTTCATCCGCTTTCCATACTTTCTGCAGGCTCACGCGAAGATTGCTGTCAGTGCAAAGTTCAATTGTTTCGAAGGAATGGGGACTATTTTCCAGTTCTCTTGGCAGTGTATCCAAAGAAGCGCCGGAGATTTTTAGGTTCGGTGTAGTCTCGGTGATTGTCGAGTCCAACAACGAAACCGCTGGTACGACCTGAGTAAACAAGAAAACGAAGAAGTTGGTGAGTTTTAGGTGTAACTCTCTCCTCTCCTCCCCTCACGCTGGCGCGGTTTTAGCATATAGTGCAAGTCGGAATGTAAAGCGCGCGAAAATCAAGTGCCTCTTCCCATCGTACACCGCGCGCCTACTTTCTTCCTTTTTCACCCTGCTCCTTTCTCAAGGGAGCCTCTGCGGAGAAGAGAGGTTGCATAGCAAACAGTCACGGCAGGTTTCCACTGCAATCTCAAGTGCCAATCCAGGGCTAGGTCGTCTCCTCGACGTTAAGGGTCGCAGAGCGGGGCTAGTAAAAATTAACATCGAGCAAGCAAGAAACGTCTGTTCTGTCCGTCCTTCGATAAATGACTTACATTTTCAGGTGGCTCCGTTGCTATCTCGTGTACACTTTCCACACCGACAAGTTGCTCCTCCTCGCGGGGTTGCTCCTCCGGCTTGGCCACCAGAGAAAGTTCGTTTTTATCTTGCGAGGGCAAAATGTCCTTAAAAGTCACATTCTGTGACGCTGCGGATTCAACTGGATCTGTCCCTCCAAGATCTAACAATAGGTCCACGTTTGATTTTTTCTGGGCATTAGTCACGTGTCGTACTCCTTGTCTGGACTCTTGAGGCTTTACACTTCGCTCTGCATCTCTTCGACGAGGAAGTGATGGCTGGTTCTTGTTGGAAACTCCCCTGAATAGCTGCGATGCCAGCGCGTCCCTCTGTGCATTTGCAGGGTTCATTGACGCTGACGGGCTCGGGGTTGACTAGGAAGAAGAGCAGCCGACCATCAAGATATTATTATGGGATACAGTGAAAGAGAGATCAGTTGGCCCAGCAGTGTATAACAAAATGTTAGATATAGTCAAACAGCCAACAGTTATAAATAAATACACTAAATAAGTAGGTGGCTGAGCAAATAATTAAGTGTGCAGGTTAGTAATTATACGAAGGAAAGATAGCACTTGGGAAAGTTCGCTTTAGACTGCGTGAGCGAAGAGAAAAACGTGTGATTATTCGACTTGGGGTCGATGTGTGAAAACTGGGCACCGGAAAGAAATTTGAGCTGACTTTTTGAGCGTCAGCAATGGTGATGAAAGCAGTGGTAGTAATAAAAATGGACGTAGTAGAAGTTGTAGGGAAAGTAATAATATGTAGTAGTAGTGAGTAGAAGCGTTAGTTGTAGTAGACAGTGGTAGCAGAAGTACAGACCTGTGTTTTGATTGGCTGTCTCTCTGAGCCAGAACCTGTCGACGACGAATCAGACTTCTCGCTGGATTCAGCCGACCCAGTCCTCCCTCGCAGTTTAGAGTATCCACCAGGTCCCCACGCGGACACTCCAGCAAAAAGCTTGTCAGACTTGACGACTTTTGCACGCTCTGAAGTCGGTTTTATATTTGCCTTTTTAGGGACATCAGGCTTCATGTCTTGTTCCTTTACACCAGGCTTCAAGACAGTTGTAGCGATATTTATGGAAGGGTTTTCATAAGGAGCAAAGTTGAGAGAACTCGCGGGTTCCAATGGTTCTGGCGGTCAGAATTTAATTCTAATTTGTAATTTGAAGCAGCAAAGTATAAATAAAGAGTATCCACGTACATGCGAACCTAAACATAGATTTTAAATACCTACAGACGGGAAACACATACATTTATACATAACATACATTCAAACTGCAGACACACACGCATACACAAAGACAAGTACATGTATGCACACATACAATGGTCAGCGTCACGCAACGTCACGCAACTTGTAACGCCATTTACCAACCTCTGTCTTTCCTCTGCGTCACGCTCTCTCTCTGACTTGATGGCTTGTACGGCATGGCTCCATTTAACATTGCCTGGGACACAAATTCATCCAAAATAGACAGCGATGGATCAATCTGAGAAAAAAACAGGATGTGGTATTGTAAGAAACGGTTGATCGCTAACAACGGTAAGTGCGGTCTTTTGGGCGAGCTTTTCCAGACTCCTCTCCATTTGGCCAGAGGAGAGGAGTCTGGGAAAGATACTAGTCGCACACCAGGAATCAGATATTGACAGATATGGTCTCGTGGTTACAGATGCATAATTAGCCGGTAAACAAACAACAAGAAATGACTGGAAACTAAACGTGAAAGTCAAAGATCTTTTGTGGACGAAACACTTTAAAGAGACCCTCTCATCGTAGATGCTTTGCGCGCCCATGTTTATATTTACATCTGGAGCTCGACTTTCCTGAGGCCCCCACTTTATGACTGATCGCTCAGACTGTCGCTGCTTATCATATTCAATACACTTTCTGAGTTTGTGCTGATTTATCTCGCAATAAAACGTAGAAAAATATGAGAATCCGCCATTTTCGTATGATACGAAAATGATGGCCGCCGTCAGCCACTGGGCGCGCAAAGCATCTACGGTGAGAGGGTTTTTTTAAAGCTTGCCCAAAATATCGCAGTCCCTCCCCAGTCACCGACCTCATGGCCAAAGTTGGTACAATACTGGTCACCTGACCCTAAAGAGAAAGAGGAAAACTGACTGTCTGCAGGGCACAACGTGTACCTCCAAGTCTTCACAGCTTGCGTCTTCTGGCAGTACTCTTTTCATCAGAGGCACGTCCTGTTGTAACTGCAGGATCTCGCTGCACCGCTGCGAATGGAAACCTCGATAATAATATTTCTAACAAAAAGGAAAACTATTCTCATATAAGGCTTTATAGCTTCAGTGGTAGAGCAGCGCACGGGTAACGCATGGGGCCTGGGCCCTTTCTTTTCAGATGCAAATCCAGACAGACGGACGGACTGACTGACTGGCAGAGAGAGATAAGAATACTTGTGTCCAGGGTCGTTTACCTGTCTTAGATCCACATCGACACTGCTCACCACGTCGTCCAGAAGAGTTTGAGTTTCCTTTGTTCCCTGACCAAACTGCGCAATGATTTTGCCTATGGCGGTGATAATCCAGCCCTTGGTAGCGTCATCTGTGAAGGTGAGTCATACAACAACAACGTTTTAATTTGTCGTCGTTGTTGCAGCAGAGGACGAATGCACCGTCGGTATAACAATAGACGGAAAGCGTATTCTTAGGTTGACATTGAAGAACTGAAATTGGTTGCTTTGGGTGGTATTAAGAGACAATCAAGACGATTGAACTGCAGCGAAAATAAAATAGAATTACACGATCAAAGAAGAGGGTTTTTCTTCCTTTGTTTTTATTGCTGTCCCTACCAACTATGATATTCTCAAGTGCAACTAACGCACATAAATATAGACTCCGACATGGAGAACTTATCATTTTAGTTAATTCACTTATGAATTATCTTATGGAACCTACATTGCCTTTTCAGGAATAGAAGCTAGAGAGAATTGCATTTCAAACTTTTGGACAGTAGCTCAAACCAACCTTCAAATGTTCTATTGAGGAGTGAACACAACTCTTCCAGCACGACCTGGGGTTCATATTCAGGCGCTGTGTATGAGTATTCACCTAAAACCTGACAGCAGAACAGGAGATTAACTGTCAAAAAAGCATCTGTTGGGGGGGGGGGGGGGGGGGGGGGGGTACTCCCATATATGAAAGGACGGGGATGCTCGTCGTACCTCTTAGGGGTCAAAATCAGTTTTGGTACCGCTTAGGATGTTTAACATTAAACGCTGACATTTTTATGTGACGTGGTACCGTTTAGGGGTCGGGTGTCAGTCGAATACATTTTTATTGTATGAGTCACAGCCCCGGGGTCACAGCTCTGTAAACAACAAACGGGCTACTTTTTCAGCTGGAAACGTCCGTTTCCGGTTTCACAATAGCAGTCGCATTTATTTCCTAGTATGTTTCTCTTGAGTACCTTTTAGGGTCAAAATATGCTCGAGCCACGCCCGTTTTAGTACCTTTTAGGGGTCAAAACAAAAATTCCCGACGAGCACCTCCATTACTTTTATGTGGGAGTACCCCGCCCCCGGGATATCTCACATCACAAGCCACTGAATCACAGTAAAGATAAAAAGAACACGAACTTGTTATCAATATATACGCTACCCTGGGTGACAAGTGATCATTACTTGTTCAGACAAAATCGTTTATATAATTATATGGGATTTCCGCTCAGAGCCAGCTTATCTAAACGAGAAAGCGCCAGCACCAACCAGTTTCCTACCAATTATTATTCTATCTTAGTATTAACTATGTTCAAGGTTTTGGCTATATTCTTTGAGGGTACGTCATTAAATGTCTACAAATCTTTCGCCTTTTTTCTCGACTGTCCGGCAAAATACAAATCAAAGTAAAAATGTTTCATACAGAAATCTGCATACATGCGCCACACTGCAGATAATAGCTTCAAACAGCTACCTTTTCGTCATTCTAAAAAGAATCCTTGCTTTCAAGTGAAGAATCCTTGACTGATCAGTCATACCAAAATGAGTTTGTCAAGTTTTGACGACAGGAGAATCCTTTAGGTTTAAAGCAGGGCCTTTTTAAGTTAAAAGTTATACCCGTATATACATACGCATCATTCGCACCTGCCTGGTCTAACAAAGATCTTTTAATAGTAGACGTTCGCGCGGATTGTTTATGCGCACTTTTTCTACGCACGTATGACGCAATGATGACGCAATGCAACGTCATGCACGCGCGGCGCAGATGTTAACAAAACATGGTTCTTGGATACTATTCGGCAAAATAACTCTCTCAAAAGTCTGGTGACCCCTACTTTCTTTTAGTTAGTAAGTTTCTTCACCGATCCTCTGGAAAATATCAAAAAAATAAAAAAATCCTGAACGTTAAAATATTTTTTAAATCCACTTTTACGCTCCCGCGGACACTAAAACATCGGTTACGGAAGCCTTCAGGAAGCTGCAAAAATGGCTATCGACGCCTAATTGGGCCTCAGAAAAGGCCTTAAATTGAAGTAGTCTTCTTAATGTACCCATTATTTCAAATTCGACGACAACTGGAACGACCAAATTTGGCAATTTATGACACTGATTATCTCCGAAACGAGCCTGGTGACCCCCAGATTTTTTTTGCATTTCATAAATTAGTTCATAATAATCTAACTATTGTAGAAATTTGAAAAGTTTCTGAACGTTATACCTTTTTCGGCGCAAACGTCCATAAGCGACTGGCTTTGCAAATAGAACGCTTGATTTTTTTATATAAGTGAAACAGACAAAGCAAGACAAACAAAAAAATCGGCTGGCTGTTCAGAAAAACTCACGCATGTATCCTCCCTAAAACAAACTGATTATACAGATAAAAAAATTTACACCGAGATACTTCTTTAGGTGGTTGCCTGGACCATTCAGAGCCGTAAAAGGACAGCTGCTGCTAGGCTTACAAATGCAAATTGCGAGTTACTTCGTTTATTTATTGAACTTTATTCTATTTTACGCTTACATTATTTCACTAAAACACACGAGGAGTATTTACTTGAGAATTTACCAAATTACTGCTCGCGGAACTGAGCGGGAACTGGCTCAGACGGCAACAAACTTATGTCGCAGCTGATAATTTTGAACTTTCGTTTACAAAGTTACTGATCAGTCGACGTCTAAGTCCCTTCGTGATGACGTTGTTGCTGTTGTAGTTGTCCTTGTTGTTGTCCTTGTCGATGATGTTGTTGTTGTTGTTGTTGTCCTTGTTTACACAAGCACCACCGACCAATCAGGCCCCTAACTGCTGTCCTTATGTCAATATGGCGCCAAAAGTAAATCACGGGGTTGATACACGAGTTCAGGTACCCGAGCAAGAACGACGACAGGACAGTGTACTCGGCAAATCCTTCAACTTTAGTTGCCAAGACAACGACATAACCAACAAAGGGGACCATGAGAAATCCAAGTATGGCAAAGGTGACGTAAAAGAGTGTGGTCGCTCCTTTTTTCTCTCGTGCCAACGCAATCGCAGTAGTCTGGGAATCCGCAGCAACAATTTGTTGATTGTGACGAAGAATCGCTTTGTATGTGGCTGCTTGACCGATTATAGGGAAAGGAAGCAAACTTATTAAAGTAGCACTCATGATGTAGCTGCTGGAGGGTTCCGGCACAGGATATTTCAGAATCACAACCAGTGTGATCCAAGCTAACCAAGACGTCCCGATTGAGATTAATGTTTTACGTTTTGAAACAGTCGCGCGATACGCCAGCGGGTTTGACACGGCTTTGTAGCGATCCCAGGTGGTCAGACAGAGCTGAAACACGGAACCTCCCCCGCACAGAACTGCGCAAATCCTGAAGATTTTCCAAAGAGAAGCCACCAGACAAATACTCGTATTATGTGTAACCTTCAGAACACGAACAGTCACGAAGAGAGGAATAACAACCAACCCACCCAGCAAATCGCTGATTGACAGACTACACAACCAAAGATTAGCTGGACGCTGTAGACTCGGTGTGTTCGCAACGGACGCTATAACTAATGAATTTAAACCGACAGCAAACACGCCGATCACTGCACTGATAACGGAAATAGCGATGTTTGTAGCGTAGGATATTTCGTTTGCCGGCTGGACAGTCTCGGTGCAGTTCGTGCGAGAAGTCATCATATTGTTCTTAATGCTGCTGTTGATGTTACTAAAGTGTCGCAACTCAGGAAGTACGAGGTCTAATGAGTTCTATTAATCTGTATGGACCAATCAGAAGTGGATCTTAAACAAAAATACTTCGTGTATAAAGACGAGACGTCAAGTTGTTTGATGTTCAGCTTCAAGAAATATCAGTTCAGTGTGCACTTGTTTTTGTTGTTGTTCAAGCGGGATATTTTTTGCCATTGAAAGCAGCGCTATATAAATTTAAATTAAAACAATAGAACCCCTTCATATTACTTAACCTTATTTTTTAGTTATTCTGATTAGTCCGTTCCTTCCGTTACGTTTCCGCGACAAACGTTTAAATTTCCTTACTGATTCACTCCTTGTTTTTAACCTTTTCTCACAACCTCAAAACACAGATTCTCCCACCCTTTTTAAAAATGTATTAATGATGTAATGAGAATTGATAGTTCAATCACCTTTCATCTGAGCAAGTTTTTAAGTTTCTTTAAGTTTTTGCTATTTCCTCCAAGGGCACGTCATTAAATGTCTACAAATCTTTCGCCCTTTTTCTTAACCGTCCGACTGTCCGGCAAAATACAAATCAAAGTAAAAACAAATGTTTCACAAAGGAATTTGCATAAATGCGCCACACTGCAGACAATAGCTTTAAACAGCTAGCTCCCTAGAATCCCTGCTTTCGAACAAAGAATCCTTGTCTGATCAGTCATACCAAAATGAGTTTGTCAAGTTTTGACGACAGGAGTATCCTTTAGGTTGAACGCAGGGTCTTTTTAAGTTAAAAGTTATGCCCAGAACAACATACGCACGATTTTGCACCTGCCTGGTCCAACAAAGATCTTTTAATAGTTTAAGTGACTGGCTCTGCAGATAGAACGCTTTCTTTTTCTTATTTATAAACGAAACAGACAAAGAAAGACAAACAAAAGAAATCAGCTGGCTGTTCAATAAAAAAAAACTCACTTCCCTAAAGCAAACTAATTATACAAAAAAAAAAAAAAGAATTCACACTGAGATAATTCTTTAGCCGGTTGGCTGGACCACTCAAAACCGTGAAAGAACAGCTGCTTAGTTTACGAATGCAAATTGCGAGTTACTTTACTAATTCTGATAGAATTTTAGCATTATTGCATTCGACAAAGGAGAACGCAACCCTAATCTCAACTGTTGTGGGTTCCATGGGGTCGATGGGATACCTGTCACGTGCTTTCGGCCAGCGCGAAGAATCGAGATTTTTTGGGCTATTTGTCGGGCGATGTGCAAAATCTGCGCCATTTTGAATAATTACTACGCGCGCTCTGTGTTGCACGAGTGGCTCTGAATGATCACACTGAGGTCTATCAAAGGCAAAGACACCTACTTTTCACTGAAAGAAGCCAATATCTGGGATAATAAGGGCAGCACGACAGCAACAATTCCACAGAAAAAAGTAACTCGACTCGCGATTGCCGTATTTCAGTTTCTGCGTTGATTGCAACCGACACTTTACTGATGTTCCAGATACATATCTAGAAAAAATATATGGCTTTGTGGAGACAGAGGTACCGTGGCGATCATTCAATCGCAAGCCACAGGATGGTCGAATTGTCAAACTCTCACGAGTGTGCAACTCAACTTATTTCTCCCGACGAAAGTATTAATCACATTTGACCATGTCTTACAATATTGTTATTATTATTGTTATTATTATTATCCACGGGTAATAATCACGACGCTAATGCTGTAGTATCGCGCTGTTTGGAGACTCCAAGCGGGTCGCCATCTCGAAATCTAATGTTCTTGTGTCTGTCAGTCTGGCGTACGACCTCTAGGCGCGGTTGCTCGGCTTTCACATTCAAAGTGATGGAGTACCGACGGTATTAATTTTATACCATAAGATGATGCAAGGCCAAGCAGTTTGACGGACGGCTGTACGGCCCGGATATTTTGCCATTGGATGGGAGGCAAGCTTGCAGCCGTAAAGTGAATGACACGATTTCTTTAAAGCATTAACTGGGGTTGCCTGGGCACACCCTACACACCAGTATTGTGGCAAAATTCGGATAGTACTTCAATCAGAAAGGATCAGGGCCCGGTTTTTCAAAGCACGATTAGGCTAATCCTGGATTAGGTCTAAACTTTCTTGTCATTTATAAGCCTGAAAATGAGAAGGTTTCGTCCACAAAGACTTCCTTGGGGCGTTTTTAAGTTGAAACAAGCTTTTTAATCTCCCATCTGCCATCAGCACAAAATGACGGAAAACCGCATCGAATGAGACCGCCAGCTACGCAGGCTACTCGTTCGCATGTGCGACAACTTGACTGAAAACCAATGATACGTCTAATTCTTCCCGTATTCTATGCTAGAAGTGTACACAAATAATAATAGTATTTTGTGCTTATTCTTATCAGTTTCCCTTCCACTTCCCATTTGTCCTGGGGTGTAACAAATGGTAGGCATAATTTCTAGCTCTTTACGTTGTCTACAGAAAGCTTTCACTGACAAAACATTAAGAGAACAGCCTGAACTTACCCAACTAATGACACGGACAAGTATGTCTGGTAACTGTGGTTTGTCCAGCAGGTCCATGTAGGATGACACCGCAAAGCGACGCAGCTCTTCATCAGACTCCTCGTCCTCGTTCCCCTCCGCAATCAGCCGGACCAAATTGTGAGCCACGCCTTCCTGCACCAGGGCCCCACCCAACTCGAACAGTTCATTCATGGTGAGGATGTACCACTGGTTGTCCGGAGCATATGTGCGGAATATATTAAGGAAGGAATGAATGCATTCACTACAGAAAACTGACAGACAAAAACCTAGAGAGGGTTACTCCTTCTGCCACAGGACCACAGTGTCGCGTAACCTGTATAACCTTTGTTTTTTGGAGTACAGTACTGCACGTACTAGGAAAATTACTAAATTCATTTTCCTGGCTAGGACACAAGTGCACACAAAGTAAAAGTTCTTCGTTTTCTTTTGTAAGTGTATTTTGTCCGTGTTCTAACCAAAAAGCCGGTTGCAGGTGATCGAGCAAACGGTACTGCAAGCCTTTGCAAGATATTTTACCAAAAGGAATCCAAAGAATCTTACAATTAAACTGCGTCGTCGGTTGCCACAGGTATAGTGTCTATCTGAGACTCCACAGACAAACACAGAGTGAGGGAGGGAGGGAGGGGAGGGGGGGATCGCAAATGTACAAACATATCTGCACACAACACATGCGGTGCACACAGAAATTAAGACACAAGACGGATGAAACAGTGGCAGTTACAATAAAGAGTTGGTCAGGCAGATAGACAAGTGCACTGACAGATTTCTGCTCTCTAAAAAGATATCTCTCAGCCAGTTCGATGACCCTGGCCACCAGATTTGTCTTGAAGTACGAGTCATCCGTTCCTCGCAGAAAGGCGATCAGTTTCTCGCAGACGCTCTCGACGTTTGTAGCATTAGTGATGTGGCACAGCAGGTCAAGGGTCTAAAAACAACACAAACAAAAAAGTATAAAAATACAAATCATGCACAGGAGCACGTTTGATTATTCTTCTATTTTTCTGTTCTATTCTATCCATCTATCAACTCATCAATCCGAATAAACACCAATTCACCTATCTATCCATCCATTATCTATCTATCCTTAAGTCCAATATACTTTAATCTCTTCTGATCAAAATTCTCTAGCAATCTCACGCCAGAGATCTTGAACACGCGACAGTCTTTCGTCGGAGCATTAGTTTACTCGTTCACCAAAGAACTGTGGAGTGTCTAGTTGTTGTTGTGGTATAGCAATAGTACCTGTTGCTTTTGATCTTGATAAAGCTCACCTTCCTTTTCAGGGTCTCATCGGGGTCGTCAAGGCAATCGATAACTCCTCGTTGGTAAGTCGGCTCTGCAGCCACACTAGGGTTCACCTGAATGAGGGCAGCCAGAGTATTGATACCTGAGAAGAAGAAAAAAGACATCTGGGTATAGTTAGAGTGCCACTCTCTGCTGAGGACTCAGGACTTATATTGTTAGCTTGAGATGCGAGTGTTCAATTATTATTATTATTTTTTAATTTCGCCATACGTGCAAGTATAAAGCATACGTGAGACAATCAAATATGGCATTACCATAGCAACGCGCCCTTATAGCGCAAGTGTGAACATTACTCCAGAGTGGGTGGTGCGCGCGCGCGTGTTTGTGGATACAAGTGCGCAAATATGTGAGTGTGCAAATTGTACGTAAAGACATCACTGAGAAGGCAAGACAGTGGTCATTCGTTACTGACCTAGATACTTGATATTGTTGCTCTTGCTGACCAAAAACAGGCCAACGCACTTGGCGGCTTTTTCCAAAAGAAACTTGTTGGGATAGATGGCAGTAATTGTCTTCACGCTCTCATAAGCCACAGCTGAAGATAAAACCACACACCACGTTAGTCAAACGCCGTTTGACGTTAGAAAATTATATAATGGTTGACACATTTGTTTCTCCACGCTGACGCGGAACTAATCTATTAGAAAATCTGCCAGCAAGTTCTCAGTTGAACTTACAACAGAGGGCAGGCAAAAATTTTAAACAGTTATTTACTACTTCATATGATAAATACCACGGCTACTTGAACTACGACACACTACCACTAAAACTACTTTCACGGCTATAAACATGGAACTACAGTTAGTATAACATATTTATAAAACATAACAGGCTACAGCATATGTGAATACAACTATACCAGAACTATCAAGGCTACAAGTAGGACGACAGCGAGGTACTGAAAATTGCTAGCACTGCCAAACTGTAACTGTTGGCCGCAATCAATTTTACTCCAAAACCCAAGGCTTTGTACAAGACTGGAGTGTTCTCCAAGCCAAAAGGAGCGAAAAAGCCATTTCATACGATGCTGTAATTCTACACAAGTAAACATACAGCAAACAACAACAACACACAACGAGAGCACCCAACGAAGATATTTCTCAAAATACGTTAGTTTGCGCAAATGTATGGCTATTTGTCCAAAATATAGTTTATTTTCTGCTTTTTCTACGTTGCTGGCATGCAAACACAGAGGTGTTCCACACTCCCAGGAAGACAATTCAGAATATCCGTTTCCCAGCAGAGAGGCCCCAGAAAATCTCCCAGCCAGCAATTGATGGTGTACCACAAAAATGTAGACTCGATTGCAGTCTCGCTTGTTCCCATGCCTCCAGCGAGACTGAAAACGGCTATCTCTCTCCCAGCAGTCCGATTTATTTTTTTTTCCCAGCCAGCAAAAAAGCAGATAGATCTCATGCCAGCCAGGACAGGCTGCAGTGCGGAACACATATTTTGTGGAACAGCTCCGATGGGTGCTCCTCAAACAACGGTATGCGACTTCTCGTTGAACGGAAACATCCACCACCGACAAAGCTGAATATTTCCTATTCTTGAAACAAATTAACACCCGGAAACACTAACCATAAATAGCAGACGTGGTACCCTTCAATATCAATAGGGTCAACTTCAGCACTTCATACATGGCTTCACTGGTTCTGGAGGGAATGACGTTCGTGAATCAATTACAGTTGCGCTGCGCTAATCAGAAAAGCCGTCGGTAATAGTACGACACTGTAGAAAATACTTTCTTGACGTCACTTCCGTTGGTCAGCGTTCATCACCATTACTGTGTACATAAACTTGGTCTTCTCTTGGTAAAATTTCACATCATGTGCAAGCCCGTTTTTCTTGTACACAACTTATGTTATAGAAAATAAACTAACATATAGTTAAGTATCGAGCTTCTCGGTTAAGTCTTGAGGTTTTGCGAGCGTTACACTGAACTACAAATTCAGCACTTCAATTTAGTTGTGTGCAATGACCGCTGACTTAAAAATGTGACCGAACGCCGCCGAAAAACGTATTTCCGTGGGGTCTGAGAATGCACTTTCAACTTACTGGAAAGCAACCTAATCAATCAGCCAATCACAGAGGCAGGAAGAACTCCCAACTAAGGACCACCACGTAATTACATCAGTGTTTTACTTTGAAGAAGAAACCCAATCAGCCGCAATTCAAGAAAACTTAATCGTCACTGACTTTCTTACCAACAGTGTACTATTAGGCGTTGGACGATATCCAGTGGGCTGACTCAAATTCGCCTTTGACATTGAAAATTTTGTTTACCTAAGTTCTCCAATTTTTTTGTGCAGTTACTGTAAGTTGTATATAACGCAGTCTACGCGTACCCTGAAGATGCTGCAGATCGTAGCCCTGCAGAGGTTGGACTTCTAACATACAGAGCCTCATTTTCGTACTCACGTGACGTCATCTGCACCTAACAGTCCCAGAATCCTCAGAAGCTTGATTTGCATCCATGGAGCAGGAAAGTCGTGATAGTCAAAGTCTGGAACTTTCCGCTCGACAATCTCTCTCTGGATTTTGACCAGCGTAGGAACAAGGCTTTTGTATTCACAAGGGTTTGCCTGGGTTGCAAAAAAGGGAGAAAAAGACTGGATGGTCTGAACCCGTGAAAAACTAAAGCCTGGACCTGGTTGCTCAAAGTTCAATGCCACTGAGGATTAGCCGAATTGTTGCTCCCGGGCTTTTGACCAACAAAATGCAGAGTTTTGATCGCAGACCAACTAAAAGACTTGTTCTATCTCAAAACATATTATGCAAGGAAGTCGTGTTGTTAGTGAAACATTCTCATTTGTCATTTTCTAAACCAAGATCAGCCCAACCGTCACTACCAATCCACTATTTGTTCAAAACAAAAATCCGAACAGCGTAGAAAGAACCGTAACTTGGGGTCAATCTTTCAAGCCTTTGCAAAAAGAAAATCTAGTATTACTTACCACTACCAAGTCATACAGGAGATTAAGAGAAGCCCCGACGACTCCAAAGTCTTTGTCGCCCAGAGCTCTGTTGACCATGCTCTTTATTTCAGGGAAAGAGACTGGACTCTTGTGGTAAAAACGGTGCAGTGCCATCACAGCTTTCTTGCGCACAATGTCTCTGATATTAGAAAGTCCGCAAAGTTATACATGCCGCTCTGCATTCATTCGTGTAAACGATATTTTACGTACAGATGGCTGGATAGAGAAAGAGACTCAAAGACAAAGGCAGACAGACAGACAAAACAAATAAAAAAAAGGCAAAGAGACAGAGATAAACAGACGCATCGGTCTACGGTAGGACGAATTAACATGTGGAAGGGGAGGGTACGCACTGCAGCATTTGTACCGCAGAGTACCATCCACTGTACCAAATTTTGTTAAGTTCTGCAAGTCGTACTTTCAGTCACAACTAAAATCGTTAGACATTTCAGCCAAACAAAGCGGCGACGACTTCAGGGAATCATCAATTCATTCCTAAACTGGGCAGTATTAACTTTAATAAGAAAAGACAAGATAACCAACCAAAACGAGACAAATCAAAGCGTCATTACCTTTTCGATACGAGTAACGCAACAACTTGAGGCAGCAGAGCCGGCAACATGTCTTTGCTGATTAGTTTACACGCCACCGTCAGAGCACAGCAGACCTCCATCACGTTAGTACTCTTCAAGTCCTGCGCGTTGACAAACAATGATGACAATTAACACACAAAACAAATGAGTTAAACAGTCGTGGCTATTTTCTGTATCAGACTCACAACAACCACGTGATGCAGCTCTTTCTTGTCAGTAAAACAGAGTTTTCTTTTGCAAGTGTGTTGTGTACTGTAACTGACTGTTATAATGTAAGTCAATCTCTGTCAGTGCCTGTCCATTCGTCACTCTCTGTGTCTGTGCCAGTTCACCCTCGCGTCTGTCCGTATTTCTCCTTCCTTCTCTCTGTTAGGGTACTCCTCGAACTCTCTGTAATTTTCTATGCATCAGTATCTGTATTCTTTAAATTTTTTGCATTTTTTCAACTTTCTGAATTTTTTGTTCAATTATCTTATACTCTTCAACATCTCTCAATTCTCTGAACTCTTCAAATCTATTGTGCCCTTTGAACTATCTGCATTCTTTGCCTACTCTCTCATGACAAGACAAGACGTTTATACCTTTTGGAGAGTATTGATTAGGAGTACAATCAACTGATGATCTTCATTCAGAAAAAGTGACAATGCAAGATAACCTGAAAAGGAAAGGACATACATACAGAACATATTTATTTTTATTTCGGTCTCATTCGATGCGGTTGAACAGTATTCACGGGCACTATTTTGTACTGGTGGCAGATGGAAGACTGAGGGCCAGTGAAAAAATTGGGGGGAGGGGCAGGGACAGGTTGACCCCGTCACGTAATTTTGGCACTCGCCCTCAGTCTCCCAACTGCCACCAGTACAAAATGGTGCCCATGAATACTGGTCAACTGCATCGAATGAGACCGCCAGCTATGCAGGCTAAACATTTTTGTGATCATGCAAATTATACATTTCAAATTTCAAACTTCAATCTTAGAGTGAGTAAAGACACAATGATGTAAACTTATCTTAGCTAATCAGCTGAGACAGCAGTATTCACACATGCCAGTGCTCGACATTAAGGTTTTAGGTTGGTTGCCCTTTGGATTGTAGCAATAGAAAATTTCAAAATTTCTGGTCACCCCCCTAAATAATTTACCTGCCCAACCAAAACTTTGGGTTGCCCCGGGCATGGCAGGCAACCGTTAATGCGGAGCACTACATTTTATATATTAAGGCAAACTGCATGGCAACAAGATAATCTCACCAACTCTCTTGCACATCAGGTTTGACTGCTGAGCAAACTTGATTGCTTGAATGTAACCAAAGGAAGCATCAAAACCCAGCATCTCACAGTAGATCAGACGCAGCAGGAACTCTCGCATTTGTTTCTGTGAGAGTTGTACAAAGCAATCTCAAGGTTAGCACACAGGTATTAGAGCGGTTTTCGGATGACTGTCGAAAGTAATTGTGTTATTGCTTTGGTTTTGCATTTGCTTCGCTTTCGGATTGGTCCACACGAGTTTGTCAGCATGCTCAGCCAATCAGGAACAAAACCAAAACCAAAACCAAACACTTCTCACGCAAGCGATGGCGTGTACTCGCACTGCTGATTGGAAAGTAAAACCAAAAGCAAGACCAAACGTGAATTACTTTGGCTTCCAATTGGCTGAACTGTTTTCTCCCAGTCTCTGTGATTGGCCTGTGTGATTACTTTGGTTTTGGTTTTCGACAGTCATCCGAAAACGGCTCTAAGTATAGCATGACAAAACTACACCAGAGAAGACTAGAGTGTGCTGTCTTAATTAAAACAGTGGCTGTGCCACCAAGTTACTGCTACCATTGATGAAGTTGCCAAAATGCAGTATCTGAGGGTCCAAGAAGGTACCCATGGCAACCCTTCGAACACCAGGCACCCATCACTCTGATAATCAGTGGAGATCCATCATTCAGTAACTAAGTAACTCTTCTTGGGGGAGAGGTGGAGGTGCATAAAGGATTTGCAAAGATCAACAGACTGCAAAGCAAGTACAAAATGTGCCCAAGTATCCATTGGGACACACCTGGCTGGGAGGGGTAACTGCTGACCATCAAGTCTCAAGGTTAGCTTAGTCTAAATAAGTATACTTACCCACATCTCTTAACTTAAACATTCAAATAATATTCTTTTAGCCATTTTCTCATTGACTTATAGAGTGATGTGGGGAGTTTATTAGTTATTATTTTTTCTTACCGGTGATATATTGGGTTGGGTCAGTTTCTCTTTGAGGATGCTAAGTTCTTTCCTTATCAAGCGGTCTTCCTCCTAAGAAAAACAAATGGACCAACTGAGATAGCTTACTAAGAGTGCAGTTTCAGCAATAAGAAACAATATTCTCTCATGTGTATAATGACTATGTAACATCAGTGTGTCAACGTGGATCAATATATTCCAAATATTAATCCTTGTAAAATATGACTCAGCTAAATCTCTGGCTAAATCCAAGGACAATGGATCACAAATGATCTCAAAGTGATGTGGATTGTGCTAAAGTGTAGCGTATCTTAGTTTATGTTCCTTGAAACTTGTCTGATCTATACCCGCTGGTACTCCAGATTTGAAATCTGCTTCACTGCCGTGAATTAGAAATGAAGTGTACATCGAGCTAAACCCAATGATGAAAAATGGAAATAGGTCTGTGAGAACTACTGCGCAGTGTTTGTGTGACGATCAAACGTCTTGATGTATGACTGATGTGGATTTACATAATTTTGTGTACATGCGTTAAGCATATCCATATCAAAGCCGTATATCATTGATTTGGGTACAGTATACAAAACGTGTGCATAAAGGAAACAAACGTACGGTATTTATTACTCTGTACTGAGCAGTCATTATACTTGTGTGTCATGTGGTACATCATAATTTAACTGATATGTTCTTAATAGCATCTAGCTCTTCTTCATGGCAAATTAAAATTGATGAAAAATTTATGTCAGATGACAAGAGTACTCATCGATTAGCAACACAATACCAATCAGTTGATGTAAACATTATAGCAATCTTGACTGGAGCACTGAATTAAATATATGTCGATTCCTTTGATTCCGTGAAAATTTTCACTTTGAAAATATAGGCCCAACACATAATGAGTTTTCCAGATGCTACTAAATGAAACTGTGGCTATTTAAGAGCTCATAAAGAAATAATTACAAGCAGATCATTTCTTACGTGTCTCGAACTGGCTTCCGCTAATTCTCGGATGAAACTTTGGAATACTCTCGAAGAATTTGAGCTCTGCAAAGAATAGCCCATAAACAGACTCGGCAAGTTCCCTGCTTTCTTGGCCATGATATCCTTTCAATTATTGTACGGTTCCATTTACATATATACGCGCCATCGACAAATAAATTCAGGCGAAATCAGTTTATTTCGGTTTCGCCGAGTATATACCTCATGTAGCATACATATTATGTCCAGTTTAATGTATGCCTAACTCTACCCCCCTTGTACACTTGAATTTATCTTCTATACTTTTCAAAGAATCAACCAAATAAAGATGTATTATGAAAAAAAGGAACTGAGGCTTTACAAAACACCACAATTTAATTTTCCATTCTTGTCTATTCCAAATAAACATCAGATCTAGAACCGTGAACAATTGTACCGACCAGTGGAGGGTTGGGGAAGCTGTTTGTCATCCGACAGTTCATGTGGTCAGCGTAATGTTTTTGAAAGTACATGAATGGCGGCTCGGCTTCCATGGCGAATGTCGAAGTTCAAGGTATGCTAGCAAATTCTGTAGAAGTAGGTGTTTCTAGCGTTAGGAAAATATTGATACACCATTCCTAAAGCTCACAGATGAGTTTTCATGGCTGGAAATATACAGGTGTGGTTTATAAGCGCGGATAGTCGACTGGGCCCGGTTGTTCAAAGAGTGGATAGCGCTATCCACAGGATAAATCCTTATCCTCTCGACTGAATTAAGCTTAATGGTTAATTCTATCCACTGGATAACGATTTATCCGGCGAATAGCGCTATACACTCTTTGAACAACCGGGCCCTGAACTTTTTACTTGTTTTTTTTTTTTTTTTTTTTTTTTTTTTTTTCCAAGTCATACAGTAAGATTGGGGAGCCTGTGGTGTCTAGTAATTTGTCCGGAAATGTACCTGTCAAGTTGCCACAACGAGCTGGCGTAACACTTGAAATTCGAGCATTGAAATTTATACAAGTTATAAGTGAACGTTTCTTGCCAGCCCGATGAAAAATTTTGCTAGCTTTTGGGCTAGCGGATTTTTCCGACTTCTTGGTTTCGTTATTATGTTCTGTACTTGTGGACTATGGCAACATTTGTACTCACAAAATCTGCTGGCTTGGAGAAGAAAATTTACAGTCAGCTGATTTTGTGAGAACCGATTTCAGTCAGTTTTTATCTTAAAGTGAGTACACTGTAAGCTGTAATATGGTAAATTCTCAAAACATATGTCTCTAGTTTATATACCTAGTAAGTTGGTCACTTGCAGAAAAAAAAGTTGTGAATGTTTTTTTTAATGAAAATTTTATTTTTAAGTAAATTTAGAAAAATAATATATAAAAGTAATTTGTGTGTTCAAAGTACTTACTCAAATCAAAGAATTTATAAATTTATACTTTTTTTTAACAATATTGTTAATTTAATTTTTGTGATAATCTATGTGAATGCAACCTTCCATGTAAATCTTCCAAATATCTGTCATTCAAAGGCATAACATTACATATAAACAAAGCACCCTCGGATATTCATATTGGGGGGGGGGGGGGGGGGGGAGGGAGTACAGTAACTGCGGACACACCCGATCCGAAATTATGAGGACTATTCTCTTCCCTGTGCTGTGGTGGCTGAGTCTATTAGTTTGTCTCCTATTGATTAGTGATAAATAATTATAGAATTTGATTCTCTTGATCAAATAGGTTAATTATTTACTCGTGTTGCAAAATATACTGGTTATCAAACTTCCTCCTCGTGATTTAGCATTTCGCACCTTAGCCGGATTGATCTCCAGTTCACTCGCTAGTCTTTTGCAAACAGCCATAGCACAGTCAAATTTTGTCATGGTTGAATAAGGATTGTGGATTCAAGCCAAAAATTTGATCTTGATTCTCTATTGACCTTAGTGGAGGGGATGGCACACACTTGTCAATTGGGAGATAGCAACCAACCCACACAATTTCAAGCAGGCAAGAATTGACTATGTAGCTACCAGTCAGTACTAGAATTGGTGTATGAAAGGGTTACAGTGCTGCGGCGGCCAACCCTCTCCTCCCCGCGCTTTCTCCAATCTACCTTTTTCTCTGTAAATATGGTCTGATAAACAATACAACAATACAGAGCAAAGGAGTTTACAGTGAGCCTCATTGATGTGATGCCTTTTTAGACTGCAATTCTTGTGGTCAAAGCTTTAGATGACGAAACAGGGTGGGCGAGTTAACCCTGTGATGGGAGGGGGGGGGGGGGGGGGTCTCCCACATAAAAAAGGGTCAAGGATGCTCATTGTAACTCTTAGGGGTCAAAATCACGGGTTTTGTTACCACTTAGGGTGCTCAACATCAAACGCTGGACATTTTCATGTGACGTACCGTTTATGGGTCTGGTGTCAGTCGAATGAACTTTTGTTATATGGGTCTTTACAGCAATTAAAGGCATCTCAACTTTAAATTCTTGGTATGCTTTTATTGGTACCTTTTAGGGGTCAAAATAAGCTCGAGCCACGCCCATTCTAGTACTTTTTAAGGGTCAAAACGAAAATCCCCGACAAACATCCCTGTCTTGTTTATGTGGGAGTCCCCCCACCCGGGCCTGTGATCTTCTTTGATGTTGGCCGGTTATATTTTGAACTCTGTTTACTTTTCTGTCTCCAGATTCATCACCTTCTGAAGGCTTCTGCGTTGTTTTTGATCTTGTATTTAATTCAATACTACACGCCAAACCTTTTGCAACGAACTAACCTCATTCAGGCCGTGACGTCATCAAAAGGCCATGAAACCGAGCAAAACTCGGCGGGCAGTCTTGGCCATTTTATCTCTTCTGTGCAACCTTTACCGGGATCAGAATCACCAGCAATACATCTGGTAACGTACAATTTGTGGGGGCATTACATTTTTGGGAATTTACAGAATTACGAAGAGCGCTTCGACGCTTTTGCTGATTGTGTGAAAGATTACGACATTGTGCTGGTGCAGGAAATTTTTCTCCTTCGAGCAGGTCCGCTTTTGTTTTCAAAATATGCGGAATCTCTTGTCAGAGCAATGGAGGCGCGTGGATTTGGCCACAGAAGTGATTTACAAGGAAGCCAACCGACGTTTTTTGGACAGACAAGTGGAGTCGTTATTTTTAGCCGAGTACCCGTTCTCTCGACGAAGTCCGAAATATTCCGAGATTGGGGTTGGATTGAGAGCACGACCAACAAAGGCTTTGAGTATGTGGAAGTATTACTCAAGAGACAGAAGCTCCATGTGTATGTATTCAACGTCCATCTAGATGCACGTAAAGCTGACATTAGAGAAAGGCAACTCCTTCAAGTCCTCAGAGCGATTGATAAACTTCCCTTGTCTTCTTTTCTGGTTGTTGGCGGCGATTTCAATCTCGACTCTCCAATGGCGTCTACGTCTCTCTCGAGCGAGGAATATCGACAAGTCTGTCGCATTTTGGCGCGCAGGAATATCCGCGTAGTTTTTCCAGAAAGGCCCGTAACGATACCCAAAGAACAGAGCAACACGGATCAGATTTTTGTCAGCTCCAATTTGAAGATTAAATCAAAGAAGGTTGTGCGATTTTACACGAAAGCAGGCAAAATGGTCTCTGATCATTATGGACTCGCTGCAAGGCTTGAAGTTCTTAAGAGATAACTGTTTTTGAAGATCACAGATCAAAGCCATTTCCCCTTCAAGTGTTTCTACAGGGTGCAGAGTATGGAAAAATGGCGGGTGATCTTAACTCCTTGAACAGGAGCCGTTAAATTAAATTCTAAAACTGAATTAAATTCAAACTTCATATTAAATCAAACGTTTCTCTGGGGCATGTTGTTTGGCCAAAGAGGAATTTCTAATTCCCAAACAAACATTGCTAAAAGTAGTGACTACAATGTATGCGCCAAATCAGCATATACTAACCAGGCCTAAGTCTAACCAATCTAATTTTTCTAAATCCAAAAGGTTTAGGGTCAGTTTTAGGTTCTGGTTAGTGAACCTGATGTTTGGGTATGCATCGTAGTCACGATCCCTTTTCATAAAGGTGGTGTTACACTGGTCGATTTGCAACGATGCGATGTTGTGCTAACAAACGTTGAGGTGTAACACGGCATTGCGAACGATTTTTCGCGATGTTTGCAGTGCTGCAACGCGTTGCAAGTTTTTGAAAGCGATTCAAAAACTTGCAACACCGTTGCGTTAGTTTGGAGCAAATCGGCGTTGCAAATCGTCGTTGCAAATCGACCAGTGTAACACCACCTTAATGCTCGCGGACAAATAAACATTGTCTGGAGTGTACTCTTCTTCACCGCTGATTGACCTCGAGTATTATGCTCATACTCATCGTGCTCACGCCCTTCACAGTTGACAGAACAGTGGACGTGTAATCACAACATTTTATTTTGTGTCATGAAAACCAGTGCGCCGGTGCAGTGCTGTAAAATAATTTATATCCAAGAGTTTTAAGGACGCGTCAAATCTGATACTGAAACACTTTACGTCAAGGGTGGACTTACATGATAAGTTATCCTCTCCGGCTGATGAAACACACTTAGAAACTGTGAACGTTTACATTGTAGCCGCGTGATACAATCACTTAATCGGAGAAAAAATAAGCAGATAGAACTAAATCAGGCGCAACTCAGCCTGCTCTGAAAAGAAGGTTAAAAAATGTGTTCAGTGCCGCACTCTTCCCTCGTCATATTCCCGTCCACTTATTCTGGGGCCAATTCAATAAAACATTTACAAGTGTATTTTACAAGTTGGACCAGTTTCCCCACGCGTTAAAACACACTTCAATTCAATACCATGACCAAATCAGTTCAAGTGACACAGTTGAGACCTGTATCTGTGATGTTTTGCAAATTTTTGTCTGATTGGAGTTCGTTTAGTGGTGTTTGAATAATGGCCCAACTTGTAAAATACACATGTAAATGTTTATTGAATTGGCCCCTGCACTCGGATTTTTAATAGACAGCCTGATACTGTAGGCTACTTAAAAATTAGTGAGAATTTTTTAAATCAATTTGAGGGAGATCGGTCTCTGTTGCAAAGTTATGTGCGCAGAAAGTTTGCGGCACAAATGTTTGTTGGAAAGCAGTCTTTCCTCGGTTCACGCGCGGTTTCGCGCAAAAAAGCATACCTTTCACGAAGGCGTACACTGAGAGGGTCACCCCTGGTCTCTGAGCATGCGCACTGGGTGCGTACTTTTGTGGACTTTCTTACCACAACGTAACTCACTTAGCATTCTCAGTTTACTCTAATCTTCAATCACAGGGCCACGGTAGAAAATCAAAAATGTCGTTAAAAAAGACGTGATCAGAAAAAGCCAGAAAAACATCCGATCCAAGACCAGCGCCGCGATGCGCCACTCTTCCCTCTGCCTGTCGTTGTCCTGTCGAGATTTCACGTCCTCCGCCAAAATGCTGACATTTTCCAAAAGCCGTTCGCTCAGCGGGTTTGAAGGAGCCGTGTTGGTGTTTTTTCTGCTAATTACACTGATGCTACGACCTCGCAACACCGATATGGATATGTCGTCCAAATTTTGAGCCCTTCTGAATGGGCTCTCTGGGTCCCTGGCGCCCGCTGCCCTTTCGAGCAGAATTTCCCCATCGCTGTTGATATCGACTTTTTTAATTCTGGGAATGATTTGCACTTCTTCTTCCCCGTCTTCGGTCTGGAAGCAGAATACTTTCGCCATGTAGCCGAGGATGACCACACGAACCCAGTGGGGCATTGGAGAGGTGGCAGGATTTCGATGAAAGAAATTTAACACTATGCACGTCCCCACCAGAGATAACGCCGTCACAAGCATCGTAGCAACGAAATACTGCCCTAGCAACGGAATGTCGTCAGAAGTGGCAGGAAGGGTGTCGGCCACTAAAAGCAGAAAGACAGTCATAGCGAGCAGCACAGTGATGCCAAGACCAACTTTCTCACCGGACTCCGGAGGAAGAAAGAACTTCAAAAGATTCAGAGTGGCGATCAAAGCACACGGAAGAATCAAGTTAAACACATAGTACAGCGGTTTCCTCCTGATAATGAGATTCAAAGTGACGTCATAAAAGGGATATTTACAGCAGTTATAGAAGACTTTGTTCAGCTTGGAAGGCATCCCGACCAGCGACCACTCGCCGTTTGGGATGAACATGCTTAGGTCAGCCGAGGCTAGTTGTGAAGACATAGTGAGACGATCCCCTCCATAAGTCCATGAGCCAAATTTCAGAGAGCAATTCTGTTTGTCGAAGGGAAAGTACGCGACATTGATTTTACACGTGCTTGTAAAAGAGGCTGGCGAGAACCACTCGCTTTGTCCGTTGGAATGAAGGATAACCTGTGTTTTGTATTTCTCCGTTCCACCGCCGTAGCTGTCATCGGCACTGCAAGGATTGTATAAAATGTATAATGAGATATAAAACCAAGGCATTGTCAGAGATTTGCCGGATTTTCACTATACAGTCGAACCCCTATTATGCAGCCACCCTCGGCGAAGTGGCAAGTGGCCTGCTACTTGGGGTTGGCCGCTTTACAGGGCCCGGTTTTTTGAAAGTCGATTAAGCTAATCCAGGATTAACGAAATTCTTTCTCTCGACCTCTTTCCCGTTTTGTTCGAAGATGGATTAGTAAGCTTGTTCCAACTTAAAACGTTATCAAGAAAGTCGTTGTGGACGAAAATTTCACGTTTTCAGGCTTATAAATGACAACAAAGTTTAGACCTAATCCAGGATTAGCCTAATCGTGCTTTGGCCCAAGAGTTTGTCAGAAATTTCCATAAGGCGTGGTAGAAACGTCACTTTACTTGAATACCAATACGCTTGGAGGCTTACGACAACTGCTCTGCACATTGCTTTAATAAACGTGTGACTGAATGATTTTATCAGTCATCACCTTCTATTTAGGACTCTTTGTCATTACCTTTTTTAAAACAAAGTGTGTGCAATACATTTATGGTTGCCGCTTAATAGGGGTAAAACAATAGCAGAACCCTCATCGGGGCGCCCAAAAGGTGGCCGAGGCCGCTTAATAGGGGTTTTATTTGCAGTATTATACTTACAATAGTTTCAGGACTTTGATAGCCGGCCGCTTAATAGGGGTGGCCGCTCAATAGGGGTTCGACTGTATTAAATTAGGCTCACAGAAAATTTAGGTACGCTAAATTGCAAGATGCATTTTAGGTCATTGACATAAGGGGCCGAACCACGGAAACAGTCAGTGGTCATCGCCGAACACTGTAGAAACACTGGCAAGTTTAAGTTCAATTTTAATAGTTGATATAGCGTTTCTTAAACCTCAACTTAACCATAGGCTCGGGTGAGTCTAATATGTTTTCTACAAAATATGTTTTTTTTTTTTTTTTTGCACAAGAAAAAAACGATGCGATATGACAACGGAAGTAACATCAAAGAACTTGTTTCCGCAGTGCCTGGATGTTTCTTAGAAATCGGACTTACTTGTTATAAAGGATGACGTCAGGTATCCAGACCTTGCTAGCTTCGACGTTAACAGATTTGATTCCACCATAATGACTCCTATTCCAAGCTAGCATTGGATTTCTCCAAACCTAAAAGAATAGATCGATATTCTGGGATAGCACCGTATTAAATTTTCATAAGCAATACAAATGGCCTGCTTAATATTTTGAATTAATTTAGCGGACGCACGGGATTATGAGCAGGCTATTTTAAATAGATAGAGCCATTTTCGGATAACTGTCGAAAACCAAAACCAAAGTAATCACACAGGCCAATCACAGAGACTGAGGGAAAACACTTCAGCCAATCAGAAGCCAAAGTAATTCACGTTTGGTCTTGCGTTTGGTTTTACTTTCCAATCAGCAATGCGAGTACACGCCATCGCTTGCGTGAGAAGTGTTGTTTTTGGTTTTGGTTTTGTTCCTGATTGGTTGAGAATGCTGCCAAACTTGTGTGGACCAATCCGAAAGCGTAGCAAACGCAAAACCAAAGCAATCACACGATTACTTTCGACACTCGTCCGAAAACCGCTCTATATAGAGATTAGTTGACCACAATGTTTGCTAAAATTTGGCACTTTTTCCGTTTTGAGATGCACCGCCAGCTAAACCGCTGCTACACGATACAAGAAAAGTTTAGACAATAATTTCTTTGTTGTTACACGCATCCAAGTTTCAATAGTTAAAAAGATACAGTATAGAGCGGTTTTGGATGACTACGTTCGAAAACCAATACCTGAACTGTAATAAAACACTTCCAACCAAGCAGAAGCCAATCAGAATAATTTAGGATTGGTTTTACTTTAAAGAAAATACTATCAGAATGCGAGAGAACGCCCGTTGCCCCTTGCTTGGGCGAAATTGGGTTTTGTTTTTGTTCCTGATTGGTCGAGAATCCTGCCAAACTTGTTTAGACCAATTCAAAGCAAACGCAAACTGAACCAAAACAATCACACGATTACTTTCGAAAGTCATCCCAAAATGTTTAAATCTTCTGAGTGAATGACTGGACTGCCATACTTAATGTTACCTGCAAGAAGACTGCAATGTTCGTCTAAGCTACATTTCATGTTCATTACCGCTAAATTGTACCTGATAATCCAGATTTACCTGTTTAATCCAGGAACTTGTGACGAGTAACTGGGATTTACTGTTCTGTGGGAAAAAGGGAAGGAAAATCAGCTTTACCATGCAAGTTATTAGCTGTTTTTAACAGTTAATTCGCTTCAGTCCATCAATTTCACGCATTCATATTCCAACGTGAATATTTTTAAATCTGTTTTTAAGCATAAGTACATATTCATTACTGTGCGATTCCTGATGCCAAACTCCAGCAATTTTGAAATATTCAGTTTGGTCAGGATCGGACTTCTCAGTCAATCCCTCTTGTTTGCAAATTTAAGAGTTTCACCGCACTAGTAAGATTGACCATAGTGCATGAAAGAGAAACTGGAATCAAGTCGAAAATCCACAACCACAAGTAATATATATTGTCGTTATACAAGATGTTTTAATTTCTTTTTATCGTAATCAATACTCGAAATTGCAGTGGAAATCCTCTCGTCATACGTACCACTGTGTGGATTTGAATGAGTTTAAGCGTGAACTCGACATTCACTTGATCGGTGTTATTATACACAGGTCGGACTTCCCTGTCGTAGTTTAAAAACAAGTCCTTCAGAAGACGGTATTCCGACGTCTCCACACTGGATTTTGATCCTGCAGGAATGAATAAGAAATATAGCGACTACATGGAAACCTTTGAATAAGCAGTTATCCGTAGGTACTGTAACATCTCAAATGTGATTCGACAAAGCTGAAGATGTTCCTTCACCTTCGGTGCCAAATTTATCACCGCGTCGGCCAACTAAATCAGAAGGTTGTGTTTCCGTTTCAAACGTCGCGCTACTGTCGTGCCAAACTCAATGCAAATGAGCTTAAACAATGGATTTTGCTCATTTGCATTGAGTTTGGCACGGCAGTGGCGCGACGTTTGAAACGGGCCTTATGTTTTGGACCGATATACCTTCTTAAGGACTAGCCAATCAACAACTCCCTTAACATCAAGTAACACATCTACTCGGCCGGTTCGTAACTACGTTGTGTGTTACTTCTTTTGTTGCTTAATACTGCAGTATATAAATGAGTTAGTAAGTATGAAATAGTTAAAGTATTGTTTTGGTACCTCAGGCTTTTTTTGAATGCCAGAAATTGAAAGAGCAGCAAATCAAACTCAGATAAGCACAGTTTCAGGTTCACAGTATATACACAGCATAATTATTTGTATGTGTTGGGAAAAGTTCCTGGCTAACATGACCTTGCTAGCCAGCAATTTTTTCCATACAAATCTTATTTTTGAACTTTCAAGTGTTGCCAAATTTGGTGTATACATGCCGTGGACCTGAATTTAACGTGTCTACATATTTTTTTGATGCACTAGATCCCGCAATGGGCTTAGTTTTTGTTGGCTGAAAATGCTGACAAATTTGTTTGGGCGAATCAAATAATGTAAAACGTCTCTGATAAGAGACTGAAAGAGAATGTTGAAATCGATCGGTCTCACCTTTGCCCATCGCTTTGTCGATTGAACACAAGAGTATGACAATGGCTTGAAACCGGAAGAGGTATTCTCGAAGTGCCCCCATACTTGGACATTATTTCAAGTCACCAGGAGGAGCTACACAAAACAGGCACAAAAAAGAAACAGTTTACGTCAGCATTTCTCAGATACAAGTCATTTGCGCGCCGGAATAGCGGTTATTGCAGTTGAGACTGCGGTCCAATATTCTTTTGTTTTTCGAAGCATGGAAACGAGTCTTTCGGGTAAATACAATGCTGAAATGACCCGTTCGCCTCGTTTGTATGTCAAACCGCTGACATCTGCAATAACAGCAATTCATTCGTCTGTTATTTTTACTGACCCCAAAAATTCATGGCCTTCCATCCGACTCGTTTGAGAAGACCTTTAGTTTTGTTTGGCTCTAAAGTGTCTCATCAGTTTTATAATCGACTTATTGTGTTGGGCAAGCCTTTCTCTATACATTTCTAGATGTAAACAAAACGTCTCTGGTGCTGGGAATATCATAAATGCCTCTTTGTCTATTTGAAAAATGGCGATAAACTGATCCGAGCAAGGCTTTATTTTAAGCTGGCACTGCTAATTATACGACTAAAAAGAAAGGCGGCCATTTTGTTTACCCGGTCAGGTTGCTTGTGGGCAATGTGGTGGTTTAGACATGCTGATTATGTCTGTCTAAAGTCCAAAGATATAAATGTAACACGCCAACGTATGTAGCTGTCTTTAAGTAAGCTGCCATATCTCCCTGTCCAAAAATTGTCACAAAATGGCCAAACTCGTCAAAGGCTACAAGGATCAAATTGCCAAGGAAATTGTTTTTTGTTCACACCGGCAATGCGAACAAAAATTATTGCTGACGCATCATCTGCATGTCAAATGTAGCTACATTCCATTCAGATGAAACAAGGGTAAAGCATAAAAATAAAAAAATAAAAATAGCAATATGAACTCACAGATAAGAATTAAAATAGTCCAAATACAGGAAATGAATAGTAAAAATAGATAATAGGCCAAATACAGGAATACAAGAAAGAACAGAGAAGAGAAAATGCAAAACAGCACACGTTACTGCACAAGACCAGCTACAAAAGAAGACATGAAAAGCAAAGTTTGGAAAAACAAGATTTAAGACGAGGCGAGAGAAGACGGATAAGACTTGACGTGGACCAGGATCAGAAGAGACAGTGAAGACAGGCCAGGATAGTCCACGGCAAAACAATAAGAAAGGCGATAATAATGTATACTTATCGGGGGTTATTGTTTTTTGTTGCTGTAGTCGGTACATATGTTAAATGTTTAGTTGTTTCAGTTAAAATGTGGCATGAGAAGTACAGCACTGAAACTTGATTTCACAATTATAAGGCGCTGCGAAGATGTCGTAGAATCATCAAAAATTATGGATTATAACAGTGACGCTTTAGACTGATAAACATGTCAACATTCCGGGAACTTGGCATTCAAACTTCAATATCAAATAATATAGTTTAAAAGTATATTTGGTGTAGATGCAAAATTCTTCGTGCCAAGATAAGAAAGAAAAGCTATGATCTGAAACACTGTTCGTACGCCTTTCACTGAAAGAGGAATATTCAATATTATTACACGAAAAGTCGTGCAATACGGCTGTATTTTACTCGTCAGTTTTATTTTTTCTCGCCTGAAGCAGGCTCGAAAAAATAAAACCGACTCGTAAAAATACTTCGCCGTGTTGCACTCATTCCCGTGTAATAACCTCTTTTTATATCCCAAATAGATACAAAATCTTGTTTCAAGCAAGTGAAAGAAATTCAGTGCTTCTGTCAGAGCTTCCTCCTCCAGACAAGTATACTTACGTCGACACGAGATCCAGAGGATTTTCCTTGGTAAGACAAGCGAGTTTCAACATTTTACCGTGTTTCTCGGACTGATACGTTTTTCGGTGTACTTTTCTCCCAGATAAGCAAATTCAAAAGTAACACCTGGCGCAAGCTGGAAAAAAGATGCTTAGGCGGGATTTGAGATTATTTTGTTGGTTTAGCGCTGTGAAAGCTGCGTTTTGCGCCACATGACTTCTCACAAAAGGAGACCCAGCATCGGGCTGAAAATCAAAACAAAGCAGGTACTTCCCGCAGAAAAACACGCAGAATAAAAACAATCATTTTCAACCAAACATGAGACTCTCTTTGCGTTAGTTGGAACCAGGATCGAATAATTTAAGAAGCTTAGGCCGGCTTGGAAAGTCCTGCCGAATCCGACACAAATCGCACCTTGGAAGATACACTAAGTTTTAGTTTATAGGAACTGAAACACTATGACATCTTTAAACTGATTTACATCTTATGGCCTCCATAAAAGCTCTACATACATATCGCTCATGGCTTAACCTTTCACAGCCAAAACCCAACTTCTCAACCGTCAAATGAAAACTTGAAGGTGTGACCACTCCAACGGAAAGATCTCAAGAATGCCCAGTTGTTGATGGCCGGAGTAAACGTCATGTTTCTAGTGGTATATTTTGAGTTTGTGATTATAGCGGCAGTGAAAACCTTTACGCCAAGTAAGTGAACTGAGAACGCCAACTTTTAAAGGCGTTTACTTGATCAGTCAGTGTTTCTTTTTCAAAAAAGAAAAAAGGAATTTACAAATAAACGAATAGCAAGTGTTTAATTTGGAGTCGCTCCAATTCAATTATTGGCGGGGATCTATATAACCTGCCGCTTAATAATGCATTTAATTTTGGACATTCAAATCTCCAGGATTCTAACCTGAAATTTGGCTAGTACTTAGTAGAAATTTTCGTTACTCAGTAGGTGATAAGCCGATTGACTGAAATGAATACCGTAACACATTCAAGTTCCACAATTTCCTTAGAATTGTTTCTAAATTTTTAAGGAGTGCTTTGTTTGTTTTCATATAAACCAAGTGTACACATGGCGTACTGAAAACCGGTACCTACAAAAAACACCAAGACGGCAGTCTACATCTAAACTCTGCAGTTAAATCAAGATCTGCTGAGGTACCACGCGCAGCACACCTCAGAAATTGCCTGGGTACTGAGACTATATAGGTATTAAAGGTATAGTCTCGATACAGGTAAATAATGAGCGAGCAAACAAACGCATTACAGGGCCATGTTCCCACAATTGGTCGATTAGCCTTGGCCTTGGAATCTCTGCTGTTCTAAAAATGAAAGCAAATTATTGGTACGGTGCCGACTTCCAACCTCGTTCCCAGGCTCTTTCTGGAGATGAAAGAGCCTGGGAACGAGGTTGTGCCGACTTCTTACACTTACACGAGTAATCCGTGCCTTGATATATTAGTATGGAATTTAAACACTCGTTACGAACTGGCGACCATCTCTTTGTCTCAGAAGACACCAGTCTGATAGTTTTAAACTCCTCCCCCCCCCCCACCCCCCCCTTCCCCACGGGATAACTTTTCGATTCAATAAGAAATGGCAGACGAAAGCAAACAGAAAGAAACCTCTCGCATTTCTCGGCACGAACACAACTGTCAAACAAGTGCATAACTGGTTTTGCACAGTAAGTTTTACGTTTACAAATTGCCAGTAGTGCGGCAATAGGCAGAACAACAGATTTAGCGCGGCGGCCTATAAAGTCAAATCGCGTGCCATGCTCTCCAGGACAGCATTTCTTGTTTCCTGTGGAACTGTAATTGACTGTAAATCGTAATTACAAAATGCAAATTATTTGACGGTTCAGTCAGTCTAACAATGACTCAATTTGGGCTCAACTGAACAAACTATTTGGCGAGGAGTTTGAAAAGATTCAGTTTGATTTCTGATCATTGTTGCTCTTGCTTAGGAAATCATAAAATTGTTTTATAACTGGCACCATGTTGTTTAATCTAAACCTTACCAAAATCTTTTTCCCCTCGGCAGATCTCCGAGTATTGGCCGGCCACTTGCCACACTCGCAATTTATAGCCATGAGTGACAGATCACTTGAAGTTTTTGCTTCACTCGCCTCATTGGATTGTTTTACTATCCAATGAAACTCAAAACTGACCACGAATCATAAACTGCGATTTGCATATTCCTTCAAATGAAAGTATCTAACGTTTGGAATATAATTATGCGAAGCTTCTATCCAGAGTTAGAGAGATTTTTGACTGGTACCACTGTAATATGGGGTAAAAATTGATAAACATATGTTGATGAAAGCTTTGGCTTTTTGTCGTGCCACGAATAAGAAGATAGTACTAAAGGTTGGCTTTTACGAGCGATGCAAGCAAGGGAGGTGCGCAAAATAATTTGAGCATTCTTTTCTAAATCCAATTTGGAGAGAGTAAAGAATATCATATTGTCTTCAGAGGCAGCTGTATAAACGCCTGTAACATCAATTTTTCAATAATTTTACTAAAGATGGTTAAGATTGAGATTGGCCTATAATTATCCTTGTTTAATCTGGAATCTTTTTTGAACACTGGGGTAACTTCAGCAAGCTTGAGTTTACTAGGACAAATCCCAGAGGCAAAGGAGTGATTAATAATCCGCGGGATTGGAGATTGGGTCTTTAAGGAGTTTTAGCAAGCCAGTTAGTATACTATTTGGGGCCTACTGATTTATTAGATTTATAAGGAGTAACAGGTATTAAAAATATTGACTGTTCAAGGAAGGAAGAGACACTCATACTGTCTTGCAGGACTGGTTTCTTTTTCTGTGGATTTGCCCACACTAAAAAACTGGTTAAAAACATTAGCTATATTCAGGATTGTCAATAGTTACATTGTGCTCATTCAGTGATGGGATTGAGCCATTTACTGAGGTCACGGGATCGATTCCTGGTTGAAGGCTACTAATGAATGCTTTATCATTTCGCTCTGTACATATGCATCGGAAAATAGAAGTTTTGAAGCCATAAAAGTTGAGTTTAGCCAACGTTTCAGATTCAAAGCTGTCAAAGCTACCAAACAACCGAAATTGTACATGGACCTGTTGTATGTCAAATTACAGTAGCGTTTTCCTAAATCTTGTGTCTTGGGAATTGAAGAGTGCAAACGCGATGAAGATCAGTTTATCGCTTTTGTTGATCTCAGTGTTCTTTAGTTTCTTCTAGTTTTACACTGGTCAGCGGAATTAACGAAAAATGTTTACAGCCCATCAACCGAGCGAGCGAGTGAGTGAAATTTTCCCCAAGCTACTACTCTTTCATTGTTTAGGCATCCACGAGTAATTATAAACAAGATAGGATGAAATCTAGTTTACCAGCTGTTCAGATCTAGGTGTGAACTCTTCTTGTAATGCAAAGGAACAGAATTTATGTCCTTACTGAGTAGCGGCGCAATCGAACCAGCTGTAAGTGTCGAGCTCGCTTTGCGGGACAGGAACACGTAACACATGAATACTGAGTTGGAGGAATATGGCGCATAGCCGCTTTAATACTCATCAAAATGAAGCTTACACAATGTCAGCCAAATATAGATTGCCCAGCAAAAGTGAAAAGTCAAAAAACCGCAAACACGAGACAAGAGGCGTGGACTCATGGGGAGGAGGAGGGCAGATAAACGACGTTGCTAAGTGAAGCGCGAACTCAACTCACTGGAGCACGACCTCATGCAAAATTATACTTGACCGCGGAAGGTAGCAGTAGTTGAACCCTAAACATGCTCAATGCACGTGCACGTCTCGTGCTTCCGGTACAGACAATGACAACACTATTATCGTGCAGAACATAAAAACTTTATTGGCATGCCAAATAATTATTATGAAATGAGTAGGCAGTTATAGAGATGTTCTTTCCTTTGACGGTTGGTAAAGGTCCTCAGACCGAAATAAACAAAAAAAGAGCTCTGACTGCTGGTTCTGATCTACTCAATCAAGAGACCGACCATATAGTCTCTTGACTCAATATAAAAGACCCCGCATCTCTTTCCACCCGAAAGGCCTTTGTACCATTTTTGAGCTAATTTGCACTATAGTTCAGCGCACTTGAAGAGCGACCTTTGGACCGGGTCGACAACTTTTAGCGTGTCAACCATTATATATAAATAGAGACAAAAGAAATATGCGCGAGTGAAAAGATTGCCAAACAAGGTAACATTTGATATACATAAATTATGGGATATGAATATAATTAGTTGCACGAGTAACATCCAACTGGTTTTTGCAACTGTTTTTAACCTTTGAACGATGCTGCGTGCCCTAAGAAGATACATGACATATCGACCCACATTGCCGAAAATCGGTAGAAGATTTCTGGTCCGAAGCTCCAGCACTCGCCTTATACAAGATGTAAATACAAAGGAAGGAGAGAACACCATCACTGTGAAGTGGACAGATAACACCTGCAACCGATTTCCATTCGTGTACTTACGAGACAACTGCCAATGTCCGATTTGTTTCAATCCAGACCCAAGAAATAGGGAATCCGACATTCTGATAGTGAGTATCCGCTTCCTGTCTTTTATCTGCATCTTCAGTTGCATCTTCCATCTTCACTCGGAGCCACTTTAGTTGGGTTTCGACAAAAGACTGACCTCCGAGTCTGCTGACGCCCCCTCTATAATATGCTGACCACCTCTATAAAATACTGACCCCCTCCTAAAACTTTCATATCAATTAGTATAACGCCCGGGCTGTGTTTTTGAGGCTAGCGAAATGAACCGAAGAGACATAGCATTAAATCACGCTCAAATCACGTAAAGTGTTTGTACCATACCTTCAAACTCCCGACATTTAGTGCCGACATTGTTCTTTGCAAGGTGTTCTCTTTTGATATTCACTATGAAGTTCAATATAAAAGAGATTTTTGTTTTTCGGGTCAAAAATGGATTTCGCTAATTTTCTCCCTACATTAGTCAACATTGTCGTACAACTCATAAAAGTGAAATCCTGAGAGCAGTGGTCAAGCGTAGGAGAAACCGCTGCTCGCAGGGTAAAATAACTAATTGTTTCTTTGATGTAATTAACTTCAAGTTGCAAATTTTGTGTGTATATCCTCCAAGCGAGTGTTTGTTTATTAAATTTCGCCGTTGGCGGCGACTGGCAAATTGTGTGGTGCGTGACCTTTAGCACGTCGGGTGAGTCGGGTGGCTCTCGCAGATGTTTTATGGCTCAAAACTCACACAAATCTACCAAATATCCGCTCTGCTGGCCTTATCAGTTGCCTAAAACATTATGAGGCTTGGTTGGGAGAATTTACAGCAATTAAAATCGCCAATTGTGGCATTCTACTAGGCGAATTTACGGCAAAAACGGCGAAGTGAGTGAACTTCGGAAGCTCACCGCACACTGAAGGAG
Source organism: Plumapathes pennacea (assembly GCA_964036295.1). Classification (NCBI taxonomy): domain Eukaryota; kingdom Metazoa; phylum Cnidaria; class Anthozoa; order Antipatharia; family Myriopathidae; genus Plumapathes; species Plumapathes pennacea. Next base: position 4,890,147 of record OZ038463.1, on the reverse strand, counting down.
ATTGAGGCCAAATGGTCTTATTGCAGAAAGTTGTAGATGGAACCTTAAACTTTAATTTGATGTGCCTTGCTTTGGAATAAAGTTTCCCACTTTTTGCTAAATCCATTATGAAAATGGTCAAAAGTGGTCCTCGTAAAACACAGCCTTGGGTAGGTCGACCATTCGGTCTCGCATTTCGCGAATATTAAAGGAAAGGAGATTTTAACCCTTCTGTATAAAGAAAAGACACAAAACTTCCATATAATTCAAAGTTTAAAGCTCGGGATCTTATACTTTCGACGAAGCGATTCGTCGAACTTGCCTAATTTTCAGAATTTCAACAGGGTGCCAAACGGCTGACGCGGGGTCAAGGTCATTTCGTTCAATTTCGGAAGTCAGAGAAATAATTCAGACGAAAGGGTTTCACTTTTATAAGTTGCATGACAATGTTGACTTGTAGGGAGAAAATTAGCGAAATCCATTTTTGACCCGAAAATCGGCAGGTGCTTTTTACAGAGACTGCCTCTAAGAGGGTGACACCGAGCTAACAGGTTAATAGGGTGGCCCTCTAGTGCACAGTATTCACCAAAAGCCTAGTTTGCAATTAAGAAATGATTAACTCTTCAACTAAAACTATTGTAAGACTACTATTAAAGTATATAGAACATAGGATCAATAATCCGACCTTATAATAATTACAACTTACTACTAGATTAAAAAACGCGACTAGGGATTGTACGTTTTAAAGCACAAAATTGTCATTTGCGTGGTCTAATTATACTAATTCTAAAATCACCTAGGTATTCGTGCCTAATTTACTTTTAAAATTGCTTAGACTGCTAATTTTATACTTTGAAGGTAGGTTGTTCCACTGTTTCACGCCCCTGTAGCTGTAAAAGATCGCTGCCCTGTTGTGTAGAAAAGTTAGCAAATGCAGACCTTTTCTTGGGTTTCATGTCTGGTATTCAAATTGTGTTTGTCTTTGACAAATTGAAACTTCTCAGCTAACTAATTTAGCGTAAGACCGTTTACAGTTTTATACTTAAAATTGAGGTAAACTCGCGTATTCGCTGAGGTAGCGTCTTACAATGTAGTTTCTTAAACATCTCTGTTGAGGGTATATCCTGTGGGTGCTTAACATTTAAGATCCCTCTAGCTGCATACTTCTGAAGTCTGAGTATTCAGTTGATATTGGACTGCTTTGTAGCCCCCACACAAAGCACGCATAATCTATAATATGCTGAATTAAGGCTATGTAAAATGATTGCGTTGCACAGAAAGGTAAGAAGGCTTTGATGGACTTAAGTATAGCGTTATTCATTTCGATAATTTACTGCTTACACTGTCAATGTGTAAGTCCCAGCTTAGACTTTCGTCTAATTCGAGGCCTAATAGTTTATCGCTGTCTGTGTTCTTAATTGTTTGACCATCTATCTCGATATTTAGTCTTTGCCCAGCTAAGCAAGCCAGTTTGTTCTTTGTGTCTATGACTAGCATCGTTTCTGTCTTTCCAACATTCATCGCCATACCATTGTGGAAAGTCTTGAGTGTTAGACTCGTTGTGTATGTCAAGCCTACCCTGGGTTTCAGAAGTTTCTCGCTCTCGTAAGCTCTGGTGCGCCCGCGTAGGGCTGGGGTGAAACTACGGACGGCGGAGGGCTGGGGGCGAGGCGGAGCTGAGGCCCTCGCCCCCAGCCCCTCGCCGCCAGTGGTTTCGCCCCCAGCTCTACGCGGCCGCACCGGAGCTTCCGAGAGCGAGAAATCTCTGGAACCCAGGATATGTGAAGCCTGGTTTCTTCTACTAAATTCTGGCACTATTGGTTTATGATTTGTTATTAATTTGTCAGAATGAGTTGATATTGTCGCTTTTTTCTCTCAAATAGCTGCGCGTGTCGCCAGAAATGTATGTCAGCAAGTTACTACCAAACATTGAAGAAGCCAGTTTAATTGCTCTCGATGTTGAGTTATTATCGACTTAACTTCCTATCCAAGTAACCTAGTAATTTATCTTCGCTATAGGCTTGTGACTTGACGTATACTGATACTCAGTTCTCGCTTCCAAACGGCACTGACCAGTTACGCATCACGTGGTCAGACGGTCATCAAAGTACGTTTGACGCTGATTGGCTCCACAAACGACGGCTTCCAGGAGAAAAAGCATTAAAATCTATCCTCCCCGAAGATGTTGAAACATGGGGCAGCGAGCAAACGGAGAAAATTCCTTGGATGAGTTTCGACGAGATTCTGTCGGACGACAGGGCGCTGTACAGGTTTAAATGTTTGTCCAATCACTGCTCACAGCATCGCTCACTAAGCTTGTGCTATCAAGTAGCCACATTTCTTATCCTTACACAAAAAAATAGTGCTTGATGATCACGTGATATCGTTACACATTACGCAGCCGCTGTTACAACACACGCGCAATCGCGCTCCAAATCCGAACCTGTAAATTCAGTCATCCCCAAAATACCCAATTCTAAGTCCGCGAGCAAAATTGCAAAGTCAACAGAACTAAGAAACAAGTTCGGCCGAATATATGCAAAGACTTCGTATATGAACAATATAGGAGACAAGAACCATGTGCTGCTTCTAGATAGCGTTTGGCACAAACAGTTGCAATTATGTGGCACTTAAAAATTGATTGGTTGATTGATTAATTGAACTATATACTAGGTGGATTGAGGCTCTGCAGATTTACGGCCTGGTAATCATAAAGGACGTTCCTCAACAGTTAGGACAACTGACGCGGCTGGGGAAACACGCGGCTGGATGCATTCATAGCACTCTGTTCGGGTAAGTTCTATAATTGAGGGCCTAGATGGGGTGCGGGGGGGCAGAGTCTGCATAACACTTAATAGTAAAAAATTCAGGCCCATAACACTCAACAGTAAACCCCATCAAGGCCCTCATAATTACTTGATGCATATCAATCTATTTCGGCGTGACCCGGGCAGCCTGATATCGCCTTGCTTGTTTTGCCGGTGAGTAAGCAAAGGAGTCTGTTACAATAGTTTCTGTGTGCTGATTCCAAGACAAAAGCAGCCACCACGATTAAGAAAAAGAATCATGACCGACACTGACCGCCGGAAAGTTAATAAATTTCCACTGGTTTGCCGTGGTGTGGACTCTTATTTACCACGATTTACGTCATCATTTGGTCAAAATGTTGAGGGCGCTTCGCCGAGTGAGTCCACAACTAATTATGACCATGTGATGACGTAAATCGTGGTAAATAAGAGTCCACACCACGGCAAATCAGTGGAAATTTGTTTTTTACTACAATATTTAGAAATATACAGGAAAGTTTTGTTGTATTTCGCTGCAAAGCGTGACATGCTGGCGTCAGCATCGTTGTCTGGACTCTTATTTACCACGGTAAATCGACCAATCAGAGAGCGAGAATCAAGTGTGTTGTGTTAAAAAGGTTTTTTGACCGTGCAGTCACCTTATTTTTGAGTCAGCGGTCAGTGCAGATTTTATAGCAACGCTCTTACGACTTCAATTCTCAGCCAAGAAACTCAATACTTGGATGAGCTGTAGTTTATGTCACGCATCAATCATGCAATCAACGCGTACCAATTCTCGATCCCTAAAATACAAAAGAAAAATAAGAGAAAGGAAAAAAAAAGACTTAGTTGCTTGTCCTAAATTTTCAGTAAAACCTTTGAGCTGATAGACAGACCAGAGAATATTGGGGTGGCTTACAGAAATCAAAGCCTGCTTCTGCACCTTGATTTGGCATACTTTGACAGTACTCCCGATGTAAGTACGTTTCTACCGGGTTGGTGGGTGGGGGTGGGGGCGGGAGTGGGGGGGGGGGGGGGGGGGGGGAAGGAGGAGAGGAGAATGAAAATCATATACGCTGTTTAGCGGGACGGCCATATATAGGAAACATATGTGAGGACCATCCTGCATGAGACACATTTATTTGTGATGCTAACACGGCCCTTCCTGATCTTTTAAGGTGTTCCTCCTCCACTTTCTAAAGCAAGCACCAAAAGGGGGTCACAGTTTGTTTATTGATGGATTCAATGTGGCGCTGAAGCTACAGGAGATGGACCCAAAGGCATTTGACTTTCTGACCAAAATTTCTCTTCTTCACATCGACGAGGGAATTCACAGTAATGGGCGACACCTAGTTCGAAGCCATAAAACCCCAATAAGGTATGGTTACGTTTTCCAGATGACTGCCATCACAAAACTTGCAATTGTGGATACCGCAGATAATATTGACTGAAGAACAAACTAGCAGTGCCGATGCCGTTTTCTTCCGCCCTGATTGGTCTCAATTGTAAATTAAATACAGCCAATTATCGTAAATTACTTACTTTGAGTTCCGGCTGGTTAAAACAGTCTGTATACTTGTGTGACTGGCTTTGGTTTTAGTTTACGATAGTTGTCGGAAGACCGCTCTGCATGCCTGAGTAAAGAGCAGAGGGGTTACCTGTATACACACTCACAAAATCTTAAATTATCATGTGTCAGTTTTGCCCATACATTTTCTTTATATTGCGTCCATACACTGTGTCACATAATTTAGTTTGCATCAAGAGACTTAATTTAGCCTCTCCCTCCTCCACAGATACCCTTGTGCCAAGGTGAATTGCAGTTCAAAATCTATAATATTTTAAGATCTGCATCAATAATTGCAATTACCGTAAAAATTCGAATAAGCGCCCCCCCCCCCCCCCCCCTCCTCGACCCCCGAAAATTTTTACGGTAACTACATCGTCCATTGCCTGGAACAGTCCAGCATAATATTTAACATTCATAACATTCAAGCGTCTTCATTGGCTGTCTTGGTGCACATGCGAACAAAGTCGTACATGCATACAAATCCTCAGTTATGAATCCTCAGACTATATTATCTTTGCCAAGTTCCTGATCTTCTTAAACCTTGGACTGTCACCACTATCACTATTACTATGAATATATGAATATATATTTCTTGTTATTTCTAGGCTTGACCATCAAGGGAAACTCCGTCAAATCACATGCAGTGAACACAGTCGAGGCACGAAGTTAGACATGACGGTAAAAGAAACCCAGGAATTCTACGAAGCCTACGCCAAGTTTATTAAATTGATCCGTGATCCCAGAAATATTGTCGAGATAAAGATGAAAGCGGGAGAAATGTATACACTCAACAATCGACGTGTTTTCCATGGGCGTAGAGCATTTGATTTGGGAATCAATGGGAAGCGCTGGGCAGAGGGTGGCTATGTTGACTGGGACGCGCTTAATTCGAGAAAGCGCATCCTTTTGCAGGATTGGGGACAAACAATAGAGGATTTTCAGGCCGTTTGAGCTGGCGCCGGAAGCTAACTGTCCTTGCGACTATTTGCAACGTATCGCTCATATTTAGGAGCTGCACGTATTTTGTTTCTAAATCGGGGTGTACTTGTGCTGCTTCTTTTGTTTAACACAGCACCGGCTTTTTTTGAAAATTGGTTTTGTAATCTTCTACAAATATAGGGGTCAGCAACTTGGGCTTTTTCAAATTTGTGTTAGCCTTAATTGCATTGTTTATGGTCAAGTAATCGGCTGAAACTATACAAATAGAATAGAATACTGTGTACATCGGTTATGTAATGCAAAACTTAAAATAAACAATTTAGATACTTTTATGGGTTCTGTTTTATATCAAAAATATTATATCATGTCTATAGCATAATATTTTCTTACAGTAAATACTAAAAACATACGTAGGAATATTTGCCTGCAAATAGGATTTTTATGTCCTCTTTAGGGTATTAATATTTGTTAGCTATAGTCTGGGGAGGAGTTAATTAGTTAACCTTAGTTAGGTGATCATGTGATTACATTAAGCCATGAGGTGGTCACTCGCTTCAAGTTGTCGCCGAAGCTAGACGTGTTTGTTCATCCCTCCTCCCCCATTTCCTACCACATCTGAGTTATTTACACTAGTAGCTTGTGTTTGCGTTTATGTTTGCCCTCACCTTTACTGGGCCACATTATATATCGATACAGTCCAAATGATTTTAATATATTTGATATAATAATAGTTAATAAAGGCGGCTATGGGCCTTTACTCATAGCCATATTATTCCAACCTTGCGTTGTGATTATTGCCCAATAAACAGAGCTCGGGCACGGCAGCAGCAGGGGGAGAGAGATTTCTTATTGAGAAGAAAGGGGACATAAAACAGCGTCACGGGTGAAAAAATCATTTATTGAATATCAAGCAATGCAAGTCTGGGTTGTTCATTTTGGCCATTATCCCATTCATTGGTGCCTGTCAAAACAGAAGAAAATAGCAGCTATCAGTGTACAAAGTGTTGACATATATCGAAAATTCAATCATCTGCAGAAATAACACACCAAAGACAGTTGCAAACTGTTAGTTGTTTCCCCATTTGGCGGCCATTTTTGAAACTTCATCGGTCACGTGATAATATACGTCAAAAAGTGAAAATATAATTATGGAGTAGGAAGTTAAACTACGGTACCTCACGGATGACACTCCCAACTCACATCCAGGTATTTCAGATTAAGAGGACAGGGGTCTCCAAATACGCTGTTAGAGGCGTGGAGTAAACAGGTTGCTTTACCATTGCACAGCTCTTGTACCTGACGAACAAGGAATACAGTTTGAGCGACCGGACTGGCTAACCTACTAGCACATGCTCATGTCGGCTCAACAGAATGTGGCGTATTGAACAGCCGCGTTTACTGCAGTGGGCACAACTTTTGAATGCTTGCAAATTAAAGAAATGATAAAATGTGCATAAAATGTTAAAATATCTGTATCCATGATTTATATGCACACGCACATTAACGTACCAATCCATGTACAAACACATATATGCAGACATACACCAGAAATGAAAACATAAGGAATAGTATACACTTTGAGTGTTAATTTTAGATATTTAGATCATATATTTCAGATGTGCACATCGTGCATATTTTAGATGTTAAGATGATGTATATTTCAGATATTTGGATGATTGATGTAACATTAAATATTCAGATGACGTATATATTTCAGATATTTAGATGCTACTTCTCTTCACAGACATAACATAAGTGATAACAACCAACACGTGTACATGCACAGACACCGTGTTTACTAATTATACCCAATCATTAATCTGGTACACAAAACAGTACTACAAACCTTTTTAAATGAAGATTCTTTTCCACAGTTTAGATTGAAACCAACTCCACAAAGCGAAAATCTTTTTCGTCCGTAATTGGCATTGATAATCTTAATCTTCCTTCCTCCAAAACAAGACAGAGTGCTCTTCCGGTGTTCACATATTACACCTCTGTACTTTCCAGAATCTGAATAAAACAGTTTGGGTAATGTATTAATAAACAATAAAGCACTAGTATCAACATCAACATTAATCTTTATCAATATCTTCGTATCTTTCTAGAAATTTCCCTAGCCATAGTGCAAATGGTGATAAATATTGGGTACCTCCAGGGCACTTATACAGAAGATTTGTTTGTTGAAAATCCAGGTAGCTCGGTCCGTAGCTACTATCCCCAACAGCGACTAGAGGAACCTGTATGTAATCACAGAGGCAGCGTTATTTAGTAAATATAAGTGCATAGTTATAAAGACTTGAGAGCTCCTGGTGAACGGTAAAAAGTTGGACCGAACAAACTAAGTTGATTTTTTTAAACTCCCAGGCACAACATGCAACTTCTCTCAACCATTAACCCTTTCACTCCCAAGAGTGTTCAAGTTCAATTTTCTCCTTCAGTTTCGGAAGCACAAATATATTATACGGTAAGGAGAACTTGGCTTTTGATACCTTGCTAAGCTACAGTAATAGCTGATTAAACTATCAGTTACCACTACGTCACTCATACAATCTCCTCCTAAAAGGTTGGAATCTGTACTTAGAGCTTGGGAGTGAAAGGGTTAAAACCGTGACGGATATGGCGAGAATTTGATGGTAGTATCAGCTTTTGTCGACTGAATTAAGTATCAGGACTACAATATAAACACAAGAAAAGGTTTGGAGAATAGCCTTTGCTATATATTTCATGCAGTAGCAGATAAAACCTTGGTATGTTTTTAAACAACACTAACAGCCTTCGCGCTAGGTTTTTGAAAAATGCGTTTAAAAACGCGAACCTGCCGTAAAAATGCGTATGACGGTCTGAAAAATACGTATTACCATAGCTCCGGTCTCACTCGTAACTTCAACGACATTAAAAACGCGTCAGCAAACGCATCGCGTCATTAAAAATGCGTTTTCAAGAAAAAATATGCGTAAAAAACGCACGTTTATGCGTCTAACGCATAGGCTGACTAAGTCGCAAATTTGACATTAGTTTGTTAAACGAAAAATCGTACATAGAGTGTATGAGACATTGCAAACTGGATTAATGCTATGAGCATTTTGCTTAAACATTTCTTCATCCTGTGTACATTAGCAATGCTTGAAATTTGGAAATCAGATTTGGTCATTTGCTAAACACTCTAAACTAAAGTATTGCTAGTTCAGGACCTAGTTAAAGTAATTTTGATGTCATAATTAACCCTTTCTCCAAAGTTTCTCCCATGATTGTATCTCTTACAGATTCATGCAGACATTTTGTGCTGTAAGACAGTCGGCAACTGTGACAAAAGTCGGACGAAGGGGACGGGGGTGGAGAAAGAAGACCAGAATGAAAGCAGGCGTTTCTACCCCCTTCCCCTTCGTCCGACTTTTGTCACGGAGCGCTTATCGCAGGATATATCAAAGATTGCCACTTACTTTGGGTAGTGTTGGTGTCAAAGTGACCTTCCCGTTCTTGCTGTGTGCGTCCACTCGAGAATGCATGCAGGAGAAGTAATCATAAGGAGTGCCAAAGCTCATCCAGTTAAAATACGAACTTTGTAGCTTGGGAAAGACGTCTGAAACACGCTCTCCTTCAAGATTTGAGAAACACATTTATTGTGTTAAGCAAATTTTATTAGTATATTAATTCTACTTGTTGTCTTTTGAAGGAAATTTACCTTTGAGTAATATCAGATCGTTTGGTTATTTTTTGGAAGCATACAGTAAGCAGTGTCGTATTGTCGACGTAGTGAAAATATCAAATTTATATTAAGTCGATAGTTGCTTTCTGGTTCTGTCTTATTATTTGTTAGTTAACAGTACGATCCTCTGGGCCCGGTTTTTCAAAGCACGATTAGGCTAATCCTGGATTAGGTCTAAACTTTTTTATAATTTGTTAGCCTAAAAAAGTGAAGGTTTCGTCCACAACGACTTCCTTGATACACTGTAACAAGCTTTGAACAAAACTCTGCGATTTATTGGCAGAGAGGTCAAAAGAAAGAATTTCGTTAATCCTGGATTAGCTTATTCGGCTTTCGAGCAACCGGGCCCTAAAACTTGACGTCTTTTATAATCGTTACTACAACACAAAACATTTCACGTCACTGCAGACACGATCTGTGCCGACATGCACTTACCATCCTTAAGATTTTCCGGGTGAAATTGGACCCAACTGTCTCGGTCGGGACGATTCTCTTCGTGCAAGAATCCTAAAGCATGTCCTGACAACCGAAAGCAACAAAAAATATAGCCATCAAGCGCCTGACAGGTCTGTTTTGTACTGATGGTTATACTGACGCACCATAATTATGTAGTCATGTTGTCACGTGGTGTCATTTTGTGTCACGTGCCGTTCAACGCTATTTCACATGGTGTTGTCACGTCCTTTTGTATGGTATGGCATCTTCATGTATCGTGTCGTGTCGTGTCTTGCCGTGTCGTGCTGTGTAGTAGTGGAGTTGTGCCATTGTCTCGTTTCAGTGTAGTTTAGTCATGTGTCGTATCGTGTCGTGCTGTGTAGTAGTGGAGTTGCGCCGTTGTCTCGTTTCAGTGTAGTTTAGTCATGTGGTCGTGTCGTGCTGTGTAGTGTGGTGTAGTCATGTGGTCATGTCGTGTCGTGCTGTGTAGTGTGTGTAGTCGTGTGGTCGTGTCGTGTCGTGCTGTGTAGTGTAGTGTTGTCAAGTGGTCGTGTCGTGCCGTGTTTGGCTGTGCACTCGACCATCTTACCTATTAAATGAACAATGCTTCCATGAGTCCAACACCTTATACCAACACTGATCTCCTGTGCGCCTCCCTGGAAACCAACACGTGACCAGCAACTGAGAAAGAAAGCACGACTAGAATAAAACCCCAAGACAATTTGTTTGTCTTTCTTGGTAATTGTTAAGGTTTTATTATAGTAGCGTAGTGAGATGTAAATATGAGTTCGTTGCGGTGATCATGGATTAATATCCAAAAAAAAAAAAAAAACTAATCGCTAAACTTTAAACGCACCCCACTTTGGGAATAAACTTGATGTAGTCGGGTTGTGTGGTTCTCTTTTTGAACTTCAGACACGTGCGGTATTCCCAATGAGCCAAAGCAGTCTTTATCATCGTGTGTGCGATGTGTTGCTGGACTGAAAGATGGAGCAAAGAAAACAATCAAACAAGAAAATGAACCTTTCACGAGCGACGGTAACGGTGACAAGGAGAAGAGTCGTGTTATCACTATAGCAGTGCAAACAGTGCCCAACGCAAGCGAAATTACACTCTGCACAAGGAAAAAAAACCTGCTGCGTCTCGGTTTCATTTGACGCATGTCACTCGCGAAAATCAAGCTTTAAATATTTTACCCAGATAACTTCCATTTTCTAAGCTTTTCTAAAAAATTCGACCACTCCATGGGAAGTTCTCAGTCAATGTGTTCATTACAACAATTACAAAATTGTAACAGGAAAGCAGTTTATGAAAGTGTGCTTTTCTAATTTCTTCATAAAAATTATCTGTTTGTGACTGCGTGGCTGCGCACAGAGGTCAAACAACATCTTTTAACACTTCAAACAAAGACCGTTTTACTTACAAGTCTTTCTGTTTACGAACAATACTAGCATAAAAATGTGCAGCAAATAAATAAAGAAAAGACTCACTCAGTGCGTCATCAATCTCATAATAGATAGTGTTGTCAGGCCAGACTTTCCTCAGCATCGCCTTTGTCGGTTTACCAAAGTAAACTTGCCTCTCTCTGATGCTCAGTTTCATGTCTCCTACGAACACATAACTATCCGGCGAAGATCCTCCTGCAAACCATCACTGAGTATAATCAACATCATTATCGTCACAGCATCATATTATCAGCCGCATCAAATCAGTCGTAACCAAATTGTCCACTATACCATCATCATGAATTACCACCCTCATCATGAACATCGTCACACCACACATCCGCATACGCAAGTTATTATCACCATCAACATATCATCAAGAATGTTATCGTCGTCATTGTGATCATGATATGGGTGTCATCGTTGAAAGAAAAAAACCAGAAATATTTTTTTACAAATTTAACTCTTTCGCTTACAACGTGAATTTAGCCTTTAAATTTGTTCGAATCTATGGGATATTTCATTTGAGTGATAATTAACAACCCATTTCGCCAATCCACAAAATTTCAAAGGGTTAATTAATTCAGCTGTGGTTTATTGGAGATGAAAGGATTAATCGCCGAGGTTCACGACACGTACCTGGAGATGCAGTCGCCGCCACGATGCAAGTCAGGATACAAAGAAAAAAAGCGCTCATTGCTAGGTATTTCTGTGGCCTTTGATCTTCACCCCGAAAGTTTTTGGTGCTCAATGGTTCAGAACCGATTACGCAGCTGATATTTGACATTGTATGACTCATCCGATATTCTCTCGCGCATGATTGGTGGAATCATGGCACGTGACTCAATATAACGTTTGGCGGCCAGACGGTAATCATCAGTGAGTGAATAACAATCGGCCACGCGTGAAGGAAGATATATAAAGGATGATGAGGACGTACAATAAAGTCTTTTCGGCTGAGATATATGCTTGTTAATCGAAACAGGTAAAACTGTGCATACTTCTTAGGAAGCCCTTTTGGAGGGCGGGGCCAGGAGAGCCAAAAAGTAATTTGTTTACACACATTCAGTAGCTGTCTAAACTAAACTCATCCGTCCTTAATTGTTTCAAGCAAGATTTTCTGGATATTGTTTTTTCAGGCAGGCAGCTGAACACGGCGTTTATTGACCAACAACGGAGTAGTTTACACAGCTTGAAGACCGAGTGTTATAACGACAACATACATACAGCAATTTCATTTTTAACAGACTAAAGAAGTTAAAATGTATTTTCCCTGCTTTAGTTATCTAATATCTTGATGTCCTACAATATTATAACGGTCAAGAGTTGAAACCTTAATATCAATTATTCAGAGTCGCGCTAAAGCATAACAAGAGTGAAGCCTTTAACTTACTCCTGAGATTGATGAAATTAATTTTTCTTTGCAGACTCAGTTACTTTGCTAGACGAAAGCTCAGGACTTACCGACTTAGACATTGGTTAATTTGAAGAATGACTATTAAAAGGCTTCAGCAGTTAAGGGTTATAATTCTCTAAGCAAACTAAAACAAGTCATGTTTCTGTTGCTCTTAGATATCCGAATATTAGAAGATATTAGAACGATGAATGTTACCAACTTTAATAAGAGAAAAGAACCAGACATGAAAAAAGGGGCGAGTCAAACAACGTAACTGAGTTGATCAAACGCATTATCGAGCATCAAACGCAACCCTTGACAGCTTTGTGACGAAGATAAAATTGTCCAAAAGATTACTTGTAAATTTTATACACTTCGATAAAATGACATCTTCGTATATTAACTAACTTCGACATCTTTGCAGATAATGATAGGAAATTAGCATTACAATGCCAAATCAATGGTTCATGTAGCATATTCACCCATAAGACTTCCTACCTGAAAATATTTCCAGAAGTGAAGCGGACAGGAAGAAGTTATAAATGGAAGTACGATCATTTATAATATTGAAATACAGAATATTTTCTGCTTTCTTTTTTTCTGTGTTCCAAATGCTTTAGAAAGTTCTATTATAATGCAGCACAAACAACCATTTCCCCCTATTTTAGCAAAAGCCATCCAGAGTTAAAGAAATCAAAATAAGGATTTGCCACACTTGGATAAAGCAGCTAACACTCGACGCAGAGCCCTTAGGATTGTCCTTTCCACTCGGTCTTTCTGAGCCGTGTCCAGGAGTCTGGGTCGGAAGGGGCAGATGTGACGAGTCGGGTTTCTCACACGATGTCTTATTAGTTGCAATGCCGCGAGGAATAGCGGGACATGCGACGCCAGCGTTAGGATTCTGAAACAAGAAAATACGAGAGACGTCATCAGTCTCGCAAAACTCGTTAGGACCTTTTAAATTAGCTAGGGCAGTGCAAGGCAGAAAAGTTCCTCTATATTTTATACAGAAAAAAGAAATGGGCCAGCTAGCAGTTACGTTAAGATTCTACGAGTGTTATGTTTCCCATTAGAGGCATCGTTTGTACAATAAAATTAATGATAATATGCAGCTGTACCTTATAGTAATGCAGAGCACATGGGTTATACCGCACGCTGCATACACACGGCACACAGATTGGTGTTGATTTGGAATTATCTTTTGTTATACCGTCAGCACATGACTTCTTTGAGCACTGTAAAAAGAAAAAAGAAAAATCCAATGATCACTCACTGAATTTGTAACACGGTAACCCCGCGTTCAAATCCTCGGCCACGTTATGTAAATAGCCAACTGGTTAGCCTTCGACCAGTTGGGATTTTTAACAGATTTACGTTGAGTTTAAAACACGGCCCCACCAGCTCTGCTGAATTACTTACCGTGTATAAATAAAGACTTTAGTTTACTTTTTACTTTTTACTCGACCCGCATTGATCTATTTTCATACAAATTTCATCATCGCTTACAAGGAAAACTAAACAAAGGAAAACTAAACAAAGGAAAACTAAACAACCATTATGCAGACTCTCCTAACCTTAAGAGGAAATTGTATGAGTGATGTTCAGTCAGATTGAATGGATTTGCAATGTAGGCTATACGCAGTGTCTCAACTGGTTTTTGAAGGTTGAAAGACCGTACATATAAAACAGAAAAAGCTGCAACTGGGGGGCAATAACGTGCGATTTTGGGACTACTTACTGAAGTGCATTTTACATGAGAGTCCGGACAGTCACCTCCATCAAGGGCCACGAGGTACACGTTTGTGTTGGGAACAGGGACCATGGTATATGTCCCACATTTTAGCAATCCTTCAACTTTGTCGCTGAAAAAATAATTTTTGTTATACCGTGCTTCTCCAATTTCAGCTGTTGTTGGAATAAATATTTAAGCTTGTTTCATTAGTTTGTAGTAGTTATATTTAGTGGGAAGTACTTACTTTGGGATTTCTTCAGTTATTTTGTAGTTGATATAGGTCTGTCCAAGCTGTAAAAAGAGACAGTTTGCAATTTCAAAATACATATATATCTAGCCCTTATAATTATAAGACACTGCACGACTCGTACAAATATACAATATACGATATTTATTATCAAACTCCTTTAGTAACGGTCAAATATTGTGATTTTGTTTCTCTTGGTAATGAAATACACATGCAAAACATGCAATGCGGGTGTATATTTTGAACGTTACTATGCAATAATCGCACGTTATTAATTAAGGAGTTGGATAATAAAGCAAACTATAACCAAATTCTTACCTCTAAATCATTACATGCCAAGTTGGTGGATATTACGTTCTTTTCCATCAACTTTAGAAGTAGCTCGGGATGTTTGTATGCCAGGTGAACCCTCTGTTTTGCCATACTATTGAAACAGTAAATATCATCAATTGACAACAAGGCAAAGACAGAAACAGCTATACAAGTCTATTTTTTGTTTGCAATTACACTTTTGCATCATTTCTAGCAGTCTGACCTTGGTTGAGAAATAAACTGCTTGCTGTAAACCACGTAGCCGTTCGGGTCGATCAGCATGCACGTAACTGCAAGAAAAAAGCTTTCACTTTAAAACTAGGCCCTGGTTACTCAAAGCACGATTAGGCTTAGAGGCATACTGATTCGCTCACAAAATGTTTTTGAACTAGAGCAAACACTTAGGTCAGTTTTTCGATAAATACATCTGTCTTTTGGTAGTAGTGAGCCAGAAATGGCTAATCCTGGGTGAGAGAACAGATCCCCTTTTATACACTGAACTGTATTAATTGTAACTCATTCACCGCTTTTCTTCACTAACGCACTGCACATGACTCACCTGATTCCTGTTTGCAAATAGTTCCGCTGTCTCTGACAATTTCATGAATTTTCTTCATTTTAAAGTCAATTCCCATAACTGCCCTAACCTACAAGCACAACCAAAGGAGGAGCAGTTCATTAAACAGTGTCACAGACATGGAGAACGAGACAAAACATTGAAGTAAAATCTAGGTAAATAGCTACAGAATATTTATGTCATGACAAACTCACAACAAAGCCTAAGTAGTTGCTTTCACGTTGAAGGATTTTAAATAAAAATAGTACAAGAAACAAATAGACAGTACATGAACTCGATTTGGAGTGCAGCACGTCATTCTTACCATGAAGTCACTGCTGATTGTCTGACTGGTTGTCACGACAACGCCTGCACCGCCATTATCCTGGTAAAAAACAGTGTTATGAAAGGCATACTGTGTTGCGGTGTGCTGCACTAAGTTGGGATATTGTGCGCTGTAGGCAGTAGTGTAAGCTGCGGATGATTTTTTCAACATTTTGAATGATTTAATCTGTAGCTATGATTTGTTATCTTGTGTTATCCGAGACTTCAGTTTCAGTTTCAGTGTGTGTTTTTTTTTTTTTTTTGTCATATTTTACAACAACACGGTAAAAAAATACACAGATATCGTGACAAGGAAGCCCAAAAAGAAACCCCCAGGCTTATAAGGTTTTGGGCGCCCTTTTACAAAATGAATATTGCAAATAACAGTGGCAGCAAAAGGATAAAATGATGTTGACGTATTGGTTACAATTACATTTAATTCAAAGTAATATGTAAGGTGAAAATGTGGTTCAAGTAAGCAAAAAGAAATACTTTTCAAATTCAGACTGGAATTAGGAAATATTTGTAGAAATGCGAATATTGAGGTTAAGAGTATTAAGGTATCATCCCTGATTCGTACACAATCGAATCACTTACCAAATAAGGAACTGAAAACGTAACTTTTCCTGGACAGGACTGAGCAGCATAATACCATGGACGAGTAGTCGGATCATACCTGGAAAAACAAACAAACAAACGAGACTAACTAAACGGCTTAACTATAAACAGCTTTTTTTTTCACTTTCAGAGATCATTGTCTCAGTTAAAGCTGACGAAATATTTTATTTAACTTTCTCTAAACCTAAATTCTTCTAAGATGGTCTGGTGACATTTGAAAAAGAAAAGGACAACTCATTCTAAACGGAACAAAACGAATAAAACGTAGGAAACACTCTAATAAAAGCTCTAAATTATAACTACGTTCTATTATAGCAGTGATCTCGTTACACACTGGACTTCTGCATTTTGTTCAATTTGAGCAAAGAAACATGGACGCAGTGAAAAGCCAGAGAAAACACTACGCAGAGGTACGTCACATACCTATCAAGTGACGTCACATACCTATTAAACCGTGACGTCATATAGTATTACCTATTATTGTATGTCTGCCGTCCGGGGTACTGCCTCATCGCTCCGGAATTTGTTGCAATATATCTCCAGGCAGCATCACCTCCTAACACTCGCATGGGGTTCCGATTCCAACTGAATAATTAAAGAAGAAAATCCATAATCTCAAGCAATGTTTCAACAAATCTTTGTGCTCAGCGTGGCCCCATGAACTTAGCCTAGGAAAAGGCACTAGATAATAACATGCACTAAACCCACGTGTCCACCATAGTTATGTACTACTAACCAAGCCCTCAATCTAACAATAAACCCTGAGATTTAGAAACATATTTGTTGGGATTAGTACGTTATCTAGATGGGAATGTTGAAAGATCTACTCACCACTGCTCCAGTTCTCGCGTTAATCTGATGTCGGCCAAAACTCCATCCTTTAGAGCTGGAGTCGGTGGGCTCTTGGTTTTACCATCTACGTAATCAGATAGCTTCTTGACGAACTCGAGAGTTTCCTTAAATAATAAGTAAGACAAATAAAACGCCATGGTCAGGAATGGTCAAATGTTTCATCAATTTCTCTGTGCCTGGTATGAGTTCAAAGGAATTCTACATTCGTGAGCCTGTAATAGTTGAGAACTGACGAAACTACTGACGTTGAATAAAATAACTTTACCTTTACCATACAGGGGACAGAATGAGCCAGGGACGACAAGACGCAGAGAAATATACGCAGGCAAGAGCTTAAGACCTTAACTCACTACAGGAAGAGACTGACATTATTTTGCTTAATTTGCTCCGTATTTGTTATCTCCAGGAAGGTTGCAAAATATTACTACTTACCACATTTTACGTTAGTTTTGCTGAAATCAAAAATGTTTGTGAAAAGTACTTACTTTTGTGTTCTCAAACATGTAAGGATCCACAAAGCAGTTTGAGCTGAGATAATAACTGACAAAAAAAAAAAGAAAATACACTGATTTATGCAGTATTTAGCATCGATAAATTATTTTAAAGCACGTTCACTCCTGAGCTCATAACACAAACTCCCAATCATTCACAACGAAACTGATGTACTAAGAAATATAATAACAATTAACTTTAACCTGAACAACTAGAGCCATCGTTAGGTCATATTCAATATGTATGTTGCCTCTCTGTCGAAACGAGGCTTGTAGGTGTAAACCAGATTTGTATGAAATGAACATGCAAGTAAAACTAATTTCACAAGAAGAAATTAAGATTTCGCAGGTCTCGCTTTGAAGCAGAGACAAGAGGCATCTCAGAGTGGCTCTTGAAGATTGCCCGGTCCCCAGTGTTAGTGAAAGCTATAAAAAAAGAAGTGTCAAAGCTTACTTGGAGCGAGACAGAGTGGCAGGAAAAGAAGTGTTGCTGAGAAACGCGATCGGTTTATCCACTATGATGGAGCCTACTTTGAGATGTTTAACAAAGTCGTAGCGGTGATACAAGTCTGGCTTGGAGTAAGGCTTTGGAACTGTAATGGCCTGAAGCGGGAAAAGAGCAAGACGGACGAGTGAATATCATTACTTTTATAGTTTAAAGTGAAGGTGAGAAAGCTTGAGCAGGACGACGAAACAAGACCCATAGGATCCGCGTTGCATGAAAAAATGCAAATTAAACAAACAAGAATAAAATAAGGACAGTAAACTAAGGTATTGAGAACTAGTCAGACACTATTTGAGAGTTAGCGCATACAAAAGTTTTTTTTTTTTTTTTTTTTTTAAGAATTGTAGCTCTAAACTAAAAATTACCTTGGTATCCAACTCGTTATTTGACACTACGACACAAACGGCAAAGTCAGTGTTGTTCACTGGTTTCCATGAGTACGTGAATTCAGTTTCCACACCGCGGTAACCTATGGAATAATTGCATTTATTTTTTTTCCTGAGCGCGGGCGGTCCATACGGCAAAGAATCCTGCAATCTGATTGGCTCCCTGAGCTGGCAGATTTTTCTGATATCTGCCCACAGGCTCTTGCCGTTTCTTACGTCAAAGACACGGCAAATTTAATAAGTGGGCTGCTTTTATGTTTGTTAGTTTTGCTTGGCGAAACGCTTTGCAAAAAATGTACCGTTAAGAGGACGCTAGACTGCTATAATCAAAGCGGAAACGGAAGTCAGGAAATAAATAGTAATTATTAGCTCGAAATCCCATACCAGCCAACACAGAATTAACATTATCTGGGATACCAAAACAGTACTAACTAATATTGCTCTACTAATCCGAAATTTTGGGGCAAAAATCTAATTATCATGTGCCGTCTTGTCTGTCCTTTCTAAATATCTTTAATTTCATGGGGAATAAGTCATAGGTATAAACGTTACCATTAAAATTTGGATCGCCTCGCGATAACACTTTCTCCGAAATTAAGGTCTGGGTTCCAGTCTCTCGCCTCATCATTGATGCTAATATGGCAGAAAAACCTGGACAGGAGAGATAGAAGGAAAGGCACAGATAAACAAAATATAAAAATAGATGGATAGATCAATTCGCATTCACAAAACATTTTCAACACTGTATCTCTTGCAATAGTGCTCCGAATTGGCTAATAAGTGTATAGAGAGCTCATTTACCAGATATCGAACTGAAATTAGAAAAATCTAATTTCAGGTGCGCATAGGATTGTGGATGGGACCACGTGGTGCGGATTCGACTTACCGGGACTTGTTTCTAAGTCGTTGATTTTAATGACGACAGGTTCTTCTTGGATGAACTCGGGCTCTGGGAGTTGCGGGTGCACCAAACATCGCCCACTGTTGGTCTCAATTACAAATGTGTATGACAGCTCACCAGGACCGAGAGTCTGAAAAACAAAACAAAAACAAAAACAAAAACAAAAACAAAAAAATCAGCGACGACCTCTGTAAGTTCTCCCACTCACCGTTGTCATGTCATAGGATGTAGAGTATTACCAATAAAGGGTTTACACGGCGGCCAAGTCGGTAGGCAGGAACAATGAAATATTTTTTCATAACAATAGCATTACTTTCCCAGAGGAATTGAATTCCATTGTTCCTGCCATCCAACACGGCCGCCGTGCAAACCCTCTATAGCTAAGTAAGTTTCAAAATGATAACTCCCCTCCTTTTTCTTTTCTTTTCTTTTGAATAATGGCACGATTACATGCACACAAGAAAATTCGAATGTTGAAGCTGATTTTCAGAATTGGCTATTTCACAAAAAGTACACGCTTTGAGCGTTTCGTTTTTGCATGTGAGAGTACTATTGTTCAGTAGCTCCATAAAGTTTAAAATTTTTAGGGGGTTCGGCACTTTACATGCAATTTTATGTCCTGTATAAGGCGTGTTATTTGGAGTCAACATTTACTTCATGTAAGCTAATACACAACGGTGTGAAATACGGGAATGTATCAAATGAGGTCATTATTACTCTTACCACTGTGTTTTGAAGTAATTCACGCAATGCTATGTCGATTCCAACAACACCTATTAACGTCTGCAGATAACAAAAGTCATTACTGAAGTGCTTAAACACATTAAAGATTTTGATTATTATTATCCACTTTACAATAATGTAATTTTATACAGAAATTAAGTTTTGTCCAAATATTTTATTAAAAGTAAATTTCTTTGACATTTTCTGGTCTTGCACAATTAAAAACCTAGCCACAAGAAAATTAACTGTATCAAAGTAAGCAAGTATACCGATATGTTAACCCTTTCATTCCCAAGCTCAAAGTGCATATTCTCTCAACCTTGTAAAGTGAACCGCGATAGTTTAATCAGCTGTCACGTGAGCAAGATGTCAAAACCCAACTTCTCCTTACCGTACAATATATCTCTGGTGAGAAACTAAAGGAGAAAATTGAACTTGATCACTCTTGGGAGTGAAAGGGTTAAAGATGTTCAGGGTAAACAGGCTGTCATTGAGGGACGTTGCGATGTAAAGAAATCTTTAGCCAGTTCTCTGAGCGTTGTCTTAAGTGAACGTAATATTCCTAGTGTCACGGCTCATTATTTCAATTTGATCAAAACATATCCATTCCGTCTTCCAGATATTTTAATATGACCACTTGTACGGTGTGCTACAACTTTATCGAGTCTTTCTCCGTCATATAATTTTGCAACAATCAACATTAATTATGATTTTATGCATTCATACCTTTGATTTGCTGTAACAAGGTTCACCAAGAGTCACATACATGCCAAGTCGTTCATCAAAATGCGGCGAGGACAGCTAAATAAATGTATGAACAAAATGTGAAGAACGGTATAGATGCCGTGTTAGCTCAGGAATGCGGATACATGGAAATACACTCCAAGCTATCAACGAATTACACCTCTGACACACTTAATTTACAGAATATATACCGCTTTGCTGATTAATTTGAATCCTAATTATTTAAATTCACTTAAATTAAAATTATGCCTGTGATTGGTTCGCAAACTAAAACTACTTCAAGAGGATACTTATATTATCTCTAGTAATTTTGTCTCTAATCTCTTGAACCAAACTAAACGGCTAAAAATTCCCTGGACTGTCAAGTGAAACCTAGTAAAGGAATTGACCACTTTATAAAACTTTTCAATCAGTACATTTTAGTTTTAATTTGTCTATTTTTTTTTTTTTTTTTTTATTTCTTAGTTCAGAGAAACATGTCACTCAGTGAATAATGACTTGGATCCCCGTTAAAAGTAATGACCAATTCAGCAAGAGTTTATACTTACATGAGGTTTTTGGTGTTCATGCTTAATTTTTTGAGTATCCTTGTAAAACCTTCCCATTCTGAAAGGCAACTCTCGGTAATCTGAAACAATCTGAAAATCCACGAAAATAAGTGGATGCACAAGTTCGAATATACTGATATGCCTACATATGGCTTAGCAAGCGGAATAAATAAATATTAAACATATTTTAACTCTATATTGGCAAATAGATTAATACAGTGGAATGTTAGTCCCAGTGCGAACTAGGTTTTGTCCGTATTGGCGTAGAGATAAACTGTATAATGCAGTCGACCCTAAGGTTGATGTTGACGTTTCGAGCGCAGAGCGAGTCAAATAAGATCATGCTCTTTTGTTTTTTGTTTTTTGTTTCTTTTTTTAACGCAGTCATCACCCTTTATTTTGTTCATATTTTACTCCATTTCTTTAGTGTCTTCAATCGTCTGTAAACCGTCTAGATTGTCCTCATTTTATGTGCATGAATTGATGTCGTTTAGTTGGCAACAACTATTATACACTAGTCTTTGATACATGCCTCTAATTTCCCTGCTCGTCTGTCCGCAATTCTTGTCAATTCCATGATGGTTTTTTCGAGCGAGACGTGGGACCTATTCTTGGCAAGAACGTACGCGTAAACCGTGGCAGTGACATTTGACTGCGACAGGAGGCCTGATAAGTCACCTTTAGATACGTCCTGACTTCCGGCAAGAAATATCAACTGCAAAAAAATACGAGGCAGAGAAAAAGTCTTTGAACAAAGCGAATATTGTGTTGCACTGTACTGTACTGTGCGCTACGCTACATTACTGTTCTAAATTACATCACTCCATACTACACAAGTACACGAATCTACGCTAAGCACTGTTAAAATATACCCGTCTAGAATACAATTAAGTTACACTACAAAATACTGCAGTACCAACTAAGCCAATCAAAATTAACAAAATACACCGCATAGCATAGCAGTATACTGCAGTACAATAAAGTATAGTACAGCGCGGTGCATTACAAATACAGTAAACAGTGAGAACAGCACACCCCACGGAATTATTTCTGCACTGCACTGCAGAGCACAGCACAATTTAAGGCACAAATCAACCTACTGCGTACGGCAACGGGTGCAACTGCCCCAGTCGAACTTAATTCTGACCTTGTTCTGCCTTTTGTTATTTGTGGTGGTTATCAGCTTCAAAGCCTTCGAAATAGCATTATAATAATTTGAAGTTTTCTCCGAGGCAAGTGGGACGTCTTGAAGGAACCTGCAACAAAATTAAAATCAAGATTAAATTCTTGAGTATAACATAATGAACCATTTGCAAATGTAGCCACGGCTAATTTAAGCAAATATATATAAGATTATTCAGTTATTGTTAGTCTCCACAATTCTCAATCCCTCTGCGACCACATGGTCTGTCCGTTTGTTTACCTCTTCAAGTTGTGCACATTTTGTCCATTCGCCTGAACCAACTGCGTTGCGAAACAACTGTCATAAGTGTCATCAGAGTGTCCTCCGTGAGTCATGCCCGGTAACAGAGCTGACTCAGCAAACGCGATCACCTTCAAAACACGCAAATTGTACATTAAATAAGAAGAGTGGGGCAAACGCGATCACCTTCAGAGCACGCAAATCGTACATACATAAGAAGAGTGTGGCAAACGCGATTACCTTCAAAGCACGCAAATCGTACATAAATAAGAAGAGTGGGGCAAACGCGATCACCTTCAGAGCACGCAAATCGTACATACATAAGAAGAGTGTGGCAAACGCGATTACCTTCAAAGCACGCAAATCGTACATAAATAAGAAGAGTGGCGGTACACTGCGGTACCTAATAGCATTTGCATGATGGGGCATGATATGACATGGTATACATGTTATGGTATGCAGATAGTAATTGCATGGCATGACATGATTTTGTATAGTATTGTAAAGTATCGTATTGAATTGTATGGTCTGGTATGCTATTGTCTGTATGGTATGGTACGATAAGGTAATCGCATGGTTGCTATGGTAATGGTACGGCATTACATGGTATGGTATGGTATGGCATGTTATGGTATGTTATGGTATGTTGTGTTATGGTATGGTATGGTATGGTATGTTGTGTTATGGTATGGTATGGTATGGTATGGTATGGTATGGCATGTTATGGTATGGTATGTTGTGTTATGGTATGTTACGTTATGGTATGGTATGCATGACATGGTTGGAGTGGTATGGATTGGTATGGCACACCGAGTACGATATGTACAGTGCTTTACTGTTCTACCCACTTGTTATTGCCTTACATTCGTAAAGTCATTAGGCAGAAGGCCTTTAAGGACTTGCGTGATTGCTGTCTTCGCAAATTTGATTTTGTTGTCTTCCTTCATTGTATAGCTTATGTCGAACAAAATGATGATGTTCTCTGGCTTGCGAACAGCTTCTATATACCAAGGCTGCAGACGCTGATCAATAGTTCCTGTGGAAAGAAACAACTCGTGTGGTGATCTATTGGTCATAAACTTCTCTGATCTGACTACTCTGCGCTTTCTCTGCTTCTGTCATGTTCGTTATTGTATGTAGACATATGAGGTGATCTATTATGATATGATCATAAATTATTCTGTTCCTTTGCTTTGGTTTTGTGCCCTACGTACCACATTCCGCAGAGCTGAACACTTCTGCGGGGAATTTTCGAAAGAAACCAGTGGAATCGTCAGCAAAATACTGCCACTTGAGCTGGCCCTGAAGATAAACGCATGAACGATAAAGAAAACATGAGCATAATGTAATCCATAAAACAGCCGCCGCAGCACTGAAAATATTCATGTCTCTTTCATTCTTTTAAAAATGTGATCAGCAGTAAGTTTTCTGTTTTCAAAATCACTCATAAATATGCAGTGAAGTAACAAAACAAAAGTCCTCGGCCCGGCTGTTCAGAGTTCGTTTAGGTTAATCCCGGATTAGGGCGAAACTTTGTCGTAAGTTTTAGCCTGGAAATAAGAAGCTTTGCTCACATAGACAACTTCCTTGCTATGTTTTGAGCGTCACGTGCCGGTAACTAGTAAGTAAATAATGTATCGATAACGTATTATAGTTCTGTATTAGTTAAGATAAATCACTTCATCAAAGTTACCGTACGTTTTGTGATCTCAAGTTTTCTTTCATTTTCAGGGCCAATGGTGCAGTCCAATCAAACGTAGAGACAAGCTCGGGGGGCATCTGGAAACAAACATGGCAAAACTGTAGAGTGCATGAAAGAAGAACGACAACAACTACGGCAACAACAGGTACAGACAACAATAGATATATAGAAGACAGAGTAGTTGTATCATAACAGAGTAGCATTATAGTAGTTGTTGTTGGTAGTAGTTGTAACTGACTGTGTAGTAGTGGTAGTGGTTAGTGGTAGTGGTAGTGGTAGTGATAGTAGTTAATTACCTGACTTATTTCGTTTGGCCAAGACCAGCAATCCTGACAATAAAATTAAGAAATTGATGTCAGTTTTTTTATGTGTCTGTCCTGTTACCGATAATGAAACGCGTCGTAACACTGTAAAAAAGCTGTGGATCCACGAGGCGCTTCAAAACCGATCGTTATTTCACTGCAAGATATGAGTGTACGCGCAGAGGATCTTTGTTTGTTTGTTTTTTTCTTGCTTATCCACAAGTCAACTGGATCCGAGTTCCTAATCACGTGACGTGGTTACAATACACTTATGGTTAGGCATTGAAGAAAGTATACTTCAATCGATCCACAGAACCTGATACTTACTGATTCGCTATCGACCCATCGATGAAACTCAGTGGAGTATTTGACTTTGTCGCCATCGTATCGACAACATTGCTTGTATGCAATTTCTTGCAGTTTTGTTTTGTGGGACGAGTCCCGCTTCTCGTACTCTTCTTCGATGATTCGCTTCAAGTTCATAGCAAGAAATCGCTTTTTCTGAATTATATCGCTAATGAACCTGGCCAGTGTGGAGGCCAACTCAGACGGGTTAAGGTGGACGTCCCGTTTAGCTGCAAGCAAAAATACACAAGTTTCTAGACAAGGTGATCGGATAGGTGTTCCTCAGTCAACCAGTGGCCAAAAAAAAAAAAAAAAAAAAAAAGGAAGTAAAAACCCATAAAACACTGCGCGCCTCGTGGCTTGATGAATCAAGATTATTCTTGCTGGATTAGAAAAGTCTCTGTGTACACCAGTCAGTTGATATTAATTCCTTCCTCTATCTGTTTGTAGCTAATTAGTACAGTCATATTCAATACATTTTTACTTAGGCCCAGTTCAAGCACGCCGCTCTTCATATGCGCCGAACCCAATGCAAATGGGCAAAAACGATTGTTTCGGCTAATTTTCATTAAGTTCGTCGCATGTGAATAGCGGCGCCTGAAACGGGCTTTAGATACTCACTTGCACTTTTGTAAATTGTCTTCATCTCATTCACGCACAGCTTATCAACCATCAGCCCCTCCGCCGTCTCAGAAAGCTTGACAGCCGACTGGATGACGTCGCGTTTAGTAATTCCATACGTCTCTGCGTTGCACGTACAGTTGGGGTTGGCAGAATTTCGCAAGGGGAGGGTTGGTGCGATTGAAGTTAGCTTGTTCTGATGAATCCTGAATTTCGCAGTGGACGCGTCAAAGTCAAGGACGTGCCAATATCTGGAGCAGTTTGCATTAGTAAAGCCCTGACCAGCTGATGAAGATAATATAAATACAGTCACCATTTGTTAGGGCAACGTATTATATGAAATGGTGAAAAGTACGTCACGCGATCTGATTGGTGGACGCTGTTAAATGCCGCGTGCGTCAGTACATAGCACATAGCACGTAGTACATAGCACGCGCGTGTCAGTTTGACGACAGTCTGCGTCAGACTCAATTACTTTTCTTGTCATTTTTGCAAAGTTATCGTTTACCTTAACTTATAAAAGGAATAGAGCACTTGTCAGCGTGCTATTACATATCACTAGTTTTAGAGTTTGGTAAACGCAAGATAGTATAAAGGTGAGAGATGTAATCCCTTGTATAAGTCTTATTCCAAGGTAATCCCTCCCAAAGTTATTTTTAGAATGTACCCAGTCTACCGCGGATATATTACCTCGCGCGTAAAAACGAAAAACGCGAGAACGCGTTCAGATACTCAAAATTTTTATCCTCCACGACATATTCACGCATCATGTTTCGAGTGACCAAACGCGTTTCTCGCTTTTCTCACTGTTACGCGTGAGGTAATATATCCGCGGGGGACTCGTACCTTTTAAAATAACTTTAGGAGGGATTACCTTGGAATAAAACCTATACGGGGGATTACCTCTCTTACCTTTATACCCTCTTGGTAAACGTCATATCTTGATCTTGGCGCACCGCACCCAATGGAGCGCCCATACTTAAGGCCGGGATGGGGAAGTCTACGCTCCAGAGGTCCCTGAGTCCTATTCCTAGTAACGTCCCTTCCCGTCCCGGCGTTAAGCTTGGTGTCAGGGTTCCATCGGGCGCAGTGTGCCTGGACACAACCAGATCCAGAGGGTTTTGAATACTCTCCCGTACTTACAGCTACACCTTGGCTGGTCGATATTGTACAGCAGTCCTCCTGTGGATGCCTGGTAGACCTTTACGTTGGCAGATATTCTGTCCCAGCAGATGCCGTTGGTGTAGATGTGGACGTAGTAACTGAATGCTTCCGACTGCACTCCTGTTAATGTGATCGTCTCCGGCCCGTACATGTTTGTTGCGTCGACATCAAGATCGATCATTTGAGAGCCGTGCTTGCATTTCTGGGCATCGTAGTAAACCTAAAGGTGAGGAATAGGTTAAAGAGGAATATATAGAATGAGCAAGGGAAGGAAAGAACGAACAAAGGAGGAAGGAGAAAAGATGAAGGTCTTAAGAAGTAGAAAGGAAGAAAAATGTGATATGGATGCTGGGAAGGGGCATGAAAACGACGATGTAACTTTGAATGGAAATGTATGAGAGTGATATTACGGGTCGCCAAAGCTTGTGAGAGTTTTTACGCATGGTTAAGGGTCTGATATCTATGTTTCCATGGATACACAACTATTTTGCGGCAAATAAAAAATACATAATTCATTGCCCAGAACTATGCATGTCGACTCTGCACAACGATTTTCAGGTTAAATTGATTAATATTTGCAGAGAAATCCTTGTTGAGAGGTACCAGTTTATCTCTGTCAACACTTTTAGCGCATATTCAGGGCATGCAGTATTTCCCCATGCAAACTTTTATAAGCTTTGGCGACCTTTGGTGACATCTGACCAGAAGGCTCTGCAAAGCGGAAGTTCGCCTACCATGCCCTTGTAACAGGAGGGTCCCCGAGGCCAAGGAGTAATAAGATAGGAATCCAGATCCTTTGGCATGTTACCCCACGTCAACACAATCCGATACGTGTCGTCATTTCCGCTAAGTGACAACCTCGGCGACACCACCATGTCAATAGAGAGCATGCTCCCTGGAGAGGTTTCGGGACGAATTGTCAGGTCTTCGTTTAACGTGTAGTAGCCAACTCTGGAAGCGCGGACCTGAAAATGCAATGGAAGAAAGTTTTGTACATGATACATTCGCAGATTTGTGTCTGTAACGTTTTTCCGGCCAAGTCTCTATTGTAAGTTTCTCACGATCAAGTCGATAAAAACAGCCAGAATCTTGGCGGTAACTGGCTGCATTCAACTAAGGCTCCAAAGATTCATTGGTTTTTATATGGTTCTCCTCATATCGACTTTCAGACCAACGTAAACTTGTTCAAAGCAGTTCAATCTTATATCATGCAGTCTGCACGATTTACATCTTAGCATTTAATGGTAACTTGCTTTATTATTATTTTATTAATTAATTAATTTATTTTTTGTCCGAAAACTCTGTTTCTATTTTGTGTCTGATATACCGTTGCATGTATTAAATTTACATAAGCTTCCTCGATGAGCTTTAGCTCCTGGAGAAAATGTAACGCTCAAATAGTGTTTAAATAAAAAATAAATAAAATAAAATAAAAACAGCCACTTCATTTTGGCATAGTTTTACTGTGCACTACGTGAGTTTATGGTTAGAAATGTAAAGGTGATATGCAACAAACCTTATAATGACCTGGTTCCACGTCTTCAATCACAGCAACTCCGTAGGAATTTGTTAAGTCCTTGGCTGTTTTCAAGAAGATTCCAGCATTAGAGAGCAGGATACATTCCGCACCAGGCACCGCAGCTCGTTCGATATCTGATGTAGCGTCTTTCACCTGACAAAACCAAGGAATGCAAACAACCATAAGAAGGAGTTCCACTGTACAGTTCAAGCAATGCACGCAAAAAGTCTGTACCAGATAAAGAAGCACTATTTCTGTGTATTATTTTGATTTCCTAGTTTGACTATGTTAGACGATCATGGATGAGTAACACCAAAAATATTCAAGAAGCGAAAGGGATGTGAGTCTTTTGGTTTCCTTCCTAGCCACTCAAAATGCGCAATAATATGCGCATTATCATTGCATAATAAGAGTTTGATGGGAATATTCGTCCTCCTGTATCTTGGAGATTTTTGTGAATTATCTTTCGGTGTTACAGTGAAAAATGCCTGGCATCAAGATTTTCAAGGAAGTGACAAAAAATTCTCAATCAAAAATAAATTGTGTGAGTAAAATAATTGTTTTATTTTACAGTGATCATCACACAGAGCGGTTTTCGGATGACGTCGAAAGTAATCTGCGTGTGGGCGGTCCTCCATCCAATTTATATTTGTGTTCTTTAGTGCGTTTAACACAAATCACGAAGATATACTCTATAATTACTGTTTTTCTCCTTTCGCCAGCACAAGCAAAAAGTGGTTCCTGTGGTCTGGTCTTGTGGCTACGAGCCGAGATGTATGAGACGGGCCGATAATTTTCCTGCGTGTAGACCTCACACCCAGCAGATATAGAGGATATTACACGGCGGCGCGAAGATATGAATTATGATATGAAGATATTTTCGAGTGGTAAAGACAATATTTTACGAACGAGCGCTTCGCGAGTGAGTAAAATATTGTTTTTACCACGAGAAAATAAAATCCATATCTTCAAGCCGCCGTGTAATTTTCTTTTTATTATATTAGACACGAGTGTTTTACAAGAAATTGCACAAACAACTGTGCAAAAGCGGGAAATGATACCAACGATATCCTCACTAGTGAGGATATGGAAAATACGCCACTCGGGTCCCGGATATAGCTTCGTATGGATTTTACGCACGGTATATTTTCCAGTAAAACACTCGACGTGTCTATTTAACAAATAAACCAGCTTCAAGCGTGCTCCGTTCAGAAATAAAGCACGCAGCAAGTGACGAGAGCACGAAAGAAGTGTAGGGAGAAACGCGAGCCGAAGGCGAGCGTTTTTCCCCACTTCTTGAGTGCTCTCGGCACTTGCTAAGTGCTTTATTTCTGAACGGAGCACGCTTGAAGCTGGTTTATTTGTTTTATAACATAGAACTTAAACTTTCACAATAAAACTGTCTTTATTCATCAAAAATGTTGGAATGCTAACAGCGATGAAAAAATAGATTCTCCTAAACGGCTCGGCGGTCCGAATTGCCAAGTCAGTACAGTTTCGCTTCAATTTTTCAACCAGGCCGTCTGTTCTATAAAATTAGACAACATCTCACAGTAAAGAACTATATTTCCTGTAGAACTTTGGACTACAAGTACATGAAATCATACAGTCGGCTAGTGCATAAAATGCAAATTTGAAGGGAATCAACAAATGCTCCAACGGCCGACTCGAAAATTGTGTGAATGAAAACTTACCGATTTCTTGACTCTACCTCGTAGTACAATCATTTGAAGTCCGTCCGAAAATTCTTCAATCATTTTTTTCAGTCACATCGTCGGAAATTCTTTCTCTTGCATCACTACAAACACGTCTGTTCGTCTGTCTTCGCCGTTCATGTTCAGTGATTGCTCACGGCTGATCTTCTTCAACTGAATGATTTGCTCTCTCCTTCCTTGTTGAAGCATTAAACTTCATTCAAACAACCACTGATGTAATTGTGACTCCCAAATTTGCTGTACTTAGGGACAGTGCTTAAACCGAGTTGCTTTCCACGACGCAAGAAACTTGCCGTTCTTCGACATAGATTTTCCCTCTCCGAACTGTTGAAGTGCTTTTTGATGAGGTCACGTTCTTTACCGATTCACGGTGGACCGTACTAGCCGGTGCTCTCACTTAAAGCCAAATTTTATCTCGAAGTTGGGCATTGGTGACTCCATTCTCGCATTATTTTCTCTTTTTTGTCAGAGGATGACGTAAGCGTGGTTTATAACTTATAAACCACGGGTAAGTGTGGTTTATACTCTGGCAAACCACGGTTTTCGACCAATCAGCGCGCGGCTTGTATCGTGACTATGTTATAAATAATAAATAAGATATATTTTTCATTTGATCGTCAACTTTGTAATTTGACACTTTACTACCGGACAGCCAATCATTAAAAGGTGAAATCTACGATGTAAACCACCTGAGAAGAGGCATAATTAATCTAAAGTTCTAAATAACGTTTACTTTATTCTTAAACGCGGGGGCGCACTATAAAAAGGCTACACGGAGATCTTCCTAAGGAAGATTTTGATAAGGTTCGATTAAACAAAATGGCTCCGGTTATGAAACAATAATGCGCATAGTCTTTGTGAGTTTTCCGAGCAAAAACATAAACGACAATGATCAGAAATTAAATCTAGTTGAACTCCTCGCCAATTTATTTTATATTTGAGCCCAAATTGAGTCAATATTGGACTGACCGAACCGTAAAATGATTTGCATTTTGTAATTGCAATTTATTTTGTTTGGAATTACTCACAAACGCTAAATTGCTGCCCTCAAGAGAGTATACCAGGGAAAGCCCTGTTCACAAGCCGTTACAGCGCCACAAAAAAATAAAATAAACAAAAAACAAAATAAAATAAAAAAACAAAAACCAAAAAACCAAAAAACCAAAAACCAAAAGGACTGGAGGGAATGGCGCGCGATTTAAAAATAGGCCAACACGCTGAATCTGTTGCTCTGCCTATTGCTGACAAACAAAACATGAAAATGCACAATTGGCGACTTGTAAAAGTAAATCTTGCCGTGTAAAATCGTTTATCTTTTTGACAGTTCTGTTCGTGCCGATAAAAGCGAGCACCTAAACAACCACACTGGACGAACAATCATACTCAAAATAACAATGCCACCTCTATTTTATAACTGCAGCTGGTATGATTACACACCAAATCGGACCGCTCCACTCGGCCCTCTTACCACTACTGTACCCAGAGACATATATACTTAGTCCTTTGCTTGGCCCGTTTTTCTCGGCCCGCCATATTAATTCGGAAAAACTGCATGTAATATTTTTAGAAAAGTATTGACACTGCCTTGGTGTTTTGGGTTATCTCTTTGGAAGACAATTGCATGCTATAAAAACGAGAAAAGAAGCAAAAATATCTGAAACTAAAGCCGGAAACAAACAACAGTGAATCGATATGACATGCCTACTATGGGAAAACTTTATACAGTACCATATGGACTGGGCAAGGTAAATCTAAACTTTACTACATCATAATCAGTTCTACAGTTAGCTAGTATGTCTGTAGTCCAGTATAGCAGAGAACACTTTTAAGGTCTTACTTAGAATGATAAGAGAAATTTATTTGCAAGAATTTCCACGACACAGCTCGGCGGAATACCGCAGGGCCGCGTTGCCAGGAACGAATTCTATCATGATTTTGAATAAATCGTTAGTCCGTTGAAATACCGCACGATGTATACAGACCGCCGTACTATACTTCCAGTCGATCAAATAATACAAACATTGGCGGCAAACACGATATGTCAAGTAAGAAACAAACATATGATTGAGCAAAGATTAGTTGCAAAGATATGTTATCTGGAGGGAGGTGGTTCTCACCTGGCATTTGATAATAATCCCGTCAGCAAATGATTTTAAGTACAACGAGAAGAATACAGCCAGAAACTGTGTGAATACAACTCTCCGACACATAGTAACAACGATAACTCGCTCTTATAAACGCTTCAAAGTGATCACACACACAAAACTATGATCAACACGTCCAACATACGAGGTTTTGCATTTTCAATTAGAGTGTAACAATGACCTGCTATTGATCGACGCAATCTATGTGTGAACTCTAATTATATATTGTTGAAGTGCGGCAGAGCACATCGAAAAAGTGCCAATTGGGAAACATCTTGTTGTTAAAGAAACAGAGAGCTTAATCCGGATTGAGGACGCAAATATTATCTACTCTAAGATTAACTTAGCTTTAGTCTTTCTCTTGCTGGCCAACACTGACACTACGGGTTTTTGGTCGTTGCTAAAGAAGAAGTAAGTTTATCGTTGCGGATGCAAACATTATCCAATTCTCTCTCTTGCTGGCCACCAAACTGCGGGCTTTTCGTTGTTGTTAAGACAAAATACACCTAATCCGACTAATATGCGGTTATAAAGATCATATGAAACTCACTCTTAACAAAAGGTCTTATGACGTATCTACTGCCACGCCCATAACAATGGCTCACTCAGAATCATCGCGTTTTTCGCACTTTTTCTTCTCGCGCTCGTTTCTCGTTTAAAAATCCGTCGATGCACCTCCGGATTTGAAAAATGTAATCTTCATGCTTTCCAAGTATATATTTTTTGGCCCTTATAACAACATTTTAGGTGCGGGTTTTTTAGGTTATTTTCTATCAGTTGGATGAAATTAACAAGGCATTTTGGCGTTTTGAGACAACTGGCCGCAAACATTGGGTTCTAGTTCTTCTGCGCAAGCGTGTATCTCAGATGCACCAACGGATTGCGAAAGATGGTTAAATTCCCCGCATTTTGGTATATAAAACTTGCACATTCGGTAAAATTTAGGTGCGGGAAAACGACATTCAAATCTCCAGATGTGCTCGATGTTGAGATAGCGGCCAGCGTCGTGTACGGTGCAGCTGAAGAGGATTTATCAAGGTTCGGAAGGCGCCTTTGGAGCACAACTTTGGTCAGTTGGCTACAAAATAAGCAAGTAAATGAATTTCGTATTCCTGTTTTGTGATTCGGAGAGTCTCGAACGATAACAATAACTTTTTAATACAGTATTTATACACCGAAAATGCTCTCGCCGGCATATTTCGCGGGGAACCATTATAGCTTTGATTTCTCAGATGTATAGTTTTGTAAAGCACATGAAATATGAAAATGGCTGGGTCATTAAAAAATAGAAAACTTGTTCCTCTTTGTATTTTGTGTGAAAGGGGCTCTAAAAGAACACATATAAAGCTGTCTCGATGGGTATATTTTTAGAATGAGGCATATATCACAAATCAGAAGATTGAGTGTATTTGCATGGTGTGAACCAGAGTTTGAACAGCATGTAGATTGTGGTTGTCTGGGTAAGAGTACTCTTCAGGAAAATTGTCACTCGGACAATCACAACCCACATTTTAGTGTATTTTTTGTCATATATTCCAGTCAAAAATTGATATAGCTCTGTATGTCAACAACTGTGTACACTTCGAACTTAAGCTTAGAATGTACAGTATACTTCCAACTAGTGAATACACTAATACTAAAAGATTGAAGTGCAATGCTGTACTAATAAATTGTACATACTAAAAAATGTATGTCTTAGTTAATATAGTATTAATTATGGCGCAGGTGATATAAAAAAACTTAAAGTTAAAATACTCATGTTTTAGCCAACAGTTAAAATCTCAGAGTGTGGATTTCAGTTAGCACTAGTTTAAAATGGAATGACTTTGTACACATCAATTTATCTTCAAAATACTGTTGGCTGAGATAAACAGTTTAGAAACACACTTTAGACCTATAAATCATAATGGAGTTAATTGTCTTCTAACAGGTTTTTGTAAACAAGAAATTTAGTTTCTTGAAGCAGCAGCTGACAAATGGGTAAACTGTATATCTGTCAATAGTTTCCACTTTTTTATGTGCAAAGCATTTAATCTTTGGCCACATTATAGAATAGGATGGCACATGGAAGCCATGTGCAATGTGAAACATTGGAGGATGTGCTACATTTCTGTTTTCAAACAGCTTGCAATTTATTGTTATATTCAAGTTAAAACATTGGAAGGAGGGGAAAATAGGTAGAATAAATCAGTTGTCTCACATTTTGTGTGGACAGTTTGCGAGCTAGCGTGAAAAACATTCTTTAAATATAAACTCCTTGTAAAATTCAGAGAGGAAACATGATCAGTATAAATGCAGATAACAGCCATGCATGTCATGTTTGAATCTACATGGCATCATAGGCCACAGCTTTATTTTAGTTTCACGGGAAGTCTGACCAAAGAATCATATTGCTTGATCATTAAACAGCTCACTGCTCAAGACAAACATTTTTGCACACGCTGGAATGGGAAACACCGAAGAGCCTCCACATCGAACCGCCACCAATCATCGAATTTCGAAGTTCAGTCTTTATAGTGGAACTCCAACTGCTGGCGAACCTTGTTGGCATAAATTACTTCAATCTCACAAGGTTTTCTGATATTTTTATCCGATTTTGTCTTCTAAACAAACCAATTCGGTTACTCAGTCCTCTTGAATCTATCCGCCATTTTGAAATCAATCGTGCCGCTTTCGGCCGCGTGAGATTGGGACTAGAAAATAACAAATGTTCCATTTGTATGGGAAGAGTTTGATATGTCAAGTTTAAAACGTTTCAAAACTTGTTCTAGGTCAGGACATAAGACCTTTCCGTTTTCACCGCTAAAGCACACCGTCAGAAATAGAGTAAACAACACTGGAGAAGACCTCAGCCGAATATCTTTTTTAGGATGCAAGAATTAAAAACAACAACAAAAACACCATAAACAAAAGTTTTTTCTTTAAATCTAGCCGGTTTGTATTGGTTCTTTATGATATCGTAATTATTCCATACCAAACCCTTTCTCTATCCTTGTAGCATAAATTGGAGTCCGAAACAGAGTACTCCACATGGAGTCTTCCACTCCCTCCCCCCCCCCCCCCCCATAGGAAAGACCACTTTTGTTGGAATTGCCTAGGGGGACTCCCTATTATGGGCTGTACGGGACCCCTCCATCCCACTCCCCCCTGCCCCCTGCCCCTCCTCACCCTTGGAGAAAGAGGAGACTCGACATTTGAAGAGGAATGGGCTCCTACTAAACCCATGTTGGGGAACACCCCTCACCACCCCGGAAAACTGAGCACTGTACGTTCTTGGGATCCAATAATCATCCTTGTCTCGAAATAAGTGTCAGAATAACTAGACTGCGAACTGAGTTCCCTCAGAAACGAGCGCGGAAGGGTCAGGGCGCGCGGAGAATGGGACTTGCTGCTTTATTGCTCGCTTACACGATCTAGGAGGGAATACCTGATTAGAGGGACTATATATATGTTTAGAGTATGTCGATGAAGCCCACCTGAAGACCTTTCGCAGGAGAGATCGGGGAGATCTGCATTCAACCGACGTTTGTATGCTCGGCCATAGCAAACTGGCTTTCCAAAGGCCCCACGAACACTTTGTGGCATGACAGTACTCACAAACCAACAGCGGTCGAACAACTAGTCCCAGGGCTCGCACGGCCACTTGAGCACAGCTACGGTAGCACACACAGTCATGGAAGAATTTCTTGCCCGCTCTAAGGTAAGATAAACGTTTGATGCACTAGTCAGTGCCTGTTAGCATAATGTTGTAGTCCATCTTGAAAGCAGGGAAAATGAGGCGAAGCTAAGGCGCAGAAAATTGAATGAGAATTCTGGATAAATCGGTATCCCGTCATCCACAGACATTTGCGGGCGTATCATTTTTCCACAGGAGCAGTCAAGGAAATTGCCGCAGTTCGATGTTGTTCACGTAGTTCTTGGAAATGAGGCGTGTGATTTGGATTCCATTGTTTCTTCACTGATCTATGGATTGTTCCTCTCTCTGGTGAGACATTTTTATGCACATGTCCACTTTTTATAGTCTGTAGAATTATAGCTTAATTTGCAGACCTTCACAGATTGCATGAAGTAAACATTTCTCATTTGCCGGGAGTACAAACTAGTAGAGATAAATGTAGGGACGGCGTTAACCTTATCTGACTCCAAATGAGTGATCATTTTTGATTTTCTCCTTCAGTTTCTCACCAGAAACATGATACTAACAGTAAGGAGAACTTGAGTTTTCATACCTTTCTCAGATAAAAGCTGATTAAGCTATCAATAAGAGTCACTACATGGCACATTCATGCATGTAC
The DNA here is from genome assembly GCA_964036295.1 of Plumapathes pennacea. Classification (NCBI taxonomy): domain Eukaryota; kingdom Metazoa; phylum Cnidaria; class Anthozoa; order Antipatharia; family Myriopathidae; genus Plumapathes; species Plumapathes pennacea. The sequence continues at coordinate 4,853,719 of OZ038463.1, read as the reverse complement.
ATTCTATAATTATACATCTGCATACAAGCTAGCCTGCGTGCAGACATTCTGTGATACAGGACATCTGCATGCAGGCTAATACTGTATTGTTGTGTTCACAGGAGAAACTCTGCATCAAGGGAGGACAAGCTGACTCTTTTCCACAGGGATGTCTCTCCAACAGGGAGATGCAAACTGACTTGTGTACACAGGGAAAACTCTCCAGCAAGCCAACTGTTTTCAAGAAGTCTGAAGACCATCATCGAAGTGTATTGCCTGAAACTAACTCTACCAACCTGAGGACTGCTGTCCTCCCAATCTTGAACATTCCCAAAGAAGACTTCAAACTCCGTACAGAGGCAGTGTATTTGTTGGAGAGAGTTGGAGTTGATTGCAGTAAACTGGTATTTACCAATGATGTTGATTTGAATGAGCTCCAGTCAAGCAAGAAACTACAAGTGACCCTGGTGGACCACAACTTGTTGGCTCAACATCAGAAAGGATTAGAACAGTCTGTTGTAGAAGTAATTGGTTAGTGATTTCAACTTTAGGTATTGTTTTGTGACTTTATATTGTCAAGATAATTTTTCTCTGCTTTTCTTGCTTTTAACCTCTGTTTTTTCTGAGATTAGGGGTGGCTAATAGAAACACTAAAGTGTCGCTTGTAGAGGTTGGACCCTGTAGTTATTAGATATAGGGTTGCTGATTTAGGCAACACTCCCAGATTTTCCAAAATATATCATTTTCACAGAATAAGGTCATCTACAGGTACATGAAATTTTGGTGTGCTACAGGTTTTTCTCAACAGAATGTCCTCTCAGGAAAAGTTATTTCTTAATTGTCACACTGTTAAAGTTATTTTGTTACTGCTATATTGCTTCCAGATCACCATAAGGATGAGTGGGCTGGGAAAACCCCAATCAAGAGGACCATTGAGCCTGTCGGCTCCTGTGCTACTCTGGTTGCTGAGAGAATCCTGGATTTGCTGCCTTCTTTACTGGACAAACAAATGGCAACACTTCTTCTGGCAACAATTGCTCTTGACTCTGTTAATCTGGACCCTAGAGGTGGGAGAGCAACAGAAAAGGACTGTACTGTTGTGGAAAGATTGCAAAAGTTAGATTGTTGTACTGAATCCAGAGATGAGCTGTACAAGTCTGTCAGTAAAGGTGAGCACTGATGATTTGAAGTGCTCTAATTTCTTTTATTCATTTATTTATTTATTTAATACTTATTTATTCATTCATTCATTTATTTATTTATTTATTTACTTTATTTATTTCTTTTATTCATTTAATATTTATTTATTTATTTAATATTTATTTATTTATTTATTTACTTTATTTACTTTATTTATTTATTTATTTTATTCATTTATTTATTTATTCATTCATTCATTTATTTATTTACTTTATTTTATTTTATTTTATTTTGTTTGATTTTTTCAATTCATACAATTTGTATGGGATGAGGCATCAGGGCAGATCGTGGGGTTGAGGACATTCCAGTCACAATGTTTTATTCAACGTTTGGAAAACAAATCAAAGAGAGGTTTAAACTATTCCTGCACTGCATCACCAGACAAAGGATGCAAGAGAATGACATGGGATATTTTTCCAAACATAGTTGAGAAATAGTGAATCAAATAGTACGAAGTACACAGTCGAGAAATAGTGATCAATAGGTATGGGATTTTCGTGGCAGGGGTGTGGAGCGGAGGTTTGGACAAAAGATGAGAAATCCAGGTTGAAATTCAGGGAGGGGGAGGGGGGGTGTTTGAATGATAACATAGATAAATGTCGATTTTCTTATTCACTTCTTTTCAGCCAAATTTGATGTTGCGACTTTATCTGTCCTGGATTTAATGCGCAAAGATTACAAAGCTTTGTATCGCGCCGAACCCAATCCCCTTGGCGTTGGAATCTGCTCTGTTGGGGGCATGGACCTAGACGAACTTTTTTCGCGGGAAGATGCATCTGAAGGCAGCGAACGTTTCTGCAGCAGCCAGAAGCTGGATGTGCTTATCGTAATGACGATATATTTTCCTACGTTGAATGATCCACCAAGGAGGCAGGTAGCAGTGTGCGGACGTCATCCCAAAGTAAAGCAAATCGCTGATTTCCTTTCCAGTTCAGAACAGTTAAAGTTGAGAAAAATTGATGACTTGTGCTCCACAAGCTGTCTTGCATTCGACCAGGAAAACATCACAGCATCTAGGAAAGTTCTGCTGCCTCTTGTAAATAGCTTTATTAGTACCGGTGGTGATTAGGTGTTTTGGCATACTTGGCATACTTGGCATACTTGGCAACATTTCGTGACAAAAAAGCAATAAGGGGGGCTTCCAAAACCTCGAGGTTCAGGGCATTCCAAAATTTCCCTGAAACAGCATTTTAAAGGTACGTTTGAGCAAACCATAACTCCTTTTGAGAATTTCTGTAAGATTAACTGGTGAAAAAGGTACGCGGGGCCCCTTTTAAAGCCTCTAAACTGAGCGGTCGGGTCGGTACACAGTATGTTTTGGCCCTAAGGTACTCCCGGTCAAAAGGGTATTGCTTTTAAGGATTTTGATTTAAAATAGGGTATAGATTTCGTCTGTTGGTCTGCAATAGGACAGTAGAATTGTTTGCAAATTTTTGGGGAAACGGGTCTGAAATAGGGCGACAATTTTGGTACCCAGTTTTGAGAAGTGGGAAAGTTTTGTATAACAGGTCTAAAATAGTTTAGCAAAATCGTATTTTTGGTCTGAAGCAGATAAGGTATTTCTGAACCGTGCGGCACACTCCCACCCAAGGTTATGAGGAGTTAGTACCCCGAGGTCATTATGAGGAAAGTGGCAAATGAAAACTGAGTGGTGTGACAGGAACCATATTTTATTTGAAATAATTGGCATAAAGTGCGATCAAGCGAGTCTAATCCAGCCTTTGAAGTCATAATTGATACAGTTCGGCTTCTATGTTGATCGTGGAGAAAGATAAAAAAAGAACTCTACAAAGTCAAGGCTTTTACTGGCTTTGCGATAGTTTCATAAAATCATCATATCTTCCGCACTGTAAGCCGCTATTCGACCCTTCATACTGCAGGATATTTTATGTGCAAGTCTATTCTTTCTTGTCCTTGTTGGCGCTCCTGGTGACTCCATGTTTGGCACAAACCAGAGGGACAAAAAGTTCCTCTGGGAAGTTCTTGGTGATTTCTTTCACGTCAATTATGTAGAATGCATCCCTCGCAGAGCAGAAGTCACGAACCGTAGGTGGTCTCGTGATTTCATGTTGAGCACAAACCAGCGGGATAAACAGTTCCTGGGGGAAGTTCTTGGTGATTTCTCTCACGTCAATTGTGTAGAAAGCATCCCTTGCTGAGGAGAAGTCACGAGGAAGTTGTCTCTTAGGTTTTCCGATCTGACGGTTTTTCGCTCTTTTTATCCAATGGAATGAAAATACCGTCAAAAGCTTCTTTAGAAAACCTGAAATTAGAAAAAAATAATGCGATAAGTTTTAATGATCTACGATGAAAGACAAGAAAGGCGCAAACAACACCATCAACAGCAACAACAACGATAACCCAACAATTCTTTAAAGGGAAAACAGCGACCGGGCGACATCAGTCATTTTGTCGGGACTCAGTGGATCTCCGCCTTAACATCATAAAAGTCTCATTGTTGCCGCAGAGTATATCGTAAACGTATCCGATAATATCTCCAGTTCTTTTTCTCTGTTTATTTACTTTGTTGTTGTTGTTGTTGTTGTTGTTGTTGTGAGAGCGCCTATAGTAAATGTTTTAGCTCGAACGCAGTTGTCCGCCATTATTTTTCTTGTTTGGGTAGCTTCACTATACGCAACTATTGACGACGGAAGTCTCCAAAGTCTTAACAAGCGGCAAAACAGCACAGTAAAGCGTTACTTACCCATAATATTAAACTGCAACGGATGGAATTAACTGTGGCAAACTGCTGTTTCTGGTACTACTCTCTGATTTGATTCTCTGTGGTGAACTTGACGATGATCTTTCTCTGCAAAACAGTGCACTTGGCTTGCACGTAAAACACTAGCAGCTCTAGAAAGTCTGCCTTATGCTTTCCCTGTTCTTTTCATTGTGACGTCAGAGTGCTCGCGCGGTCGCTCGTTTTATGGAAATTCGTGATTGGCTAGCGCGCGCCGCAGACAAACCAATCAGGTACCATGATAAATAACTGATCATTTCTAGAGTACAAGCCAGTCTGATACAAAGCCTATATTTCTTCAAACTCTTACCCTTCTGTTCGTCTTCTCTCTTAGGCATTAACTGTATTTAGGGCCCCTTGTTCGATAGAGCTATACCGAGGATTCACCATTGTTTTCCCGCGCCCTCTTGATAAAAATACTGCAAAATTGAACGCATACTCAGCAAGAAACATTCCGACAATGAAAGATTTGTAGCAAAATACCGCTAGATGTGCTTTCGCGTGATTTGAATTCATGTTAAGGCCTGGCAAAACGAGGACACATTGCTGCTGCAACATTGTGTCCTTCGATTTTTCCTGGGTTGCAAAACGGCTGCAACATTGTTGCGCACAGCGCGGACACAACAAATGTTTCTGAGGTTTTTCAGAAACATTTCTTGTGTCCAGGACAAATTTTGTGTCGGCAGCAAATGTTTCGCGCGAGGCTAAACGGGGCAACATTTGGGAAATATGCGAGTGCTAGCAATGTTGCCGCCACCATGTGTCCTCGTTTTGCCAGTCTTCACGCGGCGGAAGATTCGTGGCGTTTTTGTACTTCATAACGCCAGAAACTGGTCCTAGTGTTGGAGCGAGTTTATACGCAAAAGGAAAGGACGTCGAAGAGTTTCCCGCGCCGCCACTCTGGTTGCATAAATGACGAGCTCTTGTTGAGAATGCACAGAGGGCTGAGTGTGTTGGATTGCGGTGCGAATTAGGGAGGGGGGGGGGGGTGGGGGTGGGGTGCTCAATTTGGTATTTTAGCGGACAACTTTCAGTGATCATAGTATAGCTATAGCAAGATGAATTGACGAAGTTCTTTTATTGTTGCATGTCCTAGGCCTTTATGTCCACATAGACCTCTACACAGGCAATCCTCCTGTTGTCTGACACATCTCTTAGATCGCCACGTAACCAGTATTGTCCCTGTCAAAACAAAATTATAGCTTTTATAATAAGTAAATGATTCTGGGCGCTTTCGAGACGTTCAGACATGCAGGTAGCTGTTTTTTTCTCACTGAGTCCCAAACACAACTTGTTTTTGCACGTAAAAAACTTACTGTCTTTTAATCATTTCAAATTTGCTCTGAACAATTGGGATTTGCCAAGGGGCTGTTCGTCTGTATGATTACGTAATCTGACTATGCCTCTACTTACGCTCGTGACGACAGAAGGCACGGGGATGTCTGGGAAGGTAATCTCTCTCAGCGGAATCTCGTGCTCTTTATGAGGCAGGGGACAGGTGTTTTCGTTGACCAGGGCTTTCATTTTGTTGCAGTTCAGATTGGGACCCGAGTGAGTGCTGGAAAATCCAAGAACCAGAGGCGTAAGAATAAATTAAATTGCAAAAATTAAAAATCTATCGCATCGTCGACGTTCATTCAACAAACAATATGTACTGATATAATAGAACTACAGCGCAAATTCTAGAGGACGAGATAAATATGACCGCGGTGACCCACACAACTTACGAGAGTTACGGAATATGTTTTTTAGAAAATCGGAGGGACATTAACAAGTCCTCGACTGTATCTGTTTGAGCATTGGCTCGGCCTACTAGCTGCCAAAAATCACAATTTTAAACTAAAATTCCCATCATAAATCTTTGCAATACTCGCGAGTACCTTTGAGACGGTGTGAGTCGGCGGTCGAGATGTCAGTCAACGAAGAACACTACCGTGTGGCATAAAATTTTCGCGAATTTCGCGGATTTTCCGACGATTCGCGAAAATTGAATCCGGCCGCGAAAATAAACTCCCGCGAAAACAAAATCCGCGAAAATTTACTCCATTATATACTTAGATTACTGAATTTCAATTAAATTGACTGCAAACAAAATCACAGCCTTCTTCTTTGCAACTGAAACAAAATGAACATTGTCTGTGTAACAGCTGTAACAGTGTTGTATGTACCAGTGCCAAACGTGAAATACCGGACAGATTGTCTGAAATCCGCGAAAATTTGTTCCCAACAGTAAAATCTGGCATCTAAATTAGAGAAAGTTTCTTCCCGCGAAACGCAAAAAATTAGCAATCCACGAAATTAAACTCCCACGAAAATTTCCTGCCACACGGTATATATCTTACTAGAACGGAGAATTCAAAGCCGGCTCGCGGGCTCTTATCTGTTTCATTACCCATAAGTGGCAGTGGAGTCAGGCACTATATATGTTCCTTTGTGCCTGGGACTGACATTGCCGCAACGAATTTGCAGGGGTTCGGCAAGCTCAGAGCGGGGACGTGCATGACAAAGTATACGTATTCAAGTGTCATGGTTATTTTTGTTGTTTTTGATCGTGGTTCAGTAAGCATAAGAATAAAAAACATGCATACCAAGATCCAATTTTCCCTATGCAAGGAACAGGCACCCAAAGTCGCCACGCTTTCCGTTGAACCTCGAGGTCCACTTTGTACTGTTGGCCAGCATCTCCAGAAACTCGAAATTTTGCAGAAATCTGGAACTTGTTTCCTGCCTTCAGTTGGAGTGGATGCGGGCTGAGAGAGAGTTTCGAAATCTGAACCGGAGCACTCCCATCTACAAAAGAGTGAAGCCGGGAAGGATGGAAGTTTGAATTAATCATTCTAAATATGAGCACACTGGATTTTGATATGTTTTTTTTTTTTTTTTTTTGTTTTTGTTTTTTTTTTTTTTTTTCTTGTAAGTCGACCAATTTCTTTCATCCCGTATGACACTGTGTGGACGGAGTGGGTGAACTGGTTCAAAATTTCTAGAACCGCCTGAAGTCAGGGCAATTGTACAGGTCAACAAAATAGGAGAAATTGAATGATGTGAGCCTGTACGTAGCTTATGTAAAAATAGAAAGCAACAAGGGCGAACTTTTTTCATTGTTTTATAAAACTATATATTATCGACCTTTTGTGTTAATTCTCCCTCTCGAGAACATTGCAAGACAGTAGAGCAGGAAAAAACACGGGATAAAAAAAATGAAAGGAAAATATACTAGAACATGCATGCGAGTTATTGACCGGTTTAATAGTTATAACACACTTTGACCAAAGGATCGCCCTAATGGACATTTAGACAAGCCATATACGTACCACAATTCTTCCACTTGAGTGCATCCACAGCAAATATGACTGAAAGGACCAAAACTAGAACGTGAATGTGCTGGATCGCCATTTTTGTTCCGTTCACTTTCTCCTCAGCGTGAAGCCAGTTTTCGCCTCTTCCTTTGGGTTCGTGTTGTATGCGACGGAACTGGTCAGTGCAGCGCCTTTAAATTAACCAAATCTGTGTATCTTAGTTGGAGTTGCACAATAAAGCAACTGTCTGCTGTTCACATAATGACACCTTAGCTTTTTTTTTGTACGTGACGTACACGTGCACATGTAGGAGGAGAATAAAAGATTTGTGTTATGAGGGTGCCACAAGCCAAATGTGAGAATTAAAAAAACGAGACTTTACACAAAGCCATAATGAAGCCTGTTAAAACACTCCCTGCCAGGTCTGCGTCAGTGTTTGTACAGACTGCTGAAGAAAATATATGAAAGGTTTCACTGTGAAACCGTGTTTTATACCATACAAGCTGTTACTTCAACTGTCTTCTGTAGACAATACAGGACAGCTCCCATTGTCCACTTCTACCTCTTAGTTTAGTCCTTTCATTCCCAAGAGTGATCAACTTTATTTTCCTCCATCAATTTCTCACCAGAGATGTATGATTATACAGTATGGAGAACTTGGGTTTTCATACCTTGCTTACATCAAAGTTGATTAAACTATCAGTTCTCCACTGTACTACTCACACAGTTTCTTCTTAAAAAGTTGGGAGAATCTGTATTTTGAGCTTGGGAGTTAAAGAGTTAAACCTTTCACTGTCCAAAAAATGTGAAATGTCTCTCAAGAGCAATCGTGCATGTGAACACTGCAATGCTACTATAAAAATGTACTCGCCGCCTGGAGAAAATGTAGTTACACCTTCAGGTTTTATTTTGGCATTTCAGTTGTTGGGGTTCACTCAAATTTGTTTTTACAGTAATATACTTCATCCACTAATAATCATGGGAAGGTCAAGCGATGCATGAGTCACCACAAATACTATGTTAGCTTGTGTCTAGGGGTGGCGAATGGTGCCTAGATGGTCTCGGAAACTTTTGATCCGACCTCGAAATCTCGGACTTTGTGATGAGTCACGAAGTCTCGTTTTTGCGTGTTTCTTTTTCGTCGCTTTTTTCCGGACTTTCTAAAGTTTTCTAAAGACTCAGCCTCGGATTTTCAAACAAGGGTCTCGGAGTCTCGGCGAATCTCGGATTTTACCATTCGCTACCACTTGTGTCTGGTACTATGGCACGGCATAAATAATCAGCTTTCTACAACCATATAGTAGGTTGTCTTGCACTTAGAACAACCACTAAACAGAACGTACGTCTTGCACTTAGAACAACCACTGTTTCTTAGCTTTGAACTATCCAGCCGGAAAAGGGCCGAACTAAATATCATTGTGTCGTTGTGTTTTGCCCTGGGGTAATCTTGTCTACAACTGTTGATGGAGGCAATTTGGACAAATTTGGATTGAAACAATAACTTTCCAGCTGTTCCTCTTCTGTGATTGGCCCTAACACACGCTCACTGATATTAACGCTTTTTTCAGTCATGACGCAAATCATAAATTGCCATGAGTGTTAGTTAGTCCACCGCGTTTATTTCATCAGCGTCAGCTCAGTTCAGCTCCTAATTATTTTGTTTCTGTTTGCTGGCAAATTTTGCTTCCAACCAATAGAAGAGGGTAATAAACGCAAACTCACAAAGAAGAGCTGCCTCAACCAAAGGCGAGTTGTCACTTTAGCACCAAATGCAGACGGACCGCTCAACTCCTGAACAAACAACAGCACAAACATTTGATTGTTATCCTCGTCTAAAGAGAGAGGGGACGCGCCCCGGTTCTGGGGACTGAGGTCGACTCTTTTTTCCTGGTAACGAGGCTCAGTGCCGCTGACAAGAGGTATTGCAGTTTCGTCGCCTGCACGCTTCTTTCCTTCTCAAACGTTTTCAAGTATGGGAGAGTTTTACCTTCGCTATTATGTCGGTCACAAAGGCAAATTCGGCCACGAGTTCCTGGAGTTCGAGTTTCGACCTGATGGTATTTGCTTTCTTTGTACTTGTTCCCGAGGTCCAGTTGATCTGATATGTGTCTAAGCAAGATCTTGTGTGATTTCAGGCAAACTTCGTTACGCCAACAACTCGAACTACAAGAACGATGTGATGATTCGCAAACAAGTAAGTGCTATGCAACGTGATTCTCTATGTTACTGTTCTTGGATAGGTAGCAGAAATTGACTAACACACTCAAAGAGTGTCTATAATCAGAGTTAAATTAGTAACTTTCAGCTATTACCTTGTACTATATTTTTCTATAAAACGAAGCTACATAGCCTACTTTAGGCACTAGTTAGATAGGAAGCATTAGCTTGATCCTGTACGTAATCGTTTCCCAGAATTCGGTACTCCTGTGTAGGGTTCGAAATTAACTTTGTTTTTGTGCTCAGTCCACAAGTCATGTTTTGGTTTCCCCATCCATCTCTTGATGGCCTCACGTGGTGTTGAAACACATGTGTAGGGTTACTTTAGGTTTAGATCTTGTTAGCTGTGCATGCATATCCTGGCTGTGGTGTGTGTTAGTTACTCTCTTCCATTTTATGCCCTCCTAAGGAAGTACAGGAGGAATAGAAACTCAGCATGTTTTCACTAGTATTTTACTCCAAACCCAGGCTTATGTGCACAAGGCTGTGATGGATGAATTGAGAAGGATAATTGATGACAGTGAGGTGAGAATCTGTTCTATCCTGGGCCAGGTACAATGGATTTATATTATACTTCTTATAGAGTGACCTAAATTTCAACCCAAAAAGACTGTCATTGACTCTATACTGAGAATACATTAATCGCAAGTTTTATTACACCACTACAGATAGTTTTATGATTTTTATAACAAATACCAGTGGTCATATTTACTTGGCATATCAGCTCTGTTACCAGTTCTCTAAGCATTCACAGCACATGTATTTTTTTGGTTTTTCTGTACATTTCTTTGATCACTGATAACTGATATATTAATGATATTACATTTTTTGTCTGTATCAGATAATGAAAGAAGATGACAAACTCTGGCCTCAACCTGACAAAGTTGGTCGACAGGTACTGTCAGTAACTGCACTGTGTGCATGTCTGTATACAGAAAAGGGTTCAGTCTATTTTCAAGATTGTTCTGACACTTCAGGTTTTAATGTTATTTTTGAAATGTTGTATTGCAGGAACTGGAGATTGTTATGGGTGATCAGCATATTTCCTTTACTACATCTAAGATTGGTTCTCTTGTGGATGTAAGCCAGTGCAAGTGAGTTATTTAAATTGTTTTTGTTCTCATTGACAGATCAAGATGTAACCTTTTTACTCCCAAGAGTACAGTTCTGCATGTGATCAAATTCAATTTCTCTTACCAGAGAAATAGAATACAGGTCATTGAATATATATATGTAATTGATTGACTTCAGATAACTAGCCAATTACTGATTTATAAATATCCTTGCTATATCACATAGTACATTATCCTTCGAATGGTTATTGAAGTATTTTGATATTTGCTGTTATTATTCACTGACAAATATATGTACAGTGCCTTGACATTTATACCACTACCACACTAACAAAAACACCAACACATACATGTTATCATGATTGTATCACCACCATTCACTTGCACCACCATCATCATCAATAATGACCACAAGTAGGATTCTTTAATACCATTACATCCCAAGAGTTCAACTATGTAAAACCTTTGCTTACAGTCTCATTTGTTCATTCATTCATCCATGCTCCTCTCCATTCCCACTTACCACAATTCTGCTTTGTTCTCCAGAGATGCTGAGGGGCTCAGAGCATTCTACTACCTTGTACAAGACCTCAAGTGCCTGGTGTTCTCACTGATTGGCCTCCACTTCAAGATAAAACCAATATAAATCTTAGAGACGAAGACATCCTTAGCTTTATTTCTTGTTCTGTAAAAATATACTTACAATGTACATCAGTTCATAATTTCCAAGAGTCTTGTTCTTTTAATAAGCCATTATCAAGTTTTCAACCTTGGAATTTGCATCAAGGTGCACATAACAGTCACTTGTAGTACTCCCCGAGAATGCACCACATTTCTATGATAAAATCAAAGCAGATACTAGGATGTGTAGGCCTTCATTTTGATGAATGTATGTGTTATAACAAGTTAGTGTTTTATTCAACCAGTGTTTTAGGAAACTTTTATTTCATGCTTCTTTTATGTTACTGTAAAGTAACTAAAAAAAAGTCTGTGTATTTTGATGGTGTCTTGTGTTGGTTTATTGGGATGGGGCATAAAAGAGTGGGTGGGTTCAGAGAAGTTTTTGCTTGCCCCGCTTTTGTTTCCATTTTCTGTGCTGTTTGATTGATCCAAACAAGCTAGCAAAAGCACTGAAAGTGGTCAGCTTTTCCCTGGAATTTATCCACCCTGAGTTTCTTTCACCTTCTAAATGGATCTTTGCCAAAATAGAACCGAATTACTTTGGCTTCTGGTTGAGTTGGCAATGTTTGTGATTTTTGGTTCTTGAAACCCTGACCCCATTTCAGATATTCCTGACCAGGGATCTGGACCCACTCGGTTGAGGAGATTGGATTTGGTGATTGCATGGCTGAGGCGCGCTTCAAGCTCTTTTAAAAAGCCTTTATCCGCAAAACAGCACATGCAGTAGCTTCGCGAGAGACGAGGCGCATACGTGAATGAGGAAGACTCCTGCGTAGGAGGTTGGGGCGCGAAAAAGGTCAGCAGTGCATCTTGGGTATCCAGAATGCCCAGGGCGCAGGAATAATTTCGAAGAGGAAGCAAGATTCACGTTATGTTACGTGAGGTATGTTTCATAAACTAACCTCGCACTGGACTTAGCTTCGTGTGGACTACTCAGGTTTGTAACGCCGTTTAGCTTCCACCCTCTTCAATGTGACGGTGTTCGCGTTATACCTGAAGTCGGAATGAATCCAGCATCAGACGGAACGACAAATTTCACTATGGATTTCACCGAGGTATTAAAATTATTCAGAGAGCAGCAAACGTCGTTATATCGCTTAGTCAAGTTTCTATTACCAGAAAATAGTTCTAATTTTATGATGATTCCAATTTGCAATTTACTCCAACCAGGGCCCCCTTCCCCCTCCCCCCCAAGTAGTATCCTTGGCGTGCGTGAGTGCTACCTTGGTTAATGCACCTATTAATGTCAGAGGGCTTGGGAAAGAGTGGGGGTTTGACAGGCTCAGTTTATACCCCGTGGTGATTATTTTGACATAGCATGCCTACCCACGACCTGTACGACCAAGGAATTGATTCGTGCGGTGTTGTGTGGATGCTTACATACAAATGAAAAGAGCATAAAAAAAAACATGTTGAGTTTTACCGAACACCAACTCCCTGCATGCGAGGCTCGTCTGTGTAATTGCTTATTTCTCCTATGAGATGTTACGCTATGCAACACAATCTCAGCAACTTGCAACAATTTATGCTGAGAAAGGTTCATGGGGAGAACTCTTGATCGGCACACAGGGGAGTTAATGTCAACATGGCAGAATTTGAAATCTTAGAAAGAAGTACTGCACATGCTTTCTTGATCGTGCACAGGAAAAAATGTGAGACAAGCTGCTGGAGGTGTAGTACACTATGCAACAGTTATTGAAGTTGTTGCTGTTAGTAATGTTGTTGCAAAAAGTACTGTAGAACTGATTTCTACTGAAGACAAGTGCAATGTTGTACACAGCAAAAAGTTAAATTGCAAAGTACATTTTTAAGGAATTTGCTGTATACCTTACCAAAAAATTTTATTCAATTACTCTGGTTCAAAGTGAAGCAGACTAGATGCAACATCTTGCATATGAGAAAATATTTTCTTGCGTGCATAACTTTTCATTTTCATGCAAATCAAATGCATTTTCAAATAAATATTTAATATATTGCAGTTAGCCTAATTGTTCTGAAACAAGTCTCACCCTTCTGTTGGTGTGAATATTTTTGGGGAATTTTCTCAGCTCACATTTTTGGGTGCCGTGCTCTTGTTCTCGTCATAGGCAGAAAGGCCCAGTGAGTCTCACCCTGTTAAAAGCAAGCAAAGGAATCCATCCAAAGGTACACCATGCATCCAATGAAAGTGGTCATGGATCTCGATAATAACTAGAAACTGAAGCTTACAGTATATAGTTATTCTTTCATTCCCAGTACAAATTATCCCACCATTTCCCTATATTATTTAATTTTTCCTGTTTATAGGTGCAGATGCTAGCTCTTCTCAACCAGCTTACCTGGATAGCAAACGAAAACGATTAAACAGTGCAGAGGATTGCCTTCATATGCTGAAGCTCACTAGATCAACCAGTGGTATCTGCATGTTCTTCATCAATAATAACAAATTTTAAAGTCATATAGATCAGGTTCATTTGCAGTACATGTGCTTGCTTGAAGTGTGCTAAGCTTTATATCACTGCCCCTATTAGGGGTGGCAAATGCTAAAATCAGAGACTCGCTGAGACCCTTGTTTGAAATTCTGAGACCAAGACTTCAACCACTCCGAGACTCTGAGACGGAAAGAAACAAAAAAAAAAAAAAAAAAAAACTAGATTCTGAGACTCATAAAAAGAGCTGTTGAGATACCAAAATCAGACCAAAACTTTCTGAGACCCACAATTTTCTAGGTACCATTTGCCACCCTTCCTATTATAACCCATATGGCACTTAATCTATTTTATTCATCTACCAATAACAATGATCAAACTGAACATGATCAAATGTTATACACTTTCATGCCGTGGTACGGTGGCCCAGCAGTTAGCACAGCCAACTTTCATGGTGAGGGTGAGAGTTCAAGCCCCATTTAAGGCAATTTGAACATTCAATGTGTTAAAACTTGGCTCTCTACTTGTGGCTCAGAGAACAGTCAATTGAAGAAGAATCATGGGGACATAAAAGAACTGCTGAGGATGCAAACAATGATGTCTGGCAGTGACCTGCCTCAGCAAGAGCAGAGCTTTATAAATACTAAATCATAAATCAAGTCACATTGTATATCAAAATGGTCGTGAGTAGTGGTTTCATGGATATCAAGCTTGGGAAAATTTTACCGTGCAATCCAGTGTAAATATATTTATGTTCTTAACTAAACTATCTCCCTCAATATTATTTTCACCAACTGGAATGAAGGGGTTGGTCTACATAGCAGATGTCCCAAAATGGTCAGTGTAAAAAAATATTAATCATAAAAGTGTGACGAAATTTAAAACTTCTGAGTGAAATTGTAAGTTATCAACCAATGAAAACCAAATTTCCATGCTAATGCATCCCTCCCTAGCCTCACAATCAATATTATTAATGTTACTTTTCTCACAGATGGTGACAAAAAGGAGGATGATGGCTCATCACGTGACAGCTACAGTGATCATGACTTACCCAGCAGTGGAGCAGAATCAGACAGTGATGACAGTGACAGCTCAGATGAGTGTGACAAGTCCGATTCGGACTCACCACCTTCACTTGCTTCTGACAGTGACACTTCATCGGGAAGTGATGGTGTAACCGACCTGGACTGCATTTTCTCAGACACTTCTTCAGGTACACACACCTCTAAATTCTGTACTACTTTCTCAGTAAAAATAGTAACTCACAGATTATTGAGCCTTTGTTTCGATTTTGCAGATGATAGTGACATGATTTCATACGACCGGGAAGAGCTGGAGCGCAACAGGTGAGTCTTCTTTACCAGTAAATCACAGTACTAAAATTCCTTGAAGTGGAAAGCTGCGATATTCTTCCTCAGGCTAGCCAGCAGTGTGCTAGCCCATGCAGTGACCCAGTTTCACACAGTCCAGATCTCATGATCAAGTCAGATTGCCCAAGCAATTCAATGTAATGAGAATTGAAATTAATTATTCTATACATTTAGTTTTTAGTGAGTTTAGAAAAGTAAATAAAACATTGTCATCTTCTAGCCTGTGAATACAGCCATCTCCCATCGGGCAGCTTTTGATGTTTCACCCTAGTGTGATGGGCAAACTTGTAAAGTAAACAGTTGCTCATTATTCTTACATGTTGTCTGTTGTTGTGGTAGGCATGGCTTCTTTGGTGGGGCAGCTTTTGATGCTTTAACTCTAGTGTAACAGGAGTACTTGTAAAGTAAACAGTTGCTTATCATTCTTACATGTTGTCTCTTGTTGTGGTTAGGCGTGGCTTCTCTGGTGGGGCAGCTGCTGGCCTTGCTGCCTTCTTTCCCCTTGTGCGCCCCATGTTTGAGGTTTGTATTTGACTTTTGGCTTGTTGTACTGTAAAAGAAATTTCTTTGTAAATGGCTCTGTATCAATGAAAAGCCTTCAGGTATGTTTTAGTCTCATCTTTCCAGTAGCCAGTGTTGACTTTGGGCTCTCAGTGTACCAAATCAAGTTTCTCTGTCTGTCTCAGACTTTAATTATTTAACATGTCATTCATCAGGTAAACCAGGGATTCCTTCTGTCAGTTATTCAACAGGTAATGCTTTAGTTTGATTATAAAACATCTAGTTTGCACAGGAAAGTATTGGATGTGCCTGCACTGTCACTCATGTTAAAGCAATTTTCAATAAACAGAGATTTCTAAAATTTGTACGACATTTGTCGTACAATGTGGGGATGGGATTGACAGAGCTTGTAAATATCTGTCTTTATAGTGAAGACCTGGGCAAGTATAATCACAAGCGTTTTCATCAACCAAGATTTCTGTACTATTACTGTACAAAGCAAGAAGGTTGCAAATGAATTTTAATACGAGAAAAATTCTGCTATTCAAAACAAAACAAAACAAAAAGTCTTGACCTTGAAACAGGAGCTTAACCTTGTCAGGGTTTCTATTCAGTAAAATATATGGAGCAACAAAAGAAGCATCTCTACATTATGATATATATTTTATTGGTTTCAATTCATATATAATTATCAAAAATACATCATATAGTAGCAAAAATCACGCTAAAGTCAATCTGGGAACGGCAAGAAATGTTTGCTTAATTTTTATTGAAAATGAAAATATTTGACTAGTTTACTGATGTGATATTTTGTTTGTTGCTTACTAAGTGTAACGTTTCTTTTGTTGCTCAGTATATCCTCTCCATCTATAAATAGCCTGTATCTTGCACCATTTCCCAGGGCTTTTAGCACACACACATTCGGTGTTCAGACTGGACTTGCAGTCAGAAGGGTGAGTGACTGTTTGTTTGTTTGTTTGTTTGTTTGTTGTAGTTTTTGATGCATCATCCTGAGATGTCAGCAGGGAATTCACCACCAGGTGCCCTACCAGCGGTAATCGAATCTTTACCAAAAGTCAAGATCACCCAAACAGAAGTCGGTAAGTGAACTGTAACTTATGGCGTGAATCACTAGTTGTCTCACTGTATCTTGCATTGATGGGAAATTTTCATTTAGCCGGGGGCCAATATTAAATGAACTTTAAAATTACATAAAATGTATACTGTATTTATTTTATAGAATGTTTCAAATTTTCTTCAGACTCAAACTTGGTGTGCTGCATATGTCGCTGCGACTTTGAAGTTGACGAGGAAGTTCTTCAGTTGCCGTGTGCTCACAAATATCACGCGCCTTGTGTCGAGACCTGGCTCAAAATGGTGAGATGGGCAATGTACGTGTGTGGGTGGTGTGCGTGAGTGTATGTGCGTGCGTGGATGTGCGTGAGTGCCGTGTGCGTGTACGTGAGTGTATGTGCGTGTGGTGTGCGTCAGTGGATGTGCGTGCGTGGATGTGCGTCAGTGCCATGTGCGTGTGCGTGTGGGTGCGTGCGTGCGTGTTTGTGGCTTCTTGCGTGCATTCTTCGTTTATTTATTCACCGATATAGTCTGTCTAGTACACAGTAGAATCCTGTTACCTGTACTCCCCGCATTCTCGAACGGAATCCGACTTCTTTCGGAAATAAACTTTGCAGAAATTTCCCTCGGTAGAACCCTGCTATCTCGATCCACGGCAATCTCGAACTATTTGTTGCTTCCTTTGAGAGGGTGAGGGTTCTACTTTAGTCCAGCGACGCTGGCTACAAGTGACGGGCTGTAGCCTAATAAGGGCCGAACGTTTGGGTATATGCCAGAGTAGAAATAGCAAATACAGCCCAAACAGATGCTATTCCAGATTGTTTTGGAAACCATGATTACCCGCCTTGTCATAATCGTTTGTCCAGTAAGGGAAGCAAACCGTCAATAGGGTGCGGCACTCGTAAGTCTCGGAGGGGGGTTCGTATTGACCCCTAAGCGGTACGACGAGCATCCCCGTCCTTTTTTTACATGAGAGTACCCCCCGGGTTTTAGGTCGTATTGTATGAGTTATTCTGGTTAATGTGCTCACGCGTTCTTTTTCTTCTTCTTCTTCTTCTTTTTGTAGCACGATACTTGTCCCACTTGTCGTGTTACCCCCTCCACTCCCCCCCCCCCCCCCCCCCCCCCCCCGGTCGTGGGTCGTATGGTTAATGTTCTGACGTTTTTGTTTGTTTGTTTTTGTTTGTTTGTTTGTTTTTTCTTTTGTTCTTTTTGTAGCACGCTACTTGTCCCACTTGTCGTGACGTGTTACCTCACTGACGCGGCAAGGAAATTAACAGATCAAGCGATCACAAATGTAAACTTAATCCACTTTAAGCATATTGAATTTAATCCTTTAGAGATCAGTGGTCGTTATATAAACAATAAACTACTTTTGGCGAGGAAATATGCACGGATAATTGTCCAAGGATATTATCTGTTCCGAGGAGGGAACAGTTGCCCGAGAGCGAAGCTCGAGGGCAACTCTGAGCTTCGAGGAACAGATAATGTCCAAGGACAATTATCCGTGCATATTTCCGAAGCCAAAAGTAGTTTATTGTCTTTATTATCCTTCAACTATTTCCTCTCGCAGCGCAAATAACGGCGCAAGGACTGTGAAGCTCTTTGGTGCTTTCTGCAACTGCTTTTTCGACAAATGAATTGATGTCCTCCTCGGTAGTCATCTCGTAATGGTTTTTTGTGATTAATATTTAAAATTGTGTTCGGATATTGTCAATAAACAGCGATAGTTCGCCAGGCGGGGGTTATTCGCTGATAATGTCCGCTCGTGAGCGGACGTTATTCGGTCACGTGTCACGATTCCACCAATCACGCGCGGGAAGAAATATTTGATGGGTCACAATAGACAAATATCGAATAAACAGTAATTCAGTTGTGTTATTTTTTCCCCTCGTTGGGGCCAAGCCCCTGGCATCCTTTCACTTGGAGTGAAACAGATCTATTTATAATGAAGAATTTTGGGAACATTACGACCTTCAGTCCTTTGTCTGTGGTCCAGACCACGTCATGATGATCACGTGATTCGAAAATGCTAATAGTCGCCTTTTCAAACTAAAATTGTGTTGGACGGGTAGAAACGAA
The DNA here is from genome assembly GCA_964036295.1 of Plumapathes pennacea. Classification (NCBI taxonomy): domain Eukaryota; kingdom Metazoa; phylum Cnidaria; class Anthozoa; order Antipatharia; family Myriopathidae; genus Plumapathes; species Plumapathes pennacea. Next base: position 4,835,095 of record OZ038463.1, on the reverse strand, counting down.
TCAAAAACACTATCGTTGGACAGAAATTTACAAAACAGAAAATAAACAGTTAATTTTTAAACGAAAATTTATACGTGTGGACCTGGCTATAGGTGTCACGTGCCCAATAATCGCGCACGAAAAACATTTGATGGAACCATTCCAGATATTGCTTATGTAGAATAGTTTATGAACACATCAATGGGTTTTAGAAGTCATTAAAACATTTATTTACAGTTCTTTTTGTTCTCCCTTACAACTAGAACATCTTCAGTTTCTGTTGCGGTACTTGCCTATCCGATACTTCACTAAAATCTACAGCTTTCTAATCACCTCATAGAGTTTCTTGCACTCCTCATTCCACGGGTAAGTTTTCTCGTAATTTGCTCGTAAGTCGGCAGCTTCGTCAAGTCGAATCTTGTGATTTTCTCGTACACCTCTAATTTTCTCTTTCCATGCTTCTTCATTCTCTGGTTCAACAAGGACACTATCGCCATGTAGTACTTTTCCTCCCAGAGCTTCACCAAGACCAGAATTAGTGCTAACAAGAACTGGAACTCCGGCAGATATGGCTTCCAAAGCGGTCAGTCCGAAACCTTCGGTTTGCGAAGGCATAATGACCAGGTGTGCTTCACAGAACATTGATGACAGCTTCTCTCGACTTTCACAGAAACTTCTAATAACCAACTGGCTGCGAGAGATTTCATATTTTAGGAATCGTTTCTTCACATTTTCGTGTTCCGATTTGGGTGCTCCAACAAACCGGAGGTGGTAGTTATTACCAAGGGAGGCGATAACCTTGGCAGCCAGATTGTACCCTTTCAGCTCAAACTCTTCTTGTGCGCCACGACCAAACATCAAAATAATCATCGGTTTCTTAACATTCAGCTGTGCAAGTTTTGCTCTCTCCACGATCATCTCTTCAAATATTCCAGGCGTGAATGTGTGTAGGACGGGTGGCTGGCTAGTATGGAGCTGCCCCCTGTAGACATCGTACAGTCTGGGTCCCACTGCAACAACAAGGTCAGCCGCTTTGCACAATGAAAGTTCAATCTCGTGTTTCTTTTCGCTTTCTTCAATCTCTTCTTTGTACATGCCAATCTCTTCACTGGCCACGTGTACAAACTGGACCCACTTGCAGTGCCTAAAAGCTCTGATTGGCTGAGCCTGCGGACCCAATTTGCGACCGTGGCCAACAACGACATCGATGTCCCCAAGGCTTTCAGGAAGGAAGCAGAGGGACATGTGGTCATCAAAGCCAACGTACCCCTCGCCTGCCACCACAAGGTTAATTCTGCACTCCGCTGTCTCTCTTTTGGCGACATCGGTGACTTGCGTGGGAGGAACTAAGAAGCTTACTTTAAACAAGTTGTTGTTATTGTCGCCGCTGGTAAGTTTTGCACATTGTTTGGCCAGTTCTCTGTTGATTGTGGACAATCCTCCCTTGGATGGGCCCCACTCATCCGCCAGAAACAAAATATGTACGGGTGCATCTGCCATCTTTAAAATCTGTAGAAGTGGAGGAGGGCGGAGGGAAACAATAAATAGAGTGTGAGGGAGCAAGAGAAAATTTCGCCTACGAATAGTACAATTTGATTAATATGCGAGTGCGGGGATCTGAATCATGGCAGTGGCAACTGTCGGCAACTGCAGTACGGTTCTAGACAAATGGTTCGGGGATTTATCTTAGCAGTATAACTGAGAAACAAAAGCAGCAACATATAAAACTACAGTCCGTCACGAAAGAAATTGAAAGAAAGTTGAACGTTGAATTTAAAGTTTAGGCGCAAACCTTTTCAGAACCTCTTTTGTAGTACTTTTGTTCCTGTTTAATGGTCAATGTGTGAATTGACGAAGCAATCAATAACCTCTAGTACCGCGTTACGGAAGCCCACAGTCTTCCAGTGCTCTAACTGTACCCGTCAAATTCTACAACTTTTACTAAACTCGATCGACTGACTAATGCAGAAATACTAAAATAGCTTTGCTTTGTTTTATCATGAAAAATAATACACTATAAATAGGGGGTAAACGGTAGTAAAAAAAAAAAAAGACCACTAGCATGCTTCTCAAGATTTTTCGACAGATCGCGTGACTCTTTTATGCATCGCGTGTCCAGTTCGTTTGATTGCGGATGTCCAAATTCTTTATCACGCCACTGCCGTAGTTGCCAAATGTCGTTTGTGATCTAGCTTTAGCTGCAATCCGAAATGCCGATTTTAACGGTAATTTAATTGGAAACTGAAAACGGATCAGAATCAGAATAAAAGAAGTCGAGGATGGTCAAAAGGTGACTGGAAGAGAGCACAAATGAGGCAAAATGTGGACTCGCTGATTTTGGCAAAGGAATAAAGAAGATAATTATACATTATTATTGAACTCGTCAGTTTAGACGAGTTGTTTTCAGTTTATCTTCTTTACAACAAGAGACGCATCTGCTTTCTTGATTTGTTTTGTTTTGCGCATTGACAAGTTCAAATCAGAGTAGTCGGACCAATTCGAGTACGTCATGCAGAACCAGAACTTCTGAAATGCTTATGAACGGAATAGCAGCCGGGAAAAGTATACTATACGAGTGATGACTATAAAAAAAGTCCCAGCCACGCCCCAGCCACAACGGTGTACGCTCATTACACTCGGAGGGGTAGAAAAACAAATGCAAATTTCACCTCGGGTAATAAACATCTTGGAAGCCCGCCGCGTGGATATACATTCCATGCTTTAGCCAACGCCAGTATAAATGTTTTCGGAATTTCCTAGTGTATTGTGCGAAAACACCTGACTACACGTAAGTTAGAACGTCTTCAATCAGCGCCTCTATCTGAACGCGATTACATTGTTATGGCCGCGATCGCGCTCTCTGGAAGCGATCCCACTCTCGGGCCTGCAGTCGTCTTCAATCCTCTGGATTGATGTTATTATCTGCACAATTAACGTCTTGCAATGATCAATATTATTTGCAGAGAATAAAATACGACTTTGGGTTGGACTTGAATTTAAGAAAGCTGCCAATTTCCCTCGGATACAAGTATCAACAAAGGTTTGTGCACTGAGTAACGTAAAGTACCCGCTTGCTTCACCCGTTTGTGCACCTTGTATTCAGTTAGCACTCATGTCCGACATGAGGACGTGTCTATTTTTTAAATCAGCGATAAGCTAAACTTACCTCAAGAAATCTAGTGCCGCGCAAGCTTTCAATAAGAAAGGCGGAAGTAGAAAGGGAGCGGTTGGCCCATGATCCTTTGGGGTCCTCCTGTTGCTATGGCCGGAGGTCACAGGCGGTATGAAATCGCGAATTGCTGCGTAAGTCAGAGTTATAGGGAAATGTATGGGAAACACCGCTGGGAATTTGACCACTATAATACTGGCTACACAGCACCGGGGTGGACTCCCACATATAAAAGACGGCGGTGCTCGTCGGGAATTTTCTTTTTGACCCTTAACGCTTTACTAAAACGGGCGTGGCTCGAGCTTATTTTGACCCCTAAAAGATACCAATAAAAGCATACCAAGAATTGAAAGTTTTAATGCCTTTAATTGTCATTAATGTTGAGCACCCTAAGAGGTACGACGAGCATTCCCGTCCCCTTCTGGATGCACAGCGCCCTTTAAATTAACATAAGGGACACAGAAGACTGAGGTTTATTTCTAGTTTTTTTATCAAATCCTTTGATTTTCCGCGATCGTAAAATCACCATACATTTCCTTTTTGAGTGCACAACAACTACTATACTCCCGGGATTTGGGCCGCGGCCCTTGTCGGGCGCATCCCGATCGACCAAGGCAAGGCAATCTCAGCCGTTACTTCTATCCATGCTTTAATTCTGCTCCACATCGACAATTTTCAAGCAAATCAAACTCAGCTTTGTGCTAATCCTCAGACTGAAATGCACTCTTATCATATCGAAGCAAGCATTTACGGTAGTGCTCTAAGTGACGTCATCAGCCATTTCGCGGACACTTCTCTCATCGCGTCCGTTAGTATTCTTGACCTGGATGGGGATCTGGGCCCCACTCAGTAGAGCTCTGGGGGTGAATGAGCTAAAGCCGACTTTTGCCGCAAAAAATGAAATTAATTTATTACCACAGGGGAAAGAAATGCAGGAGTGTGGGAGAGTTGGCAGCCCAGTTTGAGAATCTTGACTTGACTTTGCAGGGTCTTGCCAAAGCTCTTGGTAGGGTGGGGAGGGTAGTGATACCATGAAAATGTTAATGTAAAGTCTACACTGTAGGTTTCCCTTTTACAGATAATCTTTTTGAAACCATTTGAGAGTGATTAAACCATTTGGCTCCTGGTCTGACAGACTGGGGTGGAGGATAAAGAACAGTCATTGCAAAATGCATTGTATAACTAAATGACTTTATTTCAACCTTTTTTTTTTTTTTTTTTTTTTTTACATAAATAGCTTTTACATTCACTCCAAAACAAAATATAAAGCTGTTGCTCATTCAAGTAACAATAATTTCAGATTTTCCATAGCACTACTTGCATGCATAGGCTGCACTTCAAAGCTTTGAAAAACAGGATTTGTTGACATATTGAGAAACAGAGTGGATTCCCTGTCAAACTTAAAGGATGGCATTTTGTACAGCTATCACAGATAAACAAAAGTGTTTGTAGCTTTCCATTGTACACCATGTTGTTTGCAGAATGCCTATTTTCCAGTTGAGCCATAACCACCAGCTCCACGATCAGTTTCATCCAGATCCTGAAGAAGAATATAGAAGTTTGAGTCATTTTGCACACTGTATACTGTCTATCAAAATGATAACTTTGTCTTGGGAACTACTTCCATACCATATAATATTAGTTTATAAGAGACAGGGCTTGAAAAGTTTTCTTTTTCCTTTACTGGCCCAGATTCAAAGAACTCTGGCCCCAAACACAACATGTCAGGCACAGAACAAACATTTCATTTTAGCTCAGCGTTAAATATTGTGTGTGGTGTGTACTAAAGGTAGTGTGGGCAAAGTATACGCCAATGTGTTGATGGACAGTGTCAGCCCAATAAGGTATTGTTTTCAGGGTCCTCTGTCTTAAATAGGGTATAAAATTTTACACTTCTGGGTCTTAAACTGGGTTATCTCCTGAAGATCTTCTACTCCTCCCCTCCCCCTTGGACCACATTTTTGCACTTGCCATAACTTTCATGCAATTTCTTTGTATGCTCTGGTGGAAATGTGTGCAATGCAGGCTAACTTATCTTTGTCTTGAAATTAGGGGAACAGTTTACCCAGTCTTGAACAGGGTCACAAATTAGAGCACTTTGTCTTAGACAGGATAGGAAAATTTACATTTTTAGAGTCAGCAGAACCTCCCTGCCCCAATTCCAATTGAGTACCCCCCCCCCCCCCCCCCCCTCAGATATATCTGAATGTGTGAAACTGAAAGAGAACATATAAGGGTTTAGCATGCAGTTTCTCCTTACCTCAACTTCCACTAGACTTGGTTGGTAGATTCTCTCCACCACTAGCTGTGCTATGCGGTCTCCTTGCTTCACCTCGTAGGGGTTTGCTCCCAAATTAAATAGGACTACCCCAACATTACCTCTGTAGTCTCTATCAATGACTCCTGCTCCAACATCAAGTTGATACTTCCAGGCCAGGCTGGATCTGAAGAGGAAAATAAATAATAGTTCTCACTTTTATGCTTGTGGCTTTCAGTTTGATTTTTTTCTTCTTCGTATCTTTATTAACAATGTGGTGAAGGGGAGGTTGCTCAGCTTGTCTGTCTGTCTTTCAAACAACACCATAAACAATTTACTGCAGATCTACAACTATTAGCATATATTGGAAGCTGCCATAGGTCACTTAAGTATAAAATTATGTTCATGATATTTTCACTTAACCAATACGAATGAAATGTAACAAATGCCAAGTTTATTCCGAAAACTAAACCTATTCTGATCTTGACCACTTGGCCATTCCTGAACACATGATGGATCGCGATCTCTCGGGTGCCAAAGATCAAGAACTCGCGCGCATTTTTCCACGATGTTGCTCGCTTACCTCGGCGCTACTCTTCCATAACATCCTTCAGGCAAAGCAACAGCGATGTCTGTCTTGGCTAGGGCTTTGCCGTGTGCAGAAATCTCAACATCGTACGCACTGTACAAGTCGTATCCGGCCGCCATTTCTGAACCACGTGTTGGAGCAATGGCACGCTCTGTGAGTTTTTTGAAGTACAAAACCTTCTCCTCTATCGAGGGACATGAGATTCCAGCTGCGCTCAATACTGTCGTCAAAATCTGGCCCATCTTTTCAGTAATCGCGTTATCACAGCCTCGAACCCTCCACTGCCTTCTTTCGCGCGCTTCAGATTTTCAATCAATCAATTTGATTGGACAACACTTATGTTTGGGTCAGCGGTCCTTGTACCGCGGTGTCATTTGATTGGTCTGTAAAAGGTGAACTGATCAATACTTGACAAGGAGACTGGCTTTGAAAAACCTTGTCCCGAAGGCCCCAAGAAAAGCATTGGGCTGATCTTGAATGGGCAAAAAGCATGCAATAACAATGACACACCTAAAACACCATCCAACATACCAGGACTTTGACCCAACCACAAAGTAAAAATGTATAGCTTTTTCTCTAGCCCAGAGTCCGAATGGAGTTGGGTGTGCATGTGTACGTGTGTGGTTGAGTCGATTACTTGCCAGACAATTGCACAAATATCTACTGCTCCCTATGATGTTCATATTTGTATAATAAGATCTATAATGGAGTTGATAGGGGAGAGGCTATTGGGGTAGATGGTCATAAGAGAGGGTGGTTGTGCAAATGTTTTGAAATGCAGGAATCTTGAACATCTGACATAAATTCTCTTGTTGTCTTGTCTAGTTCTGTCTTGTATGGCCTAGCCTAAAGTTGTGCAAGGGGATACTACATGAACAAATAATAAATTATATTTGTCTTACATTCAGGTTTGAAGTACATGCACATAAACTTTGATTCTCATGTAATCTTATTTGTTTCCTAAAGTATATCCCTTTAAAAACATTTAGTCAAAATTACATATAAATTATGTCAAAAGTGTGGTAACTAATAATATTTATATAATATTGTTCTTTACTAAAGCATCTTTATACAGCTTAGCCCAAAATACAGTGTGATTTTTTCCTTGGCATTCCTTAACTTCATGCTGTACTCTTCAGTGCCTGTATTCAGTAGCAAGTTTAGCAGTCAGTTGTCGTTCAAGTTCTCTTTCCCGCTCCCGTGCTTCAGCTCGACTTAACTCATCCTTTTCCTTTTGTGCCTTGAGCTTCAGAGAGCGTTTCTGCATGGAAAAACAAGCAAACAAACAAACAAACAAAACAAGAGTTTCATCTCAAACAACGCAGTTGTTTGTTGCTGGCCTGAAGTTTCAACTATGTATACCAGAGGGATGCTCATGTTTCAATCATTAAAGGGTGCAAAACAAAGCACTGAAAATACAATGCATAAAGACTACAAAATACCACAATAAATAAATAAATATTATAGACATATACACAGTTTATCCCCATGGATATTGTATACTACTGTGAGAGTTTATTGGATATGATAGCAACTTACAACAGCACTACTGATCTATTTGTGCATAATAAATTATTCACACATTTACCTTTAGTTTGGTGACTCTTTCTTGTGTTAGAGCCATATCCTGCTTCACTTTCAGTAACTTATTTTGATATACTCCAACATAAGATATCTGTAAACAAAACCAAAGATTGTGCGCCACTTGGCTGCAATGACTTATTGCCAGCTACATAATGCTTGCTTCTTCTAAAGAGATAAGGTTCATTGCACTGTGGTTGTGTTTGCTTATTTTTTGACAAGGAAATAAAATGTTCTAAATTATGACAGTGTACATGGCAGGCATATGTACATACCAATGTCACCCATATTCTTTGGGGGTCCCGCTAGTACCGTAATTTAACAAATTGACGTCAGTTTTTTATGTGTCTGTCCTCTTATTGATCATGAAACGCGTCATAACATTGTCAAAAAGTTGTGGATCCACAAGGCGCTTCGCCGAGTGGATCCGCAACTTTTTGACAATGTTATGACGCGTTTCATGATCAATAAGAGGACAGACACATAAAAAACTGGCGTCAATTTGTTTTTTACAATAACAAAACTCAAGCGACGACGCGGGGAAAACACACAAGAAAACTGGATTTTGTTCGATTTGACCGAAATGTTGTCAACAACTTTTCCCGCTTTCTAATTGGTCGAGGTTGAAATTCAAGATATTTCATTGGCCAAAAAGTGACAGTTTGACGTGATCATTTTGCGTGTGCAAAATATAATTTTGTCAAAGAAGTTGGAAAGAAATGAAACTAGACGCTTTTCTGCTGCGGTTTTCTCGACAATTTCAAGACAAAGCTCAAGGAAATTCGCCTCTGAACACTTCTGGTTCTCTACTTCAAATGCCGAATGTCGCTTTTGCAAGAACTGGGATAAAATTGAAGCTGAATTCACCTTCTTCGTCCAAATCACTGTCGTCAGCACTCGATTTTATGTGTCTGTCCTCTTATTGATAATGAAAATTAGCCAATCACAAAGCAAGAAACTGACGTGTTATTGTAAAAATTGGTTTTGCCCTTGAAACTTGATCAAGTGATTAGCCAATCATATTACTCTCACATGCTCAACATCTCAGGAGTGCAATAGCAAAACCCAAAAAGGTCACAAAACCCTTTGTGCTGTTCATGCAATGTTGATCTTACCATTGCTGCAAGGTTCTTAGTCAACTGATCTTCAGTAAACTTTGCATTTTCTTGCTGCATTGTTTCAATAAGTATTTCTTGATTCAGCCTGTGGAGAGTGGGCAATTTTTACGTGTACATTTTCATCTTTAGATCAAGGGTGGTCTGAATGAAGCAAATTCAAAGTTACAGTTTATGACATCAAAGTAATAATTCTAGAAAAAATAAGAAAGGGAATTTCTATTTTCTGTTAACTATATGGTACATTATGCATCTATCAACTCCAGCTGTATCCAGTTCCCCCTCCCCCCGAGCAACTGTACATACGTTAGTTCTTTCACTCGTTCCTGGATATCCTCCATTTCTGGTAGAAAAGCTCCGAGGAAGCCATCGCAAAGGAACTTTACAACATCTACTTTAGCTTCCTTCACTCGTTCTTCTTCCAGCACTTGAGCGTTTTCACTGTCTTCACTCGGCAAGGCTGATTCCGACATGCTCTCAGTCTGTCAACCTTAAGAATCAATATTCTGATGAAATGAGATTGAGAATACACTTTGTACACTTGTCACTTCTGTAAAATAGCCTTTTCCTTCATATTGTAGTTGTCGAATGGTATACCGAAGCGATATAGATTTTCCGAAACCTGTCGGGTTTTTCTCGCCCCGCATTCGTGCGTGTCCCGCTTTGCCCCGATCCTTTGCTTCGAAGACCAAAGAGTGGCGAAACTTTTACACGGTGAGTTCAATTGGTTCATAAAAAAGGCAAACTTTTAAAATTCGGTTTCAAATTAGCTTTTCCCGTCATTTTGGGATTGACGTGCCCCGCACTACATTGGTCAGCGTAGAACTCGTGCTTTTTGATTGTCCGCTGACCAGTTTGAAGGAACTTGAGGGAAAAGAAGGTTGCATGAAAAAAAACTTTGTGTTTTCTCTGCTGCTGAGCGGCGGATGAAAAACAGTGCAAGAAATAAGTGATGTCAGAGAACTGGACAAGTTCGGAGCAGGTTCTACAAAGTCCGGGTTCTTCAGCAAAACTGAGCTGGCGAGAGTTACAGTCAGCAGTGAAACAAACGAAGAGTGTCCAACAGGGCCTTGCGAATCGCGTACCGCATTCTTTCACGTTTTGCGATAATAAACTCTATTTCCTAGCCGTTCCGAAAGGCAATCGAGAAAACACGATACATTATGTAGATCTGCCCGAGGAAGCCCCACAAGCTAGCCCGCCATTAGAAAGTTTCGATTGGATGCCGGTGGTCGATGTCTCTTTGAAGTTTTCCTCCTTCGCCGGTTTCTCGCGAGAAGAGCAGTTACTGAGGGAAAGAAAGCGTTTGGGATCTCTTGGGATAACATCGTACGATTTCGACGACACACAAAGGAAGTTTTTGTTCTCAGCGTCCAATGGACTTTACACCTTCACAGACTGGAGGGAAGACGATCAGGTACTCAAAATTATGTAACTACGTAATATATGTGTGTGCACAGTTAGAGTCCCATTTCTTTCACCTCATCTAGTACAAATTGCCCAAGCTGCAGCCTTCTTTCGATAGGTTTCATAGCTTTGTACTGTATGTGTTTCTTTTGTGATTTACTTTATTTATTTATGTTTTGGTTATAGTACTTAGTTGCTTGTTTTGACAGACGTCTTTTTTATCCATTTAAAATGTTTGTATTGAATATACAGTGGTGCAGGTGGAGGAGAAGGGAACACAGACAAACAAGATAAATATCTACTATTTGTAGTACACCCAAATTATGGCAAATAATTTTCCAACCTACCATTTTTTCAAAGTAAGCTACTAAATATTTGGTATAAAAATGTCAGTTACTGTACAGTCCTGCAGATCCTTTCCATTGAATTATTATGTGATGTGATATATTAATTGCTTTTGTTTACACTTTCCTATATGAAACCAAATTGTGGCCTAAGAGAATTGACAGATCCATTGGAATGAAAATGTCCTGATACTAACAATATAATTTTTTTTGAGGGGGGGTAACGTAACATTTTTTTTTGAGGGGGGGGGTAAAGTAACATAAGAAATATATAACGTATTCCCATGTAACATCTTAAATATTACTGTATTATCATCGTCATTGATAGGATGGAAGACAGACCAGAATCCCAGAGGAGATCAAATCTCAAGCGATGGAATCCAAAATGGATGCTAAACTCTGCCCTAGTAATTCAAACCTTGTGGCCTTTATTCACCGGAATGATGTGTGGGTCAGTAATATGGCAACTGGAGAAAGCCGGAGGCTGACGTACACGAACAACGGCTCTTCAAACATCATAGACGAGTCTTTGTCAGCTGGGGTAGCATCATTCATTGTCCAAGAAGAGTTTGACAGATACACAGGTTACTGGTGGCAGTCACAACATGAAACATATGATAGTAAGTCAGACTTTTTACTGCTTGATTTGGAGTTTCCCAAAATGTGTGCTGTGTAGCATAAAATATCTTCATTATAGAACCCAGTAGAACCGATTTTGTTGGTAAGTAATGCCAAGCAAGTTTTGAATTTTAAAACTTTCGAACACCATTCAGTATTTTGTAGATGAAGGAGTGGGTAGGTGAGAGAGGGATGTTAGATATGTTTCAAAATGATTATTTTAACAATAGATGTTCGAATAAGATACTACTGAATAATTATGTGTTTTTTTATAAAATTGCAGATCTCACAAGAACCTACAAAATCCTTTATGAAGAGGTATGTGCTACAAGAGGACTGTGGTAAAAGGAACAATTACACTGAATTGAACCAGACCTGGATTGAGCAACTTCCAGTTTCTCAGTCTCCCATCAAAGATTACAATATTAATACGATATCACACAGTTTCCTGTACCTCTTACTTAATAGACTTAGAGCGGTTTTCGGATGACTGTCGAAAGTAATATTGTGTGATTGCTTTGGTTTTGCGTTTGCTTTGCTTTTGGATTGGTCCGCACAAGTTTGTCAGTATGCTCAGCCAATCAGGAACAAGACCAAAAACAAAATAAAACACTTCTCACACAAGCAATGGCATGTACTTGCACTGTTGATTGGAAAGTAAAACCAAACGCAAGACCAAATGCAAATTACTTTCGCTTCCAATGGGCTGAACTGTTTTCTCTCAGTCTCTGTGATTGGCCTGTGTGTTTACTTTTTTTATGGTTTTGGTTTTCAACAGTCCGAAAACGGCTCTATCACTAATCGATGACATTGACACAAATCAACCTTGCACTTTTTTTCTCTTTTTATTTCAATTTACTTAATATTAAACAGAATTTTACAAGGAAAGCCTAATGGATTGTAGAGAATCTGTTGTTTCAGTATCGTGAGCCAGGAAACACTACCCTTATTCCATACAGAACTTAAAAAATGTACTGTCTATAATATGTCATACTGACAATACAAGTTCTTGGTAGAGTCACTTTGCTCACATGTAAGATGTGTACACAGTAAATTGCTCACATTTTTTTTTTTTTTTTTTTTTTGTTAGTGTTGAACAATTGAGATAATTTAATCCAAGTACTTCAAGGGTTTAATTTATGAGCCAGTGTATATACATGTTAGTCATGATATCCCTGTTTTCATTTACCAATCTAGGTTGATGAGAGTTGTGTTGAAGTCCTTCACATTGTGTCTGGTCCTGATAACCTCAGAAGAGGAAGCAGTGTGGACAGCTACAGATATCCTAGAGCAGGTACATGCAAATAATCACATACTGTAGACTAATTATTAGTGTGGCCATTCTCATGCTATATATGATCTCTTTTGGGCATCTTTTTGTATTTATTTCATCAAAATCTGTCATAACCGACTGGTGACCAAGTTTTTATTGGAATCATTCAAACGTTTCTTGCTCAAAATTAAAATTCCATGCCCACACGGTATACTGTACACTCATTCCTGAGGCAAGTTGGGAGAATTTAGCATGTTATCATTTCTTTTTCAGGGTCCACTAATTCCAAATCAAAACTTAAACTTGTGCAGTTCAGTATAGATGCAAGTGGGAAGGTACAATGTTTACCTCTTGTTGGAATGCACCTGATTGAACTGTGTTGTCAATTTAGGTGTAATTATTTCCTTACCCCAATTACAGATGGAATAGACAGTATGAATTAATTTTTACTTTATTTTAGTTTTAGTTTGACAAAATATATCGTAATAAGCCCCCCTTTTTTTTTTTGGTAGCATAGCTCCCCTATTGGGCAAATTGCCAATTCAAAATGGCCAATGTCAGGTGCAGTTGAACTTCCCTGAACCATCACCTCCTGTAAGCGACCACTTGTCCAATTGGCCCCTCAGTCAATTTCTATTACTGAACCTCATACTGTAAGTGACCACCTCTTGTAAGTGACCATGACCACCTTTGAGGCTTGACCACGATTTGAAATTTTCTATTGTTTTTTTCCCCCAGTAAATGACCACTCTATGCTCCCAAAGAGCAATTTTCTGAGTAAGGACTAACTCTCTTGCAAAAACCGGACTGGACTAAACATTAACATTGTAATGTAACATGCAACAGCACACAAGATTGATTTCTTAAAACTCAAGATGTCATTCACTCACTAAAACTGCATTATTTGACACTGGTTGTGGCTTAGAGCTGTGTTTCACTCAGGACTCCCTTGCTGGGAAATTCCCATAAGCAACCATCTTCCGTAAGCAACCACTTAAAGCCAAATGAATGGTGGCCATTTACGGGAGGTTCCACCATATTTGTTTTTCATGTTTCTGGTAATACTAATACTAATACTAATAATAATCATAATAATAATAATACTAATACTAATACTAATACTAATACTACTACTACTACTACTAATAATAATTATTATTATTATTATTATTATTATATTTTAATTATATTATTAATTATTAATAGTAGTAACAAATTATTTAATATTATGTCATGTATGTGTGTTCAGATGTGCAATGAAGTTATTGAACATCAAATGAGAGTTCCATTGGATGAAGTTTTTCCTGGGGCAGAGTATCTAGTGCGCTGTGGTTGGCTGCCTGATGGGGACAGGTACATGACTTAACTTTATTTTGACCACTGTTTTTGATTACCGTTGTATGTTATTTTTTAATAGTATGTGATGATAATGATGACACTGATGATGACAATGACAATATTACAGTGAAGAGAACAACAGCAATGATATGGTCCTTTTGTTCAAACATAAAAAGAAACAATAATTTTCAATCATAAGAATTTGAATTTTTTTTTACATCATCACCATCATTATCACCGTTTCTACAACCATGAACACCACCACAGCCATCATCACCACCACTATTATTATTATCATCAACAACACGCCTTCACCATTACCATTATCATCACCATCACTACACTCACATTCATCACCATCATCTACACTGTCATCACAATCAGTATCATTCTCACCGCAGACCTCACTGCCATGACCTTCAGGGAATACAATGGATTACAGTGGCTAAGAGTAACACTGTTTTACACACTTTATCAATTCCAGCATTTTTGTTCAGCTACTGGACAGAAGTCAGCAGCATATGCTAATGTTGCGAGTGCCCCTTACATTTTTTGTGCCAATGACCACGCCCATAACGCAGCAGCTTCAGAATCTGCCCCCTGCAATCCCAATGGTGGATGTGTTGGCAGAAGAAAGCAGTGAGGTTTGGATAAATGTAAGCATGAGTTGCATCTTCTTTTTGTTCTGCAGTCAGTGGGAATAACTTCTTCATAGTCCTGCAGTTCAGTGTTGGGAAAATGCCCGGGGGGGGGGGGGGGGGGGTACTCCCATATATGAGCCATATAGGCATGTGCCGCCCCAAAGGGTATCATTTTCAGCATTTTAGTCTGAAATAGGGTATTGATTTTGGCATTTTAGTCTGAAATAGGGTCGGAGACTTTGATATTTGGTCTGAAATAGGGTCGAAAATTGCGCATTTTTGTCTGAAATAGGGTCGAAAATTGCAAATATTGGTCTGAAATAGGGTAAGGGTTTTCAGGGTTTCCGGGGGAAAATGCCAAGTTATGGTGAATTGAAGTTGATCAGCGCCTCTATAAGACAAGGTGTTCTTGAGAAGGATTTTCTTTTGTCGAAATATGAAAATAACAAATGAACATCTGCATCTTGAAAAGATACCGTGGATACTGTAGTTGGTCATTTAGTTAGTTAGTTAGTATACAGTCAAGTCTTATACTTGCTGCAGATTAATCGTTGGTTTTGAAAATATTGACGTTGAGCACGTTCAGGGTTAAAGATAACTTATTGTTTGCTGCTGCTCTGTTTCTCTACAGGTCAGTGACATTGTTTACTTCATGAAACCAGATGAAGCGAGACTGCAGTTTATATGGTCTAGTGAAGTGTCGGGTTTCCGCCATCTTTATTTTGCCACGGTCTGTACTGACCATCCGTTGACGAGAACCAGAGCGGCGAGCATAGTGGGGGACAGTTATCTGCGTTACCCTGTGGTCACTCAGAGACAGCTGACTGCCGGAGACTGGGAAGTGGATGGGAAACAGGTAAAGAGAGAAT
This sequence comes from Plumapathes pennacea, assembly GCA_964036295.1. Lineage (NCBI taxonomy): Eukaryota > Metazoa > Cnidaria > Anthozoa > Antipatharia > Myriopathidae > Plumapathes > Plumapathes pennacea. The sequence continues at coordinate 4,819,915 of OZ038463.1, read as the reverse complement.
GAAGAGTGAAACTTCTGAGCTTTCCGCATTTTTAATCGTTTTACTGGCAAAGACGATTTTGACCCAACTTGTAGAAGCCCTACCTTCACGCTGTTGTTTAGTGGAGTTTGTGTCTGGAGGGTGTGACCACTCAAAGGAAAGACCCTCTACGTTGCTGTTCAGCAGAATGATGATGAATCGACAAAGGGTCAATTTGTGAAAACTTGACACCGTAAGAAGTTTGAGCTTACGTTTTGAGTGCTATTTTTTTTGTTGGAGCAAGTCGTATACTTGTTTTCTTACAAGCACTTGCTCCGTAGGGCACACGCTCGAAGCGTCAGCTCGAACTTCTTAACGGTGTCCAGTTTTCACGCAACGATCCTTAGTCGATTCATCAAATGTCAAAAATTAGTTCTCCCAAGTACTAGCTTTCCATTATTTAAGCCCTGACCAAGTGAGATGCAAGTCGATGCAAGTTTTCAAAGTTGCGTGGACTTGCGTTTCGTTTGGCCACTCAATTGCACAGACTTGCATCGACGTGCGCTGACTTTGAATTTGAACATGTTCAAATTTTCATGCAAAGTTGACGCAAGTTTTTCACCGTTTGGCCACTCAATGCAAGTTTCTCTGTTGTCAAGGAAACGTTTGCTTTACTTACCATCATTTCTTGTACTTTGTGATAATAAAAGGGCGCGTCAAAAAAAAAAACCCTTCTACGAAACTTGCATCGATTTGCGTCTCGTTTGGCCAGGTCACCACTATATATTGTTTCTTTCTTTCCTTTTATGTCACAGATCTGGGTTGACGAAAACAGGAAGTTGATTTATTTCATGGCCACTAAGGACACGCCATTAGAGCAACACCTGTAAGTTTATTCACATTCTCACCCCACACGTTTCGCCGTAAATTATACTGGAAGTAAGTGTCCGTTCACAGTGAGATTGCTAAAGTGGTATCGATCCGAGGTCGTATGGCACCCGTTCGCACTGTCGAAAGATCATTTATACCGACCTGATCGATCCAAGAAAACGTTTACGTTCGGCTCGCATAGCCTGGATTTTTCTAATTAGGGTAAGGAGCCCTTGTTAACAAATTTACCGATCAGAATCAATCGTAAGTTGATTTTATCTACTATGTACCTTTGGGAGATAATTGTAATAGAGTTAATCGCAGAATTTATGATGAAATCAAGATTTAAACAGTTAAAATTTTAAAACAGTTCTGAGAGTAGATTGCGCAGCCCTTTTCAATAAAAGGAGTTCAAATCACTGGACAACTTTTGTAAGAAATATTTTATTTATTTCACAGGTATGTGGTATGTTTCGCTGAAGGACGAATATTTGAGCCTCGGAGACTGACGGAATCGGGTTATTCTCATATTGTCTCACTGAATCAGGTAAGGTTGTCTTAGAGTTCTCTCATTCTTGTACATCAGACCCTCACAGTTCCTGCATGCGAGTCGTGAGTGAACATTGAATGATTCTTGTAGAAGTAATGTCAAACTTATTACAGAGCCAATCAGGGAACAGCAAAGAAACACGCTTTCAACCAATCGGACTTGAGGTTACGATGGCTTACGTGATCATCCGTGAAACCAATTGTGATTGATTGGTGGAGAATGCAGCACTTCAAACATAATAAAAATACAGTCACTAGACAACCGATCAGCATTTTCTGACCGTGTAAAGCCCAAAATTTGAGGAAGCATTTCATTCACCCACAGCCGTTTGATGTGTCACCTAACCCAGAAGACTCCTGAACTGTCACACGAAATTGAAAACTTGAAATTCAGTGGTTGTTGGAGTGCGAGGTTTTTAATTTTGTTAGTTTTTAGTCTTTAACTGTGGACAGAGACTCGGGTCAGTGAAGTTGTTCGTCTCTCTTTTTCCAGGACTGCACTAGGTTCGTAAGCGTATTCTCCTCGATCAAACAAACCCATGCTGCAACTGTGTGGAAAATCATTCACGATGAAGTGGAGATCAACAGTGTCCCGGTTGTTACCGTGGAGCCGATCACATACCTACTGAAACCTGAAGGTGAGGCACATTTCTTCATTTGAATACTGTAGTGCGATGTCTAACTAAACTAATTTCAGGGTTATTTTACTTAGCCTTGGCTAAACTAATTCGCATGTCAACACAAACCAGAACTTGCTAATACACGCAAGTTGAATCTAAGTCGAACACTTGCCAGTTCCGTTTGGCCAGGGCTTTGGACTAACGTTCTAGGAATTAATGCTCGTTAAAGTGTAGGGTGACAGAATATTTGGGGTCAAAAGAGCAAGAAATGACTGAGATATGTATGTGTCATCATCCAATAGAAATATTTTGTTACTGGTGAATGTGACAAAATCTGAAAAACTTCCATCGGCTTGAACAGTTGAATGAAACCCAAAGGCGTGACCACTCAAATGAAAAGCTCTCACTGAGTACATTCTTTGATATAGCCGTGTTCACGTTAATGTTGGGACTCAGGAAATACTGTAATTGTGTTTGCAATTTCCAGAAAATTTTGGACGTAATTTTGACAAGAATCTCTGCCAAACAGAGCTCAACTGTGACAGACAGACAGACAGTAGTGTCGTTGTCCCTGTAGTGTTGTTACTTTACACTAGTTGCTCTGTTCTGCAGCACTCAGTGCACAGTACCAGCCTCCGGAACTTTTCAGTTTTCAAAGCAAACAAGGTAAGACAAAGTGTCCAAATAAGGTGTAATGTGATAAAGTGCAGTCAACTTCTCGCCACAGATCCAGTATGGAGAATGTCATGAGATACTTTACCCAGAACTTGATTAAACTATCACTTCTCACTGTGTCACGTGTCCGACAAGAATTGTTGGGAAATTTTGACTTCGATTAACTTAATCCTGCTACACTATGATTTCTTACCAGGTCATGATGTCTATGGTTTTTATCTCAAACCTCCAAATATGGAAGCTGGTGTGAAGTACCCGTGCGTGCTGTTTGTGTATGGAGGGCCACATGTTCAGGTAAAGCGCTTTGGCGGACTAAATGTGAATAAAAAGTGCATACTGAGCTCAGAAATCTGAGTGACTTGGAATGATTTGGAATGCAGGCCGTACTAACTAAAGTATATTAATCGTCGCTTCGCTCTGTTTGCTGTATGTCGGCGCTAGCTGTAACGTTGTATTCGAAGCAATGCCCCAGTTGTTCAAAGCTTCTCTTCTCCAACAAAGTGAGAAATTTCTGAATAGCTTGTTTATTTTAAAACGTATCAAGGAAACACTAAATATGAACTAAACCCGTATTTGCGGTGTCCATTTTAGTCACCACCAATCCACGGCAGGTTCGTGAGCGAGTTCTCCTCGATCAATCCCGAATTTACCATTTGCTTCAGAACGATACCCTTTGGGGTGGCACATACGTGTACATGGCTTATGTATTGTAGCACCCACCTCGGGACTGAATTTAGCTGTACCTAATCCAGGATTAGCGTGTAATGGTGCTTTTTACAACTGGTCGGAGTCAGTTCATACTTTTCTTGTTGTCTTCTGAAGTGGCTACTTTAACTGAAGTGTGCTTTGTTTCAGCTGGTAAACAACTCGCACAAAGGCTGGCGCTTTCTCCGTCTTCAGACCATTGCCATGCTAGGCTATGTCGTTGTGGTCATGGACTGCAGAGGCTCCGCGCATCGGGGGCTCCAGTTTGAAGGACACCTCCGAGGCCGTCTGGTAAGTGAGCTCGACGTTTCTTAGGATGAGTAGACGGGGCATCGCCGAAATACGTTTTCAATGGTGCGATCACCGTACTGTTCAAGGCAGCGGTATGCGCAAATTAGAAACGACAACGGCTTCATATTTAGTTTATGCAATGCTTTTATTACCTCACAACTTAGCCAGGAAACTCAACACTCAGACCCGATACTTAAGAAATATGTAACGCGTTTCCGTGTAATATAGCCTCATCCAAACACGCGGCGGGAAGTTGAGAGAACACGAGGGTAGCGTAGGGAAACCACGAGGCCGCCTTTTAATTGTATTATTTCCAAGTCAGTATGACCATGTTTTGCTCAGTTTTGCTTGTTTGCTTTGGTATGCACTTGAGTGAAGTCCCCCACATTATTGACTGAGCTGTGTTTTTTTTCCCAGGGTCAAGTGGAGATCGAAGAACAAGTGGAAGGACTTGAGTATATTGCAAGTGTCACGAACTTTATCGACCAATCGCGTCTAGCTATCCATGGCTGGTCATATGGTTAGTGGACAGGAACAAACTGTTGCATATACATCCACCCTTCCCACGTGATGTTGATGGTTTAGTCTTAATTTCGCCTTTTCGGACATTGCGGGATATTTTTTAAATTCAACACTGGTGATGGGTAGAAGGCCATTAAACGGTTTCCTGTATTGCCAAAGAACCCTCATGATGGGTTGATGTTGGTAGTTTGTCCAATTTATGACATTTTGTCCTCGACTTTCAGATGCAAACTAGAAAGTAGCGTTGAAAAAGAATTATGCAAACGGTCAGTTTGAACTACGTGAACGCACTGCACACTGTATACTCTGTGAAAACTAAAGTGTGTGAGAATGTAAAGAACTCTCTAAACTTGTGATCAATCCGGTTTCTTTTTTTTTTCTTTTTTTTTTTTTTTTTTCGTAGGAGGCTACCTTTCCTTACATGGCCTGGTTCAGCGGCCTGATGTATTCAAGGTTTAGTTTTATTTTCTTCTTCTTCGTCTCCTCCTCTTCCCTCTTCTTCTTGGTTGCCATCTTTATATTTTTCTTATTCTAACCCTCATCTCTTTCTTTCTCCTATTCCTCCTTCTTGTTTTGTTCTTGTTCTTCTCCTTCTTCTTCTTCTTCTTAATCTTCGTCTTCGTCTTCTTTTTCATCATCATCTGCACCATCATCATCATCTTCGATCTTCTCTTCCTTTATTTCATCGTTCTTTTGTCCCTTGCTCTACCTCCGTTGCCTTTCCTTGGCTATAGCTGTGCTTATTGTGAACCTCGCTGCTTTGTTATCTACAGCTGGCCGTTGCAGGCGCACCAGTGACCACGTGGGAAGCTTACGACACGGGTTACACTGAACGCTACATGGGAACACCACAGCAGAACCCAATGGGCTACAGAATGAGCTCTGTACTCACTCATGTAAACAGATTCCCAGACGAGTAAGTCATCTATAGACCGACTATATAAACTCCCTGTCTCGGCTATGTTTCTGTTTTTTTGTTTTTTTGTTTATTGTCTTTTGTTTTGTTTTTTTGTTTGTTTGTTTTTTGTTTTTTGTTTTTGTTTTTGTTTTTGTTTTTGTTTTTGTTTTTCATTTTTTGAACTGCGTCGATCTCTAGCAAACATCTGTTTTCCTTGCAAGTTTGTCGATTCCTAAATTACTGGAATTTTATTTACTTTTCGGTACTTCATAGCTACAATCCTAGTCAAAAGTGTGCTCGTCTGACTAGGACAAACCTGGTCAAAACTGTTGAGAACTTACATTTTCTTCCATAAATAATTTTCAATGAAATTTCCTGTTCCCCAATCCCCCCTTCATCTAACGAGGGGGGGAGTAGCTTTATTCAATTTGGCTAGTGTGCAATATAATCAGAGTGTCCCATAGATCTTTGACCAGGACTGTAGTTAAGGGGGGATTTGCCACATGACGAAATATTGTTCCCTGGTGTTACATTGTACGAGCACTGTACAGTCACGAGCGCGGGCTCATAAAACAAGACACGTGTTTGTAGTGTTGTTTGTGATTGTGGCCCGTGGCTCTTACTGTACTTGTCTGTGATGTTTATTAGGGAGAATCGTCTCCTTCTGGTGCACGGCCTGATCGACGAGAATGTGCATTTCTACCACACAAGCATGTTGATCAGCGAACTGGTGAAGGCCTGCAAACCGTATCAGCTACTGGTCAGTAATCATGAGTTGCATTTTCAGGTGTAGTAATAGAGTGCTGTTGGTGCAGTGAGTTGCATTTGCTGTGTTTTAGCGTATGGTGTTTTACCGTAGACTGCCCAATGCTGCACCGTATTGCTATTAATGTGTTTCGCAGTGCCGTGCTGTTGTGTGTTGCTTTGTTTTGTATCCGTCCTGTTTCGTAACGTTCTTCATCGTGCTGTAAGTACAGTGCTGTATTTAACTTTATTATATACATACTGAGACATACTCACGAAAAAGCCTTATCGTAAAATTTCGTACGCAAATGAGTTCTAGCCAATGAGAGGCCGCGAACGACGCTTTTCACACGTGAAAAAAATCGTTCGTCCAATCACAAGCTGCGAACGACGATTTTTCACTACTTTTAAAGGGTTTCCCGGTCCCATCATAAATGTCTCAGTATGTATATAATAAACAGAAAACATCATGGAAAGTGCTTTGTACAGTTTTTATTCACTCGTTGTTTCGTATCATAAAACTCACTCGCTCGCAAAGCCTCGCTCGTTCGTTTTATGATACTTCACAACTCGTGAATAAAAACCGTACGCGCGCACTTTCCATGAAGTAATCTCTATGTCCTATTCCGTAACGTAACGTATTTCACCGTGCTGTAAGTACCGTGCTGTATTTAACTGTCCTATTCCGTAACGTAACGTACTTCATCGTGCTGTATAAGTTACCGTGCTCTGTGTAACGTGTCTCATTGTGCCGTAAGTACCGCGCTGTATCTTACGACTTTCACCGTGCCGTACTTTGCCCGTGCTTTGTGTAACGTGTTTCACCGTGCCGTAAGTACCGTGCTGTATCTTACGACTTGTGTAGTACGTATTTGCCCGTGCTGTTTGTGACGTGTTTCACTGTGCCGTACTTTGCTGCGCTTGCCCGTGCTGTGTATAACGTGTTTTCACCATACCGTGCTGCATAATTACCGTACTGTTTGTATAAACGTGTTTCACCGTGTCGTGATTTTAATGGAAGCGTTTTATATTCTCTTCAGATTTATCCAAGCGAAAGGCACGGTATACGTCACTCTGTGGCCTCTGAACATTATGAAACGATGCTGCTCTCGTTTCTCCAGAAGAACCTTTGAACCTTCGACACATGCCTTTTGCTGGTCCCTTGCTCTCCACCATCATGCTTTGCATGCTCAGTCATCTTCAACATGGCTGCACAGCCTGCTTCAGTATTCTTCATTCGGTATTCTTTGTGACGTTGATCACATTTAAAATCACAAAGAGGAGTTGTTAGACTCGTGTCTGTTTTAATTTTAATTTGTTTTAGAAAGTGTCTCAACCTGCATTTTGTGGGGTGAAAAACAAGATATAATACCAAATGTGCCAAAAGGCAAAAACAGTATGGTGGACGGGGTCGACTCTCCTGTCCAAGACAGGAGACTAAACTATTCTGACATTTAGCAACTAGATGCTAAACCATGATAATATCAGTGGATGCTAGTGTTGGCCAGTATCGGCATATTACGTGTAGCAAAGCAACGTATTGTGTCAGGAGCCATCACACATAGGGAACATTCTCATCTGTCTGAAAGACAATCTTTAGCCAGATTGAACTGCTTTGTAGAATGTCCCAGTGACCATCTGTCTTCACTGTTGTCCACATATATATGACCAAAATCAATGGGAAAAGGGAAGACAATCCTATTGGCCTCTTTTGTTTTTGTTTTTGTTTTGTGTTTCTTGTTTCTTGTTTGTTTTGTTGTTTTTTTTTTTTTTTTTTTTTTTTTTTCTTTTCAGCCTTGACTTGATTGCAGCCATATGCTGACCTGCATGGTGGATAGATAATTTTGTGGGGAAACATCCCAAGATATTTTCCTAACAGCTCAACAATGGGTTTGATTTTTTTCAAAATGTTTAGCATAATTATTAATTGCCAACAGTAAGGCATGACCATCTCCATCATCCCTTGTGCATCATACGTGAGCTATACTATAGTTTTATCTGGCTTTAATGTGGTATTTTTTTTAGTTTGTGCTTTTTATTTTGTAGATGGGATCCCCTGATTTGTGTTCTTGAATGCTCCATATTAATGATTTTTAAAATATGTTCCCATAGTTTCCTGTAAATTTTACAACAATTGTGGGCCAAATCAATACCGATTCAAGTGTCAAACAGTTGTCCATAGTGTCAGAAATAGATGGTGGCATACATGAAGAGCAAATGATTTTGTGGCCACAATAATTCTGGCCACAAATATAATTATTATAGCATCATGTGGTACAATCACAAAAGACAGTATGAAGTATTTTAGAGAAGTCAGATTGGATTAGCTGTTAGCCCCTTCCGCTACTGGTAATGCTTCTGGTATTAGTACACAGTCCATCGTTGATATTATCATCAGTATACATCCTGTTTCAAAGGCATACAGTACTGTTTGACAACTAAATTATTGTAACCTCAATGTCAACTCAATGTAAACTCTTGCCTAATCCCAGAATTTGCTTTATATGATATTGCTGTGTTAAGAAATAGAATGAGCTTTTACTTTTTAGCAATTTTTCTGGATTTTTGAAAGAATGACATTATCGAGGCTAAACTGTAAGACTTAGTTATAGACTGTAAGCATTTAAATATTATATATTTAAAAGTGTGGTTTGGTTTATTAAAGAGAGAATGATGGCCACACAAAACATTAGATTGAATTACCTATCATCCCCAACACACCCTTCCACAAGCTAAGGAACAAACAACACAATAATCAAAACAGGTCGAGATTTTAATCTTGAAGATCACCACATTATCATTGTTCAGAGATTATTTTTATGTTGATGTTGTTCAGACTTTAGACAGCAGCCCAGAGTCTGGTGCTGCAGTCTTGACTAGAGCTTGCACTTCTTTGAAGTTCGGGTGCTTGCTGTCGCCCATGAGCATGAAGAGCACTGACTCACTAGTTGTGATGAAGGCTCCTGCCTGTCGAAGTCGCTGAAACAGAAAAGAAGTAATTGGGAATTTAATTTAGTAATTTATTATAAGGTACTGTGATACCAGTAATTAATTTGGCAATATTGTCAAACCTTTGACTTTGAGGGTTGCTATTAGTTCTGAAACTTTAAAACTTGATGGAGGGAGACACTCTTAGTAAGATTTATAAACTAAACGTCTTACAGTAGATTATAGCATGGTTCTTCGTACCTCGATTGCATACATGCGCTCCACCATGGTTCTGGAGGAAACACCGTCAGCAACCACATGGACTTCATAGTTTCTTTCCAGCAGATCAAGAGTAGTTTGCAGCACACACACTTGGGTCTGCAACAAACAGACTTGCTCATTACAAAACATACATGTACAGTGGAACCCCGCCTTGTGGCCACTCCATTATTACGACTACATTTTTTGTCCCACAGAACAAATGCCCAGTCATTTTCTTAGTGAGAACCCTGTTATCTTGACCACCCCGTTCATGTGGCCAGATTTTTATGTCCGGCTCCACTGTGCCTGCAGTATAAACAACAAGTCACTACAAATAGATATAGCAATGACAGGACATAGATTCTAACTAAACAGGGATCAGAGCCAAACTTCTCCTTTCAGAAGCTGGGAGAATGAACTTTGTTAATTAACTCTGGTTTGAAAAGGGTCCCTAATAGGTTTTCAGGATAAGGGATTTGGCATATCTTATGGCCGGCATCCAAGAATCATGAGAAAATTAAGACAGGATTCAGAGCTTTTTTCAATAATGTTGCAATGACAGAAACAAATAATTTATTGCAGTATGGTGGCCAGTATGTCAATAAAAGCAGAAAAAAATATATAGCTGTTGTCAACAGTTTTCATGGATGCATGCTTACTGTAATCAATTAATGGGGAAGGAGGCTAGTTGCTACAGTATCTGAAGACAATTTATTTATAGCTTACTGGATACACTGGAACCTAATTCAATTTTTAATGGCATGAAAACAAGGAATGTATTTTCTCACCTCAATCCCCATGATTACAACAGACTTGACGTCCTTCATCCGTTGCAGTTCCTGCTCTACCTCTGGTACTACCATGGAGAACTTTGTCTTTGAGAAAACCCTGTCCTTAAATGCACTGGTGTCAATTTCAGCCACAGTGTTTCCAAGACCCTTTGGGTACTGTTTTAAAATACAAAACAATGCTTTACTAGAAGACAATGCATCAATATTTTAGAGTAAGTTGGTAGAATGCAGACTGTCAAATAGAGACAATAGACTCGGTTTGGGGGGGGGGCAAGGTGTCCGTCCAATGGTCTTTTTACACCACCAGACAAAACTGTTATAAAATTTACATTAAGTTGGTAGAAAATAAGCTCGAGTCATGTCGAGCCAGTTTAGTGCCTCTTAATGGGTCAAAACTAAAAATTCCCTAAGAATTTTCCAGACTAATTATATACGTCATGTATGTTATATGACGGTCACATGAAAAAAGAAAACAACTGATCTATATATTACTGTATTGTACATTCAAGTTACAGGGACATTGTTACAGGAGCAGAGTTCTTACCTGCTCTGTTGCTATGACAGGGACATCAAGAATGTTTGCTGCAGTGACCTGAAATACAGTTGAGATTAGTATAGGTAATCACATGATTTTGAGTGCAATTTGGAATAAATGAGCACAAGTAAATTTTCAAAGACAACAAAATTGCATGAGCGCTGTGCAAGTGCAATTTGTGGTCTTTGAAAAATTACGAGTGCTCATTTATTTCCAAAATTGCACGAGAAATCATGTGATTACTTGTTAATAACAGGCACACAAAAATTTACGTCGCGCAATCTTTTTTCAATTTCGTTACAACTCACCAGTGTCTCTCAAGTACTTTATTTTCTCGAAAACAGAATCGGAATCGTCCTGAGGAATGAAAACATGCTTTCTGTTTTGTCTGGCTTTGCAACTTAACACGTGCGCCAGCTGTCACAATTTTACTTTCAAATTTCTGCACTCTTAATTTCACATTTCTGCACTGCTAATTTTGCATTTTTGCACTGTTTGGGATAAATTGACCTGCGCTCAGCCAATCAGAATGCAGAAATTATTGTATGCATGTTATTAACTCTCTTACAGTTTTATTACTAAGATAAGGTGGATAGTAATATTATTGTGCAATCTGATTGGTAAATGTGCCTTCATTATAACTCAACACATGCATGAGTGCGTCAAATTCATTCTTTTCTTTGTTTTTTTTTTTTTTTTTTTTTTTACACACAGTTTGTTTGCCTTATCTTGGTGGCCTGGTGCTTCTCCAAACTTCTCTGGTGTTTGTCAAATTCCCAAGTGCATGTATACATCAATATAGGTACGCTGACACATGCTCTATTTCTTATATAATAATAATATTAACGTACAGCAAGGAGAATATCAATTACCACCTTGGAAGTCACAAAGAAAAATATATTGTTTCCTATTATGTCAGTACAAATATAAAGATTTACGTTTCTGTTTCATTCCTGATATTATGCACTACACTTTAATCTGGAAGGGGGTGTTGGATTAGGGGAGAATTTGACACTCTGTTCAATGAATTACGCTCTTTTCTGCCACTACAAGTTCCACTGTCATTGCCATGCTGGCATGGTGTTTAAAAACTGACATATTTTGGGGTCTGGTCACAAATTTTAATTTGGTTTTAAAAATCACTTTGCCATAGGCTCTTATTTGCAGCCTGATGTTGACCATGATGACTATTCCACAGGCACCCTACAATACCATGTGCTTGAAGCAGAGTATAAGTCTTCATGGTGATGATGATGTCATCTCCGACGATCAAGTCGCTCATTGCACTGTGCTGCCATCTTTGATTCAAAGCGAAGCTACCTTGCACAAAATTTGCCAGACATGAAACAAGAGTTTCCTATCACTCTATAAGCACCAAGGCATATACAGAGGGGATGCACATGTTTCATGTGGGGGAGTTACATGCACAGCCTCGTTTTGAAGCTTGTGCCTGTTCCCGAGCAATAAGGAGCTCTTTAGACACTCTAGAGACTATTTAGTAAGCCAGTTGCTGCGCGTTCTTCAAACAGCAACAGCGGACCGTCTAATTTAATGATGTATCTGCGACTATTTACAGTGGCAAAGCGCCTTACAACTGTTCAGGCTAATTAAAGCAGCTATAATATCCTGCCGTAAAAAAAAAAAAAAAAAAAAAATTCATCTTTACCTCAGGATTGTTTGTGAGGTAAGACAAAAAAGATATTTTCACGGAGAATGTACTGTACGTATACGGAAAGCAAGTCCGGTGACTGAGCAACTCGGGAGCTGAGAACGCAGGGGAGAAACATGAGAAAAGGCAAGACGTACCATTCTTTGAGCCACTTTGATGATCTCTGGGAAGTATCGAATGGAAGGACGGAACTTCTCCTGCATATCACACAGGAAAAACGCTGTGCCGTTCACTGCCAGTCTGCCGAGGCGCGCCGCCATCTTGGAAGGTCTGTGAAAATTCACCCCACTCCCCCCCTCCCTCCCTCCCCCCGCTTGTTCTCGCCCCAGTCTTTTGGGCTCGCCCGATCAAACTTGGCCTGAAAACCACGCCGGCCGACTGTGCAGTGTGGGCTGGCACACATCCGTCGATGGTACCCTTTCATAGCAGACGCGATTTTTTTAGCGTGTTTATTAACTGGTGTGTTTTTGTTATCGCTTAGAAGGAATGCAAAGACTTTTATACATGCATAAATTATTTGAATCCGCCGTTCCACTGACCACACACTCGGGTATTTAATAGCCACATGCGATATTCGCTGTTGTCCTCTTCCCAAATAGTATGCTAATGTGCTAATGGCAACATTACAAACAAACAATTCTGACCAGACAGTTTTATAACGTGCCTATAAGACATTCATTGACTGACGCGCACATGCGAATATTTTACTACAAACGAGCACTATACACAGCAACAGACTGACTTCATCACGTCTCACGCTTCCCGAGTTATCGGCCTCGTGATATTTCGTTACGACGCACCACAACTCAACTTGCTGCCTTCACAAACTCACACCAACGCGGTCATTTTACAGCATGCAATCACTTAAATCCGATCTGCAGTTTTTGTGAGAGGAGAGAAGTTAGAGTCTTTTCTCTAAACATTTAAACAATTTCCTTTTTTCTCTCTCTCTCTCTCTCTCTCTCTCTCTCTCTCTCTCTCTCTCTCTCTCTCTCTCTCTCTCTCTCTCTCTTTCTCTCTCTCTTTCTTCTTTTTTCAATCGCCTGGCCAAACCTATCACATCTTACGAGAAACCACTCAAGATACTCCAAAACCCTACTTAACGAAGAAGAGCCTATGGTAATCTTCCTTGGCGCAAACAGAATAGTCTTTCTGTGCTTTCTTTTCACAACCTGACGCGGGTCAATCCTGATCGCGTGTATTGGACCTCGAGCCTGGCGTCTTTGCGCAGCGTCCACTTATGGTATGCAATTTTTGATGTTTTTTTTTGTTGTTGTTGTTGTTGTTTTTTTTTTTTTTTTTTTGTCAATTTTTCGATTGGTTTGCTGTTTGGTTGTACGCTGTTCGGATGAATGCTCTGGGATGGACAAAGGGAGGACCCCCATATCCTCCTAGCCCCCCAGTAACGGACACTGCAGCTCAGTTCCTCGCCGTTTCCACTGACTGGTGGGTGTACGTCGCCTGGGACCTTGGTCTTGGTGCGGAAGATCTACACTTGTCGTGAGTTTTGGGAGCCAGCACCGCTTCATGTTTTTCGTCCGTACTTTGTCGTTTCTGTCGCTTGTCTTGAGAAGAGTGGATTTAGAAGAGGAACTTTTGAACTCATGGACTGGTCTGAAGAATTTTTTGTATGGGGACTTAAAAGTGTATCAAGGATTTGTCAATTTTTTCATTTGGAGTTCCTCGGAACTGTTACAGTGACTGGCTGACATAGGGTGCCTGAGAATGTCTTCTCGGTGCGCCTGAGTCCTGGTAGACGCGGTCTTTGCTGCTGAACGTTGCGGAACGTTTTGGAATGTTTGTTGATTTGTCTCGTTTGATTGTTTGCGCTTTTTGTCGCTTGTGAATAGAGTTGTCTTCTGACATATTTGCGGTAACAGTTTTTGCTGCTGAACGTTGCGGAACGTTTTGGAACGTTTATTGTTTTGTCCTTGTTGATTGTTTGCGCTTTTTGTCAATTGTGAACTGAATTGTCTTCTGGCATATTCGCGGTAACAGTTATGTTTGTTTTCTGCGGAATATTTGGGCCTGGCAAGCCCATACATTCATAAAAATGTTGTTTACATGGTCAGTCTGTTATGTTTGTTTCGTACCCGCCGGGTGTGGCGAGGTTCGATTCCTCGAGTATCTTTTTCTGTAGCTGGTGCTACCCGTATGCCCTAGGATTGAACGCCATGCTTACCCATATACAAAAAAAAAAACAAACAAACAAAAAAGAGAAACAACCGAATCATTTGAGCCAGTGTTAAAAAATTTTTTTTGCAGTTGTTTTGGTGATCAGTAACCGTTAAATATGAAAGTTCATTATTGGCTTGATAAAGATGATGACAATATTAATTCATGACTTGTTATGGCTTGTTATGACTTGGGGTACTGACGCAAACTCGCAACTCTTTTATGCATAAGCGCCTTCGATGATCCTATAGTTTCTTTTTTTTTATCCGCGGCAACTTGGCGGCGATTGCGGAACAGGTCTTTAGCCTAATTTCAGCATCAGCACAGTTTAACAACACCGTGGCATCTATTTAGACAGGTTCACTGGTCCGTATACGACTCGATTGTTCTTTATTGTTATTCAAATATTCCGCTCGACAAATTATTAGTTAATTCCCAGTGGCTTTTCCTGAAGATATTGCCACACAGAGTGCAAAGCAAACAGCGTGTCAAGATGGAGGTCGAGGAAGGTAAAACGGGCTGGAGGCTAAAGGGCCGCATTGGACCCATTCGGTACGACTTCAATCCAGTTGTTACCCTACTATCCGCCGTTATCATCTGGAGCTTCGTTATCTGGTGCATCGTCAAACCTCAACCCGCCAAGGCGGAGCTGTCCATCTGGATGTTGTGGGTGACGGAGACTTGGACTTGGCTGTACATCGGCACGCAAGATGCCTGGGCCGTTTTTATCATCGTTCTCTATTTCTCGAAGTATTCCAAGATCAAACTCGGAAAACCCGACGACAAACCGGAGTACGGCGATGCTACGTATTTCACGATGTTGTTCGCTGCGGGAATTGGAATTGGTCTGTTCTACTTCGGAGTGGCCGAACCAATTTGGCATTACGAACCTGGTCATTATGGTAACCGGTATTTCGACAGGTATGTAACCGGTTTCAGTCACAGCTTTGGTTGATTCTCCGTTGAGTTTTTTAGTTATGGAAGTTTGAAATTCCTTTTATGAAAAAATTATGTGTTGCTTGTTTTCATCAATATTTGATCACATTTTTATTCCGGCGATACTTCAAAATTACAACTGCATGCATTGTACGGAAATATGTCCAAGACTCCGAATGTCTCTCTTAGGCCAGCTCAGGCTTCTTTCCAATATCACAGAATTTTGGCATAAGCTCATCCAACTGCATAACTATGATAATGATTCACTGCTACCATGTAGTGCTATCTTTATGCAGATTCATTTGGCCCTGGAGCTAAATCCACCCCATTTTGTATGCCAGTGTCTTTCTATTGCCCCAGTTTTATCTTTTACACCGATTTTATGCATTTAGTTTATGCGAATAGAAATCATAGGCCGTGGTCACATGCATTTGCGCTTAGAAGCCTTACTTGGCCAGTACCATATTTGATTGGCTAAAAGTAGCATGCTTGCTTGCACAATAGGCGAAACTTAAAGAGAACCAATGCCCCTTTTTCGCGTGCTAAGCTTGGTTCTAGCGCAACTGTAACAACTATGTGAAGTTGCCTTTCCATTGTCGCAATCGCTCAACCATGGCCAAAAGCTGTGATTTGTGAATTTTTTGTTAGTCTGAGATCTTGCCGTTACTATTATATAGTCTTATCAAACGTGACTAGATTTCTAAATAGACGGTTACCAAAGGAATTTTTTTGTTTTATTTTGATTGGTTTTGATCACCGTCTTGATCAGGTCATAACAATCACTTAGAACAAAAAAAACATACGTTAACGAGGGGCAAACGGATGCCGATTAAAATACTCATCTAAAAGGAATTTTGATAGTATGGAACATTGGCAAAAAGAAATCCCTCAAAACGAGATCACCGAAGTTTCGCCTCGCTTAGGGAGGTTAGGTTTAGGTTTAGAGTTAGGATTACGTTAGGGTTAGGGTTAGGATTAGGGTGAAGTTATGGTCATGGTAACATGCTAGCTATGCCGTTGAGGTTGGGAGGGCTTTCGATCTGGTGTTGCAGCTTTTCCGGAGAACATCGGCAGGTTTTCGGATGCAAATTTTAGGATAAGGATCCTGCTAATATTGTGGCTTTGATTTTGTAACTTTGAATTAAAGGAGGCGAACAATTAAGACGGGTTTAGGGTCAGCAGGCAACAACGCCAAAATTTATATCTAACGTGTTTGCAGTACTTTTTTAACCCTCTGGTGCATGTACAAGCACAGTCAGTACCCCCACCACAGTGCAGGGGGAGGGGTGGGGGTGAGAGGGGGTAGATGGAGCCCCTCCCCAGAGTTTTCGGTTTATTGATATATTCTGAAGTTTATTTGCATTCATTACGTGGCCTGCTACAAACTCTACGAGATGCGGCTATTGTGTTAGTTGTGGTTACGTCATCCAAAATGGCGCCTACCGGTATTTTCAAGCCCATTTTTTTATCCCAGAAAATGGAAACAAGCCAAATAAAAGTACTTATGACATACAAATAGGGCACACTACAGGAAAATTTCAAAATATCCTTTAGTTTTTTAAAAATACCTCAGGTCTGTTATGATCAATGTTTATCAAATATGGCCAAACCTTGCTTAAAAGGATGCAGCACAGCTACTGAAAAAAGCTTTAGCTAAAAATTTCTTTAAAGATAGCAACCACCCGTAATTTTCAGGTATCAAAACTTTTTATAAACAAAGATAACCTTGTCTTGTGTATTGTTTTTCCTGCGCAGGTACTCAGACAACCAGCGGGCCCAAGACGCCTTAAATGTTACGCTTTTCCACTGGGGTATCCATGGTTGGATTGTGTACGTGGTAGTCGGCCTCCTGCTTGCCTATATGTCTTTCAACAGAGGATTACCAATGACCATGCGCTCGTGCTTCTACCCGTTGCTTGGCGACAAGATCTTTGGTGTCCTGGGAGACGCTGTGGATATCCTGTCGATCGCAGCCACCATGTTCGGCGTGTGCACGAGTCTTGGGGTTGGGGCGATTCAGTTCAATGGCGGCCTGAAGCGTTTGAACAGCAACATCGAGAGCAGCATTGATAATCAGATCATCATCATCTGGGGAATCACCTTGATGGCTACCATCTCCGTGGTTACTGGCATCAAGGTCGGCATCCGACGGTTGAGCGAGATCTGCTTTGGTATAGGCATGTTCATCATGCTGTTTGTTCTGTTTTATGACGACACTTGGTACCTGTTCAACGTCTACGTGCAAAGTAAGTTTCAGCGCCCAAATTAAGTTATCTATTTACCTGTTCAAGCTTTGTGAACTCCGCCAACAGACTATACTGTCTATATTCATTTAGTAACTATAATTTAGTTGAGGTCGTTTTCAAATATTTAACAACACAAACAGTGTACTAAAATATAATACATGATGCCCTACTCATGAATCGCTTTTATTCCAGTTGCCGAACAGTTTCGGATTACTGTTCTGCGGTGGTTGTCCATCAGTGTTTGGGTTGACTGACGGAGTCAATTCATCTACCGTTCTTTCTGCAGGGCTAAATCTAACCAAAACTCCTAACAAATATGTTCAACTATTGGCATTTTAAAGTTGATCAGACAATAATGGGCCTGTCTAGCCATAGGTCGTTGGGCAATTCTTCCAATAGTTGAAACAACGAGTAGGGAAACTAAAGAACAATTACGCTGACCTTGTTGTTTTGTTTTCTAGGTTGTGGTTATTACTTACAATGGATCGTCCAGATTGGTTTCCATACTGACGCCTTTGCACAGATTGGCAACGCACCGGACGGAAAGGAGGCTCCAGGCTGGATGAACGATTGGACAATCTTCTACTGGGGCTGGTGGATTGCCTGGTCTCCGTTCGTGGGCATGTTCATCGCAAAGATCTCCAAAGGTCGCACCATCAAGGAATTTATCAACAACTGCCTGACCATTCCAATTGTCTACGCTTTCTTGTGGTTTGCAATCATGGGAGGAGCGGGAATTAAGATGGAACGGGACGCTGCCCTCGCTGGAGTAACGTGCAATTCAACTCTCGGAGGCAAAGGATCCCTGGAAGCCTACCATGACATGTACCGTCTGTCCTGTCGGGGTAGAGACGAGATGTGGTTCGACCTGATCCGATCTTACGGCGACACCACAGGGTTCAAAGACTTCATGTCTGTCATATCACTGATAGGGATCCTGTTCTATTTTGTGACCAGCTCAGACAGTGGTTCGCTTGTCATCGACTGCCTTGCAGCCAATGGCAGCCCAGAGCCTCCTGTCTTGCAGCGTATCTTTTGGGCTTTTACTGAAGGTAGGCTTTCTACTTGATCACAACATCAATTTTGCACTATGAGTGCTAGGATTACGATATTCACAGATTTCCCCTTGCCCTCCTGGTTTCGGATGCGACTTCACTTTTCACGCGCAATGTATTGAAATTAAAGCTTAGCTGCCGCGACTCGAGATAGTGTTACAATTATTACCCTCGCACAACTCGGGGATCAACCATTTGGAACCATACTCTGGGCACGTGATTCTCGTCTTGTCGCGCGTTGCCTATAAACAGTCTTGCTCTGTTGTTGTAGATGCGTCTCTTCCAGTGTGAGTTTAATAGTTTCATTGCTATTCAGACTTGCTGGTTCTCATGCGCGTCTTTCATAATCAGGTGCGTGTGCTAGTGTCCTCCTGAAGGCTGGTGGGACAGACGCCCTGACCGCGCTCCAAAGTTTGTCCATTGTCACTGGACTTGCCTACACCATGATACTAAACCTCATGTGCGTGGCGCTGTGGCGAGCCTTCAAGATGGAACTTGGTGATCTGGATCCCCATGGGCCGAGCTTCACTTCAGGTCTCCTTGACACCTTTTTCAACCCGACCGTAAAGCGGCTTACCCGATTCGTCATTGCCATTTTTGCGCCCTGGTATCCCATGGGAAAAGCCGCTGCGAAGTTGTATGGTGGCCGCTGTTGGGTCCAGATGCTTGTGATTGCAATCCCGTTCTACTTGTGGTTCCTGCTGTTAATCCTTCAAGTGGTGGAGACTGGTTTGATGTACGTAGGATGGTCCGTGCTCTTCGGTTTCTTCGCCTACGGCACCGGTATTCGAGCCGACATGCGCGAGAAGTACAGCATCAACGGCAACATGTTTGAAGATTTCTTCGCAATGCTGCTGACCTATCCCTTTGCCGCTGTACAGATGGACGAGCACATGGAAATCCAGGTGATGCTCCAGAATGGTGACGCAGAAGTAGGGAAAGAGGAGCCTGCAGTTCGCGGTGCACAACCAAACGAAGCTTATGTTGGATACAGCACCGAGAACGTTGACATGCAAGATAAAAAGTTACCACTCGAGGAGCCCGCAATGGTGCTGCACCAGCGAGAAGGAAGAGGAGACCCCACCCGGGATTCTAAAAGTTATGCGCACAATACTTTCCTGTAAAAACCAGTTACTTGTAAAAAAATTAACAAACTGCACCTTTAGTAATACAAATTACCTCAAAGCAGTTTCTTTTTTGGTAGTTGCGATACTAGACAAATGAAGATTTTGTGTGTTCGTGTCGGTAGCCTAATTTCCTAGATTAGGACGACAAGCGATCAAATGTGTCCTAATTTGTAAAGGGGGGATCAGCGTAGACAAAATAAGTGTGCTCTGACGAAGCTCCACTTTCATGTGATTTACTAATCCTGTCAATCCGCTGTCAAATCGCAGCCTCCACCGAAGGCGCGGGCGGACGTGACGTCACAGACCGCGGTAGTATTTTAAGCTGGTGGTGGAGAATTAGAACCAGGTAAATTCGAGCGGAAAGTTTGTATAGGCGCGTAGAAAGTATACCTCATTTTTATTTTTGTGCTTACAGATATACAAGCCGAATGTATAAACGTATTAGCCGGCTTTACACTGCACGAGCGTTCTTTCTCGTCGCGCATAGAAACTGAACCAGCGAGAGTTTGTCGCGCGAGTTCAGTTTGGGATGTCGTGTAATAAGATACGTCTGTTTTTTGAAGCTACACATGTGAGCGGCAATCCTTGAACTACTTTGCTGAATAAAGTACTAGCTGACAAGACCATTGAACCGTTTCTTTAGCTCACTACGACCCTTTATTCGCCTTTTAATTTGCAGGAACAAAGAACAAAAAACGCAGCACCTAAACAGTGGGTAGATGATCTGATCAACACTACAAATTCTTGTTTCTATCGCATGTCCCAATTTTTGATAGACTCGGGCTTCAGATCAGCTAGGTAAATCTTGGCAGTCTTCCATTTCCAATCTTTCTGGTAGCAGTTGACGTCACAAAATATGCAAAGGTGCAAGAGGAACAACAACGATAGCGATATACTGTAGGCTCAATACTCAAGAAATTGAACTTCTGCCCTAAGACCTTTAAAGAATTCAACCGATCCAATCTCAATACAGTGACATAAACAGCGAATTGAAGAGGAGAGGCACTACAAAAAAAGAATTGAAGAACATGAAGTATTCTCAAAAAGACACTCTACTTGGACCAAAAATACCATAGCGGTTAAAACATTTATAGCAGCCGTTGGGAATGTAATGTACTAGCTGTTATTACTTTGAACAAACCACTCTGTTTGAACCAAGAGTTAAAACCACCCAAGAGAAGCATCGGGTTTCTTCTAAGACACTTCAGGCCATAAAGGCTGGTTCACACGGTAAAGCAAGCGCAAACGCAAACGCAAGAGAATGAAAACTTTTCCATTCTCTTGCGCTTGCGTTTGCGCTTGCTTCACAAATTTTACCGTGTGAACCGATCGCTTGCGTTTGCGTTTGCGTTTGCGTTTGCGCTTGCTTTACTCGTGTGAACCAGGCTTAACATCTCATAACTGCTCCGTAACTTCTACCTAATTACATTGGTTTTTCTTCGTTAACCACTTCTCAGGTAAAAAATTAAAGGAACGCATGTCAAAAAATATATAATAATATATATACAAATAATAATTATAGGCCCGGGTCAAACGTCAAACTTCGGTCATATGAGTCAGACTCAATGTCAGTTATTGACAAAAGCCATTGTTTGAGCTACTTTGCGTTGAGTCGAAGTCAGTCGACGTTTGACCCGGCCCTAATAATTAAAGAAAAGGAGCACATGATCCCACAAGCTGTGTGTGATTTAAATTTTATAAAGTCGTGTTTATAAGTAAAGGTAATCTATCTATGTATCTCTATAATTGTAAGCCAAAGCCTTAGGCTCTTTCATCACTCAGACGTAGGATTTATTCAAGTTTAATGGTCCGTGTACGAATTCAAGTTTTAATTCACATTTGGCAGTCCCAATTTGAAGGAGTGGCATATTCATAGTACAGATTGCATGCAAGGCGGTGTGTCAAAAGATGGAGGTCGATGAAACTAAGACAGGCTGGAGACTGAAAGGCCGCATTGGACCCATTCGGTACGACTTTAATCCTGTGGTTACCATACTATCCGCCGTTATCATCTGGAGCTTCGTTATCTGGTGCATCTTCAAGCCTCAACCCGCCAAGGCGGAGCTGTCCGTTTGGATGTTGTGGGTGACGAAGACTTGGACTTGGCTGTACATCGGCACGCAAGACGTCTGGGCCGTTTTCTTGATAGTTGTCTATTTTTCAAAGTACGGCAAAATCAAACTCGGAAACCCCGACGACAAACCCGAGTACGGCAATGCTACGTACTTTACGATGTTGTTCGCTGCGGGAATCGGGATGGGAATGTTTTACTTTGGAGTGGCCGAACCATTATGGCACTACGAAGCTGGTCAATATGGAAACCGGTATTTTGATAGGTATGTAACTAATAGGTTATTTTACGGCTTAACTCTTGTTAAATTTCCACCAAGTAAAATCAAAACATGCTGATATTTTAATTATGCTTTGATCAAAACAATTTCTATTTATTTTCACAACAAAATCAGTACTTCGCGATAGGTGTACAGAAAACGCTGTACTCCAATAACATTGAAACTGCAGCGGAACAGGCTGGTCTGGTGAGGGCGTTCTTGCCAACAGTGTTCCATATGAAATAAATTATGGATGTGTGAAATACTTTAATTAAGACAATTTCAACTATTTTCATTTTATGATTGGTTCTCACTTACAATATGTGTTCAAAAACGGAACTGCACAAAAAATAACATACTGGTCTGAGCGTTACGTTTTACCACAATGGTTAGTTAGGTAATTCAGCACAACAAATGGGGTCAATGAACGCTGGACACAAGGTCGTGAATATTTAACAAGGCAAACATTTACGATCAAAGATCGCATTTTTCAAGGCATGAAAAGTGTAACGTAAGTTCGAGGTTGACGGTTTCCATTTTTAAGCTCGCGAAGCGCAGCTTCATGTGGTTAGTCGGCCTGGAATGTGTCCCGGTGCTGTCAACAATAGATTCCAAATATGGAAGTCGTTCTGTTCCCAATTTGGGCAGTATCGATATTACGGACAACGCAACAAAATCGAGAGCGCGAGAGCTCGATTGCCGAAGTAGTTTTTGCGGTGGCATTTTTAAGCGTTACACCTTATTGCAGTTAAGACTGCGTCAGTCAGTCCGTCCGTCATGATGTGTCAACAATTGACTTCCAAATTTGAGCATCAGCGAATACGCATGAAGAAACGAAGAGATAGGAAAACGTTTTCTGGAGTTATTTTGATTGTTATCATTGTTTTCCTGAATTGCCAGTAGATCTGTTGCACTTCAGAACCATTATAATAGAGGTTTTGGTAAATTCTAAAACTTTATATGAAACAAAGATAAACTTGTCTTCAAAATTTTTGTGTATTTTTTCCTGTGTGCAGGTACTCAGACAATCAGCGGGCTCAAGACGCCATGAATGTTACGTATTTCCACTGGGGTATCCATGGCTGGATTGTGTACGTTTTGGTCGGTCTCCTGATTGGCTACATGTCCCACAACAGAGGATTACCCATGACCATGCGCTCGTGCTTCTACCCGTTGCTTGGCGACAAGATCTTTGGTTTCGTGGGTGACGTAGTGGACATTGTTTCAATCGTCGCCACCATGTTCGGCGTGTGCACAAGTCTTGGCATAGGGACAATCACCTTCAATGGCGGCCTGAAGCGTTTGAACAGCAACATCAAGAGCAGTGTCCAGAATCAAATTATTATCATCTGGGGTATCACTGTGATGGCTACTGCCTCCGTGGTTTCTGGTATCAAGATCGGCATCCGACGATTGAGTGAGATTACCTTTGGTGTAGGCGTGTTCATCATGCTGTTCATTCTGTTCTATGAAGACACGTGGTACGTGTTGAACATCTTCGTTCAAAGTAAGTTTGGGTGTCAATATTGACCTTCAAATGAATTTTGCTGAAAAACACCGGAACAAGGGGGGAGGGGTGGCTGGGATGGGCGGCGGTGGATGACACTCCCCTCTCACGTTTTTTGGAAATGTTTTCGCTGCGTTTTTAGCTACGAACTTGAACTTTTTAGTAACTGTTCATTATTTCTTTGATATCTGTAAGCGTTTATTCCATCGAAATCAGTCATAACCACCCGGATAAATTATTAATCAACTTGGGGGGTACTTTGGAAAATTTTGATGGAATGAAAAAGATCCAAATGAAACAGACGGGATATATACCGTCATGTAGTATTTCCAATTCTTAGGTCGTACTAGAAATTTAATTTTTTGTCGCTTCTTGGCAAAAATAAAACCTTTTAAAAATAGACTAGGGACGCCGGCCATCTTGGATGACTTCACCGCCCCCCCGCAGAACCCTTGTTAGTCAGAACCGGCCAAAAGTGTCCTTAGATGGCCTGTTGTACTTTTTAAACGTTAAAATTATACATATTAAAAATATACCAATACAACAAAAGCCTAAGAGGGCAGTTCATCCACGGCCCTGTACGGTGGTGGGTGTATTTAGCTTAGTTGTGCATCCCACGTCCAAGGGTTATCATAGCTCATGACCCATCAAATATTTCCTCCCGCGCGTGATTAGTAGAATCGTGACACGTGACCGAATAACGTCCGCTCATGAGCGGACGTTATCAGCAAATAACCCTCGCCTGGCGAACTATCGCTGTTTACTGACAATATCTGAACACAGTTTTATATATTAATCACAAAAAACTATTACGAGATGACTACCGAGGAGGACAGCAATTCATTTGTCAAAAAAGCAGTTCCAGAAAGCACCAAAGAGCTTCACAGTCCTTGCGCCGTTATTTGCGCTGCGGGAGGAAATAGTTGAAGGATAATAAAGACAATAAACTACTTTTGGCTTCGGAGACTTGCATGGATAATTGTCCTTGGACATTATCTGTTCCTCGAAGCAATTTCCTCGGACAATTATCCGTGCATATTTCCTCGCCAAAATTAGTTTATTGTTTATTTATATACTAACTGAAATCATATACCAGTTCATAATCATTGTTTACTGATTGGTCACGTCATTAGGTTTTATTTGATAGTTGCGGAATTGGAAGTTTTCTCCACTCTTCAATAACGCTACTCATTACTAGAAAATTGCACTTGAGCATCGCTATTTAAGTGGTCACACCTTTAGATTTCATTTCACTGTTTAGGAGTTGGACGTTCAACTTGGTTGATTGCAGTTTTCATTGTAAGGGGTATGATGCCATCTACGAGTTGTCTTCTGTTGATTCACTAACTAGCAAATGTCAAATCAGTCAATCATGTGAAAATAATTTTGATATAGGTTTTGCTTACCTGCTTTAAAACAGAGGTAACAGCCATCTCCTTGGAAATAGAATTTTCACCTTAGACTCTAACAACCGATTTCCAAATTGCCATTTGCCCGCTATGTTTCAAACTGAGGTTTTCTAGCCCCGCGAGTGGTTATAGAGAAGTACGTAACGGTCTGTTACCTGGCCGCTTTTGGGTCATTTGAGCCGTGTTCAAACTAACACCCGGCTTTGTTTTCTTCCGGCCCTAGAAAATATCTGGAGGACTAATTTATTTAATTTGCTTTCTGAGGTACTGGCTATTACTTACAATGGGTCATTCAGATTGGTTTCCACACTGACGCGTTCGCACAACTTGGCAACGCACCGGACGGGAAGGAGGCTCCAGGCTGGATGAACGATTGGACGGTGTTTTACTGGGGTTGGTGGATTGCCTGGTCTCCATTCGTGGGCATGTTCATCGCCAAGATATCCAAAGGTCGCACCATCAGGGAATTTGTCAATTACACCATGCTGATTCCAATTATCTACGTCTTCTTTTGGTTTGCGATCACGGGAGGAGCGGGAATCAAGATGGAACGGAACGCTGCCCTCGCTGGGGTAACGTGCAATTCAACTCTCGGAGGCAGAGGATCTCTGGAGCCCTACAACGGCATGTACCGTTTATCCTGTCGCGGCAGTGACGAGATGTGGTTCGACCTGATCCGGTCTTATGGCGAGACCAAAGGGTTCAAAGACTTCATGTGTGTCGTGTCTCTGATCGCGATCCTGATCTACTTCGTGACCAGCTCGGACAGTGGTTCGCTTGTCATCGACTGCCTTGCAGCCAATGGCATCCAAGAGCCTCCTGTCTTGCAGCGCATCTTCTGGGCTTTTACTGAAGGTAATCATGTCGATCTTTGAAATCACACATCCAATGTATCGCGCTTCACGCAACAATCTAAGACAAATTACATTGGAACATCTACGGTCCAGAACGCAGCAGTAAGGAAATGTCGTATTTCCAGTGTTAAATATAATGTTATTTAATTAGATGCATGTCGTTCGTTGTTAGGCAAATTATACTAGTCTGTTGCTAAATAGTCCTTGTCCATAATCAGGTGCGTGTGCCAGTGTCCTCCTTAAGGCTGGTGGGTCAGACGCCCTGACCGCGCTCCAAAGTATGGCCATTGTCACTGGACTTGCGTACACCATGATACTGAACTTTATGTGCGTGGCGCTGTGGCGAGCCTTCAAGATGGAACTTGGTGAGCTGGATCCCCATGGGCCGAGCTTCACTTCAGGTCTATTAGACACCTGTTTCAACCCGACCGTGAAGAAATTTAGCCGATTCGTCACCGCTATTTTTGCGCCCTGGTATCCTATGGGGAAAGCCGCTGCGAAGTTGTATGGTGGCCGCGCTTGGGTTCAGATGCTCGTGATTGCAACCCCGTTCTACTTGTGGGTCCTGCTGTTAATCCTCCAAGTGCTGGATGTGGGTTTGATGTACGTGGCATGGTCCGTTCTCTTTGGTTTCTTCACCTACGGCACCGGTATTCGATCCGACATGCGCGAGAAGTACAGCATCAATGGCAACATAATCGAAGATTTCTTCGTAGTGTTGCTGGCCTATCCCTTTGCCGCAGTGCAGATGGACGAGCACATGGAGATGCAGCCGATGCTGCCAAATGGTGATGTGGAAATTGGAAAAGAGAATACCGGAAGATACAGCCCGGGTTACGCTGGAAAAGAGAGTTATGACATGCCGGAGAAACACCACGAGCCCGCGATGGTTGTGCGTCAGCGTGAAGCGGGAAGAGCAGAAGTGAACGAGAAACCTCATGATGCGCAAAACACTTCTCTGTAGATCAGATGTTGAGGGTTCACAGAAATGTGTCAGACTGCACCTATATTCCGTAGATGAAGTTCTAAAGACATTTCAAAAAGCCCTGTAATGTCTTGAAAACCAAGGAATGTTCTCAATTATAGCCTAGCAAGTTCCGGTGGTCAGTTCACTGTAGACTTATAATTTTCAAAACAATGGGATACTCGTCCCTATTATCTGGTATATTTTAATTCTAGGGAAAAAATGCTGGTAGTTACACAAATTTAAAACGGTGAAAAAAGAAAATGGAATAAAGTAGTAAAAGAATAACACAAAAAAATATTGTGCAGCTAAAATTGAGCCGAGAAGAAGGAAGCACCATTAATGTTTCACATTTTGTTAGTGACTTTGATTATGCGACAATCTTAGACCTGGGTTAAACGTCGATCTTAGCTTGCGTCGAACTAACTTACACTTCCGGTCGACCTAAATAAATTAAGTTCGACTGTTAGGTCAAACGTCTGACATGCAGAATACAAGATTGTCAATTTTGTGGGTCACAGTGGGAGTTTGCATTTAGTTCGATTCATGCTAAGATCGACGTTTGACCCAGAGTCAATTTTATGCCGTTCTAATATACTCCTTCAGTCGATTAGATAAATTGTTTCGATCAAAACTCAATTAGTCGATCTTAGTTGGGACAAACGACGAACTTAACATGCGCTTAATTGTTGAATTTAGTTCGACGCATGCTAAGATCGACGATTAACCCGCGCCTTAGTTACATATCAGACGTTGTGTCCAGGAAGTTTCGATGCACGCATAAACTTGAGAAACTGTTCTTTGTTTTGTTTCAGTAATATTCTTTCATTACTAATCATTTAATACGCAAATTTTTTAATGTTATAGCTGTGGATTTTTGCACTTTGAGAACGTTGTGTATAAGCGGATAGGCGGGAAGCTCAGGAGAAATGAGGCTTCAATAAGATTAACCCTGATATCCTACTCAATATTTTTAATGCCTATTGACGTGCACTTCTGAGAGTGATATTTTAAAATATATCCTGCACGCAGACGCTACCCTCAGTTTATTAACTGCATTATTGATGAAATATTATTAGAAGTAATGATACTTTTCTTCGCAAATGAGAACTTTGCATATTTAACCTAAGGAGTGAAACTCCAGTCAATTTTAAATAATTTTAAGGCCTTTTAGAAACATGATTTAGGCTGCATTGTAAATGAGTGCACTCTAGTTTGCTCACTATAGTTTGCTTCACACGAATACAACGTTAATTCTGACACAGTATAATCCCAATAAAACTTCGAATAAAAAGCACAGCACCAGTTTTTGCGGTCTTCTCGTTTGCAAAAATGAGGTCGTCTTCAGTGTTGTGTTGCAGTTGCAAAAATATTTCTCGTATAACAATTATGCCCTTTATATTTATTGACTCGAAACAGATAAACTGAGCAAAGAAGATTTAAGCTTTCTTTTCCTATCGTTAAGCTCTGCGGAATAGAAAACTTTTCCCCATGTACCACTAGAGACAATAGGGGAGAGCCGATCAAGCCTTCTCGAAGAAGCTAACATTTATGAAACTGGTCAGCTTTTTATCGTCGTGTTGAAAATAATCCGGGCTTCGACGGGAATTGAACCCATGGCCTTTGCTACCAGTGCGACGCAATCATAATATTAGCTAATCTACTAGTGTGTTGAAACGACTTTCAAAGATCGTGCCACTGATGCCTCAGGCCCTCACCGACCGAAGTGACTCGTAGTCCGAAGCAGGAAATATATCCAAGATGCACTTGCATTCGTCGTGCCTGGAGCACGTACTATGATGTCAACAACAAAAATATAGCAGAATTTTCCTTTTTGTTTTAATGACAAACGCAGCTCCAACGCGACACAATTCGGTAATACAACAAAATCACACGCTTTTGGCTGATTAAAAATATCATACAATTTTCCGCTAGATTTCGCCAAAATGAGGTGGACAAACATTTTGAGTACATTTCGTCCACGAGAAAACGTATTACCTGGCCAACCTGTGTACAACCATGAAAACTGTTCCTGTAATAAATGGACCGATTTCCATGTGTCAGCATACCAGACATTTAAACTATTGGACATCCTGCTCTCGGTATCCAACTTGCTGACTCATTTCCTGACTCATTTCGTGCTCATCAAGTGGTTCGTTCAACCGCAGTGAAATTACAATTGCACGTTTTCTACCTATGGTGCGCTATGCTGGACGCCGCAAAGCACGCCGGGTGGTTACCAGATTTAATGTTAACTCGAGCTAAATCGGCCTCAGTGGGACATAGACGTCTACAACGAACAACAGTTTTTAGGCAAGCAGCTAGAAACTGTGTTGCTATGTTACTAGATATGCGATATTTACAGCCATAATTATCTGCAAGGTCATGACGGAAGTGAATTCGTTCAAGCGTATTTTCCTCGACAATTATTCGAAATTGGCATTGTTTAAGATGATCATATGATGTGTTTGACTGCGTTCCGACTGCTGCTCAGTAATGTGTGCATCTGAGTTTTGAGCAGCGATCAACTTCAATTTACTTCTTCGGGTTCCACCAGAGATATATATTATCCAGTACTGGAGGAACTTGGATAAAAGCTGATTGAACTATCAATTCTCACTACATCACCCATACAATTTCCTCTTGCATGGTTGGGGGAAATTTTATTTATGAACCTGGGAGAGTGAAAGGGTTAACACAGATTTACAGGAGAAAAACGGCCAAAGTTATACATTGGCTTAAATGAATTACAGGAAAACAAGTGTTTCAGTCACTGGAGTTATGTATCAATTGAAATTACAAGGACGAGGAAGCGTCCGCACTTACTAATGCGTTTTCAAAAACATCCGTTTTCACAGACATCCGTAGTTAAAAACATCCGTTTTCAAAAAGCTTCGTTTTCAAAGCGCCGTACCGTCCACACTAATTCCTTTTCATTTGAAAACGCATCGGTTTTCAAAAGCCTCCACTTTGGGAAACCGTTTTAAACCATCGTTTCATTGTGGACTGAAAGCAAGAACATATAAAAAATATGCGTTTTCAAACGAAAACGAATTAGTGTGGACGGGGCCTTGGTAGAGTTTTGCAACCACGAGTTTAAATCGCTGCCTCTTCACGAAGTTGTTTGTTGGACCCGCTTCTGCTTATTTTATGACGCCGGATCTTTGTCAGCTTTCTTGCTGTTGCCGACTTTCCGGAGTTGTTTCCTGTGCGTCGCTACTCACACAGTCATGGCAACAATTTCTGGTCCCTCCCATTATACTTCCTAGTCCAAATTACTGTAAAAAGAACGAAAAATGAGCTGAGTTTGCTTCAAGATTTTTCTAACAAATCTGCAACGTCATGCTAGCACTCATTTCACGCATACTCACTAATGAGACAACTGAGCAATACATCACGTGCCAAGTCTAATATCGTCCAGTACTGGAAACTACGGTTCACATCAAACAATCAGCTGGCTCTTAGAGCTTTGTCTTGTCAATCAGAATCTACGTACATGCGGAGAAGCAGGGTTTAATGATCCCATAACGTCATTGTTTAAGTGTTCCGGCCAACGTGTGAACCGAGACTCCATAGAAATTTGATTTACAATCAAACAAGCCGTTATTTGTTATGTAAATAGTTGTACAACTCAAACCAATATTGTCACTTTACTTTGATAAAACTTCGTATTTTTCGACCTTCAAAACGTTCAATTTTTATGCATCTGAGCTTATTCATCTAAATAATCTCTGGGGAAGTTGCTGAAATCGAGAATTTCTTTCGAGAAACCAAAGCGTGTCACACGGAAATTAAATTCATATTTGCTGGTCCACATTCGACTTTGATTGGGCTCTTAGGCCTTCCTTTGTTCTTCAGAAATTCCGCCTGAAAAAATCTATATTAGCTCCACGGCTTTAGTCAGTACCGGCATCTCACTAGCAAGGCGTTGAGTCAAGATGGAGGTAGACGAAACTAAGACAGGCTGGAGACTAAAGGGTCGCATTGGACCCATTCGGTACGACTTTAATCCTGTGGTTACCATACTATCCGCCTGTATCATCTGGGGCTTCGTTATCTGGTGTATTATCACTCCTAAAACTGCCAACGGGGAGCTGTCCCTCTGGATGTTGTGGGTGACGGAGACTTGGACTTGGCTGTACATCGGCACGCAAGACGCCTGGGCCGTTTTTATCATCGTTCTCTATTTCTCGAAGTATTCCAAGATTAAACTCGGAAAACCCGACGACAAACCCGAGTACGGCGATGCTACGTATTTCACAATGTTGTTCGCTGCGGGAATTGGAATTGGCTTGTTTTACTTCGGAGTGGCCGAACCAATTTGGCACTACCAACCGGGTCATTATGGAAACCGGTATTTCGACAGGTTTGTATAACTTTTCGTTTCTACCATATTTTTAAGTTGACACCGACAACTGATCCCCGCCCGTACGTCGATACGGGGACGACGTCGGTAACTTTTTATTCGCTCTATTTTTATTTAAATGCATCGAATTTCGAACCATACACGAATTACAGTATGGTATCGCAAGGCGGTCAACGGAGGGAGGCATCAGCTAGAAAGAGCTAGATAAATGATTGTCCGAAGTTTCAAAAGGAAAATTGTATCGTGTGATTGATCACCGGCCTCACGGACCACAACAAAACACTGTCACCAGAACAAACAAAACTGCAATGATGCTCGGGATTTGACAATA
The DNA here is from genome assembly GCA_964036295.1 of Plumapathes pennacea. Classification (NCBI taxonomy): domain Eukaryota; kingdom Metazoa; phylum Cnidaria; class Anthozoa; order Antipatharia; family Myriopathidae; genus Plumapathes; species Plumapathes pennacea. The sequence goes on along the minus strand of OZ038463.1, from coordinate 4,788,599 downwards.
ACGGAAAGAGATGTTAATCGGAACTGCGACGTCGTGACTGAGACACCGAACAATGTCTTCAATTGTTGATCAGACCCGCTATTTCGCTTCTGGACAACAACTACAGTAATGTGGTATTTCTTGGTAAGCGTAACTAAAATGCCCTGAACCAAGTCAAAAATATAATGATATGCCTCATAAAATACTCTTTGTTCCGCTAAATTATCCTAACAGCGTGGGCCTGGTGTTCATGCTGTTACTGGAACAACGGGAAAAACGGCTTCAGACAAGAAATAAAATTGACTAAAACCCTAACATTATAAAAATCCAAACCAACTATAGATAGAACTACATATTACTAACTAAGACAAAATTAACTAACTAATCTAGTAAACCAATCGGTGAACGCATAATAGCTGTGAGAATCTAATGAATTAAAAGCCAATCATGCTTATCCCCGAACGAAGTGAGGGAAATATTCACGACGCTAATGCAGTAGTATTATCGCCTTATCAGAGACTCCAAGCTGGTCGCCATCTCGAAATCTAATGTTCGTCTGTCAGTCTGTCGTGCGACCTCGTCCCCAGTTCCTATCGCGTCGCTGCAGAACCAATTAGGGACCTTAAGATGCAGGACGGGAGAGAGGACGGCGACGTCTCCGGAAGTGAAATTGCCACTCAGACGATCACTGCGCATGTTAGGAATAAATTATGTCCCCGTCCTGTCGCGTCTCCGACGGCAAAAACAGTGATCTCACGTCGTGGTGACAACGTCGTACTTTTTCGCTTGATTTAGGCAAGAAAGATAATGTTTACGACCTGAAACCTAAACGAGGAACACTGAACATATTCTTGAGCCGTATGGAAGTTTACTTGAGCATTTAATTGCGGAGTATTCCGCGATTTGCGAGCATCGCTGTCACAGGAGATTTTGCAGTTCGTTCGAGATATGTCAAGCGGCCAGGAAAAGCAAATTATTCGCCCTGAAACCTCGTAAGTACGATGAACAGAGTATAAACTCTGCACGGTTTTATGATTGATATGCTTGTCTTTTTTGAATCATTTTCTTTCCTTGATATCTGAGTATCGAAAAACATGTATTGTTTGCTTGAGTCTTCGGTCATTAAATCGTTTGTTTACTGCCTGTATTTGATGTATTTGTCCGAATGCTGATCTTCACAACACAAGCTCTCAATATAGATGTTTAGCCCGCTGAATGTGTTTGTTTTAATCCCTGTGTATTGCAATGTCGCACACCCTATTTCGCAAATTACGGCAGAACGAATCGAGACAGCTTAGTCAGCTTGTTGACTGTAATTTTAACATGTCGCGAAAAGCTCGCTGTTGCCACTTATAATATTTATCCTCTATTACTAACGATTCAACATAGTAGGCAGGTTTCTGTCGAACGAGTCTACACTCGGCAGGATCAATATATTCCTCGACACGAAGGGGCTTTTAGAAACGTTTTGCTCGTACAAAACCACAAATTCATCGGAGCCAATGTTCTATAGTTATATGTCTCATGTGCCATGATCATAGAGTCGCCAGTGTTTAAAATGGTACAGCAAAACTAATCAGGTTATCCGACGTTCTGCTTAGCCGTCGTGCTGTTTCTTAAGTACTTTGAAGAGCATGACACGACCGCGTCCTCTGCCCAATCCTCTCGCGGATTTGCCGTCGCCGTCGTGCTCTCCCGTCCTGTATCTTAAGGTCCCTAATAACAAAGGCCGGATCGATCACGTTTGGCCCTGTAGTTTTACTCGCAATAAGAGAAATTAAATTGAACGAAGCAACTACAGTATATCGTAGCTGTGTTAACGAAAATGGAAAACTTGAAAACCGGAAAACTTGAAACACAACAGTCTCGCGAAGCTCGTCTTCAAAAGAGAAGGGAACAGGCACGAGCAAGGCGAAATCATGAAACGATCAAACAACGCCAAGTTCGTCTAGAGAAAAGAAGAAAATCATGTTATGACCGACAGCACGAAGCATGCCGAAGAAACGACTCCGCAAAGAGAACAGCGCCTGAAAGCAAATCGGGAGCTTCAGAAGCAAAAGCGAGCCGAAGAAAATACTCCGCAAAGAGAACAGCGCCTGAAAATGACCAAATCGGCAGCTTCAGAAGCAAAAGCAGGCCGAAGAAAATACTCCGCAAAGAGAACAGCGCTTGAAAGCAAATCGGGAGATTCAGACGCCGTTTTGTGTTAAATTCAGATAGTTATTCAGAAAGGACAAGCAACAAAGGTCAGTCAGTGGAAATCGAACAATCACCGTGACAAATATATTCGGTCCGTGGGTCTTCCGTCCATTCAATTTTCGTATAAATTACGAAATCAAAAATTGAATATTGAATTTTCCAATTTTCATATTTTATCGTTTACGCGACAATGAAAATTAGAAATTTGTCTTGTCTTGTGCATTTTTTTCCTGCAGGTACTCAGACAACCAGCGGGCCCAAGACGCCTTAAATGTTACGCTTTTCCACTGGGGTATCCATGGTTGGATTGTGTACGTGGTAGTCGGCCTCCTGCTTGCCTACATGTCTTTCAACAGAGGATTACCCATGACCATGCGCTCGTGCTTCTACCCGTTGCTTGGCGACAAGATCTTTGGTGTCCTGGGAGACGCTGTGGATATCTTGTCGATCGCAGCCACCATGTTCGGTGTGTGCACGAGTCTTGGGGTTGGGGCGATTCAGTTCAATGGCGGCCTGAAGCGTTTGAACAGCAACATCGAGAGCAGCATTCAAAATCAGATTATCATCATCTGGGGAATCACCTTGATGGCTACCATCTCCGTGGTTACTGGCATCAAGGTCGGCATCCGACGGTTGAGCGAGATCTGCTTTGGTATAGGCATGTTTATCATGCTGTTTGTTCTGTTTTATGACGACACCTGGTACCTGTTCAACGTCTACGTGCAAAGTAAGTGCGGCACATACCATACATTATTTATTTTAAACTAGAAATACGATAATCGCAGATACCCCCTCACTCTGCCATTGATGGGACTTTTACTTTGGTAACTCCCAACAAGAGTAGCCTTTGTTTTACCGAAATGTTGACTCAATCTTTTCTTCGAACTCAAGTGCTACACGCAAAGGAAGGAGAAAAAGAATGGTGTGTGTTTTACTTTTGCGTTGAAAACAGAATCGATTGCGTGACGAAGTACGTATTTCCCACGGTCGGCACGTCAAATTAATTCATACAGTCTGCCAAGCACGTTCTCAAAATTTAATACTCAAAGTTTGAAGTTGGTCGGCCGTCGTAGTACGGGAAAAAAGGAACACTGATTTTCCAATTTTGAATTCATAGGCAGTACAATTAAATAGGCTTCCTGTGCGATTTTTTTTTTACTCTGGATTGCATGCACCAGAGTCAGGCATGCATATTTAATAGGCTCGAATTGTTTTGTATGTGAACCCACTCAAAACAGCAAGATTTCTCCCAGAATCAAAGCAAAACTTGAACAATTTACTTCAAATTATACACGGGCTTCAGACCCAGTAATACTTCTAAGGGCTTGTGAACGATTCTCGCTGCAATCACCGCGTGTCAGATTACAGAAAAATAAGACATCTGACTAAATCATTCAAGACTCCAAGTTCCGATTGCTCTGAGCGAATACGGTAGCCGAAACTGGCGACAGAAGCGTAGTAAAACAATACTTCGAGGGAAAATGATCAGCATACAGATTTTAATACATTCTTGAAGTGATCGAGTTACAAGCTATACGGGATAGAATATATTTGTCACGGTGATTGTTCGATTTCCACTGACTAACCTTTGTTGCTTGTCCTTTCTAAATAAGTATCTGAGTTTAACACAAAACGGCGTCTGAAGCTCCCGATTTGTTTTCAAGCGCTGTTCCCTTTGCGGAGTTGTCTGTGTTACCCGCTTCTGTTCATGTCGCTTTTGGTCGGCATTCATGCGCTGTTGTCTTTGCGGAGTCTTTTCTTCAGCCCGCTTTTTCTCCTGAAGGTCCCGATTCGCTTTCAAGCGCTGTTCTTTTTGCGGAGTTGCCTGTGTTGCCCGCTTCTGTTCTTGTCGCTTTTGGTCGGCATTCATGCGCTGTTGTCTTTGCGGAATCTTCTCTTCGGCCCGCTTTTTCTCCTGAAGTTTCCGATTTGCTTTCAAGCGCTGTTCTCTTTGCGGAGTTGTCTGCGTTACCCGCTTCTGTTCATGTCGCTTTCGATCGGCATTCATGCGCTGTTTTCTTTGCGGAGTGGTTGCTTCGGCACGCTTCTGTTTATGATACTGTCGATCATAACAGGATTGTCGCCTTTTCTCGAGACGAATTTGGCGTTGTTCGCTCGTTTCACGATTTCGCCTTGCTCGTGCCTGTTCCCTTCTCATTTGAAGACGAGCTTCGCGAGACTGTTGTGTTTCAAGTTTTTCAGTTTTTAAGTTTTCCATTTTCGTGAACGCAGCTTCGATATATTGTTGCTTCGTTCAAATCTAAATGCTTCGTTCAAATCTAATTTCTCTTATTTCGGAGTAAAACAACATTGCTGAGTAAAACTACAGGCCAGGGCACACGTGATCGATCCGGCCTTTCTTATTGGTTAGCAGGGTAACCGCGCCTAAAGTCGTACGACAGACTGACTGACAAACTGACAGACAACGTTAAATTTCGAGATGGCGACAGGCTTGGAGTCCCCAAGTAGGCGGTATAATATTACTGCATTAGTGTCGTGAGTATTTCCCTCACTTCGTTCGGGGATAAAACCTTTGGTTTACTTAACAAAACATGAACTCTGGAAAATCAGAAACGTGAACAACGGTAACAGCGAATCAAAGATCTAATTTAGTTACAGTTAGTTTTTCGCTTAGGAATTGGAACAAAGCTATTGTATTGTGAATGTAATGATTGGAAATTGAGTGTCCAAACTCGTTGATATAATTAAAGCCCGGGTCAAACGCTGTACTTTACATGAGCCGAACTCAATGCAAATTAGCAGCTCAAGTCATGTCAAGTCATGTCCACCACCATACTGGGGGAACCCCTTCCACGGCTTTTTGTTGTATTGGTATATTTCAATCAGGTTTGTTTGCTTTCAATGGATAGATATGACCTGTTGAATTTTTTTACAAGGTAAGACAACTGTTAGGGTTTTTGATCAATTAAGGACTTGGGGTCTGGTAAAAATAAACAGGAAATATTTCAGGCCGGCGATGACCGATTTTGATTGCTAAATATTTTTAAAGATGCCCAAAGGGATGTATGAATAAGAAAAAAAAAGCCGAGTTGTCTTTTCTCTGTTTCCTGAACCAAAGCTTATCTTGTGATAAACAGAATTCGACAAGACTACCTTTTGTGCGTTAGTTTTTATCGTCTTTGGTGATCTGAGAAAAAGAAAGGACGGAAACAAGCTGTGCGTCGGGTGTGTAAACTTCTTTGTTTTGTTTTCTAGGTTGTGGTTATTACTTACAATGGATCGTCCAGATTGGTTTCCATACTGACGCCTTTGCACAGATTGGCAACGCACCGGACGGAAAGGAGGCTCCAGGCTGGATGAACGATTGGACAATCTTCTACTGGGGCTGGTGGATTGCCTGGTCTCCATTCGTGGGCATGTTCATCGCCAAGATCTCCAAAGGTCGCACCATCAAGGAATTCATCAACAATTGCTTGACCATTCCAATTATTTACGCTTTCTTGTGGTTTGCAATCATGGGAGGAGCGGGAATTAAGATGGAACGGGACGCTGCCCTCGCTGGGGTAACGTGCAATTCAACTCTCGGAGGCAGAGGATCCGTGGAAGCCTACCATGACATGTACCGTCTGTCCTGTCGGGGTAGAGACGAGATGTGGTTCGACCTGATCCGGTCGTATGGCGACACCACAGGGTTCAAAGACTTCATGTCTGTCATATCACTGATAGGGATCCTGTTCTATTTTGTGACCAGCTCGGACAGTGGTTCGCTTGTCATCGACTGCCTTGCAGCCAATGGCAGCCCAGAGCCTCCTGTCTTGCAGCGTATCTTTTGGGCTTTTACTGAAGGTAGGCTTTTTAATGCTACTTGGGCGATTTTATTATCATGAATGACGCGTCTCGCACTCTAGCAAGGTTATAGGGAGAAGCTAGTGTATTGCCCCGTTCATGTTTTAAGTTTGCTCACGGGCATATAAACTATATATTATCTATTCTTTTGGTCGTTACAATTCTTAGTGGCGGCAAATACGAGATTCCGAGACCCTAGTTTAAAAATCCAAGAACGAGAATTTATCCACTCCGAGACGGAAAGAAACGAAAAATTGAGACGCCGAGACTTATCAAAAAGGTTGCCGAGGTTCCGAGATCGGACCAAAACTTTCCGAGACCCACGATTTTCTAGGTATACCAATCGCCACCCCTAAGCCTTGTCGAACAATTTTTGTCCAATGTTAGACCCTTTTTTTTAATTCCATGAAGAGCTTGATGTTACTTGTGACCAGTGTGTGTGTCTTTGTCAAAATAATGGTGAGACGTATTTTGTTTAAGATTATCTATGTAGCGTTGTCGTCCCTTTATTACTGAGTGTGTGTTGTTTATTACTACATAAAAGTGGTTTGTTAAGTGTGCAAGATGTCTATTGCTATACATATTTCTCAATTTCCACGTTAATTTTTCTAATTGTTATGGGTCATAGTGTTATCATTGTGCCTCCAGTGTGATTTAGCTCCAGGTGCCAATTCAATAAACAATTACACGTGTATTATACAAGTTGGACCATTAAAACACCATTAAACGGACTCTACTCTAGCAAAGTCTGTACAATATTACGGCTACAGGTCCCCAGCGCACAAGCACAACAGTATTTGGCCATTGTATTGGATTGAAGTGTGTTTGAACGTGTAGAGAAATTGGTCCGACTTGCAAAATACACTAGTAAATGTTTCATTGAAATGGCCATAGATTTAGCTCTGTTAATGTATGACTAGGAGAGCGCGATGCCGTGATAATTATTTATTATTACGTGCGCGTCTTTCATAATCAGGTGCGTGTGCCAGTGTCCTCCTAAAGGCTGGTGGGACAGAAGCCCTGACCGCGCTCCAAAGTTTGTCCATTGTCACTGGACTTGCGTACACCATGATACTGAACCTCATGTGCGTAGCGCTGTGGCGAGCCTTCAAGATGGAACTTGGTGATCTGGACCCCCATGGGCCGAGCTTCACTTCAGGTCTCCTTGACACCTTTTTCGACCCGACCATAAAGCGGTTAATCCAATTTGTCACTGCCATTTTTGCGCCCTGGTATCCCATGGGGAAAGCCGCTGCGAAGTTGTATGGTGGCCGCTGTTGGGTTCAGATGCTCGTGATTGCTATCCCGTTCTACTTGTGGATCCTACTGTTAATCCTTCAAGAGGTGGAGACTGGTTTGATGTACGTAGGATGGTCCGTGCTCTTCGGTTTCTTCGCCTACGGCACCGGTATTCGAGCTGACATGCGCGAGAAGTACAGCATCAACGGCAACATGTTTGAAGATTTCTTCGCAATGCTGCTGACCTATCCCTTTGCCGCTGTACAGATGGACGAGCACATGGAAATCCAGTCAATTTTGCAGAATGGTGATGCAGAAATCGGGAGGGAGGAGATCGCAACTTTCAATGGACAGTCCAACCAAGGGTATGCTGGGAAATCGTTTGACATGCAGCAACAACAGCACGAGCCCGCGATGTTAATGCACCAGCGCGAGGGAAGAGCAGAAAAGGAGAAGCAATTTCAAGGTGGTGCACACAACACGTCTCTGTAAAAATAAGATGTCAATAAGTAGAAAATTCTTAAAAAATGCACGCCATAATTTCAGTTTATAAAACGCCCAACTTTTATGAGTCGAACCTGGGTCGAATCTTGGTCCCGCTTTTTTATTTAAACGCCAATTTTAATTCATTTAGAGCAAGTCAATTTTTAGCTGCATCTGCTTGAAGCATACATTTACTTGATGCATTAGGTTTGGCTCGTGAGTGATTAATTCCGACGCCAAGTTCTTTATGTACTTAGTGAAGGAGTTAAGTTCGGGTCATGAAATGTTAGGCGCTTGGCCGTACGCACGACCTCAATTGAACTTGATCTAGGATGTTCTTGAAAAATGTAATTTCAGTTACTATAGATGGAAGGAATTAAGACAAGACCTTAGCTTGAGAATTTTTTAGGTTGTTGGCAGTTATCATGAGATATATAAGCAAAAAGGCTCATTTTAGTTTAGATTTCGTAGAAATATCATCAGAAACTTGCTTAAAATCGATTTTACGTTGGTGATAATTTAGGAGACCATATTGTCTCAAGGCTACGCACAGAATTATGCTTTCAAGTACTGGGTCATTGTCTTTGGTCATATTCAGTTGGTTCGCTTAATTCTAAAGTTAAAATGTCATGTTAGAATAGTTAGCTTGAGTTTCAAAGCCGCCTTTGCGCAACCAACCTTTAGTCTCATAAGGTCATCAAGTTTCTCCTAATATCTCAAATTCAGTAGCCGCACTTTAAAAGTGCGTACAATATGAGAAATTGTTTCTTCGTTCCAAGCTTTAGCAAACTTTAAATTGGTGAACTTTTTAGCGTAAGTTTTTCTGCTACTTTCTAGAACTCTGGCTTGTACATTTGGTTTGAGCCATCAAGCAATACGCCAGCATGCAAACTTTTCTTGCAATTTTTGTGTGTGTTTTTAATTGTCGGTTTCAAACTTAGCGCAACGTCTTATTTAACGAAAGATAAGACCAGCATAACACTCTATGCACCACTCATCCAAGGCCAGATAGAAATTACAAGGCTAGACTAAATAGATTTTACAGATGCACAAATTGTTTCAAATTTAAGCAAAGAAAGCTTTTTTATGGAAAAAAGTTGATACATGTTTAGCATAGCTTGTCTCACACAATGCAAATTATGGTTATAGAACCTTAAATAAAATGCATGACACCAGCAGAGTCGCTTCTCGGGTTTTTGACTCGTAACTTGACTATATGCGCAATTTTCTCGACAAGTAATCCCTGAAACACAGCTGATGTAACATAATTGTAATAATTTAATTCTCACATCTTTATAAAGCGTTCCCGTCGTGCGCAGGTCGCCCAAAATTAAACTGCATTCGTAGAAAACCATTCATGTATGTGTTCTAATCATCGTTATGTTTCTCTGTTCAAATATTGCTTGAAATTCGATTATCTAAAAAGATGTTGTTCTTTTTTGTTTTGTTTTGTTTTTTTTTGGTTTTGGTTTTTTGTTTTTTTGTTTGTTTGCTAAATTTTTAACCGTTTTTGGCAAAAAGCATGGAATATACTCAGTTTTTTTTTTCTTAGTATTTTTATCAAAGAATCGCTTGAAACTTTCAGGAAATGTTCTTGGGAGTCTAGCGAAGGTTTTGATATACTATGTGAAATATTTTATGCAGCAGGTCGTAATAAGATCAAATCATCGATTAAAACATTGAACTTTTGAAACAAAATAGCAAATTTTACTACAATTCTCAGTGGTTTTGTTGCTATATCTCGTGAAGGCTAAAGATAGATATAGTAAATTTATTTCAAAAAGGCTCGTTAGTCCCAGGAAGGTTTCCTAAAAGTATCAAGATACATAAATTTTTGCTCATAATCGGCCCGGCATTTTGGGAAAAAGCATGGACCTTACCCTTAGCATTTATTAAAAAGAAAAGTGGCCATTTTCGGCCTAATCTCAGAATGGCATGAAACTTTCGGGAAATAGTGTTCCTGAAACGGGCAGGAGATGACGTCATTTCCGGTGCTCCGAAAAAGAATGTAGGCGAGAGGATTCTAAGCTACCGAGCAAGCCTGTGCGAGGTTCATTACTGTGGTAATTGAATCTGATAAATTTCTCTAATTGCGTCAGGGACAAACGGCTATTCCATGTCTGAAGCCTAAATACGTTTGAATCTGTTCATGTTGCTCTCGCAAATAAAACTTACAGAATGCAAAGCTCGTGGACTCTGAAGAACTAAGGGGATGGTCGGGTTCGCGCGCGAGGAGAGCTTAGCAACAGGACGGGAGAAGACGACGGCAACGTCGGTGAAACAATAAAACTCATGGCAAAAGACAAAAGAAGCACGTGAGCATCTGAAATTGACATGATCTTGGGGTCGCCGTGCTCTCGCGTACAACTTCAAATACTTCTTTTTTGAGCTGTTGTCAGGACGTGGACGTCATTTTGAGAACTTACGACAGTCGTTCTTCTTAGTAAGAGACGATAAAAGGAAAATTCGGTTCGGCAAAAACGGAACAAATTTGAGCAACTTGAGAATAGGCAAAATTACAAAGTAACTAATACATAAAGAATACGTAGACACTTTTTTCCTGGTTCCTCGCGTTGCCGTCGCCGTCGCCGTCGTAGTTTACTAAAGCTCCCTGGAGTATTTTCAGAGCGGATGCCGCCGGGCCGGTGAATAGTATTTACTTTTCCGAGATTAAGGAGCCAATCAGAACGCGCGAAAAGCACTATTCACTTGTGTGGTATCAGTTTATGGCGCAAATTATAATTCACTCAATGCAACGCGATATTCATGAAACGTGGCGTGGAACACGTGCATGGCTTTATCTTCACCTGACTGACACGCTTGTCGTGTTAATTTTAAATTAAATACAAAACAAAATCCCGGCGCTTACTTAATAAAGTTATAAGAACTGTAAATATCACATTAAACTCATTGTGAGGCCGCACGCTCTAACTTCCAAATTTCAGTTGACAGTTCACAGGAGTTGAAAATAAATGAAAAACACAGTCATTGCAGCTGTTAGAATGTACTCAAGGCATTGAGAGCTTTCGTTTGAGAGTTTACACCTTTTATTAGGTTATATTTTTGATAGTTCAAGAGTTTGGATATTTCTGGCTGGTAAGTCCAATTCACTGACGTTGGAGACAAGGTTATGATATGTGCCATGTTCACTGCCCGTAAACAACTAACCAGCCACCCCCACGTGCTTCATCGCATGGTCAAGATAACAGGTTTTTCGATTTACTGTCTGATTTGTCAATATCACTCATAAATTAAATCGGGCGATGGAGGATGTGTAATATATGGCACGCTGCGTTTCCCCACAATTAGCACCTCGGGAGGCGAGACGACATTTTCTTCGCGTGCTTGAGTTTTTTCTGCTTTTTCGCTATTTGACTGTGCGCGTCCTGTGTTAATCCGCGCTTACACCTGCTACGAGTCATTTGAAACTTGTCCGCATTTAGACAAGAATAAATCTCCATTATGTCCATTTTCATGTCAATCCATTTCGCGGTTTTACAAGCAAAACCGGAACCAGTTTCCACTTTTTGGCAGGTCCTGCCGTTTCTTCGTAAACGAAACAAACTGAACTAAAACGTATAGCAGAAGTTTACAGTGCGCTTACAGCCCGATACAACGCGATATTTATAAACTTGGCAGGAGTTTTCCCATTGGCACGTGACTGCGGTCTTTCATCAAAATCATTTCAGTACTGAACACCAAGATATAACGTACAAATAACAACTGCGCTAAATATCCAGCAACCACAACTAAATCAGTATAAACTCTCGCTAGGTGCTCAGTGAGAGCTTTCCACTTGAATGATCAAACATTTACTAGTGATTTGACAGTTCAGGATGTTACGACATGGACATTTTAAAATTTATATCAAAAACCTGTTACTTGTGTGATTGATTGACTTTACATAATAATAAAGCACGTACAAAGCACTGCGGTTAAGGATTGTGAAAATTAAATAATTGCTGGTTATGTTCCAGTTTGTCGTGCCAAAGTTAATTGGATTCTGAAACACCTGTGTCAAACAAAGGCTGACGGAAAGCAACGCTGAAGTCCAAACTAAAAGCGAAGTAAGAAACAAAAACAAGAAAAAAAAAATTATAGCCATTCAAAGAGCTGAGTATAAAACCGAGCGGTTGGTGGTACGGAGTCAATTGAAGAGAACTTAAGCAGACAGTGGAGAAATCATGAGACCCCAGATGCTCATTTGGATTCCACTGCTTGTCATTTTTCCATTTGGTAAGATTTAATTCTTTCTCGATTTAATTCTTTCTCTCCACAAGATATAGAGTGCGATCGGCTTACGAATCACACAAAATCCGTCATCTTTTTTATACAAAATGTTATGAATACATGCTACATGCTGTTTCAGGTGAATATAATTCCTTAAATAGGTAACACTATAGTACCGTCGTGTTAGAGTCTCCATTCTACTTGCTATTTACGTGTTGTGGTTGAACATAGTTCAAGCAAATAGAGGGGATTTTAGTGTCGTTTACTCAGTTTCGGCAGGATTGTATGGATACAGGTTCCGCGATTTTGCACCAGATGGTCAAACAAAAACAAAATGACACATTACACCACAGGTAGCCCATGCTCCGGGGGTCTGTCTGTCTGTCACAGCTCCGAGTATGATTTTGCTGATATCTACGATAAAATAAAATTACGAAAAATATCAGGCTTTTATGTCTAGTAATTGTGTCCTGGATCTCTTTCGAATGCTTTGGAGCCGTTTTGGAGCTAATATAAAGATGTTTTAAATTATGCTCCCTCGCCCCCATACACAAAATACGACTAAGCTGGAAAGTAATTTCGACCGTACCTGATAGACTGAGAGGTCAATTTTCACGTTCGGGACAAGGCTGGGGTTTGTTTTGGTCTGCCGAATTCTCCGCACTCTCAGGTGCGTGTGTCGCGGTTTGCGTTCACCAGATCGAGACTCGAGAGACGGTTGGTTTCCCGTGTCCAAATTCGTTGTTGGCAAGCCTCGAAGGATTTGAATCTAGTAATATTTCTCGCGATTTCTCAAGAACGGATGTTCACTGGACCTTCTAACTTGGCCAAAGGGAAGCTTATTTATCTCAGTGGCGATCGCCGGAGTTTGAACTTGACTGATGTTGGAGAAGTGTGATTTTATCAGCGAAATGTCAGGTACGGTCGAAATTACTTTCCAGCCTTGTCGTATTTTGTGTTGGGGGGCGAGGGAGCATGATAGTTTAAAACATCTTTATATTAGCTCCAAAACGGCTCCAAAGCATTCGAAAGAGATCCAGGACACAATTACTAGACGTAAAAACGTGATATTTTTCGTAATTTTATTTTATCGTAGATATCAGCAAAATCATATTCAGAGCTGTGACAGACAGACAGACCCCGGAGCATGGGCTGCCTGTGATTACACAACTCCGTATTATAAGTTAAGACTATTATAAGTTATATTGGCTCTAATTACAAAACAGTCGCACGAGCGTGCTATACTGCGACAAAATCAAATCTTTTTTTTTTGCCACTAATTGATATAAATGTCATATGCATCTTAATCAGTCAGATCATAATTATCATCTTTTTCTTATTTTTCTTATCGTGTAACGTCTGTTCACAACTGACGCAAATTCCTGGTGCTTTAATCCAGTAGAAATTGGTAGCACAAATTGGCCGAACAGTCTTTTACTGCAAGGCAATTTATACTGAAGCCAGAAAACACAATACATGACATTTTAAATTTAACTGCTGGATGCTCTGGCATTCTGTGACTCATAGAGCAGTGTTTGATAACCGGATATTTTTTGCGCTTGGACGTCAGATGCATGGCAGCGTTCAGCAAAAGGTTGAACTCACACCCTGTCGTGAAGCAGACGAAAGTAAACAGGTTGTATCAGTTCTGCATGGCGCGTTTTGATGTTTTCAATGTTGAAAACTTTCGAAAACTTTCCACTTCGCAGAACTAAACTTAAATTTCAATTTCGAATAGTACGGCCATGATGTTTGCCTCAAGATAAATTACCTGTTCCACACGTAGCACGTGTATTCTATACAGTGAAAGAACCGTTGATTGTGTGCTTTATATTAGGCTTGTAACAACTGCAATATGAGTGTTGAACAAAATACATGTGCGACTACACGCGGTCCACGTGGCCACTGAATGACAGAAATTTTCAGGTGCAATAGCAGTCGTCGTCTAGAGAATCCGAATATGTCCCGCGTAAAATTCATAAAAAGTGTGTCAATAAGTGCGCGTTCCTGATTATAAGTTGCTTAAAACTTTTGTTCCTTTCAAGGGTCTCCGCTGGAATGCTACACGTGCCATTCCACGAAATCATGGGAAGACTGTGTGCAGCACCAGCAACTCTTGAACTGTAGTTCGGACAAATTTCCCCCAAATTTGGACGTCTGTACAACGGTCACCCGTGTAACACGCTCTAAAAAAATGAACGAGCAGGAGACGACGTCATTCGCGAAGACCTGTGCTGAACGTTCCCGGTGCTCCGAAGAGGAATGCAGGCGAGCGGATCCTAAGTTCACCAAGGGAACCTGGTGCGAGGTTGACTGCTGTAACACCACAAAGTGCAACGAATTCAAAGAGACCACGCAATCACTTAGTCAAGCAGCAAGCAGTACTATAGGCTTAGGGACTCCATTATGTGTTGTCAGCTATTTCCTAATTGGATTTGCATGATGCAAAGTGTAGTGAAATCACTGATAACAACAATATCTCTGTTTGCGTTTGGAACAAACCAGTTACTACAATTATGTAAAGCCTAAAATTGTTCTTGTTCATATGGCTCGTAAATAAAATTAATAAAATCAGTGCACTTAAGCGCGTGGAATCTGCTGATCGAAGTGCTAAGTGTGAACGCACCAGCGCGTACAAAGTAGCTTTTCCTACAGATATAAGTATGGTTGTGCTTGTCGGTTTTTGGACTGATTATATCGTACGAGTTGCGACTGAACAATTTTTAACCCAAAGTCGTGTCACGTGGTTACAAGGCGAGAATATCAGGGGCCAATTCAATAAACATTTATACCTGTATTTTACAAGTTGGACCATTTTGGCAAACACCACTAAATGGACTCTGCTCCAGCAAAGTCTGTACAACATTAATGCAGGTCCCCAGTGCACAATCACAACAGTATTTGGCCATTGTTTTGGATTAAAGTGTGTTTTAACGTGTGGAGAAATTGGTCCCACTTGTAAAATACACTTGTAAATGCTTTATTGAATTGGACCCAGAATAGAGCCTGATATGCAAGAACTGATTTGAAAAGGAGCAAATTTAACGCATACTACCTTTCCACTTTGATAATGTGCGCAAATTACATGACTCGACACCTGAATGCAACGCGATATTCATGAAGCTTTGCAGGAAGTGTAGCCAAGTGGAGCACGTGGATTGCCTTTATCATTCCGTACCTAACACTGACTTGTTAATTTAAGTTAAATACAAAACAAATCCGCCTTTTTAAACAACTTTGAAACTGCTGTCAATATTTACATTATACTCCTTGAGGGGTCACATGTTTGACAGTCCATCAGTTCAAAAGTGACCACACTCTGCTTGTTGAATATACTTATTGAGTGCTCTTATTTGAGTACCTATTTTCTGGTTGTCTAATTCACTGACGTTGCTGGAAACATTACTTATAGTACGCAATTTTTATACACACGCACTGCCCGTAAACAACTAACCGGGCAGCCATGTGCTAAATCGCATGGTCAAGATGAGCAGGTCTTTTGATATACTACCTGCGTGATTTGTCGTACTATTATAATAAAAGTGTTTAATGGTGGATGTGTAATGCACGCTGCGTTTTCACAAATAACATCTTAGGAACACAAACGACATTTCCTTCGCATACTAGGACACTGTGAGACAATGTCTTTTGTTCTGTTTGTCGTTGTATGACTGACTGCACCTGTTTGCACCTGCTTCGAGTCATTTACACAAGAATGAACTGATTTCTATGTTCAGAATAAAACCATCGCGTCGCTTTCCATGTCAATACACTTTTACCCAGAAAACAGGAAAACTGGAACCCAAGTTTTAAATTAAAACGATCCACTTTTGGCAATGTTTTCCGTTTATGACCTAAGCGAAACGAACTGAAATGTATCAGAGAGGCCGCTTACAGCGCGCTTATAGCCCGATACAACAATATTTTAGAGAACTGACAAGGAGTCAGTTTCTCAGGAGCACGTGAGGACTTTCATTGAAAGGCTTTCACTGACACATCCACTATATAACACTCAAACAAACACCATTAAGTAACTATCTAGCAACGACGTATAAGTGCTCAGTGGGAGAACTTCCGGCCCAGTGAGTGATCAAATATTTTGATATTGATTTGACACGTTGCCAGGTTTTGCCTTTGGCTGAAAAGGGTCAGGCCTGTGACAAGCGACGAGTTTTATTTTGTTCAGGTGAGTTTGCTTGAATAAAATACCATGCGACTGAATTGTAGAGAACGGCTTGCAACATGTTACGAGTTAATGCTTAGCAACGATACCTTGTGTGAAACGAAACCTAATAACTCTGTGGTTGGATAAGCAATGTACAAAACACTGCGGTTAAAGATTTTGAAAATAATTACTGGCCTTGTTCCAGTTTGTCATGCCAAAGTTAACTAATTAGATTCTAAGCACCTGTGTCAAACAAAGGCTGCTGAATAAGAATGCTGAAAGTCCAAACTAAAAGCGAAGTCAGAAACAACTAAATATAAATAAATAAACATAAAGCCACTCAAAGAGTTGAACATAAAATCGAGCGGTTGTTGGTTAGGAGTCAATTGGAGAGAACTTAGCAGAAGCGCGTGGAGAAATCATGAGACCCCAGATGCTCATTTGGGTTTTACTGCTCATCCTTTTTCCATTTGGTAAGATTTCTTTCTCGATAGTTAACGCATCCATGATACATTAACGACAAGGTATAGCGCAAACGGCTTACATCACACGAATCTGTAAGTTTTATTTTCTACAAAACGGGCAAAATGCATGCTACGCTGATTAGTTTCACGTAAATGTTGTGGGGATAACTATAGTAGTATCAGTTCTGTTAAACTGTCTAGCTCGCTCTATAATTCTAATTCTAATCATTTTAAACAGTTTTCACGGCTGAAAGTGCCGAATTTCACTTAGACAGGTCTGAGCTTGAAGTTCCCCCTCGTAGTTAAACAGAGATCAAAATCATACAATGGAGGATTTTAATTTAGTATACTCATGCTGAGTTTAGACAAGACTGCATGGAACCTACTACGCGGGTTTAAAACAACCCATTTTTGCCACACTAGCCAGTGCCACTAGATCAAACAAAACAAATTAAAGGTGACCCCATCACATAGCTCCGTATTATAAGACCTTGTTCTAAAACTACTTATGTAAGTCATCTGTTCAAATCAGGGAATATTCTCTTCCTTTTTTTCTTCTTTTCTTTCTTTTTATAACATGTGTACACAACTTGGGACCTGCATTCCCGTTGCTCGTGAACAATTCAGTCTATGAGTTGATAGCACAAAATATATTGAACTCTTTTACTACATGAGACAAATTTTACTAAACCCAGAAGGCCCAGAGTAATTTCAAACTGTTGAATACTCCGACTGAGCATCCTATCACTTTTGCTGTATAATTCCCTCCTCGCTGTGAAAAAGAAGCAACAGTCACCAGATTAGTTCTGCATGGCGCGTTGCGAACCTTTTTATTCCATTCAATGTTGAGTGAGAAAATTTCAAAAGAGCTATTTCCACTTCACATCACTAACTCTTTTAATTTGAAAAGTACGGCCATGATGTTTGCCTGAAGATAGATTGCTTGTTCCACGGTTTCCTTTCCGGTCTCATATGGTCAAGCATGTGGACTCAGTAAGAGAAGTGTTGATTGTCCATGAGAGTCGAACAAAATGTGAGACAACACGCGGTCAAAGAATGCCACTGACACGATCTAAAAAACGGCCAATTCCTGAAATGCTGTAACTAGTTAATAAAGGCTTTCAATTGCAGTAGCAGTCTTTGTAGCTGAGAATATCCTCGGCGCGTAAAATTTGTAAATAACAGCGAGATTTTAAGCGCCACGTGTGGCATTCTGCGCATTAGTATTTTGTCATTTTCGACTTCATTGTTGCTCAGAAGATGGAAGAATGTTCTGTGCCCGGGGGGGGGGGGGGGGGGTGTGGGTACTCCCATATATGAGCCTTTGGTTTGGAAGAGGATCAAAAATCGCACATTTTTGTCTAAAATAGAGTCGAAAATTGCAAATTTTGGTCTGAAATAGGGTAAGGGTTTTCAGTCCCGGGCGGCACACTCCCACCAAACCCCACTCCCCTGGGTTCTGCTGACTATTTTTAGCACCGGCTAGGCTCATTGATGTCTGTGTTTATTGATTTTAGGTACCGGAGCCCTGAAATGCTATCAGTGCTACTCGACATTTAGCTGGGAGCATTGTCAGAATTACAACTATATTGTCGAATGCAATAAAACGGTCAAGGCAGGCGGCATTTGTCAGTCATCTCATCGCATCAAGGAGACTAATGGCCAGCTAAATCACGAGTTCATTCATTACTGCGCGGATGTCAATGTGACGGTATCCGACTGTCTGGAAACTCATGATCGCATCGACTCCATTACCTGCCAGCTCCTCAGTTGCCGTACCGACTTGTGTAACATCTACAAAGGGGATGCGGAGTATCCCACGTGGTCCCCGCAAAACAAGGGAAATGGTCTACGCATGGAGAGCTGGTTGTTCATTGCAGTATACACAACATACCTCGTTTTGCTTCATGGACTGAATAAGTAAACTAACTAATATGCCCGTAAAATGACTAAGTAGATAGATTAGTTTCGGTAGCTTCAGATTGTATTGATGTTTTTTTAGCTTAAAGGATCCGGAGTAGCTGATAATCGCAAGGCAACGTCTGAAACAACTGTGAAATAAATTAAATAAGTTAACGCTCCGGCTCTGTTTCGGTGACCGCTGGCTCGTCTCGAGCTCTTTCTTCCTTCCTTGTGTTGCCATCTCGCAGTCAGTTTTTATTTTCTGTCTCTGAGTCTGTTCTCCTTATAATTATTATCTCTGTTTCTTTAAACTCATTTTTATCTGAGTCTGTCGCTGTGTTTGCCTTTATAATCGAGTCCTGTGTTTTGTCTTTATATCATTCTGTTTTTGTGCGCTTGTAGTTCGGGAAAATTATTGGGACGGCTGACATTAGAAACTGGGCTGTATTTTTGTCAGTATTTCCGTCTTTGTCAATTTGTTTTATTGTCTCCGTATTAATCTCCTAGGTTTGATTTATACGGGGGAACAATCGTCGAATTCAATTCATACGACAAACTTAATTCGGTAGAATTTAATAGTTCCATGCATGTGTGAGTCCTCTACTCCCTTATTCTCGAATTATCGGCCATAATAATTTGTTCACATCCGTTCTAAGCAAAATATCTTTAACATTTTCTTGTAATTTTCCACTCGCGTGTACCAGGTGCTTCACAACTCAAACGCCAAACAGCAAACAATCCGTAATCAAACTGACTCGTAAATATTAAAAGCAGCCTCTTAATTAAACTCTGATCATGCGGTCATATCTGTTATACATCAAACATATTATTTTTCTTCTTTGAGTCAAAAAAATCTATAGGGCCATCAAGAGATCATAAGGTTCCTTATGTTTTCTTTTTGCCATTAAGTGAATTGCATGATCAAGTCAGAAGATAAATCAACACTAATTTTCTAACGGAAAGAGTTTTTTATAAGAAAATGTCCCTGCGTAACTAAAGGTTGTGAATCTAAATGATTTATATTCAAAAGCCACTGGAACAGGCAAACAAGTTTCTAGATCCCAGTTCATTCTCCCAAGTCTACATGAGCAGTTCTAAGATAAAATTTTAATTACTTTAAAAAGGGTCCGTATGAGGCAATACAAAATGACTATTGTGTTAATAACAGTCATATAATTAGTAATTTTCCACCCACGTATACCAGGTGCTTCACAACCCAAAAGCCAAACAGTAAACAATCCGTAATCAAACTGACTCAGCAAATAACATGATGCAAGGCAGCCTGTTAACTTGTCTCGAGTTGTCGTTCGTTTCCTAATTAAATTTTGCTCATGCGGTCACATTTGTACATCAACATAATATTTTTCTTCTTTTAGTCAATTAATAGGGCCATTAAGAGACCATAAGATTAACCTTATGTTTCCTTTTTGCCATGAATGAATTGAACATGAACAATTAGCCAGTAGCTAAATCATGACGGAAAGACTTTTTTATGTGAAAATCACCCTATAGATAACTGATAAAGGCTGCAATTATTCTAAATATACTCAAAAGCCATCGGAACAGACAAAGTAAGCTCCCAGACTCCAGTTCTTCGTTCATGTTTTATATTATTTTCATATTCTCGTACTCTTACCCTTTTTTGACATTTATAAAAGTTTTACTTGCATCAAACTTGGCCTGTATAAGACAATAAAAAGTGGCTTTTGTGCTAATTTATAGCAATGAGCTTAGGAAGTGCTTATCTGAGCGAACATGACTCATTTAGAAAACTGCCTATAAAAGTGACCATGTGATGCACCTGTAAAAAGCAACTATATTAACAACAGACTGGTTCCTGCTTTTTTGTTTTTTTGTTTTGGCTCGAATGAAACTAATTACGATTCTGGTCACACCGACTGATGAACTGCCCACATAAATTTAGAAATATAACCGTCGCAAGTGACGTTTAATTTTGCCTAGTACGCAAATCGGATTGGCAATGTTTACTTTCAATAATTGCATCAAGCACTCAAACGAACATGCCATGAAGGCGTAATTCTACAAAATAATTCGAAAACCATAGTTATCTATTTTAAGGTGTAAACTCGCCCGGCTGACGTAAACCACGTACTCGCTTGAGGAAAATATATAAGAAGCGATTATAACAAGTTCTTCCAACCGTAACCAATCTTTGAGAATTACGAGAAAACCAGTATTGACTCAAACCTGAAGACCAAAGTTAAGCCGTAAGTATATCAAGCAAGATTTCATTGCCTCGCTTTCTTTGACTCTCTTAAATAGGGAGGCAAACAAAGTCAAGCTAGATTTGACTCTAAAAGTTGCAATACATTGGCTCTCGACTCGTCCAGTCTTCGCAAAAATGTTGTTGTCTGATATTTTCAGAAAATGACCAACCGACACCGCATTCTCGTCCTCTATATGCTGATGTGTTGTGTGCAAGTCTTATCCAATAACAACAAAGACCAAAGCCGCGATGGGCAGTGTTCTCTACAGTGTTCGACTCCAAAACTTCGCCAAGGGAAAGTTTACTCAAAATGCAATATTTCAGGCTCACTGAAGCTGAACTGCTCTTTTGAAGAATCATCGCTTGAACTGCTGCATAATGTTTCGTTTCTGTAAGCACATTAGTTCCTTTGCTGGTAATGAAAGTTTTTGCGCATTTAATCATTGGGATTTCAAAAATTGAACTAATTTTTTTCCTTTTTGCCGTTGTTTTAGGGATTTATCTGACAACAATCTGACCAGTGTGCCACGTTCGATGTTTCGTTCCTTCAAGAAACTTACAATTCTGTGAGTATAGTTCTGACTTATAATTTATCTGGCTTTGTCCTGTATATATATTATACAATATATTATACAGTGTAATGTATGTTATAGTGTATTTAGAGCCAAGTGAAGAGCCGAAGTAACCTTTTTATTTCTAATCACGCAGGTCCCTTGCCCAAAACAACATCAAAGCCATTGAACCTGGAACATTCAGAGAACTGAGGAAACTGGCCAGTCTGTAAGTACTAAACACTATATCTACCGTAACACAAAGTGATTAATGATGTTATGCGTCTCAGTTATGTATTGTCGTTATCAGTTTTTATCATATATGTTTGTAATTTCAATTATTGAGTCTATTCTGCCGCCGTAGGCTGTTCAAAAATACGTCAAAATATCCTGATCATTACTTGAACTTCTTCTTGTAACATCAGTCAGTCTGCATTTACTCGTTTTCCCTGAAAAGAGAGTTAACTTCTATAACTGATCAGTTTAAATTATTCTCGTCTTCTTTAGCAACCTATCCTTCAACAACCTCCGTGAATGGAGAGTTGGCTCCAACAACGAACTGCAGTTGCTGAATTATTTAGACGTGACGGAAAACAAGCACTGGCTTCCCAACGAACAGTTCTTACCGCAGCTGAAAAACCTCACGACAGTCCAAGGATTGACTTGGACCAAATACTGTACAAACTGCTCGCTGATAAAAGTCGATGCTTCTGACGTTGATTTGACGACTAACGGGAGCTGTTATGCCAAGTGGAGCTCACAAAGTGAGTGGAAGTGGCATGATCACATCCAATACGGCACTGCACTAGATTTTATCAAACTCGGCTTTTGGCCCACGTGTCTCCGTGATGACTCATGTCTGTTTCATGAAAACCAAATCCCTTTCTACCAAGCAGCAGTTGATGTCACTATAAAAGCGTCCTTTTCACTGTACGCTACAGGTTCTGTGGCATTACTTGTAAATATCACGGTTATTCTTATGATTGTATCTAAAAAATCTCTCAGAGGAAATTTATCGGTCTATTTAGTTTTTAACATTGCAGTGTGTGATATTCTCATTAGTTTGGTTAGTTTGCTGTTTGTGATATATAACCCTCCCAATGTGTTGATCGAACTTGACATTGACACGATAAAAGGGAATAACAACGATAGCCTTAGCAAAATGGTGTCAGTCAGGGATATCATGGGATCTATCCTGACATGCGCAGTGGCGTCGCAAGTGTTTGGTTCGTTTATTTTAACGCTTGAGAAATTTCTCAAGATCGTTTTCGCCATGAGACCCGATGCCAGGATTGGGAAACGCAGTGCTTTGCTTTTCTTGTTACTTTCTTGGTCTTTCTCTGTAACTTTTGCTGTTCTGCCTGTATTTAAAGTCGGGGGCATGATGTACAGCTATTTTTTAGAAACAGTGCCACTTCCCGTTGAACTATTAACATATTCAGATGGTAAATGGACGTCGCTGGTAGGTATCGCCGCTGGTTCGCAGATCGCTCTTATTATCATTAATATCATAAGTTTGCTTCTTTTTCTCCCCATTTTCATTGTAGCCAAAAGATCTGGAGCCAATGTAGGCATAAAGAGACAGACAACTATCGCAAAAAAAATAGCTCTTCTGGTCTTCACCAATTTGATTTTCTTCACTATTCCTGTAGTGGTTGGAATATTTCAATCAAACCTTTTCCTAATATTTGTCAACAATGCGAACTGGCAAGAAGTCACACTCACTGAATTTCAGTGGTCTGTATTAGTCACATGTTTCCTTCCAGTTTTGTGTGTGAGCATCAATTCTGTTCTCAACCCTTTTCTCTACGCCCTCAAGCATCCAAAGATCAAACAACAACTCGACTTAATTCTCTCTCGCGGTAGAACTGTCTTGGCTAAATGTTTTACAAATCTGGAACAAACACTTTGCTGCGACTCAAGCGCAGGTGAACGGCGAGAAAATGACATAGAAATGCGGGAAAGGAAAAAGCCCGGTAAAGAAAATGTTAAACTTCAAAAGTTTTCCAGACGGTCTGCGTGTGCTGAGTGAGTAAGTCTATTTCATATATATCAAAATAATCAATATATGTGAGAGGAGTAGGTTATTGTATCTAAACTTTTCTTAGTAAATTTAAAGACTGTTTTTTAGTTTGAGTGAACACGATTAGTGATGTGTGATCCGATAATAAATAAAATATTTCACTGATTGCTAAATGACAACATCGAGTAATGTACAAAATTGCACCCTGTAGTATGTAAGTGGCTGCTGTAATTTTATCGCCGAAGCAGCACAAGTTATTGTAAAATAGTCGGCAAAATGTTATTATTAAATAAATAAAATTGTAATACAGAGCAATAAAAAATGAGTTAAAACATTCATTGAGATGGGTTTGTTTCGTGGTTTCTTCCTTTTGTAGGTTTTAATAAGAGCCTTTATACTTTGGATATTGCTCCTGATATCAAGATTTTCAGAAACATAAAAGAGTTTATACAGGGAGGGATGGGGGAGGAGTGAAATTTGCCACGCAGCAGCTGCTGTTCTTTTATCATTGCAAATTACTATCCTCCACATAAGCGTAGGGGACAGATCTTTAAGGCCCGATTAGAATCAAAGAGTTACGAAGCGTAGGGAATTGATTGGAAGTACTT
Source organism: Plumapathes pennacea (assembly GCA_964036295.1). Classification (NCBI taxonomy): domain Eukaryota; kingdom Metazoa; phylum Cnidaria; class Anthozoa; order Antipatharia; family Myriopathidae; genus Plumapathes; species Plumapathes pennacea. The sequence continues at coordinate 4,764,722 of OZ038463.1, read as the reverse complement.
TCTGTAGCTCTTTATCGCATACATTGCACAAATTTTAGTACTTATAACTTCACCAGTTTAATATGCCAACTCGGCAAAATAACTTCAATAATTATTAACTGTGCCCCGTGTTTTCAGCGCAACCTGAGATCCTTCACCCTTGCAGTCCGTCTTTGAAATACGATAATCGCAGATACCCCCTCGCTCTGGCCTGGCATATATTGCTTTGGTAGCTCAACAACAGCAGCAGCCTTTTACTGAAGTATCGAAGCAAAATAAAAAAAAACATGGAAGTTTGTGTCTATTTTATGAGGCCTTAATGTCACCAACTTTTTGTAGTTGATGGGGCAAGCATGTTAAAAATAAAATTTTAACACTTTTGCTACAAAGTCAAGTGCTACACAAAAAGGAGATAAAGAAAGCATCAACGTCTTTTATTCTAGTTCTTCTTTTTCTTATCATCTTCATCATATAGCAGACTCTTCATTGTGTGACCTTTTGTTACACTTTTGTGCTATATAAGATTCATCAAAGTGCTCCTGCCTGGTACGAAAACCCAAAACCTTATAGGAAAAAAAGGAAGTAAAACGTACTCTCCAACGAAGCATGCAGAAACACAATCCCTTTGAGGATAAGGGTATAACAACTATCATGAACTTAATACAGGTAAACAACCCTTTCACTTCCAAGTTTAAAAGGCGGAATCTTTCAGCTTTTTCAAAAGAAATGATATAAATTAATATTATATAAAATATGTAGTGAGAAGTGACAGTTCAGTCAGCATTCATCTAACCAACACGGTATAAAAAGCTGTATTCTCTTTACTGTACAATACAGTACATTTTCAACTGAAGGAGAAAATTGAATTTGATCACTTTTGGGTGTGAAAGGATTAAATTTGTTGTTACAATATTGGTTACTGTCTACCTTGGTGCTGGTCTTACTCACATGTTATTGCCACTTATAGTACATAACTGAAGTTTTCCCTCATAAAAAGCAAACAACCTCTAACAACTAGCTAACTAACTAACTAACAAAACCTTGTGTCAGAAGGGAACACGGAAAAAAATACATTGGCTGGAAGAGTGCTGAGAAATCCCTGAACATCCTGTGGCAAGTTGAGGACATGACCTTTGTACCCACGCTGGTCGCCATGTTTCCGGTAAACACACATGATGGGGAAAGCCCTGGCGATCAACATTTCCTCTACTTCGGTGAGATCCTGTAGTTCTGCAGGCACTGTTCCAGGATCCATGTCGTTGTCAGCCGAGAACAATCGAGGCGAAGTACCCATCGACCCATAGGTGAAATTTCTGGCTGTGCCGAAACGCGCCAGACCAGCCAATAAAGCTGCAGTGGCAGACTCCCAATTGCCCCGATAAGACAACTACTGTACTCGCATGAGCAGTACATCCAAAGCAATACTTTTCATCGTCTGGAAAGTTTCAGCGCTCCGCTTGATTGCGCCCGGTGCGATTCCTGCATATTTGCAGTGTTGATTAGACAAACAGGAATTGCACCGCCGTGCTGAAACTGATAAGGCATCACAGAGACGTCACGGAACCCTCGATTGTGACAATTCTAAACCACTGAACTTGGTTACTCAATGCTATCTCATCGTCTTCTCGTTTCATTGCCGTGTTCACGGCCTCTACGCTCGCCGGTGCATTCCTGTATTAGAGTGTCAACTGATAAAAGCAGGAATCGCACCGACTTCAACGACGCTAACATTTCTGTAGTCTCGCCAACAGTCTCACTATAAACCACCTTCGCAGCTTCAAAAAGTTATAGCAAACTTTTTGAGCAGTTAAACACATAAATTGATCGAGCAAAATGAGTTGTCACGGTGATACAACAAATTAATCGAGCGAAATGAGTTTTCACGGTGCTACAAGAGGAGCACCCATCGGAGCTGTTCCACAAAATATGTGTTCCGCACTGCAACCTGTCCTGGCTGGCATGAGATCTATCTGTTTTTTTGCAGGATGGGAAAAAAAATCGGACTGCTGGGAGCTGAGAGAGATAGCCGTTTTCAGTCTCGCTGGAGGCATGGGAACAAGCAAGACTGCAATCGAGGCTACATTTTTGTTTGCAATGTTGACATTTTCTGACAAAGTGGTACACCATCAAGTTGCTGGCTGGGAGATTTTCTGGGACCGCTCTGCTGGGAAACGGATATTCTGAATTGCCTTCCTTGGAGTGTGGAACACCTCTGTGTTTGCCAGCAACGTAAAAAAAGCAGAAAATAAACTATATTTTGGACAAATAACCATACATTTGTGCAAACTAACGTATTTTGAGAAATATCTTCGTTGGGTGCTTTCGAATATTTAAGGTTCTGGAGGGTTTTTAGTGCACCAAATCCAACAGCCAATGGCGCTGACTAGGTACATATCAAACTTGTAATGCATATTACAGCAACAGCAGCGTAAAATTTGCTTATATTAGGAAAATTTTGTCGCCGTTCTTAGCAGGATCCCGACCATCCTTAGCTGGATCCCGAACATTGGACTTAGAAATATTTAAGGTTCTGGAGGGTTTTTAGTCGGATTAGTGCACCAAATCCAACAGGCAATGGCGATGACTAGGTAGATATCAAACTTGTAATGTATATTACAGCAACAGCAGCGTAAATTTTGTTTATATTAGAAAAATTCTCTCACCGTTCTTAGCAGGATCCCGCCCATCTTTAGCTGGATCCCGAACATTAGACTTAAAAATATTTTAGGTTCTGGAGGGTTTCTAGTGCAGCAAATCCAACAGGCAATGGCGATGACTAGGTAGATATCAAACTTGTAATGTATATTACAGCAACAGCAGCGTAAATTTTGTTTATATTAGAAAAATATTGTCGCCGTTCTTAGCAGGATCCCGACCATCCTTAGTTGGATCCCGAACATTGGACTTAGAAATATTTAAGGTTCTGGAGGGTTTCTAGTGGGATTAGTGCACCAAATTCAACAGGCAATGGCGATGACTAGGTAGATATCAAACTTGTAATGTATATTACAGCAACAGCAGCGTAAAATTTGTTTATATTAGAAACATTTTGTCGCAGTTCTTAGCAGGATTCTGACCATCCTTAGCTGGATCGCGAATATTGGACCGCTTAAAAATATTTAAGGTTGGGAGTGTTGTTAGTGGGATTAGTGCACCAAATCCAACTGCCAATGGCGATGACTAGGTAGATATCAAACTTATAATGTATATTACAGCATCATCAGCGTTGTTATATTAGAAAACTTTTGTCGCCGTTCTTAGCAGGATCCCGACCATCCTTAGCTGGATCCCGAACATTGGACTTAAAAATATTTAAGGTTCTGGAGAGATTTTAGTGCACCAAATCCAACAGCCAATGGCAATGACTAGGTAGATATCAAACTTGTAATGTATATTACAGCAACAGCAGCGTCAAATGTGTTAGATCAGAAAAATATTGGCGCCGTTCTTAGCAGGATCCCGTCCATCCTTAGCCGGATCCCGAACATTGGACTTAAAAGTATTTAAGGTTCTGGAGGGTTTTTAGTGCACCAAATTTAACATCCAATGGCGATGACTAGGTAGATATCAAACTTGTAATGCATATTACAGCAACAGCAGTGAAAAGTTTGTTTATATTAGAAAAATTCTGTCGCTGTTCTTAGCAAGATCCCGACTATCCTTAGCTGGATCCCGAAGATTGGACTTAGAAATATTGAGGAGTACCCCTCGGAGCTGTTCCACAAAATATGCGTTCCGCACTGCAACCTGTCCTGGCTGGCATGAAATCTATCTGCTTTTTTGCTGGCTGGGAAAAAATAAATAAATCGGACTGCTGGAAGAGAGATAGTCGTTTTCAGTCTCGCTGGAGGCATGGGATAACAAGCAAGACTGCAATCGAGGTTAAACTTTTGGATCCAACTAAGGACGGTCGGGATCCTGCTAAGAACGGCGACAATATTTTTCTAATCTAACACATTTGACGTTGCTGTTGCTGTAATATACATTACAAGTTTGATATCTACCTAGTCATCGCCATTGCCTGTTGGATTTGCTGCACTAATCCCACTAGAAACCCTCCAGAACCTTAAATATTTTTAAGTCCAATGTTCGGTATCCAGCTAAGGATGGTCGGGATCCTGCAAAGAACGGCGACAGAATTTTTCTAATATAAACAAATTTTACGCTGCTGTTGCTGTAATATACATCACAAGTTTGATATCTACCTAGTCGTCGCCATTGGCTGTTGGATTTGCTACACTAATCCCACTAAAAACCCTCCAGAACCTTAAATATTTCTAAGTCCAATGTTCGGGATCCAGCTAAGGATGGTCGGGATCCTGCTAAGAACGGCGGCAAAATTTTTCTAATATAAACAAAATTTACGCTGCTGTTGCTGTAATATACATTACAAGTTTGATATCTACCTAGTCATTGCCATTGGCTGTTGGATTTGGTGCACTAATCCCACTAGAAACCCTCCAGAACCTTAAATATTTTTAAGTCCAATGTTCGGGATCCAGCTAAGGATGGTCGGGATCCTGCTAAGAACGGCGACAAAAGTTTTCTAATATAAACAAAATTTACGCTACTGTTGCTGTAATATACATTACAAGTTTGATATCTACCTAGTCATCGCCATTGGCAGTTGGATTTGGTGCACTAATCCCACTAGAAACCCTCCAGAACCTTAAATATTTTTAAGTCCAATGTTCGGGATCCAGCTAAGGATGGTCGGGATCCTGCTAAGAACGGCGACAATATTTTTCTAATATAAACAAAATTTACGCTGCTGTTGCTGTAATATACATTACAAGTTTGATATCTACCTAGTCATCGCCATTGGCTGTTGGATTTGCTGCACTAATCCCACTAGAAACCCTCCAGAACCTTAAATATTTCTAAGTCTAATGTTCGGGATCCAGCTAAGGATGGTCGGGATCCTGCTAAGAACGGCGACAATATTTTTCTAATATAAACAAAATTTACGCTGCTGTTGCTGTAATATACATTACAAGTTTGATATCTACCTAGTCATCGCCATTGGCAGTTGGATTTGCTGCACTAATCCCACTAGAAACCCTCCAGAACCTTAAATATTTCTAAGTCTAATGTTCGGGATCCAGCTAAGGATGGTCGGGATCCTGCTAAGAACGGCGAAAATATTTTTCTAATCTAACACATTTGACGCTGCTGTTGCTGTAATATACATTACAAGTTTGACATCTACCTAGTCATCGCCATTGGCAGTTGGATTTGCTGCACTAATCCCACTAGAAACCCTCCAGAACCTTAAATATTTCTAAGTCCAATGTTCGGGATCCAGCTAAGGATGGTCGGGATCCTGCTAAGAACGGCGACAATATTTTTCTAATCTAACACATTTGACGCTGCTGTTGCTGTAATATACATTACAAGTTTGATATCTACCTAGTCATCGCCATTGCCTGTTGGATTTGCTGCACTAATCCCACTAGAAACCCTCCAGAACCTTAAATATTTTTAAGTCCAATGTTCGGTATCCAGCTAAGGATGGTCGGGATCCTGCAAAGAACGGCGACAGAATTTTTCTAATATAAACAAATTTTACGCTGCTGTTGCTGTAATATACATCACAAGTTTGATATCTACCTAGTCGTCGCCATTGGCTGTTGGATTTGCTACACTAATCCCACTAAAAACCCTCCAGAACCTTAAATATTTCTAAGTCCAATGTTCGGGATCCAGCTAAGGATGGTCGGGATCCTGCTAAGAACGGCGGCAAAATTTTTCTAATATAAACAAAATTTACGCTGCTGTTGCTGTAATATACATTACAAGTTTGATATCTACCTAGTCATTGCCATTGGCTGTTGGATTTGGTGCACTAATCCCACTAGAAACCCTCCAGAACCTTAAATATTTTTAAGTCCAATGTTCGGGATCCAGCTAAGGATGGTCGGGATCCTGCTAAGAACGGCGACAAAATTTTTCTAATATAAACAAAATTTACGCTACTGTTGCTGTAATATACATTACAAGTTTGATATCTACCTAGTCATCGCCATTGGCAGTTGGATTTGGTGCACTAATCCCACTAGAAACCCTCCAGAACCTTAAATATTTTTAAGTCCAATGTTCGGGATCCAGCTAAGGATGGTCGGGATCCTGCTAAGAACGGCGACAATATTTTTCTAATATAAACAAAATTTACGCTGCTGTTGCTGTAATATACATTACAAGTTTGATATCTACCTAGTCGTCGCCATTGGCTGTTGGATTTGCTGCACTAATCCCACTAGAAACCCTCCAGAACCTTAAATATTTTTAAGTCTAATGTTCGGGATCCAGCTAAGGATGGTCGGGATCCTGCTAAGAACGGCGACAATATTTTTCTAATATAAACAAATTTTACGCTGCTGGTTCTGTAATATACATTACAAGTTTGATATCTACCTAGTCATCGCCATTGGCAGTTGGATTTGCTGCACTAATCCCACTAGAAACCCTCCAGAACCTTAAATATTTCTAAGTCTAATGTTCGGGATCCAGCTAAGGATGGTCGGGATCCTGCTAAGAACGGCGAAAATATTTTTCTAATCTAACACATTTGACGCTGCTGTTGCTGTAATATACATTACAAGTTTGACATCTACCTAGTCATCGCCATTGGCAGTTGGATTTGCTGCACTAATCCCACTAGAAACCCTCCAGAACCTTAAATATTTCTAAGTCCAATGTTCGGGATCCAGCTAAGGATGGTCGGGATCCTGCTAAGAACGGCGACAATATTTTTCTAATCTAACACATTTGACGCTGCTGTTGCTGTAATATACATTACAAGTTTGATATCTACCTAGTCATCGCCATTGCCTGTTGGATTTGCTGCACTAATCCCACTAGAAACCCTCCAGAACCTTAAATATTTTTAAGTCCAATGTTCGGTATCCAGCTAAGGATGGTCGGGATCCTGCAAAGAACGGCGACAGAATTTTTCTAATATAAACAAATTTTACGCTGCTGTTGCTGTAATATACATCACAAGTTTGATATCTACCTAGTCGTCGCCATTGGCTGTTGGATTTGCTACACTAATCCCACTAAAAACCCTCCAGAACCTTAAATATTTCTAAGTCCAATGTTCGGGATCCAGCTAAGGATGGTCGGGATCCTGCTAAGAACGGCGGCAAAATTTTTCTAATATAAACAAAATTTACGCTGCTGTTGCTGTAATATACATTACAAGTTTGATATCTACCTAGTCATTGCCATTGGCTGTTGGATTTGGTGCACTAATCCCACTAGAAACCCTCCAGAACCTTAAATATTTTTAAGTCCAATGTTCGGGATCCAGCTAAGGATGGTCGGGATCCTGCTAAGAACGGCGACAAAATTTTTCTAATATAAACAAAATTTACGCTACTGTTGCTGTAATATACATTACAAGTTTGATATCTACCTAGTCATCGCCATTGGCAGTTGGATTTGGTGCACTAATCCCACTAGAAACCCTCCAGAACCTTAAATATTTTTAAGTCCAATGTTCGGGATCCAGCTAAGGATGGTCGGGATCCTGCTAAGAACGGCGACAATATTTTTCTAATATAAACAAAATTTACGCTGCTGTTGCTGTAATATACATTACAAGTTTGATATCTACCTAGTCGTCGCCATTGGCTGTTGGATTTGCTGCACTAATCCCACTAGAAACCCTCCAGAACCTTAAATATTTTTAAGTCTAATGTTCGGGATCCAGCTAAGGATGGTCGGGATCCTGCTAAGAACGGCGACAATATTTTTCTAATATAAACAAAATTTACGCTGCTGTTGCTGTAATATACATTACAAGTTTGATATCTACCTAGTCATCGCCATTGGCAGTTGGATTTGCTGCACTAATCCCACTAGAAACCCTCCAGAACCTTAAATATTTCTAAGTCTAATGTTCGGGATCCAGCTAAGGATGGTCGGGATCCTGCTAAGAACGGCGAAAATATTTTTCTAATCTAACACATTTGACGCTGCTGTTGCTGTAATATACATTACAAGTTTGACATCTACCTAGTCATCGCCATTGGCAGTTGGATTTGCTGCACTAATCCCACTAGAAACCCTCCAGAACCTTAAATATTTCTAAGTCCAATGTTCGGGATCCAGCTAAGGATGGTCGGGATCCTGCTAAGAACGGCGACAATATTTTTCTAATCTAACACATTTGACGCTGCTGTTGCTGTAATATACATTACAAGTTTGATATCTACCTAGTCATCGCCATTGCCTGTTGGATTTGCTGCACTAATCCCACTAAAAACCCTCCAGAACCTTAAATATTTCTAAGTCCATTGTTCGGGATCCAGCTAAGGATGGTCGAGATCCTGCAAAGAACGGCGACAGAATTTTTCTAATATAAACAAATTTTACGCTGCTGGTTCTGTAATATACATCACAAGTTTGATATCTACCTAGTCATCGCCATTGGCAGTTGGATTTGGTGCACTAATCCCACTAGAAACCCTCCAGAACCTTAAATATTTCAAAGTCCAATGTTCGGGATCCAGCTAAGGATGGTCGGGATCCTGCTAAGAACGGCGACAAAATTTTTCTAATATAAACAAAATTTACGCTGCTGTTGCTGTAATATACAGTCATTACAAGTTTGATATCTACCTAGTCATCGCCATTGGCAGTTGGATTTGCTGCACTAATCCCACTAGAAACCCTCCAGAACCTTAAATATTTTAAAGTCCAATGTTCGGGATCCAGCTAAGGATGGTCGGGATCCTGCTAAGACCGGCGACAAATTTTTTCTAATATAAACAAAACTTACGCTGCTGTTGCTGTAATATACATTACAAGTTTGATATCTACCTAGTCATCGCCATTGGCAGTTGAATTTGGTGCACTAATCCCACTAGAACCCTCCAGAACCTTAAATATTTCTAAGTCCAATGTTCGGGATCCAGCTAAGGATGGTCGGGATCCTGCTAAGAACGGCGACAATATTTTTCTAATATAAACAAAATTTACGCTGCTGTTGCTGTAATATACATTACAAGTTTGATATCTACTTAGTCATCGCCATTGCCTGTTGGATTTGCTGCACTAATCCCACTAAAAACCCTCCAGAACCTTAAATATTTCTAAGTCCAATGTTCGGGATCCAGCTAAGGATGGACGGGATCCTGCTACGAACGGCGACAATATTTTTCTAATCTAACACATTTGACGCTGCTGTTGCTGTAATATACATTACAAGTTTGATATCTACCTACTCATCGCCATTGGCTGTTCGATTTGCTGCACTAATCCCACTAAAAACCCTCCAGAACCTTAAATATTTCTAAGTCCAATGTTCGGGATCCAGCTAAGGATGGTCGAGATCCTGCAAAGAACGGCGACAGAATTTTTCTAATAGAAACAAATTTTACGCTGCTGATTCTGTAATATACATCACAAGTTTGATATCTACCTAGTCGTCGCCATTGGCTGTTGGATTTGCTGCACTAATCCCACTAGAAACCCTCCAGAACCTTAAATATTTCTAAGTCCAATGTTCGGGATCCAGCTAGGGATGGTCGGGATCCTGCTAAGAACGGCGACAATATTTTTCTAATATAAACAAAATTTACGCTGCTGTTGCTGTAATATACATTACAAGTTTGATATCTACTTAGTCATCGCCATTGCCTGTTGGATTTGCTGCACTAATCCCACTAAAAACCCTCCAGAACCTTAAATATTTCTAAGTCCAATGTTCGGGATCCAGCTAAGGATGGACGGGATCCTGCTAAGAACGGCGACAATATTTTTCTAATCTAACACATTTGACGCTGCTGTTGCTGTAATATACATTACAAGTTTGATATCTACCTAGTCATCGCCATTGGCTGTTCGATTTGCTGCACTAATCCCACTAAAAACCCTCCAGAACCTTAAAAATTTCTAAGTCCAATGTTCGGAATCCAGCTAAGGATGGTCGAGATCCTGCAAAGAACGGCGACAGAATTTTTCTAATATAAACAAATTTTACGCTGCTGATTCTGTAATATACATCACAAGTTTGATATCTACCTAGTCGTCGCCATTGGCTGTTGGATTTGCTGCACTAATCCCACTAGAAACCCTCCAGAACCTTAAATATTTTTAAGTCCAATGTTCGGGATCCAGCTAAGGATGGTCGGGATCCTGCTAAGAACGGCGACAAAATTTTTCTAATATAAACAAAATTTACGCTACTGTTGCTGTAATATACATTACAAGTTTGATATTTACCTAGTCATCGCCATTGGCAGTTGGATTTGCTGCACTAATCCCACTAAAAACCCTCCAGAACCTTAAATATTTTTCAGTCCAATGTTCGGGATCTAGCTAAGGATGGTCGGGATCCTGCTAAGAACGGCGACAATATTTTTCTAATATAAACAAAATATACGCTGCTGTTGCTGTAATATACATTACAAGTTTGATATCTACCTAGTCATCGCCATTGCCTGTTGGATTTGCTGCACTAATCCCACTAAAAACCCTCCAGAACCTTAAATATTTTTCAGTCCAATGTTCGGGATCTAGCTAACTAAAGGATGGTCGGGATCCTGCTAAGAACGGCGACAGAATTTTTCTAATATAAACAAAATTTACGCTGCTGTTGCTGTAATATACATTACAAGTTTGATATCTACCTAGTCATCGCCATTGGCTGTTGGATTTGCTGCACTAATCCCACTAAAAACCCTCCAGAACCTTAAATATTTCTAAGTCCAATGTTCGGGATCCTGCTAAGAACGGCGACAATATTTTTCTAATATAAACAAAATATACGCTGCTGTTGCTGTAATATACATTACAAGTTTGATATCTACCTAGTCATCGCCATTGGCTGTTGGATTTGCTGCACTAATCCCACTAGAAACCCTCCAGAACCTTAAATATTTCTAAGTCCAATGTTCGGGATCCAGCTAAGGATGGTCGGGATCCTGCTAAGAACGGCGACAATATTTTTCTAATATAAACAAATTTTACGCTGCTGTTGCTGTAATATACATTACAAGTTTGATATCTACCTAGTCATCGCCATTGGCAGTTGGATTTGGTGCACTAATCCCACTAGAAACCCTCCAGAACCTTAAATATTTCTAAGTCCAATGTTCGGGATCCAGCTAAGGATGGTCGGGATCCTGCTAAGAACGACGACAAAATTTTTCTAATATAAACAAATTTTACGCTGCTGTTGCTGTAATATACATTACAAGTTCAAAGCGGTGAAAGGCTGTTAGTTCCTCCCGTACCCACTCTTGTTCGTGAAATGGAGGAGTTTCTGGATTTGCCCACCCACGGTTATACAAATATTGTTGTTTCTGGCTGCGACGTTCTTTGACAACTGCAGCACGCTGTTGTCGGCGTCGAGTGTTGGCTTCATTTTGAGCTTGAAGCCTGCGAGTATTCTGTTCAGACGATTCATTGGCATGTCGGGAAGCTATTCGCTGGCGATTGGATTCTCTTTGTGGAGTCTTTTCTTCGGCCCGATTTTGCTTCTGAAGCTCCCGATTTGCTTTCAAACGCTGCTCTCTTTGTGAAGTCTTTTCGTGGGAACGTGATTGTCGTCTTCTCTCCTGACGAATTTGGCGCGGTTCGATCGTTTCACGATTCTGCCTTGCCCGTGCCTGTTCCCTTCTCTTTTGAAAACGAGCTTCGCGAGACCGTTCTGTTTCAAGTTTTACAGTTTTCAAATTCATTTTCGTGAACGCAGTTACGTACAATTATCGCTTCGTTCAAATCTTTGTTCTACTGAATGTCAGTAAAAACACTGGCGGATCGAGACGCTAATCGATAATAAATAACGTCCTTGCCTTATAAGTCATTGCCTTAGGCACCTGGCCTAAAAGGTCGTACCTCACACAAACACACACACACACACACACACACACACACACACACACACATACACACACGGACATTAAATTTCGAGATGGCGACACGCTTGGAGTCTTCAAATAAGGCGATTTTGCTGCATTAGCGTTGTGATTATTACCCTCGCTTCGCTCGGGGATTATCTTTTACTCTCAGTTCATTTTCACATCTCTGTCTGTGCATTTGTTTGTCTTCTCTCATGTGCCTAGTTTATATCTGTTCCTTTGATTGTCCCCATTTATCTATGTCCTGTCTCTGTGTTTGTTTCAGCTGTGTATCTGTGGGAAAATAGCGCAGACTAAAATGCATATTCTACTTGTTATATCCTCTCTTATGCTTTAACGTTCATCCCCGAGCTCTATGAGGGTAATAATCGAGGCGGAGCGAAGCTGGCAGTGATATTCTAGAACAAGATGCAGATGCTAAGCCAAGCAGTTCGACGGACGGCTGTAAACGACCGAAACATTCTGTCACTGTTGGGAGGCGAGCTTGTCGGTTTGGAACATGAAACCATTTCTTTCAGGCATCGACTGGAGCCGACCTGAGCACAACCCTGACGGTCCCAACACCTTTGAGAGCTGAAACCTTAGATACTTCTTCAATGCTGAAAGAATAAGCAAAGATAAGTCGGTGGAAATCGAGCAAGCACCGTGACAAATTTCACCACTATTTCTGACTGAAGTTTACAAGATACGAGTTTTTGCCGACAATATTTTGCTTGTCACAAGGAGCTGCTTGAAGTAAATTATTTTGCTTACGTTCACGGCCGCGCGCGGACACAACTTTGCCATAGTTAGCTCACGAAGAATAGAATAGAAATCCGTGTCACAGAATAAAAACATTTGACAATATCTCCCGCACGAGTGTCGCATCCAAAGATGTCTGGTGTCGACCAAACAGTTTGATTGCGGACGGTTTGTATAAAATGAATTGCGCGCATAAATGCCAAGGTTAAAAATTAACAAGGAAGTAAAACACGCTTTTGTCGGAAGTAAAACACGGAAGTAAAACACGCTTTTGCCGGAACTCTGGACCATCCTCGTTCCCAGGCTCTTTTCCCAGGCGGGGTAGGGAAAAGGGCCTGGAAACAAGAATCGGCTGTTGGCGAGAAGCAAGACCAGCTTCCTCGTATTTTGTACAGACCTTGGTTAGTTCAACTGATCTTGGAAACCAAGGAGTAATGAAGAGTGTATTGCTGTCCAAAGTAGCTCTGCTTCTTTTGTTTTTAACGTCCGGTAAGTCTGATGGTTATGACTGAAAAAGCTTTGCAGATTTTTGCGATTGTTAGCCGGATGAAGCTAAGAAACGAGTCTGTTGTGGCATTTTCTTCGCTTTATTGAAGTTGAAACACGACGTTCATAGTTCAGTTCAGGCCACCATGTATACTTTCGCCGTACTTAGCCCGTATCGATGTGTGAGTGAAGTCAAAGCTGAAAACCATATTTACTATGTACTCAGTCATTGGACTATAGAGCCAATAGTCGACTCACGGATGTTATTTCGGTACACAGCTTTAAACCGCAACCTAATTCTCTCCCTCTGGTCGCAAAAAATAAATAAAAAACTGTAACGTACGCAACGAGCAAGAATGTTCGACTGCGTTATAAGGTTTCTTTGTTTATTAATTGAATTAGGGCGAAAATCACGGACAGCTGAGATACCAAATCTGTAATCAGTGGATATTGAAAGCTCTTCCCTCAAGCTAGGAGCAATCTGCAATATTCAATTAATTGTCAGTTAGCGAGCAGAGACTTATTCTGACAGCGAAGCCAGACCACATCACGGGCCCGTTTGGCAGTTAACTATTTATCACTTACAAAGAGATGATTCTCTTGCACTTGCTGATTCTACTTTATTGTGATTAAGAGCCCCGGGTAAACAGTTACAGCTTGCAGTGTTAAAATAAAGTTAATCCCTCGGTGTTCGACTAAAGTTGGCGGCACAGGCAGAACAAAACAGAATCAATCTGACCGTTTAATATTCAGTTGGCTGCCGGAAACTGGCTTAGGAACCAAGCCAAAAAGAAACACTGAGTGAGTCGACAAATTGTAGCTACTCATCGTGAGCCAAAAATACTTTAAAGAGCGGGTATTTAAACCGCAATACAGTAGAGTATGTGCTAGCTGAGGAGTATGTACGTGAAAGATGTCTTTTTGTGTGAAGCAAGGTTGGCTGGATGTACTGATAAGGAAAAACGAATGAAATAAAACGATGAAAAACGAAATGAAACTAATTCAGATATTATGAGGAATTGGAACACCGGAACATTAATGTAATGCGAGAACTTAGTGGGGGCACGTGGTGTGGGTTTGGGAGACAGGAACGGCATGAAACTATACGTTGTGAAAGCCAATTTAGAGAAATGCGTAAACTAAGAAAGAAATATAACAGCACAGCCAACCAAGTAAAGTGAGAAAAAAATCAACGAGTAGTGGAAGGTGGAGGAGCGCTCCGGGAATAAAGCAAATTAAACTGTGACCATATTAAGGCATGGCTGCATACCACTGGTGACCAACTATTCTCCTACCACTGTCAAATTTTAGAGTTTGAAACTTTTTTTCAGAAGCCAGAGCCCTTGTGTGCTTTCAGTGTTACTCCGACATCTCCTGGCAACACTGTGATGACCATTCTTTCACCGTCACGTGCAACGACGACGTAGAAGACGGAGGCAGATGCCTAACACTCCATCGCTATCTCAAGAACGACACCAAGCTGAACGAAACCCGCCAAGAATTCATCAGATCATGCGCAGAGACCCAGGGGTGTCAGTCCGCGGAACAACAATGTCGAAATAACAGTGCAAACGGTAAAACAAGCAGCTGCACATCCTCTTGTTGCAATAGCAATTTGTGTGACGTACAAGCTGGGACTGCAGAGCCTACTCGTATAGCAGTTACCAGCAGTGGAACACATCCACGACTGGTCAGCGCCCTGCTTCTTATAGCATGCGCCACGTCGCATTAACTGTGACTGAGGACTGGTTCATTCGTCAGCACAGTCGTGGAATTTGACCAATTTAATTTTATAGCAATTAAAATTGATTGGACGAATTATACAAACTGTCAGGTGCTTAGTGAGACTCTTCCATTTGAGTGATCAAATTGCTGGCGAGCATTGACTCTTGATCCTGAGAAGTGACAGTTGGATGGCAGGGAGCGGTTTCTATACGATTGCTTGACCAATCAAAATAATCGTTAGGAGACCGCATTCTCATTTTACGGGTGTTTGTGACTTGCATACATACAGTATATTCAAACGACTTTGTCGAAGCGGCTCGGTAAATGACCACTGCTATTCACCTCCACTTCCGTCGGAGAATAATTGTTAAATACAATAAATAATGACTTTGGATGTCTAGCGTAATCTTAATTGTATCGCAGTTTGCTCCCTCCCTATCCCCCCTCCCACCCAAGTTTCGCTTTGGATGAAGCCGACATATGATACGTTCACTGTCAACACGGATAAAAGCTTCTTCACATCAGTTTCAGTTACAGCTCCAGGTCAGCATTGAAGCACTGAAGGCCAAGTTGGGCATGGCGGAAGTTTCAGGAAGGTTATTGATGAAACTGTAAATACCAGTCAGAAGCACGCCGTGCTCTCCTAGAGACCTCGTAGAAGGAACATTAAGTATTAAAGAGAAATTATCCACCACAGAAGCTAGCCGATTCAACAATAACTTTTACTGACGTCACGCGAAGTGGCAGATTGTAAGAGATTGCATTACAAGACTGTAACAGCCGGGTCTGATCCAAATGTTTTGAATTTAACTTTTGGCACAGTAGAGGCTTTTTTTGTTTTGTTTTGTTTTGTTGTTGTTGTTTTTTTACTGGAGTGCAAAGCCAGAGCCCAGTAAACTGAGCGACCACTCTAGGCTAAGTATGGCCATATGATCGAAACACTTTCTCGTTGTGAACGCGTTCATAGGGAACCTGTTATTATTAATTTTTGTTTTTTTTTTTTTGTTTTTTTTTTTTGTTTTTTGTTTTTTTTTTGCTCGGTCTACATCCGTTCAGTATTGGAACTGAAGACAAACAAATAACTCGCAGTGTCCGCACTAGTGACTGCAGCCAATTCGACTTCTCCAAGGTATTGATCGGTCGAGACTGAGCTTGCAAAATAAACCTAGCAAAAACATCCGTCTCAAACTGACACAAAGCTTATTCAACGCACCAAGCGAGTGGCCTTTTCTGGAAATCAGCTATGAGTCAGACCGACCTTGGCATCAAATCAAGGGCGTTCTTTCAGCTTTCAGTAAGACGGGATGTTTATCCGAGAGTAACACCTTGGTGTCTGGATGGAATGTCACTAACCTAAAATGGAATGGTCATGCCGCACAGCCCAGAATAAATGACTATGGCAAATGTTTGTCTCGCGTGGAGATCTCCAAACTTATCTGTGAAACAATAAATCAAATCGATATGCGTTAGATCGTTGTTTCTTTGATTATGGAAATTTATCCTTCATAACTCCCAAGGTGTAAGTCACATCCGGCCTTGCCCAATTCCAAATATAGGAAACCGTGCGTCGAGACACGAAATACGAGTTTTTGTCAATGGTGCAGTGTTTCAATCTATAGGGTTCTGGCCAATCAGCTGTTAGCGCGCGAACGCAACAAGTCAGGCAGGCAGAAATCTTATATAAGGCGGTGTCCAGCCCTTAGCTTGATTAGTTCATCTTATCCTGAAAAGCGTGCAGTAACTATGAAGGGTGCATTGCTGTCCACGGTAGCTCTGCTTCTTTCGTTTTTACCGTCCGGTAAGTAGTATAGTTATACTGAAAGCTTGGCAAGTTTTCGACTGAGTCGCGTGAAGCGGCTAATGCGGCAATTTTCTCCTCAGTATTCAAGTTGTAGTACACCGTCCGTAGGCCGCCGGGTTTTTACAAAATTCCTAAGTTTACGCAGCCGAAATGTGATATAAGACTAAAATGTCGTGTTAGTGAATTTACTAACGCGGTAGTAAGTTGCTGTCGCGCCAGGCTCCGGCTCAGGACGAGTAACACGAAACTGACTTAACCGCCAAAACGAAGATGAGCACAAAGAAAAAGGCCTAAGAAAGAAGTAGACAGTTTTTTTCAAGAGTGATCAAATAATGATTAACTTCTCCTCTGAAAAGTACAATTATCATTTAAGGCCGCGTATAGCCGAGGTGTTTAATACGCGGTAAATTGAGTTCAATTAAAGGGCCATACTACTGTATGTAAACTTGCACGCAGATCACGCGACATGTATTAGAGTTGTAAAGTGAATTCAACAATTACTCTTCATTTAGGCTCATCTCCACAAACTCTTTGTTTTTAACAATTACTCTCAGTTCCAATTTGTGCGCCTTGACACTGCGAAAAGCAGTAAACTGACTTGGCCCTTATATATAACATCTTTATCCGCTCTCCGTCCCTGCTTTGTGTGACTTTGACTGATAAACTTATATCCGATAAGCAAAATCTCCTTGGGCACTCAATTAGATGAGTCGATAGTGGGCGATATTCGGGTAAACTGAAATAGTTTCCGTTTCCGAGTAATCACTGCTGAAGTCCCTATGGTACTTACAAGGAAGCTATACTCAGGTCGAGTAAAGATTAATTGCCACGTCGAGCTCGGTCCGAACTAAAAGTGATCACAACTTTTAAATCACCATATCACAATATGGCCAACAGCTGACATGATTTTGATACAGCTTAAACGCCTCACTCTTCCTGCGCGAAAATGACTGTTCTATACTAAGATATCAAGTTGCGGAACTAGAAATTCGCGAGTAAAAATAGTGGGACGCCGGCCAGTTAATGACTTGTTGTTTAACCCTTTCACTCCCAAGAGTGACCAGCTTCAATTTTCTTCTACAGTTTCCCATCAGAAATATATCATACAGAAAGAAGTTGTTGGCTTTCGATAATTTGCTCAGATGAAAACTGGTTGAATTATCAATTCTTGCAACATCACTCATATAGTTTCTTCTTAAAAGGTTGGGAGAATATGCATTTTGAGTTAAAGAGTAAAAAAGTCCCATAAACTGCGCACTGTAGTGAAAACATTCAGCATCAATTTACAAGGCGTGGATTTCTTGTCCCGCAACTTGAAGGAACCGGTGTTAGCAATTTTCACGGTTGGTAAATTGGGCTACTCTTAATTGAATACAGTCTACAAATCTGTTATCAGATCCGAAACTGAAACTTTCTTTCTCCTGTGGCTTCTGTCAATCACTCGTTCTGTCGTAATATCATTTTACATTGTATGTTGCAAATAGCCGGGAAGACTGCGCCAGTACGTCGTGGGTCACGAGGTTTACAGTTTTGACGTTTAGATTGTTTTCATGTTGGACTGTTTCCGGAAGAATTATTGATCCATGGATCGCTGGACCAATTCGACCCATGCATTCATGTTCTTGAACGTTTCTGGTAACACGGCGTGCGGCGAGGTTAAAATGTGGCGCGAACAGGGCGCGCAAATTGCACCGATGTGCTTCAGGCGGAAGACTAGGGAAAAAACTAAAAGCCACGATGCTGCGATAACCTTTTCCAAGGCAGGAGTTAAGCGTTCGTCTCTTTTCCGGATGCATAGTGGAATAAGGGAACAGTATCAGCATTTTATTGCCTATTAGTTTATTGATGTACTGTTTTTGCTGCCCGGGGGGGTGGGGGGTGGGGGTGGGGTGGGGGTACTCCCATATATGAGCCATGTAGGTATGTGCCGCCCCAAAGGGTATCATTTTCAGCATTTTAGTCTGCAATAGGGTATCAATATTAGCCTTTGGGCTGGAATAGGGTCAAAGATTTAGATATTTGGTCTGAAATAGGGTCAAAAATTGCATATTTTGATCTGACATTGGGTCGAAAATTGCAAATTCTGGTCTGAAATAGGGTAAGGGTTTTCAGTCCCGGGCGGCACACTCCCACCCAATATTTGGAGGAGTACCTGCACCCCCCCCCCCCCCCCCCCCCCCTCGGGGTTTTGCTGTTAGTGAACCGCAAGCTGGGAATCAGTTCATTCTGATAAATCAGAGCAATGTACGCGCATTGGAGGTTCACTTATATATGGTTTTTATGCTGTAAGTGAATCTCAAGCTGGGAATCAGTTCATTCTGACTGATAAATTAGCACAGTAGTACGTCCCATTGGGGGTTCACTTATTGATGACTGTTGTCACAGCAGTGCTGTTTCGTTTTGAGCTATAACTAACATTTTAGTTAGTAATTTATTAAAACTCTGCAGCTCAGTGGTTGGTACAGCACAAAAGAAAGTAAATTTGGTTATTCCTGGATTAGCTTTGAACAACCGGACCTTGACAGTTTGTTTTCTTCGAAGGGTCTCCGCTGGAATGTTACACGTGTCTTTCCGCGAAATCATGGCAAGACTGTGTGCAGCACCAGCAACTCTTGAACTGTAATTCGGACAAATTTCCCCCAAATATGGACGCCTGTGCAACGGTCACCCGTGTAACAAGCTCTAAATATATGAACGGGCAGGAGACGACGTTATTCGCGAAGACCTGTGCTGAGCGTTCCCGGTGCTCCGAAGAGGAATGCAGGCGAGCGGATCCTAAGTTCATCAAGGGAACCTGGTGCGAGGTTGACTGCTGTAACACCACAAAGTGCAACGAATTCAAAGAGACCACACAATCCCTTGGTCAAGCAGCAAGCAGTACTATAGGCTTAGGGGCTCCCTATGTTGTTACTTATCTCGTCACTGGATTTCTAAATGCCATTTTAGTGTGGTTTATAACGGTGTAGTTAACCGATGCAGTTCTCTGATTGCGTCGAGGGCGAGTTAATAGGGATCTTAAGCAAAGACGGCGACGGCAACGCGAGGAACCAGGAATAAAGTGTTTCCTTATATGTATAACTTTGCCTATTCTTAAGTTGCTCTTTGTTCCGTTTCTGCCGAAGTTCCCCTTTCATGGTCTCTAACTAAGAAGAACTACTGTTGTAATTTCTCAAAATGTCAATTTTTAGCCGATTTTCAACCGAATTTGCTAAAGTTCCATGAAACGTATTATTGTGCGTAGGGGTAGCATTGAAAATGATTTGCTTCCATACCCGAATCCGCCAACTTCCCGTCCCCACTACCAGGATACATAATGACTGGACCCCCGACCGATTTAAGATACTTGTTGGCGCAAGTAAGAACGTTTCTCTCATCTTCATCTCAGATTTGCCCAAAATTCCGATCAGTCTAGCCATGCACGCCGAGTTCCCGAAATGGCCGCTGGACCTTTAGAATCGCTAGCACCGCGAGCAAAGACATATATGGAAAAGTGTTTATCATGTCCATCTTTCTTTTTTCCCCAAGGAACTTTGAGGTAGAGTTCTTTTGCCCTGTTGGGAGCTCGCAGCCTGTGCGCTGGTTCTTATTTGCGGATAAAGGGCATAATATTCTTTAACACCCCCCCGGGGGGGGGGGGGGTACTCCCACATATAAGCCATATAGGTATGTGCCGCAATACAAACAGACATTATCTCTATCTCAATTCGGATTTACAGTGTAGCAAAACTTAAAACTAATATCTTCAAGAAATCATAATCATGATCTATAATCATGTTTTAAACCGATGCAGTCATATATCATTTATAAAAAAAAAATACTACCTATCAATAAAATATTAAAATATACTGAGCGACAAAAGAAACGTTACATGGCTAAACTGTGATGCACATTTTATTGGCCTTAATACATATCAAAAATATATCATTTGGCAAAAAATCGCTGACATTATAGTAAAAATATTTGACTATTTTACCGCCCGGTGTAACATTTCTTCAGTATAGTGATATAATAATGATGATATCGATACTATCGATAATAATAGCTCCCTAATCCTGAGCAGGATGTACGGCCCCGCCGCTTTTTAGGGCCTGATTATATGAGCCGGGCTGGCCCGGTTCATGCGATTACATGTAAAAATGTCAGCCCAGTCAGCCGGGATCCCGGCTTTCCGGGCTGGCCCGGTTCTCATATAATCGCGTAGTCGATTTTTGGTGTGTTTCACAGCCATGCCGGGATCTCGGCAAACCGCCCAACCGGGCCAGCCCGGCTCATATAATCAGGCCCTTAGACTGCTGTGTCGTTATTAGTGGCCAAGACGGTGTCAGCCCAAAATGTGCAGCAGCTGCAAGACGGTGTTGTTAACTGTGGCAGTTGCATGTTTGGAGTTTAAAAATGTTGAGGTGTGGAGCAGCTCTAGTTTCATCAGTGAGATTATTGTAAGCTAATATTTAGTAGCTAGATATCTAAAAGAGTGAAGGTCGAGTCTATAAAGAAGAGAGCTAGACTAAACAGAAAACTCCATTTTTGACCGAGTTCAATTACTCGTAGCCACGGTGACGCAACGAGTGCGTCTGCATTTAGTTTTGTTTAAAAGAAATCAAAATGCAGATTCCCATTAGTGCGACGCTGGCAAGAATTGTTCCAGCTCTGCTGCTGAAAGTTTTAGTTGCACCCGTGTTGCAATTTGACTTCTGACAGCACTCTATTTCGCACCACGTGCCGTCGTAATCATCTGTGTTGTCATGTCTGCATTTCTCTACAGGGCACTGATCAGGAACGAAACAGAACTTCGCGAAAAAATCTTCTTCTTGACCGTTGTCCTTTCGCCTCCTCCGGCGCGACGACTTTGCACAGACCGACAGCTCCAGTCCATGGTCTAGCGCTGTGCAATTCTGTATTACTTGGAACTTCAGGCAATGGTCCCATGATATGCGGGAATAACAGGTCAGACACTCCAGAGCCAAGCCTTGTGAGAATTTATAAATATACACAAATATTACTTTCTACAGACTACACCATATTCATCATTCCTCACTGTAGAGTTTGCCTTTGAATATATTATCGTTATACCGCAAAGCTCTATTAAGCCCCCTGGGGCTTATTTCCTCTTTTTCCCTCGAGAGGGGGACCTTAATAGAGAAGGGGGGGGGGGGGGGGGGGGGGGGGGGCTTATTTAAGAACCTGTTTTTCAGCCGTAGGCAAAGTACAGTACCGTATCTGAATTTTTCGCATGTCGCTGGTAGTAAAGCTTCGAGTTAGTTCATGAAGCTTATTATAGAAGGTTTAACGTCTTTTTGTGTTTTTTGGGGGGGAGGGGCGGGGGGTTAATAGAGCTTTTACGATATTTGCTGTCTCCATTCGTGACCCTTTTACACAGTTCACTCTGCATGCGTCACTTCCTGTTGCTGTGAACAGAAATGCTGCCGCTACAGCGACGCCGGACATAAATGCTAAAATAACCCGGAACTCTTCACTTGAGAGGCGCTTAACTATGACCTCAGCTATGTCATTTTGTTCAAGTCAGACTAAAAACAAACCAAAGATTGTCCGTCCGAACAAACAGCAACCTCAGGCATTGCTGTTATCTAGAGCGTCTTCGAATTGTCATACATTTGACGGTCTAGTTTATCCCCGACAATGGCAGAAAGGTTGCATTGCTCGAAAATCGCTTTGCAGCGCGCCAGCCTGTAAATATGCTGCATTTCCTCGCCGGCTGCCTTCTCGGTCATGTGGAGTTTTTCGATCTTGCTCAGGGAAAATAAATGTTAAGACAATTATATTTGGGGTCGAAACACTACCTCGCTGTTTTCGAAGGATTGGTTGGCCGAGAACTAGAGGATCTGGATTCTGCCGAATTTAGTCCAATTTCGCGTCGGTTTCATTTTCCCCCTTTTCATTATTCTGGTACCATAAACAATGCAAAGTGTTGCGCATCTCTGTTTCGGACTGATCCTTTAAGCCTGGTTTCCATATAATCGTCTCTGACGTAAAGATCGTCTCTGTCGCAGAATTTTGTGTCTACGCAAGGATAGAACACGGTTCTATCGGGACAATCGAGTCGCTTCTGATGTAAGGATCGTTTGAAACAATCGCAAGAGTGTTTCCATATAATCTTCCCGATCGCTTGACAAAAAAATCTGCGACAGAGACGATCCTTACGTCAGAGACGATTATATGGAAACCAGGTTTTAATAGCGCATCATCTCAAGATAATGTTTATCACTGAGCGTCACTTTTGCATGCATATTATCCAGTCTTTCTGCCTGTATTATTCCCTTGATCATTTCTAGCTGCCTTACCTGAGGGAACTATAAGCAGCAGTGCAATTATGTAGAGATGAACACCCCTCATTCCCAAATATCCGCCTCAGATCCGTGTAGCAGTGCGCAGTGACCAAGACTGTGAGGCCAAAGAGCTGACGCGACTGCTTTTATCCCAATAATGGTAATCGTGTTACTGTTATGGTTTGTTCCATTGTGTTTCATGTTGACAAACATCGGAATTGATCCGGGCAGACTGCCATGTGCTTTCAAGCGTGCGAAAAGATGCAGGGGATTTAAATCACCGATGAGTTGTCCTCGGTTTAATATCACAAAAATGGACGGAAACGCTGAAACGGATGTTCTCGGTATGCGTTCCACATTTTCCATCACGCATCGGTATGTTCCAGAAGGCCTTTCTGTAACAGAAGAAGACCGATGCCATAAAATTTTGATCGCATCGGAAATTTTAATAGTAAAAAAAAAAACATTTACTTTACTTTATCTGTGCACCCGGTCAAAGAACCTGGAAACCAGATGAATGTCCGTGGTTTGAGTACAGAGAATAATGAAAGCAGCTAGGGCTTTTTCGAGGTGTTTGGAATCCTCAAAGACGAAGCGCGAGTTCAGTTTAATAAGTCTAAAATGAATGTTTGAAAAAAATGTTTATCACCCAGAGTTCGAAATTGGCCGATCAAACACTCGACAAGGGTTCCGGGCTTCTCAACGCTTAGTCCGCTAACCAGGCTATGGACGCCAACACGACACCGCGACAATTACACGCGAGTACACGTCACACACGCGTGTTTTGTTGATGACACTGCACGCGTCAATATGCGTTTGATAAAATGACTTGCAGAGTAAGTTTTGATTAAAAACTAAAATTAGTTTTCTCAAACTCAAATTACACAAGGACGTTGTTTTTGTGATGGGCAAGTAAAGTTCTTCTACACACCTAAGACCAAGATCGTACGCAAAATTTACCGAAAATATTTACGCCTCTTCAAGTGTGAATGGCATTGTCGTCGACGATTATAGTGTACAGTAATTGCAACCAAACTTCAAAGAAACTAGAATCTTGCTGTTGATGATTTGTTACTTATTATCTGACCCAGTCTTGCGCGACCGGGTCCTAACCAGGCCCAGACCTCTGGCAACGCAGTGTGAATAGGCGGCACACCCTTTAAAATTGATCGACTGCTCAATTGATCTTTGTTAATAATCAACCTAACGCATAAACTATATTAACAAAGAAGCTCTCAGTTTACACGCAGAAACGAACTTAGTAAATTATTGGATACATGTAAACGAGCCTTTTCTCGATGTCTTGTTTTACACCAAATAGACCCCTTCACGAAGTTCGATGCATGATAGGTAATCAGGGCAAACAAACTGCATATACATTCGTTTTTCTGATTGGTGGAACTTCGGAGCACTCCAACTTCCATTGCAAGCTTTCAGCGCTTCTAGACTGTGAGCGAGTTTACTATCAAACTGAGAGTTCCCGCATGCGTCGCCGCCATGTTTATTTGTTTTTACCTTGATTACCCATCATGCATCGAAATCCGTGACAGGGGTCTATTTAATGAGTGCCTACATTGCCCCGAGGCCATTTATGAGATGCCTGTTGCCTCTTTTAACCAAAGCAAGGCCTATGTGACACTTTCCTTAAAATTATTGTTACTCGTATGTTTATTTTCATGTGAATCATACTAACCATGTTCTTGGGCATTGTGCGCTTAGAAATGTCTTTCCTTGTGTGTTTGTTATTTCCTCAAACTTGTTATTTTTTCTCTCTTATTTTTAGGCCTCGGCACTTAATTTGTATGCATGCAGTGAAAATGTATATATTAAAGAAATAATATTAGAACAATTTTTCATAAGAGTGTTTTCGCACATCTCGGAAATGGCATGGTTGTCGTGGACCTTCGATTGTTTTTTCACCCCTTTCTGTTGGCAAAGTAATGGCCTTTTATATATTACCTTTAGTAAAACGTATCCATTTTATATTCATTTGGCTAAAAAGAAACTACAGGCCAGTACCACACTCTTATAGAAACTAATTATTACACGATAACCCGTCAACACGATATTTATCACGGGCCATAGTCACGACCAAGGCGACGGTTTCATGTAGTGTTTTTGAAAAATTCTAATATGATTGTTGTCATTCCCGCCTTTTCAACTATTGACCACTGCGGGACTCCATTTCGGCGGAGCTTCCCGTGGGAGCCTACCATAGGAAGTTATTCCCCATACCAAATTCCAGGAGATTTACGCTCAAAACAGGAGTCGAGAACAACAGCCTTCAGTACACGTTGAATACTCTGATAGTTGATCTTATCTAATTAAATTAAATTTACACGATTTCATGCTACACCCCAATAGAATAAATAAAATAACTTTACCGACCCCAAAATTCAAGCATAATTTACACTCTGTATTACATTACGTTTAATTCACACTTTGTATTACAGCTATAGATGAATCTGTAGTGCACTCGATGTTATAAAAACGGACTGAAACGACTTTCGTCTATTTACGTAGGCGCGAAAAGATAACCTAGATATGCGACCAATACTTGCACAGAAGGCACGAATCCACTTTTTTCATCGATCGACATTTTAATTCCATGGCAACGTT
Organism: Plumapathes pennacea; assembly: GCA_964036295.1. NCBI lineage: Eukaryota > Metazoa > Cnidaria > Anthozoa > Antipatharia > Myriopathidae > Plumapathes > Plumapathes pennacea. The sequence continues at coordinate 4,739,217 of OZ038463.1, read as the reverse complement.
CGAAACAATGTGTTCTTTTTCGACCGCACTGCACAGAAATACTTGTACAGCGATAAACGGCTGTCAATCCATCTATGAATTATCTCTCTCGCTATTTTTGTCTCTCATTCTTTTGAGATGTGAAAAAAAAAAGAAGATCAATATCTAGATATCGGACGTCTCCCGTGAGAGTAATTAGCGCAGGTATAAAACGCGCCCCACTTCTGTTCACATCTGCACGCACGACCCCAGAAGCAAAGAATGAACAGGTTTTGGCTGGTAACCATTTTTCTGTTCTTGGGCCTACCATTAGGTAAGTAAACTTCGAAATGACTTCTAGTTGGCCGAGACAAGGAAATATATTTCCATCAAAATGCAATCATTTCTGATCTTTGGCTGTTATTGGTGTTTTATGGATTTTAATGGCTATGCTAACATGACTGTCAAAGCACACACACAGCGCACACATCAAGGACACAGTTCACTGTAAAATTGACGTAATGTTGTCGAGAGAGACTTTTAATTATCACTCTTCTTTGTACATTCTTGGCTGGCAGTAGTGCTCTCAGTATCTTTGTGTATGTGTTCTCGTAGATTCTCATTTATGTGTTATATCTTGAGTTCGGAAAAGGACAACTTTATATTCAGGCAGGAGCGGCAATACGTGCAACGATTGAAAGTCAGTACAAAAGTAACCTTTTGTTGCGTTTGTTCTTTGCCGCGAAACTTTTACCCCTAAAGCCGGTTTAAATGTATTTTATTCTTTTACACTTTAAGACATACTTGACAAATCAGCTGAATTTGCAACTTTTTAATTTGTTCGACGCGCCCTTTGCCCTGTAAGGTTTTATATTGTCATTAATGTTTGCTCTTCGTTTTCGTTGCCGTGAAACAAAATAGTCTGTGTTTGCATTTTTCAAGATTGGGTCCGAGTTTTGCGGCTCTAAAGTTTCCCTTTACTTGTTAAAAACTGCTTATACTCCCATAAGACAGTAACGAATCAGAAAATAGATGCTGGTTCTGTATAAAAATGACAAAAGACTGAGCCGAAAGATTAAAGTATGAGCCGCCGTACTGCGAGCCCGTCTGTGTGTCAACACTAAATTGTTGGGCTCGAATCAAGATCGGGTATCGCCCACTAAAAAAACGACTGCGAAAATGGTTACCACTACAAAATAGCGATATTGGTGCCAATTCGCCGAGGCAAGACAAGTGGAAAGTGTGAAGTGTTTTGACTGAATCTTAGTTAGTAACACCAAGAACCAGCGTAACATTTGAGTATATTGACTGTCTTATATAGGCAGCTGGTTAGACCATCATTCAGCGCCTTTAACACCAATTTAGGGATAGGCGGTAATCAATTTCACAGGACAAGTGGAATATATAGTGTTTTGACTAAATCGTAGTAACAACACCTCGAACGAACGTAGCATTTGGGTATTTTGGATAGACAACTGGCGAGACCATCACTCAGTGCTCTTTGGAATAAACTCAGGGAAGGCGGTAATCAATTTCACAAGGCAAGTGAAACTGTGAAGTGTTTTGACTGAATCGTAGTAACCATCACCACACTGAACGTAGCATTGTGTGTTTTATATAGGCAGCTGGCGAGACTATCACTCAGTGCCCTTTGGCACAAGCTATGGGAAAGCGGTGATCGATTTCACAAGACAAGTGGAAACTGTGAAGTGTTTTGACTGAATTGTAGTACTAACATTTGGGTGTGTTTTATAGGCAACTGGTTAGGCCAACACTCTTCGAGTACTGCATAACACAAGTTCAGGGTTATGGGGTGATCAATTTGATCACTGCATATAAAAGCAGCATTCCTAGTGTATATTCAACTCCTGTTTCCTTCCAGTGCTTTTGCGCTGTCAAGATGTTGGCCGGCCTGAAACAAACCTTCTTTGAGCACTGCACAGTTGCTGGACACACATGCCATTAAAACACTGTATGGCCAGGAGCAATATTTTGGTGCACTAAATTACTAAAAAAAGAAAAAACACGAGAAATACATGTCTACCGAGGTTAAATATAGTAGGTTGAAATTATTTGATTATAGATTAGGGCTTTGGGAATAGTGAGATACAAAAGGTGCATTGTCTCTTCTCAAAATGTCTGAACATCGGCGAGGAAGTTTCAATATCTGAAACTTGTCTGCGTGATCTTAAATCATTTTGGTCGTGCTCTTTCTGCTCATGGAGTTCATTCGTTTATTTGCAACAATTTTGTCCTTCGTCAAAGAAAGAGGGGACCATGAGAGGATTTATATAGAGCGCGAGAGTGTATTGCCTTTTGGGGACACATTTTTCAAGTTCAACTGTTTGTGCGTGCGCCTGATCATCAAGCGAATATGGACCTTACTTTAGAACTCAATTGAAAGTTGAAAAATACACAGTGCAACCGCAGCACAATAGGCTTTACATGCTCCACTAATACAACACAACAGCACCCGGCTTAAATGCACAAAACTGCTATAAGGTGATGTTACACGAGACAATTTTTAACGACGATTTTTCGCCCAACACCTACAATTTTGTAGCTAGCGCTTTGGCTTTTACTCTAAAAACATGGCGAACCTTTTCCAAAGGCAGAAGTTTGTGCAAAGATTGCTATTCATTCATAGTTCGACGATTACTAGGCAAGAAGTATAGAAAAAAAAATGTTGCGCAAAAAATTGTCGTTAAAAGTCGTCTCGTGTAACATCACCTTTATGGAATTACTAACTCTTTGCCTCACTTCAACACATTTCTTTAATTCATTGTCAACAATTTCACCCATCCGACAAACAATTGCACGGAACACCAAATGAATGGGTTCGTTGGGTTCTCAAACTCCTCAAGGAACAATACTCGCTGACAAATATTTTACCGGCCAATCAATTGAAAAGATTGATGCGAGAATGAAAAGATTCGTTTTAGCCCAATATTGGTAAACCGTGACAGCGAACGACAGACTTCAAATGTCTGCACTGACAGGCACGATAAACCACATACCCAGTCAACCAACTCTACATCACACAAATCCATGACTATCATTCAGACTAGTTTATCGAGTCTAAATTTTAAGTTTCCTGGCCAAATCTTCAGCTCTTACAATGGTTGAACGCGCTACTTTTTTTTTCTTTTCTTCTTGTTCATTCCTTTTTGCGCGGTGAACGCTGACTTGCAAATTAAAGGCCCCGTCCACACGGATGCGTTTTCAAAAGTTTTCGTTTTCATTCTACTGTAAACGTAATAGTATGACAAAAATATTGCGTCCACGCGACATCGTTTCCAGGTGACTAGCCGTTTTCAAATGCATGTTAGCGTCTTCTTAATTAGTCAATCGAATACAGTAGAATTACATTTTCAAATCTTCCCACTATTAAGCCCTTTTCAAAAGTTTGCGCTTTCATCGTTTTCATTGTATTCGTGTGAACGGGATGTGAAAAACGCGTCACTGTGTACGGGGCCTTAGGTGATCGCAGGATTGAAAGCGTCATGCACCGCAAGGGCGTAAGTGCAATACTTGCTGGTTACTAAAAGCATTTTTTTGTATCGACCACCCGTGATAAAATTCCTTTGGATAACTTTAAAAGAAATACTATGAAGATTGTGTCGGATTGCGATCATACCAATCGGAGTTGCCAAGTCTACACTTTGAATGATAGGAAATTGATATTTGGAAAGTGCGTAACCTGTTAATCTTTTCACTGCTAAAGCCGAAAATGACTCAGCCAAGAAAACTCCAACTTCTGAGCTGTAACATTTGTAAAGTAATTCCTGCTTCTTGCTCATTTAAACCAATCACTTGCTTAAATGAATAAGGCGTTTCCTCCGCATGTTTAAAACTGAGGCCTAGTACGAAACCTTTCTTATAAAAATGAGTTATATTTGCGTGAAAGAATGATAATGAAAGATCGTAAGAAAGGTTTCGCACTAAGCCTCGTCTTAAAACAGAATAACAGGCATCTCGGAAATGGCCTATATTAGGCTAAACCTAGAACTTCTAGTTCCTCCAGAATTATTTCATTAAGTTCTCGATCTTCTACCAGCCGTGTGAATTTTGTGTTTTCTAAACGTGTTTCGGTGCTTTGTATTGTCTCTGTGTATCCAATTTGGACAGCCTGATGGTTAAACAATATAGTTCACTAGGTATTTCGGCAGCATTGTAATTTGTAATTAGTGATCGTGTGCAAAATTTTGATATTTCCGCAGTGTTCCTCGCTGTAAATCTACGGTTATGTAATAGCACATGTAGCGTGTAGCTCTAAGTGTGAATTTTATATTTTGTAGGGCACCCTCTTGAGTGTTACACCTGCCGCTCTCAAAAGTCTTGGGAAGACTGCCAGAAACACCAGGTGATCAAAGATTGCTCCGCTTTTCCTGGAAATCTGAACGTCTGTGCCAAAGTGGCTCGCTCCATCAGAATGAAAAGCAGTGGCCAAATAATCACCCACTTCTCAAAGTTTTGCTACAAGGAAGCCCAATGTTCTGTAAACGACTGCAGGCAATCACACCGCGAGCACGTGGACGGAACCTGGTGCGACATTGATTGCTGTGACGTCACTGCATGTAACGAGAAAGTCGGCACAATCGCAGAAGCGAGTGGAACCCAATTGAGGTGTCATGTCAGCAGTGGTATCTCGTTGGCTATTCTGATCGCTGTTTTTCTTGTGTGCGTTTTGTTCTAAAAATATTTGATTTGTTTTTCTGTGTTATTAGAACAACAATGCATGACCGCATAACGAGCAAAGTATAATAAGTTACACTGATTATGGCATCGCTTGCAAAATGACAGATTGAGAGTGCAAGTTTTATAAACAAGCTAGAGAAATGTTTCAGTGATGTCCTGTTGGCATTTTAAAAGTGTCGAAGACATATTTAAATCTCAACTATCAAGGGACTAATGTCGCGAATATTGCTAGTGATCGTTCCAATAAACAGTGCTTTTAACAAATCTGTCTGCAGTTTACTTTGTAGTGTAAGCAGAAATATAACTATATGCTTCATCGTGGCAAGTTTTCTATTTCTTTCATTGGATAGTTTCGTGAAGTCAGTTTACAAAATGCAACTAGACTTTCGTGTTTTAACGGTTTTACAACTATAATTCACTCTATGAATTAAAAACGCAGGGCAAAGGTTGTAATGGTTGTAAGTAATGCGATTTAAATCGACAAGTAGATGTCACCACTATTTGCAGAAAGATCTACTTAGCTGGTGAAGACTGTAGGGTTCGGGGAGAGACGCGAGGAGCGCTCAGCGACCTGACAAACAATCATGCGGACTAGGGTAGCTGAACCAATGTCAGCAAGTTTCATTCACGAAAAGCCTGTGGATTTTCACTGATCTCCATACTACCACAGACCAAAATACAAAATCTCAGGGATAGTTGACAAATCATCCTCTAAGGAAAAACCGATTGGAAACTTGCAAGCTGGGCAGTAGATGTCGAACTCGTAAAACACCTGAATAGAACCAGTGCCTTTTTCAGAACCCATATATTGTATAGAAATGAATGATTATATTGACCTTAATTTGACTCATTGGAGTTAAAACATTGAATTTTTCTCACAGTTTCGGATAGGGTTTGGAAACTGTTTCAGACCAAACATTTGGACCTGATTCCTCTAAAATCAACTTTATTTTGTATACCTACAGAAGTAAAAATCTTGGGTCTGAATTTCAGACCCAACATTTGAACTTGATCCCTTCAAGATTAACTTTATTAGGTACCAAAGAGTATAATCTTGTGTCTGAATTTGGACTTGATTCTTCCAATTATGATTAACTTTGCTAGGTACCCAGGAGTAAAAATATATCTTGTGCCTGAATTTCAGACCCAAATGTGGAGCTAGATTCCACATTTGATGTGACATATGAGTGACATATAAGTGGTTAGAATGAGAAATTGATCCTCAAAAGATTTGGATTGGATTCCTCCGGTTTTCACTTTGAAGTGTGTTTTTCGATAAATGTCCGCCGTAATAGCGCCTTAAGATGGCACCTGTTTCTCTAAATACAGGGACTGTCTAAATTTGTTGTTTCGTAAAGGACCCATTTGTAGTTCCTTCGCTTTTCTCAAACACGCGTGTAAAAAATTAAAAAATCTTTTTTGGGGGGAATGAACACTTTAAATCAAAGAGATTTTTTGATTTTGGCAAAAACGTCTTCCAATCTATTTTGTCTTTTTCCAAAATAGCTTTTTTACACATATTTGCCCTGTTTTAGCAGCATTTTATTTTTTAAAGGAAAAAAGCATTGGTTTTAGCGGACAATCCTGTGAAGTTTCTTAAAATGGATGAATCTCACTAAGTATAATCTTATGTCCGCTAAATTCTGCAAGCCTTGGCTAGGAAAATCAGGCTGCAGAAATTCTGCAGCCTCAGGCTGAAACACAGGCCGCAGAAATTCTGCAGCCTCAGGCTGGAACACAGACTGCAGAAATTCTGCAGCCTTAGGCTGGAACATAGGCCGCAGAAATTCTGCAGCCTCAGGCTAGAACACTGGTCGCAGAAATTCTGCAGCCTCAGGCTGGAACATAGGCCGCAGAAATTCTGCAGCCTCAGGCTAGATCACTGGTCGCAGAAATTCTGCAGCCTCAAGCTAAAACACTGGTCGCAGAAATTCTGCGACCTCAGGCTGGAATACAGGTGCAGAAATTCTGCAGCCTCAAGCTGGAACACTACAAAGAAAATAGGTATGCCAGTACACAGGTACACAAATACATTGGGGAAACATGATTGTAGTGTAGCAAAGGCACTTATTTTATTGCAAACAATATGATGAAATCGCAATATATTACATTAAACAGGATTCAGAGCAACTGCAGAATGCCCTGCCACTTCAGGAATTTATATATATTCTTTTGTCTTATTAATATATTCTTTTAACCCTTTCACTCCCAAGAGTGACCAACTTCGATTTTCTCCTTCAGTTTCTCACCAGAAACATGATACAGTAGGGAGAACTTGGCTTTCGATAGTTTGCTAAGATGAAAGCTGATTAAATTATCAATTCTCACTACATCACTCATAGATTTTCTTTTTGAGCTTGGGAGTGAAAGGGTTAAAGAACGAGGCATTCAAACAATAGTGGTCAGAGGTAGCAGGGTATTCTGCATGTAAGCTAATACGACGTCTGAAACAAGGTAGAACTTCAGTCGTTTTACCCGACTGGCCCAGGCGCACAAAACGACGCCGTCGAACTTTATACAAATCTGACAAACTTAATTAAATTCAAACGTCGAACTAGAGTGTTTTCACCTGACGTCATCAAAAAGCTATCTCAGAAGTTACGCACCCCACAAGCCTGATACACTGACATTTTTAAACATGTAATGAGTTAAGTATCACTGCGAAAATCTGGGTCGATACAAAGTTTCTATCGGGAACTATGGACGTTTGAACACCGTGACAACAAAGCCGTGTGTCACGCTTCGTGGCCGCCTAAAGTCGATGCTTGTGGTCTGAATTATAAAGTTTTTCTTCCCAAAACATGTTAAATTGCACTGCTAAAAATTTAGAGTAAAACAAAATCAAACTGAGTCACAAATCAGCTTCGAAACCTGGCGAAAGGGTCTCAATCCACTTGCATTTGGCCTTCATTTCACGACACATCAGAGCAAAGTACGCAAATGTAAATATTATATACCTTCTTCTTCTCATTTATATCGCTCTATTACACTGTTTGTGTCCGGTTGCCAGTTGTCATATAGACTTTCAATCGATGATGTGATGGAAACTGCCGCTTGCGTTTCAAAGCGATCCAGCTCAATTGTTTGGACGACATCTTGGTCGGTCGTCTTCTCAGTCTCATGATCGTCAGGCCCATCTTAACTCGCTTGTGTTTATACCATTCGTTGCCATTTGAAAAATATGCTTCGCCGTTCCTTACTCTCAAAATACAACTCACAGCACCCTTTGGCGGCGTGGACTTCACTCTCGTTGCACGTGATTATTCAGTTTATTGAACTTTGGATGCTGTGATCAGCCAATCACATATCTTCGACACCTCCAAACATTGTTCCTTCACACGTCAAATCTGACAGCCGACAGGAAACCAAAGCCAGGCTGGATGAATCGGCCATGCGTTTGTTTGTTGATTACTGACGGGGCGGTTTGCGCGAATTTCGTAAAGAGTTCCAATGCCTTCGGTCTTGCCAGTACAGTCCGAATTTGCATGAAGTTTTCTGCACCGTTAATGGCAACATGGACAGGAAAGATCCCGGTAAGAAATGCAACTGCTGAAGATTGGGCTTGATGGGATCAACAGCCTACACTGGTCGACTTCAGGTATGTTTCCGCCCTGATATCTTTTTAGAGATATATAACGCGCTGTTTTCGACGGCTTTATAATTAGACTGTATAAAACTTCGAATGGCGACTGACATGTCGCGAAATGTTCTTTGCGTTCATGTAGCCTGACACAATAAACTCATCTAAACACACGGGCAGTTAGGAGAGTGTTTAGATGAGGCTATAATACTCTTGAAATTGTTATATATTTCTTTTATAAAATTAGACTGGCATTACCAGTGAGCTCGCGGCATGAGTTGGGTCGAGACCAGAATAAACTAAAATCCAGCAAGAAAAGCTGAGTAATGCGTGACTCTGGCACAATCGATTTTGACAGTTTGACTCTAATCGGCCACAATTAATCCAGCCTTCGCTTCAATACTTATCTGTTTCTATCTTTTAACTGAATGCGTTTCTTCTATCAGGCTTTCGAGTATTCGTGCTCTGGGGACAAATATAAAATTGAAGACGAGGCTTGTTTACAATATTATTGCGGTTTTTTTCACAGCATGATCAGTCCATTTGCGACTGCAAACTCAATGCTCAGAACTATTTCGGTGTATTTTTCATATCTAGTATACAGTGACAATGCCAAAACAAAGGCTACATGATAGAATGGAAGAAACATTTCAACAGGCAATGTATGATAAGCAAAAGCATTTTATGAGGCAACAGATGTCATGTACAGTGCCAATAAAGGGCACCCCAATAAAGCACAAATCGTAACTGTTTTACAGCTAAAGCTCATCGTAGCTTTGATTTCCGTGTTCGGCCTGGTATCTTTACCCAGAAGTATTTCGTGTCGCCACAGAAAGTTTCTTCAGGACTGAATAATCAGCTCACCATGTTGGCTAAAGTTTCTCGGCTCTGATAAAAACAGACTTTAGTTCTTGTCAAATCCCATCACAAAGTCACGCCATTTGACTGAGTGGGCCCCTGGGGGTTGGCATTTATGTATCGCATCAAAAGAATTCAAGCAAGTGATCTTTATAAGAGACAATTAGTTTTTGTGGTGCATACTGGTTTAAGCAATCACATAGTCCAGTCCCTCTAAAGCGGGCGAGAAAGAGAAAGATAAAATCCTTTCGTTTAAATATCTCGGGAAAAAAAATAGGTATCCAAATTTTGTTTTCAGAAACACAAGGTAAAACATGTAGTAATTTCGTTAAGCCAAAAAAAAAATTTTCGAATCTGGCAAAGTCCGGAGGGTATCCTGATACCTTAAGGCGGACAGCATACAGAGTTTGGTCCTTGCCGATTTTCACTTTTTCTCTGTAAATGAACTCTCTCTAAAGCGGACACTAAATCTAGTCCAAAGAGTGTCAGCCTTAGAGAGAGTTGATTGTACCTTTAAATATTTTCTGCAGGTCCCTTCTTCAATAAAGCCGTGACAACATTTATAGTTGGCCTCTGGTCAATGGCCAGAGAAGTGACAGGGAGACGTTTGATGTATGGTGGGGATAATGTCATCCTGCTTGATAAAGTTCATACAGTAGTCCTGCCTGTCATGTTGCCTCAAAGGCCTCCGCATGGCTTGTAAAGCACTTATCAGGAGAAGCTAGGTGACAATCTTGCTGATGTTAACAGCAGTACTGGAGGGACCCTTGCTGGTTCTCTTCAGCAAGAAAGAAATGTGGTGTGCTTGAGCAAAGCAGTTATGAAAGACCAGCCTGAACTACTCAATCCAGGATCTTCAACAGTTGTATCCATATATGTAGAGTGATAATTCTGATATATAAACTGTCATGTTTGCTATTTTAGTAGCCAGCCATGCAATTTACTGTTTTAATTTCTGCAGAATTCCTGCGGCCTGGGGAAGAGGTTAGGGGTCACAGATTAATGTCTTGAGTTTAGGGCTGCTGGATTTTTGTATCCTTAGAACTGTTAGGGGCCACAGAATTTCTGCAGCCTGGGAGGAGTTTGGGTATGCAGAATTTCTGCAACCCGGAAGGAGTTTGGGGGATGCAGAATTTCTGCGACCCGGGAGGAGTTTGGGGATGCAGAATTTCTGCGGCCTGTGAGGAGTTTGGAGGATGCAGAATTTCTGCAGCCTGTGAGGAGTTTGGGGGATGCAGAATTTCTGCGACCCGGGAGAAGTTTGGGGGATGCAGAATTTCTGCGACCTGGGAGAAGTTTGGGGGATGCAGAATTTCTGCGACCCAGGAGAAGTTTGGGGGATGCAGAATTTCTGCGACCTGGGAGAAGTTTGGGGGATGCAGAATTTCTGCGACCCAGGAGAAGTTTGGGGGATGCAGAATTTCTGCGACCTGGGAGGAGTTTGGGGGATGCAGAATTTCTGCACCCGGGAGAAGTTTGGGGGATGCAGAATTCCTGCGACCTGGGAGGAGTTTGGGGGATGCAGAATTTCTGCGGCCTGGAAGAATTTTGTAGCACAAAACTTGAGCTTTCTTGCTTCTAGTGGCACATTGTAATAATTTTAAATATATTTCTGCTGGGACATATCACTTGTCGTCTTGCATATTTGGGATTTTAGTGAAAGTGAGAGGTATTAGTTCAGCCATCAGAGATTTTTGATAGTTTAGAGCACTTAAACAGATTTTAATGACAATATGCACTGATTTTTAGTATGAAAATATAACCTGCAGTAAATATTGCTTGGTTTAAGTTAGAAGCTATTGAAGAAATCAAGTCTTCAGAGAAAATATCTTAGAATTCAACTTGAAAAATTCAATAAAAGCAATGTGGCGCTAAATATTGCATTAAAAGATTTGTTAAATTATTGCTTGATTGTGGTGTTTTTGTGGTACTTTTGATGAAATAAATGACTCCTTCGGACAATGACAAGCTTTTTTGGGGGTCTATCCATTTTACACATCCAAAAAGGCTATATTTTAGCGGACATGCCCCAAATAGCAGCCCGTAAAGTATCCAATTTTGCGGAAAAAGCTATTTTGGAAAAAGACAAAATAGATTGGAAGACGTTCAAAATAAAGTTCACAAAATTGCAAATAACGTAGAAAACTGATTTTAGTTTAAAATACCTCCTGAATGTTTAGGTTTTCACTCTTCTCTCTCTCTCTTTTTTTTTTTTTTTTTTTTTTGTCGTTTCTTGCGTGATTGATACATCGAGTTGCATTTGCTAGCCCTGTACGAACTTACCGGACACTCAACAGCTCCGTAAATTACTGTCTGATGCACGCTTGTCTAACGAAGCTTGTTGTCAATTATAATCACTATACATGTCAAATGTGTGCAGTTTTTAGTTATAAATAATATCCTGTTCATTTAAACGAACTCAAAATAATCTTACAGTTGATATTTTGACTCAGTCGACAAGAACCCAACGCATAAAACAGTGAAAAAAGTCTAAACTTCAACTTAATTATTAATCATTCTGCAAGAAATCCATGCGCGGCGAACCACATTTATAATTAAAAGTCGACGATTAACATATCTATTGATGGTCAAACAAAATTGACGACATTTACGCAAGAGCTCCGTCAGTCTGAAACAACAGGTGCACACGAATATTTTAAAGCGCTTTTCTGTCGACCGGTGAAGTTTGCGTCTACTGCGCTCAAAAGAAGATTGAATTGCCGAGTGGACTTTTTCGACGCTGGAAGAACTATGAAGACTCTCTCGTCAGCTGCTTTACGGATTTGTGTTGGCATAGCACTTTTTTTGTTGGTCTTTTGTGTTGTCGAAGGTAAGCCTGAAAGTGCGTCCTGGTAACTGTAAGCATTATGAGTTGGAAATGCAGGACTGAAGGACCATTTGGCAATTGGCACTCAACCATGCAATTCAAATCTGAAATACAGCCGTATTTTCCGTTGAAGCAATTATTTGTCTTTCTTGATTTAAAGGCTGAGACTGGCCAGTGTACTCAAGCTGCCGTTGTTGAAATTTCTAAAATAGCCGCTGGTTCGAATGTATGTTGCTCAGTTTCTACTAACACCAGATTCTAATTACTAATATTCGTGAATGGTTTTCAATCCCCCCCCCCCCCCTCTCTCTCTCTCTCTCTCTTGCTCGTTCTCTTTTTGTTATTAATCGTGTATAATCTTGCCGGGCTCCAAACAGCGTTCTTAGTTATTCAGAGTGCAAATAGTTCCACCGAAACTAGCCTGCATGTTCCTAGTCATATGGAGTGCAAATTATTCCACCAAAAAAGGAACGTGTTTAGAGTGACCAAGCCTTCAAGCATCGTGCTTATAAATAAAATGTCCGACACCGTTTTGAAATGTTTCACACTTGAGCTTTAATAACTATTTCGCCTGTAATCAAGTAAATATTTTCGCTAACAGCCCTAGCAAACTAGGTTCATAACTTACGGTAACGTCCTAAGAGGCGACGTTAAAATTATATTTCTGCCGTGTAACAAGTAGTTTGCAACTCCGTTCTTAACTTCAAAAAAATGTCCTGCGCCGTGGTGTCTAACAGAAAACGATTTTTTAAAGGAAATCGGAAAACGCAACACTCAACTGAAATATAACTTGGGAAATCGATCATTCACACTTCGAAGACTCGGTTATTTTTGCATACAGTTCTCGTTTTTGTGTCTACTGGTTCGTAGTCTTGTAAGTAAATCGATAAACCGTCGCACACTAATATATGGAACCAATAAAAAACAACGATAGCGTCGATCGGCGACGAAGGCTGGTTCGTAAAAATATCGGGATCACGACGACAGGCGACAAAACCCATGCGGTCAGCATGAACAAGTTGTTTACAGTAGTCTTCAAATGAGTGAAACATTTATGAATCCTGGAAGGGTTCGCATTTGGTCATTCATATGAATTGAAAACATGTTTTGTTGCAGGAAAATGCAACAGATTCTGGAATTCAGTTAGTACTAAATATTTTGACGAACCTCATGATTCAATATTCTCATTTTATTGACCCCTTCACGGTTGAAGTGGCATAATGCCGTGATTAAGTTATAGATAAAATTGTTTTTTCGTGATAACAAACGTTTTGAACTTGGTTTTATTTACTAAGAGCACTATAAGTCGGCGATGTCAAACAACAACTTTCATGAGTGCACTTACTCTTCGGTTTCTTGGACAAACAAATAGCATCCGATATATTAGTGTTACATTTCTTGCGGGACATTTAGTTACGTGCCTTTTCATTTCCCCGGCCTACTACGGCTTCACTAAAACCACTTGAAGTGAAGTTTGGGTTTTCCTAGAATACTGAAGTTTGGATTTTGCTGAGATTATATAAGTTCGCACAACGGAATCACAGATGATAATCTGTAAAGTTTATAGCACCAAATTGAGTGCACGTAATTCATCATCATTGATAAAGGCAAAATAATCATAAAATCGTCGCGAAGACTCTTAGAATACCAAAGTAACCTAAAGCGATGCTCAGTAGTTTTTAATTAAAGTTTACCGCTCGTGAATGCAGTCAACTTTCATTACACTAAAATTTCAGCACTCTCGCTGGTGATCCCTCTTTCTAGGAAATCTACTCTTTCTAAACAGTAATCCAGTTGGCTCTATTTCTTTTCAGATACCCCGCAGAATCATCATAATTATATATTATGGTAGCTAATTTTTGTTTGCGAAAACTTCAATATAGATCATGTTTTTTTTTCTTCGTGAACTGCCAATATGCAGAGACAGGTATTCTTAAAAATTCTTGGTGTTCCGTATTTTAAAGTATTCTTTCTTTTGTTTTCTTTGTTCGAAGGACACACCTGCCGAACTTTGAGGTTCGACAGACCAGTTAAAGGGCAACGTCTACTGAACCACGTGATCGATAGAAAGGAAGCGAACACTGAGCAGTGGTGTCAATCGTTCTGCCTCTGGAATGAGAACTGCGCGTCGATCAACTTTAATGACACCGAAGACAGCGGTAAAATACTCCCGTGTGAACTGAACGCTTCAGACGCAAAACAGCATCCAGATGACTTAAAGGCCGAAAAAGAATTCACTTATTATGGAACGGAGGTATTGAATTTAAAACCGAACTAACTGACTAACTTTGCAAAAGTGGTGCTTATTTTTAAGGATTGATAGTTTATAATACATTAACCGGATGTACAAAGTAGAGGGGGGAGGGGGAGGAAGGTTGGGAGAGGGTGGATGCTACCTTCTCCTCGGTTCTTTGGATTTTTTTGCATGAAGTTTTCTCTACGTTCATATTGGGTGACATCATCGACCCAGAATTTGTTCTCCGGCTTCTAGAAAAAGAAACAGGATATCTACTGAAAATAGAAGGTCTTCCAAATATATCAGTACAACAAAAACCCAAAAACCCTTGTACGGTGGTGGACGTATGACTTTGATTGCACGTCCGAGGATTAAATTTAGTGTATTTTGCAGAAGCTGAACTGACTATGCATCTCTTATCACCACAGTTTTAGCATAATGATTGTATTAATTTTCTTAAGAAGGAAATCCTTTTAGTGAAATTCAAATGTTGTTCATCAGAATCCGTGCATCTACGGGCCATGCAGTAAAAATGAGCTGTGTCAAACGGGTTTTGGCTCCGTGGGATATCGATGCATTTGTCGCCAAGGATACAGCGGTGAGGCGTGTGAAGGAAAGTATATGCAATTTGGTGGTAAAATATAGTCTCAGACAAAGCGGGAGGGATTTTGCTTTGATTTAGGAGCAATTTAGGCTTTGAATTTTACAAAGCAATTTGAATCAGCCACTGTGTGGCCGAAGCAAATTAAATATTCATGTTACTGATGATTGACTGTGGCGTGTTGGGCAGTACAACATTCTGTCCTGTTACTTTACCGAAAAAAATCAAATACATTTTTATTTTGTTGCTCAATTTTCAAGTTACTTTTAAGCAAAACTAAACGCTTCACAGCTTTCTCTCTCTCGAATAAAGCAAAAATGGGCACTCCAAAAACATGAAAGATTAACAACCCTCTTCGTTGTTTTCTATTTAGTCTGTTGATCTACCCCTCAATCTATTTGTTCAGAGTTACCGCAAAGCACTGACTCAGACTATAAACGTGTTTCTTTCGTAATTGCCGAGTTATACAAGTGATATACAAGTAATCCGGATTTTCTGCAAGAACATTTTCGGATTCAGTGGCGCAGTCAGCCAACACTTGTAAGTCCGGGATACGGGTTCAATTGAGCGGTGAAGACCATACTCGCTGTGTGTCTAAATGAAAATATTTATTCCTATTTTTTCATTTTTTTTTTACACAGTGGTTAACCCAGCTTCATTCGATCTCTCTTTCGCTCAAAACATAACCAAGGACTTTGTCACTCACTACGGACTGTCAGTAAGCAACGCCTTCACCGTGTGTTACCGCGTGAGAACAACGGAGACAAGCGTCGACAGAGCCGTCTTTAGCTACGCCACGATTTCTTCAGACAACGCAATCTTACTGATCACTCAACGCAACAAAATGCGATTTTGGCTAGATAACCAGCAGAGGTACGAATAGTTAAAAGTGGGGCTGAATTATTTAACAAAAAGAAGTACTTTATTCGTACTTGCGCGAAAATTAAGTCCCGCGAAAATTAATACGAATAAAGTAGCTCAGCAAAGTAATCTGAACAGTAACCAGGCACACACTTAATTAGTTGCAGACTTTGTATTGTGCTTATGCAATCATTCAGTGGCTGCTTGTTAGTTATCGATACTCATAATTACTCTGAAGAGTCGTTTTCGGATGACTGTTGAAAACCAAAACCAAAGTAATCACACAGGCCAATCACAGAGACTTAGAGAAAACAGTTCAGCCAATTGGAAGCCAAAGTAATTCGCGTTTGGTCTTGCGTTTGGTTGTACTTTCCAATCAGCAGTGCGAGCACACACCATCGCTTGCGTGAGAAGTGTTTGGTTTTGGTTTTGGTTTTGTCTCTGATTGGCTGAGCTTGCTGACAAACTCGTGTAGACCAATCTGAAAGCGAAGCAAACGCAAAACCAAAGCAATCACACAAATACTTTCGACAGTCATTGGAAAACCGCTCTATGAGAGTGGATATATACAGAGTAATAAGTAACACTTTGGTGTTGCTTCTACTGCACTGAATCACCGGCTGTGCATCCAAAGTTATAATAGAAGGTTGAAAACACAACTGAGTACATTCTGCACTAAGCTTAGCTAAAGATGTGTGTGATGATAAGGATCGAGATAGACAGAAACTGGTCACTAGTATATTGACTTACACTTCTTCGTGCCTGTTTGAATTTTACGTGCGCCAATTCAATCGATGTATCTTGTTATGAAATTTGATGTTGCACTTTTTAATGCCGCAGCGATTTTTCGTTTCCTGCCACTGAAGACGGTTCCTGGCACCACATTTGTGCGACCTGGGAGAACGTTAATGGCGAGTTCAAACTCTACAGAGACGGTGTGCTCCAAGCCACCACCCTTGGTCTCAAGAAGGGTCATGTGATCAGTTCTGCTGGGGTACTCGTGATTGGACAAGAGCAAGACTCATTCGGTGGCTGTTTTGACGTGAGGCAGAGCTACATTGGTGAGCTGACTGACCTGAATGTGTGGGATCGAGTTCTTTTACCTGATCAGATTAGCAACATTTGGCGTTCGTGTCATAGCTTTGTTGGGAATGTCAAAAAATGGGCAGACTTTCGCGCTGGTATCCGTGGAGGCTCCGTCAGGGAGCTGTCGCCTTCTGCTTGTGGTCCGTGAAGCCTTATTTCCCTTTTTATTGGTACCATGAACTTGATTATTTGAGCAAATGTTTGACTAGAACTGTATTCATTTGTTTGTTTTTTCTATTAGATAGCCCCGTGACAGAGATTCCAGTTCGTTACGTTTCGCGAGTGTGTTTTTAACTTCCTCGTGGAAGACGAGAAAAAAAGATAGGTTACCTTTTTTTCAGTTTTCTCTCATATCTCACTGAGTTGATGAATAGTGAAAAGCCATGAATTCTTTAGCGAGCGCCGCAACTTAAAAGTTTGTTCACTGCCTCCCGCGGCTTGTGGATTCAATTTGTAGTTTTGTTGTAAAACAGAAATCGTGCACAGCTTGCTGTTGTCTGTGCCTGTACTCTCATTGATTACAGATGACGTCATAAAATGTTCGAAACAACAAGCAATGCGCGAGTTGTTAAATTTCACACGTGAGATTACGATTCACATGAGATTACGATGAAGAAACCAGTGCTTTAGAATAAAAATATTAAATAAAGGTTGTATATGAGAGCTACGAAGAGAATGTTTATCAGCCCCTGCTAGAGCTGTTACCCGAGGCTTGTCACTAGTCTTCTTGTAAGTGAGGACAATCCGAGTCAGGGCATGAGTACTATTCGGGGATTAGAGAAGTGCCGCCATTGGTTGCTTGTTAGCTAACATTTGATTGGACATCTGGTTCTGTATAAATCCGAAAGTTCGCCGCCATTTTGTTTGGACACAGCGAAGACTTGCTACGAAGCTACATACGGGGAAGAAGAGTTGCTGAAAAGCACACTATTCTTCTCAACAACGCTTTGTTGGCTTTGGGGAAAGTCCCCGGACCTGATGCAGAGAGTGTCAGCCGTGATGGCGCCAGCCTTCCCTGAGTTATTACGCGACGAAGCTGCGGCTGAGCTGAACGGAAGGGAAGGTGTTTTGTCGAAGCACAGTTATGCAAGGTGACATCCACGGATGTTCAACACAACGGGGCTTACTCTCGCTGTGTCCCATTTTTTTACGTCTGCAAAAGTCAATGACCTGATGGCCTTCACTGCGCTTCGCTTTCTATATTTTTTACCGCATTTCTTTTGTAAAAACCCTCGCCATGTGGTGTTGCGTAACAAGCAAGGAACAGACCATGTGCTTCCGATTGAAGTTTATATTTTCTCTTCCAGTCCAATACTGACATGTTTATCCTTTAATAGTTTTCTTGTAAACTCTATTTACCATTTTAACACGCAGGACGTAAACTACTGTTCTATTTTTCTCGCAAAGTCCTTTCACCATTCCTGTTGCCCAACGGTATGAATCGTACGCTGGCTGTTACTCTTCCGCAGGAGCTCTCATATACCTTTAATAACAAGAACGAAAAGAAATTACTTTTAAGTGCCATCGAACAAGAAATACGACACAACCGAGTAAGAAGAAATGGGTATAAAGACAGTAAAAGATGCTTTAGAAATTGAAGCCCATTTGGCATGCAAATTTCTCACTTCGGAGTACATGCACATAAACATGATTGAGGAATTTCGTCTGGCTCAGAGATCTTATCTTTGATTATGTGAAATATGATCTTAAAATGTCTTCATCCACAGTAATACTTTTCTTTTTGATTTGTTTGGATAGCATCTTGCTTGTCCTCTCAAAAAAAAGTCAACAATTCAAAATTAGGGCTGATAACTGATTTAAAGCCATGAGATGGTTTAGTGAGTTTTATTATTTCACAATCAAAAAAATACATCATTACTGGAAAGTTGTGTGAAGGTGAAAAATATTTTATATGACAATAGAGTAATGCTGGTATTCTAATCCTTTCACTCCCAAGTGTGGTCATCTCCAAATTTTTTCTCCTTTAGTTTCTTACCAGAAATACATAACAGAGTAAGGATATGAAATGATATGAAAGCTTATAAAACTATTAATTCTCACTACATCACTCATACATTTTCTTCTACAAGGTTGGGATAATCTGTATTTTGAACTTGGGAGTGGAAGGGTTAAGAGAAAAACCCAAAGTTTGTTTATTTTTCAAAATGGTATTTGCTTTTCCAGGATTCACCCAGTAAACCTCCAACCCAACAAATAGAGCCATAACTCACACATTCCACACAAGTAATACTTAAGTTTCTACACCTGGAGTAAGTTCCTGGAAAATTGAACTAATTCATTTTATCAAATAAATTGAATAATAATCGGTGACATGGCACTTTTACTAAAGCACTATCTAACTTATCCTATAATACCAGGTCTTGTGACCACAAATTCCCCTTAAATAACCCATGCCACTAACACTTCACTGACAGTTGTCATAAGCTTGTAATTAGCTTGCTTATTGGACTGCATTGGTCAAAAAACATGTCGATGTGATAAAAAACCATGAATCTTCCCAGGAGACATCGACTGTGACCATTCAGGAAATATTGGGATATTTGAATTATATGTCTGCTATTTTGCAAAAAGTATGGCTAGAAAGCTACTGTAAATATCGACAACTTGATTCATATGACTAAGGCCAACCATTCTAGAGAAAAAAAAGTGGCATCCATAAAAAGGGAGAATTTGCTTGTTTGGTCATAGTTCTGTCTTTTCTAATTTGCTTGCAGCAACACCTGGAAACTTTTGATTGTCAAACTCGACAGCTATACATTCAGGTTGGGTGATCAGAAAGTCTTTGACATCCCATGCTGTGCTACCATCTTTGAGCAAGAATAAAGCTCGGTCATCTTTTACCATATACCTGAAAAGGTGCAAAGGAGTAAATTATCAGTTATCACCATGATAAGTCAAAGTAAATTTTCTTCCTGCGAACTCTATCTACAGATATTTGCACAGTACTAGAAACCTGGCACCTGGAATTTTTCCAGAAAAAAGATGAGTCATCTAGATGTATCTTAGGCCCAGTTCAAATGTCAATCTTTTCATAAGCCGAACCTAATACATTCAATTAAGTAGTCAATTAAGAATGGCTGATTTGATTTGGAACAGCTCAGCCCTTCTTCACGCCTGGACCACCAGCTCAGAATTACAGTTTTGGAGTGACTCTGATTCAGATGCGTGACGTGAGCTGAATCTAATACATAAAGTATTATGTTTTTAATGTATTTGCAAATTGCTTCAATTAAGTTTGGTCAAATAAGTACGGTGTCTTAATCAACAGGTGAAATTAGTTAATTTAGGTTGACCCAAATTCGAATTAAGTTCAGCTCATGAATAGATAGGTGTCTGAACTGGGCCTTAAGGTAGTTCTGTGCCATTGTTTGTAGGGTTGGGGTTTTTGTTTGGTTAGTAAATTTTATTGTATTGTTTCCTTGCCCAGTGATGCAAGCCCTTACAAGAGGTACTACATTGTCCTATTCAGTACATAGGCTTCACTATATATACCTTAATTACAGTAAAAAAAGAAAAAGGCAGAAAACACAATATACAAAAACAAAGCAATCATTAAAAAAAAAAAAAAGAGAAATGTAGAGGAACGTTATTGGCAATCAGCCCAGATACTGGTAATTAAGAAATATACAATGTGTTCCCATGTAACATAGCCTCATCTAAACACGCGGGAAGTTGGGAGAACACAAGAGTAGCATAGGGAAACCACAAGGCCGATGAGTATCATATAGTTATTTTATAAAATGCAGTACTACATACCTTTCCACCTGATATTGAGCATTGAACAAACTTGACTGCCATCTTGATGTGATCACTTCTGACTCTCTTTTAGTTGGATTACCAGCTATCGATACGAACAACATAACCACTTTATTCTTCTTGGACATTTTTAACAAATCTGCAGGGTTGCCCTTGAATGTTGAGGGATCAAAGCCAGCCATGGGTTTTTGAGGCTTTCTGGGGTCATACTCATCATATCTATCATCTTCATCCATATCCTCATCATTATCCTGTACAACCAAAACAGATTGAACAAACTTTGTCTTTCTATTATTTAATATTATGGTTGGGGGTGGGGTGGGGGGGATGGGGGGCAACTTAACAGTTAGCATGCACTCAGGGCTGAAAGAAGCTAGCGAAAATAGCTCAGACAGAGTAGTTACAAAAATCAATGTGAAGATGAAACTTAAAAAGCACAGCCAAGAGTGTTAAAATATTGAGGCAAGTCATCCCTTGTACTAGCTTGAAATTTTAGTTATGCTAAAAATGAGGCAAACATGTAAACAATGCACAAAGATCCGCCATAGGAGAGTTGATGCTCTCTGGATTAGGTGTACCTACAGATGATGGATCGAGAGAACTAACGTATAATGTAAAACTATATGAGTGAAGTAACAACTTTCAAGATTACAGCGGAAATAATTACACTCAAGAAGATTCAGTCAGATGAACAATAAAGTTTAGCTAGTATTCAAACCGGTCAGTATAAAACGCAGACTGCAGGCTGGGTATAAAATGCAAACTATTCCTTTTGTTTCATGTAAAGCTTGAAGTCTTGAAAATTATGCGCGCACCAACGTACTACTGCATGACTGTGTGGTATTTTTGATCAGAAAAATAATGGGAGAGTGTTGAATAACTAAGTATTGACACACTTACATCCCATTGATCCAGCAGTCTTTGGACATCCGCTTCGTTATAATCCAAAACATCTTTGCCTATCTTGTTACTTTTCTTTTTTGCATCCTTTTCTGTCTTCTTCTCTTTCTTTCCTTCGCTGAAACTGCTTTGAACAAGCAAAATAACCAACAAAAACTTTATGCAGAGAGTTGTTGCCGCCATTTTGTTTTGCTTCAGATATTTCTCTTTTTCCCCTGCCCCACTCCCTTCGCCATATTTTGTACCCCCGTTCCCCTGGGTCAACTGGGTGGCCCCTTGGACTAAGGATATGGGCTTTGAAATTATGCCAACAATTATTAATCTTCTGTTTTTCAAAAACATCGTAAGATAGGAGCTCAAGAAACAGGATTTTTTTCCTTACCTTTGTCTAGTTCTCACTACTCCCCAATATTTTCCTTCCTCTTCTCCCTATCCAGCTCCCCCCCCCCATTCCCCACTGCTTGAGGAAACCGGAAACACGCGCTTTGCATCACGGGTACTTGCTAAGTTTAGCAATGAGAAATCAACAAGAGAGAGTTTGCTGCATGCGCGGTGCGGTATGGAGGCTGTGAGACCAAAGAAAAAGCACAAGAAGAAGCCCAAAGACGCTGCTTCTAAGACAACTGAGGTTCACAAACACGGAACAACAGCTAAGCCAGAAGAGGGTTTGTATTTGATGCTTGCAAAAGATCTTTCTTCAACTACAAGTGTATATCCCATTGATATATCGGTAAATTTTGTTGTTTTCTTATGTTGTAGTCGACTGTTCTGCCGTTGGTGGGGCTCAGGCGGCTGCAGTTACTCCAGGAGAAGTAGAAGTCGTGAATGAGTCTGATAAATTTGCAGAAATTCCTCGTGACTCCTGCGAACATGAGCACACTGGAGAAACTTCCACGTCGGACAGCTCATATTACGCCAATGCTGCGAGAGATAAGACCGAGCCAACAAGTTCCGACGACACGAATACCTTTTTAGATGTATCTGCAAGTGGCACAGAAGGTGTCATTAGCACAGAAACTGATAAAATTCAAACTATTGTGGAGGAAACAGCTGAAAATTCAGAAGCTGGTGGCAAAATCGGAACTGCAGAAGATGAGATTCAAAGTGGTGGTGTTCCTGTCGTTATTGAAGGAACAAGTGAAGGAGTTAATTTTGAGACTGAAGCTGTGCATAGTGAAGAATCGTGCACAAGCCAGCGCGAGGCTGATGAAGACAGAAGACAACTTGCTCAACCTCAGAAGTTACTTGATTTGGAAAGCAGTTTTTCTCCATTTTTTCCTGAAAAAGAAGATCCTTTAGAATCTACATCCACACCATCAGCACCTCCTCCAACTGCAGAGAATAAACTTGGAGAGGAGACATCTGAGTTGGTTGCAGATTCAGGAGAAATTTCTGTTGACAGAGATATATGTAGGACTGCTGTAAGGGAAGATAGGTCTTCAGAATCAGCTGTGATCACACCATCAGCACCTCTGACTACTGACGCTGAATGTGTGGAAGAAAAAAGTAAGACAGTCATAAACACCAGAGAGGTTGCTGTAAAAGAAGATGAGTCTTTGCAACCTGCATGCACGCCTTCAGCACCTCTGACTGCAGAGATGGAATATGTTGAAGAGGGGAGCAAGACATCTACAAACACTAGAGAGATCACTTCTGAGAGAGAAGATAGTACTATTAAAGGTGCAGAACCTACCAAACTCTACCCAGCTCTGGATTCAAGTATAAGAACATCAGGTTAGAATAGTACATGACTGTACAGCTACAATATGTTACAACATAACTTATTACAATTTATTATATAGACACGAGTGTTTTACTGGAAAATATACCGTGTGTAAAATCCATATGAAACTACATCCGGGACCCTAGTGGCGTATTTTCCATATCCTCACTAGTGAGGATATCGTTTGCGTCATTTCCCGCTTTTGCACGGTTGTTTGTTGTGCAATTTCTCGTAAAACACTGGTGTCTAATATAATAAAAAGAAAATTACACGGCGGCTTGAAGATATGGATTTTATTTTCTCATGATAAAAGCAATATTTTACTCACTCGCGAAGTGCTCGTTTGTAAAATATTGTTTTTACCACTCGAAAATAAAATTCATATCTTCGCGCCGCCGTGTAATATCCTCTATGTATCGACATAGGGTTGATGATTACATGTATGCTGAATGCTGCAAAGAGTACTGCAGGCTGATGTTTTAAGCAATGAAGCTTGAAATATCAGCCCAAGCATTCTTTTCAGTGTTCAGCATCAATTTTATGCCTTACACTGATACATCATGTGCCTTACCCACACAGAAACTCCCCAATGCAGGCAGTATATCTAACTTACCGCAGTATTCATGTATATAGCTGTGTCCTGGGTTTGGGAGTTAAAATTGGGGAAAATACATAAAGGAAAAGCTGGTCTCAGTAAAGTACAAAATTAAATTTTTTTGGTGATTGACACATACAAATTAGTACAGTAAGATCCCTTATTTTTCTCATTGGTTGAAAAAATTGTTTGCTTCACTTCATATGTGCACCAAACACTGCATTCTTATACTGGGTCAGAATCTGAACCCTGAGAGATGATAGAGTGGAGCTGAGGAATGTCTCCTATTTAAATTGATCAATGTACACTATTGTCTACTTTACCTGAACAATGAAATGTTCAATAATATTATTCAATTATTGGATTTGAGTTTTACAGTATATCCAAATTGTGCACAGTTTGCTTTTGTGATGGAAGAAAGTTTCAGAGAATCCTTTTGACTAAATAAAAATTTTGTGAACCCTACTTTCTCAGTAACCATGGCTACCAGTAACTGTTTTTAAAAATGTGTTTTGCAGCCCCCACATTGTATAGGTACAGAGAAAGTCTTCAGGCGTTCAGTGATGATCACCTCAAAAGCTTTTATTATAACCCTCTTTTGGAACAACTGGAGGGATTTGTGGAGCACTTTATCAAGGTAATGGACCAAAGTAATATTCATTATGCACACAGCTGAACGACATGAGCTCTTTGCAGTAATGCAATCAATTGGCCACTTTGATACAGTCCAACCAACCATAAAATGATCTGCAGAGAGACTGAGTTGAAGTATTATTAAGCCTGCAATTTTTTTTTTGTTGGGGTATAATGTTATCTGAATAATGTGAAATGGAAACATTTTCAAATTGTGAAATTTAAGTACAGAGTATTAAATTAATTTGTCTGGCTGGGGATCATGGCTGGAAATTCCTGGTAATAATAATAATTAATAATAATAATAATAATAATAATAATAATAATAATAATAATAATAAATTATTATTATAATAAAAATTAATACTAATAATTAGTAATAATAGCCTTAATCCCTTACAAAAATACTTATTATTACTATGTTTTGCCACAAACTTTATAATTATATATAAAAATATTATTAATATTAATCAATACTATTATTACTATTTTTTGCCACAAACTTTATAATTATATATAAAAATATCATTAATATTAATCAATGCTGTTAGACCTCAAACTTGGCCTTCTACATGATGGTACAATATTGTGTGGTTCATTATCTTGCCTCCAGTCTGGTTTTCTCAAGAGGTATTGTCATTTGAACTTCCATACAAATGTGTGTTGACTGTATATTCACTTACAAAGTTCTGAGTCTGACTCTTCATGTCATAAGCTTTTTACTTTTTGTTTAACAGTGAAATTTTATTAATTAATATTGTACTAATTAACTGTATGAAAAATGTATCACAATATTGTCCACACAGACCAGCAAACAAGATAATCATGAGTTCTATGAGCTGGTGAATATCTACTTCAAGGGGAGGAATGCTCTTGCTGTGGTTCACAGAGAGTATGAGGTCAGTATATCACCTTTTTTTTTCTAATTTGATCATAATCTGATTATCTAAATATAAATTGTTTGCATGCACATGTGTGTGTGTGTTTCCCCGAAAATTCCACAACTGGAATAATGTAAAAAAAGGTTTAATTTTAACATGATCAATTCCAGAATCATGAACTCTCTCTCTCTTTTTACTATCATTGATTATCGTATTAAATTATCCTCACTTGTACAAACAGTAACACACAGTAGACTGATGAGTTCTCCAACCACGAACTGCCACCATGGTACAGTACATAAGGCAAGAGTTGAATGTACACAAAATGTCTAAATGAAGCAGTCAGATGTTTAGTACTGTTGGTTTGAGTTAGTGCTTTTGAAAATCCAGCATGTGTCAGCTTGTGAGCACCAAGAAATATGGTAATTTGCATCAGTCAGTAGAAATACAGTACTCGGTATGCAATATTGATGGGTTTATTCTTGTTTTTTTTGTTTTTTTTGTTTTTTTGTTTTTTGTTTTGTTTTGTTTTTAGATTGTGGAGAAAGAATGTGACATAAAAAAGGATCACCTGTGGACCACCAAAGATTTTATGATATCTTCACAGGTAAGTATTATTTGTTTCAGTGTATTTTACCAAACAGTGTATTCTGGACCCAGGGGAGGGGGGTACTTCTCAAAATATTGGGTGGGAGCATGTGTAATGTTGCACTTTGTAATACCTGTTGCACTTTGTAATAACACTTGTCACACTTTGTAATAACATGCTGTTGCACTTTGTAATACCTGTCACACTTTGTAATAACACTTGTTGCACTTTGTAATACCTGTTGCACTTTGTAATAACACTTGTCACACTTTGTAATAACATGTTGTTGCACTTTGTAATACCTGTCACACTTTGTAATAACACTTGTTGCACTTTGTAATACCTGGCGCACTTTGTAATAGCACTCGTCACACTTTGTAATAACATGCTCTTGCACTTTGTAATAAACCGAGCTTTCACGCTTTGTAATAAACTTGTAACTGAGGTTGAACTAAATGCTTCCTTATCTGGCCCAGGAGCTCCTAATTACCAGTCAATTAAGTACCATCAAGTTATAAGACATATTTATATGTTATCTTATATTTTTGTAGGGTAAGTGTAAGGACAATATTACTGTGACATACGAGCACAATTACCAGCAAGTAGAGCTGAGCCACAGCGTCCCAGGGGAGATTGAAGGGTTGTTGAAAACTCTTCGAAAAGCTCTTCATGAGGTGAGGGTGTTCAATTTCAGTTCACATTTACATTTCATCTCATACACCATTTAATTATCACCACACAAATTTGAACTATATAAGTATAGTTACAGCTAACAGTAAGGTGGTGTTACACTGGTCGATTTGCAACGACGATTTGCAACGATACGATGTTGAACTAAAAATCGTTCAGGTGTAACACCCCATTGCGAACGATTTTTTGCGATGTTTGCAGTGCTGCAACGCGTTGTAAGTTTTTGAAAGCAATTCAAAAACTTGCAACACTGCTGCATGAATTTGAAGCGAATCGGCGTTGCAAATCGACCAGTGTAACACCAGCTTAACACAAATGCAAACTTCTTTACATTGGCCTGTGTCTCGCTCTTGAGAAAAGTTTAGGAAATTTGATACATGCACACCTCATAGTAAAGGCTCATACTTGCCGTGTGTCATGTTATGTTATACCACCACCCCACAATACCCAATAAACTCTGTCCAGTACAGCCATTGTTGAGAGGTTTAACTGTATCATTAAGTCTTGAAAGTTTGAGTGGAGACTTTTTGATGTATTCTTGTAAAAATGGTTTACGAAAATATCAAGTTTCGCCCTGACTTTTTGTAGACTTTAGTTCTCCAGACTCTTAGTGAGGCTCATACTTGTGATGTGTCATATTATGTTTTGCCCTGAATGTAAGTTGTATTCCTTGTACCTTTTGTAGACTTTAGCTCTCCAGACATACTCTTGTCAGTTGGCTCGTTTACACATTGACATTTACATTCACGAGCTGCTCGCAAATTCTTCCCTGTTGAGCGCTGTGGACCCTAATGCTCCGGTTACTGGTGAGTACATAGTTTGCAAACCCTAGACCCTAGTGAAAAGCACCATCTTGGTGAACTAATCTTCCTCATTAAACATTTGTTGTTGTAAACCCCCTCCACGATAGTTTCCAAGTTGAATCAAATATGAACGTGAACGTCTCATTTTGCTGTTTTTGTTCAGGTCAGTGTCCGACAGATGTGCCACCAGATGTTCAAGCGGAGTTGCAAAAGTTACGAGACTGCATAAGTGTCCTGTTTATGTTCATCAGGCAGCCGATCCAGGACCAGGAATTTGTAGATATTGTAAATACATGGATGGGACAATTGGTAAGGAAAATGCACACATTTTTTTTTCTTGCATTCTGATGCTCACATCATCGTACATTAGAGACTGAAGCAAGCAAGAACGGCAAAGACAAATAACTGAGAAGTGGGAAGACTTTTTTAGTCAGCGATTAACGCTTGTGTGCCATTCAGATTACGTTTCTTTGGCAGGGTTTCCACCCTGAGGTTTTGTTCTGACCAGTTTCCAGTTGACGGGCAAACATACTTACTTTTATTAGTTTTCTTAAGTATCTCTATCTGTGCATACTTCAGTCTGTATTCAGTTGGTTTAAGCATTCATAAACAGAGCAAGTATCGGGCATTTTAGTGATTATCAAGAACTCGAACGTATTAAAAGCAGTTTTCGAAATACAACGTATAGGAACAGTTGCAGTTTCTGTAAGCGGACATCCTTTGGAAGCAGAAGAAGTGTGGACTCCGGAACTGGAAGTGACCGCTTTCGAGAATGACTCTTGTGAGCGGCCACTTGTATTGTAGGGGATGCAGTAGGTGGACGCTTGTGGAGCGGCGGTTGGATAAAACAACAGCTATACAAGCTAAGATTGAACCGAATCATATGACACTTTTACTTAACTCGGTCAATCGTTACTTACAATACTGTAATTGCTTTAGGGATCAAGTAACTTTTACTCCACCCCTGTCCCTTGTAGAACACGATATTACCGAAGAGCGAGTCATTTTATAAAGAGATACCATAAAACTATATAACATGTGGTGTTATTTTAGAGTTTTCTCATTCTAAAACAGCTCGTTCTTTGGTATATCTCGTTCTACAAGGGACAGGGGTGGAGTAAAAGTTACTTGATCCGCTTTTAGAACAAAACCATTGTGCCAAAATACTAACCTACAGTGGTGTGAAGTTGAATTATTGAAATAGAGGCGTTCCAATGAGATTCTTCTAATGGGTTGGTCGCTTCAGTACGGGACTGCTTAAAAACAAAACAAAATCCAAATCGTACTCGTCAAGAGTGTCCGCGGCCGCTTACGGGAATGTTTAGATACAGAGCTTGACAAAGAGTTCAAACGGGGTTTCGTAAAGGCGGCCGTAAGGAGTAAAAGTAAGTCCAAAAGTAACAAAGATATTCCGAAACCGGCAACTCAAGGAAAGTCATTGGCTTTTCGACTCCGTCATTGCCTGGTCTGTTTTGCTAAAGCTTGGTAGCTTGTGCAAGGTGACCTGACGTTTGTGTACTATTCTTTCTGTCTTCCCAGATTGCTGTTCTCTTGAGAGTTGCTTCTCTCACAGACCTCGTGTTCCTGCAGAATCACGTGATGAGGTGCCCTCCAGGCTTTGCAAATCAAATTGCAAATTTCATTCAGTTTCCAATGCCACAGTATCATGGCGATGGGCACAGCGTTATGAATGAGGAGTATTACTGGAATAACCCTTTCATACACCATTTTCTGGCCATGTTGGCTGGTATCCTACAACCAGTCAGGTAAACACAACATCCAAATTGAATCACGCTGCCATTGCTTTTGCGTCTCCCGTACTCTCGGTCAGCGGTTGCACACAGCAATGCTTATACACTACAATAATTGTTTCTGATCCCCAGGACTGAGACATTTTTAAAAAGGCTCTAAAATAGTATAACATCCATTAGGTTTTGCAACTATATGATAACGAAGTCTTGAACCTAACGCTGAACTGTTGGATTTAGAAAAATCTTTATTTGAGTTAGGTCATGCTCTGAACTTAAGAGCTGGGGCTTATTCAATAAAACATTGACAAGTGTATGTTTGTGTTGCTTATTTTCGTAAATCTGTCTTTTTTGTTTTTGTTTGTTTGTTTGTTTTTGTGTTTTGCAGGGAAAGGGAGGATTTCCTTCACAAACTCTTTGTTGGTAGAACAGGCAAGGGTTATGTAAACTGATTTTAAAACGAAAATGCCATTAGAAATTGCTCGAAGTGTTTTGAGACGAAAATGAGAAACTTGCCGGCCCGTACATATATTAATATTTCTATGTTTGTTTGTTTGTTTGTTTGCAGCTGCTGTGAGGAGTATCAGTTGGACGCTGGTGGATGAAGATGGAGAAGAGGTACAGCAACTCTAGTACAGTAACTCTAGTACAGTAACTATGGTACAGTAACTATGGACTGAACCATTTAATGCTGAACAGTGATACCAAAACCGATTGCAGCTCAAATCCACCCAAGGGTATACTACTCGACCCAAAATGCTTCCCCGATTATGTCGTTGCGAACTGAAGTCGAACACCAATTCGCTCTTTGCACGGTGCCGCCATCTTGGATTCAAAGCGAGGCTAACCTGGCACGAAATTTGCCAATGCAACAAGAGAGTTTCCTATAACTCTAAAGGACCAAGGGTCTACAGAGAAGATGCACATGTTTCATTTGGGGGGTTACAATGCACATATTTTCAAGGTAACATTTTTAGTTTTGCCAGGTCAGCCTCGTTTTGAAACTCGTGCCAGCTCCCGTTCAAAGAGCCCCATGGGGCTGACATGTGATCAAATGACTGACAGATAATGACAAGTGACAGCAAACAAAATCGAAAGGCGTTTTTAGAGGTTCTACAAGGGTGATGACGGTGGAGAAACCACATAACTTGAAACATTTCTGTTTTGCAGGATGAAGACCCAGAGAACAGCTGGATGCTGCTACAAGAGAGCGACCTGGTGGCGGTCTTTTCGCAGTTTCCGTTTGACGCCATGTTCAAGCATCTTCTGAAGATGGACCCTGCAGTGCCAAGTACGTATCACAGCATCCTAACGAACGTCAGATTCTACATGAGAGTGAAAAACCATGGATGACGTATGATCGAGTCCCTGTACTGCGTGGAGTTGTGCTGTAGATAATGTAGCACCAACAGTGTTGGATAGGAAATTTTTATCCGTTTTTGTGCCTGAATTTTTGTGCCTAGATGACATGTTGATCGAGTCCCTGTATTGCGTGGAGTTGTGTAGTAGATAGTGTTGTTTGAGTTGTGTTATAGATAATGTAGCACCAACAGTGTTGGATAGGAAATTTTTATCCGTTTTTGTGCCTGAATTTTTGTGTCTAGATGACATGTTGATCGAGTCCCTGTATTGCGTGGAGTTGTGTAGTAGATAGTGTTGTTTGAGTTGTGTTGTAGATAAATGTAGCACCAACAGTGTTGGATAGGAAATTTTTATCCGCTTGTGCCTGAATTTTTGTGCCTAGATGACATGTTGATCGAGTCCCTGTATTGCGTGGAGTTGTGTAGTACATAGTGTTGTTTGAGTTGTGTTGTAGATAAATGTAGCACCAACAGTGTTGGATAGGAAATTTTTATCCGCTTGTGCCTGAATTTTTGTGCCTAGATGACATGTTGATCGAGTCCCTGTATTGCGTGGAGTTGTGTAGTAGATAGTGTTGTTTGAGTTGTGTTGTAGATAATGTAGCACCAACAGAGTTGGATAGGAAATTTTTATCCGTTTTTGTGCCTGAATTTTTGTGTCTAGATGACATGTTGATCGAGTCCCTGTATTACGTGGAGTTGTGTAGTAGATAGTGTTGTTTGAGTTGTGTTATAGATAATGTAGCACCAACAGTGTTGGATAGGAAATTTTTATCGGTTTTTGTGCCTGAATTTTTGTGTCTAGATGACATGTTGATCGAGTCCCTGCATTACGTGGAGTTGTGTAGTAGATAGTGTTGTTTGAGTTGTGTTGTAGATAAATGTAGCACCAACAGTGTTGGATAGGAAATTTTTATCCGTTTTTGTGCCTGAATTTTTGTGCCTAGATGACGTGTTGATTGAGTCCCTGTTTTGCGTGGAGATGTGCAGTAGATAGTGTTGTTTGAGTTGTGTTGTAGATAAAGTAGCACCAACAGTGTTGGATAGGAAATTTTTATCCGTTTTTGTGCCTGAAGTTTTGTGTCTAGATGACGTGTTGATCGAGTCCCTGTATTGCGTGGAGTTGTGTAGTACATAGTGTTGTTTGAGTTGTGTTGTAGATAATGTAGTACCAACAGTGTTGGATAGGAAATTTTTATCCGCTTGTGCCTGAATTTTTGTGCCTAGATGACATGTTGATCGAGTCCCTGTATTGCGTGGAGTTGTGTAGTACATAGTGTTGTTTGAGTTGTGTTGTAGATAATGTAGTACCAACAGTGTTGGATAGGAAATTTTTATCCGTTTTTGTGCCTGAATTTTTGTGTCTAGATGACATGTTGATCGAGTCCCTGTATTGCGTGGAGTTGTGTAGTAGATAGTGTTGTTTGAGTTGTGTTGTAGATAAAGTAGTACCAACAGTGTTGGATAGGAAATTTTTATCGGTTTTTGTGCCTGAATTTTTGTGTCTAGATGACATGTTGATCGAGTCCCTGTATTGCGTGGAGTTGTGTAGTAGATAGTGTTGTTTGAGCTGTGTTGTAGATAAATGTAGCACCAACAGTGTTGGATAGGAAATTTTTATCGTTTTTTTTTCGCCTGAATTTTTGTGCCTAGATGACATGTTGATTGAGTCCCTGTACTGCGTGGAGCGCTCATCCAGCCGTGACGTCATGAAGTTACTGGCTTTCGCTTCGTGTTTGGTGAGAATCCTCGGCTGCGCTTTCCAGACTTACCAGAGACTCCGCTACCGAGCTTTTGTGAAGAGAGTGGGCAGGACGATCAGGTTTGTGTCTCTGTTGATCAAAGCACGATAAGGTTAATCGAAGGACCAATTCAATCAAACATTTACAAGTGTAATTTACAGTGAATGTGACCCTCGCAGTTATGAGGCAATTTAAGCAGTTGCACGGATATTCATTCATTCATCATTCATGTATTTTACAAGTTGCGAAACTTTCTCCACACGTTTACACCAATACCGTGATCAAATGCTGTTGCAGCTATCCATTGAGACAGTAAATGTCTTCACGTAGAATCTCGAAAAGCGGATTTTGTTCGTGCGTAATGTCAGTTACGCAATTTATTTAATTATTGTGCTGAGATGAACGAGCGAGTAGGTGAAGGACGTAAGGGGACGTAGATCAACACGTGCCGGCAGTTCCAGAAACACTTACGCAGAATTTCTTTTTGTGCTTTTGGCCAACATGCAGATTGCCGAAAAGTTTATTCCAGCTCAAAACATAACAGGAAGTCGTTTTTTGAGAAAAAGCTTCCCATTTTCAAGGTGAATAACGACAAGAAGGTCCGGGCCCTGGGGCCAATTCAATAAACATTTACACGTGTATTTCAATTGGACCATTATTCAAACACCACTAAATGGACTCTATTCCAGAAAAGTCTGTACAGTATTGCAGATACAGGTCCCCAGTGCACAACCACAACAGTCTTCGGCCATTGTATTGGATTAAAGTGTGTTTTAACGTGTGGAGAAAATTGGTCCAACTTGTAAAATACACTTATAAGTAAATACTTCATTGAATTGACCCAGGTCACTTGACAGTCCTTCTTACAGCCTCGTAGCTTTTGGTCTAATTTTTTGTTTTGTTTTGTTTTGTTTTTTCAGACAGACGGTGCAGTTTGTGTTGGATCACTGGTCGAACTACAGGACGTGGCGCATCACCACTTGTGAAGACTCGGACATTACATATCCCGATTTTGATGCCGCGGAGCAACAGTTCACATTGCAGAGGCTGCAAGTTGAGGCGGACCAATTTTTTCTCCGAGCTGTTCAGCAGATTATGGCTGCTCACAGGTAAACAGGTCTCGCCACATAGTTCAGGCAATCGAGTTAAATTCTCTCGACCTCGCTATTTTGACTCGTGGGAGTGATCATGGTAAAGTTTTGTCTTTCGACCTTTAACCCTTCGATTGCTGGAAGAGATCAAGGTAAATTGTCTTCTTTTAAGGTACAGTGAAACCTCGATATAACGAACCTCGGTATTACGAAAACCCCGGTATAACGAACGATATTCTTCAGCCCGTTACAGCCCAATTACAGTAAAATGTATATGAGCGGAACCTCGCTATAACGAAACCCGATTATAACGAACACAGTTTCCCACTCCCTTGGCCTTCGTTATATCGAGGTTTCACTGTACCACTCCCCCCCTCCCCAATTAAGCTGTATTTAATATTTTATTTGCGCATTTCCGTGAGTCATTGGTGTCTACAAATTGTCGATCGGCACTCTCTTATGACCTGGTCAAACTGAAAAATCATGAAGAGTTCACAAAAGTGAAATTCCAAAATTCTGAGACTGTTTGTTGCTATTCAAGGCTGGGTGCGTGGCAGTTCTTGGCGGACATGCCCTTCGAGAGCATTTCATCTGCGACCGTGTGGAAACTGTTTTGGGTCCTGCACCTAAAAGACCACATCCAAGGATCTGAAGAAGTGCTTACCAGCCCATCAGACAAAGGAGTGGAAGACTATAAAGCTCGCATAGAGGGTAAATATGCCTGTTATTCCCCATTTTCGGAGATCCAGTGGGCAGATCGTGCAACTCCCCCCCCCCCCCCCCCATTGTTTATTTTCTCGACTCTTTGTCTCTTTATTGTTTGGCTGTTGTTGTTGTTGTTTTCTACAGATCAACGGGGGGAGTTCACGGACCAGCTGGTGCACATGTCGCAGTCGGAAGCCGTTTTTCTGCTCACCACGTTCGCCAACATGGCGATATCCAGAGAAGACAGAGAGAAGGAGTTCATTGAGGCCGTCACTTTGGAGGTGTATGAGGTACTGTATTCCAACATCGTCATTATCACATCCTTCGTCATCATCGCCATCGTCTTCTTCCTCAGCATCATCACCATCACCATCATTATCTTCATTGCCACCATCACTTTCTAAACCATCACCATCACCATCACCATCGAAAATCCTTTTGAAAGAACTTGGAGTTTCCGATGTTGCCCCGATTTAGCTTTGTTTATGAGTGTATAGTCAACTCTTAACGGAAACCCTTCTGAGACGGATACCCTTTTAAGGTGGACACCTGATCCTGCCGTTTCGTCGGTCATTTAGTCTAACTGAACTCTTTTTAAACGACCACTTCTCTAAAACGGACAGTCGGAGATGGTCCCAATGATGTCCGTGTTAGAGGGAGTCCACTATATTTCAAAGACTGGAGTTTTTAAAATGTATTTAATAATTCCAAAATGTTGATTTTCTTCTTGCCAGGTGGCGTTTGTGGTTGATCAAACTAGAGAGTTTTGTTCCAAGATGGGGCGGGATCTCCTAGCGGCAATTGCATCTGTCCATCCTTTTGTGGTGTCTGTGCTGTTGTGGAAAATAAAAAACACAATTAACACGGTGGGCAAGGTAGGATTAACACAGATACCTTACATTCCATGCACTAAGTCCCCATCGACACTAATACGTTTTCATTTGAGAACGGATCGTTTTCCAAACATCCGTTTTCGAAGTCACTCACACATCGTTTTCGAAAACCTCCACTTTGGAATTAATAAATTTCTCGGCGAAGCGCCTCGTGAGTCCACAACATTTTGACCATGTGACGACGTAAATCGTGGTAAATAAGAGTCCACACCACGGCAAACCAGTGGAAATTTGTTTTTTACCACAACATTAGAAACATACAGGGAAGTTTCGCTGTATTTCGCTGCAAAGCGTCACATGCTGGCGTCAGCATCATTGTCTGGACTCTTATTTACGACGGTAAATCGACCAATCAGAGAGCGAGAAACTAGTGTGTTGTGGTAAAAACTGTTTTCGAGAATCTCCGTTTTTAATCATCGTGTGGACGGAAAGGAAAAAACGCATCAAAAAAGAGTGCTTTCAAATGAAATCATATTAGTGTGGATAAGGTCTAAGTCGAATTGGCTTTTAAAATATCTGCCACAATTTTTATTTGAATATGCAATCGACTGGTCTTTGCAGAGTTGTGTGTACTTGTGCAGTGGCTTGCCTGTCAATCTGTGGCATCCAACTACAGTAGACATGGACTCCATCCGTTGCTGGCTCCTGAAGTCGGACTTGTCTTCCCCTGAACACCAGCTGGCGCGTTGCCTGCTCTCGAACCTCAACTGGGGATATGCCACTCAGAGGGTGAGCTAGGAGAACCAATAGAAAACCAGCATATAGGCCCTGATTTTTAGATGTCTTTTCCTTCTTACTTTCTCATTTTTTTGTTTTTGGTTTTAAGCCCCCAATTATTGTTTTATCCTCTTATTCTCCCATCCGGACCTGAATTTAAGAAAGAGCATGTTTGTATTGTTCAGTTGTTGTCTTCGTCGTCGTGGTTGTGGTTGTTGTTGTTGTTGTTATTGTTGTTGTTATGGTTATTGTTGTTATTGTTGTTGTTGTTGTTGTTGATAATGTTGTTGTTGTTGTTGCTGTTGTTCTTAAACCTCGTGCAACATTTTCCAACAGCCCAGAGCGGGTGACGAGCTGTTTCTGGAAAGGGCGTGGCACAGAGCGCTGGCTCTCATGCTGGTAGAGGTATCGGCGGTGCGTCTGCCTGACAGACCAGGCGGAATCGCACACGAGGCATTTAAGCAAGACAGTGGCTTACTACAACAGGTTTGCACCCTGAATGCATGGGAAACGTTATACGAAATTTGAAGGAAAATTTAATCCCAACGTTCAAGCAAAACGTCGTGATTGTCAACTGTACGGCCGCTTTAGCTTTTGAAGGTGCTCAGATGGCTGAGTGGCTAGCATGTTAAGTCCTTCACCAAGTTGACCTAGTATTTCAACCCTCACAACCCATGCGTGGTGGTAACATTTAGTACCTCGGAAAACCTCCAACCCAACGAGCGACTTGCATGCTTCTCGGCAGACGTACTATTATAGCAATATCAAGGACCACCCTAATTAACATTGTGTTAACTTCGTGCTACCCTCTCAGAAATCGACAATCTTTAGCTGGGGACTACGTCGAACTATGTGTGTGTTTGTGTTTGTGTTTGTGTGTTTTTTTTTTTTTTGCGCCTGTATGTTTGTGTGAAGCCTGCGTGGTAACCATGGATACTCTTTCAGGTGGTTTCGATAACATCGTCCTACAACCGACTCACGCAGCCGAACTATGAACAAGTGCTGTTTGATTGGCTTTGGGAGGCGGTCCTGTCTCTCCGCCTTCACGCTTCGGACCTTCCTGTCGTTACGCAGCAGAATGCAGGCAGTGATGGTCAACACCGAGGTGAGAAATGGTCTGTAGGAGTTAAACTCCACTTGACTTGTGTTATAGCGCTCGCTTGCGCTATTATAGTTTGCCACTAGCTTCAGTAAGTAAGTCTCACTAGCATTGTACCGAGGCCGCTATGTGGTATACATTTCAAAAATTTTTTCTTCAAAAAGACGAACGAACCCCATAACGAAATAAACTCACAAACACACGCGAAACGGTAATATTAAAGAAAAAAAAATAGGTATATAAAAATAAGACAGATTAAGAGTAGTCAATGCACCCAAACTTTTCTGATTTCAGAGTTTGTCAATTGGCTTGTTATTTCTTCTTTACAGGTCAAGAGGAAACAGAACTGGGCTTTGCTGGTTACGCGCAGCTCATGTCTGGCACGAGGTCTCTTGACATGTACACTGAAAAGTCCCTGACGAATCTCTCCCACTCCGTCAACGCGGGGGGACCCCTGGCGTGTTACGTGGCTGTTGCCATGACAGTGACCGGAGCAGAGTAAGTTGCTGTTTTGTCTTCTCTGTTTGACCTCTCAAGTCAACTGTTTATCGTTTTTATTGTGGAAAAGTCTTTATCTATCTTTCTGCTCTTTCTCTCTCTTGTTGTTGTGTTCCTAAAACGCTATTATGTAATTTTGTTTTGACCTTTTTGTTTGTTTGTTTATTGTAGTCCTGATCTGTTTCTGACTAAAGGCCTCGATCACGTGACAGTGCTGCTGAACGAGAAGTGCTTCGATGGCATTCTTAGACTTATTGCAAATGTTGTGCCCATGTTCTTTAGTAGACCAGAGAGGCTCTTGCAAGAATCAAGGTAAGATTACCCCTGCTGCTCCCTTCCTTTAGGCCATTTCTCTTTTCCTTTATGTAATGTCGTTGCGCGAAGAGTTGTTACCCAGTCTTCCGAGTTTGTGGGGGGGGGAGGGGGGGGGGGGGGGGGGGGGGGGGCTCATGATAACAACCTCGAAGAGAACAGATAAACATTCGAAGAGAGTTAGAATGGAAAACCCAGATTAAAAAACCCTCAGAGTCAGATTGAGATCAGCTAGTCTCAGCCACGCCCGAGGTCGAACACGGGACGCAGACTTGGCGGCATTCTACCATTTTTGCTTGCTTTCCTCTCTCCCCGTATTTTCTTTTCTCCCTTCTCTACCCCCGCCCTCCTCCCTTACGTTTTTAACAACTCGCTTGTTCTAGTACAAGTCCCATCTTGCTTTGCAGTGTCATCCTGAATTTATCGAGAAAACACAATTTTGTTTTGACCACATTATACTTGTTTTCTTGTCAGGTTCATCAATGTAATTCGTCGACTGACTCAGCTAGACTCAGAAAACGCTGGTTATGCTGAGAAACTTCTGCAGATCCCCACTGTCGGAGAGCACTGCAAGAGATTGGCTGGGATCATACAGGTGAGTACTCCGTGGGATGGAGGTCAAAGGTCACAAAAGAATCATGTGAACAAAGCAATGTGAACGAGCCCTTTGTTTGGATAATCGTTTTTGAAAAGTTTTTAAAGGGTTGATTAAAATCAACATATTTCGTGCTTTACCGGGTGGGAATACGCACGGAGCCTCACAAGCGGGTTACACTAGTTTCATAGCGCACCGAAGAAACTTGCTTAAAGTAAGAGGAATTAATTCGTCTTGATCACTTCCCATGGTTTGTCTCTTCAGAGTCACGTCAAAGATTTCCAGGTCCCCGGCACAGTAGGAGCCGTGAATGTTATGGAGTTCTGGCTGAAGGCTCTGTGTTCTTTGCCTTTGTGGTACAGGTGTGCATTGCGCTTTTCAATCAACTGTTCACGTGACACGATTTAACCAATCGTATGCAGCACTAATGGGTCTAAGAAACAATAGGCAACGAGGTTCAAATTTTGTGCTTGAGTCCAGATAGGGAAACTGTGACGGTCTCAACCGTCGCCACCAGAGATATTTTTGTCGATATTGGCTTGGTTTTCAGTGCTCTGAGAGATTGATGAAAGAAACCATTTTTGGCTGTATCAAGAAAACATTTCGAACCTAATTGGCTTGGAGAACCGATAAAATGTCTTTTGAGACGCGAATACAAAACTAAAGCCATCGCACAATTATTTTTGACATTCGGAAAGCCGCTATGTAGATAAATCGAAGGTTTCTCTAGGGAGATTCATGTCACGTTTTAAATTGTTCTCAGTTTTCTTTTTTTGGTTTTTGAGGATTTCCCGTCCTTTCTTTTGGTTCGTTCAGGGACGGCTGTGTACAATTCTTGTTGGATAAGCTGCTGATGAATGCTGTCAAAGTACGCGGAGCTTTATCTTTGGTGAACACAGTGCTCACGGATGCTTACAAGGTATGAACACACTTCTTGTTATATATATTTTTTATTTATTTATTTATTTATTTATTTATTTATTTAGAAACTGCCATCAAACTCGGTAAAAACAGCAAATAACAGA
The DNA here is from genome assembly GCA_964036295.1 of Plumapathes pennacea. Classification (NCBI taxonomy): domain Eukaryota; kingdom Metazoa; phylum Cnidaria; class Anthozoa; order Antipatharia; family Myriopathidae; genus Plumapathes; species Plumapathes pennacea. Next base: position 4,700,135 of record OZ038463.1, on the reverse strand, counting down.
CAAGGTTACACAGGACAGGAAAGAAGAACAACGAATAAAATATAAATTGACGGCAGTAACATGCGAATTAGATGAGGGGCAAGCGGACGGACACGAAATCCCAACTGGGCCAACTCTCTTGTAAACAATTTCCGAATTTATGTTGGGACAGTTTAGAATCTGATTAAAAATCTGCTTTTGTGTTTCCAGGATGTTCTGAAGGAGAGTGAGAGTCAAGGAATTATCGCGTCTTTCATTTCTTTTGTTTCGTCGGGTAGCGGCCCACCGCTTCTGTGGGACATCAAGGTAATAAAGTTCTCTGTGTATGAAGTTCTCTGGCGTCCATATATGATCGTTCAAACGACTCTTTGCCAGTCATGTGATCGATCATATATGGACGTCAGTATTAAGCATTATAGTGTACGCTGGCGTCCATATATGATCGTTCAAACGACTCTTTGCCAGTCATGTGATCGATCATATATGGACGTCAGTATTAAGCATTATAGTGTACGCTGGCGTCCATATATGATCGTTCAAACGACTCTTTGCCAGTCATGTGATCGATCATATATGGACGTCAGTATTAAGCATTATAGTGTACGTTCTGTCCTTTTGCACTTTGCTACACTTTGCTTTGTATTTTTGCTTTTTCTAGTTTTGTTTCTACCTTACAATACTCTGAGTCCAAATAGTCAGCTTTAATTCTCTTTGTGAACTCCCTTGATGAGCTTTTGTAGGACTGCGTAACTAAATGATTAAATACGTAATGATGCTCAATGCACTTCCCGATGTTGTGTTGTTAAAACAGTCATACTGCAGTAAGTTGTAATACTAAAACGTGCCAACCATACTTTGAACAGGCCGCTTTTTGCACAGAACCAATAGATGTCTGGTACGAAGCATCGCTATGTGGACTGCATGTTATATATATATTTTTTTCTGTGTCTGTCTCTTTATTTGTAAGTCTGTTTTTAGTGTTCAGTCCTTCTGTACTCGTATACTGATCCTCTTATTCTTGCTGCTGCTTCTTTTGTTGAAGCCGTCACCAGATTACAGTTACTACGCGTACTGCGTGTTGTGCTTGGAGGATCAACTGGAGGAGAATTCGGGTCTTCGTCTGGAGTTGGTCAAACAGCTCACGGAAGACGCACACACTGAAGTGGACATGGCTCTAAAGGTGACTCTTTACTTTCTCCCAGTACTAGCTATGATAGCATGTGACTTATGTGCGAACGATCCAAACCAACGATATGACAATGCTATTTGTAAATGAACATTATGAATTCCAAAGAATTGTTGTTTCGCAAAGCAGTTCCTTTGCGTAGCATGTTTATGATATATAAACAAGAATACGTTAAAAGGTAATAAAGCATTACAGCTAAGGCTGTAGGCATTTATTTTCTTGCAAGTTTCTAAGAAAATGGCTTCGTTCCGCCTGTCACACTGCTCGCCGTTTGTTCTGTTGTGATTACTCTGAAAAGTATTGTTGAAGAACATTTCCAAGAAAACCATACCGACTCAGGCGGGCCTTGCCTCTCATTCGAGGCGGTTGCTCCACGTTTCACGCGACTCACGCTCCCGGCCTCGTGCGACCATTTCATGCAGCAATCCTGAAACTGCGTATATTTATTTCCAAGAACAGTGTTCCAGGAAAGTGAAATTCGCTTGGTTGCCTACCTCTTACATGGCTCACCATTTACCGTGTGACTTTATTTTCATTGAAGTTTACTAAAACTGTAGGCATTTATTTTCCAGAAAGCTGCTAAGAAGTTGAAATTGACGTGGTTCCCGCCCGTCTCGCGGCTCACCATTTACCGCGTGGCACAACAAGCCCTAGCAACGGACATGTCTCATCCAATTCTGCCTCTGATCTGGCAACGGTTCTTCGACCTGTACCTGGGGAAACCTGTTACTCAACCAGGGTATGACGGAAACAGGGCAGTGAGAAGACAGACAGACAGAGGGACAGACATACAGGGGCATTGGCAGAAACAGGGCAGACAGAGGTAGAGCTAGATAAGACAGAGGAATGGACAGAGACGGGGACAGACGTACAGAGACAGACAAGACAGACAGACACAGACACATACGATGCCGGGACAGAAACAAAGACAGACGGGAAAGCGTCATAGAATCAGCATATAGAATCAGCAATAATTGTCATTTTGTCAAAGTCACTTAAAACCCGCTATTAACACCACAAATGACAACTGTAACTCCCACCGCAGTTAGCCATGCATAAATTGGACGATTGTCCCTGTGCCTCAAACCGAAAAACTTTGGAAAGAAACCTAACGTAATATAACTTAACAAAACATTACGTAAATGATAATCGCGGGTTACGAGTGGCGGCAACGACTATGCGAAGAGAAATATACGAGATAATTATAATAGTGAGAATAATGAGAATTACAAGAAATCTTCTGCCAGGAAAAGCCTATGCTGACAACCTTAAAGGGGCCTAAGGTACCGTAAACCGAATATACCAAACGGCATGACAAGCGGCCGATCACAGTCCTCGTTTAACTGCAAGTCCACTAGGAGTGACGGGGAACGAAAACGAATGGAATGGAGACTAAGGCCTGTTTCAAACATCGAACTTCACTTTTTGCTCATTTGTATTGTATTCGATGCATGTGAAGTTCAACGTTTGATGCAGGCCTTAGTATAAGCTACAAAAACTAAACTTTTTCCTTTTGACGTCAGGCTGTCTCAGCGTGCAGGCGTCGGGTACAGATTTTTTGAAAGCCAGAGCAATGTGTCCCTGCTGAAAAAGATGAAGTACAGACTGCACGAAACTGCAGAACATCACCGAAGCATCGCCTCTCAGACTGGTGCGGATCAAGACGCCATGTTAGAGAGTGACAGAGAAGTCAACAAACAGTTTGAAGAAACACGGAGTTTCCATGAGAAACTCATTGGGTAAGTTTCGAATTTTGGTTGATTCTCTTCTACGGCTTCTGGACTTGTTTATAGAACCACGTTGCTGCATTTTTATCACCAATATGTGTCGCCCTTTACATAATACACCCATACTATCTAATAAATCACATTAATATAATTTATTATTTATTTATACTTCTTTCTGGCTCCGAAACTCAAAGATTCTAGAACTCTGTGTGCCGATTTTTAAAGCAAAGCCTAACTTTGACCTGGTTTATCGTTGAATTGAAGTTTGGACGGGCTTCGTAAACCAGGTTTAGCCAAAGGTTAATTTGCATTTTCAGAACATGGATGCGTTTAGCCGTTGTCCGAAAAGCATGGCTATCATTTAAACCTTGTTCACAAAGTACTTTCTTAACCGTGGTCCAAACTTTTTCTATACTTTTGTTTTGTTAACCAATAAGAACTCTTGATAAGATTGATTTTCCTCCAGAATGGTTTTCACACTGTTGATCGCTTTCTCACTTCAGTTTCTATCAGACGTTTGCCCTGTGGCTGGACGAGCCTCGTCTTCATGACACGTCTCTTTACCTACCGGCTCTTCCTTTGCCGTACGACCCGCGGAGACTGGAAATAGTACTGAAAGGACAGAAGGTAATGAGAGAGGGGTCAGGGGCTTATTTTCTCTTTATAAAAATCACTCATTCATTCGTGTAATTATACTGAGCAGGAGCCGTGGATTGAGAATGTGGACATGAAGAAGATTGACTGGGAACTGAGAGAGTCCGTAGCCGGCTGGATGAAACACGCGCATGGCCCTCACAGAAGACGCGCTGACAGTAAAGGAGAATCCAATGAAAGGAGACTGGAACCAGGTTAGCCGGCTTTCTCCTTTCCAGTTCTCGACGGTCGGAAATTCTGACCCCGTGGACTTTTGGGTAATCAAGAATGCGCAAAGATTTTAAAAAGCGCGTTCGGGTTTGGGTTTATTCCGGAATAGGAGTAGCGATGTTGATCGGTAAAATTCTGTGGTTTGGGCTGGCCTGGGTAGAGGTACATCGGAAGCTGTTCGAAATGCCAGCGTGAAAGTTTGCAAAACAGTTTCGAACAAAGTTTTCCCAGGAACAAGGAACACTTGGGGATATTTTAGGTTTTTCTTTTCCGGAGCATCTACCGAATCAAACGCAGCCGTAGCATCTTTATATAGAGTCTAAACTAACTGATTTTGTTGTTAGTAATTTTGAACAGCTTCTTGAATTTTAAAGCTGAATGAACACCAGTATTTTGTAGAATTACTGGTCAAAATACGTAGGCAGCTCAAAAATGCAGTAGTTGCGAAGCATTTTGCATGAATGCGATGTGTAATGTATACATTTTTTTTTTTACATTTTTATAAGTTTGAAGTTTGTTTAATGTTGTTAGAATAATGGTCCAACTTACAAAATGTAAATATTTATTGAAATGGCTTCAGCATTTCCATTACGTCGCGAACCTTCAACTAAAAGTGCGTCCCTTGCTCTAGTGACTTCAACCAACTTTACAACAAACATTTGTTTTTGTTACGTCGCGAACCTTCAACTAAAAGTGCGTCCCTTGCTCTAGTAACTTCAACCAACTTTACAACAAACATTTGTTTTTGTTACGTCGCGAACCTTCAACTAAAAGTGCGTCCCTTGCTCTAGTAACTTCAACCAACTTTACAACAAACATTTGTTTTTGTTACGTCGCGAACCTTCAACTAAAAGTGCGTCCCTTGCTCTAGTAACTTCAACCAACTTTACAACAAACATTTGTTTTTGTCTGCAGCTACTGGGAGGATCATCAGAAGAATGCGAACACACATCTCTCCCCAGCCCCCGCCGGCCGTCGTTTTTCCCCAGGCCCCCCTTCCCGCCATCACAGAACAGATGTTGGCCAACAGACAGAGGTTGCTGAACACGGTCTACGGGCAGCTGCAGATACTGTTGGTGCAGGCTAGGTTAGTCTCACTTTCAAGCTCATGAGAATAAAGAGAATGAGCGGAATACAATTCGCGAATATAATTTCTTTAAAGAAGCAAGTGATGGCGTGGCTGTTGATGCACATGAAATGTTGCGTTCTTTGTTTAGCGAGCAACGTTAAATATTTTATTCAGGTCCTTTGTCTTGTTTAATGTTATGATATCACAGTGGATAACTCGTTTGTTTCCAGGAAGTTCTGTGGTCTTGTGAACCATCACACTGCTCTAGACATGGACTACATTCAGTGTCTCCCACAAATGTACAAAAATGAAATGTCCCAGGTGATTATTATCTCATTCATATGGTAACCGAACAGTGTTCTTGCTAGGCCCAAGTGGTAAGGAGCCCGGTGATTTTCTGCCTTTATAAATATTTTGATATTAACTTCAAAGTTTAATGCAGTTTCAAGAGACGAGTCAACCACGATTTTGTGAAAAAAATCTATTGCTTTTTTGCCTCTATCCTATATTGCCTAAACTTTAAAGAGTTTACGGACCATCGCATATTTTTATTTTAAATAATTTTCATTTCCATTTCTTTTGCTGTAGCCATAGCCACCGTGACGTGTGTGATGTCACGGAAGTGACGTCTGATAATGTTAGACATGTGCTCAAGGAGTGGGGACAAGGAAACGAAAGAATAACAGCTGAATTTGACGAAAAGGTTCACGGGATTTAAGAAGGGAGGGGACAGACGAAAAGTTAAAACAAGGATTAAATTTTCTTTTTATTTCTTCAGATTGTCGTGCACGTTCCATGCCCAAACAAGTACTACAAAGTGAGCCACCGGTGTAGCGGACCTGCGACACTGTCGCTGCGGGTGAGTGACAAACTGATGTCAAATATGGCTGCTTTTTTGGCATACCGTAAATGTGTTTTTGTCCACTACAAACACACGAACCTGAATCTCGAAATTTGTAATGGAGTCGAAATGGAGCCAAGATTCAGAACTGTTGGTCCGATACAGTTTAACCTTTTCACTCCCAAGTTCAAAATGCAGATTCTTACAACCTTTTCAGAAGAAAATGTAAAAGTTATGTAGTGAAAATTGATACTTTAATCAGTTTTTATCTAATCAAGGTATCGAAAGCCAAGTTCTCTTTACTGTATGTACCTCTGGTGAGCAACTTAAGGAGAAAATTGAAGTTGATCCCTTTTGGGAGTGAAAGGGTTAAACAGCAGAGAGGAGAAATGTAGGGTGCACCGACTTTACCAACCTCGCATTCATCTTTCGGCTTTTGTGGTTATTAGAAGTCTGACCGTATCGTTCGAAACTAAAAGAATGAATTCACTACTGTGCATGGTCTTCTTAACTCCTTACCAAAGCAGATTAATAAATGAATGTATTCACAACCATGACCGATCATTTTGCATTTCGCTACTTTCTTAGTTCCTTGCCAAACATGCGAACGAAGTAATTTTACAGAAGATTGCGGACAATCGCCGAGAACACGAGCAGGTGGTGCGGAGTTTCTTGCAGCCCTGTCCCACGGAGATGTGCGTCGCAGCTGCCTACGTGGAAAACGCCATCGTGTGAGTGTTTTCCTAGAATTCTTGGGGGAAAAAAAAAAGAGAAAATCCAGAACCCAGACACTTCCGTCTCTTTTCCTAAGAGAGCCAAACGCTAATGACTGATGAAATCTTGTTTTGCTGTTGTTGTTGTTGTTGTTGTTGTTGTTGTTGTTTCTGCAGTTTGTTAGTGAACACATCCAAAAGCTCGGATGTAAGAACGCGAGGTGGGTGATGCTCCTCCTTTCGGTCTTTTTGGTTTTAATTTTTTTTCCCCATTTAGTGAGTGCATGTGTGCGTTAGCGATTGAGTCAGTGAGTGAGTGGGTGGGTGGGTGAGTGAGTGAGTGAGTACATTGGTGAACGGGACGTGTGGACGCGAGTGCGTTAGTCACTGACTGACTGACTGCCTTGGTGAAGTGAAGAAGTGTGTGAGAATAAGGATCTCAAACTCAAAAAGTAATACCATCGCCTAAAAGGGAACTGCAAGTAGTAATGTGAAGTTGCTTCGCATGCCACCATACATTGTCTAAATGTAAATTTTGAAACTGTACAAATTAATAACAAATATTTCGCTACAATTGACAAACGGAACTACCGACACTAAATAAAATTATATAACTTTACCTTTACTTTTTTTTACAATACTTTCTTTACAGAAATTGCTGCTGGCATTGGCACAAGCATGTTTTATCAGTTGGCCGGGGCTATTGACGAAAATGTGTTGAGTTACCAGCCCACCATCCAGTTCTTTTCCTCTTGTGTGGAGATCCTGGGAAAGGTATAGTGTAGAAACAACAGGAACGCTGTAACCTTCATGGTTGCGTGTTCTAGCTAACTGTCCAGTACAGCACAATACGCCACTTTCTCAATCATTTGCAGCAACAAACTACTTTTACTACCCCCATAAACGAGTTTGTTTTGTCAGGTAAATCGCTCTGCTGAGCTTGGTCTTGTTTCTCTACACAATTGCAATTATGACCAGGCTATTACAAAGTTTTCCGCTCTGCCTGCCAAGTTTAATTAACAGATTGCCCGCCAAAATGTCTCAGTTTCGCGAACTGCGCGTGATTGTGAAAGTGCGTGATCGTGTTTGTGAGGAAATAGAGCGCGCGTCAGCATGTTGACTTACAGAAGCACGCGAAAGTTGTAATAATCCTAGAGAACTGTGGACAAGGGCCACACGGTGGAGAGTTCTTACAATTTCCCGCGTGCTTCTATAAATTTTGTAACTCAACAAAGCACGTTGATAAGTAGTACTTTGTTTCTTTTATTATGAGATAAGGCAAACATTAACTTTGGGGCAAACAGAGATTGATCGATTGCTTCCGTACTTTCGCTCCACCGTGCAACGAAATCTGCCTCGGATTTCCCGGGGGTCCCGCTAGTAAAGAGTTATGCTTGCGGCGTAACCAATCAGATGGTGCGTACTATATCTCCGTCTTATAAACTTGTCTAAATGCTAATTTGAAATCCCGTAGTCAGTGTAGTCAAGGCCCGTAGCGAGTGTAGTGTAGTATTGTGCAGATGTATGTACGGTGGTTCTGTACAGTTACCAGCGAAGGACTTGCCTGATAACGAGTGTTGTCAGTCAACGTTTTTGTCGTTTTCACAGCAATTCATCATGAATAATGGGGAGCAGACAGAGCAGTTACTGTCCGCCATCTTGGAACACACGTCCATCACTATGCTGTTGGTGCCCTACTTCACTCCAAACGACAGTCCTGAGCTGTTTACCAACATGTATCAGAAAATCGTCAGAGTTGAAGACAAGGACCTGGCGTTTTCGCTGCTCACAAAGGTACCTGCAACTTCCATTGCAGACTGAGTTAGCTTGCTTGTTTGTTTACAGTCATGATCAAAATTCTGCAGTTTATTGGCCGAGAGAATTTAGTTAATCCTGGATTACCTTAATCCAAAACGTCTCTGTAAATCACTATTTTGTATCGCGCTACATCTACGTTGCACCTGTATCCTATCTCTGGTTGAAATGTACCAACTTTTTTCATATCTTCCCAGTTTAATTTGAGCCAGTGGCTCTCTTCCGCGAACAGTACCTTGATTGAGAGGTCAGGTCTTACGGCCACCGTGTTGGAGGCGTTGTGTTCTTGTGGCTTTGACTACCCTGAGGAGCGAAGGTCCACCTTGGAGGTAAATTATTTGAACGAGCTGCACGATCTTGCCATCCCATTGCCTTCTGGGTAGTCCAAAAATATATACATAGTTGCATCCTCCTTTGCGTGTCCATTTGTTTTTTTACCTTGTGGAGGATTCCTCTGTGTAGCAGTCGGAACAGTTTTCCCTCCTCGCGTCTCGTGTTTTCAAAGAGCCACTACGACATTTATTTTTCTTTTGAGTCCATTTTTTTATCTCTTTTGCGTTACAACTGATTTAATGTGCGAATAAATAAGTGTTTGAATCGAACATGGCCGACGCTGTTTCGCAAACAAGGAACCAGGAGCGCGCGCGAAGGCATGTGGGTATTCTTTACTTGATTGTGCTTTTGGGATGCAGATTGCCTGAGAAAACGATATCGGATTAGATGGCGTACAATGATCGATCCTGGAATAACTTTTTTGCGTAAATTTATTCCATCTTTTTAGTTCTTAGTGGTAAAAAAAATACAGTTAGTTTGAAAGGCGAACCTGCAGCGGCGAACCAAATCTATTTAGAGAAATTGTAGGCGGGGAATTATACATTAGGTCTCCGTCACTTTTGTCTGTGTCACGTCCCAATAAAATGAAGAATATTTAACCGAGAATGTAGTTTCTATATTAAAACCGCGGTTTCATCCTTAGGTCTGCTTGAAGCACTTTGAGTTGGTGCTGACTTACAACTTCCCCGAGCAGTACAGCGATTGCTTGCGGCATATTTGTGAAGGTTCGTATTACTGACACTGTCAACTCTTTTATCCACTTTAGCCCTTATATATATATATATACATATTCTCCCAACGACACCAGAAGAAAATGTATGAGTGATGTAGTGAGAATTAATTGCTCAATCAGCTGTCACCAACGAAGGCTGTTCTAGGTTTGCAACACGGCAAAGCTTAGCAAAATCAGTAAATAGCATTTCTTGTCCGAAACTTATTCTCAAACGAGTGAGATTAAAATAGATTGCCAATAAGCGACTTTCATTATAGCGGGCCACCTGATGATAAAACTTGGTGGGCAGAGAGGAGAGCGCCTTCTTTGGTCAAAACGCAGTTATGTCAGTCATAATGCAATTGAGGTGAAGTTTATAGATCGGAACACGTTTTTTTTCTTGGCAGGTTCTGTACGCCGCGTCCTTTGCCTGGACGTGTGGAACTCTTTTCTCAGTTCGATTGGCTGTATACCAAGTCAAGACGGAGCCCGCCCCAATTCTCCGCAGAATCTTCCCGTGCTGGATGATGAACAGGTATTAATGTTTTTTTTTTTGTTTGTTTGTTTCCACACGCAGTTATATTACTAAATTAATATATACATATACGTATTGATATTTTTTTCTTTGTATTATTGTGTGGCGAGGGAGCTCAAAAAAGAAGCCGGAGGCTTATATCATTTGAGCTTCCTCTAAAATTACTGAGATATGTTATATAGAGCGGTGCAGAAGTGCAGGAGTGCAGTTCAGAAATTAAAGATATAAGTGCAAGCGCAAGATTAATAGTCCCAGGTCAAACACCGTACTTCACATGAGCCGAACATAACCCTTTCACTCCCAAGAGTGATCAACTTCAATTTTCTCCTTCAGTCTTCCACCAGAGATATATCATACAGTATGGAGAATTTGGCATTTGATACCTTGCACAAACGACAGCTGGTCAAAACAAATTCTCTTTTCATCACTCATACATCTTATTTTGTGGTTAGGAGAATTTGTATTTTGAGCTTGGGAGTGAAAGGGTTAACGCAAATTAGCTTAAACAATGGATTATGCTCATTTGCATTGAGTTCGGCTCATGCGAAGTAAGGCGTTTAAACCTGGCCTTAGACAGATATACACACTTTATTTGTTCCAGATTACAGGTAATCTGAATTAGCTTTCGTTAAACACGACCTAGTACTTACTAGGATTGCAGTACATGTGTCACACAATAATTAAGACCGTCTTCATTTGTTTGGTTTACTTTGTTGTTCAGGTAGCAATAGAAAAATGTTGTTTTCCTGAGCCTTCAGTATGTGGACATTTTTATCGAGAATAGTAGCTGTCTAATTTCATCCCCAAAGCGCTTTAGCTCGATTGGGCATTTTCAACCAATCCTAAAACAAATGCACAACAGAAAGAGTGAACACTGCTATTAGAGTGCGTTCACCGAGTCACAACTTGAGGTTAGCAGTTGGATGTTTATCGACTTGAGTCAAATTTGCTTTTCGTCAATCAAATTATTAGCTCAGTGCTCACTCCTGTCCTGCTCCTGTCGCTTCAGGTGATGGAAACACTCCACTGGCTAACCAGGTACTTCACCAATCAGCGTTCAGAGCTTGGGCCCCACGTGACTGGCGGATTGTACACTATGTGGCGTCCTTACATAAAGCAACTTTCCTATTTGTTGGGTTTTATGTGTCAGCAAGCCATAATGCGGACAGCGACGAAGATTTTCAGGAATAAGTCCCAGGAAACAGAAACCGGTAAGCAGCGATTTTTTGCCATTCATTTCTTTGGAGAGAGAGAGGAGCTCTTGGAACACTTTTTTGCTGCTTTGACACTGCTGGCAGTTGTCACACAATGTACCGCCCGCAACGTCGTTTATTTTAAGTTACCGCAAGGAGAAAAACGGACTTTTATAGACTCGTCTAGATTGTTTGGGTACTTCGTTTAGGCCTTCCGTTTATACTAAGGACGCTGTTTTTGTTTTTGTTTGTTTGTTTGTTTGTTTGTTTTTTGTATTTGTATTTGTATTCTTTTTGAGCGATTTTTTTGGAATAGAGCGCAGTTGCTCGTGAACATGATACTGTGGCAGTGATACACAATTATAACTGTGCTTGCTCTTCATTGCCACATTTTTCGTGCACTTGCGTGCGTTCTGTCCTGTTTCCCCAGCAATCACGGAGTTGTGGCAGCTGATCTGTCGAGTGTTTGAACCGTGGATTTGTTCTCAGGATGCCCCACTAGCAGGGTGAGCTCATTTTAACCTGTAATCTCGTTTTAACGTTCCTCTCTTTGTATTTGGTCCACCTTTTTAAGGTGCAAGCTGTTTTTGAGAGATTCAATATTCCTCAAGTTTGGCTCGTATCTGGAATTTGAGCATTTGTTCAAACAAGTTTTTTAACGTCTCAAATTCAAGTTTATCTGCTCTTTACTGCTAATACCCACCTCAGTAGCATGGTGGCAAATGTTGCAGGTTATAAGAGAATTCTATTTATAAGTTAACGTTTTCATCGCTCAGGCACCCACCTGTAGCACCGTGGTACGAGAGTGAAGTGCCGCAGGCTTCAGACATGATCACGCTCTTCACGGACACCTTGGGCTGTCTACAGACGCATTTTGATGGTGAGTCAATAAAGCGATCTCAGATTTAGAACTTCAAACAAGAATCTTGCTTTACTCAAAACAGGAACTGAGTACTAGTAAAAAGAGTCTCGCCTTCATTGAAACAAAAGTATGCAATATTATCTGACACTCTTTTCAAAAACAAGAATAGTCCCAAAAACTTTAAAACAAAACTCGAGTCACTCGATCTTCTAGTTATAGTAATAGTAATAGTAATAATAACGAGGAAGTCCTATCAGCCGTATGAAACGTTGGGGTAAAGCGAAATGACACTTCTCAGCCGATATCACGTGTCTCTCTTGTCCAGTTCCCCTTAGTGGCAGCAGCCTGATGAACCTGTTTTGGAACTTCTTTGTGACGTCACTAACCAAAGTGGGCATCCCCGATTACGTGTTGCGAGTTTACCACTCGAAGTTTTTCCTTCTTCCGTGGTCTGGATTTTATCCCACTCTGCCAAATATGGAGCTCATGTTGGAGGTGAGGTTGTGTAATGTTGCTCGAGTTTGACCTGAAAGTTGGCTGTATTATATATTTCGGCATGCTCGTTCTCGTTATGGGATTTATTTGCTTGCTTGAACCTTGGCTGTGTGACTGACGTTCTCCTGATTTGTTTGTTTAAACGGACTCTCTCACCCACAATCCTTTGTGCGCCGAAATCTCGATCCGCCATTTTAGGGCCCCCGGAAGTCGAAAGATGAATAGCAATCCACTTCTATCCGACTCATTTGAGCAGAGGATTAGTTTCTTTTGACCTAAAAGTGCTACTTGCTTGTTTTTCTTTTGATTTGTTACGTTTTTTCATGTTGAAAACCAAATTCAGCCAGATCTTTTTAAAATGGACTTGTTTGTTGTTGTTTTTCAGCTTCAGGGTATTTGCAAAAGCAGTTTCAGGTTTCTGGGTTGTGTTTTCCCACTGATCGACTGGAGCAGTGTGATACAAACGTACTGGTAATGCTCTACCATCCTCGTCCTCAAAGCTTATTTTGTCGGTATAAGGACTAATAGGCAGTGATTGCCGTATACTGCAGCCCGCAAACCACAAAAAGTCACATGATCTGATTTACACGTCCCGTTTGCTATAGGTAGCAAATTCTGAAATAACAGGAGCTTATTTCTGCGGTATTAAACTTGTCTATGGAATGCTTTCTGGTGTTGAAAACATAACAGAAATACGGCAGACGTGACTTGTGACTTTTTTTGGTTTGAGGTTTAAGGTTTGCGGGCTGCGGAATACGACAGTCTCAATCTCTCTATTATCGACGAAACAAACCTCTTGTGGCGCCTGGTGAGAATTTCACTTACATGCCTTATAAAACCGATTTACACTTGGATTCACGTGACACGGTTCAGCCAATCGTGTGCGGCAGTGATGAGTCTAAAAATAGAGAACCGACAAAGCATAAATTTTAGCGACATCATCCTCTCATTGCAGTGATGGCCATACAGCCGAAGGAATGTCTCGTTTCCATGCCCTTCTCTTCAAGCTGCTCATCATGCTCTCAAACGACACGGGAACAATGGAAGTTCAGGTAATAACAACGCGCTGTGGATGTTGTCCCTTGGGCCCAGTCCCTAGCAGCCCAATAGCAGTATATGCCATTGGTCTACGGCACATTGTAATAATCTGAAGAGTTCTCTCCACTCTCCCTCCTCCCCTCACTCTCCCCCCCCCCCCCCCCCCCCCCCCCCCCTCCCATGTTTTCCGTTGTTCGCCGGGTCTTTAGCGGAATCTTCTTTGTTGTTCTTATTAGGGTTCGGAGATGCCTTCGCTTCTTAAGAAAGCCCAGGCTTTCCCTTGGCACTTTATGGACGCCAGGTCAGGATCACCTTGTTTGTTAAGTTGAAATGCGACTCTGTACAAGTAATCGTGTGATTGGTGTGTTTGATACTCCGTTCTTGATTGGATGGAGTTTATTCAAGACGAAGAAGCCAGAACAAAACCAGTGTGATTTGGTTTGGCCAGTTTCTCACGTGAGCAAGCAAGTAGTTAGTCCGTTTCCTTGCACAAATGAATAGTCTCAGCAAAATAAAAGCAGTTGCGAATTACATTGGCCTCAGCTGGTTGAAAGTGTTTTACCGTGATTGTTTCGGTTTTGTTGGCCCCAGTGATTTCTGCTGACAAAATAGTTTGGCTTCTTGTTGGAAGAGATATTTGTTGACCTCTATGATTAGTGATTATTTTGATTCTGATTGGTTGAAAGTAGGTTATTTTTATGGCCTCTGTGATTGACGCAGTGACTGCGTTGGTTTTGAAGTTATGAAAGTTAATCTCTGCCATGTAACCAGGTCTCTGGAGCAAGCGGCCGATTGGCAGATTGAAAACGCTGACGTGTGTTTAATTCTCCAACAAGATTCTCTGGTCTGGTTCGCCATCAGGTATTCTTCCAGCTGATTTTTCCTATTTATCTAAATTATCCTTGTTATAAACCGGTTGGTCAAGTATTGTGTGACAAGCAATGCGTAAATATGTTGCAACTCTTTATTACAACTCTTTGCCCATGCACAGAATCATAATGAATCGACCATAAAGGAATTGGCGTCTAGCTTTAACAAATCTACCCTCGGTCGATTCATTATATACCTCCACGCTGACGCAGACTGTTCAACGACGATTCATTTTTTGTCTTAATTTTTCCCGTCCAGACTTATCCGAGCTGCAGCAGGTATCAAAGTGTCCCAGGACGGCGCGATACAGCCAACACGACCGGTAGGACTCTCCCCCCACCGTGGGGTACTCATTTTTATAACGGCCGGGGGGGGGGGGGGGGGGGGGTGTTTAAATGAAATTAAAATCTCATTCTATCTGCGTTTTTTCACCCAAGGACACAAACGTGCACACAACACATCACTGAACATCTTTGTGCTTTTCCCGATGTCGTTTCTTTCACTCTTCTCAGGACACCGCGGTCAAGCGAACGAGCTACGTCCGCTGTATCGTGAGCCTGCTGTGCCGCTGTTCAAAAGAGGTACAGAAGAAAGCCCAAGACTACCCCCCTGTGTTGGAATTTGTACTGAAGGACATCGAGTCTGTTGCCGGCACAGGTTTGTGCTACTTCTTTCTATATTCATTGTGTATGTTTTTATGTATTAGTTCATTTATCTATTTGTGTACCATGCTTGGGCTTTCACTCAAAAAGGTCATGTGTGTTTGTTGTTGTTGTTGTTGTTTTTGTTGCTATTATTATTTTCACTTGGCAGGCGTGGACCCCGCCAACACGGCCTCTGAAGTTTGCATGATGATGTCGGAAGCTCTGTCGCTTCTCAACAACTGCGCACCAGTAGATGAACTCGTGACGGTCTCGCTGAACTACTTCCTGTCTTTCATCCGGGACACCCAGTGTACCATGCTCCTCCTTGCTTCCATCCCCGCCGCCTGTCGCGCTCTCGCCAACATCCGCCAGATGGTTTGCATCTTGGAAGGCGCCATTGAATCGTTTTTTACCAGCCTCTCCACGCCAGGTGCCGCGTCATTTCCGGCCGACATGGCCGCCAGTGGGGGCTGGGAACAAGTAGTGCCCGGGGTGTCGGTCCCAGACCTTTCTCAGGATGAGTTTGTTCAAGGTGAGTGGACATTGTTTCGGCTTCACGTGACGGCAGATCACATGACGGCAAATCGCTAATCCACCCTTTTACTCTGCAGAGTGCACCAACCAATCAGCACTGCTGACGCTCTACACTTACGTGTTACTAAAGCTGAGCACGTGTGAGAGCCCCGCCCACGAGATGACTGCACTCACCAACATGGTCACGTGGTGTGGACGCATCAAAGTCAGGTACGTTTGGCGCCTCGCTTGGCGGTAAAGAAGTGTTTACAAACGTTACCAGAACTAATCATGTTTGTTCGTTTGTTTCGGTACCCCACAACCCCTCCCCCCTCGTCACTGTGGCATCAGTTTACAAGCGACGTTCAGTTTATTGCTATATTTCGTATGGCTCGTGTCGCTTTATGTAAGGCATTCCTCAGTACACATTTTATTTTTCTGCAGACAAGAGTGTGAGACGAAACTTCCACTCCTATGGCATAAAATTCTTGAGCTTGCCCTTCGTCAAGTGAACTTTTCCAACGCGCCCTTAAATGATGTTGCTAGGCAACTCTCTTTCATGGCCGCCACTCTACATCAGTTAGGAGAAGACAAAGACTCGTCAGGACTGCTCGGCGCCATTGGCTTCGGCCGGAAGTCCCCGTTGTCTGTCAAGTGAGCACTGTGCTTGTGTATTCGTTTGATTATTGATAGGTTACTTTGATCAGTTGCTTCAGAGATTCCAATAAATTGTCTCGTCAAAGTTCGTAGAAAATTTGTCCTAAGAACTACATGTCTTCACTGCAAGTCGTCTTGATATATTCACAGTACTACTGTTACTAATTTGTTTATTCGGTCGTTCGTTCGTTTGTTTGTTTGCTTGTTGACAGGTTCCGTTTCCTCTGCCGCTCGGTCGAAGCATTTCTTCTGGCACAGATGCCATCCAACATGTTGTTCAGACTACAGCCTAAAGATCCAGGATACGTCCGGGAACCGAACAAGGTACGAACCTCTGCAGCCTCCGATACGGAGTGACGAGAGCCCGAATTTTTGTCTCTCGTGTTGACATTTTGCTTTGGCAGAAAAATTGTAAACTAGTTAAGCAACATCTGAAAAGACCATGCTCTAAAAATAAATAATTAATTATCGTTTATTTAAAGTCGAAGTATTAGGGAGTGGTTGCCCATTCTCCCGAGCCAGAGGCTCATGTTTCAAATGTCCGACCGGTGGAATACCTTTAGAAAGAAGACAGGTTCAGAAGGGAAAAACCGTTGGAGTTGCCTCCTTGGGATGAAAAACCTTCTTACTACTGCCGGCCGTGGGAATTGAACCCACGACCTCCTGGCTTGGAGCTTCATTACGGATTCAGGTCCACCACCCCCAAACTGCTCGGCCACCAAGTCAGTACTCTAATAAAACAAACGTTTGAAATCTCCCTCTCTCACAAAATTAAGTCTACTGTCTGCAACGCGTTGTTCTTCAACTTCGTTACTGTTTGCTCTCTCAACCAGGTTCTTCCTTAATAAAGCTTGTGTCAGCTCTCTCTTTCCTTCCTCCTTGTTTACAGGAAAAGCAAATTAATGCATCCAGGCGACCTGTAATAGCCACGACTGAAGCGGAGCAAGCCGTCAGTAGCCTGGACTCTTTACGAGCCAACAAACAGTACTCGTCTTTGAGAGAAAACATTCTCTATGCGCATACGTTCATCACCAATCCAGTGCACTCGTTGAGGGACGGACCACAATTTCTGACGAGGTTGACAAGGGAGCTCTTTCCAGGTCAAGCCGCACTTGGGATTCTGGGATAAGCTCTCACTGACGCGCATGCGCAGTCACTGCGTGCGCTGCCCACCCGGTGAGAAATGTTAGACATAGAGACAAGCCTTCGTAATATAGCCTCAACGTATTTTGCGCAGGAAGATTTAGCTTATTATGTTAATGACAAATTGTTGAATTGTTGGTCTCGACACAGTCGAGCAAAAGACGCGGTCTGACCGTAGAATTGCATTTTTTGACTTTGATAATTTATTCACGTGACACCTTGTTGTAATTAGCAGGGTGTGTTAGGTATTAATCGATTTTGAACGGCTTCTACGGCGTTTGTCGAAATATGTTTTATGTGTAACTACGTGTAATGCTGTCCATTTGTGTATGCGTGTTTGTGGCTGTCTGTGTGACACTGTCTATCTAATGTGTAGCTAGGCATTCATCCAAAACGCTTTACTCGAGCATAAAAAATGGTCCACGCGTGATTTTCTGATGCTGTAGGAATCAGTCAGCGTCAAAGCTAAAACTAAAGAAAGGGGCTTTCAAACTACGGGGTTTTGCGAAGTTGGCAACTCGGTTAATTTTTTTGCACTGAAAACTGATATATCCTCTCGAAAACCTGAGCTGGTGAAGACTATTTCTATCCGTTTAAAACGCACTAGCAGATGAAACAGGAACACTTGAACAAATTTTGAGGGCATGCTAATTTGACGGGACAAAATCGCTGATCTGTTATCACGATTTACTATTCTTTGTAAAATGACTATTCAATGCATGAATTACAGAGATATTTTGCTATTAGATTATCTTTAAAATTAGACGGTTAGCAAGAAAATTGGTTAAATATATAATAAATATATCACGAATTCTCTGACAAGCGTGTGCGCATGTTGGTGATGTAGTTCAATATGGCGTCCGCGCACAGCGTTTACGGTGTGGGAACAATCTTGGATATTTCGACACTTTTACAAAGTCGCAGCAAAATTTGCAGGGTGATTGGCAATCAGAGAAACTTTTCATTTGAACAATTCAACAAAGGACGATTCTATGGAATGGTCGACAACGGGAGAGCATTGTCATGCCGTCCCAAATCACTTCACAATTTTATTTTAGTTTTTGCGTATATTTCGTACTCTTCTTCTTAATTGCCATTATTTGGCGTTAAGTAATACATATTTTATTTTAGTTATATAGCTATAAAACCAACACAGTCCAGGCCAAGATTTACACTTGGTCGTCACAAGTTGCAGCTCCTAAAGTATAATACCCATTCACGTTTGTGGTTGTCAGTAAAAAATATACTAGCCTGCGTAGTGCCTCTCCTGGGGGGAGGGGAGGGGAGGGGGTCCAGTCCGAGTGGAGACGACCTGTTTGTCTAAATACACAGACTGTCTGATACGATTCTACTATAAAAACAAAGTAGCGGAACGTAATGCACTGTCGGCATAATAATATTCATTAAAAAAAATCGACGGAATCCCAAAGACTATAGAGTTAAAGATTGCCGTTTTCCGCAGCACGCAAACCTTAAACCTCAAACCGCAAGAAGTCACACGTCACGTCTGCCGTATTTCTGTTATGTTTTCAACATCAGGAAGCATCCCTCGGGTAAGTCAAATGCCGCAGCAATAAGCTCTTGTTATTTCAGAGTTTGCTACCTTCAGCAAACGGGGTGTGTAAGTTAGATCATGTGACTTTTAAGGGTTTGCGGGCTGCAGTATACGGCAATCTTAAGCTGCATAATATCGACGGATGGTCGACCGACGCGACCGATTACCTACATGTTCACGAGTAGAGCGCCCAGCTGAAAGAAAGCTAATACATGGACATCTCCACTGCTTCGTGACCATAAAGACAAGACTAAAATGTACACACGTTACAACAAATAGATTAACAATACATACCGCGTAGCTAAATATTATGTTCCCTGGCGATTATAATTCTTCCTTTTTTAGCGGCGTAATATTTTACAGGCGCAACCGACAAATAATATATTAATTTCAATTCTCAAACGATGCAACAAAAGCTTATAAGACTAATATTATTCTCTGGTCTGTCTCACGATACAATATGTTCTTTATGCATTAGCCACATCTAAACTATCTGATCTGATCCGTGGATTCTTTGCGCAGATTCCCGCCTTGCGCTGTGCTGTGGTTGCTATTCCCAAAGCACAGTTTCTACTCCGATCCCTAATTGCGTAAATTCATGCGTTTCGCTCTTAGAAGCTGCTATTCTATTATTAATAATTATTAAGCTGCTATTCTATTAAAAATCACAATGCCGTGTCTACCTACAGGTTCGTATTGCGTCACGTGGGACGTTATCTTAAACACATCACTTCTCTCAAACTATAGATTCTTCGCCTCTGAGAATGTTTGGCGCCAAAGCGGCCGTTACGCTATTACGGTCCGTAATTTTGAGCTCGACCTGCGGGTGTTTCGCACGTCTGACTACAATACCGGCTCTGTTCGCACCTTCCGAATGCGTTTCTCCTGCTGAGTCGTCCCTCACTTCTGCTCTCGTTGCGTGATTTCTCGCCGCACTCGTGTGTTGGTCAGGTTGCCGCAAAGTCCACGGCGATTCGCTGGCTGCTACTGTTTCCGTTGTGGGTGAGTTGTTAGTTGTTCCGCGCGCTCCATCTGTCCCAGACATGTCTCCTCTGTCCGTAGTGTCACACAGATTTGTGGCGCTGTTTCGAACGTTCTCTCTGAGTTCATTGGTCCTCGTATGTTGAGTGTGTGGCCGCAGTGTCCACACACACTCTCGGCTTCCATTCGGTTCCTGGCCGATGACTCGTTGGGACTCGTCGGAATTCATCGATCCTCGTCGCGAATCATCGAGACTCACCGTAACTTGTCGAGACTCAATAGAACTCATCGAGAGTCTTTGGGCTTCATCGGAACTCGTCGGAAGCTGTCGCGACGCATCGGAACTCGTCAAAACCGGTCGTGACGCATCGGAACTCGTCGGGACGGATTCGTTGGAACTCGTCTGGACGCGCGGAGACTCATCGGGATCCGTACGCATGGGCTCAGGTGTGAAATCCTCATCCACTATACCAAGGTCGACGACAGCGGAATAAGCGGGAGGGTCTTCCTCGTCAAGGAAAGAGTTTCCCGCGGGCTGACTGCACTGGCTCACCACAGAAACTCGATTAACCGCCAGATCGACTGAATAGGGAGGGGGTTCCTCATCATCTTCGTCCGACTCTACCTGCCGACTGCCTTGACTAACCGTTGAAGTCTGCGACATGAGCACATTCCTCGCCAGTGGGGAGATCGTCTGCGACGCGTACGACGTTCGTCGAGATGAAGACGGCGAGCCGTGCCTGGGCGAGAAGATTGGCATGCCTATGGGAGTACCGATACGCGGTATGTATTGAGATCTGCGAGGCAGCACTGGACTGGAGGTGGGGGAGTGTGTTGGAGAGCCCGCTGGGGTGATGGCTCGAGATCCCATTGGAGATCGACCAAGAGACGGAGTTGGTGGGTATAGATCTGGGTGCCTTTGAACTAAAGGAAGAAAGCAAAACACCACAGGTTATAAAAACTGCCATGCGTGCCTTTTAGTGGCGACTTTACCATGTGGCCAACTGCAGAAAATGGCTCATCGAAAACTGCTGACCGCGCCCAGGATGCTTAGGCCTAGAAAAACTGTCGCGGACGAATTGTGGCGGCAACATTGTGTCCTCTGATATTTCCAGGGTGGCAAAACGTGCAGCAGCATTGTTGCGCTCAGTTTCTGAAGTTTTGGAGACATTTTTTTGTGTCCAGGAAACAGATTTTGTGTCCGCAACAAATGTTTCGCGCGTAGCAAAACGGGGCAACATTTGGGAAGCATGCGCGCTAGCAATGTTGCCGCCACACTGTGTCCTCGTTTTGCCAGGTCTTTAGTCACTGTGGGTGGGTGCTCCTCAAAATTTAGGTGGGAGTGTGCCGTCCGGAACTGGAAACCCTTACCCTATTTCAGAGCAAAATATTCAATTTTCGACCGTTTCTCAGACCAAAATTTGCGACTAAAATGCTGAAAATGATACACTTTGGAAGTATCCAGTGGACAAGTGTTACATTTAAGCTTACTGTATTTTATCAGCCGGATAAGGATTTATCCGATGGATAGCGCTATCCACTCTTTGAACAACTGGGCCCAGGGTCAGCCAACTGTAACCCTTGAAACGCTCAACATGCAAGTTAACCGTGCTAACCGCTCGACAACCACGGCTTTTTAAATAACGGCTAAATAAAGACTAGGCATGATAAGAATGCGAACAGGCAAACAGAACTGACCTTCCCAGTATGGAGGGGGTGCCCCGGGTTGGCAAACACCACTGTCCTCATCTGAACCAGACTGAGGAACAAGCTGACGCTGCGACTGGTGGCACCGTAGTGAGCGCCGGGCTTGACTGAAGGTTATGATAGAGAGGACGCTGAAGAGAGCTGCACAGGCCACTCCTATCACCACACCGGTGTAGTGCTCGCTGAAATCCGTGCTAGCGTCTGCGAACAAACAAGTTCGGTAATAATGAGCAATTTGCATTGGTCGGTATGTGGTCAGTAAGTAGTCGGTAAAGTCACTGATGTGCTCGGTACGTGGTCGGTATGTGCTCGGTAAGATTACTGATGTGCTCGGTAAATGGTCGGTAAAGTCACTGATGTGCTCGGTAAATGGTCGCTAAATGAATTCTTTCTTTATTAACGTGATGCCTCTAAAAGAGTCACTTTCTGACTCTTTGAATAACCATACCACATACTCCAGCTATGAAATAGTTTGATCGTGAAGCTATACAATACAATACAATACAACACAATACAATACAACACATACATATTATTCGATGGTTTAGCGCGTAATACGGGACGGTATTTTACGAGTTGCTCGTATTTTTCCGAGCCCCGCCGCGGGCCGAGGAAAAATGCGAGTAACGAGTAAAATGCCGGCCCGTATTACGCGCTAAACCATCGAATGAGGGATTTATTATATGACTGTGACGTAGTTTTACCTTTATATAAAATATATTTCAGCAAACATAAAACAGAGACTTCGAGCAAAACTGTTTTCATTCAATCCCAGGCAAAATGTGCGCACACTCATTTACACAAAGATTCACTTACAGCTTCCAATCCGGTCATCGATTTAAAAATATTGACAGAGAAAATTAAAGAAGTTATGCCACCAAATGATCGAAGTTCAATTCAGATTAAATGTGCTGAGATAAATGCGCTGGAGACGAAAATGCTTGCTTCGACAGAATAAATATTCAGCGAACAAACGTGCTTCGAGCGGTTGAAATCGATCACTTCGCTTAAACTTTTAACCATTTTTGTTCTTCAATAGCAAGCAGCTTTGTACTCAAAACAGGGTTTTTATTTTCTCGGAGTAGCTAAGGAATAAACACAAGAACAGAGCCAGCGAATGTGTACGTTGAAGAATCTGAAACTTTCATAACACAACTAGGATTTTTACCGCCGACACGTTGTCAAGTTATAAATTATTAACAACTCACCGATTTCCTGCCTGGTTGTAGAAAGTTTAAGACCCCTTCCAGCAAAGGAACCACTCAAAACAGTGTTCGTACACGGCGAAAATAATTTTGCATTGTTTACAGTGACGGCATCGTTACGGAGTCAGAACTGCCGTTTGTCCATGGCGATTGTTCGCTTTCCACCAACTGAACTGTGCTTTCTCTTCCTTGACAAATTATGCAGTAACAGTTTCTTTCGATGGAAGGGTCTTGTATCTAAAAAGTCATAGACTTTCGTTGCACCGTTTTACCTTGCACTCAGAAAAATCTTTAATTCATTTGTGATACGCGCGCGTCTAAGCCGGTCAAACCGGTTTTCTACAGTGTAATACGGATTTGAAGTGTGTAAAGGTGGTGTTACACTGGTCGATTTGCAACGACGATTTGCAACGATGTGATGTTGCGCTAAAAATCGTCGAGGTGTAACACCCCATTGCGAACGATTTTTGAAGCTATTTGCAATATGCAAATAGCTTCTATGTCGGGGTTTGGGCGATAGTTGAACAGCCGTTCGGCCCATCTCATTAGGTCATTAAAATGCTCCCCCTCTAGGTGGCAAAAACTACTGAGGGGGGAGGAGCATGAAGTGTTATCCATATAAAAGCCGCCGTGGTACAGGTCCTGTGAGAAAGTTTGTCTTTTATTATCTACTTAACACAAAGAGTGCACAGAGAGATTTCCAGTAAAGGGTTTCCGTGCTAATGTTATAACTTTGCGACAGAATTTCAGAAGCTAAATTACCTCTCCAGGGAGGGGTTTTCTAAATATAATTGGCTCTCTCGCACGTGGAAATTCAAGGCATTATTTAATGGCGGCTGTGAGCGTTGCCGATTCTTTGGTTGCATGTGGAAATCTGCTCCCCCTTCAGCCCCCGGCTGACATATCCGTAGTATCTGGCAAACAGGCGACACAGATTCACATTTAGAGCGACATTTCTGGACACATTTGCGAATATACGCTCCGCTCACAAAAGAAGGAACACAGCTGTATGGTGTGACCATGACATATGTTTTGGCAAAGGTAAAAGCTTATTCTGAGTTTTTTTGCGTTCGCTGATATGTTTGTTGACACATGATTTCATGCCATAATTGCAAATGCAGATCGACTGTGGTATGTCTGAGTTGTTTGTTTATAAAATTGTCTCGAGCGGATTCTGTCACTAATGAAAAATCGACAGGAAATTTTACTGTGAATCCTTTTCACCACCGTTCGAATAGCACGAGAAACAGGTTTGTTCGGCTGGAGTGTGTTACGTTACGAAACTATTATAACGAGTCAAAATCTGGTTTACCTCGTATGATATGTTTGTTGACACATGATTTCATGACCAGATCGACTGTGGTTTGTCTGAGTTTGTTTACAAAAATTGTCTCTAGCGGGTTTTGTTGCTAATGAAAAATCGACTGAAAAGTCGACAGGAAATTTTACTGTGAATTTATTTCACCACCGTTCGAAGAGCACGAGAAACAGGTTTGTTTGGCTGGAGTGTGTTACGTTAATACGAAACTACTATAACGAGTCAGTCTGGCTTACCTCGCAGAAATTTACAGAACGACTTGAAATATTTTGGCAAGCTATACTGTCATGTTTGTGCATTTGTGTTTGGTCATGCATAGTACGTAGCTGGCATAGTAGAACATAGTGGTTATTTACCATTAGCAAAAAAATCCGGTTTGTCGCTCGGGTATTGCCATACAGAAAAAATGTTTACCATTTACTCCTCGCAAAAATTTCACACGGGAGGAACGTCTTCCATTTGTTTTTCGCATCCGTTGATACTTATATCGGGGTGGGCATAGGAAAGTTTATGGAAAGTTCAAATGG
Source organism: Plumapathes pennacea (assembly GCA_964036295.1). Classification (NCBI taxonomy): domain Eukaryota; kingdom Metazoa; phylum Cnidaria; class Anthozoa; order Antipatharia; family Myriopathidae; genus Plumapathes; species Plumapathes pennacea. The sequence continues at coordinate 4,675,653 of OZ038463.1, read as the reverse complement.
AACGTGGCAATCCATTCGAAACGTACCAACCGGGAAGGCAGGACTACCTTTTCAGACGATCCGTTTATTTCGGGAATTTCTCGGTTGGTCGAACCAAAAGTCGTTTTCCATTTACGTTCCAACCGAAATTTCCGGAGATTTGGGGTAAATGGTAAACAACCAGTGTAAACAGGGGCGTAGCTACCATATACGCACGTATGCACGGGCGTACAGCTGAAATCTGAGAATTATTTTTTTATCTAACAAAAATATAATTTTATATTGCCTGAAGACGTTTTTATCATTAAATTGGCTGATTTGAATTGATTTCATATATTTTTTAGTATTATAGTGTACGTTACGCGAAAAAACGCGTCACGTATTTCTCCCTCAGTGTCAGACCCACCAGACGTTAGTAAATCTTTAACTGAGAAGGAGAGGTTACCCCGCCGTACGGCTTCAGAACTGAACAAAATTGCCTTCAACTGAGAGTAGGAATTAGTGAATATGTAATGCGTGTGAAGTCAGAGTGAAGTCCAAGAGGTCTGAGGGTCCGAAGAAACTGCTAGAGAACGCCTTCCAAATTTCTGTGAGGTGAAAGAGCGTAATTACTTGTTTACACGTATTAAAGCGTGACACCGACCGCAACATCACTGTCAATTTGTAATGGCTCGTTTTACTGAAGTATTTATTCATTGAAATATCCCACGGAAAATGTAGGAAATTTCCGAGAGCCAAAATTTAAAAATTTTCTGGGGGAGCATGCCCCCAGACCCCCCTAGCGAGGAGCGCCTCCGGCGTTCAAAATAGTCCCTTTGTGCGTACAGTTACAAAATCGCTAGCTACGCCCCTGGTAAAACCCCGATCAAACGGTGATAATATTCGATGATAGTTCGTGCCCCGTTGTAACACGAACTACCTATCATAGACTATCATCAACTAGCAAATAGCTTCACGTACGCTTTGCGGACCTATGTTTTGCGATGTCTGCAGTGCTGCAACGCGTTGCAAATTTTTGAAAGCGATTCAAAAACTTGCAACGCCGTTGCGTGGATTTGGAGCAAATCGGCGTTACAAATCGTCGTTGCGAATCGACCAGTGTAACACCACCTTAATACGCTCCCGTACCGGCACTCTGTTGCGACCTTATATGGTAAAACTACGTCACAGTCATATAATAAAATAAAATACAATACAACACAACACAACACTCTACCAGATCTATGTAGGATTTACATTGTATGGGAAACTTTAACGAGCCCATAAAATTTGAAATCTAGAGGTCCTGAAACACCATTCCAGTACTGTCGAGACGAATATTTCTGTCAACAAGGCTCGGTAAACTAATCGTCATTTTAGGCTTGTTTTCCATAATCGCATGCGCAATGCAATCCCGCTGACAGTTTGCAGGCTATAAAAGAACGCTTGTGACAACAACAGGAAATCCAAGAACAGATGGACGGGAAAAGCATCGAAAGGTAAACTGTTTCCTCGTATGACAACTCCACAAGTGTTATCATAATTTGAAGAAAATATCTTTCTTTGATCGTGGGAGCAGATCTTCAAAATCGGGATTTTTCCTATCCTAACTTTTAGCTTTCTTTCACGGTGGACTGTGTTCGGCCTCGATGGAAATGTTTCATGCTGTGCTCTTATTTGAGTTAGGCCAGCTATCTTGAGTTTTAAAGCCGTTTTCTACAACGTTCACGCATGAGTGCTCGCTAAACAATTCTCATATCGAAGGTTGCGGCCCGTCAAGCTTGGATGCGCGCGCAACCTTGAGAAAATGATCTATTAACAAAAATGGTTACGGTATGACCCGTGACATCAGCCCTTATCAGTGTGGTTCGATTCCTGACTGGGTAAATATCTGACAAATCCTCTATCAAATGCACAAACAGCTGCACTTATTTCAAGGGCTCCCATTTCTGTTCGCCCAGCTCTCAAAATATCACTGATTCAAAAAAGAAACTCCATATTAAATTGGGCTCAGTTGTTCAAATCTTGAGTTATGGTAACCACATTGTTTTGCATTAATTTAGTACAAGTACCTTCAACAATGGGAATGGCCTGATACTCCGCAAAAAATCCTCCTCTAGTGCCATGATCTCCACAGTGAAAAATAACTTTGAAAGCGCTATCAGATGCATTCAGCCATGGATGGGGCCCATCCTCAGGATCACAGTATTTTTGTAGCACATCTGACCAAGTGTTCGGTCCATCATAGATAAGCACATAGTTTTCACACTGGGATAAAGTTTCTTGGGCATCAAAATCCCTTCAAACAAAAGCAATAGTATAGTCACCACTAAATATGTCACACATGTCATCATCATCACCATCAACACTAGCATCATCATCATCTTCATGTTCACCATCATTATCACCATCACCATCCTCACCATCACCATCACCATCACCATCACCATCACCATCACCATCACCATCATCATCATCATCATCATTATCACCATCATCATCATCACTACCATCATCATCATCATCTTCATCATCATTATCACAATCATCACAATCATCATGACCATCATTCCATTTATCATGACCATCATCCTCATCACATCATATTTACCAACTCACTTAAAAGTCAGTCTCATCCTGAGCTGGTACTCTTTTGGGACTTCTATTGTCCACCGACATTCCAATGCAGAAGGATACCCAGCAGGGTACCCTAGCGACATGAATGTTCCTGACAAATTTGTCATGTGACCACCACATCCACCTGAGACTGGGACCACAAAAAGAAAGAAAATTAGTGCTGCAAAGCACTCAAATTTTCAGTCACTGAACATTCATTATCTCTTTGGGCATCTTTTAGTGTTTCATAAAAATTGGTCAATATACTAGTACTGAAATGAAAACAGGTCCTTGAATGCAAATGGCAGTAGATCAGTATTTAAAGTAATCCTGAAACAGCCTTACTTGCTGATAGTGCTGTTCCACAATCAGACATACCTTTGAAAAGAAAACAAACAAAATAATATATACAATCAATAATATGGCAGGCCAGTGCATGTTATGGGTCCAACTCATTCGAGGGGCATATTCTCTAGGGTGGGGGTGGGGTTGATGTAACTCTACATTGACAGCTGAAGCCAAATTTTGGCAAGAACTTGAATCAACTGATGCCTAATCTGCTAGCTTTTTCATGTCATAAATAGATATTATTAACTACTTTGAAACAAGATCTTCAAGTGGGAGATCGATCTGTTTGCAAATTTCCCTCCTGCAATCTGCTTGCTGGTTGAATACTTACTGGTTTTGTCAGACCAACACCTTTTCTTTGCAACTTTCACCTCAGGCTCTGACAAAGCCTTGTTATATATCTGCAAACATGACATCTGTCCACGGAAATAATGCTTGTCACCTTTACAAGCACCCATACACAAGGAACCCTGAGTAGCAGGTGAAGATCTTCTGTAAAATTTCGATTTGACTGCTTGTCCATTTATCCACAATGTCAACTTGCCCGTTATGTGGTCATATGACACACCAACATAATGCCATGACAATTGCAAATTGTCCCTATTGATGCTAAGTGACTTCTTTGGCGAACCATTGCGATCCTCAAACTTTGCAGTCAGTGTGTCAGGGAGTGTCATCCATAAACCAAACCCCAGTTTGAATTCCTTGTTTATGTAACTGAGAATTGGTCCAGCAGTGCCAGTGTGCTTAATCCAAACTAGAATTGATATAGATTGATTGGTATCTGTGGAGGGTTGTTGTGGGATGCTAATAGAACTCTGGCTCGTGCCATCAAACTCATATGAAGTGTCCGCTGGCCCACCAAAATCTGATGCTACAAGGCGAACACCCTTCGGTGTCCCTGCTTGATTGTCATGGCAACTGGTGTCTGAGGTGTTGAAGGGTCTCCTTAATGGGTAAAATGCCACTGGCCTTTGGAGACCTGGAAAGCATTAATAAGGCAATAGTATAAAACACATTTTTAATGTCTTTGTACTCAACTTATATGAACACAGGGGATGTGTGAAAACACCAAAAGAAGTTCAAATCATGAGCCCCTGGAAAAACTAAAACCATGTCTTTGTACTTATAAAATGTTTTTGTTTAGCCAATCTGAATGTTTGTAGTATCGTAGTTATTAATAAAGATATTGTTAACATTGCTACTGTGATGTAATTTTGTGACACTATAATGCTAAAAACATCTAGATCGAACTCAACTGAATCAATGAAAATCAGTATATGAGTATCATTTGACTATCATTTGGTAAGATGTTGAACAAAATACTTGTCTGGTTCAGCATGGTGTCAAATGTTTTGTAATCTCTTTCACTTGCTTCTTTTGAATAACAAATATATAGGAGAGAATATGACAAACTGGATTTGAGCACTCCGGAGAAAATGTGTAGCAACACCAAATTTGGGCCTATAAACTAATTATGCATGCAAAACAAAAAAACAAACACGTTTTGTAAAATCATTTGTGAAGTTGGCGATTTACGGTAATGTTCCAAGCAATGAATACTTTTTTGACGATCAACAAACTGCTTTACATGATCAACATATTTACTGCCTGAGAGTAAACTTGTGCAATGTCGTGAAAGTCTCATAAATAAACAGACACTCAAGTACCAATTTTGTACCTTTGTTCACATTTGCCCATGCTTATGTATTTGTACAACACGCTTTTATTTTCTCGATGGAAATCTTATGAGAAAAAGCAGGAGATGTTAACAAAATAGGCTCGTACAATTTTAATAAACTTGGATGCAAACCAAACTACAGTAGACAGCCCCTGAAATCGAAAATCGCTTCCAATTCATGCCTCGTGCAGTTTCGTGATCAAATTAAACGTACAATCCTTTCTGGCTCACTGAGTCTGATCTGTTAAGTTTTACGTGATCATTATAACCATTATACTGTCAGAACTACATTTTAATCGATCAAATAGATACGGGTACAATATTCTACTCACCGTAACTAGAAACGTATCTGAGGTAAACAACGAGGATAAACCAAAAACGAATCGCACGTTGCATGCCCAGTGAAAGCACCGATCCCACAAGTGACTTTTCAATTTCTTCAGCACAACAGGACACCAAACACTGTTCGTTCTTTGTCACGTCTCGAGTCTTTCGCAAGCGGGGGCGGGTTGTAGTCCAAAGTCATTTCCCCGCTAGAACAATCGTTGCGTTCTTCATCTCATGTTTCACGGCCGCAAAGGAAAGCATTCAGTCAAACCAGATTTTCTGGATCTCTATTGAAGAAATCACAGAAAAGCATCGAGGATTTCTCTAAAAGCAGCACGTCTTCGCTGGAAAGATCACGCACATAACAAAACAACTCCGCAGCCTTGAGTCACAGTAGGCCTCATTCTCGAGTTGAGTCATTCTTTGAGACCCCGACGGGGGAGGAGAGGGGGGGCCTAGGGTGCGGGAGTGTGGTGGGGAGTATTTGTCAGACTTGTTGAAGCGAGTTATACTTGTGAGAAGATATCCAAAAACCCCGTGACCAGTGACGTGCCAGTGCGTCTGGTCTTTTATATACTTATATACTGCGACTAATGAGTCTAGACGAATAACTAAAGAAATAGAGATACGAAAGAGGAGAAAAAGCTGCTGGAACCCAATTTCCTGTCTAGCCTAAACTCCGAACATTCCATTTATCGCAGTCGAAAATCATAAATAAAAAAAGGAAACACATAACATCGAGATTTATGTATTCCCGAAATGTGTCATGTGTTTGCTTGTGCACCAGAGAGACACCGTATTCATCTTAGCCTGTGTACAGCGGGACGGCTGTACACAGGCTATATTCATCTCAAAACCAGTGACGGGTCCTTGAAATGCGCATTCGATGATTGGCTACTCAGGGTTGTCGATGATGTGATTGGTGCATTTCGATCCGCTGCCTTGCGAAGCAACACTACAAGAACGTTCACTACAAGTACTTCTGAAAGGCTGCTGTTTATCAAAACGAAGTGAAGTTTGAAAACATGTCTGGACGTGGTAAAGGCAAGGCAAAGGGCACCAAGTCCAAAACCCGCTCATCCCGAGCAGGCCTTCAGTTCCCTGTCGGTCGTATCCATCGTCTTCTCCGCAAAGGCAATTACGCCCAGCGCGTTGGCGCGGGAGCTCCAGTCTACTTGGCCGCTGTCCTCGAGTATCTGTCGGCTGAGATTCTGGAATTGGCGGGCAACGCCGCTCGTGACAACAAAAAGACCAGGATCATCCCGCGTCACCTTCAGTTGGCCGTACGAAACGACGAAGAACTCAACAAGCTGTTGGGTGGTGTGACTATCGCTCAGGGCGGTGTGCTGCCAAACATCCAGGCTGTGTTGCTGCCCAAGAAGTCCGAGAAGAAGGCGAAATCCTAAAGTGGCGGCGCGCTGCTGCTTTAGCAAACAAACGGCTCCTTTAGGAGCCACCAAATTCATAAGAGAAATGACCATACACACTTGCTGTGCGTCAGTTCAAGATTCAACTGTTCATGCATTTGCCGCGCAAAAGCTAAAGATTTTACATAAAGTCTTGAAATTCAAACACATTTTATAGCGAGCATTGATGTGATCATGTCTAGAAATAAGCCACGCAGCTCATCCACGACATAATCATGAAGTAATGGTGGGACTTTTATCGGTACGGGAAAAAGCAAACGTACCGATGAAGCTACCCTGGTCCCACAGGTTTTCTTATCCTTCGAGCAAAACATTGAGGCGAACAGCGAGGAGCGGAAAGATTTCTCTGGCTTTCCGCTCGTCGCCGTGTTGGAAAACCTCTGGATTAGGCTTCCGCGTAGATAAAAACGCTTTAAATATATTTTAGCAGCTTTGTTGTAGTTGATTTTTATACGTTATGTCAGTTATGGTGTTCAGAAGTGTAGGCATTTACTTTTGTCAGATATGGTGGCTCCTAAAGGAGCCGTTGGTTTTTGCGCGGGAAAACCGCTTTACTTGCTGCTAGTGTACTTTGTGACAGCCTTGGTGCCCTCGCTCACTGCGTGTTTGGCCAGTTCACCGGGAAGAAGCAGACGCACAGCCGTCTGGATCTCGCGGGAAGTGATGGTCGACTTCTTGTTGTAGTGGGCAAGGCGGGAAGCTTCACCAGCGATGCGCTCGAAGATGTCGTTTACGAACGAGTTCATGATACTCATGGCTTTGCTGGAGATGCCAGTGTCAGGGTGCACTTGCTTCATCACTTTGTAGATGTAGATGGCATAGCTTTCCTTTCGCTTGCGAGATCTCTTCTTCTTGTCTCCACTGGCGACCTTTTTGGCGGCCTTCTTTCCACCTTTCGAAGCTACTTTGGGAGGCATTACTGACAATTATTTTTGCTTTACAAGTTCTGCTGCAAAACTAGTAAAAGCGACGTGATGTCTACTGTATTTATAGTAGTTTTCCCTGTGGATCAATTAAAATGCGGATCGAAATCCCTGTGAAATGATTGGCTGCAATCTCATAGGTCAAGGGTCAACTCTGAAAAGATAATGTGCAAAAAATAGACTGTTGACTTTGAGCGCGAAGAACGTTTACTCATGCTGGCGAAAAATAATCATTTACGCTGCCTTTCTTCTGTGCTCCTCTAAAAAATTCTTAGAAAAATCAGGTTTTTTTCATTTCACGACTTCGTGCCAAATTAGCTCAAAATCTTGTGCGATGCATCGCCCTGCTAGTGAACTCCCCCCCCCCCCCCCCTTGTTCTGTTCCCTTCTAACCGGATCACCACCTTTTGGCGACTTGACTCCACATGTAAGAATACGTTTGGAAGACGCCTTGTTTAGGCACGTATCTTTCTGCTAGAGAACACTCAAACCTATGTTTGTTTGATTTTCTTAAATTTTCGTAACTTCCTTCCAAGAGGCGAGGAAAAAGGGGGACATTCCTTCTATAACTAAAGTAAACATACCGAACATGGTTTTTGAACGGAGCCATGTTATGAAATATGACTAGACAGAACACAACGAAGTGTGATCGCATTAACTTTCGACAAAGTTGGTGGCTCCTAAAGGAGCCGTTGTGTTTTGTGGACGGCACAGCTCTAACCGCCAAAACCGTACAGAGTGCGGCCCTGGCGTTTCAGAGCGTACACCACGTCCATGGCGGTGACAGTCTTACGCTTGGCGTGCTCGGTGTAGGTGACAGCATCACGAATCACATTCTCCAAGAAAACCTTGAGAACACCGCGGGTCTCTTCGTAGATGAGTCCAGAGATACGCTTGACACCTCCACGGCGAGCAAGACGACGGATGGCGGGCTTGGTGATGCCCTGGATGTTGTCTCGCAAGATTTTGCGGTGCCGTTTGGCACCTCCTTTCCCCAGACCTTTGCCTCCTTTTCCGCGACCAGACATGATAAGATATTTGATTTGATTCTAACAGAACTTCAATGATCCGACGTTCGAACTGGTCCCTGTCATATAGCATCAAAGAGGACCTCGGAGTAGATAGATCAATTTTCTTATTGGTCAATATAGCACACTATTGTTAGATGAAAATTCTGATTGGTTCATGTGATCCTCGACTATCATCACTTTGATCGGGCTTTGGTATCGAAGTGGCAAATTTTACAACTTTTCAACTGGCAAATAAATTTTTACAAAGTTGTACTGACAAACGTCGAAAAAGTCGTAATTTCGCTCTAGTTCATAGGAGTAAAAGCAAGCGCAAACGCAAGAGAATGGAAAAGTTTCATTATCTTGCGTCTGGAACCAGCCTTAAAATTTAATACGGTACGTTGTTTTTGAGCGAAACGTAGACCGTTCGTGTGACAGAAGAGAGCTCTATCGCAATTCATCACCGTATACGGTGTGATAGACACAACAGTCAATTTATAAAATTGTATTATGAATGTTTCTGAAAATTATTTTGAAGTTCACTTTCTTTCCCCTTGTCCGGCAGTGCGTAGCGGGTTGGACAGATTTATATATTTTTTCTGTTCCAGCTTCTTTTTATCATTATGATCAAGTGCATAGCAGGGGCGGATCCAGCATTTTTAGTGGATAGTTTCCAAAAGTGAGCGCCGAAGGCGCGAGTAGTGCTAGTCATTTGTCAATTTTCTTTTATTTATTTATTTATTTTTCCCAAAATTCACGTAGTTTCCGGAAACTACCCTGGATCCGCCCGTGCATAGTGTTTTAATATGGTCATTGCTCTTGGACACTTGGTGAAGAGCCGTTTGTTCGTGATAATGAAAGTTGGGGTTTCCTCTGATTGGTGCAATTCGATCCTCCGGATACTGAAGCTTTTAGAGCTACTGTAGACAAAGAAACCCCGGCTGGGAGCGAAAGGAAAATTAGCATTTCAAAGGGTTCTACTACTCGTTCCTCGATTAAGATCTTTGCAAAAATACAGTTGTCGAAATTTTGTTTCCACCTTGTTCAAAGGTATAAAATTAAAAGGAGGCCAATTTAGCAGGGCACCAGAAAGGGTCACTATGATCCAAGATAGCAGCTAAGGCTATGAGGCTGAAATCGCAGAACAGTGGTAGTTGGGTGGGTTTTAGTACGTAACTAGCAGTACTGGGTTTCTCGTGTCAAAACGGGCCAGTCAGTCACACGAAGACTATGGCACGCGACCCCAAGCTTTAATTTGTGACTAAAGACTAACAGTCGCTGTTAGTCGGGTGACTGAGTAACAGATGAGCGCGGCCGGATGAGCGTCACAGACTTCTCACTGTACAAGCGGACTTTTCAGTAGTCCGTGTTCGAGTCGGGCACGTGTTCGGGGACCGTGGGGATCGGGACTACTCCATATGAAGCCTCAGGCGGTAAAAAAGCTTTTTAGTACTTCTGAACGATCCATAAGAAGGGCTGGTAAAAGGAATTTCATAGGGATTTTGATTGGGGCTCTTTGCAATTTCGCTTTGCCGAGTTGTATGTGATTTTTTAAGACAGTTTCTTTATTAAAAAGTACTGAAAAGGGGGGACAAAAGAGTTTTACTATGTGTAAAGGGTCCATAATTCGACCCAACTATGGGTCCATAAACGGCGTAAAAGTCAACGATACATCAAACTGAAAATATGTCATTTCAAAATTTAAAAGCGCGAATTTTCAAACAAATTTTTTCATCGTTTTTGAACTGACACACCTCTCGACCCAAATTATCCATCGGGTTCGCCTGGTGAATATATTTATGAAAGTTAATATACAACTGTAAACTGAGCATCACCATTCGTCAAAAGAGGACAAAAAGCGACACCATGTCACGTTCTCTGATCAAACAAAGTTGACTCGCTGAAAAGAATGACATCTGCGCCTCATACACATAACGAAGGTCAAATGCCATGCGAGTCCCCGCTTGATTTTTGCGTGTTCCTTCATGTCAAGACATAGTGTACTGAGCAATATTCCCTCAATAATAATCTCATCAAAACCCTCGTGCTGTGTTTGAGTGAAATTCGAGACAAAACCACGTGAGGCCCGCTGAACGGTCAGTTTCTTTTATTGACCGAGCAGCTCCTTGATCTTGTTGAAAATGTCGACTGAGGTTGCTCCTGTTGAAGGAGTCACTGTCAAGGTTACTCCTCCTGCCAACGAGGAAGAAGCAGTGGACGGACAGGAGGCAAAGGTGGTCATTGTTGAAGAGGATCGCGGAGGTTGGGGCAACAAGATCGAGTTTATCCTCGCTACAATCGGCTACGCGGTTGGCCTCGGGAATGTATGGCGGTTCCCCTATCTTTGTCAGAAGAATGGAGGAGGTATGTGTCCACAAGTCTCTTCTTATAAGTAATGTTACTCTCTTGTTCTCGCTTGTCCGGATTGGTTTGACTCTCTCGGCGAATATTGGAGGGTACCAAGAAAACCTCCAAATCTTGAGCTGTGAAACGAAATTCAAAGGTGTGAGTGCTTAAAAAGCAGCGTTCTTGTCATTGTTAAACGGAGTTAACTGTTGCTGCTGCTGCTGCTACTGCTGCACCGCCGCCCCCTTAAACGCCCCACCCCCAAGGCTAAGTACACGCAATGTACGGCTACGCTAATCTTTCCGCTAACAAAGTAAAATCACGATCGATGAGAAAAGCAGTCACTGATTTTATTGTAAACAAGAGTACTTTTTGTTTCCTACACGCGCTATCTTAACGAACCCTCCCGGGGGTAGAATACAGCCGCCTTTGCCTGCCCCCGTCAGGCAGCAGGGCGCGAGCGGGCGTTTTTCATCGCATGCTAAAGAATAACTTTTTAAAACAATTAAAATTGTTTTTACATCAGAAAACAATAAGAAGTAAGTTTTGGAAAAGGACTCCAAACAAGGGATGTCTTTGTTGTGTATTCAATTGGATTCAATTAGCAAATTCAGCTTTGACATTGAATATTAGCATGCCTTTTTGCTTGCCGACTACATAGAATATTTGTTCCACTTGTTTTCTTCTATGAACTTATGGTTTCCGATGTTGTGATATCGGCTGAGAATACTCGGCTCTAGCATTACTTCCAACCGTGTAAAGCCGTTTGCCTTTCGTTGAGCTTTGGTTTGTTTACAAAAGCTGTTACAACAGTCCTAAATTGAACCGATTGAGTCGGCCAACACAAAGGAAACTTTATCAGAACCCAAAGGTCAACCGGAACTCGCTGTGGGTGCACAAACCCGAAACTCATTTCCTCTCAAGTAGAAGACATACACTAGGCATGCTTTAAACAGCTAACACATGTATTAAATCTTGCATTGTATGATCACCACACACACGGAATCAGGTGAACATATTATCAAAAGAAATGAAAACAGAAAATAAGTCAAACATTTTTATTCCTTGACAGCTATAATTGACATTTATTTCGTTTACCCAAATGAGGTCGGTTTTCATATGTTGGAGAGAAGCCAAAAGTGAAGACTACGTTTAACAAAGGGTGTTTACACAAGATTTTAATGCGACTAAAGACTTTGGCTCCAAGACCCGAAACCTGAAGCGAACCAAAATATTTCAATCCTTAGCCGTCATGATATAATTCTGTTAAACCATTTATAATGCGTCCCAGGAACTTTTCCCATACAAATCTTCTTAATTTTCTGAACTACAAAATGCTACTATAAATTAAATTTGCCTGGAACTTTGCATAATTTTCACATATATTTTCATGTTCTTGCCATTTCTCATGGCAATCAAAAAGCCTAAAGTGATCACATGGTGGATTTTGGTCCCCCTTGGGTATCGATTTTTTTTTTTTTTTTTTCTCACGTATTATACTGTAAAACAAACCTTGATTCAAGGGACACTTTATCGGAGGCGCCGAAACCTGTATTAAGCAGATACATGAAGTATTTTTAGAGTGTATTTTTATTAAATTATGAGATTACTGTGTTCTTGTAAAAGCATCTCTTCCGGTTGTGATGGCCTGTGATTCGTAAGATTGGTGATACAACCATGTCAAACAGCAAGCCACAATCAAAGGGCACCACGCTCATGTCTCTAGCTATTATGGTGCAATTTATCAGAACCTGGAGCCGGCACCTTCTATTAAGCGGACACTAGCGGGTCCCGAGGGTGTTCACTTAGGCTTCCCTGTATGTATTGTTATTATTTGTAATCTGTATTAATAATATTATTATCGATATAACCTTTAACCCTTTCACTCCCGAGCTCATAATTCAAATTCTCCCAACCATTTGAGAAGAAAATGTATGAGCAATGTAGTGAGAATTGATAGGCCAATCAGCTTTCATTTGAGCAAATTATCAAAGTAGCAAATTCTCCATACTGTATCATATATATCTCCTGAAAAACTGAAAGAGAAAATATTGAAGCTGAGCACTCTTAGTAGTAAATAAGTTAAATCAATTTTATTAATTCAATTTGCTATTGTTAGAATATTTTATAGCAATACCTCATGTAATCAAGTCATGCCAATAAAGCAAAATGTATCAACTCAACTTCCACTCTCAGGTCTCTGTAATAATGTCTGATTTTCTTTCATAACAGGTGCCTTTCTTATTCCATACACAATCAACTTGGTCCTGCTTGGGATCCCACTCTTCTTTCTAGAGCTGGCCATTGGTCAGAGTCTACGAAAGGGCTCAATTGGAGTCTGGAATGAGATCCATCCATACCTTGGTGGTTTAGGTTTTGCCTCGGTGGTGGTGTGTTTTTTAGTTGCTGTGTATTACAACATGATCATCGCATGGTGCTTCTACTACCTGTTTGCCTCATTTCAAGACCCTCTGCCATACTCCAGTTGTCCAGTGGTGGACAACATCACTGTTACAGAGTGTGAGTTGGCTGGCAGAACGCAGTACTATTGGTACAAGAATGCGCTGGATGTTAGCTCTTCTATTGATGAAAGTGGAGGTCTGATTTGGCATCTTTGTCTTGTTTTACTCCTTTCTTGGATCATCGTCTTTATATGCACCATGAGAGGAGTTCAGTCAGCTGGAAAGGTAGTCTTATTTATTACTGTACCCCATGCATAACCCATGAAGCTTGGGCCATGTAAAGCAGGATAGTTGGCAGGTCTGCAATGTAACAAAATAATAACATGCCAGTGAGAATGCTTGATTGCTTGTTACTCTATTTGCCATGATCTTATGAACTCTATTACCCATCAGTGTCTCTTTTGACAAAAAAGGTTGCAGATACATGACATTATAGCCAGGTTCTAAAGACAGCCAAAGTTTTGTCTGAGAGCACATGAACACACTCGTTGTTCATTAATTTGTCTGCAGGCTGTTTACTTCACTGCAACATTTCCATACTTGGTGCTCATAATATTTTTTGTTCGTGGAGTTACTCTGGATGGAGCTGGAGATGGTGTGTACCACATGTTTAAACCTCAGGTAAATTATAAAATTTCTTTGGTGATTTAAGGCCATTTTCAGATGACTTTCAAAAGTATAATCATGTGATTTCTTTGCTTTTGTGTTTGCTATAATCAGCTTTTGGGTTGAACCAAGAAAATTTGTCAGAATTTTGGGCCAACCAGAAACAATTCTCACCCAAGCAAGCAACAAGTAGCAATGGCATTTGATTCACACTTGATTGGTTGAATGTGTTAGGTAGTGTACTTATAGTTAGGTTTTGAACAGTCATCTGAAAACTGCTCTCTTCGTGATATAATCCATACAATCCCAGGTATTTGCTGCAGTACTCTTAAGCCTGGTTCACACGAGTAAAGCAAGCGCAAGGGCAAACGCAAACACAAGCGACCGGTTCACACAATAAAATTTGTAATGCAAGCGCAAACGCAAGAGAATGGAAAAGTTTTCATTCTCTTGCGCTTGCTTTACCGTGTGAACCAGCCTTCAATTACTATAATAAAAAATCAATTACTAAATAATTTTGTACAGAAAAATAGGAGTTTTCGTTGGACTGTGTAACTTGAGACATCAGACTAGCTTGTACAGCTGCATGGGTGTCCACAGGGGATCACCCAACTATCCCAGAGTCAAAATATCAGTCCACTATATACACCAATAAATTTGACATTACAAGAGGTGTACGAAAACACAATCAGAAATATGACAACTTGACAACATGTAATACGATATATTTGTATTTTAATAGACAAAATAATGACTGGTATATATCAGCCCTATGGAAACATTTTGAGACAATCTGCCTAGACTCCAACCAAGACAGAATTTGTTAAAATGGAAACTCCCAACCCCTCCTCTCCCCATTTTCTTTTTACATAACTTTTTAAACATAATATGTATAAACCATTTTGGCTATGATTGAGGGTTCATGCCTCAGAACCCTGCTGGACAGGGTGAGCATCACATTTTGCAGAAAAATCCTTACAAACATTAATGTGGCTCACCCTCATAATTTACGCCCAGGCTCCCTCATCAACATCTCTTTAACATCAATGTTGTGAGTGTTTCATTTTCCTCATGGCAGTTTGACAAACTAGCAAATCCTCAAGTATGGCTGGAAGCTGCAACTCAAATCTTCTACTCACTCGGAGTTGCTTTTGGTGGTCTGATTGCGATGTCTAGTTACAATCCAGTCAACAACAACTGTCACAGAGATGCCATCATGGTTTCACTTATCAACTGTGGAACGTCGATCTTCGCTTCAATCGTGATCTTCTCTATCCTTGGTTTCAAGGTAAGCTGCTCTGGAAAAAAAAAGTGGCAATTTATTTTTGTGTATTAGCTCATAACATAATATTGTAAAATAATGCCTTTCAAGCAAGCACTCTGATTGGCTAAGAAGCTGGTTTGACCAGCTCACATATAAAATGTAGTTGTTTGATATTGTTAACAAAGAAACAACCTAAAAATTGCATTTTCTAATGTAATTTGTACTTTTTACCTAAAGCAAAAAGTTCTACCATAACTACAGTCCTATGCACCTCTTTAAGGTGGGAGGTAGATGCAATCCATTGTTAATGGGAGATTTACATAAGCACATTGGAGATAAAACGATGGAACTATAGGTGGGAGATAAACATGAGTTCATGGGAACCTGGGAGATGAGGTGCCAGATGCAGGGGGGTTCATTTAAGTTTTGCACCCACCTCACCTTTTATCATACATCTGCACATACTCTTTTCTTCCCAGGCCCTTGAGGATTGCCATGCCCACTACACAACAGGAAATGGCACCTTGCTACTGGGCAACTCAACTATAGAGCAAAAATGCCAGGATTTGGAGCATTGGCTGTCTGAGGTATATTAATATTCACATTTTATTTCTAAAGACACATAATAAAATATTAAGTTGGCATAAAAATATTATTAGAACCTGGACTAATTTATTGGTCATGCGGGATTGGTTGATCAAGCTCATTTTCTTTTCTTCTTCCTCTCCTTCTTTTAAACTGTTTCTCTCCTTCAATTTCTGCAAGCCTAAACAGAGCTGCCAACCCAAAAAATTTTCAGGTGGGAGATTTTAGCTGGCGTTCTGGTTCCACTCACTCAAAGGGGACGACCCAAATGAGACTTACAGTACTTTTTTATTTCTTACCTTCACAGTCTGCTCAAGGCCCAGGTTTGACCTTCATTGCTTTCACTGAAGCTATCGTCAAGATGCCAGCCTCCCCCTTATGGGCTGTGCTGTTTTTCTGCATGTTGCTGACTCTTGGACTTGGAAGTATGTTTGGAACCCTGGAGGGTGTCATCACCCCAATCTATGACCTTAAGCTTGTGCCATGGAGAAAGGAAATTGTTACAGGTGTGTCACACTTTTTTGGATCATGCCAGGTACTGAGCCACAATTGGAGGTTGTATTCTTTCTCCTTCCCCCCACCCCCTGAAAAATGTGGTCAAGGCTGTACTGGAAATGGTCAGTATAACCCCCACTTTTTGTGGCTATGGCCTGGTAACCACATATGAAATAATATTAGCAGCACTCTTCTTTTCTCATCTTTAACTATCATTGTTCTTATTTCATTTTTTCAGGTCTGATTTCTGCAACCTGTTTCTTGGTTGGTCTTCTCTTTTGTCAGCGGTCTGGCGAGTACTGGCTCCAAATGTTTGACACTTTTTCTGGAACACTGCCGCTCCTCTTTATTGGGCTATTTGAGCTGGTTGGAGTATGCTATATCTATGGTTCAGTCAGGTACCGTTGCTTCTCTGTTATCAGCTGATTTAGACTGCTAGTGGGGTGCCTCCTTTTCCCTTCAAAACTGTACAGTGAGCACCCAGGAGAAAGGGTAACAGCTGCAAATTGAGTATCGGCCATTCTTCACTTGCCTTACGCTTCCATGCTATAGCTACTGGGTGCTCGTTGCACAATCTTGGAGGAAAGAGGGACTGCATATGCACAGCTCAAAATAGTAATGATTTTCTGACCTTGTTCATACTACCTTGCATGATTATGTGTTGTTACGTGTACAGAGCAGAAAAACTGCATGACTTATAAGCTACACTTGATGATCATACACAGATAAATCATTGTCAAGTTGATTCAAACAAATTACTGTAAGGGGACATTGAGCTCTCTCACTATACATCATATTTTGCGATATTATTTCAGTGTTGTATCCAGAGCGCGTCATTGCGTCCTGGGACGCACAAATCTCAATTTGGACGCAAAAAATTCCAGCAAGTACGTCCGCTTGGACGCACTCGAAAAATTAATTGACAAGCGACTCTTTTCGGAACGTGATCCGCTAAGCAGAAACCCGACGCTGATCCTTCACCACTGATAGCGCGTCGGTAAAGCCCGATTTACGCGTTGCAACTTTCGCTTACGACACAAATAAAAAATGACTCCGTGATTTGGTTTTCTGTCGCATACAACACGAAAAAAGTAGTACAATTTCTAAGGGTTAAATCCTAGAATGCGAGTGTGACTGAAAAAATATTCGATCAAATGTTACTGTAAACCACTGGCTGTTCGAGCGGCTCAGTTTATCGCGACGTGCACACCTTTTATCGATCACGACGACACCACTTTTAATATGACAAACAGTCGAAATCTGTCTGCATACAAATCTTAAAACATTGACCTGCAGTCCTGCACATCGACTGAAAATCAAGCTGTCAATTTTTCGCGTAGCGTGGTGAAATTTGATAACCCAAAGAATTGAGTTCAGATTTGCATAAATATGTTTTGTGCATATGGCGGACGTCATTAAAATACTTTTAGAAGAAAACCTCCTCGAAAGAGAACAAAATGTGGCAGGAACATAAAAAATGTCCTGTCGGCTTGTTATTTGTTTGGTACAAAAATAAGCAATGTGAATAATGACGCGCCACGAATATTAATATTAAAAATGAATATTAATTAGTTGGACCCCACAAAATCCTATTTGGACCCCTAAATTTTGGAAGAGGGGGTCCGAAGGACCCCCAGTTTTGAAATCCTGGATACAACACTGTTATTTGACACTTTTAAAATATTATGAGAAAATACTTCCCTACTATCGACCAAATGTTGTTTCTTGTTCCATCAGGTTCGAAGATGACATTGAATACATGATAGGGTTCAGGCCAAACTTGTATTTCAAGATTACATGGAAGTACATTGCCCCCGTCATTGTGATCGTCATAATCATAGCTAGTCTCATCAACATGATGATCAAGCCCATTGTTTACTCTGTGTGGGATTTCGAAGCAGTAAGTATCTATGGCTCTACCTCAAATTCTCAAAGTTAAATAACATGCTCAATCAGGGTTGCCACAGTGAGGGATTTTTTTTTTCTTTTTGAAGGTCAGGGAAAAGTCAGGAAATTTGCATCAAGTCAGAAAAAATCTAGATTCTTGTCAAAGTCAGTAAAAAGCCAGGGAAGTTATTTTTAGGTTGCGACAAGCTTCAATAATGATTACTAAAAAGAAAATTATTATTAAGACATTGTAATTCCAAAAAGTTTTCATAATCAATATTGTATCAGTTTTTTGTTGGCACGGGGAATCATGGTGTTCGATCACATTGACAATGAAAAGTCAGGGAATTTGTTTCATCTTATTGAGTGGCAACCCTGTTAATGGTTTCCAACTCTTAGCTGTTCACAGCATCTCACACACATATGTATACAAGCCAAATTATGTTAGGCTATATGTTGTACGTCAATTTGCTTGATTCAGAATTAGTGTTAGAAATAGTGATACTAAAAGTTTTTTGTAAGGCATTTGGATATGAATTCACTCTACATGCATGTAAGCTAACAAACTTTGCTTGATTCAGAATTAGTGTTAGAAATAGTGATACTAAAAGTTTTTTGTAAGGCATTTGGATATGAATTCACTCTACATGCATGTAAGCTAACAAACTTTGATTTTTATATTCTCAGGCTGAAGTTAAAAACCCACAATATCCTGCATGGGCATTTGTGGTCATCACTTTCCTGATTATATCCTCCTGTATATTTGTACCTGTTTTGTTCATCCTGAGACGCTTTGGTATATTAACATATGAGAAGAAATCTTCCAAGGAAGAGAATGTTATTCCGCCAGGGGCCATGACTCCAAATCTTTCCAGAGCTCCTTTGCATGCAATGGAAGAAGCAATGCCTGGTACACAGGAAGATGAATGATCAGACCACAAACAAACATTTTTCATATACATAACAAGATAAGGAAATCTGAACAGGATCAAAATTTTAAACTGACTGCATGCATATATAAACAATAAACTACTTTTGGTGAGGAAATATGCATGGATAATTGTCTGAGGATATTATCTGTTCCGAGAAGCGAACAGTTGCCCGAGAGCGAAGCTTGAGGGCAACTGTGAGCTTTGAGGAACAGATAATGTCCAAGGACGATTATCTGTGCATATTTCCGAAGCCAAAAGTAGTTTATTGTCTTTATTATCCTTCAAATATTTCCTCTCGCAACACAAATAACAGGGCGGAAACTGTGAAGCTTTTTAGTGCTCTCTGGAACTGCTTTTTGACCAATAAATTGATGTCCTCCTCAGTAGTCATCTTGTAATGATTTTTGTCACTAAACAAATAGAACTGTGTTCGGATATTGTCAATAAACAGCGTTAGTTCGCCAGGCGGGGGTTATTCACTGATAAAGTCCGCTCACGAGTGGATGTTATTCGGTCACGTGTCACGATTCTACCAATCACGCGCGGGAGGAAATATTTGATGGGTCATAAAGATCAATAATAATGCATTTATGACATTATTGTAGACACATATGCATGCATGTAATACATTATTTTGTTTCCTATTTTGGGTTTCAGCTTATTTCACATTGTTTTGACAAATATTGCTAAGTTTGACACACTTTTTCTTGTGATGAGGTTGATTGTTTGACTTACAGTAATATGTATTCAGTCCATGATAAAATTTAATAATATCATAATTAACAACAATTTTATTGTTAAGATAGTCAAAATAATTTATTGATAGTCATTGATCACCATTGTGGTAGTATATCACTGAAATTGCCATGCGATTGTTTGGTTAAGCACGCATATTTTTTTGTTGGTAAAATTTCTTGTGAGCAACGGCTTCTATAAGCAACCATGACCACTATTGGGAATTACCAAAATAGTCTTTTCCTTTGATTTTAAGCTTTTGTAAGCTACCACTTAAACAGTATGACTGGTATAAGTCAACACTTTACTATAATGTAAGGATAACCACAAACTAGAAATCTCAAAACAATAATTCCACTAATCCCATATATACATAACTGTGTTTGCTAAGCTCATACTTTACTGTTAACATGACAGGGTGAAAATGGTATTGAATGATAAAGAGTGGATTTGATATAAATGTAGTGTATTAAATGGTTCTCTTTACATAATGAGTATATCTGTGCAATAATAGAATGTATTAGCTTAGCTAGCTGTGTGCCATATGCAAAGTATCCAGATATCATGTACTTTTCACTGTAAATCACTCCACATGCAATACACCTGCACCACAACAAACATATACCTACCAACATTTTTCGATTGCAAGACATGAGGTTTTTTCAGAATTGCGGGGGTGGGGGAGGGGGGTTGATACGAGTGCCTGAAAGGCACAAGCTTCTAGGGAATCTGGGGAAATTTTGAAATCCAGTCTCCCTGAAAAGGCATTTCCTTCATTTTCATGGTAGTTTTTAGCCAAATTAAAGCGGTTTAAATTGGGTTTTTGTAATAGCCAGCCAGGCGTGAGAAAACGGTCCGCAGGCGTGAGTTGGCGTGAGATCGAAGTTTTCGACCCGCAGGTGTGAGAGTTGGCAGGTATACAAACATGACCTGGCCGTTGTGACAGTACAGTTCATAGTATTTGAAGAGTGTTTTAACAGTATGGTACACCAATCTTGCAGCTGAGAACTTGTCAACTAAACAGCCAGCCAATCATGGCTGACCATTCGATGTACAGCTTAGCTGATTAGAGCGGTTTTCGGATGACTGTCGAAAGGAATTGTGTGATTGCTTTGGTTTTGCATTTGCTTCGCTTTCGGATTGGTCCACACAAGTTTGTCAGCATGCTCAGCCAATCAAGAACAAAACCAAAACCAAAACCAAACACTTCTCACGCAAGCAATGGTGTGTACTTGCACTGCTGATTGGAAAGTAAAACCAAACGCAAATAATTGCTTTGGCTTCCAATTGGCTGAACTGTTTTCTCTCAGTCTCTGATTGGCCTGTGTGATTACTTTGGTTTTGGTTTTCGACAGTCATCCGAAAACGGCTATATGGCCAACAATGAAAGATCAACTAGCTAATATATAATGATCATGCAACAATCATAACAGTTGGCCCAATTTTCCCTCTCCTCCTGGTGTGTAATATAAAGGCTGTTGGTTCAGTTCCTGGCCAGACCATTGTAGTACACACAGTGATATAAGAGGGATACAGAGTACATCAAAATCAGTGCAAAACATAATATTTTGTCATCTAATAGTTGAAGAAATAGGTCCGCATTTATACGAGTTGTAAAATTTCTTGATGTGATCAAAATTATTGTTTCTTCTGAAAAGGAGAGCACGGCATCTCATATATACTTCACCTGTATTCATCCGCCCTCCAATCCATGGCCCACCATGAATAAACTCAACAAGCAAGGAAACAAGCATGGTACCAGGCCTTTACGGACTGTGTGACCGCACTAGCCTGGTAACGAAATTACTAATTGCAGCTGGCCGTGACACGCAAGGAGTCAAGTATTCACAGTGATCCAGCTAAACACTGGGAAAGCCGCCAAAGAAGAGCCACAGGTCTTAATGTAAGTGCAGTGCAGCTCTTAAACAAGTCTTTGGTCTTACGTCTGATTTTAGGGCTTCAATCAGTCGAGTTCAGGTCAGGTTGTCGTAAGCTCTCCTCGCTTGACAACAAAAGACCACAGAAGAACGGCATATAACAGCAATACGATGGTTCAGCATGAGAAAATGTTTATTTAAAAAAAGCTTGACAGTAAATTCATTGGTCAATGTCATTTGGCAGTCTGCGATCGAAGCTCGCATGCGTCCAGTATGCAAATGTTTTATCACACACTGTGCACCGGCTGAATAATTAGGCCGGGCGGCCAACCGACCTGATCACCTTTCTTTTCAGTCCTTGATATTGGACTTGGACCGCAAAAAGCCATCGACACTGCTAGGAAGAGGATATTAAAAATAGCAGAACTCCTAAATTTAGAGTTGGGTCTTTTGGCCTAGAATCGAATCGATAGCTCAAATCGTGGGAGAATTTGCGAGAATTTGTGATATGTATGTTTTGTATAAACGGCCGACCCACATATTACATGTCTGATCTATAGTGAAACTCGTGAGCTAGTTTAAGTACTGAGCCTCAAGCAGTGTCAATAATTTTTTAGTCCTTCGAAGCCGGATATTTGACAAAAATTAATTCGACAGGTAGCTGTCTCATTCAAAAATACGTAGATTAAATGTGGCGATGTCTGGTTGGTGTGGATATGCTCAACGCCGTGAAGAATGTGTTGCCTGACGTTTCGATCAGATCGAGCAAGACTGACATATCGGTGCAAATGAAAAAGGCGGGAAAAGGACGCACCGCGGCGCGGCGCATGTCACGCAAGGGGTCTGGGGTTTACCGTGTTTGCGATTTTCAGCGATCCGCAAAAAAAATTGCAATAATAGTTATACAGTAGTTATCTCCGTAATAGGTATCTCCATAAAAATTAGAAGTCGATCTCGAATGTGCTTTCCATTCTGATTGGGTTTTGTTGTTGAAGACAATACCCCCCTCCTGCTGTTAGCCTGCTGCGAAGGGAAGTCAACAAACCGTAGAAAGTTGTTCGAAATTTTTGATTGCTTTGATGAGTGACTACTCACTTTTTGAAATTACAGAAAAAAAATAGTTCCTTTAGCCTGGAATGAGTCACACGGGCGCATCAAAAAGCTGCCGCAAAACTATTCGCGAAGCGGCTAAGTACTGCACGACTTGTAAAATTATGCTGCACAGCCGCACTGTGCGCTAAAGTGTCTGTGTATGTAATATATAGTCGAACGCCGCTATTTCGATCTCGGTTAATTCGAAGTCCCTCGTTATTTTGAAGTCAAGCTGAATCCTTGGATTAGCTTGACTTGGTTATTCCGAAACCCCGCCATTTCGAACTGTTTTTCACGTCCCGTGGGACTTCGAAATAGCGCAGGGTTCGACTATGAAATATCTATACTCTCAAATTTCGTAACTTGTCATGCCATAAAAGTCGACAGGTTCACTTCCATTCCACAAAATAAACTATAGTGGTAACACAGTTGGCCATGTCGGCCAGTTCTCTTAAAGGCAGGACAGGCCACATACAATATTGGCTCGTTCAGTGCTGTCACCTTCAGACCTGAATAACGTCAGTCCAACCCTAGATTGCCATTCCATTTGACCGCAGTCCCTTCTTGGATATCTCTTCGAGCTAAGTTTTTTTACTGAAATATTTTCGCTAGTACAGCCGGTTTGTCCGCATGATAAATAAGGAAGAAAACAATTAAGCTCAGACTTTCGGTCTCGAACAAGTTCGAACTTTGGCCTTGAGTTTCTTACAATTAACGGCAATTATGTTTTGAGAAACACTTAAATATCCCACACTTCAGCAGCGTGTCACTGTACCTGCCAGCGACCACGTGCTCTTGGCTTCAGTTTCATTTCGCTTCACCCCACCCCCTTAACAAATATTTCACAGGTGGAGCAAATCTCGTTTCCTTTTCCCGAGCGCGCATAATAAATAATTTAAAGATGTGTGCGTCTCAGGCCACACACTACTGCGTTTTCATTTGAAAACGCGATGCGTTTCCGTGCACACTAAAACGATGGCTTGTCCATACTATAACGAAAGTTTTAAAACGGTGACTTTTCGAGAGCCGTTTCCCAAAGTGGAGGCTTTCGAAAGCGGAATGGTGTTTCCGTTTGGTGAAACGAATTAGTGTGGACGGGGGACTTTGAAAACGGAGGCTTTTGAAACCGCGTACGGGTCACTCACCCCCTCTTCCGTGATAATTAGTCGGCCCCAAATTGGGTCACCTTCCCTTCATCATGTTGGACTGCGAGCAGAGTCAGGCACGAATTTACCCCCAATATCTCACCAAATTCCGTTCACTTACCGCCCTGTTACTCATGAGTAGACGAACATCAAATTGCTCTTCTCAAAATCCTGCATCATTAGAGAGATATATAAAGTATCATACAGTAGGGAGATAGAGATTACTTCATGGAAAGTGCGCGCGTACGGTTTTTATTCACGAGTTGTGAAGTATCATAAAACGAACGAGCGAGGCTTTGCGAGCGAGTGAGTTTTATGATACGAAACAACGAGAGAATAAAAACTGTACAAAGCACTTTCCATGATGTTTTCTGTTTATTATATACATACTGAGACATTTATGATGGGACCGGGAAACCCTTTAAAAGTAGTGAAAAATCGTCGTTCGCAGCTTGTGATTGGACGAACGATTTTTTTCACGTGTGAAAAGCGTCGTTCGCGGCCTCTCATTGGCTAGAACTCATTTGCGTACGAAATTTTACGATATGGCTTTTTCGTGAGTATGTCTCAGTATGTATATAATAAAATATGGTATTTGATAGCTTGCCTGGGTGACACTGATGGAACAATCAATTCTCACTATCTCTCCCACTCATTCTCTTTACATCAGGTAAGGAGAATCAGGTACTAAAGAGTCTCGGGAGGTTAAGGGTTAACACTTTCTGAATTTGCCCACAGGCCGAGCCGTCCGGACGGTTTTTGTTCAGCAGCTTCAAATGGGCAGTAATTATGGTATGTATTTTTATAGCTATGTGTGCCCCGGCCCGGTCGATCGCACTTTAGCGTCCGCCGCATCGATGTTTGTTCAGATGTGGCGCAGGTTGTCGCACTTGTGACTTTTAACGAAAATGACGGCGACATTTGCAACTCGAGTCTTGTGCAAACGGCGCTTTCTCGCCACATTTTCGGTAAGTTGCACTACCAAACTTCGAATAAGCCGTCGATGTTGAGTTTATTATTATCATTAACTGTACCGTCCAGTGTGGCCGGGCCCTTATAATTCGAGGATGATGTTAAATGTATATTGGGACCTTCTCTCATCGCCAGACTTGTCCGAGAGCTTCGGCGATCCACTCAGAACTTCGGCGAAACTTTAAGCCTGGTTCACACGAGTAAAGCAAGCGCAAGCCCGGTTCACACGATAAAATTTGTGAAGCAAGCGCAAACGCAAGCGCAAGAGAATGGAAAAGTTTTCATTCTCTTGCACTTGCGTTTGCGCTTGCTTTACCGTGTGAACCAGCCTTTAGTTCTATGAGCTGTTGGTCAGATCTAGAAGGTCCAGCTGATTGTGAAATTGTTTGAGCCTCATGAAAATTGCAGTTCAATTGTGACTTACGTCAGTCACGACATAATGTTAGAAAAAAAGACTTGGCTTCTTTTATATAAAAGTTGCGCGAAAACAGTCGTCGCGATATTCCTTCGTACCGCAGTGATGTTAAAATATTGTAAATTTGCTTGTACTATTTGCTAAATTTAGCCTGTCCATTGTAAATATTGCATCATTCACTCTTCGACTCGAAATTTTAATAAAACATTCTGAAACCACGTGCTGTTGTGTGAGATGAGCGAAGTTCAGTTCCGCTTGCTGCGGCTTTGGAACTTACGTCACGAACTTCCTCGTGGCGGGCAGAAAAATATGATTCGCGCACCGGAAAGTCTGTTCTGAAACTGGCTTGACGTGTAAATTATTCTGTGACAACGAGCGCAGCGTTGTTCATTTTAGTAACTGGTAATTGAAGTGTGGTAATTGAACCGAAGCAAGTCAAGGCGACTCGCTATGTTTCCTCTCAGAACAATGTCTAGAGGCCGACCCACGGATGGTCAGACGAACCCATTAACCACTATCATGGAAGAAGAAAGCGGAGAAACGAAACCTTACCCAATCCGTACTGCGAGCAGGCGAAATAAGCCCGAAGATTACAAAGTTGTTGTCGTCGAGGAACGAAAGAGCTGGGCCAACAAGCTCGAATACATGCTCGCTACTGTGGGGTTTACAATTGGTTTTGGCAACATTTGGCGGTTCCCTTATCTTTGTCAAAAGAATGGAGGAGGTAAGAGTCATGGTTTTATTTTCCGGCCTTGCTAGACGCATAAATGCGTGAACGCGCGCTTTTTGTGCTTCCACGACATCGATGTAAACATTGCGGCCATCACATGACACGTGAATATAATTTAGCGGGAAACGAGTCGGGATTGAGTAGAACTGGGACAAAAGGTGTCCTATCAAAGGTGCGGGAGAAATAGACTGAAATGACTGAGCAGAAAAACGTTGATCACTGGATGTAGCAATATTTGGGCCGGAGTGTTTCTCATACTACGAAACAACTCGTAAAATGTTCCAAATCTTTTGTTTTGAAATATACTTTAGAACCGTCCACAAGAAATGGGCTTTCAAGTATTTCAAATTACCTCTCCCAAGGCCTGTGATGAGCCATTTTACGTCGAGTATTGGCCTCGGATTGAATTGCAAATTGTTATGATTGCTTTCATGTGACTCTGAATATTTGTGAAAAGTCATTTACTAGCTGTTGTTGTTAAGGGTGACAGAACCGCCACAGAAACATTCTTCAGAGGTGTCAATTGTTGCTTTGGCGGCGTGTGATATCTTCGCAAAGAAATAAGACAGAGTTTCTGACTGTTTTTATCATAATGGAATCTAGCCAGGCTTCATATCAGTTTGGGAATTTTTTTAGTTCTTAGCGTCCGTATATAGGTCGTCGCTATTACGGTATTTCTCGTTTCGGTACGATATCATAGAACTCGACGTCATAAAGTCGGCTTTCAAATGAACAGAAGTTGTTTTAGTGCTTTCAGATTTTTTGTGCGATGCGCACACTGCTGAAATTCGCGCGGGGTTAAGGGACTACCGTGAAATGCGCGCACGGGAAGTAGAACTATTGCCAACACTGAATAAATACTCTGCGCTCCTTTGGTAAACAAAGTATCTCATGTAAATACGAATCAATAGAAAATGGCCAGTCATAACAGCTTGACGTTCTTCCTGATGAAAAGTATAGTTTCCCAAAAGTAAACATTCGAAAACTGAAGGCGTTGTATCACGAGGGAGAGTAAGAAAGAAAACGAAACAATCAACTGAACGGACCGGTTAAGCAGGATTTTGTCGAACAAGCCAAGTCTGAATGACAGCCGACTCAAGGGTCTCAGACTGCAAAGTACAGTTTGGGATAAAGTTACGTATCAATGAATGATTATATGGGGGAGGGGGCAATAAAAAATAAGACAATATGTTGGCTGACGTTTAAAGCCTGAACTCTCCCCGGGAGTCTAAAGGCGTCGTCCTGTAGTTACGAGCCCCGGACCAAAGCGTCGATTGGTTTAAAAAGCGATATTTCATCAAGTGTCTCTAAACTTAAGTTTCGTAAGTTTCCCCAAAAAGCCACTTTCACGTGCTTTCATTTAAAGTTTCAGTCGACGGTTCAGGGGTTATCTTTAGAATCGGATTGTCTTTATCTCGCAGGAATTTCTATTCACTCCCCCAAGCTTGCCGGACATGTTTCACTTGCAGCACTGCCAAAGGCGAATTTTACTGAACCTGAAAAAAAAAAAAAAAATAGAAACAAACAAAACAACTTCTGAACTGTCAAAGGTGTGACCACTCGCATGTAAGCTCTCAGTCATCATTGTTCACTTCCAACTTCTGAACTATCAAATGAAACCAAAAGGTGTGACCACTCAAATGAAAGCTCTGAATGAGTACATGTTAATAGCAGTGTTCACTTCCAACTTCTGAACTTTCAAATGAAACCAAAAGGTGTGACCACTCAAATGAAAGCTCTGAATGAGTACATTCTAATAGCAGTGTTCACTTCCAACTCCAGAACTTTCAAATGAAAGTAAAGATGTCAGCACTCAAATATAATCTCTCAGCGAGTACATTCTGCTTAACGGTGTTCACGCCATTTTGTTGGTGGTCAGTGTATTTGCTATTTAGCGTATTTTGAGCAGAAAAATGGCCGTGAAGGACGTGTTTAATTGACTGATCCATGTGTTTGGATGTTGTGCTTTTTTCTCAGGTGCATTCCTCATCCCATACGGTGTGAGTCTCCTGCTCCTGGGAATTCCCCTTTTCTACTTGGAGCTCGCTCTGGGGCAGAGCCTGCGGCAAGGCTCCATAGGGGTGTGGAACGCCATTCATCCCTACCTGGGTGGGGTGGGCATCGCCTCTGTGGTAGTGTGCCTTCTTATAGGTACCTACTACAACATGATTCTCGCCTGGTGCTTTTATTACCTCTTCGCGTCATTCCAGGATCCCTTACCCTACTCCGAGTGCCCAAAACTTGGAAACGCTACGTTGAAGGGGTGTGACCCGGCTGCGAAGACGCAGTACTACTGGTACCACAAGACTCTTGCTGCCAGTGAATCCATTGAAGAGTTCGGTGACCTGCAGTGGCATCTTTGTTTGTGTCTTCTTCTGGCCTGGTTGGCCGTGTTCATTTGCATCATGAGAGGATTGGTTCGATCTCTCGGAAAGGTACCCATGGCTGATGCTTTGTTAGGTAGTAGGACTGGAGCGAGGCAAAAGCTGCAAAGGGGAGGGGAGGCGGAAGGAAAATGGCGAGTGGGAGGGGGAAGGAGGGGGAGGGAACGTGTTAGTTTTGACAGTCACCCCGAAACTGCTCTAACACCAACACCACTATATCACCAACATCACTCCACTTCCACGACAACCATTGTCGTCATGAGTACCATTAACATCGCTACCACATCACAACCACCACAGTGACATCACTTTCTACCACCATCAGAACCATCACTATAACCATTACTACAACTGCACGAACATTATCAACACTATCCACCACAAACGTAACATGGTGGGATTGGAACGCGATGCTAGTGGCAGAGCAACTTTTACCGAGCTGAAATGCTTTTTCTTTATCGACAGGCCGTGTATGTGACAGGGACTCTGCCTGTCATCGTTTTGGGCATTTTCTTTGGCCGATCTATAACAATGGAAGGATCGGTTGATGGGATTATTCACCTTTTCAAACCCAAGGTACACAGCACGGATTCATGGTAGTAGCAGTGTCGTTATTGTCGTCGTTGTAGTATTAGTTAGGTAGTGTTAGTGTTGGTACTAGTCATCATAGTCATAACAGTATAAGCAGTTTAGTATTATAAGTAGTAGTAGTAGCAGCATTGTAGTAGTATGAGTGGTTATGGTACTGATAGTTAGTGGTAGTAGTGGCTGCAGTAGTACAGGTATTAACAGTCGTAGTAGTGCTAGTAGTACAGTAGAAGTAGCAGGAGCAATAGAAAGAATACAGCGCAGTGAAGCAGTGGTAGTCAGTGGTCTGAGTAATTAGTAATTAGTAGCGGCAGTAATGGTGATGATCGAGGTGGGAATGGCTGATCCGTAGTCGTACTTGAAGGCCGATTTACACAGTACGACTTTAGCTTACGACTATCGCATGCTTAGAACAAGTGATTAACTACTGTTCTCTTAGTTTGAGAGACTACTGGACCCAGAGATCTGGCTGGACGGGGCAACGCAAGTTTTCTACTCGCTGGGTATTGGACTGGGCTCACTGATTGCTATGTCCAGTTACAACCGTCGCCATAACAACTGCCGGCGTGACGCCATCCTTGTGTCAGTTGTTGACACGCTCGTCTCCATCTTTGCGTCAGTGGTCGTGTTTTCTGTCATTGGTTTCCAGGTGAGATAAGAACCACCCGATTACATAGAAAAGCCCGTGGTCCTTTGCACGCACACGCGAGAGCCTATGCAGCTACTGTTCACTCCACATCCACCCAACCTCGTTCCCAGGGCCTTTTCCTAGGCCCTGGGAACGAGGTTGCGCATCCACCGAGATCGCCATTTTGTATTGCGCTAGAGGATGGATATATGGCAGCGTTCCGTGGATTGTCGATCTATGTCGTTGTACTTATGGTACTGAAGTGTGTGTACTTTCACTCTGCAGGCTCACCATTCGTTGAGTGAGTGCCGATCTCAGTATGCTGCACTTAACAACACGAACATCAGCTTGGAAGAGAAATGTTTCGACTTGGAGCACTGGCTTTCCCTGGTACGCAGTCTGTCTTCATGATAACTTTTCCACCCCTTCACGTGAATCTCTTAGATACCAGTCTTCTATGTGCGGTTTGTCCTTACCCGGCGTGCTTCACGCGGCGACTAGCTTTTAACCAATGGAAAGCTAGTACTTGGGAGGACTAGTTTTTGACTGCGTCAGCATAGAGAAAGACGTACGATGAATTGCCTAAGGCTCGATGTGTGAAAACTAGACGCCGTTAAAAATTCTAAGCTGACGTTTCGATCTTTAGCCCTTTCGTCTTTTACCAACATGCATTGCAAATCCTAAGGGATGCCTTTGAAGTATAAGGTCTTGCCACGCTCACAGAAGTCTGTCTAATTAAGTTTCTCCTATCTCCGAACAGTTGTGTCGTTTCGAGAGGATGATTTTCAAATTTTTTGCCGCTCCTATTTTCAGTCTGCTCAAGGTCCCGGATTGACGTTCATTGCATTCACTGAAGCCATAGCCAAAATGCCCATCTCACCGCTCTGGGCGGTCCTGTTCTTCAGTATGTTGGTAACGTTAGGACTGGGGAGCATGTTCGGAGTCATGGAGGGTGTGGTCACACCGATTTACGACATGAAGCTGTTTACGTGGCGCAAAGAGATTCTCACGGGTAAGAAGATGATCCAAGAAACAATGACAGTGATTTGGCACCCAATTGTTTCCTTCAAAGTCGTAGACAGAGACGACTCAGAGACAGACAGACAGACAGACACGTGTAAAAGAACAATCCAAAAAAGAGAAAGGCAAAACAGACCGAAAAAATGTTAGAGCAGCGTGACAGACAGAATGTTAGGACAGGGTGACAGACAAACAGAATTTTAAGGCAGGATGACAGATAGACAGACAAAATGTTAGGGCACTGATGGCCGGCTGACGAACAGACAACATTTTAGGACAGAGGGAAGGAGAGAAACCAGGAAACAACAGACAGACAGGCAAACTCACCTCTTTTCAATCCGAACTCATCCACGTATACTTTATGGAATGTCATCTCAGACTATTTGAAATTCTCTCAACACTACTCGTACATTTTGTTTCGGGCAGGTTGTGAGAATTATGACCTGGATATTTATTTGGATAGTAAAAGTTGAAGTTTTGTTTGCCCTGTTTTCTCCAGGAGTGTTCTCTGTCTTCAGTTTTTTGGTTGGTCTTCTGTTCTGCCAGCGCTCCGGTGAATACTGGCTCCAGTTGTTTGACCTTTCCTGTGGCAATCTACCGCTCTTGTTTATCGCTTTCGTTGAAATTGTTGGTGTCTGCTACATCTACGGAGCGAGCAGGTAATTCAAATTCTCCCTGTTATACTTAAACCTTCTCACTTTCAAGGGCGATCAACTTCCTTTTTTTCAGTCTCTCACCAGAAATGTATCATACGGTAGGGAGAGCTTATGATGACTACAAAAGCTCATACATTTTCTTCTCGAGAAGTTGGGAAGCAATTTGTATTAATGAGCCTGGGAATACGTGGGACATAAAGATAAATTGATGTTAATCAGCTGTCAACTGTGCAAACAATGCGAGAGCTGTTCGAAACGTCAGCTAAGTTTTCATGACGGTGTTTAGCGAATTCACATCAAATTTACTTACATGACCCAACCCATCGCCTTCCTTTGCCAACTGCGCGATTTTAGGTTTGCCTTTATTCGGAAGAAGTAATAAAATATTGCCCCAATGAAGAACAATACGCCCCCGACTTTCGGCCAACTCAAAATGGCGGGCAACTACGTGCACAGTGCATCATGGGCGACGGCTGATGTTCTTTAGGCTCTGTTCAAATTAAACTTAAAAGTACAAAAAGACAACAACAACAACAACAACAACACAAACAAACAAACAAACAAACAAACAACGTGAACAGTGCTAGCGAAATGTACTCATTTAGAGATTTTATCTAGTTCGTCATAACTCTAGTTTCGTTTGGAACCCAGCCAGCAACTGCTACAGGTTTACTCTTCTGCTGCAAAAGCTGACGACTTTGACTCAACCAGAACAATCGACGCGAAACCTAAAATTAATAGTGACCTTTCAAATGGAAACTCTGATTGAGTGCATGCCAAAAGAAGTGTTCACTTCCAACTCCTGAACTGTCAGATGAAGCCTAAAAGTTCATGTATAACCACCCGAGTAGATGCCAATGCAGTCTTCACGCTTTGTTATCGTGCAGAGCTCGTGCTTTATCGTTATTTGTTTGTTAGTAATGTACAACGTTAGCTTAAAAAGAGGAATTTGGCAGTGAAGGGGAAATTTTTGTGATATGTATAGAGGATATTACACAGCGGCGCGAAGATATGAATTTTATTTTTGAGTGGTAAAATATTGTTTTTACCACGGGAAAATAAAATCCATATCTTCAAGCCGCCGTGTAATTTTCTTTTTATTATGTTAGACACGAGTGTTTTACGAGAAATTGCACAAACAAGCGGGAAATGATGCCAACGATATCCTCAGCTCACTAGTGGGGACTATGGAAAATACGTCACTCGGGTCCCGGATGTAGTTTCGTATGGATTTTACGCACGGTATATTTTCCAGTAAAACACTCGTGTCTATATAATAAGGGTTTTTATTCTCCCGCAGGCTGGAGGCAGACATTGAGTATATGCTGGGAGACACTCCAGGCTTGTACTGGAGGGTCATGTGGCGTTTCGTCTCCCCCCTTATTGTGCTGGTCATCTTTGTGGCCAGTTTGATCAACATGGGCATCAACAGATTAACTTACACAGCATGGGATTCAAAGATGGTTCGTTTAACATTATTATTTGCTACTGAGTCACTTTTGAGTCTGCTTCTTTTTTGCTTGTTGTTCTCTTTGTCATTGAAACCCTTTTGTGTTGTAATAAGCTTGTTGTTTTGTTTATCGTTGCTTTTTGCAATCTATGCACTTTTTCTCCACCGCCTAATACTACTGCCACTGGTACTATACTGCTACACTACTAGTGCTACTACTATTTACCACGTGTAATACTACTATTTACCACGTGTACTACTACTATTTACCACGTGTACTACTACTATTTACCACGTGTACTACTACTATTTACCACGTGTAATACTACTATTACTACGGTATCTAATACTTTTACTACTACACTTTATACCTGGGCCCGGTTTTTCGAAAGTCGATTAAGCTAATCCAGGATTAACGAAATTCTTTCTCTCGACCTCTCTGCCAATATACTGCAGGATTTTGTTCGAAGATGGATTAAAAAGCTTGTTCCAGCTTACAACGTTATCAAGAAAGTTGTTGTGGACGAAACTTTTGCGTTTTTAGGCTTATAAATGACAAGAAAGTTTACACCTAATCTAGGATTAGCCTAATCGTGCTTTGAAAAACTGGGCCCTGTGCTATACTATTAGTGGTGCTACTGCCACTAAAAATCAAGCAGTCAGTCCAGCCTGCTCAGCTAAAGTTTCTGTGCATTTTGTCTCGACAGGGCGACGTGGTGAAATTGAAATATCCATTCTGGGGATACATCGTGATCCCTTCCCTTGCCTGTATCTCCTGTGCGTTTATTCCCATTATGTTTTGTCTGCGCTGCACTGGACTCATGAAGTACAAGCAAAAGCCCCAGAGAATCTACCTGATATAGCACTCGACCCGTTATCATCAGTCATCCTACAAGTCCGTATGATCGCCGCCGCTCTACTTCTGACTGCAAGTCCGATAGTTTTTATCCACGAAAAATGTAAAGACAACACTCGTGTATCCCCGTATAAACATTCTAAGGGCGCGTTTCCAAGTAAACGGATTAAAGGTCACGAGAGAAACGCCGTTGTGGAGACAGCGCATGTTCAATCACGAATATTCCGCAGGGTAAATTCATGTGAGACATCCCGACGTGTTACATCCGTGCGGAACCATGTGACCAAAATCAAAGCGACCATCACTGGAGCATTCCAGGTTCGCTCCAGCTTCAGAGGATTACTTCGGCTTCGTCTAAGAAACACGCCTTTAAGAACACTAAAGCAATGAGTATCAGATCTCGGGGTCTTAGCGGAAATAATTGATTCATTTTACACTAATATAGCCACGTTTGACTTGTCTGTAAAATTTCTGTTCAAACGACTTTAAGTTTCCCATCTTTGCGGCTTGCTTATGTCGCTTCCGTGGTCCGGCGTATGTAGACCCCTTTGCTTAAACAGTCGTCCTTCGTCCCGTCGCCTTGTCAACGCTGGCCGTGCAAGAGTGGAGAGGCGTTTGGCACCGAACATTCATCCGGGACACCATTCATCCGGGATACTGTCTATCCTAGATACTCTTCATCCGGGGAATTAGAGCATGCTCCCTTGCCCAGATAGGAAAGTCACGACGTGTAAATATAACGTATTTTGAAAGGTTTTTTAGAAAATTATTTATCATCATAAGGGTTCAGGTTCAGATTAGCTGAAAGCTTAGTTTCTTAGTGCAACGAGTTCTGGCTGCGTTCACTTTTATTTAACATGTTTGTACATAGAATATTGTAAAACTTGCAAACGCATTTGAAGCTGTACTTTAGCTATCCATGCGCGTTTTTCATGGGTCACACTGTCGTCACCTTCGCTTCTGAGATGTGTTAAAACACTAAATCTAAGGGAAGAAGGTTAAAATAAAAACTAATACAGTACACATTCGAGAAATGTAGATATTCGACCCATGCAGTTTTAGACTCTACGCTGTCGCCGTTTTGGCCTTTCTGCCGTGGAGTGCGCGAAGACCTAGCTTTAATAAACGCGGCCAACTGATTGCGCGTAGTAATTTTTATGCAACCAAACACGCACGCAAAGCTGCACTCGTTTTGAAAAACTGACATGAGGAGCCGCAGCCGGGTTGAGCCGTAAGTACCCGTTGCTAACCAAGCTGTTAACCAAGCTGTACTGACTTGGTGGCCGAGCGGTCTGGGGGTGGTGGACCTGAATCCGTAATGAAGCTCCAAGCCAGGAGGTCGTGGGTTCATTTCCCACTGCCGGAAGTAGTAAGAAGGTTTTTCATCCGAGGAGGCAACTCCAACGGTTTTTCCCTTCTGAACCTGTCTTCTTTCCACAGGTATTCCACCGGTCGGACATTTGAAACATGAGCCTCTGGCTCAGGAGAATGGGCAACCACTCCCTAATGCTTTGACTTTAAATAAACGATGTTTATTTATTTATTTATTTATTTATTTTTAATCCCAATTAACTGCAGCGAACAAAGGTGTTAAGCCTGGTTTCCATATAATCGTCTCTGACGTAAGGATCGTCTCTGCATTTCCGGTCGCCTCCGACGCAAGGATAGAACATGGTTCTATCGGGACGATCGAGTCGCTTCTGACATAAAGGATCGTTTGAAACAATCGCAAGAGTGTTTCCATATAATCGTCCCGATCGCTTGACAAAAAATTCTGCGACAGAGACGATCCTTACGTCAGAGACGATTATATGGAAACCAGGCTTAAGCAAAACAGCACGCAAGCGCCTCGATCCTTGGGGTGAGAATGTTTCCCGTGAGAAAACGCCAGCCTGCTGAGCTGCTTTGTGAAAGCCGGATATCAAGAATTCACTGAGCTTTGGGGCCGTTTTGCTGTATTTTTTGAGTCTCTTCAAAGTTTGTCATTTTTTCTTCGACAAATGGGCTGATACACTAAACTATTGCGCAAATTTAAAGTAACCGTTCGTCGCCGAGTATTAAAATTGACAACTTTTTATCCTACCAAAATAAGCTGATACGCAAGATTGAAGCGTATATCAGTCTTGGAAAAAAGCCAATCACTACAAAAACGATTTTACCTGATTTCTACTTCACTTCCGTGCAACATTCCCTCACAAAGATTCGTGTCGAAACATCCACTTCCTGGGAACATTGCAGCAACTAAGATTCTGTCTTGTCAGGTAGTAATAATAATAACTTTATTTATGTGTCGAGATTCGTATAGTTGAAGGAAACATTACTTCTACTAATTGGGGACACCTAGCTAAAATACCAATTCAAGTAGTGTGAAGTATGAAATCTAAAACCTAAACCTAGGGTTCACACACCTAGCTAAATTTACTAAGTCTAAAATCCTATCTATGTATGACTACATTTTAACATAAAACATAATAATAATAAAAAAAAAAATAAAAAAAAAAAACTTGTAACTATGTATGTCGTTGTAGTATATCTACGTCGAACATAGAGGGCAGTTCGTGCATCTGTCCTTTAGCAGTTGTGCTAGGTCTAGTTCCCTTACTCGATTTCGAAAGTTTTTAATTGTTGGGATTGTTCTGACAGACGCACTTAGCTTGGATCACAGCAGGTGTCCCAAGTACCGAATGCTATGTTTTCCGTAACGAACGGTGTCGTATCGTGGGATGACGAAATCAGCGTTCCTTAAATTGTATTGATTGTTGGGGCGTTTGAACAAGTCCTGAATGTATGCGGGGCACAGGTTGTTCTTGACTTTAAACATAATGATGGTAATATCTTGTAGCCTTCTGTTCTCCAGGGTGGGTAGACCAGCAATCTTCAGGAGTGCATGTAGTCCTTGTCCTTGTTTCGGTATATGGCCCGTAGAGCTCTCTCTTGTATCCTTTCTATCTTTCTAGTGTCGGATGCCTGGCAAAAGTGCCACACGGTGTGGTAAAACTGCAGCTTTATATAGCTGCAATTTAGCCTGGGTAGGAATCATGTTTCGTAAACGCGTTAGGATGCCGACTTGCCTACTTCTTTTCCTGCATACATCAGCAATATGGGTCTTGAAGCGCAGCTGGTTATCTAGAGTTACTCCTAAGAGTTTTAGTTCGTCAGAGGTCTTCACGTTTTGGCCCATTATTGTCACGTTTATATGCCTGTTACTGTTTGTAGGCCCCAGTGCCAATGCTTGGTATTTGTCGAAATTTCCTGTGAGTTGGTTTTCTTGGTACCATCGTGATATCATATCGCCATCGCTGTTTATTGTTGCTTCGGCCTCTTTTAGTGTGTCACGGTCAAAGGCTTTGACCGTGAACAGTTGGTGGTCGTCGGCATACATTGTGAGGTCTGAGCTCCTTGTCTTGTAAGACAAATCGTTTTGGAAAATGTTCCATAGCATAGGGCCAAATGTCGAGCCTTGGGGGCATCCTCTGTGCACCTCCGTCCAGTTGCTGGTTACAGGTCCAATCTTGACTCTGGCATAGCGACCTTTGAAGTATGATCTCATGAGACTCAGCGCCTTCTTTGAAAGTCCGTAAGCCCCTAATTTGCTAATTAGCAATGGTTGGTGGAGTGAATCAAAGGCCTTGCTCATATCGCAGGATAAGACGCCGACATAATTTCTGTTATCCAGTGATAGCTTCCAATTTTCCACAAGTTTCAATAAGTTTGTTTTGCAACTGTGATGCGAACGATAGGCAGTGAGGTTTTGGCTCAGATGTGCGTCGAGATGTTTAGTGACTTGGGTACTGAGGAGTTTTTCAAATACTTTGTCAACTGTTGTTAGGACTGTTATTGGCCTGTAATTTTTGTCGATCAAGTGGTCGTCTCGCTTAACGACAGGCGTCCAGTCACCTTTTTTCCAGTCCGAGAGCCAGGACTAAATTCTCTTATGCTTGCATTGTATATTTTGGTCAGTGGTGGGGCAAGTTCTTTTGCTGCAATTTGGAGGATCTTGGCATGGAGTCGATCGTGTCCCATGCTTTTGTGTGGATTCAGGCTCCTATAAGCGCATCAGCAACGTCTGCCGTTGCTAGTTCCTTGAAGTCGAAACCGTTGTCTCTGTTGCTGTAATTGAGTTGTATGTCTCTTATGCTTTCACGATGTCTGTAGTTAGCATCGTTATGACTTTTTGTGCTCAGTCCACCAACATCATTTGCTATATTTGCGAAGTAGTTGGCAAAATGTTCAGCAATTTTCCTCTGATCTTTCACCACTGTACCATTTATGTTGAGATTGATCGTGTTGTCGTCATCTGTGTTTTTCTTTGCGTTCAGGAAAGGCTTGAATGTATTGTAGAACTCCTTTGGATTTGTCTTGAGCGCGTCCGCTTTCTTTTCCCAGTATTGTTAAATTGTATTGTTTAATTAGTAATCAATAGAAAGATCCCAAAAGGCTGAAATTTGGTCCAAAAAAAGCCGAGATGTTTACTTCGCACAGGCGAGATCTTACTTGTTTTGTTTGAGCTACGATCGCAGCGACAAGAAGACTGCTGAAACTGGACGGCTACAAACTATTTTACCTGAATTTGACTTCACTTCCATACAATATCTAATTTGAAATTCGGATTTAGAAAAATTGATTTTCGATTCGGCACATTTGCCGTTTTTATACTACAGACGACTAATTCGTCTCAGACGCATTAGTCGTCTCGGACGACTAATTCGTCTAGTATAAAAACGGAAAACAGGGCAGACGCACTTAAATTCTTATGCGTCTGTTAAGTGCGACTGAAAGATGCACTTAGCAGACGTCTAATTTGTCTCAGACGAAAAATGCGTCTAGCATAAAAACGAGTCGAACTTAACTCGAGACCAGAAGCGTACGTTTCAGTATCAAATCGAGATATTTGACACTTTCAAGATGGCGGCACGAGGGAAGAAATCTCGGCAAAAAAGCAGCGTGCATGGAGTGAGTTCTCCGACTTGTTTTTATACCAGTCGAACACAGTCAGACGACTAATGCGTCTTGACGAATTAGTCGTCTGTAGTATAAAAACGGCCATTATTAGTACCCAGACCCTTCATGAAATTCCTGGAACCGCTGCCGTAAGTTCTCCGACTCGTTTTTATACCAGTCGAACTTAACAGTCAGACGACTAATGCGTCTGGACGAATTAGTCGTCTGTAGTATAAAAACGGCCATTGTCTGCCAGCAGCTGATTCAGTCAGGAAACGCGATAACGTGAAATAACAGGAAAGAGCTCGCTGACTTTAACAGACTTTGATTGAACGGACATATTATAGCTTTTTGATTGCGGTACATAGAAACCATTCATTGAATGTTTCGGCGACTACCTGACCCGACAGAATCTTTGTTACTGTAACTTCTCAGGAAGTGCGTGTTTCGACACGAATCTTTGCGAGGAAATATTGCACGGAAGTGAAGTCAAATCAATGACATTGTTTGTGACTGGCGGAAAACTAATAAGATTTTTTTTAATGGACGTCAAGCTCTTTCATTAGATGCCGACTGATAAGTGTCGCCACATAAGCGCGACTTCTGTTATAGAGTGAGAAAGGCACCCCAGAGCACGATTGCAGGCTAAAATTACAATTTCTAATTCAGAACAAAGTGATTATCAGCACACCGACTGTGCTAATGGTTTGGAGTTTAAACCTCTGTCATTCATACCAAGCAGACCGCACTCCACGGGCGGAGGGGACAAATTGTCCCTACCGAAAGGCCGTTGTCAAGGCTTGCGGCTCGTCATGACACGCACCTCGGAAGTACTGCGCAAACTGCGAGAAGATAATATATAAAGTATGTTACTCGTTGAAGTCCCACAGTGCATCCTGCTTGAGTCGACTCTAATCATCCGCAAAATTTAGCCCCGTCCCTCTCCGTGCGATAATTGTTGTATGCTTCGCAACTAAAAGAAGGTTCGTTGTCCTGTTTGTTCCTTGGTGAAACTCACCCCAAAATGTTTTTGTTTTCGATCGCAAGGACGCCCCCCCCCCCCCCCTCCCGTTTCCCCCTTTCCCTCCACCTCCCCCTCCCTAGCCCCCTCAGGTGAATTGAGTAACACCGGCTTTGTTTATGAATTTATTACACCTGTTCCGATAAGGTTCGTAGGTTTCAACCGCGTGTAAATGTTTTGTTTAGAAGCGACAAACTTTTATAAATGCTTGACGGCAGACGATTATACCCTGGAATTTCCGTGTGTCACTCGACATATTATCGTCAGCTTCCATATAAACAGGAAAACTGAAGATATAGATATTTGTGCATGCGCACGAAGGCGAGGAAGGCCTGAGAGAGAAAGAGAGAGTTGGCGGGAAATGTCGCGGCCAGACGCAATTGTGGCACTGAAACCTGAATGCGGCACAAAAATTCGTTAAAAATCGAGGCCCTTCTTTTACTAAAAATTTTCGTGACCACGGCTTGTTCGCCAAAGTGGACGGCCCTTCTTCCCCTGGCGTAAAACGGAGGGTGATATTGATTTAAAGGAGCTGTGTTAGTCAGAAAAAAACGATATATATTACATCTATTAGCGATATTAGCAAACCGGCATCTTGAGTGACGAGGTTCTTCGGAACCGCAAACGGGAACTCGGCTGTGTGGCCAATTCCAATGGCAGCGTGGGTGTTCAAACTCGAAACGGTTGAAACAGTTTAGTCACATTGTGGATATTGAATAATTATTGAAAAAGAAACCCTCAGTCATATTTACGTCTTGCTTTCGAAAGCACAACAAAACTATTTAAAGTTTTTTTAGGCAATAAAATGTATTAATGGTATCTTAGGTGTATTGTCACTGTCAAAAAACCGGTTTAAACAGCTGTTAGTCACAAGACCAACTGACACGTCAAGATGATCAAGAATACTTCAGATAATAGAACTCATACATGAATAAATAACGACCACAACAAAGGAGGTGATTGGCTGGTTGCCCTTTTCCTTTGTTGCCCACCAAAAGTTCTAAATATTCTAATCGCTTCCCTCGCAAATCGCACGTGGTTGCCTCGCGAGGTTTTGGAGTTTGAAACACCGATTCTGCCGATACGGAACAGGTAAGGCTAAAAAGCTTTTCCCGTGAAAAGAAAAGAGAGATTATCGTCATTTGATTTATATTTTAGTAGTTTAAGCTTTCATCTTCCGCACGCGGCGAGAGCGCAAACAAATCAAGCACTGTCCTCGTGTCTCATTCAAGAATTCGAACGAGCCACATCACCGAACAAACGCCTATAACACTCGCGCCTTGAGCTGGTGCTATACGGCTAATGTAGCCTTTTTAGCCCCCAAAACAAGGGCCGAGTCTTACAGTTGTTCCCGTCCAACTGATCGACTGCTGATCCACGGTTTACGGCGACAACTTTGTTGTGATGAATCAGTGGTCGTAGTTAATTATTCATATAAACTGAAAACCGGCCGACAAAGTTTGGCTTTAAAATAGGCCAGAGTCAAGCAGTCAGTCTCACCGAATGGATCCAAAGTTAAAGTAAAGTAAACTATGGCTTTGAAGTGCTGTCAAGGCTGGTTATGGTCCGCCTCCGGAGTCAATTTATGACTGCCACGTTAACACTTGTAGTTAAATGAGCGCGAAACCAAAAGCACGTGCTTACTAGCGAAAGAAATGTTCCGCCTCGCTGTGTGTTTTGCCGGACACTGAATCAAGTTAAGATGAATCAGATAGAATCACAGTGACAGTTTTTCAAGGTATCAAGCACTCATTCAGAACTCGAATCGAGACGACTATAATATAGCGGCTCGTGTAAAGCCGCTACTACTGCGTAAACAGGTCGTAAATACTCTGAAAGTTTTGAACGTGCAGACTTGCGAATCGAAACGTTCTGATACCTTATTTCGCAAGGCAACACATTAGTCGATCTCTTATTGTGAACATGTTCAAAGCCGGCTCTTTCTTTACTCTTAATTGCCCAAACGTTGGGCTGATATTGCATGTTCGCGTGCCGAGTTATAATATGCTTGCACTTTGCTTGCCTACACGGTATCAACATATGATTTTTAGATCAATCGAACTTTGAACAGAACTAAAATGAACACGCGCAAACGGTACTGAACCAAACTTATTGTTATTCAAAGTCGGACCATTCTTAGCGTTGGTTTGGCAAAGCAATATATTAAACCGTTTCGTGGAATTCTTTCGTATTGAAGTTGGATAAGACGGCGCGACGTCGATAAATAAATATTGCTTTTAAATCAACTGGCTCAAAATCGCCTGAATTTTACTGGAGATTAATCGCAAGTCTTGGGACGCGATAGTGTTTACATACTTTTTCGGGTCCTTTCAAATGCAAATCTGCCAGGCATTGCCAAATATCCAATCGTGTAATATGTGAGATTAAAACCTTTCATTTGTGAGCTCTGGAAAATACGAAATCTCCCAACTGTTCAACTGTTAAAGAAGGACATGTACCAATGATGTCACGAGAATTGATATTTTAACCCACTCATCAAGACTGAAGGAGAAAATTGAAGTTAATCACTCTCAGGGCCGTGGGAGGGTCATTAACCATTGCCACGACTAAAGAGCATCGTGCAATCGAACGTCTTACCAACTGCGGCTTCGTCCGCACGGAAATTAAGTGGTCATCCTTTGAGTCGGCGCCGTCTGGAAAAGCCGTCGATTGAATGAACTGTTGTTATTTTTTGGAGTTGTTATTATTGTTCTTAGATATATTTGGTAGGCCGTTGTCGTAACGTATCTAGATTGGCTGACTTCACAAGAAACATTGGCAACAGTGTTCCTATGAGCCGGGCATTCGAAGTAGGCGACGCAAACGGTAACAGCCAACGACACTTTTTGCGCCCGGTAGTGTTGTGGCTTATTGGTATCCCCGCTTACTAGTTGTATACAAAAGAATCATGTGAACAAATAGGCCATTTCCGCGAGGTTGTGACTGATATACTGCATAGG
Source organism: Plumapathes pennacea (assembly GCA_964036295.1). Lineage (NCBI taxonomy): Eukaryota > Metazoa > Cnidaria > Anthozoa > Antipatharia > Myriopathidae > Plumapathes > Plumapathes pennacea. Next base: position 4,633,316 of record OZ038463.1, on the reverse strand, counting down.
CGCCAAAATAATCAGATTTCCACTTCATGCATACCAGGCCTCACCTAACCCTAAACCCTTCGGTTTAGAAAAATCCTTCTCGGGAGCAGAGTTTAGGGCTAGATTTACATGCGCTAAACTGGAAATCTGATTTTAGAGTCACAACCGTTTCAACATACCAGGCCAAGTGCGAAACCGTCCTTAATATTAGTTTCACCCGCATTTTCATTTTCGTACAAATCAAATTGAATGAAAGGTTTCGCACTGGGCCTAGCTTTGAAACAGACAACAGGCATATCTTGACTCAAGCCAATGACAGGTCGCTGCTTTCCAAGAGAATCATCGTGGTGGTGCGAACAGTCTGTTTTGGCCCGGCTGAAATGACCCCTTCTTGTCTCAAATGTCTCCATCCCCAAATTCATCAAATAAAAAATGAGAGGACATTTCAGATAGCGACACCGGCCCTCAAAACTTTCACAAGTCTTGATTCGGCGACGGTGATCGTAACAGTCGATTCAGTTCAGCTTCCCGTTTATCGCTCACTCTATGTGTGATTGGTCAGTGTCTGTCTAGTCACACGCATTGTGTCTCTTGGTGTAAATTATTGGGGAATTTCTTAAGCCTGATCCTCACTAGCGCATAAGCACAAGCATAAACATAAGAATAAGAGAGAGAGACAGTGGCGACATAAGCATAAGGAACGGACGTGTTTGATCCTTATGCTTATGCTTGTGTCGCCACTGTCGCTCTCTTATTCTTATGCTTATGCGCTAGTGAGGAAAAGGCTTTAGCACCTGCCGTGCCTGCAGAGACGATCTATCGCGGATGCTGGCTTCACCAGAGTTTATGGATCAAAAAGGGCCAACGGACAAACTAGTACTACACGATTTCGTTATCTTATATGAAATTTAAAAAATCTATTTTCAACTTTACAAATGTGGTTGTAGTATTGGTATACACATATTGTATGATTGGCAATTCAGACTGACAAATATTGCTTGAAACACGTCCCACTACTACTGAAAGATTTCACAATTCACTTCGGCGTTGTTCACTGTGCAAGTGATCGGGTGCAACGCTCTTATCCATATGGTAAAATTTTAATTTGATCAAAGGTTCGTATCCCAATCTACTATTGATAGGACTGACGGAGAGTCACATGATAAATGACGTCAGTACTATGTCGATGCGACTGGGCTTCAATATTATTGAATTTATTTTCCGTTTTGTGAGATTTTTAAACACAAAAAAAGAAATTTTGGAATGGAAATAAGAAAAATCAAAACAAAACGAGGGTAATGAAAAATATGACCTGAGCTTTTGGCAGACAGCGGTTTGTGTTATCAGATAAGCTCACTGGCGCGTACGCATTGCGTAGTAGAAAATAAGAAACATAATTTGCATGAGCTTATACCAAGCCATGTTTTTTTCCTGGTTCTTAGTCACTGAGAGCATTTAAGACGTAAAGGAGAAATGACGAACGACCAAGACGAGCTGAAGAAGGCGTTTGGCGAGGATGATGATGATGTCGAAGCGGAGCCACTAAACCCGACTCACCCGACAACGGATGTGGAAGCAAATGGAGTCACAGTGCGTATATACGACACGGAAGATCGAGGGAAATGGGGAAACCAAATGGAATTCATTCTCGCCACCATTGGCTTCGCTGTGGGCCTCGGAAATGTCTGGAGATTCCCCTACCTGTGCCAGAAGAATGGAGGAGGTAAGAGAAGTTATTTTTTGTTGTTATCATTAAATGTGTCGATCGATCTCGACGGTGGATCATCCGTTCCAGCATTACGCTATTCGCTATAATTTGAACCTGATTAAATATCTAGTTTTAGGCTTAGGCTCAATTCGACTGTGCATGCTCGTATCTTTCAGTTACGCATGACTCATTTGAGCTACGATTGTCGTAACTGTTTTGAAATATTTCAGCGGCTACGAGTCCTTCCGTGTCGTATATAAGAACTGGTTACATGCGACACTCGTAAGCTGTTTTAGAAATCGCACCACAGTGTAAGTCGAAAGTAGTGAGTGTTAGTCAGTTTTAGCTGTAGTGTTGTCGGGCCGTATTATGGCTTGCAGTAAACATTGTTGCTCTAACCAACGCCTCCAAAACATCGCGCTTCAGAAAACATAGTCTCGATTGTCCCTAACAGATTGAGACCTTGTGTCGCGAAACATCAAAAGCGCCTATATGCTTTTTGCCTTGGCGGCGCTGTGTCGTACGCGGCAACGAAGTAGCTGGCACCGAATGTAAACACTATGCACCAGCGCTAACTCGCTTGCGTTGCTTGTTTCTTCTTCTAGTAAAAGTCCGACCTGCCAGTGACTGCATTCGATTCTTACAAGACTGTTTTGGAAGTAATCAGCGCGGAGGCTATTTCCAAAAACGTGTTCCCATTTTTTCATCGTTTCTATCTTTCCTTGGCTATTATAAACGTGGCTGTTAAGATTTGTAAAGTTGTTTACGTTCGGCACGTGATGGTAATAGTTTTGTTGTCTTTATTTTTTGTGGTCGTGTAAAAACCTTGACACCACTCAGCTTACTTACTATAGTACTCCCGCTGTGCGAGAACAGGTGAAAATCGATGAAAACACATGGCGAGGTTGTTGTTACCACAACATTCCCGCCAGAATCTGAGCACGTTGGGAGGCTGGTACTAGTCACATGATAATCATGGGGTGAATGACTAAACCCGCCCACGCGGCTTTCTTTCACACAGAAGTCGCAGTTGGTTTATCGCGGTCGCAAACTGATGGTTCGCAGTCAAATTAGCCTGCGTAGCAAGCGTTTCTCTATACGACGAACATACGACGACTTTTCCGATTTTGGCCGCGCGAAACGTGGGGCGAGCGCAAAATTGGGGCGAGGGGGGGAAAGGGAGTTGGCGAAGGAAACCTCCCCCCTCCCCTCGCGTCCTTTTTGCGCTCGCCTCAATTTTCGCGCGGCCAAAAATCGAAAAGTCGTCATGTTACAGGCAGCCCATGCTCCGGGGTCTGTCTGTCTGTCTGTCTGTCTGTTTACATCAGTTTTACTGTGACTGATTGCCATATTTCTTTCAAAGAAAGAAGACTGTAGTCGCTGTGCCAGTCATTTCTGACCAAAGATCGTATAAACGCGTTCACGTCCAGGCCTCGCTCCGCCGCTCGCGTCCAGTTCTCGGATTTTCAAAGTTTTCTCACTCGCGCCATACAATCCGGGCATACGATCTGTGTGCAGCAGGAACGGAGGGACTGGCACAATATCCACCTCGTATATAGTTCGAGCCGAGTTCGAGGCACTTGAACCCGACTTGAACAACTCGGCGGTCGGGTGGGCGAATGTGATTCGGCAAATCAAACAGAACTGTGACATGCAGTGACGCAAACAGGAAAATGAGTGGCAGGGGAATAGTAAATTTGACTGAAAGAAATGCAAGTTGATGCAGGATGAAGACTGGAATTAACACTGCCGCACGGCAGAAATTTTAAAATTCCATTTTAGAAAATAAAAACATAGTGGCCGAAACTTGACCCTGCTTTTTTTTTTCGCGCCAACTTCCGCACGAATAAAATGTGGAAATTTACTAAATAAACACACTATCCGAATAGACCACTGAGGGAGAAGGACTTATTTCCCGTTAAAATAGCTCAGCCGTTCAACTGTTCAAATTACAAACAAAAGCGTATCATGCGTATTACCTCCCCCCGCGACTCCCGCGGTAAGTCGCAACGAGTCCGCGGACCACGAGGAAGCCGGCCAAGGCGGTGTCTGCGTATTTTTCAGTCAACTGCCATTCAAGAAACCCGAGACCCCAGTTGCTACACGTGATAGTGTTTAGTATTTAGCTTTAGTTCGGGTAGCTTGTACCAGTTACGAGCAGAAGGCGAGATCGAAGTTCGTTATGCCAGCCGTTATGGGGACGAAAATCAACTTCGGTCTGACAGTGGAAGAACGAGCCGCGGAGCCGACCATAATAGTACAGGGAGACGGTGAACAGAAAGTCTCTCCTCCCACAGTTGTTGACGTGGAAGACCGTGGCGCATGGGGAAACAAACTAGAGTTTATTCTCGCCACAATCGGCTTTGCAGTTGGTCTCGGGAATGTATGGCGCTTTCCCTATCTTTGCCAAAAGAATGGAGGAGGTATTTCATTGATTAGCTTAATCGATCTTTTGTGCTGTGATGCCGTTTGACCCTGTGTGGCTGCGGTTAAATTCCAGGTTTCATGCATTTGTTTGTTAAATTTGCTGGGTCTAGTTTATTCAGGTTTCTTGTCGCGTTTTTGTATTGTGAAGGCTTTTAGAAGTGGACTGTTTTAGTAAACTGACCTTTTGTTCTAGTGATAACAGTATATCTGTCTAGTCACGCCTTACGAATTTCCCGACTACAATATTTAACTTGAATATTTCCGATTTTAAAATTGGAACTCGAGGGGATCAACTTTTTGTGAGCAAGCGACATATATTGCCGTTGTCTGTTTATGTTGCGCAAATCGTCGTCAGTGGGAACGACCGAGAAGTGTTGCACAACTTTCACAATTTTTAAGGTAGTATTTTATTTACTTTTAATGAATGGCGTGGTACTTTCGCATTGATTGGCGTTGAAAAAGAGAGTAAACTTCGATTGGCATTTTTCGCGCGCATTATTACGCAGAGATTCCGCTAGACGGCAACCGGAAAAATGTGAAGTACAACCTGGATATTTCTACGCATTCTAGAGACGAAATGTACCGAAACGGTCGGAAACTCGATGAGATGGATTATCTTGTGTTCAATTCCGCTGCAGCAAAAGAAACGATTATTTCGCTTTTCGTGTACCGGAAAAAATATTTCAAAATATTTTCTAGCGGAATCTCTGTTACATATCAGAAGGCAGAATTTGAAGGACGGTTTCGCAAGTTTTACCGCCACGATTGATCTGAGATTGCAGGCCACACAAGTGCGAGCCGAAACGAATGTCAGACACGTTTTCTGGATCTGAAGTCTCGGTCTAAAATCAACGCGCGCCAATATACTCACAGTTAACGATTTTCAGTGTTAACGGGCCATTATTTATAGTGTTTAAAGCCAAACTGTTGTATATTTTTTTCTTTTCATTTATTTCTTTTATTTTATTTATTACTTCACTCGTGCACCAGAAGGTGAGGGGGTTAAATCTTCGTTGTGTGTTGGGCAACAGCGAGTGAATTTCTGCACAAGCTTGTGTTTGGGCTAAGAGTTTGTGCAGCGTTAAGTCTATCCGCTTATTTTTTTATGTTTAATCCTCTAGTTTTTCGTTACGGTCTCCCAAGAAGAAAATGCAAACAAACTGAGCATTTTAATAGCTGAAAGCCGCTACAAATCGCTAGAAAGGATGTTGACTTTAGCCTTACTTAAACAGACTCCTGGTGGGCTTCGGCCTGGAGCTATAGAAACAATATTTTCAAAATGAATGAAAAAGATTTTGGTTTGTTTATATTTTATTATCAATACTAACTAGCAGTTAGGTATTCTTAATTTTTAAAAAATTGATGTAAAGTTTAGTGTATTAAGATGTATTTATTGTGTTGTGCAAGCTTTTGCGAGTCCAGACATTTACTGATTCAACATCTGCAACAGAAATATGACACCTTTTAAACACTGCACTTTGTGCAAGAGTGGTTCATCTTTTAGTCTGTGATGGGGAAAAAAGTTATTTAGAATTTTTCGTATTTAAACATTTGTTTTTACAATGTGGTATGGTACATCATGCAGTTCTATATATATGATACAGTTATCTCCTGATAACTTGAACTTCAAGGGAAATCAAAAAAGGTTCAAGGTAGCGGGAGTTAGAGCTATCGGGAGATGGCAACAAATGACTGAAAATTAAGGAATAGAACAGTGTTAATGTTTCCATGCTTTATCAAGTTTATAGTAATCAAACAGTGTACGTTTCCAGGTTTATCACGGAGAAAGAGTAAACAAATGCCAACAAAAAAAAATAGGGTAACAGGTTATCACAGGAACTGACACATTATGTAAAGAACTTGACCCAAGGGAAAATAATTGTTATACACTTCAAGAATATATGCTGCTCAATATGATTCAAATTACCAATGGTTCAAGTTCAAGGGTTCAACTGTATATTATATGAGAGCCCAATATATGGTGCAAGTTGGCACAGGAATTGGAATGCTCATGTGGCTTTGGTTGTGGCACGTTTTCTTGGGAAAAAAATAAACAGGTCAATAGGATAGAAAGCGTGTTTGTTTAGAAAAATAGAGGTGATAAATAAACATAACTTTCAATCCATCATAATCCGTAACCAGTAAAGCAAATGAATTGAGTGACACATTTAGGCAGAAATTAATAATTATTTTGTTCACCCTGGTGAGGGAGGAACTTGAATGGCAAAAAAAGATTAACGATTAAAGGTAGAGATATAAATGCCAGGTGTGAAAGCTAGACCAAGGCTAGTCAGATCTTTAGAGTAAATAAAGAAAGTCAGAGAATTGGCTTGTTCTTATATTTAGTGTTTGAATCTATGACCATTTGTTGTGAAAAGAGCCATAATTTTTTCTTCTTATCTACTCAGGTGCCTTTTTGATCCCATACTTCATGAGTCTCTTCTGCTTGGGCATTCCATTATTTTTCCTTGAATTGGCCATTGGTCAGAGCTTGCGTCAAGGATCTATTGGAGTTTGGAACACCATCCATCCATACCTTGGTGGAGTAGGGTATGCTTGTGTAGTGGTGTGCTTGCTAGTGGGCATGTACTACAACATGATCATTGCCTGGTGCTTCTATTATCTCTTCGCATCGTTCCAAGATCCACTGCCGTACTCGAAATGTCCCATGGTGAACAACGAGACGGTTTTGCCAGAGTGCGAGACAGCTGGAAGAACGCAGTACTACTGGTACAAAGAAGCCCTGGATGTATCCTCATCGTTGGAAGAAAGTGGAGGTGTTGAGTGGCATCTTTGCCTTGTCCTCCTCCTTGCATGGGTTGTTGTGTTTCTGTGCATGATGAGAGGTGTGCAATCTGCTGGAAAGGTACAGTGCCTGTGCCCTCTTGCACTTTCAATGTCTATTATTAACCTTGAACTAGAGCAGTAACATGACAATGTATTCAAATAAACAGTGCTGTGTGACTATATCTTGTTATTTGTCTTTTAGGCTGTCTACTTCACTGCCACATTCCCCTACATTGTCTTGATTATTTTCTTTATCCGTGGAGTTACTCTAAAAGGGGCTGGAGATGGAATTGCTCACATGTTCAAACCGCAAGTAAGTGAGACCAAGCTAGATTCAGTGCTTTCTGGTATTACACAGCTATTTAAATTAGCCTAATGATAGTTTTCATAGTTGTGATAGGTGAAACCTCATGGCAGCAGCCAGCGCCAAACAAGGATGCAGATTTATTGATTATAATCGGTGATTGGTTGGCAACCTCATTCCCAGGCTCTTTCATCTCCCGGCCCCCACCCAAGGAAAGACCTTGGTCCAGGCTGGTCATGTGCCTTGCTCACAAAGATAATCCTTTGGGAGGGGTCCCCCTGTCAAAGAAATTTATCGTGCTGTGCGTTTGTCAAATCAAAACGAGGCTGGCACAAACGACACAAATCAGCCACGCTTTTTGGCAAGCTTGCTATAGTTAATAGCAGTTATGTACTGGAGCATAAACCTTAAACCACAATAAGTCAAGAGTTTGGAAGCAGTTTACTTTGGAGGCACTATTGCTGTGCTGTCAACAGGATACGGAAAGTCTCTCATTTCAGTTCACCTTCTTCCATCACTTTTGTTCTACGAAAATAATGCTACTAGTAGCCCCACATTAAAAAACCCTTGTTCAGACTTAGCAGCTGAAACAGAAGAAAATATGAGGTAGATTTCAATCCTTTTAGAAGAATAAAGGCTTTTGACACCAGTTTTTCATGTTTTTTTTAATAACCTTTTTTCAAAGGACAGAAAATGCCACTGTTGTTACGGTTTGTTGAAGAGAAAGCAAAATATGATAATCCTAGAGCCTCAGACAACACACTGATCAACTTGATACAAATTACCTCTTCAGTTGCATTTCCATCTGAAAGAAACACTGTGTTTAGTCTCTATAGACAACTCAATTCATGACATCTGCTAAATGATGCTAACTATAGCACCGTCGGCGTCATTCAGTGCACTTCGCACGGCCCGGAGCTTCCACGGCTTCATTTGCCTAACTTGTCTTCGATCATTTCAGTGTTCAGGGTGCAGATGGTGAAACTTAAATGCATCTTTTCACCCTTCTGAAGGAGCCTGGACTCTCGAAATTACCTTTTTGAAAGCTCTGAAGTTGTTGAGGCGTCTTTCACATGGTCTGCAGATTAAATGCGGCAAACCTTCGCTCTGTGGCAATGAGCTGCTGTAAAACTCTTCTGCTGTTTCGAGAAGTGCCTTATTGGCTCAGTTTTCCACATACATTTTTGCAGTGGTCTCCCACAGAACTACAAGGCCTGCAACAACTTGACTTGTTGTTCAGACGTAGCGTAAACTGCATGGGAGGTGTTAACTTTTTATATCCAAATTTTTTGTTCTCCAGTAGACAAAGTAAGGTAAATTTTTGACTTAACGGCCCCTCCCCTGGTTTCCTTTTTTGCAACTGGCCAGATTTTGGCTGACACGTGACCAGCCTGGACCAGGGTCTTCCTTTGGGGGTGGGGGCCGGGAGATGAAAGAGCCTGGGGATGAGGTTGATTCGTTGGTTGGGACAATCTGGTTATTTCCCATCATTGATTATGAATCACAACTGGTTCCCAACACTAACTGGACGCATGACTGTGACAAAGGTCTATTAGCTTTAAACTCTGCTGTTACACTGGTGTTTGTTGTTATTGGAACTGTAACAATACCATGTTTTGATTCGCAAATATGATTCATTACACAAATTACCCTTCGCCATAAAATATTATCAGTAACATCTTTGGAGGTGTGGAATGTTAACAGGTCTGATTGTTTTTAGTTTGACAAATTAGCAAGTCCACAAGTTTGGCTGGAAGCTGCTACACAGATCTTTTTCTCCCTGAGTGTGGCATTTGGAGGACTGATTGCTATGTCCAGCTACAACCCAGTCCACAACAACTGCAAGCGAGATGCTATCCTGGTGTCTATTGTGAACTGTGGCACCTCAATTTTTGCCAGCATTGTGATTTTCTCCATCTTGGGATTCAAGGTACAGTATGTGTTTTTGTAGTATGTGCAAATGACGACCATTTGAGGTTTTCCATTGTTTTCTTTTTTTTTTTTACTTCCAGTAAGCTACCACTTTATACTCCAAAAAAATTTTTTTAAGCTCAGGGAAATGTCAAGGAATTTTGCATCAAAGTCGGTGAAAAGTCAGGGAATTTTATGTTCAGCTTGTGACACAATGATTATGCACAAGACAATGTCATTTTATGAAGATGAAGATAAAGAAGAAGAATGTTGCTAACTTTCAAAAGAAACTGAAGCAAATGTAAAGTTAGGGGAATCATGGTCTTTGATTATATCATGCATGGTCAGTGAAATTGGTTTTGTGGTCAGTGAAATGCCAGGGAAAATTTTGGGAATTTTTTTCATCTTCATGAGTAGCAGCCCTGTCTATAGTAACCATGATAACTCTGGGAGTGAAAACAAGCAGTCTTTGCTTTTATTACAGCTTTACTTGTATAGTAATATTTTCCTTCTTTGCAGGCAACTCATGGATATGAGGAGTGTGTGGAGCGCCTCAGTTCTAGGAACTTGAGTGCAGAGGTAATGCAAAATTATACAAAGCATGAATGCAAAGACCTGAATCATTGGCTCTCTGAGGTGAGATTTATTTATTTATTTTTTTAGCATCAAATAGCAAACATTTACTGTCACAAACTGAACACGTTTACTTTCTACTGGTGAGAACATAATAATGATTGCCAATGAGCAAGCCGAGCGAAGACGGTCGGCTTGCGAGGTGGCCAGCATAATGCCATGCAAAGTATTGCGGCAGGCAGAAAAATTCTTGATTGAGCTGTTAAAAGTGTAATGTAAGGTTTAGACTCCCTAGGGGCCAATTATGAGGCTGGAAGAGCCAACAGAGCCAAGGAATATGGTGTGACCGTTCTTAGCCAATCAGGAGGGAGTATTTTGCACGAGGTTAACACATGCACTCACTAGCATCTGTCATTGAGTTCTTTTTCTCTTGTTGGCACTTAGCAAAAGCTACAATTAGTTATAAGTTTATCAGTTGTTTCAGGTTGTGCAAAAATTGATGGGTTTTCCAAACTGTGAGCTGACCAAAAATGTAAAAAAAAAAAAGGAAAAAAAAAAACAAAAACAAATTGATGGCAGCCTATCAATTTTTAGCACTTTTATGGATTTTTTTGTAGTCACAAAACATTTGTGGAATTCGTTCTCCCATTCATTTAACTAGAAATACGATAATCGCAGATACCCCTCGCTCTGCCATTGATGGGACTTTTACTTTGGTACTCCCAACAAGAGTAGCCTATTGTTTTACCGAAATGTTGACTCAATCTTTTCTTCGAAGTCAAGTGCTACACGCAAAGGAAGGAGAAAAAGAATGGTGTGTGTTATAAGAGTCGATTGCGTGACGAAGTACATATTTCCCATGGTTGGCATGTCAAATACTCAAATTTTGAAGTTGGTCAGCCATCATAGTACAGAAAAAAAGGAACACTGATTTTCCAATTTTGAATTCATAGGCAGTACAATTAAATAGGCTTCCTGTGCGATTTGTTTTTACTCTGGACTCCGTACTCCAGACTCAGGCATGCATATTTAATGAGCTCGAATTGTTTTGTATGTGAACCCGCTCAAATTCTCCCAGAATCAAAGCAAAACTTGAACGGTTTACTTCAAATTGTACCTGGGCTTCAGACCTAGTCATACTTCTAAGGGCTTGTGAACGATTCTCGCTGCAATCACCGCATGTCAGATTACAGCATTTGTTACAGTTTTAGTCTTGAAAGAAAAAATAAGACCTCTGACTAAATCATTCAAGACCCCAAGTTCCGATTGCTCTGAGCGAATACAGTAACCAAAACTGGCAACAGAAGCGATTAAAACAATACTTTGAGGGAAAATGATCAGCATGCAGATTCTAATACATTCTTGAAGTGATCAAGTTACAAGATACGGGTAGAATATATTTGTCACGGTGATTGTTCGATTTCCACTGACTAACCTTTGTTGCTTGTCCTTTCTGAATAAGTATCTGAGTAAGTTTAACACAAAACAGTGTCTGAAGCTCCCAATTTTCTTACAAGTGCTGTTCCCTTTGCGGAGCCATTTCTTTGGCACGCTTCCGTTCATGATGCTGTCCATTATAACATGTTTGTCGTCTTTTCTCTAGACGTATTTGGCGCTGTTCGATCATTTCACGATTTCACCTTGCCTGTGCCTGTTCCCTTCTCTTTTGAAGACGAGTTTTGCGAGACCGTTCTGTTTCAAGTTTTCCAGTTTCAAATTCATTTTCGTGAAACCAGTTACGTACAATTATTGCTTCGTTCAAATCTTTTAAAAACACTGGCGGAGATGCTAATCGATTATTATTACATCATTGCCTTAGGCACCTGGCCTAAAAAGTTGTACCACACACACACACACACACACACACACAAACATTAAATTTCGAGATGGCGACACGCTGGGAGGCGACTATGCTGCATTAGCATCATGAATATTACCCTTGCTTCGCTCGGGGATAAGAATTTATAAGTGTGGTGAACAGAATTGTCAATTTATCAGTAATCAGGTTTAATGTAGCTGTAATATTTACTTTTAGCATTCAGTCTCATCAGAACTTTCATTACTTTCTTGCAGTCTGCCTCAGGCCCAGGTTTGACCTTCATTGCTTTCACTGAAGCCATTGTCAAAATGCCAGTATCCCCACTGTGGGCTGTGCTGTTTTTCTGCATGTTGCTGACTCTTGGACTTGGAAGTATGTTTGGAACCCTGGAGGGAGTCATCACCCCAATCTATGACCTTAAGCTTGTGCCATGGAGGAAGGAAATTGTTACAGGTTTGCCAAGCATTCTCTCACTTCATTACAGCTCAGCCATTTGTACTATAAAATAGTGAAATACTGTTAATTTTGTGAGCAGTTCTTAATTTTTTTAGCCCCAAGATCTAGTCCCAAATTCTCCTAACCTGTCCTGAACAAAGTGTATGAGTAGTGTTAGGAGAATGTTATTAGTAGTTTTTGTTTATTATCTGTATTTTTACCTTTAATGTTATTTAACCCATTCACTCCTGGAGAAATAACGTGTGCAGCTACCTCCAATTCCTGGGAGGTTTAGGGAACGGTAAGCGCAACGCGACTTGCAAAAATAAACCAAATGCGCAGTAATTACAGAAGCGAGATGCCATTCTCAAATGAAGTTTATTTTAAACTAGAATACATAAATGACCCAAATATGTGATAAAAAGGACAAAAGATAATTCAAAAAGCAACAAAACGTGAAGTTAAAAATTGCTGAATGAAATAGTTTGTTTGCAGCGTTCATCCATCCGAAGACGAAAAGCGAACTTATCTAAGCAAAACTTGAGTGAAATGGTTCTAAACTTCAGATTGATATTCTAAAATCACAGTTCAATCTCGTTAAAAAATCTATTAAGTCTGCAGACAAAATAAGAGCAAAATTAGCAATCGGACTTGAAATAATTTTGCGAAGTACATCGCCACGTGGTGGTAAACAAAGTCAGTTTCACGAAGAAATTGATCGATAATTCTTCCCTATGGATTTGTTTCACGGTCACTATCAAGACGAATAATTCCACAAATCCATCTCTGGCAAACACAATGAAGAAATATACTGCCTCGGACAGATCAGAAGCTTACAAGAATCCGCGCTTGTATGTCCGTCATTGCAAGTTCAAACAACATGACATCTCTCCTTTTGTCTTCATTGGCCGAAGGCTCTTTCAGATTGTAAATCTGTCAAAATCTGTTCATAAGACGCCAGTTATTTTGAGGAGATAAACTTCCACATTTAGCAGCATTAAAGTCGCATTTTTTGTCCGTGAAAGTACAAAAACAAATAGCGTATGCACGGATGGTGCTGTGACGAAAATCATGAAATTTCATCGTCTTCTGATCTCTTTTTTTAGCTGTCAAAAAATAGGCAAAACACAGATTCTGATTGGTTCATTCATACAATAAGGGTTTATAACAATAGATTTGACAAAAATTGACCAGGGGAGGGTGGGAAGAAGTTTTTCCCGATGCATTTTTTTATGGCTGGTTTCGGCTGGTGTAGGAGCAAATGCCATTGTTTTTGCACGGCCGGTTTTGGCCAGCATAGGGGGCATATTATTGTAATAATTATTAGCTTTCCGGGAGGGTTTCTGTTAAAAGCAGTGAGATAGCAGTAACTCTAGTCACTACCCTCGATAAATAATTGTGTCTGTCTGTCCCTCTGTCTGTCTGTGTATATATAGGTGTGGATTGGGAGCAAGGATAACACCCTTGAGTGTTTAGGGACTGAGTTAGGATGTTTCTTTTCTTGCAGGTTGCATCTGTGCTTTCTGTTACTTGATTGGGCTGCTTTTCTGCCAGCACAGTGGTGTCTACTGGCTTGAGTTGTTTGACAGTTACAGTGCAACTTTGCCCTTGCTGTTTATTGGATTGTTTGAGACAATAGGAGTCAGTTATGTGTATACAATGCAAAGGTGTGTGTGTGGTTGGCTTTTGTACAACAAGTAAAGGGACATAAGCATAAGGAATGGAGGATTTTTATTCTTTTATGATTATTATTATGTTATTGTGTGAGCCAGGCTTAACCCTTTCATTTCCATAAGTGATCAACTTCAATTTTCTCCTTGAGTTTCTCTGCAGATATATATCATACAACTTAAGGAAAACGTGGCTTTTTATACCTTGTTCAGATAAAAACTAATGTAGACCACCAATTTGGTTGTTAGGATTACAACAAGTTACAATAAATGAAAAACAAAGGTGTGTAGTAGAATTTTTAAAAGGGTACTCATGTTTTGCAACTTCTAGGTTTGAAGATGACATCCAGTTCATGCTTGGTGAACGTCCAAACATGTACTTCAAAATCATGTGGAAGTATGTGTCACCAGTTGTCATTACTGTGATCATCATTGCAAGTCTCATCAATCTTGGCCTCAGTGACATTGTCTACAAAACATGGGACTTTTCTAAAGTAAGTCTGTCAGATCCTTAGTTCTAATGTCTTTGCGGAAAGTGTCTATTTCTGTCTTCACTTTTTGGTGTGGACTAAAATATCTGATAGTGTTTCCAAAATATAGTGGAGTTGAACCTTGGTATGTGAAAATCTGTGTGAGGAAGTAACTTTTCTTGTGACTATCAAATAGGTCTTGGATGTGCTTAGGACATAGTTTCTGCATAATTGGTCCATCAGAAACAAATGGCAAGCTTTTAAAAATCAGAGAATATAAGACTTTAGCATGGAGGTCATGGGTTAGGGTTAGGAACGTGCTGTTCCTCTTTACATGCTAATGTATCTTATTTTAACAATTTTTAAATGCTCGCCATTCAGCTTCTGATGGGTCAATAGTGCTGAAACCAGAAGTTCCTTACTGATTTGGATGTGCTCTTGTACCAGGATTATCTATTTAATTTTTTTTTTTTTGTTGTTTTTTTGTGCAGCTCAAAAATAGCTTTTATGGGTAATTTAGAATAATTCAATTTTAAGGTACAATTCTAATTAAACTTTCTGTGTCCCCTGCAGGCTGAGTCAGTCGAAAATTCATATCCATCATGGGGTTTTGTAGTCATTGCCTTCCTCATTGCTTCCTCCTTTTCCTTCATCCCTGGAGTTGGACTCCTGCGGTACTTTGGATTTCTCAAGTACAAAAAGCCTGGGCCTCAGACAGGCCAAGAGATGTCAATTCCACCAGGTGTTGTTACTCCATCTATGTCAAGACTTCCTCTTCCACCATCTGAGCAGCCCTTGGCTGGCACTGAGGATGACTAGGTATGGCTTACTGTTGGGGTTGGTTATGCATAATTATCATTTAACCAACTCACATCTAATTCTACATAATACTAGTTCTTCCAATCATTTGAGTAGAAAATTGATCAAAGGCCAGATTTCTCTGAAACTGAAAAGAAAATTAAATTCTCGCTTCATCATGTGTGAATTTTTGTGCGTGAGTATAAGTTGGGAGAGTTTGAATATTATAGATTCAGATGTGAGGGCGTGTATTAGGTACGGGATAATAATATGATGTGGTTTTGTAGAGGTATTTAGTTCCAGTGTTTTAAGTTTCACTTTGCATAAAAAGACAATATGCTTTCCTTCCATAAAAGAGAGAAGGAAAGTATAGATGTCTTCCTTTTGTCCTCCCTAGTCAGTTATAACTTGTTACTTGTCTTGTTACATCCCTAGTTTGTAGCACTATGTGAATCAGTACAACAGGTAGTTCCAAATAATAGCACAGAAAATCATCTTTAATTTTGTTTTCCATTGCTGTACTTTATGTTCTATAAGTCCAAGATTATGTCAGGCTTTATTAGATACCAGATACTGGATAACAATTTACAGCATTATTTGACAAGAAACCCCAACAGATAGACACTTACCCTGATTCAAAACAATCTTTGAAAGCTGTGCACTGGCGTATGCAGAAGGGGAGGGGGAATATACAGTAGTGACGGCTTGTGGACCCCTCTCCCCTTACCCCTGAAGTAATGTATATAGTTGTAGTTGCTGGTGCAGTTCACACAGTGTTGTGCCTTACGCGCCACCCACATTCCCTGTGAACTGCATGCGGTAGATCTGCGTATGCCAGTGCTATGATGATAGACAGAATCAACTCTGATAGTTCCAAGGCAGAACAGGACAAAGAAATAACTTTCCAAGGTTAGTCATTTTTACTACTGGATCCTAGCATGTGAAAAGCGTGTAAAAATCTTGCGAAATTGTCTTCCTTGTAAAACAACCAGTGAAAATGGAATGATATTTTGGTAATGTTGCCTCTATCATGTGAATAGGGGAAGCCCTTTTTATATGGTTTTGAAAAAAGATGTGAAAGACTATATGAAAACCCTGTGATTTACCATGTAAAACTGGGTGAGATTTCAATGGTTTTTCACATACTAGGATCCAGTAGTATATGTTGGGTCATAAAAGCTTCATAGGACAGCTGTTGCCAGAGGGTTGTATAAATCTGATTATGGATTGACTACTGATTAACTGGGGTCCTTTGAAGACTTTTTGTTCTGTTCAGAGTTTGGTCATTAACTTTTCTCTTTAGCAGTCATATTCCGAATACTGCAAGTTAATGATATGGCAAGGCCTCAAATAAATAACCCATTTCCGAGATGCCTTTTGCCTCTGTGTAAAGAGAAACATCCTTAAATTAGTACTTGCATACTCGTATTCATGCAATTAAACTCAGTTTCCAAGGCCTCGTTTTGAAACAGGCAACAGCCGTCTCGGAAATCTAAATGGCAGTCTTCATATAAATGACAATTGCATAATAATGTAAACAGATTACTGCAAGATGCACTGCCAAATAAGCATGTGTTGTATCCAACATTTTTGACAGTATTGTTTTCAGACATTATTTGCAAAACCTTTAATAATTTGAATTTGAGAAAAACATGACGAGGCAACGTATAAGTACTTGCTGATTATTTCGGTACATTGGCATGTGAAGTGTTGATACCATGAAGCAAGCCTCCTGTTGACCCTCTGGGTTCCAAGAATGCACTAATAATATTTATTATATACATACTGAGACATACTCACGAAAAAGCCATATCGTAAAATTTCGTACGCAAATGAGTTCTAGCCAATGAGAGGCCGCGAACGACGCTTTTCACACGTGAAAAAAATCGTTCGTCCAATCACAAGCTGCGAACGACGATTTTTCACTACTTTTAAAGGGTTTCCCGGTCCCATCATAAATGTCTCAGTATGTATATAATAAACAGAAAACATCATGGAAAGTGCTTTGTACAGTTTTTATTCACTCGTTGTTTCGTATCATAAAACTCACTCGCTCGCAAAGCCTCGCTCGTTCGTTTTATGATACTTCACAACTCGTGAATAAAAACCGTACGCGCGCACTTTCCATGAAGTAATCTCTATTACTTGCCTTCGCACTCAAGTAGTTAAACCATCTGAGATTCCATTATCCAGGTCCACTAGCTTGCAACAGGCTAAATATGGCATTATTATTCACTGCCTCATTTCTTTGTTGAAATTAAACTAAAATACAAAAAGAGAAGAAAAAAAGCATTACGAAAGGATTAATAATTGACATGTATGCACTTGTTTTGCTGCCAAAACGTTTTATGCACATAGAGCACCACGTCCTTGTCTTTTAGATCAATATTTAATTATGAAGTCACCATTTCTCTGTCTTGCCAACGAAGGCTGCTGCAAAGATGAAATGAAAATTTTAGAATCAAGACATTTGTAGAAGCAAGAAGCAGACAGAGAAATCTGACCGAACATTGCGTGGTTTTAGTTAAATCCTCTGTGGGTAGGTTTCTTGTTGTTTCACGGTGTTTTGGCAGTAGTTGTCACAAAACTGTTAAAATTTTCCAAGCTCCAGTAACTGTTATATTTTAGACTTAAATAGTTGATATATCAACTGTTTCATCATTTGTTTTTGTTTAGTTCTTGCACTGTAGTTACGTTCTTGGCCTTTACTTTAACGAGGCCTAGTACAAAACTTTTCACGTGAAAATGAGTCTGATTTGCGTGAAAACAAACATTTCTATGTGAAATGTTTTGCCACTGAGCAGTTCCATAGGCTGTTCTTCGAGTGTGTTTATGGGTTAACGTTTGTGTACGTAATTTGGTTTATGTGTGTGAAATTTTGTGGTGTTTTGTGACACCTATAGACTGCGCGCGCGTCCAAGCTGACGGGCCAAGACTTTCAAATTCAACTTTTAGCTTTTTTTTTTTTTTTTTTTTTTTCACGGTGGACTGTTCGGCCTCGATGTAAATGCTTCATGCTGCGCTCTTATTTGAGTTAGGACGGCTATCTTGAGTTTTAAAGCCGTTTTCTACAACGTTCACGCATGAGTGCTCGCTAAACAATTCTCATATCGAAGGTTGTGGCCCGTTCAGCTTGGATGCGCGCGCAACCTTAAGTAAAAATGATCTTTTGAGCACCATTTACGTCGTGCATGAAGCCAGAACCATGCTCCCAAAAGACATTTGCCTGATCTGAGACTGATATGTCGTACCTGTGTTTATGGCACATTAATTAGCTGTTTTCTGAGCCATGTATTATTCATCTGTTATTACTAATACATCGTAGCGTGTGGAATGCGTAACTTACCTAACCTTGCTTGATAACTTGACGATGACGTCACTTACTAGTTAACCAATCGCAAGAGGTAAATTTAGAGCTAAATATAACTTTGCTTTCAAACTTAATATGGCCTCTCCCCAGTAGTGTTTCCACATCCACCGTAAACATCCACCGTTCTGGAGGGTAGGCTCAGACTCCACCCGCAAAATTACTTTGGATTTGTAGCCTCCATTGACATGCAATAATATATTATTATAGCGTATATCAAGCTATTATCAATTGACATGTTTGCTATGTGTTAAGGTGGCAATCTCTAGAACCTATATCCTCCACTGGTATACGATATCTTTATGCAATTATGTACCAAGTTATCAAACTTCTTGTATTTACAGGGGTTGCAATCATATCTTAATGGAATATATATATATCAAGTTGCTGGTAACTTTTACGAGGCGGAAGTCTCGATTATTAAGTGCTGTTATTTAGTGCATAAGTTTTTGTAGGACCAGTATGGCAGCAGTGTTGTGTTTTCATCTTTTGCCCACCTTTTTCCCTTAAAAAACCAAACTGCCTTAGCACCGAATTCGTTTTGCTTTAGAAGAAAAAAGGAGCGAGACAAAGTGTACAAAATCAATATAAAACAATTGAACGAGCCCTGTTACAAGGAAGAACAAAGTTTCCGGCCTTTTAGTTTTTGTTTTTTGTTTTTCGTTTATTTTGGAAACATTGGCCGACTTCCTATTTCGCTTTTGTTGTTGTTGTTGTTGTTGTTGTTGTCTTTTCCTTTATTTTTAAATCCAAACTGACCAATTACAGCTGTAAACAATGTTTTGCGCGTTTGTTTCAGTGCATCGGACCTACACCGGATAACCCGAGGATCTCGGGAGACAATTTCCGTGGTTTTTCAAATCGTTTATCAACCTTGTTACTTGTTTATGTTTGCTGTTCGTTTTTCGTCGTAGTAATGACGTACAACTAGGCTAGTGTTGGATAGATAAAGTTTTAGCAGTTTCATGTATCAAGTAAGAAAAGCCAATAAACCGGAAAGAAAAATGAACAAACAATCAAGAAAACTATGCAATGAAAATTACAACTGCTATCTGTGCGTCGATAGTGAGGCACAAATAAGTATTTGATAAAAACAAACAACGAAAATGTTCCCAATAAGATTTGTCTTTGACTTCAATATTGACAGAAAAATTGGCAGATCTGCATCATGTAATGCAATCGTTGCGATTTCGTTAATGCCAGTATTTTTCGTTATCCGCTGTTTGCTGAATACTCGATTGCCACAAGAGTACAGAATCGCGGCTGGTGCTGAAGGTGAACTTGCAAAAGGGCGTCCCAAAGTGAAATGAATAAGAGTGGGAAAGATAGTGGCACTCCTTCCGTAGGGGAAAGAGGGGTAGGGGGGGTGTAAACATGCATTGCTGCCACTCTCTGGTATTAAAGAATCCAGAATTAGGCCCAACTCAAAGTCGAACTTTTCATGTACCGAAGTTTATGCAATTGAGCTTTAGTAGTATCATTTGCTGTCCTTTACGCATGGTAGTTGTACTTCTGAATTAAGCCTTGATCATAGTGCTGTAAATAGTAGGTGTTGCACAAGGGCAAGTCGGCCCACTGCCTTGACGAAGTCTCCACGACGTTTGCAGGAAAACATATATTAGGAAACACATTGGGCTTAGAGTTGGCTCTGCTTTGGCAAGGTCCACAGTGTTTCTTGGAAAACGTCGCTTTCTAGGAAACTTTCTTCTTGGCAATTCGTCATTTTACATTCAAGGCAGTGGACCTTCATTGGCTCTAATCGATTAAAAAACTGTGTGCTCTCATATGTCCGCAGCAGCTGTGGTACACAAGTCTACAGCTCGTGCTGTTAATATTGTTTTATCCAACTATCTTGCAGTCAACGCTGCTTTCTGGATACAGCTGTAATAAGATAAGGCAGACAGTACGTTTGCTGTGATTGGTTTACGCACATCTATTGCCTTTTATGTATCACTGTTTGCCTTATCTTGAGAAAGAAATAGAGCACTTGTCAACGAGCTATGTCGAGTAATTCTTAAGAAATTGGTACGGACACGTGATTGTCATTTTCTCGTGTCACGTGCCTCAACTAGCATGAGGACACGTTCTTTATGTCTTTCATCAGTGATTGGCCAACCTGGCTTTTCCCGGGTTTGTACAGAAGTTGCGTTTTGATGGCACAAATAAAGGATGTTATGAGATTATCTGGGTGTAATGTGTCTGGAGGGGAGGGGTAAAAAATCTCCACGTGAGATTAAAGATCAACGGACTTCGGCCAGTAAAATAGTTTGCGCTTCTCTCCCTTGCTCATTCAAAAAGTGCCAAATATCGTTATTTTCGTCACGGAATCCAGAAAGAAGATAAATCATTATTAAGAAAAAAGTACTCTGCTCAGTTCAACTTGGTCCCCAGGGCTCACACTGTAGAGCCATCCGCCTGGTCTGGGAACAAGACATCCCAGCTTACGTCACTGACACGTTGCCATATACTATTTGCTCGTCTTGTTAAATTTTATAACACTCACTATTACCAGAATATTACATTACTAGTCTCTACGATCTTAATTGTTGTCTGCCCATGGGAAGTGTACTGCGCACCACAATCAGCCATAGAAGCTACGTGAATAAGAAAATTAGCAAGACTTATAACAATTCTGCAAGTTAGAAATCTGAGCTGCCCAAAACATTGTGAACTGCTGTGATGCGAATCAGTATTTTTTTCGCAATACCCCTAGCCTCCTAGAAAGGTCCCGTACGTGATGCCACAGAGACTGCGTGAGGTCGGTCAAGGTCACGACTGATGCAAGACCGGGTTCCGCTAGACCGTCAAATGTCTGGACTGATAAAATATTGGGTGGGAGTTTGCCACACTGTTCTCAAAACCCTTGCCCTGTCTCAGTCCAAAATAATATGATTTTTCATACAGCTATTTGGCCTGTATCCCAAATATTTCACTCTATTTCTCTCCAAAATTTCACTTTATTTCAGACAGACCAAATACCAACAAACAACATCTACCCTACTCCTGACCAAAAAAAAAAAAAAAAAATCTATACAATCACCGAAGACACTCACTCTCTCAAGACGGACACTTCTATAACCACAAGGGACCGAGTATACACCCTATGCAAAAAGGCGTGTCCTGTTTTTCAACACTGCTACACATGGAAAAGAAATTATGAGCACAACGTGGAAGTACATAGAAAATAGTCATACTTTCAGAAATTTGAATGTTGTGGCTTGAAAACCAGCAAAATTACAGCTATTGCAATTTTAAGAGATTTGTATCGAGAAAGCCAAGCTGGCCTTATTAGCCTCGCTTTCATGTTTTTGCTGTCTTTGAGTTTAAATAACTGCTAAAATTTAATATAGGACATTCAAATTGCACAGAGATGCCATGTAAAATATAATTTTTCTTGTAGTATTGGTGGTTCTCATTTGAAAGTTAAGCTGTTTATTCCCAGTCCTCCACTCTTTTTGCATAGGGCTATGCCTCAGGCCAAACAACCGGCCTCGTTTTGAAACAGAGGTACAATAAAGTCACGCGCGTTCCAGTGAATGGTCTTTCCCTCACGCGCCCCACGCGGACAAATACAAGGGCCTGTTGCGCAGACTACCACGCTCCGAGCTTTTAGGCCCCGTCCACACTAATCCGGATAAATTTGAAAACGGATATTTATTTATCCGTTTTGGCCTCCCGTCCACACTAAGACGCGTTTTCGGTGACCGAAAACAGATATTTTCGAAAACGCTCTCCAGAGTGGATATTTTCGAAAACTCCGGTTTCATGGTGTAGTGTGGACGGCGAAAACGAAGCTTTTCGAAAACGCATGACGTTATGATGTCAGTGATCTCTGTGTGCATGCTCAATTTGGGCATTTAGCGTTTTTGGTCAGTCCAGCGTATTAGTGTGGACAGCGAAAACGATTCGAAAACGATAGTGTGGACGGAAAACTTTCGATGCGTTTTTCGTATGAAAACTCCGTTTTCAAATTTATTCGGATTAGTGTGGACGGGGCCTTAGACTCATTCATTTTGCAAAAGTGTCGCGCTATTCATTACACTGCTTCAACCACTCGGCAAGACCTGTAAAACTCCGTTAACGAAATTGGCCGTCTTCCGTCCATGACCGCCCCTGAACTGCAAAATCTTTTTTGCGGTCTGAATGACACTGAGTGATTTGACTGGCGCATGGGCTCGACGGACTTTGTACTCCAAAAGTAACGCTCTCTCTGTCTCGTTGTTTTTATATGCCGCCTGACTCATAAGCGGCAAAAGCTGAACCGGAAACAAAATAATGTATTTCTCAATTGTTTTTACCGAGTTGCGTCAGAACTGAACGCAAGGTCGATTTACAAGGTCGTAGTCAAGATATATTAACAAAAAACCTGGAAACGGATCAAACTTCAGAGACTTCTTTCGTACGGTTTTTAGCTGTTTCACTGCATGCCAAAGGCAAATTTGATAACTAGGAGTTCAAGCCCCCATCCGCTTACTCAGAGAAAACTGTCAAAAACTAGTCCCCTTTAGTTGAACCAGGTTGACCAGCGTGTCCCGGTTTAATGTTGCGCACGAAATTTATCAAGGGACACTAGTTGAAGGCCGTTAGTTACGGTTGGCCCACTGACTAGTACACGAGTAAAATAACGAAAATAATGAAAAACGCTTGGCAAACAAACGGCTTAGGGCCTCTTCATATGAGCCCGGTTACCGAGATCTCTCCCTCCCACTATTTCCTTTGTAAAATTTCCGATGTGTTCATATGAGAAGGCGGCCAGCCCGGTTACCGAGATCTCGCCGTCCTACTCTTTCCTTTGTAAAATTTCCGATGTTTTCATATGAGAGGGCGGGCCAGCCCGGTTAACCGAGATCTTGGTCTTTGCGACCGGGATCTCGGTTAACCGGGCTGGCCCGTTCCTCATATGAACACTCCAGCCGGGTAAACCGGGATAAATGTTTCAACTATGCGAGTCTGAAATGTACTTGCTTCTTAATTTGGCATAATTGGAAAAAACTTTTGCATCATGGACACTTTATCTCGGTTACCCGGGCTGAAATTTCCCATATGAACACACGACCGGACTGGCCCGGTTGACCGAGCCAGCTCGGTCAGCCAATACGGTTAAGCAATTGGTTGGCACTGAGCCATTTAGCCGCTCAAACATTTGGCAGGCTATTTCGTACTGCGTGGATTTGTTTTAATCTGGAAAAAAACCTCATAAATTCCATGTCTTTTTATTTTCTTTTTCATGTAGTCCTAACGTTTACTAACATTTCGTGTTGGTCACGCACCCGACGTCGTGCTTTCTTTTAATTTAGTCACGCGATTTCTTGAATCAGATCAGACTCAATCACGCATCGACTGATTCAGATTTATATATTTTTTATTTTTAACTTCCTCTTGCCTACTTTGTCAAGCAACCGTTAATTGCAACAAACTTTTTAAGTTTTAGTGTCATGCATCCAAGCGTTCAGGTTCTTTACGTGACAGCTTGGTCAAAACACCTGAAGAATGCTTCCAAGTTCAGTCAGGTTTGGACTGCTGTCTGACAGGTTGAACATGTCACGCAAACTGTAAGATTGCTTCGACCCTCTTTTACGTTAGTCTATACACTTTGGCCAAATCGCGTGATTGCGATCGAACTGAAGGCGTGAAGGCAGGGAGGGAAAGTTAGAAGCGCGCTGCCACTCCAACGTTGGCGGGCAACTATGAGTACATAAACCGCCCACGGTTAGGGAATACGTACATTGCTAATGATTATTGGAAAGAATATTCGACAGCAAGTCACAACTAGAACTGGCCACACGACTCATTGTTGAGCGGGTATTCAGACCCCAAAGCTTGAATAGGGTATGTGTTGGAGGCGGCACGAACATGATGCAACCTTGCATGAGGCAAGGTGGGTAGGCACACACACACACACACACACACACACACACACACACACACACACACACACACAATAAAAATAAAAATCGTACAAAAATAAATAAATCGTAATTGCGTGAGAGTTGCTCACAAGAACAGGAGAGGTGACGGAGGGGGGACGAGGGAGGGGGATTGGGGCAGGCTTCAGCCAGACTGTCTCTGTCCTATTCATGAATGGCCGCATGAATAAACTGAATGGACAATGAATTAAACAATGTACAATGGATACAGTGGAGCGATTTAAGTGGAAACGTGTTCGTTTCTGTGACTCAAAGTAAAATAGCATGATTGCCATTTCGTGATGTGTGCCTTCAATTCAAAGCCGGAAGCCGACGTGCCCAAACCGACCAGTTTACATCGTTTGGACGAGCACGTACACTTGGCACTGAACCATCCGCAAGAAAAATGGGCTCGTGCCACTTGGAGGGCTTTTGAGAGTTTCGAGGGGAGGGGTGGGGGAGGGGTAGGAGGGAGGGAGGGGTGATTACCGAACGGGGATTAAAAATAAGAATAAAAGTAATAATAGAAAATCTGAAGTAGCGTGCAATTAACAGACTGTACCCTGACGTCAAGTAACAGAGTTTGTGTCAGTTCTTTGTCGCCCTCGTGATCCGCTTTAATTTATAAGGGTACTCCAACTCATAAATGTCTAGAAGCCCGGCTGGGTGGTTCAAGAGTCAGCGTATTAGCAAGGTTCCGGTTCAGACGAAGTCATTTGCAGAAGCTTTGGCGGGTACAAATAATCACACACAGCTTGAAAAAGCACTTGAACAGTGTAAGAATTCTGATGTGGCGTGTTTGGTAGCGTTTTTCTGATACGAAAGTATTACTTGCACTGAACTCCAGAGTAATTGACCTGTCTGCAGAGTGAATGTTGGTCGGGACCGATGATTTGTCTCGTCGACCTTAGGCACGTGAGTTAGTTCGAATCAAGAGTTAATCCAGGATTAAACAAATTCTTTTGTGAATAAAATGCAAAACTTTGATAAAATAATCATGTAACTGATCTTGTCTTTTACTACTAAACTTTGTATTTTTTTTTTTTTTCCTGCAACTGGTCTCGCGTTGGCTTGCAGGAAAAATTGTCTCGTAGCGATGCATGGCAGGGCCGTATATAAACAACTGTCCGACAGATCTTTATTGCCAATGATGCGGCTATGATATTTGTACGCACATCTAAGCGCGGGAGGCCACAGCGGGCGAACAAAATGCATAATTCAACAAGCTAGACGTCACAACTGCGATGCCATGTCGCACAACTTCAAAAACAAATAATTTGCAACTTCAAACTAATCCACAATAAATGTGCCATGAACAGTAGCTTTTTGTATTGCAAAAATATCAAGAATGAAAAGAGTCACGTTCTCTCGAGCCTCGTGAGACCAGGGGTCCCTCCCTTGGGACCATTGTTGTCAAAAAAGGTTATTTTTGGAATGCAGCTTTAACAAAAGAGGCTGTACGTCCAGCGGCCCACAAGACGTACAAACAAACAAAGCCACTGAAGCGATCCACTACTACGTTCGATTTTGGAGCTTGTTTTGGCGAATGTGGCGAGGAAGAAAGCGATAGCCAACACGAAGAATCGTATTTTGCTTTCGAGATCGCTTCAATCTCATGCTGGGTTTGTTCGGAGCCAAAACAGAGGCGTTCAGAAGTATCGCCGATATGGCCGTGCGCTTGGGTGAGTACATGGACTTGACGCTCGCACTGATCCCGTCTCCTTGATACTCTGCGTTTTGTTTCTTTGGCTTCAGAAGGCATCCACGTTTTTATTTCCTTTGCATGTTTCATTCAGTTTTCGAGTTAAGTCGATAGTTCTGGTTAGCGACTTTGAAAATGCCGAACCAGCTAATACGTATCTGGTACGATGTACGTATAATGTGATTACATTTTGGGGGAGTGGATTCCGTGGAATAAGCCATTTTACGCTGCAGTTCTGTTCATGTTGCACTGAAGATATCATTCATTTCATTTCATCATATTTATTGTCGGCTGTGTGCTTTTATGGACAGGATTTGCGAGACCTGACCAGCAGTTATGTCTGCGTTTATGATGTGCGTCTATGTTAAACTCGTTTTGCTTTTAGATTGCAGTATTTATCGATCGCTACATTTTACGGGATTCGTTTTTATTTTGACCAAAGGTTTTCCTAGCAGGGTATTGTTTATGACTGCGTTTCGAAATGCATGGTTGTCTTCGGTTTCTTGCGCGGTGCGTGTACGTCACAATCTCCTGGGACTAATAGTTCTTCGCGAGAATGGGAACAGCAGTTTGCACCAGAATGCGCCGTGTTTTAGGGAGAAATACATCAGTTGTTCCTTTGATCGAGTCTGTTGAGCAATCTAATTGTGTTTCGACATGCGAAGTCGGGTTGCTTGAATCACAACATAGACAAACATTAGCGGATTGCATTGCGAGTTTACGAAATCAAGGAGAATCAAAGCGAGCCTTTTTTATTCGTTCGTTTTGTTTTGAAGTAAATGAAACTTCCCGAGAATTGCGGTTAGGTTTAATATAATGGTGTCCGGAAAAGTCGAGCCGAGGGCACGTGCTTTTTTGGGACTATTGTTCGGGGCTGCTGCGCAAATTAAGTCGCATGTTTCGACCTGTAAAGCACGTCCGCCCTGTTTTCACATGCAGTGAATTACATACATGTATATCTTTGTGCCTGTACAGACTCTCTAACATTCGTGCCAGCTGCCATAATTTTCAGTCTTTAAAATTGACTTCTATAGCCTATGCTTTGTGTCGTCACGAGTCGGACCTGTCTAACTAGATTGTCTGAAGTTTTGTTTCTCTTTATACTTTTGTTGGCTGAAATTGAAAGAGCAGGGAATCGATAAATTAAGTAGAAATTGGAGTCTTTGTTTTTGTATGGGAAAAGCTCTCCATCCTATATTCTACTACTCAGTGTCACTTTTGATCTGCAAACCAACCCATTTTGCCACTCAGGAATTCTTTGGGGATTATTTCTTGGTAACTTTAAAATTCCATTTCACTAAGATTTACTCCCCTTGGCTGATGCTAAGACCAGCCAGGAATTCAGTGATGAGTTGACATAAAAAGTTCCCCATTTTTCGAACATGTATTGGGCTTCGTCAGCTCCATATTGAGTAACCTGACAGCTCAACGTCTCTCTTCAAACTCATTTTGAAAGAAAAAAATTGGTCAGCAAAAGATCATTTTATGATGCATCCAGTGTGGTGTCATTGAGAGAGCCTGGGAAAGAGCATTAAAGTGTATCATTAGTATCCCTCTGTCTGTCAGTTTGTCTAAATGTGGTGGCTTTTTCTTTTCAGTTGTTTTGCTGATATTGGTTGGAAATTCCATTCAGGACTCAGAAGTCTGTAAGTATTACATTTTCTTCACAAAATATAATGTTCCATTACTATTTTTGTAACTGCTAGCAGTCCCCCCAGTAAATACAGTGAGCAGATTTCTTTTTTCCAATATTTTTCTGTCTTACTTTTCTTGTCTTTCTTTTTTCCTACAAACTTCTCTGTAGTGCATGTACCACTTGACCGTACCACTCGGTGAATCACTGATACGATCATCATAAATATCTCCCCATTTTTCAAGCATCTTGAATGCAGTTTATAGTGTCAAAGTACACAAAACTTTGCTGGTGTGTTTATCTGCTCTTCTACTGTCTGTGTTTTAGCCAGTTTTGATAATTTTAGGCTCTGTGACATCATTGGTATTATAGAATGGGAAGGCAAGGGGCAGAATTCCTAACATGACTATGGAATGCCATAGTGGACAAAAGTGGTAGAGAAATATTTTTATGGGTCAAGAAAACTTTCAACCAGTTGATGTTCTGTTCTGTATTCTACAGTGTGCGACCATAATGGTGCACCACTCAAAGCTGGGGAGGACATACTCTCGCCACACTATCCTGTGTTCACAGATAAAGAAATGACATGTACTTGGACAGTACAGGCTAAATCAGGAAAGCACGTCAAGCTAAGAGCTAGTAAACTTGACATTGGTGGCCCGAGTAAAGACTGCACTTATGGAGCTCTGTCTATTTATGACGGCTGTGGGAAAGACAGATTCCTTGTGGAAAAGATTTGTAGTTCCAAATCTACATCAGAAAGGAAGTATCTTTGGGTATCTTGGGGATCTTGTGTAACAGTCCAATTTACTGCACCTGCTGGAGCAAAAAACAGATTTGTACTGTTTACGGAAGAAGTTTCAGGTGGGTAAAAGCAGCACAAAAGGGAGCATCAGTTATATAACTGCCAACATTTTTTGATTGCAAGGCGTGAGGTTTTTTCAGAATTGCAGGGGTGGGGGAGGGTGGTTGGTACAAGTGCCTGAATAGCACAAGCTTCTAGGGGGGTTCAGGGAAAATTTTAAAATCTAGTCTCCCTGAAATGACATTTCCTTCATTTTCATGGTAGTTTTTAGCCAAATTTAAGCGGTTTAAATTGGTCCGCAGGCGTGAGTAGGCGTGAGATCGAAGTTTTCGACCCAAAGGCGTGAGACTCGCGCCTAGGGCGTGAGAGTTGGCAGGTGTACAGTTATCAAGTGATTTGTTTCTTGTATCAAGCTCTATAACTTGTCTTGAGCCACATCAGCTGGCTATTAAAACTTGGTGTCAGATAATTAGCAGACCTTATTACTATATGTCTTGCATTCTAGCTATCCCACAAATTCATGTCAATCTCCCATGAGCTCACACTGATCTGTTTTAACTCTTTCACTCCCAGGAAGGATCAATGTAATATCATACTATTACATAATAACTTGGATATGATTTTTGAGCTTGGGAGTGAAGGCTAGGGCTAAAATAGCTAATTGGAAAGTTATATTTTTTATAGAAAACAGGCCTGAAACTTTGACTCAATTTCTTGACAAAACTATAAAGTCAGCTTCAGGCTTACGAATCTACATGTGGGGCACCCATCCCTGCACTGAGTGACGTCTAGACTTTGTTGAGATTGGTTTGTGTAAAGTATTTTAATATTTTGATCATTTTTATTTCAGATTCCTGCGGTGGGCAACTCGTAACCTCAAACCAAACATTTAGTCCCTACCAGCTGCCATACTCAGATTCTGAGCTCTGCGTCTGGATCATAGATGCACAGCAGGAAGGAAAGTCCATAGAGCTGCGATTTGATGGAGCCTTTGATATTGGAAGGGATAGCGATGGACACTGTGATAAAGATTTTGTCAAAGTGAAAGGTGGAAGATACAGGTATACTGTTTGTATAGGTAATCGCATGATTTCGAGTGCAATTTGGAATTAATGAGTACGAGTAAATTTTTCAAAGATCACAAAATTGCACGAGCACCGCATGAGTGCAATTTGTGGTCTTTGAAAAATTTACAATTGCTTATTTATTCCAAAATTGCACAAGAAATTATGTGATTACTTGTTAATAACACACATACAATAATTTAAATTGCACAATTTTTTCAATTTCGTTACAATTCACAAGTGTCTCTCAAGAACTTTGTTTTCTCGCAAACAGAATCGGAATTGTCCTGAGGGTTGAAAACACGCCCTTTTGTTTTGTTTGGCTTCGCAAATACGCGCGCCAGCTGTCGGCAATTTTTAATTTCAAATTCTGTACGTCTGTTAATTTCACATTTCTGCACTGTTAATTTCACGTTTTTGCACTGTTTGGGATAAATTGATGTGCGCTCAGCCAATCAGAATGCAGAAATTATTGTATGGATGTTATTATTTACCAAAATATCTGATTACCCTAAGCCGGCAGTAGTAAGAAGGTTTTCATCCAGGAGGCAACTCCAACGGTTTTTCCCTTCTGAGCCTGTCTCCTTTCTACAGGTATTCCACCGGTCGGACATTTGAAACATGAGCCTCTGGCTCGGGTGAATGGGCAACCACACCCTATGCTTCAACTGTAAATAATCGATATTTATTTTATTATTACAGAGAGATTTATGTGAGTGTTCCTATTTTAGGTTTTATTTGACAGTTTAAGAATTGTGGTCATTTTCCAGGTTGAGTATTAGTTAGCCTTTGAAAGGGTTATGGGTTGTGAGCCCTGAGAGTGACTGTGAACCCTTCCACCAACCCCACCCCCCCCCCACCCCCTTCCTTATTTTTGATCAACATGTCTGCTCTGTTGTCAGTTAGTATTTATAAACAAAACATTTTTCATGTATGTGCAATATGTTGTTATTTCACAGCACTTTTACTGTAAAATTAACTATGTCTGTTATAACCATACCATAAGTTCATAATAGATGGTAACACATCTGTCATTTGTGTGGGCATTGTTTTATGGGGCATGTGTCAGAAAAGTGATTGGCCTGTTTATCATTCTGAATGACTTTGCTTTGTCTCGTGCAGTTCCTCTAAAACCCTTGGGACGTACTGTGGTGACACCAGACCCCATACGGTAACTTTTCAAGGCCGCTATCTCCGCGTGACAATGCTCAGGAGTAGCAGCAAACCCAGCTTTACCTTCACCGCCCACTACAGTTTCCTGGAAGGAGAACCACCAATAGCAAATTGTATGAACTTGTACTGAATCTTTCTTTAGTCTATAGAGAGGATGACCTACTAACGTCACACATTGCCTAACTCCTTATAGCCTGCATACAGGTTCTCTCGGCTTGAAATGGGGTGTGGTGATGGGTAAGGGAAGGAGGGAAAGAGCCTGCACCACGGGGCATCCCATTCCGAGCAACACCGCGGAAATACGTTCTTGACGTCACTTCCGCTGGTCAGCGTTCGTCGCCATGGCTGTCTAACTTCTCATAATTCGAGTTAAATTTCACATCATGTGCAAGCCTCGTTTTTCTTGTGCACAACTTATGTTATAGAAAATGCATTGAACTAACTTATACTTGAGTATCAGGTCCAAGTATTGAGTTTCTTGGCTTAGTCTTGGAGTTTTACGAGCGTTACGTTTAGCTACAAATTCTGCACTTGAATCAACGGTTTTGTGCAATAACCGCTGACTCAAAAGCAAGGTGACTGCATGGCCGAAAGACGTAATTCCGCTGTGTCATTCCGAGCAGAGAAAGCCTGTTCACAGTTTATAAGACTGTACATGATGTATAAGTATTATGAGTCATAGCATGTACATACATACATTATCTTTTCATTGGTGGTGATGGTAGTGTTGATATTGTAGGCTGTGTACACCATCAGTGACATTGAGCTGGTTGCAAGAGGAATCTGCCAAAGTCATCAAATGGTTCACTTCGTGTCCGGTCAGTGAACATTAACTAATGATTACCTTGCTTTTCAGCTGTTTGTGGCGGCTGGTTTCATGATGAGCAGGGACAGTTCATGAGCCCTGGCTACCCACTGCAGTATCCTGCAGATACACAGTGTATATGGAAAATTAAACTTGCCAAGGAATACAGAGTCAGCCTTACGTTTGAGTAAGTGCTCCTCCCTCTGTCTGTCTGTCTCTCCTCCTCTGTCGCTGTCTCTGTCTTGGCATCTCTCTTTTTCTCTGTTAGTCTTCTGTGTGTCTTTTTTTGTGTGTTTTGGCGTTCCACTGTAAGTGGGAAGCACGAGCTTGTTGTAGGCAAGCTCTCGTTTAATAACTTGATCGTCCGTCCGCGAGTCCTGCTGTGCCAACAGACGTCCAAATTTGGTCATCAGCGACTACACATGAAGAAAGTTCAAGAGATGGGAAGACGTTTTCTGGAGTTATTTTGATTGTTATTATCGTGCTCGTGAATTGCCAGTCGATCTGTTATATTTCAGAACCATTATTACGGAGGTAAATTCCCGGTTGTTTAACAAGCGTAGGTTACAGTTTAACGCGAGACCCGCGAACAGTAGTCAATCTCATGGTTTATTATATGGCTGGAGCTACTTCCGGTGAAATCGCGCGCTCTGATTGGTGTATTTGCCGGTCATTATTTTCCTGTAACGCCCGTGTGCTCGATTACGGACCGGCAGATTGAACATAGGGGTCGCGCAGTTCTTTGCTTTCAGTGAATATGTCGGCTACGTTTGGCTGAAGGCAAAGTGGTAGAACAAGAATATGTAAGAATAAACTACCACCGCGGAAACTAATTTGCAAGCCGAGAAAACGGTTGGAGATGAAGATTTGTTGACTTGTATTTTGTTTTGTATCTATGCCTTATCTCTCTCTCTCTCTTTCTCTCTCTTCCAGTAACCTCACTCATTCAAGGTTTTTTCATCTTCGTTTAGGGATTTTGATTTGGAGAGTGACGCCAAGAGTAAATGTCCTGACGATTACGTTGAAGTTTACAACGGCCCTGCTAGCTGGTCTCCTACGATTGGTCGATTCTGCGGCAAAACACTGCCCCGTTCAGTCCAGTCTGATTCTAACGAGATGCGGATCTTGTTCAAGTCCAACGAACAATACGGTGGAAGAGGATTCAAAGCAACCTATGATATATATAGGGAGAGGGAAAGTAAGTGCTTATTCATGCAGAGGTCGCACTTACTCTACTTAGAAAACCTGCGTGCGTTACGCAGAAGAAATCATTCAGTCAATGTTGGATACTGACTACGTCAAGCTTTGGATTACGTGCATGTGTATTGGGCGTCGTGCTGACTAACTTGGCCGTTTCTATTGCAGACCCGCCCCCCTCGATCAGCCATTTTACTGGGATCATGATCGGTACCACATGTGGCATCATTTTTGTCGTACTCAGTGCCCTGGCCATGTTTCACACGCGCAAGATAAGGCGACGGAGAGCGCAGACCAGGCAATCAGACGTGAACAGCACGCAATCATTTGACGTTCACCTGGCCGATGCACCACCGGGCTATTACACAGGTCAGAAGTTACTTTCTAGACCTCACTGGGGAACTCATCCATATATTTGAATGGGTTTCTCAACCCATGCATTTGAATGCTTTCCCAGTTCATGCATTTGAATGGTTTCCCAGTTCATGCACTTGAATGGTTTCCTACTTCATGCATTTGAATGGTTTTCCAGTTTGTGTTTGAATATCGTGGCTTCCCAATTCATGCATTTGAATGGTTTCTCAGTTCATGCATTATTTGAATGGTCTCCAATTCATGCATTTGAATGGTTTCCCAGTTCATGCATCTGAATGGTTTCCCAGTTCATGCATTATTTTGAATAGTTTCCAGTTTATGCATTTGAATGGCTTCCCGCATTTGAATTGTCCCAGTTCATGCATTTGAATGGTTTCCCAGTTCATGCATTATTTTCAATGGTTTCCAGTTCATGTATTTGAATGGCTTCCCATGCATTTGAATGGTCCCAGTTCATGCATTTGAATGCCTTGCCAGTTCAGCGTCGACCTCCGAGTTTGTGTTCTGAACTTTTCTCGAATTTTCCACAGTCATGGCGTCTCCAGAGATGTTTCCATCCAATCCACGTCACGTGTACACAGAACTACCTCACCTACATCGTGAGATAAGTCACTTATTAGCAGAGCACGAGTCGGACGAAGAGGCTCTCCCAACGTACGACGAGTGGAAAGAAGGAGGCGCGATTGAGATCATCCACCGGCTTGGAAGAGACAATTCAGTTCCTGCAACGGAGCCCACGGGCGAAGATCAGTCTGGCTCAAAAGAAGACGAACATTTACCCTCAGTGTGGTACAGACGCACCTCCCCGGAGAGATCCAAGGGGCGCCCCAGCCTGGAAGAACAGCCTCCTAACAGTCACTGCACAACAGACGTATAGCTAAGGCAAGGTTCCGAGAGCCCGATTCACATCTAGTTTCAAAACGCTCGGGCGGTGTCTCGCGTCGAGCTATCCCAGTAAGCAATGCGAGAGGGATTGTTACGTCACTGCCGGTTGTCACACACAGGCTCGTTACAACCCGCTATATGATGGCGTTACTCAGTCATTTCTGAAATAGCGATAATCACCGTCACATCACCATTTTCCAAGCTGTTTTAAAAAATGTTCAATGGGTGGCAAAGTAATATAGCAAAAGAAATGTTTGTAAATAATGATCATAAAGTACAATTATTATCGCTATTTTCAGGCACCATATCTTCATAGAGTAATAACAGGTAGCTCAGGCGAGGAAAAAAGCTACAAAAAAGGGGGAAATTTAATTCTCAGCCAGTAAAAAGCAAATTCATTGGTTTAATCCCCTGCTCAAATTACTGAGTCGAATAGATAAACCTGGTTTGCCTCACTAAATTGACAAGACAACGCATACGTTGTTGCAAAGAATTTTATCGGCAATTTTTTTGATAATTTCAATGCGGTAGAGTAAATATCGAGCTGGAAGTGTTCCACTCGTACTGGTGTCAAAGAAGTTATCCACTAAGGAGTGAGAAATACTGCCACAAACTGTAGCTTCATTTTTGTCCAAGTCCGTCATTTATTCTTTTTCGTCCAGATAAAATATTCAACAAACTTAATTTCTCTCAGCAACAGCTTGAACATCTATTCGGGTGTTTTTCTTTTTTTCAGTTAGAATTTACATTTGAGTGATCACATCTTCAAGCTTCATGTAGACTAACAGATCAGGAAGTGAAAGTTTTCAAGGTTTCGTCAGTTATTTCTTTGGTAGTGTAAGCTTGTAATTGTTTAGTACAGGCTGGTTTTTGATCGATTGTCGAAAATATTGCTTTGCACTTCGCGTTTTCAGCGGTTTTCGGCTCTACGCAGAAACCAAGCAAAAATAATTAAGGAAGCCAATTACAATATATTTTATCCGCTGGTTGGTTGAAGGAATTTTTTTCCGGGCCTGTGATTTAATTTAAATTTATCTCTTATGTGAGTCGTTCAAACACACCTAGGAGCTCATCTGTCAATATACACCTGTGGTTCACTGCGATCATTTATAAATGAACTTGTCTGGGTAAATCTTTTTAAGAATTGTGACTTTAGGCCACGTTTTAGTAGGGTTTATTTCCGTCTCTAGATTTAATATTTGTTTTGGAATCTGTACGGCTATCCGCAAAATATCGCACGCCCAAAAGGAGGTCCCAATGATCTTCTGTGACGCAAATAGGCAACAGAAGACTAAATAAGTAAATAGACATGCTTGCATATAAGTAATGAGAATAATTGTGTGCTACAATATAGCTTTTTAACAAGAATAAAAATATTTCATGAGTTGCTTTCTGATGTTATTTTATCTGTAATCAAAGCAGCGATGCCGCTGTAAGGTCGGCTATCTTTTTGATTGGCAGACTTTGGTTGTGGTCTAGTCCGTACAACAGGCTTGTGTCTTAACTGCTCTAAAGTAGGGATTGCCTTGAGTGAATATAGTGGTAAAGTGATGTCACAAAAAATATCGGAATATGGATTTTAGACAATTCTGTGGAATGCCCTGTCTAAAAACGGTCACACAAAAACCTAGCTCTTTAGCGCATTGAACATCTGAGATGTGGGCTATTGAAGTTCAAATTGCTCAACACTAAACCCTCCTATTTGGTGTTAATGGTTCCTTTGATTTAGAACTGATGCTAAATAAGAGAGCAGTATGGAGCTATCTGGTTGCTGTCAGTAGGGCTAGCGATTTGAAACTTTGCACACGTTTGTGCAGCAGCTGTGTATGTTTAGAGATTCGAATGGAAAATTTTGCAAAGACATCACGCTTTACCACTGTGAGGGCAACACGCTTGCACTCAATCAAGCGTAACATGCATATTTAATGAGGCAATCGGCTCAGCTCAGAGAGTCAAATAACTTCTCGTAAACCTCAAAGTAGCCTAATCCCCTCGACTCAAAGCGAACATTGACAGGATATTATTATTCTAAAGTGCACAAACCTTGCCCGCTTTACCGGTGTTTAAATCATTTTGAGCGGCGTAACTTCCTTCCAAGCGGTATACATATTCACGGTAATCATTAACTCGGGTTTCAAATGACGACGAATACAAAATGTTTTTTGAGTGAAGTTTATTATAGTCACATGAATGACCTGTCATAGAAGGTTCACATATTTACGGTCTCGGTAATCCGATGAAACAGATAAATATTAACCGGATGACTGAATACGTACATACGTACAAGAATGTGTTGTTTTCTTGCATAGTTCGTTCGAGCGAACTCTTAATAATATTGTAACTCATTATCAACGAAGAACACCAAAGTAACCTTTCGTTCAAGGGCTTCGGCATACACAATATACTTCAAGTCTTGCGGTAAGTTATCCAGGCAAATTTAAACTGAGGAATGTAAACAACTAAATCGCGCGCGTCCACTGCACAATGAGTGTCGATAGAGATGAACGCCGGGTTCCTGTGTACGGTCAACCGACTGAAACATTCACACAAAATAATAACTACACGATCGATATAAAGTCCGTACCGTTACGCCAACGAAATGTTGTTTTCACACAGAGTTTATCAGGAAAATCGAGCGATGCTTGAAACACTCGAGGTATCGGCCAAGAGCAAGTATAAACCTTTGGAGCATCTTCCGCATTCATACTTTCACCAAAAGCCGTGATTAAAAGGTCGTATAATTCCGTGCCTTTAAAGTTAATCGATCTCTTGAAATGTATTTCATCATGCGTGATCGTGCCCAAATTTGGAATAAACTTCCTAATTTGGAAGTCTATTGTTGACACAGATGACGGACTGACTGACGGACTGACTGACGGACTGACGGACTGACGGTGTCGTGGCCGCAAGAAGGTCGTGCTTCTCACTTTCGTGAGACGCCGACCTTAAAAACTTCTCGGCGGTCGACCCCTCCCCACCCAAGTGGATGACTGACCAAACTAATCGTGGGCTCTGGCCGCGACAATATTATTCCCTCTCCTCCCCTGCGGTGTAATTTTGACACGGCCGCACCGTGGAGACGATGTTTTTATCGGCTGTTTACTTTGTATAAAGTGGAAATGGAATAATTCTCAAAACTAATGCGTCCAGGTGAGGATAAGTTTCGATTCATTTGTTTACTCGTGTGTTGGAGCTTTTAGAGGTGTTAGAAACCAAAAGTTGCGGAGATACTGACTAATAATGATGTTGTCAAGGCACCTTGGCATGGCCGATTGATTTCGTGCGGCTTTGCGTGAAGAAAATGTATTGACCCTCTTTCCGCTATGAATCAGATATTTTGAACTGGGCCGTTGTGAACCGTGTGATGGACGATCGGGAAGTTCTCTTGTCACATTTTCGTGGACAGCCGGAATATGGAGCATTTCACTTTCCATTTATAAGTCGACTGCACACGCTGCTACAACAAGAACTCTGTATTTACATGATCTAATTGAGGATTACCATCATACACATATACTCATGAAAAATACACTACACTATACTCATCAAACTTTATATACCTGCAGATCAATTGAACACTATATAAACTAAATTGCTTTTAAATAACAAGGATTGCAGTGCTCAGTTATAATTAGTTTTGATGTAGTTAACACCAAAACTTTGACACAACTGTCATTAAAAGGAAAAGATGAATGTATAGATATACTGTAATTGTCAAAAGTAAATTAAAAACTGAGATAAATTTCTCATTGATGTGTTGGGAATTTAATTGCTATGTATAGGGACTAGCTGAATCTGTCTGATTAATATAATGTTGTAATAATTGTTTTATACATTACCAGATGGCATGTGACTACACAAAATATTGTCTTTTTGTGTGTTATTTCCAGCTTGCTGATGATGTGTTTGAACTCGGCAAGAGTTAAGCAATGAGCGCTCCAAGATTTAGGACTAAGATCATCGGGGGAAAGCTAAAGAAGGTTCCAATAATTGAAGAGGATTCTCGACCAAGTTCTAAATTGAATGCCACTTACCCCACATCTAAATATGATGGCATATTTCCTCTGCCAAAGATCAACAGTAGATATTCTGTGTTACCCTCCATCAGTGGTAAGTTTAAGCGAGTCAAAGTCTTTTGACTTGAACACTAGCCTTTGGGATATAAGTCTGTTTTATACCATTAGATCAACCCTAACTGACAGGGATGATGTCGCTAAGTGCTGGATGCCTGCTAATTTCACTGGCTGAGATCAAACAGCTGAAATTTGGCCAGTGTTACATCTAGCAGAGTGCTTTCTACTGATAGCCGTCTGAGTTCAATAATTCTAAACTGGCATACTTTTTTCTTAGCGTAGTCATCCCTGAACTAGGTTATCTAAACAGAATAGTTCCCTACCAACCCTCTGCCTACTTGCCCCTACCATGTTCCCTCCTGCCCTAAAATATTCAAAAGTCTTTGAGGATTTTTTCATAATTATTTTGCAGTAACTAAACTACTCCACTATGTGGTACTTATAATTGCTTACTTAATTACTACACACTGCTACTACATTACTACATGTGTACTAGTATGACTTACTATTAACAGTAGACTACACTCCTACTATATACCTGCCAACATTTTTCGATTGCAAGGCGTGAGGTTTTTTCAGAATTGCGGGGGTGGGGGAGGGGGGTTGGTACGAGCACCTAAAAGGCACGAGCTTCTTGGGAGGTCCGGGGAAAATTTTGAAATCTAGTCTCCCTGAAATGGCAAATCGGTTTTTTGTAATAGCCAGCCAGGCGTGAGAAATTGGTCCGCAGGCATGAGTTTGTGTGAGATTGAAGTTGCTGCAAATAAAAATTATAGTTGCTGCAAATAAAAGCCTGAATTGGTGTGCGCATGCATCTGCCCTACCTCGTTCCCAAGTTGAGGACTTTGAGCCGCTGCCGCCATTTTGAGCAAGTGTTAGTCGTATTTTTTTGTTATATTCATTGTGTTCAATATTTTTTGTAATTATCCAGATTGTTCAGGGGATCAACTGACCCACAGGGTATGTGAGTCATTGGCCAATGTTACCAAACGGCAGTTAGAAAATGTGAAAAGAACATTCAAAAGACTCGATGGTGACTCTTCAGGCCGCATAACTATGGAGGAACTGAGGCAGGTCTTTCTGCTGTACCAGATCTTCATCCTGGGACCCACAATGGATGCTCTGGTTAAGAAGTTTGAAGCCAAAGATGGAGGGGTGCTGTATGAACCCTTGACAAGGTTTCTGCTAGGTAAAGTACACTTCTAACTCCCCTAATGATTCAAGAGGAAAATGCATGTGTGAATGTGTATATAAGTGAGTGTATATAATATTGTTGTTTAATCAGGATGCATCGACTACGGTAAACTAGCTTTGACAAGCTAAACAAGATATGGTAAACTAGCTTTGACAAGCTAAACAAGATATGGTAAACTAGCTTTGACAAGCTAAACAAGATATGGTAAACTAGCTTTGACAAGCTAAACAAGATATGGTAAACTAGCTTTGACAAGCTAAACAAGATATGGTTGGGAGAATTTATATATAGTGGTGGGGGAGGGGACTTATTTGAGGGGTGCTTCTTAATTTTTTCCCAAATTGTGGCCAGATGGTCATTTATTTTTGTAATGGGTAACATTTGCCCATAAACAACCACAACATAACATATAGCCATTTGATAATTAGTCAACTGGGGCTTTATTTGAGGATTTATGGTAAAAATTAATTATGACAATAAATTATTTTATAATATAAATTATGTTATAAAGTAATATAATCAAATTATTATAATACGATACAATTTAAAAGTAACTGAGTAACTGAACATGCTTCTTTTGTCCTCTCCAGATTGCAGGCAAAAGATATCTGGGTCAGGGGTTTCTCCATTATCTCCAAACTTTTCTTTGGCTGAAAAAGTGGATTCTGCGCATTTACTGGTAGAAGTGGAGCATCAACTTGCTGAAGAAGGAAAAGAAATTGACTTGATAGAGGTGGAAACATCATTTAGTAACTGTGACAGAGGCAAGACAGGACTTATTGGCCACAGAGAGGTAACCCTCCAGTTAACCCTTTTACTTTCAAGCTCAAAATACAGATTCTCCCAACCTTTTAAGAGAGAAAAATTATGACTGATGTAGTGCAAATTTATAATTTGGGAGTGAAAGGGTCAATTAACCCTTGACAGATGTCCTGCATGGTCAGAAAATGCACAATTGATCAGCAAGTCAGCAGCAATAATAATTGATCACAACCCAGCAACTTTCATCTAAGCGATCAAGTGTTAAAAAATATAGTTATTTTCATTGGTTACTATCAGGGTTTAAAGGCTGGCTCACACTGCAAAGCAAGTGCAAGCACAAGTGAATGAAAACTTTTCCATTATCTTGTGCTTTACAAAATTTACTGTGTGAACTGGTCGCTTGTGTTTTACTGGTGTGAACCACAGCACAGCTCAGTTGAGTGACAGACTTAACTCTTATGTGTTTTGTACATATATATGTACATATATATGATTTTTGTTCATCACTGTTCTCGTTTCCAGATGAGGTTGCTGTGTCATTATCACAATGTACTGGTGTGCAACAACTCCCTACTTGAAAAAGTGCTGAGTCATTTTGAATCAGATAGAGATGGCTGGGTCAGGTACATTTTAAGTGCTAATATAAAAATATATTAATTTAATTGCTCTGTAGTACTTACAGGGATTTGTCTGGTAATTTACCACACTGCTATCTCAGAAACAAGACTGGGACCCCATTTTCATGGAAATCCCATGACCTAACTATTACAGAAGTTTTAATAACAAACTCTGAGCGTTAGAAGATTTTTGCTGCATTCTGGGCTGACATAAAGTATGAATTCTGTATACCATGTCCCTGATTTTGTATGTGATTTGCTGAGAATTTGAAAAAGAATGGCATTAACTTTCCCATTTCAAGTTTCACTGGGTGCTAATGTTTCAATCTTGGGGTTGCTTTCCCAGCTGGAGAGAATTTCTCAAATTTCTCAAGAAAGCCTTGCATACAGCTCAACCAAAGAGCCAGAAACCTCAACGCAACATTCAGACAGAAGACAGAAGCAGTATCAGAAAAGAGGCCGCCAGTGTAATGATCAGTTCACAAACACAGACTTCATCAGGTAACTGCATCAGACACAAGTAGATTCTTATGAGCTGTCGTGTACTTACTTCAACCATGCACTGAACTTCCAAGGAGAAAGGAATTATATTTCATACCGAGCAATTGCGCAAAGTTCTGTCACACATTGGACTTTGCGGATGTACACTGTTCCAGCAGATATGATCAGCTACTAATAGACAACCAGCGGTATGAATCTATATGTAACTCGTGTGGAACTTTAACTAGTAAAAAAGGGTTTCCTTTTATTTTATTTGTTGATGTGTGCATGCCCACCTCCCCACAATCTGCCCCTGGACCTCTGAGGATGCCATGGCTGTGGACAAGAATCAAAGCTAGTCGCATGCAACCTGATGTTCCTTTCCCCTTGGAAGCTCCAACTTGCAGAATATTGTTACTGTGCATGCCTTTTAAGCGTACAGTGTTGTAATCTTGCCTCTATAATCACAGTTTGTTTGCGTTTGCATTTTACATTATGTACAATACAATACAATACAATAATCTTTATTTAAACACGATGAGAGTGTAAGCATTACTGCTTGTGGGGTCGTGTTGTTGTTGTGTGTTGCAGGAAGAAATCCTATCCAGGTATCTGTTAAAGGACACCGGATCAACTTGTACCCACCTGATGACAAGATGTTTGTCCCAACGCTTCCTCCAGATGAACAGCTTCACTTGGAGTGGATGTATGTACAAGACATGTCCTATATAATAATGGGTTATAGTTACGGGAAATAATGGGTTTTAGTTACGGGAAGGAAATAAGAGACTTTAGTATATACCACACAAGTGAATAGTGCTTTTCACGCGCTCTGATTGGCTCCTCAATCTCGGAATATCAAGTACTATTCACCTCCCGGCGGTTTCCGGTAAAACAAAATGGCGCACGAGCCCAATTTTTGCTCATTTTTGTCGGAAATAAAATAGCTATTTGGGAGTTGGCTATTAAACTTGTGTGGTATATACTAAAACAATTATTCGCCTCAGTGTCGGTGAATAGCGGTGGATATTTACCTCGCCGAAACGGCTTGGTAAATATCCACCGCTATCACCTCCACTTCGGCGAATAATTGTTAATTAGTATCGAGGTGTGGGCGTGGGGGAGTAAAATACTTACAGGTAAGTGTGGGGCGAAAATACGAGACATCTAATGGGTGAAAATAAGAGATCTTCGTAGCGTAGGAGACTTTAGTTTGGGCTGGGGGAAGAAAGCCTAAGAGGCTGTAGTGTACACTGAGTAGTTGAAAAATAAGAAACTTGTTTTGTTTGTCTTGAATTCTGGGCGAAAGCTCTGATTTTTCCGTTTGCTTAAATTGTTTAGATATGGCTACCGGGGGAAGGACTGTCGCAACAATTTGTATGCTCTAAAGTCTGGAGAGGTGGTGTACTTCATGGCTGCTGTGGCTGTGGTTTACGACGCCAACTCACACAGACAACGTCATTATACAGAGCACGGCGGACCAATCAAAAGGTGAGTCTCACAGAAGATAAAGACAAAAACAAAGC
Organism: Plumapathes pennacea; assembly: GCA_964036295.1. NCBI lineage: Eukaryota > Metazoa > Cnidaria > Anthozoa > Antipatharia > Myriopathidae > Plumapathes > Plumapathes pennacea. Next base: position 4,590,870 of record OZ038463.1, on the reverse strand, counting down.
AAAATCTGTTTTCACAGGCGGCCCAAGCTGATTGACTGTGTGACGTCACGGTCGGGTTTTATAAGCAAATGTATGGGAGATTTTAGTCAATCGATAACTCGAAAAATATTGCGAGAATAAAGCTTTAGAAATTCTTTCTGTTAGAGAGGAAAAATTCAGCGAAACACGCTGAAATCGCTACAGCAGCAAGAAAACCACCACCACAACAAGGTTAGCAAGTCTAAGCTTTATTCTCGCAATATTTTTTGAGTTATCGATTGACTAAAATCTCCCATACATTTGCTTATAAAACCCGACCGTGACGTCACACAGTCAATCAGCTTGGGCCGCCTGTGCTTTTTTTTAGATGTCTGTCTTTTTTTGTTACTGTCAAGTGTCTGTACAGACAGTAAACACCTCCAGTTACTTCCTTTCCTCCTACCCAGTGCATGCTGGGTAGTCGAGCTTTACTGATCCGTTTATATGGCTGACTTTCTGTCTCTGTAGTCTTGCAGTTCACCCAGATGGGGTCACCATAGCAACAGGCCAGACTAAAAGTAAATCCGCTACGGAAGAGGTAATGTGACAGTTTATCTAAAGCAAATATTTCTTCACTTTGGGCGATCAAACTTTCTGCTTTCAAATCCCCGCTACTATACTGCCAATACGCATGAGCAAATACCTCATACTGTGTTACTTTGTCATGTTCACATTTATTGACATCTTGCGTTTGTTTTTTTTAACAGCCCCATATCCGTGTCTGGGACTCAGCCAGCCTGCAGACCAAACGAGTTGTGGGCTTGGGACATTTTCAGAAATCTGTTGCTTCCATTTTCTTCTCCGTCAAGGTACTAGAATTCAGAGTTTTGAATATAAAAGAGGGACTTAACGCTATACGCACCGCATATTTCTGCAATTCATTCATTTATTCATGTAAGACACTGGATTAGTCAGTTCGTTCACCAGTTAGTCTGTAAAACAACAAATCAGTTACCCTGTCTTTTGTACTAATTTATCAGTTTCGAGCAGTACAATCTTTGAGTGAAGTTGTGTTCATATTTCAGGTAGGAGTCGAGCAAGGGAACTATCTGGTGTCCGTTGACGATGATGACAACCACACTATCACTGTCTGGGAATGGAACAAGACCAAAAAGCTCACAAGTGCAAGGGTAAGACATTTAAGTCCAGCTAGTTACTTTCCTTGCTTAGAGCCGTTTTCAGACCACTTTTCTTTATCATTAGATAACGTGTTTAATATTTAACTTCAGGGAAACATGGATCAGGTGCTGTCAGTCAGGTTCTCTCCCTTCGAAAACAATCTTCTGGTGTCGTGTGGCAAGCGACACGTGTCCTTCTGGGCGATTGACGACAACAACAAACTCCTCTGCACAAGAGCCCGATTTAACGTACGTTCAGAACAGCCAGGCAAAGCTAGTGGGGTTTGGGGCGAGCGGAGGAATGTGGCCGTTGATACCGGGGGAATGGGGAGCATTTTGTTCCTCTCGCCATTTTCTTCTCCAGCTTTTCCCAGACTGCACTCTTGCTTGAGTTTTATGTCTGTATTAGTTGTACTCCAACTGAGATATAAGCTTTCTACTTTAGACTTAGATATTTCTACTGAGCCGAAGGCTAGGCAAAGTTTGGTCATGCTTGTTTATTCGTTTTATTCAACACAGAACTTCTCAAAGCCAGATTATGTGACCTGTCTCGCTTTCATGATGAATGGTGACGTTATCACTGGAGATTCGAATGGCACCATCTACTTGTGGCCAGAAGGTACAAGCTATGGTCAAATTTAGAAGTTTTCCACCAGGAATACTCCACCCAAAGCAGGGGAAAATATAGTCTATTTCTTTTCTTCTGGCTAAAAAGGACGGGGCAGTTTATCGTTTAGCTGGGATATCGTATTTTCCGATGTATGAGTCAAGATTTGACAAATGACCGAAAAGAGCTACATATCCGGGGGGGGGGGGGGGGGGGGGGGGTACTCCTCAAAATTTTGGGTGGGAGTGTGCCGCCCAGAACTGAAAACCCTTACCCTATTTCCGACTACAAATTTGCGGTTTTCGACCCTATTTCAGACCGAAATTTGCAATTTTCGACCCTATTTCAGACCAAATATTAAAATCTCCGACCCTATTTCAGACTAAAATGCTAAAATCGATACCCTATTTCAGACTAAAATGCTGAAAATGATACCCTTTGGGGCGGCACATACCTATATGGCTCATATATGGGAGTACCCCCCCCCCCCCCCGGGCTACATATGGACTCCACTAGTAATTTTCTGTGTCAATAAACGATCGTAACCAGAAAGAGAAACAATGGTTCATTTTTAATTGACCGGGTAAGAGCACACGAGTTAAGATTTCAGGATTTTTCGACTGTCCGCGCTCAAAACATGAAAACATTTGCTGCTCACCAGTTCATTTTCATAAAAATAAGCTACAATCGAACCCCGCAATTTCGAAGTCGAACAGGACATGAAAAAAAGTTCGAAATAACCGATATTAAATGACTGAAAAAATAAATCCAAGGGGATTCGGCTTGAGTTCGAAATAACGAATAGCGAGGTTTGACTGTATTTGGTTTCTCGTGTGAGTTTGAGTTTTAGCATTTTGTTTTATTTGGGTTTCAGGTTCTAATCAGATCAGTGTGGAAGTACGAAATGCTCACGATGTAAGTCCATTTGCATGCTTGTTTTTGTTGTACAGATGCTGCCGGTAACCTTCAGTTTTTTTCTGTCCATGTTCTTACGTAAATTTACAGCTCCATATTGTTAACATTGTATAGCTAGCACTGTCAGGATTGACACGGTCATGGAAGATCATGGAATATGAAATTTGTATTACAGGCCGGGAAAAGTCATGAAATTTAGGAAAATGTATTTCAGATCATGGAATTTGAAATTTGTATTACAGGCCGGGAAAAGTAATGAAATTTAGGAAAATGTATTTCAGATCATGGAATTTGAAATTTGTATTACAGGCCTGGAAAAGTCATGAAATTTAGGAAAATGTATTTCAGATCATGGAATATGAAATTTGTATTACAGGCCTGGAAAAGTCATGAAATTTAGGAAAATGTATTTCAGATCATGGAATTTGAAATTTGTATTACAGGCCGGGAAAAGTAATGAAATTTAGGAAAATGTATTTCAGATCATGGAATTTGAAATTTGTATTACAGGCCGGGAAAAGTCATGGAATTTAGGAAAATGTATTTCAGATCATGGAATTTGAAATTTGTATTTCAGGCCTGGAAAAGTCATGGAATTTAGGAAAATGTGTTCAAATCATTGAAAAGTCAGTTTTGTGTCAAACATCAAAATTTTTGGCTGCCAGGGCATTTCGCTCGCTGCTTTGGCGTCATGGGATTATTTTCAGTGTGAACCCTGACTGTTATACAATAATGCAGCTCTTCTTGTGTTTCCGTGTCATTCTGTCTAGGGCCCAGTCTATGCACTTCTCGTCTTGTCCAATGGTATTGTGCTGTCAGCTGGTGGAAGTGATGCGACCGTGAGAGCATGGAACCGAACTCTTCAGCCAACCAACGTGCAGCTCAAGGTACACACGTATTTTATGACGTGCTTTACACCCTCGAGTTAATGTCGTGCCAAACAAGAATTACTAGAAGAATTACAAGAATTACCTGTTGTGATCTGAGACATGGCGTTGAAAGGGGATTTAATTTATGTCTACGGGAGATTTACATCACTGAGTGCTTGCTTTTTACCTTTAGTTATTTTCTTCTCTTTGCTCGGGGACTTCAGTTTTCCAAGTATCGACTTTCTGCCAATGTCTTTCCAAAAGATGGCTTTTCACCATTGTGCTCGCTGAATCCCTTAAGCCCCCCGGATGTAGCTGTTGAATCAGTGTCAAAAGCGTTGGGCTCTTTTTCACCGTTTTTCGATATATTTCTGGTTCGTGTCCTCGTTGAACGTGCTCGTGTTTCTATCTGTGTTATTGTGCAGTTACCCAAAGTGATCGTGGGAATTCGGAGTCTGGCGGTAAATGGAGCCGAGCTTTACATGGGCACGGTTCAGAACGAAGTGTGGACAACAAACCTGGCTCCGGGAACATCACCATTAACTGAAGCAAGCAGAAATCTGAGGACCGTCATCAAGGTATAGAGAGCTCAATGATCAAACAAAGACGGCGACATATTCGTCCATATTCCTTATGTCTTTGTAGCTTCGCTTATTCTTAGGTTGCTCAAGTTTTTCCCTTTCCCCTCAGTCAATTAGCCATCCACACATTCTTACTTAGTTTGCAGTCTTTTACAATAAATTCCAAATTAATTTGCAATAATTCAGAAAAAAGCCAATGTAGTAAAGTTAATTGACGTACATGACTGCGTTGAAGCGATATTGACATGCGCATCTTTGTTCCGCAGGGCCACACACAGATGCAGGAAGGCCTGGCTGCTCAGCCCGGCCGGACGAGATTTGTCTCTGGTGGACTGGACGGTACTGTCACCCTTTGGGATGCCGGGAGTCATAAAGACGTATGGTCTGTGAAACTGGCGGTAAGTGCGTAAAACACTTCTCGTTTGGCCAGGGCTTAAGAATTTCTTTCAGATGTGCCTCGCTATTCATATTTTTTTGTAGGGTTCAGTTGAGGCGGCTGCATTTAATCCGGACGGCACTCAACTGGTTGTTGGCTTCAAAGACGGAAGGTACTGTGCCGATTGAAATTTATTCTGACGTCAGAAGCGGTTTTATCGCGGTTCTTGCACGACCTCACGATCTCGTATTGCACGCGACACGCAACCAATGGAAATTACCATAGTCACCTCGCTTTCAAACGTCGCGCTACTGCCGTGCCGAACTCAATGCAAATTAGCTCAAACAATGGATTTTGCTCATTTGCATTCAGTTCGGCACGGCACTGGCGCGACGTTTGAAACGGGCCTCAGCTCGCTTTCAAAATCGCAATTTCGCAAAAACGCAATACTGGTCGAGAAGTGTGTTTTTTTTCCTGGTGGTAGAAGAAAATGCCGTTTGTTTCATTTTAGTTTTTCACTCCTCGACGTGTCGTCTGGAGAGACGCGACTGCACAAGAAGTTCGCAGCGGAGAAGATTTCCCACATCAGATTTTCATCTGGTGAGTTCCTGTGAATTGCTTGTTGATATAATTTTCGTCCTCCTGTTTCTCGGAGATTTTTGGAAGTCTTATTTCATTAAAGACCACTTGCGCTGGGATCACTTCCAGTTCACATTATTTTTTAAATTCTCGTAGCACAAGATTTGTTTCAAACGATTCATGAAAATTGTGCAGAAAACACCTTAAATGACCATGCACGTCACTCGCTTGCAGATGGTTCCTACTTGGCACTGGGGTCACATGACCGTCAGATATATATCCTGCAGTTGCTAAGCGACAGCCAAGGCGTGAGACTGCTGACCAAGTTACAGGTAAGGTTTATATGGGCAGGCAGAGCGTACGGACGTGTTACCAGGGCTATGGGGACGAGACCGACGCTAGCTAATGTAGCGCGGGCGCTGGTCGCCATGTTGACGTCATTGATATCTGTAGGCATATTTGTCATCTGTCCATATATGTGAGTAGTAGACATATTTGTGGGTAGTAACATGGTCACGTGACTCGCATCACTTGTTCAGGGCCACGCGAGTTCAGTGCGTCACTTGGATTGGTCACGTGATGATACCAGACTACAGAGCACCTCAACAGAGTGCGAACTACTCTTCTGTAAGTCATCAAGTGTTTATTGATTGATTGATATTTTCACTACAAGTTATTATTTTTTCTTTGGATGGAGACTAAAGAAATCTTTTCAGATTTTTACGGTTAGTCCTCCATTTTGATCATTTTTAGCTATTTTCCGAGTATACATTCAGGCATGATCAAGTGTCATCTCTATGGCTTTTGCACTACATGAGACAAGTTGAAGAGATCGCGAAATAGCTTGTCACAGAGAGCCTTTATCTGTGGAAACGCTCTCTCCAAGCGCTTCCTTGTGGCGAGTTTCAGTGATGTATAATACCATCAAGCGAATTTGATTGGCACAATCTTCTCAGACGAATTTGATTGGTCTACGACTTGACTGATCCATCATTCAGTCAAAGGTATTTGATCGGTCCCAACAGACAATTTCTGATCGGTCTGTAGTTAAAATATCCTTCATGCTAGACGCAAGGTTGTGTCCTTATTAAACGCCGTACTCAATAGCATATGCAGAAGAACTATTGAGCTATCGAGTCTGTTGTTTCCCTCCTCTGACTGCAGGGGACGTCAATCAGGGAGAACAGGTGACATCCGCAGAGAGCATGCGCAACACCACGTGGGCGACGCACAATTGCCTCCTGGGATACCCAGTGAAGGGTGAGAATAACTGAAACAACACTCACAATGCGTTGACCACTTTGTTAGTGGCCCAAGCAAAGATTGATGTGACTGTGTTCAGTGATAGATGATGTGATGTGACGTAGTGCGATGTGTAGTGACGTGCGGTGTGTACTGTGAAATACAGTAACGTGCGTGACGTGATGTGAAGTGTATTGACGTGATATGTGATGTGCAGTGACGTGCGTGACGTGATGTGAAGTGTAGTTACGTGATGTTAGGTGTAATGACGTGACTTGATGTGATGTGATGTGAAGTGCAGTGTAGTGAGTGACGTGCGTGATTGCACAGGAGTTCTAACACTGCTGTAAGTTTGTCTTGACTGTGTTGTTTCTTGGTCAGGATTGTGTCGCCAGGATGGACCGGATGTGACGTCAATCGATAGGTCGTCTGCAGGAAGTCTTCTGGCGGTCGGAGACGAGTTGGGTAATGTGCTGCTGTACAGATACCCGTGTGTCGACAAAAAGGTGCGTTACACCGACAGCCTGTTTCACCTGTCCTACAGGAATGACCTTTTACACCAACAGGAGTGAGCGTTGCAAGCAAACTATTCTGTCGTTCCAAAGACATTTTGTACAGTGACATTTTTTAAACCACTTTTCCTTGCTTTAGGCGGAGCGCCAAATCTCCACGGGGCACAACTCACCCGTCACGTGCGTCCGTTTTCTGCACGACGACTCGCGACTAATTTCAGTTGGAGGACGAGGGGGCAGCTTGTTGCAGTGGAAACTCGTCAAATCAGCGTAGTGCATGCCGCCTCACACGACAACGGCGCGTCAATCACCAGAACCAGAGGGGGAAAAAACTGCTCCACACAAATGGAAGCTCAAGTACAAACATACACAACTTATCAGTTTAAGGTTGATGTGAATATTTTGAGCTCCATGAATAACGTTTCGAGCGTTAGCTCTTCGTCAGAGCAAAAATTATGTACTACACATTTAGTTTGACAGACGTAGCGACGTACTTAGGGCAGTGGAAACACGTAAAAGAGAAACTTAATACACTAGAAGTGCAATTGTAAATATAGTTTATACACCAACCACGGCAGAAGTTGCAAGAAATATTCTACATGCCATTCGTATTTATATATAACTATACATCTTGACAATTGAAGTGCATTGTAAATATAGTTAGCGGGAACTCATCGCATCGGCGAAATACTCACCAATATTAAGCACGGTAAAAATGATGAGGTTTTAAAAGTATTATTGTACATCCCACTGACATGCGCAAGCGGATGTCAGTTTCATTCCCTCAGAGCTGTGTTTTTGCGCGGCTAAAACTGACTCGTCCCAGTCGTGTCTCTTATCGGCGCGTGGAGTGACGGGGAGGAAGGAAAATAAGAGAGACGACTGGGGACAAGTCAGCGGCTGAAATGTGCCTTTTCAACCCTCCTGTGGTATTAACTGCCTTCTAACAAATGGAAGCAAGTGTACATAGAACCAGATATTTATAAACTATTTATTCCTCGATTTAAACACTACTGCTTTAGATTGAAAGCATTATTTAAACCGCTGTTAGTCACAAGCGTTATTTTATACAATAGGTACAAGATCCAAACGTGTCCGTCAGATGATTTTTTAAATAACCTAATGAGGTCGAAATAGACAGTCACTTGTTTGATGTGTGATAGGCAGTAAAGAGCCGACTTGTTTTCTTGTAAGGAACAAATGAATTACTTGCTGTTCTCGGAGGTATTTATAGCAAGGTGATCAAACTTGTTTTAGGGCGCGTTTGATTGGGTCTATTCCGGAATAGGATTAGCGATGTTGGTCAATAGAATTCTTTGGTTTGGAGCTGACTTAGAAATCCATCGGGAACTATTCGAAATGCCAGTTTGAAGGTTTTCACTACAATTTCGAACATTGAAATTCCACCCGCAACAAGCAACACTTGGGTCATTTTAACTATTCTTATTCCGGAATAGACTCAATCGAACGCGCCCTTAGTGAAGTGTCGTGAACAATGTGCTTTCTAGTCATGAGTTTGTTCTCCGTTCATAAAAAAGACGTTCTTGATTCGTCGCGTATATTTCTCCTCGCTCTTTCGTCCTCGCTCCTGTCCCTTGGCATTGGCACTCCGTAGCTCGGCCATCGCTTTATAAAGCTGTGAAGTCTTTTCTGAAAGGGAATAATAGAATAATTTGCCGTTAGGTGCCTGAAATTGGTTACAAGAAAGTTCTGCGCTCCAAGTACTCATAAATAACTCGAATCGTACCCAACTGCGTTGCTGGTCTTCTCACTTTGGACTTGACGAGCCAAATCGTTTTCTTTGTTTCTCAGCTCGCTGATTATCTCTCTAGGACCTTGTTCGATTTCCTCTGGGTGAATCTTGATGACACACCAGTAGCTTTCTCGCATGGCTTGACGTGCAGTACCGGTGCGAGTGCGAATTTTTTGGACGATATAATCAAGTCGCCTCTTCAGGTTCATGTCAACTCGTGCGCGCGAAGATGGCGACAGCCGATATCCCTGCTCCACCAAGTCCATTTGTAGGACATGGAACAATTGGCTTTTACTGGTGATATCACGCCAAGTCCAAAAAGCCTGTCCATTTATCTGCAGCTGCCAACCAAGGGTGTCATTCTTACGCGGCGCGCACAGTTGAACGAGAGCAGGGTCGACCGGGGATGTTTCTTGTACCGACATGATTTTGAACAGCTGACACCGACAAGCGGGAACGTTATGGAAATTAGATGCAACATGCATGGTAGACCCGGATGGAACGACATTGCATGTCGTCATGGTTACGATCGATCACTTTCAAACAATCGAGCCGGGAAGTTTGAAGAGTCCAAATTTTTCATATCAATTTCTCTTATCGCGCGTGGGTGCGAGGAGTTTTGCTGCGAAGATGACAGCTTGTCGTGCTCAAGAGAAGTGCTCTCGTGTCACTTGTTTCATTTGAGTATTATTGGTTCACCGTGTCATCTTTTACGCAGGCACCTCGATTCCAATGTCAAGTCCTATATTTATATTTTGTGCATTTTATACTATTTCACATTCAAATACGAATGATCTCAAATCATCACCGCCGCCGCCACCAAAATACCCTTTAAAGCCCAGTGCCCTGGTCAACGCTCAGTGCTTTGAGAGAGGCATTTGTGACTCCTACTGAACAAACAGTGGGAGTGCGTATCATTTAAAGCCTGTGAATTTTTTTTTTTGTCTGATCCAAGTCGTTACCGGTTCACAGATTCTTTTGTTACAAAAGCACTCAATTTGAATGCAAATTGCGGCGGCATGCGTGCTATTGTTTGCGGAGGCGGGGCTAAGACTATTGATTATACCGCGCGTAATTTAAAATGAGTCCTCCTGAGAATTTCCAAAGAGCTCAAAACCCAGAGCGACCTGGATGCATTTTATGCATTTGGGTTCTAAGAATACTTCTAAGCATTCTAATCCTACAAATATTTTCAAAAGACACCGTCAGATCCCACACAATCAAAGCCATGTGGTAACCTGAAAATTAATCAATGCTTTTGAGAGGTATTTCCACTCAAAATGCAACAGAAGCGGTTTCCCATACAAGCTGGATGGTGAAGTGGCCAAAATCTAAAACCATTTTTAGGATAGTTACAGGAACGAAAGAAAATGGAGACTGGACAAGAATTAATTATTGGGCTCTCCAGTGAAAAAGCCATACGGTAACGGACTGCTGCGACTTGCAGGTTGCCTGTGAACGAGCAAAACGTGAAGCCACCTCGGCCGTTTTCGCTCATTTTCCTTATTGTTTCGAGCGCTGTTTGTCTGATCAGCTTTCAAATTTGGCGCCGGCGTCCACCAAAGTTCCCGGATGTGTCGCCAAATTCTGCACGATGCATGAAATTTTCCCGGCAGTTTATCTCCGCGAAACCTGGTATGATTTAAAACGTATTCGCTTGAGCTGGTCAAAGTGTGCGCTTTTTGTTTGTAATTGTTGTATACATGTTGTTTATATACCTTCATTGCGTAAATGTATCTGGTTTGTTGTTTAACTCAAGTGTCACATTTTTTCCTTTCACGGTTGCATGCTGAAAAAAATCCACATATAAAAAATAAATATCTGTCTTCAATTTTTCTTTAGACTAAATTGATCAACTAAGATTGACTGTGTTCTCTGATGATACAGCGCTGGTCTCAGCTATACCGCTTCTTGCAGGTCACCAACGTCGCCCGCCAACGCTTTCGCGAGACATTCGTCCACAACTCTGTGACCAAAGCCTTCTTGTAATAACGTCCAACAGTCCTGGAGGAATAAAGAGTGCGCATAATCGGTCAAGAAAGGTCTTTTTCTGAATCTCCTTGGCTAGGGTAGAATAAGATGCAAGAAAGCAAAACGTGGCTTTAAACCACGAGACTGAAAATTCACCCCCTAAGGCTTTTTGAGTGCCAGAAATGGAAAGAGCGTGAAACAATATGTAAGAATGCAAAATTTCAGGCTCATAGCATTTATAGTTCGAATTAGGCAGTAGTTTGAAATTCAAAAATATTTCAGCCACATGGTGGCTTTTGGTCATGAAACCAGCCTGATGGAGACGGCCTGCTTCACTTGCGGTATTTTACTATAGCTTAGCACCTGAAACTGGTCTCCACAGCACATCCGTAAAGTCACCAGGCATTGTGTAGATTTCTTGATAATTTCCGAGCTTGCTGTTGATGAGAAACAACAAATTGACTCAGTTCTTTGATGCCTCCTCCATACTTTAGGCATGAGTTCCCATGCAGACTAAGCTCATTACACTATGTTAAACCTCGCCATTTCACACAGCATTTTATTTGGCGCCAGCACGGCAAAAAATCAATTTGCAGTCAAAGTTCCGAAAATCGGAAATCTTCTATTCGCTTGTTTTCATGCTGGGTGCATTATTTCGTGTCTGTGGGTGCGTCTTTCAGGAGCACAAGACAATGCAAAAGCTAAGTTCGTCTGTCCAACGTCTATTACGGCGGGCATTCAAAAACGACCGCCGTCAGCATTATACCTTTGTGTGTCACGATCGACTGCTCGTCTGAAACATCCACTAGCAACTTCAACAGGTGCTTCACAACTGCATCCGTGTGACCAGCAATCCTAAAAACAGCAGAAACATGTCATATTTGAAACGTTTCTTCAAATTCCAGTGCCCACACCTGGCCGGGTAGTTCGACAGCAAGTCCCTGTGAGAACTAGTGTTCGTCTGCCTCGACGTCGCGAGTTATACAATATGCACTGTATCAACAAAAACTTGTGTGCACCCTAAACTAACGTCGTGAAATATGCTGTTGACCAACTAGCTCCCCACCCCTCCCCAAAGGGATCAACCCTTTGACCGTGTCGGAGCCCAGGCTGTTGGTGAGATAAAAGGCCTGGTTACCTGGGCCAGCTGCAGAGGAGGAGAGTGTGGAGAGCATCTAGAACCGCCAAGCGACATTCTTCACCAGGCCCATCATACACACTCAGGTATGAAAACACGACATCTAACAGGCGCTACAAGGCATGCAGTAAATAAAGACGAAAAATCTGTCAGAATTAAAACTACGCCATCACCCAGAATAAAACGAGTCGACACCACGGAGATCCGTTTTTCGGCAGTGTCGTCACCTTAGATTTTAGTCAGCGGTTATTGCTCAAAGCTGTGGATTGCAGTTCCGTTTAACGCTCGTAAAACCTCAACAGCCAAGAAACTCAAAACTAGGACTCCATACACAACTCTTAGTCCAATGCATTTTATAACATAAGTTTTTCACAACAGAACAAGTGAAATTTTACCTCGAGTAAGCCTGAGTTACGTAGTAATAGCGACAAAACGTCGCCCAACGGAAGTGACGTCAAGAACGTATTTCGGCGGCCAGCCGATCTCGCACTTAGTGGTGACATATTCACAAACAAACAAACAAACAAACAGACAGACAAACAAACAAACAAACAGACAGACAAACAAACAAACAGACAAACAGACAAACAAGCAAACAGACAAGCAAACAAAAAAACTCACAAATACTCATTATATACTAATACAGAACTCCTCGTCGTTAAACGTTTGTTCGTTCGTTCGTCAAGAACGAAGTCTAAAGAGCGACCAGCCACTGGCACGTCACTGACCTTCATGTGACGTAACACGGTGATACCCATCATTTTCACAAAGCCTTCCAGCTGAGATGCGTACGCCTGTCAAAAAACACAACAGCTGCAGTCGCTGTGGCAACTAAGTGGTCGAAAAGTCTGACCCCGTGGACTTGTGGTTCAGTGTAAGTGACATAATACTTACTCTTCGCATGGGTATTTTGCCTTCAAACTCCATGGACGTCAATACAACATGGAACACATCATCACACATGTTGGCCTGTATGGTGAGGCAACGTACAATCATGGTCAATTTCAAGTTTACCACCCTCACCCCATTCAATGTTGGGTAGCTGAGCATGGCTCGGCTTACAGCTGCACAACGGGCCAACATTGAATGGAGGGGAGGGGGAGGGACTTGAAAACAAGAAATATGAGACCCCCATAGGTTGTACGGATTTACATTGTGCTCCGGATGTGCGTAACAAGAGCGTCCCAACGACTTTTGAACATGATTGTAGTTTGGATCTTGTCAGCATTAACATGCGTGAGTCGCATGGTAACAATTTTCAACCACTAAAGTACAGTAAGGAACTGCACGAGTGATTTAGTGAGAACTAATTGTTCACTCAGCTGTCATCAGACCATACGATGCACATTGAGGGCCATGAGTCGAACTGGCGCGATTCGCTACTTTGAATTCACGATCGCGATGTTGGCCTTCAAAGAGTTCATGAGTTCCAATTTCAAAGTCGCCAAAGATTACATACATTCTCATGGCCCTAGTAAAAACCCTTTCTATGCAGTACTAACCAGGACAATGCTAAACGGAGCAAAAAAATTGACTCTGCCTAAGTTTCTAATAATGAACTAACAAGACAAAATTAACGACGATTTTATAACGACAACTTCTAAAGTTGATCGACGATGGATTAATAATAATAAATATAATTAATAATAATAAAAATAATGATAATAATTTTTACAACCAGGAAGGCTTCCTCACAAAAGCGATTTACAGAAAGGTCCTGGGATTGTGATAATTGTGCGACTGCGGCCGCCCTATTTTTGATGGAATGGATTTACTAAATGACCATTCTTTCACTTGATAACTTCTTTCTCGTACCTTTCTACACGGCTTGGTTTTGTTAGACGAGCCCTCAATCACTTTCAGTATGCTGTGTATACAAGGACAGAGCGCACGAAAGACCGACGGTTCATTGGTGTAAATAAGATGACGCAAAGCCTGCAACGACAGGAAGTACATCACATATGAACAGTCACAAAGACCGTAAGAAAATTATTTCATCCAACAGGAATTAATTTGAATGAGCAGTGCGCGCGCATGATCTTCACTAGGCTCATTCCTCAGATGTCGGTGTTTCGGCGCCCGCGATCCTCCAAAAACACCGCTGGCTGGGGACTGAGTCTGGAATGACCAGTATTAGGTAAACTAAATCACAATTGTTTTTTTTTTTTTTTGCTCCTGATTAGCCGAAATGTTGTAAAACATGCTTTAAACAATTCAAACGGAAGAAATAACTTTGAGTTCGTTGCTGCATGCAAAGCTGTACCTCATAGATGACATTGGCTCTGCCATACCAGTGTAACTCTGTTTTATTCTGAAAATTAAAACGTCAAAACGATGTTTGATTAATTAGTAATATCTCCTTCGTTGCTACATAAAGCTACTGATACCGTAGCTCAGCACAGTTCTGCGTAAACGTACAATGGAAAACTAGTACTAAAAAGAACTAGATTTTGACTGTGTCGGCGTGGAGAATATCGTGTATAACGAATAGACAAGGGTCGATGTGTGAAAGCTAGACGCCGTAAAAGAATTTGAAGCCGACGTTTCGAGTGCTAGCCCTTCGTCGGAGCAAGTACTAAACGTAGTTTGCCAATTTCGACCGACAGTCACCCATGTTATATTGATCAATAGGGGAGACGATACATAAAACAAGCGACTCACTGAGCTTTACCGACTTACAGGCCTTCACTGACACCTTCAGTTTCTGACTAGCTAGATTGGTGATTGTGACTGGAAAGCACAAGAGGTTTGGTCAAGACATGTACATGTAGCTGAATGTGCCTTCAAGTATATATGGTACACAAGAAGTCAGTCAAGTATACGGTACAACAACAGCCGTACACTCAAGGAGTCTTCACTGCATGCATTGTAAAGAGTCATATAGTTGTTATTGCTTACCACATTGTCTATGACGTGTTTTAGGCACGCTAGCCCTAACAGCTTGTTCTCGACCTGCGTTTGAGGGGCAATTTACACAATCAGTACAGCTGCAGAGAGCCTAGTTTAGTCCACATAATACGGACGTTGTTTCATACGAAAAGCAAATAACACCTCGGGCGGATCACTAAGAACGAGTTAAAATATTTTTGGACAATTTTGTTCGGGTTTGTCCAAAACACGATTGGCCAAATAAATATACACAGTTGACATTGAGTGATGTGATTCATTTCTGGGCTTAATCAAAAGGGGGTTGAAACAACTACAAATCTAAGAATGGAAATGAAAAGACCTATATACTTTATCAAGCTTACTTCTCCATTTGAGAGACAGACAGACAGAGTGACTGTCTGGACACACAAGGGACAGAAAAATAATAGTAGCAGAGGAAGCCGGGAAATTAGGCTTTTGTACATTATGCTTCTTTTGAACCCTTATCTCGGCAGGAGATAAGGCTCTTAAATTCTGGAATAATCCATTGCAAGAAAATTTCGTCCACTAGAAGCCGGTCCTTTAAAGGCGTACTTGATTATGTTATTATAGCATTGTACTGATCACTCAATGGCTGACTCAAATCTGTGTTACTGCTGAATACTTCTTAGTCTTCACGAGGTCCATAATTATTTACTTTCCTCTCAATTGGTCAAAAACGTTCCTAAAATGTTCAGAAAAAGTGCTAGCATAATATACAAAATCCTAGAGAAAAACAGACTGAGATAAAGAGAAGGATGCAAGACACATAAAGAAAAAGTTATTTTAAATTCAAAACCTGAAAATCATCTATGAAAAGCAGCAGGCCAGGTAGAACTTTGGGAAAATGTTCTCCAAGGTATGGATACTGTAAAAAACAAGACAATTCGTTTTCAGGTCGTGAATAAGGCGGATTTATGTTGTATGGTGGCTATGCCGGATGGCAACCTCGAAAAGTTTACTCTACCGACGGCCGGTTAGCCGGATTAGTTGTTGACTTTTAGTAAATCTATGTTAATCTCTGAAAAGCGGGAAATGCCACCATAGTTTAAGGCCTTGTGCGGTTTTCTCAACAACGCCGTTGCGAAACAAGATGCTGAAGAATTGCACAGTGTAACAGGGCTTGTTTCACATTTCTTTGTTGGGCGTATGTAACGTTGCACGAAGTAGAACTCAGTTCTACTTTTCGCAACGGGCAGCAACTTGCAACGCCGTTGCACGGTGTGTAACACCCCTCCAGCAACTTGTCTCGCAAATTTTGCCTGGGCGCAATCAAAAGCGCATGTACATTCCTTTGCAATTATTCACATTCAACGCGTTCGATTATTTATGCAAAAGCGTGCGTACGGCTGCAAGCGCGTTTAAACGAGTTCCGAACGCCTTTTTTGGTTCGCTTATCTCTAAGCTGTACAGTAGAAACTCACACAACTAAGGTAAGGTTTATGCGGGTTTCTTAGCAACGCATAAAAATGTATGTGTTTACCTTAACCTGCATCACGCACCAGACACTTGCGCATGGAGCAGTGGCAAACTTCTTCCAAGTGTCTTTCATGAGCCTGGGTCTTAAATAATCCAGAATGTGGTGCAAAAGGCCTCTAGGAAATAGTCGTGTGCTGCTGTTCAGATCTGTTGCTTCATTGTGGCCAGACAGAAGTTCACAGACTGATGGGCATTTGCACCCAGAGCAGATTACATGAAGGAGCTCTGTTAAGGTGAAAGTAAAGTAAAGTGTCTTTATTTATACATGGTAAATACATCAGCATAGCTGGTGGGGTCGTGTTGGTGGATTACCCCCCCCCCCCCCCTCCTGTGGAAAGCAGACAGGTTTGGAAGGGAAAAACCGTTGGAGTTGCCTTCTCGGATGAAAAACCTTCATACTACTGCAGGCCATAGGGATCGAACCCACGACCTCCTGGTTCAGAGCTTCATCACGGATTCTGGTCCACCACCCCAGACCTCTCGGCCACTGAATCAGGCTGGAACAGCAACCTCACAAAAATAGCAATAAAATCATTTCTGTGACTCACTTTATTTTACTTTGTTTGTTTGTATACTCTTATTTGTTATACTGTGTGCATCTAACCATTCAAAAACTTATCATATTATCATGCTCTTATGCGAGTTTGCATGGCTTGTGTTGACTGGCACTTGTTGGTGGGACCATAAAGTTCAGGATCTCTGATTTATTTAGAAGTTCTTTTATGTCCCATACTGTCATTTACTGTGGTCATCCAGGCAGTGATGGAGCCAAGTTTTGAGAAGATTTACTGCCTTTTAAGTGGAGCTTGCATGGTCCTGCACTCTTTGTATGAAAGTTAGCTGGGACACTATACAGCTTATTTATAATATTTAATTTCCAAACATTCTTTTAGGGCCAATGGCCCAACCTGCCCTGAACAAAAATGTGTGTATTTGAGTATAGTGTTAGGGGGATCCACAAGCAGCTTCAAATAAAAATCTCCATGCTGAACCATGTATAGCTAACTTTGGGTTGAAAGGAGAAGTTTGTTGATTACTTGATTGATTACTTTTGGTGCTTATTGTACCTTTTGCAGCAGAGGACGATTCTTCACTTGTCCAAGCATGCTGTTCTGCGTGAGCAGCACATAAGGCCACCAAAGAACTTGAAGCTCTCTTCAACACAAAACTGTCACTCTGCTGTGGACAAACAAAGAAAACTGCAATTATATCAAGTCAATTTCACCAGGCACTGTAGGCAGGCAGACACACACACAGTAAGACACGACAGACAGCAAGATACAGTATGACAGACAGTAAGACAAAAAAAAAACAGGCAGACAGTAAGACACATTAAGAGACATTAAGACAGTAAGAGACATTAAGGCACAACAGACAGTAAGACACAACAGACAGTAAGACATGGCAGATGGACAGTAAGACATGACATATTTTTGAGGCAGTTGTGCCAGTCCAACAAGCAAAGCTAAACACTCACCTGCATTTCATCAGTGACCTGATAGTCAAATCTCAAGAGTGCAGAACAAATCCTCAGTACTGCTGCTGCACTGCTGACTTTCTCTTGAGCTAGATGATGAGAAATAATAGCGATTAGCTGATAAACATAGAGCATCAACCTGAATTAGCTGATTGCTAAATTGTATGGAAAGTATGTCTCATATAATATTACAGTCAAGGCTACTGCATTGTTATGTATTAAGTATAAAAAGAGGTTATTACACGGGAAGGAGTGCAATACGGCAGAGTATTTTTACGAGTCGGTTTTATTTTTTCGAGCCTGCTTCAGGCGAGAAAAAATAAAACTGACGAGTAAAAATGCAGCCGTATTGCACGACTTTTCGTGTAATAAATTGCTTATTACATGACAAATGAAGCAGGGCAAACGTTCTCGCCGCGTGCAAAATGGAACAGAAAATGACGCATTCATAAGCTTTGCTTTTGCGAAAATTGATCATGTAAGCTAATAAATCAGTTGATCTGGTTCCTGACGAGTGCAATACACTCCCATCTTTGCACTTGTTTTGGCCCGTATTTGCACTCGAAAATGTGAAGTCGTGTAATAAAGTACAGTATATACTGCATATACTTATTCAGTTAACTCCCTCTTAATGTACTCCCCTCTAAGATGGACACAGCTATCTAAGATGGAGATGCGGTAGGACCAGTCCCTGCTGTTTCTTCAGTCATTTACTCTGACTAAACTCTCTGAAGATAGAAACCTCTCTAAAACGGACATTTGGAGCTGGTCGCCCAGTTGACTGTATACTCTATCGACTAATTCAACAGTTTGACAATTGACCAGTACCTTCAGCATCCCCTTCCTGGTCATCAGAAGAGGATAATTCTGCACACTCAACCAAATACTGTAAGAAATCTGCCAGTTCTGCTTCACGCATCACATGATTCTCTGCTGTAATTGGTTTGACTTTAGCTTCCCATTCAGTGAACATACGTTGCAGGATTTCATAGTCTTCCTAAGAAAATTTATAAACATTCAAGTAATTTATAAAATTGGGTACAAAAGATCACCACTCTTGGCTGGGATCACTAATTCTAGGCTCGGGTGTGTTTTTGGTCATAGAAATCTACCCATGCACCCTCTCCTCCTTGGTTTGTAATATGAGGGCCCAGATTGGGGGGGGGGGGGGGGGGGGGGGTCTGCATAACACTTAACAGTAAAAAATTCAGGCCCATAACCTTAACAGTAAAGCCTATCTGGGCCCTCTTGTCTTGTTTTATTTAAGATCTGGTCTTGTAACACTTAACTGTATTTTTTTACATAACACTTAACATTAATTTTTTGGGCTTCATAACACTTAACAGTAAACCACATATAGGCCATCGTTCTTGGCCTGGGTATGATACAGCACTTTTAGTATCATTTAATTAGCTACATTCTTACAGTTTATTGACAGTTTGATTACAATGCATGTTTTAACCTTAAATGGGGACTCAGAAAACCTTTCCAGGTTTTACAGGGAGTCCTCCAACTAGAAATACAATTGTGACTGATTATATATCAAAACGGAAATTGGCATCAAGTATTAATGTGTCACGAACTTGGACCAGTTTACATCTAGCCACATAAAATGTATGACGTACTTACCTTGGAAAGATGCCGCATACAAGCGGCAAGCTGCTGTTTCAGCGAACTCGCCGCCATTTTGTATTTATACCAAACATTATATGCTTCATTACACGGAGTACTTTCCAACGCAAAACGACAAAATGGCGACCGCGGTGAAATTGGCCGTGAAGGGAATCGTCTGTGGAGCGGCTTTCTACACGTTTGCCGAAGTCTTAAGTTCACAAGAGAACTCTATTAGGAATATAAACCTGATAGAACGTGCGACACGAGAGAATGTGCCCGTCAATCTTCCAGAGGTAAGCATATTTACACGAACTCCTGTCATGATAAGATTATTGATGTCAGAGTTGAAGAACAGAAGCGCAGGAGCCCTGCGATTTGTGGAAAACCAAACAAGAGCTGAGTCAATCATCAACTCGCCCTGTCTTCATATTTACTGATACTTATACTTTCCTCTGCTTGGGAGAATTTCTAATTGGGCCTCCCGAACACCAAAGCGGATTAATACGTACACTGTAGCTGGCACGACCCCACCAAGCATTTTATTCGAAGGCACTCAGCAAATATACATATGTATGAACACAGGGAGATCAGGTGTTCCGTTTCGTAAACTCTAACATATCAGACCCATAGGTTTTCCACAGGCGACTTTATAATATGCATATGTTGTGTAACAATGATGGTTGTGTATATACATGTAATTACAAGGAAATTTATGGGAGATTTTAGTTGATTGTAAAAACTCAAATTTTACAGAACTACCAAATGTTTCTGTATGTAGTTTCTTGCTGCTGTAGCCGCTATTTCAGCTCGATCTGCTCCTATGACTAGGGCTGCAATGATGCATCAGTAGACTGCGATATTTCAGGTCACGATACAAGTATTTATATTTGAACAAGATATCGCAGTATTTTGATTCAATAAAATATTACACAGTCTTTAGTAAGTGCTCACCCTTGTCCTGATTTTTAGTCCTTGCATGGCAATTTACTAATTAAAATGAAGAACAAATGAAGAAGCAAGAGCCATGCTGAACAGCATTTTGCGTAAATATTCAAGATGGTGGATATGACAAACCCATGCATCCATCCAACTGAAGTTGTCAGCTGAACAGTCTTGTGCGCCCATGAGGGGTTTTCTTTTTGCTGTAATGTATCATGTCATGTATGGTATTGTGGCAGTTGTATTGAGGTACATATAGTATCGTTGGGATAGTGTATCATTGCAACCCTACATTTGGCATTGAAATTTGATGCTCAAAATCCCATACCCTTCTCCCAGTGTGGAGTGGTTGTATTTGGAGGCTAATTTATGCATGATTGAAAACCCCATACATTTCCAACTAGTGTAATCTTGAGTTACTGTATGCAAGAATTTACCCCAAAAAACTTGGACTTGCCTCTGGTTTACCTTACTGCTCATTGTGTGTTGCTGATAACATGACAACCAGTACAACTTGGTCAATACTGGAAATATACCTGCCAATCTGTTATCCAAATATTATGATCCAAGAATAGGACATCACGAGGAACATTTTGCATTAACATTGTGTTTTTAAAGCTGTTTCCTTCTTTTTCACATCACATTAAGCTGCCAGCATCTGGGACCATCAGGAGAAGATGGAACTCAAGCATCCAGGGAATATTTCACTGGCTCGACGAGGTTCCCAGCAATGCAACTTGGCTTGCATCAGAAGGAGTAACCAAAATCAAGACTTTGATTGAAGATAACAAGTCTTAAGCCGGCACAAAATGGAACTTGTTGTGAAAATAGTTGCCACAAATCAAAGAAAGTTATGGATATTATCTACAGACTCCACTATTCATACCATGTTTTAAGACTGAACCAAGAGTGATGATTAGTGATGTTTGAAGCAAATGCAATTTCGTACAACTTTCAAGTATCGCAAGTGGTGTAAATCATTAATTGCATGAACAACTCATGAGTTATTAGTTGTTTATCATGTAACTATAAGAAAATTCGTTGGGACTCAAAATGCAAATAAAATAGCACGAGGAAAAGTTACAGAAAGTAGAGAAAACTGAAATTATTGGTTGCCAGTCAATCAGATTGCAGACCTTTTTTTTATAGCCATGTGATAAATATAAATAATATAGATTACTAGCACTAAACCGCTTGGAAGGAGGTTACGCCGCTCAAAATGATTTGAACGCCAAGGTAAATTGGGCAAAGTTTGTGCACTTTAGAATATATCCTGCCAGTGTTCGCTTTGAGTTGAGAGGATTAGGCCACTTTGAGGTTTAAAGGGCAATTATTTGACTCTGTGAGCCGGAGCCGATTGCCTCATTAAATATGCATGTTACGCTTGATTGAGTGCTAGCGTGTTGGGTTCCCTGTACTGTGGTGGTAAAGCGCGACGTCGTTCTTTTGCAAAATTTTCCATTCGAATCTCTAAACATACACAGCTCCTGCACAAACATGTGCAAAGTTTCAAATTGCTAGCCCTACTGACAGCAACCAGATAGCTCCATACTGAACTCTCTTATTTAGCATCAGTTCTAAATTAAAGGAACCAATACCAAAAGAGGATTCAGTATTGAGCAATTTGAACCTCAATAGCCCACATCTCAGCTGTTCAATGCGCTAAAGAGCTAATTTTTTGTGTGACCTTTTTTTAGACAGGGCATTCCATAGAATTGTCTAAAATCCATATTCGGATATTTTTTGTGACATCACTTTTCCACTATATTTACCCAAGGCAATCCCTACTTTATAGCAGTTGAGACACAAGCCTGTTGTACGAACTAGACCACACCAAAGTCTGCCAATCAAAAAGAGAGCCGACCTTGCAGCGGCATCGCTGCTTTGATTCTGTTATTATTCCCACCGAAGATTTGGATAAAGTCATTTCAAAAACTTTAACTAAAACAGTTGAAAATTGTACTGTTAATTTGATTCTTGACGGCAATGAAATGGAAGCAAAGGTTATTTAAAAAATATAACAACATGAATATTAATTTTAAAAAAAGTGAAAATTAAATTAATTGGATCAAAATTTCACTTGAAGCCCCATTTTTTTTGGATGAGGAGTTTCAATGGACTCCCAATTTTGAAATCCTGGATACATCACTAAATATATACACTTTATAGCTATCAGCGAATAACCCCCGCCTGGCGAACTATCGCTGTTTATTGACAATATCCGAACACAATTTTAAATATTGATCACAAAAAACCATTACGAGATGACTACCGAGGAGGACATGAATTCATTTGTCGAAAAAGCAGTTGCTTGAGCTTCGCTCTCGGGCAACTGTTCGCTTCTCGGAACAGATTAATATCCTCGGACAATTATCCGTGCATATTTCCGAAGCCAAAAGTAGTTTATCAGTTTGTGAATCGAAAATACCGCGGCACGATTTGTCTAAATTCTCTCGTCAGACGTAATTGGCTGAATGCAAAGCTCTTCATCGTCTCCAACATTATCTCTGTTGCTAATTGAAACAATTTGCCACTATATAAAACATTATGGTTTGATAACAAACCATCGACACCTATTCTTGGTTTCAAGGCACATTGTAATGTAAATACGGGATATTTCACCTGCTGCACTACATCTATGCAAATTTTGTGGATGAAGATGAGTTGAAAACGAAGAGAGCCGAGACTGGCGATACAAGATTGAGCTGAAGAATAACGGTAAGCCGCCGTGCTTATTTTTCCGCCGCTACTGATGCGATAAAGAAACATATCTTACCGACATGTAATAGCAGCATGCAGTTCTGACAGATGAAATATGGCTGGCAGCTCAGTTTTGAACAGAGAAAATCAACACCATGACATTTGTTGCATATAATTATGATGAATTTTTAGGCCCACAATACATAACTTCAAGCCACCGGGAAGCAAGAACAGTGATGTACTTTTGGCAAACCTCAACAAACAATATTTTCCTGTAGGTCAGGACTTGACTATTTAACTGATCAGCCGGTTTTCTTTTAAACTGAGTTCCGTATTTATTACTTGAACAACGAACTGCTGAGACACTATCATTTTTTTAGCTTCTTCTCCACTTTTACTGATCGCTCGCCGTGCAGATTGCTAATCTTTTAAAGCAGCTGAGTTTTGTGTCGGGGATTTTAGGGTTATATTGGCTTCATTTGAAATTGGGCGGAGAGTTCGAGTTAGTTTTAAAAGGTTTTGCTTTTTAATACCGATATAGATCTTTATACAGAATAATCCTGTTTTATTATTATTATTATTATTATTATTATTATTATTATTATTATTATTATTATTATTATTATTATTAATTCTACATGTACGGCAAAGCAGGCTAGTTTTAAAAAACGCCGAATCCTGTTAACCATGTATTGCCTGAATGTTCTCGTTTATGCAAACAAATTCGAGACTTTCTGGTCATAATCATCCTCAGTGGCGATTAGTGATAAGGTCTTAGTGGTGTCGAGACGTTGATTTTGAACAAACAGTCGCTCAATTATCGATCGTGTTTCGCGGCGATATACGTCGATAAAATCCGTGCAAAGACACCGAAGATGTTGGTACTGAACTTTTATGCACAGCGCGCGCTAGCCACACGATCACAATCAAGATATCCCAGAGATGCCGCAAAAATAAACCAGTATCAGCAGTCTTTGAGACATTTTTGAACAGTTTCTTTTGAAATGTTGTTGGTTTGAGTTTTAATCTTAAAATATAATTGTATCGGGCGAGCCTGACGAAGTCAGAGATTCAGATCACCGTATATAGCGTCGTATAATTTATACGAATGACTAATTAAATGGCTTCAAAGTCCAGCAGGTTATTTCCGAGATACCCGTTGCCTCTGTTTCAAAGCGAGGTCTAGTACGAATCCTTTCTTATGAAAATTAGTTTTAATTTTTTATGCAAATCAAACTCATGCATTTATACAAGAAAGGTTTCGCACAAGATCTCGATTTAAAACAGAGGCAACATGCATTACTATCAACTAGAATATACATTTTCTTTCTTTTTTATATCTGCACGAAGCTTTTGTTTTGTATAGTCTTTGAGAACTATGCGGGTCGACCTTATCTCCTTTAGGATTAGGAGATTCAAGCAATTTTAAAACGAGGGCCGCGTTTTGATCTATTCTACACGAAATAACCATTCGTGATATTGTACATCGATTCGGGCAAAATCGAAAACGGGACGTGAAAAACGTGGTTTAGTCCGAGCGTTTTCGTCTTCGTCCCGACTAAGACCACGTCCATGCTAATTCGTTTATATTCGAAAACGTATCTATTTTCATTCTAATGTGAGCGGTTGCTTATACAGTAGCTTTTTTGAGTCGCATCTTTGCCGCATCAGTGATGATGGGGACGAGACAATGAAAAGGTGTGAACGAGTGCAGAGCTAAATCAAAGCAGCGGTGCCGCTCAAAGCTCGCCCATTCTTGTTGGTCGATAGGGCTCACATGGTTTTTGTTTAAAATTTTATTTTGCTTTTATAGTTAGTGAGACATTATTCATATAACAGAATCTGCTCAAAATTGTGCAGAAAGCACTCTTTAGTTGAACCCAGAAACTTCCAAAGAAGAATCTTTTTGTACATTGGACACCTAGATTAGGTTCACTATGTTTCAACTGTTCCATTGGTGACAAATAATTGTGTTCAAAGCCAGGAATGCAGTCATGATGCTGTAAATAGTGCAATACAAAATAATATAAATCGAAATGATAATACTGTTTGTGCAGTTAGTTGCTCAAACAAGAAAGATTGTGATTCTTCAGCTGTTGAGGAATGAAAAGCTTATTTGAGAGATTATAAAAGAAAGCAAAGAATGGATCAACAATATCTTGCTAAAGATAAGCTAATGAGAATGCACATGAAACAGAAAAAGTAATCCCAAAGTAAAACAAAAAGAAGATAAAGCTAAGAAAATATACAGAGGAGCAAACCCAGATTATGTGAAAGAAAAAGAGAGACAGGCCAAAAAAGTAAAAGGGAAAAGGACCCAGATTTTGTTAAAGAAAAAGAGACAAGCCAAAAAAATACAAAGGCAAAAAAATCCACAATTAGTGAGACTAAAAGAAAAACAGACGAAGCAAAAACAAAGAGTAAACAAATTAAAAACCATTGAGGGTCTTATTAAGCAACTTCATGAAAATATTAAATGTGGACCTGAGTTATGTGTACTTGCTGTGATCAACTTTGGTACAAAGCTGGTGTGATTAGATGTCATGAACATTCATTCAACTCAGATCTTAATGCATCGGTCAAACTTTGTATCACTGGGGAAGAAAGTGTGAACAATTCTGAATGGATTTGTAGAACTTGTCATCAAAACATCAAAGCTGGTAAGATGCCAAGTTGTGCAAAGGCCAATAAAATGACATTCCCACATAAGCCACATAAAGCCTTAATTTTTATGTTTCGTATTTGGCCGCTGCTTACACAGATAAACATATTTGCGAACCTTAATCTTGCTCTTATTTACAAGCTTTACGTGCCTCGTTAGACAGTGATTGGCACGGGTTTCATGCCTTTTACAACATTCGGCAAGAGCAGACGACTTGGGAACAAATTTACTTATGTAGCGACGTACCTTACGCCGCACGTGTTTGCTCTTTCGCAAAAGCCTTCGAACTTTGCGTAATGGAATACGCGACGGTTCTTTTCTCTCGCTTCCGATTAGTTTTACCCTTCCACGTAAAATGTTAACGCGACCGTCCGTCAAGCATTTCACGTTCAGATGTTTCTACCGCAACACAATCCTTGCCATTCGATCTGGCGACGTGATAGCTTGTGTCAATCACAGCTGTAGAAGCACCCTCGTTTAACGCTTGGTCTTTGTTTACAAAACAGCACAATGTCTGCGTTTCATGATCACAGCATTTCATTAATTTCAGTGTCGCTCAATCGCGGTATATTTTCGTAATCACAGCACAATCCCTACATTCGTAGAAACACCCAGGCCTAATGGCCAAACAAACTTCGAATGCTTGACAAACATGACAAACAAGAAATTCCACATGAAGCTTCGACGTCTTCTGTTTGAACGAACTGCGTAACACGACCATGCCCAAATTTGGAAACTGACAAGTTCCTTCTTTGGAAATTCCTTATTTGGAAGTCCATTGTTGACACAGAAGCCTGGAAGGACACCGTGACAACTTCAAGCTCGCCTTCACTTCGTGAGGCGAGCTTAAAAACGAAGGTATTAAAACGTATTTCTTTTCTTTTCTTTTTTTCTTTGCGGACGCGGCCTTTGTCTGTATTGGTCAATTGGTCAGAGCCAATCACAAGGCCACAAGAGATAAACTTTTTAATCAATCAGTAACCGAAAAAATCATGTTTAGTTTTAGCCTTGATTTTTTTTCATGCAGGGATTTGACCATGAATAAGTGGATCTTATTGGCCGTTGCCTGCAATACCGTCTTCCAGCAGTCTACAGGAATGTTTTTTTCATGGAAAGAAATCGCCAACGTAACAGAAAACGATATCTCCATACTAAGGCAAAAACTCATTTTGCCGGGGAGACCTCCTTTAAAGGAATTCGAAAACAATTCTAGGTTCTCACTAGATGAGCGCTGTAGTCTCGGGATGCCTTTATCCATTTCATGGAGTCACAACGAGCCATACACCGCAGTTTGGCTCTGGAAGAAAATGATAAAAGGGGAAAAAAGAAGGCTTGGATTTGTTGTCCGTGGAATATTCGCAGGTGAGTTATATATTTGTACTGACTTGGTGGCCGAGCGGTTTGGTGGTGGTGGACCTGAATCCGTAATGCTGGCTCCAAGCCAGGAGGTCATGGGTTCAATTATTATTTCTGTTGCATGTTCAAATCTACAGATGTGCTGAACAGGATGGTACAGTATTGCTGCAACAACAGTGTAATAACATATGGTATGTTGCTCAAGTCAGTTCGGCATGGAGACCAGTACTTGGGTAAAGGTACGTCCAACGACTTTACATTTCCCATGTACGTGTCTAAGAGAAGCAGGCACCTGTACAAGGGACAGCCCTTCATTCCAATAGTGACGGCTCCAAAAGTCCTCTTATTGGTTGATGACACACACGTGGATGGGACTCACAAGTTGACCATGACTATCCTGTCCGCCTGGCCTTTCTTGATGTTCATGCTTGGGGCGGCGATTTTAGCCGGACTAATTATCTGGTTCTTGGTAGGTATAGTCACCCCCCTCCCTTCCAAAATAAGAAATGTTACGGCAACCATACAGTATTATTTAATTATCGGAAATTTTTCTTTTTTTTTTTATTCTTTCTTCCTTTTTCCTATTTGAAGTCCATTTCGAGCACCTGGAATGCAGTTTACAATGTCAATGTACGAATTTCTCTGTAGTGCGTGTACTACTCGACCGTATCACTCGACGAATTGCCGATCAATCGACATGAAAATCTCCCCGCTTTTCGAACAGCGGCAGCATCAGCCCGACATCCAGTCACCTGACAACTCAAATTCTCTTTTTAAACTCATTTCCGATTTGTAAAAGGACTGTGGTCGGCACACGGGCCAATATTTATACTTAGTTTCACCCGATTTGGCGGCCATCTTGGATTTTTTTATGAGGAGGCCTGGGAAAGAGCGTTACGGACGGACAGACAGAAGTGGCTTAGCGTATTATTATATTGACTATTTGCCTATCATAGTGCATCAGATACCATATCTCTAATTGTGTCTACGATTTATAGGAATATCTCATCAAGTCCGGACAGTTCTCCAACCAACCCATGACAGGAGTTTGGGAAGGATTTTGGTGGGCAGTCGTTACCATGACTACAGTAGGGTAGGTATATTAGCCCCTTATTTTTAATCCCAATGCAAGTCGAGTGGTGTCACAGTGTTACTTAGTCGAGTAGCTTGATTGAGTTTTAGGTTTATCTTCAATTGAAAACGAGTCGGTGACAGTTTTTCCAGGATTTTCTGGTTTTCTAAAACCCGACGTAAAGCACCCATCACTAGCGGAACCCCGTAAAATATCGGTGACATCAGCTTTTGTTTTTCTGTCTGTCTGTCTGTCTGTCTTTTTTAAAAGTCTATTTCATATGTATATATCTAAAACAATTTAGTAAACGTTTAAGTCTTTGAACGTTTAAAACTTGGGACAATTTTAGCACTTGCCTTGACTACGCTGTTGTCATGTCCTCTTGTATTAGTACGTTTCAATCCTTTGTTTATCACATTTTTAGATATGGCGATCGCTCTCCAAATTCCCTGTTTGGTCGCATGTTTTGTTTGTTGTGGATCATCACTGGAATCAACATTATCGCCATTTTCACAGCGATTGTCACAGCGTCGGTCACTGCTAGTACGCAAGCTCACTTCAACATTCTTGGATCCAAGGTTGGACTTTCTTTTAGACTTTCCCCGTATCCGTTTTCTTGAAAGTCTCATTCCTTTTGCCTCTCTTGTCTTCGGTTTGACCCCTAAGAGGTACAAAAATGGGCGTGGCTCAAGTTTATTTTGACTACTAAAAGGTACCAATAAGAGCATACAAGAATTTTAAAGTTGCAGCGATGTCTTTATATCATCAAGCATACAATAGAAGTGTGACACCAGGCCCCCCTAAACGGTAGTAAGTCACATAAAAATGTCAGCGTTTGATTTTGAGCACCCTAAGCGGCACCAAAACCCGTGATTTTGACCCCTAAGAGGTACGACAAGCACCCCCGTCCCTTTTTTTATATGGAAGTCCCCCCCCTCTGTCTACCCAGTCGCGTTCTCTGTGTGTAAAATGTCTTAACATCAAATAATTAAAATACTCTTTGCTTGTCGTAATTTGTTTTACTTTCTCTAGATTGGAGCTGTGAATGGAAGTGAGGAATTCAGGTTGGGTGTCAGCCTTAATCTGGACATGAAAGGTAAGCCGTATGATCAGTCTTATATTATTATCCAGGCGTTTTCACCTTTCGTTCGCCTGCGTCGTTCGGATGCGATATAGGCTAGCTAGTCCTCCTTGGAAATGGAAAAATTTTGAAAACAGATACTTCCGATACGGTTCCGAAAGTTGGGGCTTGCGGAAACGGACGCGTTTTCAATTGAAAATTGATTTTACTGTATGTGGAGGATTTTGAAAAGTGAGACAAAATCCGCCAATTTAAAAGAGATAGCCGAGTTACAGTGGCATTGCTGCTTTGATCACGTAAAGGGCTCAATTCGATTTACAAAGGCATGTATTAATATAGTTTGTTCGGAGAGCAGGGTTATTACGGTGGCCCACAGGGACATGCTGCAAACAAATAACATTTGCTGCAAATACATATAAGTTGCTTCAAGTAAGTATCAGTTGCTGCAAATAAGTATCCGTTGCTGCAAGTACAAATTAGATTGCTGCAAATAAATACCCGAGTTGCTGCAAATAAATACCCGAGTTGCTGCAAATAAAAATTATAATTGCTGCAAACAAAACCCGATTTGCTGCAAATAAAAACCTGAAATGGTGTGCGCGCGCATCTGCCCTATCTCGTTCCCAAGTTGAGGACTTTGAGCCGCTGCTGCCATTTTGAAAAGTGTTAGTCGTTCTGTGCTAATTAACGATGTTATGCTGTAAATGTGGTGTCGAGGCAACGACTTTTGGCAAATGTAGAAAGTTACTCGACAGTATGATTTGCCGAGCTCGTCCTTGTAATTTCGCAGGACAAATGCTCTGTTTGTTCCTGGAATGTTGACAACTTGACTTCGGTCAGGGTACTGAAGGGCAAACGAGCGTGGGCCACCAAACACTTCTTTATTAAATCGCATGTGCTTCATGACAGCCTGCTGCAGCAGCTCTTCGGCCGTTGTAGATGGCGCAACTTTCAGCGGCAGGTTGGAACCTCTTATCACTTTTAGGCCGTCATCCTTGAATGCCATCCTGCCAACCTGGATGCTAACGAGACCAGGTGCCGGGTCATCTCTTGAGCCGACCTTTTGCCTTTTAGCTTTCGACTGCTTCTTCGGAATAAACCGACCTCTACTCTTCTTCTTTCCGTGACTTAAAAGTCTTCAAAAGATATAGAGGATATTACATGGCGGCGCGAAGATATGAATTTTATTTTCGAGTAGTAAAAACAATATTTTACGAACGAGCGCTTCGCGAGTGAGTAAAATATTGTTTTTACCACGAGAAAATAAAATCCATATCTTCAAGCCGCCGTGTAATTTTCTTTTTATTACATTAGACACAAGTGTTTTACGAGAAATTGCACAAAAAACTGTGCAAAAGCGAGAAATGATGCCAACGATATCCTTACTAGTGAGGATATGGAAAATACGCCACTCGGGTCCCGGATGTAGTTTCGTATGGATTTTACGCACGGTATATTTTCCAGTAAAACACTCGTGTCTATATAATAAAGCAATTTATCTTCTCCAGACAATCCCTTGCCACAAACATGGCAGTATTTTGAGTCAGGAATGCTCTGCCGCCACAACCTGAACAAAACATGGCGACTCTCATGTGCTTATCATCTGTTGACTCTCGCCGTGACATCATACGCGTGCGCACACCAATTCAGGGTTTTGTTTGCAGCAACTTAGTTTTTGTTTGCAGCAACTCGGGTTTTGTTTGCAGCAACTATAATTTTTATTTGCAGCAACTCGGGTATATATTTGCAGCAATCTAATTTGTACTTGCAGCAACGGATACTTGTTTGCAGCAACTTATATGTATTTGCAGCATGTCCCCTGTGGGCCATCATAGTATCTCGGGTCTCCGAGACAATTTTTAGCCATATAAATGGCACTCACATTTAAAATTTATTTTTTTAATATTTTAAAATCTTCTTTGCATCTTGCAGCATACCCCCTTCCGGCAAGCATGACGTCCGAACTGAAGACGAAAAAGGTGGATGGCATTTTGATTGACAACTACGCTCTGACCCCCTTTCCTGACATAATGAAAAAAAGTTCGATCCGCTTGGAGAAGACCTATGATCATCCAATCACATACGGGATCGTGCTATCAGCGGGCTCTGAAAAAATGGAAAAATGCGCTCGGCGGTACGTGCATAATTATCGCCACGAGATTTTTGATCGCGTCTCCAAGTACCTTGTACCACTGAAGGTAAGAAAATAGGTGTTTTGTTTTGTGTAAGAAAATGTATCAGTGGTGGTAGTTATGCAAAGGGATAGTTACGTCAAATAATCAGATAATCGGATTATCTGTTAGAAAATGAATATAGGACACTATAGTTTAATATCCGTTTGTATTTTTTTCTTTTTAGAAAAAGGAAGATACGAAAAGTTACGCTGAAAGAGCCTCCGAGGGTTTGTTTTATCAAGAGGAAACCTTCACAAAGATCATGCGAAATGGTGTTATCGTCGTCGCTTCGTTAGTGTGTGTTGGATTAGTCTGGGAGTTCACTTATAACAGGAAACTCTTACGTAAGTAATTGAATCATCTATCTGTGGATAATCGTCATAAAGTAACCCACAACTCAAATTGTGACTGTTGAAATATTTGGTAACATTGTCAATAACTTGAGGAAATAAATGAAATAATTTCAAAATAACTTGATAATTTCAAAATACTTTGAGCCTGAGATACAAAAGGGTTATAGGATCGAATTCTCAAAGGACTGGTCAGGTTTCTCGAATTCAAAGCACATTGAGGTGAATGCCATTTCTTTACTTGCATGGTTTGATTCAATATAAGGCCCGCGTTTAATAGAATTATATCAACCACGTCACGAACTATAAGCCATGAAAAGCTAAATGATACAATGTTATAATAAACAAATAACGTACACCACAAATATTGAACCATGAATAAGGCATGTTGCGCAGCTTCAGTTGCAAATATTGTTGAAATTTTAGGTTTCTGTTGCGTCAATCATCGTGTATCTCTCTGTCTGCCTCTGCAGGAAAATCCAAGAAAGATAAGGCAAAAACCAAACCGAAACAAGCCAAGCTAGTGAACCTCGACAAAACAACTGGCTACAGCGATAAAGAATTGGTGCTCGACTTCCAGAAATTTCATGGAATGTGGATCGAGAAGTTGTCCAATCTGAGTCAACGCAAGGGAAGAGCTAAACCATGAAGGACTTGATGACAAGAACAAAGTTACGAAGTGTTTCAGCGCAATGCCAGAAATCAGATTAAGTTGTATAAATTAAACATAAGAAACAGTGGCCTCACTGCAAAGAAGCATTAGATGTAGCGCCTCTTCGAGGTAAAATCCCGCAGACTAACCCTTGGCTATTACAACAACTCTGTCCTATATAATTAGTAAATATATTCAGTAACAGATCAGAGTTCTATTCACGGATCTCTAAAAAAGTATGCATTGTACAGTATAGGTTCATTGCTTTTAAATGCTTTTAATTAAAGGTTTCAGTTCCGTTCTCTCGACTCCGCCCTTTCCTCCCTCATTCCACGCTGTTTTACTATTTCTTCTTTCATTCCTTTACTCCTTTTGTTCTTGCCACGTGGTCGGATATCGTTCCTTCAGCCAATCAGTGCCCAAGAAATACACCCGGGAATATAGAGATGACAAATATTTGAGCGCCTTGGAACTTTAAATAGAAAATGTCCGCCATGTTGGATTAAAATGAACTGATTTTCGCTAGTCAATTTAATGGCGGTGAAAAGGGCCCATAGTGAAACTCGTACTTCACATCGACTGCTGTTTCACTGCAAGATACAAGTGCGGGCAAAGGATCATGGGCATTTTATCTTGACTACCAACAAATCAGCGGGGTCTGAATTCCCAATCACGGGTATTCTTTTTTCTTATTGTTCTTTGTTTTCCTTTCTCTGTTTGTCTTTCCATGGTCAAAAACGAAATGCAAAACAAAAACAAAGACGCACCAGTTGAAAGTAAAATAATGCAACCCGCTACCAACAGGTTTTTTTGTCGCACGCGGCACATGTTGTACTTTGGCAGAGCAAGCGATCGTACAGCGGGTGACACGCTTTTGTCACATGACGTTGGGTTGACAATGGAATTTTAAGCAACACATCGTTTTCATAGTTTTTAATTCGGGGCGACTGCTCGGCATAGGGTAAGAATCCGGATGTTCCTGGCTGCAATACGTCAAAACTCAAGGCGAGAGTGAAGTATGTATTTATGGGACTCAAAATGCAAATAAAATAGCACGTGGAAAAGGTACAGAATCAATCAGATTGCAGACCTTTTTTATAGCCATGTGATAAATATCATAAATAATATAGATTACTAGCAAGACATTTCATAGGGCAAAGTTAATTTTTCTGTTATCATTCCCACCGAAGATTTGGATGAAGTCATTTCAAAAACTTTAACTAAAACAGTTGAAAATTGTACTGTTAATTTGATTCTTGACGGCAATGAAATGGAAGTAAAGGTTATTTTAAAAATATAACAACATGAATATTAATTTTCAAAAAATGAAAATCAAATTAATTGGATCAAAATTTCACTTGAAGCCCCACTTTTTTGGATGAGGAGTTTCAATGGACTCCCAATTTTGAAATCCTGGATACATCACTGAATATATACACATATGTTTTACTTTTCGTGCAGGCTATCAGTTTGTGAATCAAAAATACTGCGGCACGATTTGTCTAAACTAGTTGAATTGTCAGTTTCGTTAATCTCAATCTATCTCGTCAGATGTAATTGGCGCACTGAATGCAAAGCTCTTCATCGTCTCCAACATTATCTCTGTTGCTAATTGAAACAATTTGCCGCTATAGTAACATTATGGTTTGATAACCAACCATCGACACCTATTCTTGTTTTCAAGGCACATTGTAATGTAAATACGGGATATTTCACCTGCTGCACTACATCTATGCAAATTTTGTGGATGAAGATGTTGAAAACGAAGAGAGCCGAGACTGGCGATACAAGATTGAGCTGAAGAAGAACGGTAAGCCGCCGTGCTTATTTTTCCGCCGCTCTACTGATGCGATAAAGAAACATATCTTACCGACATGTAATAGCAGCATGCAGTTCTGACAGATGCAATATGGCTGGCAGCTCAGTTTTGAACAGAGAAAATCAACACCATGACATTTGTTGCATATAATTATGATGAATTTTTAGGCCGACAATACTTAACTTCAAGCCACCGGGAAGCAAGAACAGTGATGTACTTTTGGCAAACTTCAACAAACAATGTTTTCCTGTAGGTCAGGACTTGACTACTTAACTGATCAGCCGGTTTCTTTTAAACTGAGTTCCGTATTTATTACTTGAACAAAACTGCTGAGACACTATCATTTTTTTAGCTTCTTCTCCGCTTTTACTGATCGTTCGCCGTGCAGATTGCTAATCTTTTAAAGCAGCTGAGTTTTGTGTCGGGGATTTTAGGGTTATTGGCTTCATTTGAAATTGGGGGATGTTCGAGTTAGTTTTAAAAGGTATTGTATTGTCTGAATGTTTTCGTTTATGCAAACAAATTCGAGACTTTCTGGTCATAATCATCCTCAGTGGCAATTAGTGATAAGGTCTTAGTGGTGTCGAGACGTTGATTTTGAACAAACAGTCGCTCAATTATCTATAGTGTTTCGCGGCGATATACGTCGATAAAATCCGTGCAAAGACACCGAAGATGTTGGTACTGAACTTTTATGCACAGCGCTAGCCACACGATCACAATCAAGATATCCCAGAGATGCCGTAGAAATAAACCAGTATCAGCAGTCTTTGAGACATTTTTGAACAGTTTCTTTTGAAATGTTGTTGGTTTGAGTTTTAATCTTAAAGTATAATTGTATCGGGCGAGCCTGACAAAGTCAGAGATTCAGATCACCGTATATAGCGTCGTATAATTTATACGAATGACTAATTAAATGGCTTCAAAGTCCAGCAGGTTATTTCCGAGATACCCATTGCCTCTGTTTCAAAGCGAGGTCTAGTGTGAATCATTTCCTATGAAAATTAGTTTTAATTTTTATGCATATCAAACTCATGCATTTATATAAAAAAGAAAGGTTTCGCACAAGACCTCGATTTAAAACAGAGGCAACATGCATTACTATCAACTAGAATATACATTTTCTTTCTTTTTTATATCTGCACAAAGCTTATTTTGTGTAGCCTTTGGAAACTGTGCGGGTCGACCTTACATACTGTCAGTGTGTGATATATCCTTTAGGATTAGGAGATTCAAGCAATTTTAAAACGAGGGTCAACTATGTTTGTTTCATTATTTACAGCGAGCTTGCTCGCGTAGACACACGTCATCCATGCAATTCCACACTAAATACCCTTGCTTCGCAACCAATCAGAACGTGAGTTTTCTTTGACTTATGCGATTCTACACGAAATAACCATTCGGTGATATTTGTGCATCGATTTGGACAAAATCGAAGACGGGACGTGAAAAACGTGGTTTAGTCCGAGCGTTTTCGTCTTCGTCCCGACTAAGACCACGTCCATACTAATACATTTATATTCGAAAACGTGTCTCTTTTCATTCTAATTTGAGCGGTTGCTTATACAGTAGCTTTTTCGAGTCGCATCTTTGCCGCATCAGAGTTGAAAGGGACGAGACAATGAAAAGGTGTGAACGAGCGCGGAGCTAAAAAACGGAGGTATTAAAACGTTTTTTTTCATTTTTTTCATTTTTTTTTTTTTTGCGGACGCAACCTTTGTCTGTATTGGTCAATTGGTCGGAGCCAATCACAAGGCCACAAGACATAAACTTTTTAATCAATCAGTAACCGAAAAAATCATGTTTAGTTTTAGCCTTGATTTTTTTTTCATGCAGGGATTTGACCATGAATAAGTGGATCTTATTGGCCGTTGCCTGCAATACCGTCTTCCAGCAGTCTACAGGAATGTTTTTTTCATGGAAAGAAATCGCCAACGTAACAGAAAACGATATCTCCATACTAATGCAAAAACTCATTTTGCCGGGGAAACATCCTTTAAAGGAATTCGAAAACAATTCTAGGTTCTCACTAGATGAGCGCTGTAGTCTCGGGATGCCTTTATCCATTTCATGGAGTCACAACGAGCCATACACCGCAGTTTGGGACTGGAAGAAAATGATAAAAGGGGAAAAAAGAAGGCTTGGATTTGTTGTCCGCGGAATATTCGCAGGTGAGTTATATATTTTGTACTGACTTGGTGGCCCAGCGGTTTGGTGGTGGTGGACCTGAATCCGTAATGCTGGATCCAAGCCAGGAAGTCATGGGTTCAATTATTATTTCTGTTGCATGTTCAAATCTACAGATGTGCTGAATAGGATGGTACAGTATTGCTGCAACAACAGTGTAATAACATATGGTATGTTGCTCAAGTCAGTTCGGCATGGAGACCAGTACTTGGGTAAAGGAACGTCCAACGACTTTACATTTCCCATGTACGTGTCTAAGAGAAGCAGGCACCTGTACAAGGGACAGCCCTTCATTCCAATAGTGACGGCTCCAAAAGTCCTCTTATTGGTTGATGACACACACGTGGATGGGACTCACAAGTTGACCATGACTATCCTGTCCGCCTGGCCTTTCTTGATGTTCATGCTTGGGGCAGCGATTTTAGCCGGACTAATTATCTGGTTCTTGGTAGGTATAGTCACCCCCCCCCCCCCCTCCCTTCCAAAATAAGAAATGTAAACGGCAACCATGCAGTGTTATTTAATTATTATTTGCCTATCATAGTGCATCAGATGCCATATCTCTAATTGTGTCTACAATTTATAGGAATATCTCATCAAGTCCAGACAGTTCTCCAACCAACCCATGACAGGAGTTTGGGAAGGATTTTGGTGGGCAGTCGTTACCATGACTACAGTAGGGTAGGTATATTAGCCCCTTATTTTTAATCCCAATGCAAGTCGAGTGGTCTCACAGTGTTACTTAGTCGTCCCCCGAGTAGCTTGATCGAGTTTTAGGTTTATCGTCGATTGAAAACGAGTCTGTGACAGTTTTTCCAGGATTTTTTGGTTTTCTGAAACCCGACGTAAAGCATCTATCACTAGCGGAACCCCATAAAATGTCGGTGACATCAGCTTTTGTTTTTCTGTCTGTCTGTCTGTCTTTTTTTAAAAGTCTATTTCATATGTATATATCTAAAACAATTTAGTAAACGTTTAAGTCTTTGAACGTTTAAAACGTGGGACATTTTTAGCACTTGCCTTGACTACGCTGTTGTCATGTCTTCTTTTAGTAGTACGTTTCACTTCTTTTTTATCACATTTTTAGATATGGCGATCGCTCTCCAAATTCCCTGTTTGGTCGCATGTTTTGTTTGTTGTGGATTATCACTGGAATCAACATTATCGCCATTTTCACAGCGATTGTCACAGCGTCGGTCACTGCTAGTACGCAAGCTCACTTCAACATTCTTGGATCCAAGGTTGGACTTTCTTTTAGACGTTCCCCGTATCCGTTTGCTTGAAAGTCTCATTCCTTTTGCCTCTCTTGTCTTTGTTTTGACCCCTAAGAGGTACAAAAATGGGCGTGGCTCAAGTTTATTTTGACTACTAAAAGGTACCAATAAGAGCGTACAAAAATTTTAAAGTTGCGATGTCTTTATATCATCAAGCATACAATAAAAGTTCGTTCGACTGACACCAGGCCCCCCTAAACGGTAGTACGTCACATAAAAATGTCAGCGTTTGATGTTGAGCACCCTAAGCGGTAGCAAAACCCGTGATTTTGACCCCTAAGAGGTACGACAAGCATCCCCGTCCCTCTTTTATATGGAAGCCCCCCACCCCTCCCCCCTCCGTCTGTCTACCCAGTCGCGTTCTCTGTGTGTGAAATGTCTTAACATCAAATAATTAAAATACTCTTTGCTTGTCGTAATTTTTTTGACTCTCTCTAGATTGGAGCTGTGAATGGAAGTGAGGAATTCAGGTTGGGTGTCAGCCTTAATCTGGACATGAAAGGTAAGCCGTATGATCAGTCTTATATTATTATCCAGGGCCCGGTTTTTC
The DNA here is from genome assembly GCA_964036295.1 of Plumapathes pennacea. Lineage (NCBI taxonomy): Eukaryota > Metazoa > Cnidaria > Anthozoa > Antipatharia > Myriopathidae > Plumapathes > Plumapathes pennacea. The sequence continues at coordinate 4,552,898 of OZ038463.1, read as the reverse complement.
AAAGCACGATTAGGCTAATCCTGGATTAGGTCTAAACTTTCCTGTCATTTTTTAGCCTGAAAACGTGAAAGTTTCGTCCACAACGACTTTCTTGATAACGTTTTAAGCTGGAACAAGCTTTCTAATCCATCTTCGAACAAAACCCTGCAGTTTATTGGGAGAGAGGTCGAAAGGAAGAATTTCGTTAATCCTGGATTAGTTTAATCGACTTTCGAAAAACCGGGCCCAGGCATTTTCACCTTCCGTTCGCCTTAGCCTGCGTCGTTCGGATGCGATACAGGCTAGCTAGTTTGCCTTGGAAATGGAAGGGTTTTGAAAACAGATACTTTCGATACGGTTCCGAAAGTTGGGGCTTGCGGAAACGGATGCGTTTTCAATTGAAAATTGATTTTACTGTATGTGGAGCTTTTTGAAAAGTGAGACAAAATCCGCCAATTTAAGAGAGATAGCCGAGTTACAGTGGCATTCCTGCTTTTATCACGTAAAGAGCTCAATTCGATTTACAAAGGCATGTATAAATGGCACTCACATTTAAAATTTATTTTTTTAATATTTTAAAATCTTCTTTGCATCTTGTAGCATATCCCCTCCCGGCAAGGATGACGTCCGAACTGAAGACGAAAAAGGTGGATGGCATTTTGATTGACAACTACGCTCTGACCCCCTTTCCTGATATAATGAAAAAAAGTTCGATCCGCTTGGAGAAGACCTACGATCATCCAATCACATACGGGATCGTGCTATCAGCGGGCTCTGAGAAAATGGAAAAATGCGCTCGGCGGTACGTGCATAATTATCGCCACGAGATTTTTGATCGCGTCTCCAAGTACCTTGTACCACTGAAGGTAAGAAAATAGGTGTTTCGTTTTGTGTAAGAAAATGTATCAGTGATGGTAGTTATGCAAAGGGTAGTTGCATCAGATTATCTGTTAGAAAATGAAAATAGGACACTATAGTTTAATATCCGTTTGTATTTTTTTCTTTTTAGAAAAAGGAAGATACGAAAAGTTACGCTGAAAGAGCCTCCGAGGGTTTGTTTTATCAAGAGGAAACCTTCACAAAGATCATGCGAAATGGTGTTATCGTCGTCGCTTCGTTAGTGTGTGTTGGATTAGTCTGGGAGTTCACTTATAACAGGAAACTCTTACGTAAGTAATTGAATCATCTATCTGTGGATAATCGTCATAAAGTAACCCACAACTCAAATTGTGACTGTTAAAATATTTGGTAACATTGCCAATAACTTGAGGAAATAAATAAAATAATTTCAAAATAACTTGATAATTTCAAAATACTTTGAGTCTGAGATACAAAAGGGTTATAGGATCGAATTCTCAAAGGGACTGGTCAGGTTTCTCGAATTCAAAGTACATTGAGGTGAATGCCATTTCTTTACTTGCATGGTTTGATTCAATATAAGGTCCGCGTTTAATAGAATTATATCAACTACGTCACGAACTATAAGCCATGAAAAGCTAAATGATACAGTTATAATAAACAAATAACATACACCACAAATATTGAACCATGAATAAGGCATGTTGCGCAGCTTCAGTTGCAAATATTGTTGAAATTTTAGGTTTCTGTTGCGTCAATCATCGTGTATCTCTCTGTCTGCCTCTGCAGGAAAATCCAAGAAAGATAAGGCAAAAACCGACCCGAACCAAGCCAAGCCAGTGAACCTCGACAAAACAACTGGCTACAGCGATAAAGAATTGGTGCTCGACTTCCAGAAATTTCATGGAATGTGGATCGAGAAGTTGTCCAATCTGAGTCAACGCAAGGGAAAAGCTAAACCATGAAGAACTTAATGACAAGAACAAAGTTACGAAGTGTTCCAGCAATGTCAGAAGTCAGATTTAAGTTAAATTAAATATAAGAAACAGTGGCCTCACTGCCAAGAAGCATTAGATGTAGCGCCTCTTCGAGGTAAAATCCAGCAGACTAACCCTGAGCTAGTACAACTACTCTGTCTTATATAATTAGTAAATATAATCAGTAACAGATTAGAATTCTATTCACGGATCTCTAGAAAAGTATGCATTGTAGAGTATATGTTCATTGCTTTTAAATAAAAGTTTCAGTTCCGTTCTCTCGACTCCGCCCTTTCCTCCCTCATTCCACGCTGTTTCACTATTTCTTTTTTCATTTCTTTTCTTTTACTCCTTTTGTTCTTGCCACGTGGTCGGATATCGTTTCTTCAGCCAATCAGTGCCCAAGAAATACATCCGGGAATATAGAGATGACAAATATTTGAGCGCCTTGGAACTTTAAATAAAAAATGTCCGCCATGTTGGATTAAAATGAACTGATTTTCGCTAGTCAATTTAATGGCTGTGAAAAGGGCCCATAGTGAAACTCGTACTTCACATCGATTGCTGTTTCACTGCAAGATACAAGTGCGCGCAAAGGATCATGGGCATTTTATCTTGGTTACTCACAAATCAGCGGGGTCCAAATTCCCAATCACGGGTATTCTTTTTTCTTATTGTTCTTTGTTTTCCTTTCTCTGTTTGTCTTTCCATGGTCAAAAACGAAATGCAAAACAAAAACAAAGACGCACCAGTTGAAAGTAAAATAATGCAACCCGCTACCAACAGATTTTTTTGTCGCACGCGGCACATGTTGTACTTTGGCAGAGCAAGCGATCGTACAGCGGGTGACACGCTTTTGTCACATGGCGTTGGGTTGACAATGGAATTTTAAGCAACACATCGTTTTCATAGTTTTTAATTCGGGGCGACTGCTCGCATAGGGTAAGAATCCGGATGTTCCTGATTGCATTACGTCAAAACTCAAGGCGAGAGTGAAGTATGTATTTATGTAGTAATTTGTGTGCATATATGTCCAGTGTGAACTCCTCGGCAACACCAGAACTTATGTCTGGTAGAAATAATTTGCAACCTGACCCTTTCTTCAAGCAGCTAAAATTAGTTACCCAGTAGCACTAAGCTCTTGAATGAAATGACCAGAAGCACTATGAATTCTGGACTGATTTGAACGTACTCGACCGTTTAGCTCTGTTCAGAAATCACTCCTTTTGTCTAGCTTTGTGTTTTCTGTTCTTATTCATTATTAAACTAATAATCACTGTTATACCGGTTGCGTCATTTTGCAGAGCTCATCAGTTTCCGTCACGGAAATGTTCCATCTGCTGGTCCTTGTGACTTGGTTCGTTTACACGGCGCCTGAAGCCGGTAAGTTACGTGGCCCAGTAGAGAGCCGATACAAAAGAATCAATGTTAACCCTTTCACCCCCAAGCTCAAAATGCAGATTCTCCCAACCTTTTAAGAGTACAATGTATGAGTAATGTAGTGAGAATTGATAGTTTAATCAGCTTTTATATTAGCAAGGTATCAAAAGCCAAGTTCTCCCTACTATACCACACGTTTCTGGTGAGAAACTGAAGGAGAAAATCGAAGTGGATCACTATTGGGAGTGAAAGGGTTAATGCCGGCAAAACCTGGTGTGGTCCTGCGTTGAATGTAGTGAAGAAATACAACCAGCTTCAAGAGCTCGAATTTTTTGAAAATGAGAATGTTAGTTCATCCTGTCAAAATTTATTAAGACAAGAGGAAAAATTCTTAGTCTATCCATACGCACTTTTAAAGTAAACACATGATCGTAAAACAGTCCTGGGGACGCATCAGGTTATACCCACTGCTATTGCTCGGCCGGTTCGGGACCTGGAGCCAACACCCAGATAGACAATTGTTGCCGGGACTGAGCTACACTTTGAACTGTTTCACCCGAACTTCTGTTTCTCTCTGAAATCAACCTGGATCTGAGGCGGCCAAAGCACGAAGCACAGTCCCAGACTCCTTCGGTTTTTGGCTGCCGTCTTCTTCTTTTTTTTTTTTTTTTTTTTTTTTTCTTTTTTTAATCATCGTTTCGGTGATATGCGGACCGTAGTGGATACACATTCGATCATGATCTAGCTCGATAGCTCTGGGCAATGTCTTCCTCTATGGGCGATAGGCTCCTGTGGGGATACAGCTGATTGCAGACAGACGTCCCTAAGTTTATAGGAAACTTTACGGTTTGTCTTATCATTCTTTAGGAGCGGTTCAAAGATGTCTTCATTATTCTCAACCGAAGAACGGCCGTATCGTGTGTGACAGCTTGTTCAAGTTATTCTGCGCGCCAGAGTGCGCTCCTGGTCACATGTTTGCCTTTCGCCCCGCTGTGGTGTACATGTGCGGGCCCGTCACTGGAGAGTGGTACACCTATCCCCCAGGCCACGCTCTGCCCTGGCCCGACTGTGTGAAGGAAACTGGGTACAAATATGATGCACAGCTGAACGGCGTGATTACTTTCGTATTGACCCTTTCACTCCCAAGAGTGATCAAGTTCAATTTTCTCCTTCAGTTTCGGCAGCACGGATATATCATACAGTAAGGAGAACTTGGCTTTTGATACCTTGCTCAGATGATAGCTGATTAAACCATTAATTCTTACTACATCACTCATACAATTTCCTCTTCAAAGGTTGGGAGAATCTGCATTTTGAACTTGGGAGTAAAAGGGTCAAGAACAAAAGAAATGGACCATTTCCGATATGCCTGCTACATCTGTTTGAAAACAAAGCTAAGTACGAAACCTTTTTTGTGAAAACTAGTTTCACTCGTAAGTTCATTTTCAATGCAAATCAAACTCATTTTCATAAGAAAATTAAGCACTCGCTCTCCGAGGCAACAGGCATTTCAAAAATGGCCCCATGGAATAATAATCCACTAAACAAGTCGAGGCCAGTAACGCCCGGTTTCTTGCAGGAATTTCGAAAATAATGTAATGAAAGAAGTAAATGCCAGAAGAATGGAAATTTCCAAAAGGATCCCCAGCACTCAAAACGCCATTTTCCCAAAACGTTACACTTCAGCAAGTCAACAAGGCAACAGGTGAGAATTAAAAAAGAAGAGGTTCAAAACAAAATGTAAACTCTCGATTAATATCCTCGCAGGGCTCGGGGATTAAACGGAAACGTAACCACAGATTTCTGCTTTGAATGTTCATTTTGTGATAACAAGAAGGCAGGTGTAAGTAGGAACGAGGAGTAAAATAGAAAAACAGCCAACAAATGCAAGTGCAAAGTCATCTATCTTACAGATTGTAAAAGTAGCCTGAAGTCTCTACAGTACACTAACAAAGCGCTAAGCACGATGATACTTGCACTTTGACATTGCTGCACCGAATTTATTGGTTTGAGTCTCATTTTGTAGGTATCAGCATCTGTACAAATATGTCGAGAGGGCACGTCAGGTTTACCAGAAGAGACAAAAGACACCGGAATATGTGACGAGTGAGCAAGGACGCGAACCACAAGAGACAGGCATGGAGAATCGAGGAATGAAAGGCTACTTGGAAAATGTGTCAAACAAATTTAGCAGTGCATACTCATCTGATGAGAGTCAACACGAAGTGCGAGACACAAAACTTGTGAATCAGAATCAAAATGCGTCAAACACGTTCAGCTATGCATACTTACCTAATGCGAATCAACGCGAAATGCGAGACACAAGACTTGTAAATCAGAATCAGCATGTGTCAAACAAGTTCAGCGATGCATACTTACCTAATGCGAATCAACGCGAAATGCGAGACACGGAACTAGAGAAAGCGAATCAAATCAAGAGCTACAGGAAAAATGCGTGGAACAAGTTTAGCGCCTCTGTTAACTCATCTCCTAGTGTGAGTCAACGCGAAATGCAAGACACAAGACTTGTAAATCAGAATCAGAATGTGTCAAACAAGTTCAGCGATGCATACTCGACTAACGTGACTCAGCGCGAAATGCAAGGCACAGAATTGGAGAAGACGACCGAGGCCTTGGAAATTGCGTCAAACACGGTCGGCAAACCTGTTGACCTATCCAATGGGACTCAACGCGAAATACAAGAGGCAGGGTTTGAGAATCGGGTTGCGATTGATCCCCCATACCAAGAGAGCTCTTTGGAAAATGCGTCACTAAACACATTTAGTACGCCGCTTGCTGACTCGTCGACTGAGAAACAACCAACGGGTAAAACTGCTCCGGTACAATCAGAACTCGCCGACCAGACGCCAACAATTACAAGGATAACTGGCAAAGGGCTAAACACTACAGAGCTTACCAAGGGGGAGAAACTGTTTTACTTTCCCATTAAGCGGGATGCATTGATCAAAATGCTGCCGAAAGATTTGCACAAGAAATACTTCGATCTACAACAAAATACAGCGAAGCAGACTGGAAATCTGCAAAAGAGAAATTTGGCTCAACCTTGAAAACTTCCAACTCTTGAATCGTCAAAGGAAACCTGAAGTTGTGGCAACACAAACGGACAGTTCTCATTTAGTAGAGCCGGATTCATATTTTATGCATTTTTTAAAAATATAATTCGGACAGCGAAAAGACAAAACTGCGGTGAAAAGGTTACAGTGTAGCTAATCTGGGCTATCCGTCAAATATAAATAAATATTTAACTTATTACATCTAGAAGCTTAAACCACATAACGCTGAAAAACATTCTGACTCCAGAGGCCTTTTCACCCCCTATTTTCGCTGTTAACACAAAACCAGACACCGGAGCGTTTAGAACACGATACATCTTTAGCGGACGGGTGCTTTCGAATCGATGCGTTTTTATCACCTTATTCGGTGGTTTTCGTGTAGGCAGGAGTTGAAGACAGTCTCGGGTTGTTATCAGTGCAAGCCTTCGTCGATATGCCGTTGCAGCTACGAAACTGTGAGTCGAGGCTGCTGCCTGTAAACGGCACCCTCCACTGCGATAGAATCTTGTGAGCTTCCTTCAGGGAGCCTGGATATCCGAACCTGAAACCACAAATAAAACACACTTAGACTATAACTTTGCAGAAAGAAAACAGCAGTGGGACAACAAATAGTCCAGAAATAGTTCTATAGACCACTGAAGACGTCACTTCCGAATACTAAATGTTTTATCTTTTTTTGTATTTTATCATTATAGTCCACATGTATGAATCTCTTCAGACGAATATGAAAGTGACGTCACGAAAAAAAAAAAATATATATATCACTTTATTTAGTCTCAATGCATTTTAGCAATGCCGTGCTAATTGGGCAAACTTGAAATGCAGAAACCAAATATCATAAACTGAATGAAAATATAATTCGGTTAACGAATGGATGTTGATGTCACGTCTTTGGAGCGAGGGAAGGAGAGTGACGGGGTACGAATTTCAATGTTACGCTCGACAAAGGGCGGTACTGGTGCTACCACAGCATAACATCCCTTATGACCCATCAAATATTTCCTCCCGCGCGTGATTGGTGGAATCGTGACACGTGCTCACGAGCGGACGTTATCAGCGAATAACCCCCGCCTGGCGAACTATCGCTGTTTATTGACAATATCCGAACACAATTTTAAATATTAATCACAAAAAACCATTACGAGATGACTACCGAGGAGGACATGAATTCATTTGTCGAAAAAGCAGTTGCAGAAAGTACCAAAGAGCTTCACAGTCCTTGCGCCATTATTTGCGCTGCGAGAGGAAATAGTTGAAGGATAATAAAGACAATAAACTACTTTTGGCTTCGGAAATATGCACGGATAATTGTCCTTGGACATTATCTGTTCCTCGGAACAGATAATATCCTCGGACAATTATCCGTGCATATTTCCTCGCCAAAAGTAGTTTATTGTTTATATATGGCAGTGATACGTCCCTTTATCACTGGAAAAAGTGTATATAACGCCATGTCATTCTACAGTGATCTAGAGAGAGCTGGGGGGGGGGGGGGGGGGGGGGTTATACTCACTTCGGGTGTCTTGTGCTCTGCTCCCATGAACGCCACGCACATGCTATCCGTAGTGTGGCCCCACGCTAAGTGAATGGTGCGACCTTCGAACAGAATCAAAGTAGCAAGGTTGCTGTAAGCTCTCCCCTCTTCTATAACCTGTCACTGCCAAAAGCGAACTGGGTTAAAACTCCCCACTTTTGAACCACCAAATACAACTTATCTCTGGATTTTGCGTTCATTTATCAAATTCGGCCGAGGGCTACAATTTATTTATCGGGCCATTTACAACATACATCACTGAATAACTCTGAAGACACAATTGAATTTAGGGTGGTGATAGGATTAGCTAAGGTTTTTGTGACAGTGACAGGTTAAATATTTCCCTTCAGACTAAAACAAAACCTTCAACAAAAATCACTTCAAAACTGCTACCGTGTGGAAAAGTGTGACTAATAGAGGCAAGTAGATCGGGGAAGTACAGATTAAGGCTTTCAGTCTTAAACAAGGTCAGGTTTTGAGAGCAGGGAAGGGGAGGGTTAGATTGAGAGTCTACAAGCAGATAGCATGGAGTTTATCCTGTGAGTAACTGAAGTATATAATTATTAATATTCAGTAATAAAACAGCCAATGATAGTACTTACCAGGTTGAGAATCCTGAACTTTCACGAGCATTAACCCTCCAAGTTTCTTTGTCTGTGCCGGTGCAATAAACTTTGAATCTGCAACAATTAGAAGACAGGACGATGTCGTATGGTGATGATGATCTGGTCGTGATGTTGATGGCGGTGATGATAATGATGATGGTAGTGATGATGATGATGGTAGTGATGATGATGATGGTTGTGATGATGATGATGATGATAATGATGATGTTAATGCTGATGATGATGATGGTAGTGATGATTGTGGTAGTGATGCTGATGGTGGTGGTGATGATGATGATGTTGATGATGATGTTAATGTTGATGGTGCTGATGATGTTAATTTTGATAGTGATGTTGATGGTAGTGATGTTGATGGTGACGGCAAGGAGCCTCATCATATGTAAAATCACAGGTATTTATTATTTAACTGTGACTTACCCAGAAAGTGGTTTCTCAGCGATTCATGTACGGCTTCAACAGCATCTCTACAAAAACCCAAACCAAAAACAACAAACTGAAACAAACAAACTGAAATAACCTGCTGCAGATACTGTTTTGAAACAACTGTTTTCTACCCTGTCTCAATGTACTACCTCTAGGCACAATATTTACACTCAGATTGCAATTCACCTCGTGAGCGCCATTTCGGCGGCGGTTTTCGCAAACAACGTTTTTATCAGATGTTCTCCACAGCCTGCAATTATTCAGCCACAACAAAAGTTTGCTAGAAAAACAAGTTGACAACATCTCACACAAACGAGCCACATTACTGACAAATGAAGATAAGCTCATCAAGTAATCGTCAGCGGTGTTCATGTTTTTGGGAAATTTGAAGTTTACCTATTCATGATAAGAAAAAGATGGCAGTGAAATGGTTAGGCTTCAGATCAAGAGGAGGACGTTCTGTTGTCGGAGTTGTATCAAATAATGGGGGACAACTTTATGATATTCATAGTAACCCTTCCGTAGGTCGCGAGGCTAACCTGGCACGAAATTCACCAGACATGGCCAAGAGAGTTTCCTATTGCTCTCTGAAGCACCAAGGCGTCCTCAGAAAAGATGCACATGTTTCATTTGGGGAATTACATGCACAAATTTCCAAGGTAGCATTCTCAATTTTGCCAGGTCAGCCTCGTTTTAAAGCTCGTGCCAGTTTCCATGCAAAGAGCCCATTCAGTTCTCCGGAGAAAATTGGTGCCCCTCACCTGATGTACAGCAGGCCACACCAGTGCAATCTTCATCCGTTGCCCAGCAACCAGCACCGTACACTGCTGCCTGAAAAAACCAAAACAAAAAAACAAAAAAAAAATGAGACACTGTTTACAAGAGAACTAACATGTGCATGTCACTGACGTCTAGCACCAAACAGATCCACAAAAAGCAAGAATGACAACAACTCGAGCAAAGAATCTGGTCAACGTGTCTGCAATACAGTGGCCAGCGTCAAGCTGATTATTGCATTTGTAAGCTCTGTGTACCTGGCCAACTCGACCACTAGACTTGAGTGGAATCCCTCCACTAGACACTCCCACAGACAAGTGACCACGGGCATCCAGACACAGAGCGCCCACTGTGTCCAACGAAGTGCTCTCCGACGGCTACAAAAATTAAACAGATGATTCTCATTCAACGAAAACTTCAGTTGCCCGGGTACCAGCAAAAGTACACACTTGTCCAAAGTTGACACTTACAATATTACAAAGGTCTTCAAGTTTGCGTCTTTTCCCAGCTTTAATTCCTTCCACGGTGGATTTGTACTTCTTGAAGGCAGCTAAGCTCTTCTCTGAATTGAAAAAAAAAAAAAAAAAAAAAAAAAAAAAAAAAAAGAAAAAAAAAAGTTGTGTTCAGTGAAAAGTTTCCCTGATCCCCAGACCTCATCTCGAAGCTTTGCAACCCACGGTAAGTAAGTGTGCGGTGTGGTCAATATCCTTGTTAGACCAAGGCTCTTTTCCCTATCCCATGTTGCACTGTATCAAAAATAAACATCTAAACGTTTTGAATATTAGAGGGTTGATCTGTCTGACTGTAAATGTGGCAATACAATGTCATTTTAGCCAACCAAGTGTGAAGAAAAAAAAAAGTTTGGACTGAAAAAAAAAAACAAAAACAAAAAAGAAACAAACAAAAAAGTGAACTAAGAAAAGCAATGACAGGAAACAAACCTGTGGTCATTTCCTCTTTGGTTGCTCCTTGTAAGCCCCGCTCCATTGCCCACTGTCTTGCTCCTTCTCCAGCCATGAAACTGTGAACATTAACACATGATGAATCGTGTCCGAGGGCTGTTGGTCAACAAACTACCGACTTAGACGATTCTGACTAAACAGTTCTCCTATCTATCCACAATTTCTCAAAAGCTAACGATAATCTGCCAACTTGAATCTGTCAACTTGATTCTGTCAACACAAGATTGATAAGCTACAGTCAATACAGTACTGTGCAAAAGTAATGGCAGCAAAATTGGACAAATTTTGTCCTTTGTTCTGGCAAAAATTCACTTTGCCTGTGTGAAATTCACAAGGTTAATCAAAATTTTGCAAATACAAATAAAATTTCGGATTGTCCATGTGAAAAAACAACAAAAGGCTTCACACAGGTATCAGTAACCTATGGACAAGATAGCGTCATTGTATTGCTAATCTGACGACATTTTTAATGACAATCTATCAAATAATATACCAATTCTTTTCTGGAAACTTGTTTTAGTACAATAACAATGTAAATCACTAGCTACATACACACGTACATTGGTGGAACAAGACCTCTTGGTGTTATTCCCTGAACTTCCTCCTCCAACAATCGTGCTGCTACTTGTATTGGGTTTCGTATTCCTACATATCAACGGTAAATTCCTAACCTGAGCATTCTCCAGATGCCAATCTATCAAAATATGATTGCCAAGTTCTCCTACCTGTGTGATATATTTGATGAGAGACCTTATGCCAAGATAATTTTATGTCTCCTAACAATTGCATTGCATGCATTTTTTTTTTTTTTTTTTTTTTTTTTTGCACTTTCCAGAAGATGTTGATGTACCAGTCCCCAGATACTGGAGAAAGGTGCAAAGAAACGGTGTGAAGGACTAGGGCAGGGGTGAGGGATCCTGCGTATCTTTTTCATCATCTGCAAGCCTGGAGCAGGCTACTAGTTATGTACCAAAATAAAACTTTCTGAGAAACAGGAGGACAAAATAGTGTTCCTACCAAACACTTATCTTTGAAATAATTCTACAAATTTTGAATTAGTGCTTCTTGTTCTGGGTCCGGTTGTTCAAAGAGTGGATAGCGCTATCCACAGGATAAATCCTTATCCAGGTGATTGAATTAAGCTTAATGCTTAATACTATCCACTGGATAGCGATTTATCCAGTGAATAGCGCTATACACTCTTTGAACAACTGGGCCCTGGTGTATTGTTTTTCACACAATACTTGATTTTACAGCAGAAATCCTCCAATTGCTTTACATTATATACAAAGGATTACTTGGGACATTTGTAGTGTGGTGCATGCACTCACCTGTCAGGACACCAACTGCTCCAAAGCCACGCGACAATCCATCCATGATGCTGGCATCACACTCAACATCTCCACTGTCAGTCAAATTGGAGCCAATACCAGCATTTGTCCAAGGAGAATCCTGATAAAAGAAATGTTCTGTCAGAGAACCACTTTATGAATTAATACCACCTAAGATGAAGACACTGGGAAGTGTTTTGAGGTTGGATAAACTTGTGGCAAACTCCTACTCAAAAAAGAGAGAGAAAGTGGGGTGGGGGGTGGCAGGGGGAAAGGGCAGGGAGGGGTTGGTGGGTGAGGTGTAGCTTACTGTAGAGGTAAGGGTGAGAAGTTTTTGAAAGGTTGTGATGTGAGCACTTAATATAGAGAGGGGAGAGTATAAAAGTCATGATAGAGTACAGTAAGTGGGTAGTTCAAGTAAAGTAACAGTATAGTTACTACCTCTAAGACTGACAGGATATTGGTCAAAACTTCTACTGCAGAACGACCAGCCCTCACAGCTTCCATACCCTATAAATAAAATGCACACATTAACAGAACATCTAGTGAAGAATGGATTTATAAATTAAAATCAATAAATAATTTTTGTGAAAGTTCAAAATATGGCCACAACCACAATAGAGTCAAATTTGAGACTTTTTTCTCTGCCAGACACAAGCTAAGTGTACATACTGTATCTAAACAAGGTCACGCAATCATGTTTAAAGTGCAGAGCCATGGAGGATGTGGGGGAGGGGATTATTCTCACAAGGAGGAACCAATCTATGGAGAACTCTGTGACATTTTATGATTTGTTCACATTCTTACTGTGCATATGCAGTACCTTGATACATGCTGTCTTACAGAGCATCCGGTATTTCTTTTCGTTTGATGCTGAGTGGTATCCTGCCCCTGGTGATTAGTGATAAATGCATTGCTTTTTATCATAACACATACTCTCCAAACTATTTAAACTATTCAAACATAATTATAATGTAAAATATATCTTTTGTGTAAGGCTATGAATTAACTTCCAAGTCTAAGTCTGCCCATATATATTTTCACACACTGAATTCATTACTGGAATAAAGCTGGCCACAAAGGTACCGGTATGCAGAAGAGTAAAAAAGAAAAACTCCAGAACACAAAAATATCAAAGTCTCGAAGCTGTATTGTATAAATTTACTAAGTGGCTACGCAGTACACAGTAAATATAATTATCTAGCTTTATTGCATAGCCAACTAGGGTGTTATGCAGTTTATAATTATATAGCCATATGTTTACATATATGCAAAATAAAATATAACAAAACGGACCAGTGGCATTGGATTGTATGATATTAACTGAAGAGTTCCCCCATCACGCCCCTGGCCTACCTAAATGAAGAGCAATAAAGCCAAGTCCAGCTTGTTTCATTGTAAGAGGTATTCTATAGTCAACGTGGGTCCTGAGAGAGAGAGAGAGAGAGAGTGAGCAAGCAGGCAAATAAACCACACGAGAAAAAGGGAACGAAGAGGGGCCCTCTCTTATAATAAAAACGAATAAGAATACGAATAATAAGAATCTGAATAAATGTACTTACCCAATTACAACTATTACATGCAATGAAAAGAAGAAGCATTTTCTGTGTTGTTGTTCCCTTTGCCTCACTTATGATACGAGGAAAGGAGGTGAAGACGTTTTTCGAGTGCAGTGACCGCCATATTGTAAAGGCGGATACTTCATGTAAGTCATCACAAAAGGGAATGATGCCATCCGTTCCCAGGCTCTTTTTCCGCTCCCCAGTTGGCAGCCAAGTGTCACAAATCTCGTAGAAAACGATTCTGGGAACGCATATGCGGCGCACTGCATAAAGTTTTCAAGTTAGCAGCGACACTGAACTAGAATGCTTACAAATTGAAAGAAATTTTTATACGTTTTATTTAGAGTGGTGTCTTAAAAATGGAGCAAACCCAATTATTCGGTCTTAAAAGCTTGAACTATAGTGTGTAAGTGAGTGTTTGCGCGATTGACAGATTAAGGGGAGGGTGTTTCACTGATCAAAATAATAAAAAAATAATTGTCGCAAAAACAGGCAGACTTTCAGCAGCAGTTAAGTAAATTGCAATTTCCAAACTCAAAAGACCAGTGGTGCGAGCTGAAACGCACTGAAATATCACCGATTTGCAAACCACAGTTATTGAAAGCAAATCTGATAATTCTGGGTTAGTTCGTAACGCACTCAACAGAAAATACTCAATCAGGTGCAATAAACTTTATTGGATAAATCAGTAATTCTTCGCCAAAAACACCACAAATATGCCATGCGTAAAATACTTAAACGACCATGCCATCTACCATACAAAGAAAGCATTTGACACATCATTCAAAACGTCTTTCAGACTCGTCTCATCTGCAAAATTTCGAAGGAGCACGTCTTTCATGGTGTTGCGCTGAACCCAGTCCAGCCCTTCTTGTGTATAGTAGTCCTTATTGTAATGATCTGTCAGAAACCTGAAAAAAAAAACGCTCAATGTCCACAAATACTCACATACTCACTGTTAAACTACTGATAATAACCATAGGCCATTTCACTGAGTTCTCTTGTCCCTGTTTTTTAAAAAATCAAGGCCTTTCGCATGATAGGTTTCGTTGCATGTCCTGCACTTAGTCATGCAAATCAAACTCAATTTCATATAAAAAGGATTTTCAGGAAACTTGAATGCCAAAGGCAACTCGGAAATGCGCAAGTATCATGAAGCATCATGGGTACCCAAGATTCTGTGCGCACCGTACACCCACCTGTCGGTCATCAACCGCCGATTGGCCATAAGCAGGAATAACTGAAACGCCGTTTCACCAAAGCCAAACCCCGGGGGTCGTTCTTCTGCAAGACAGCCAATCATCAGGTCCAATTTCTCTATGTCATTGTGATAAACTTGTCTGAGCTCCCTGGCCAGCGCTGTGTTGGATGTGAGATCGTCGAAGCTGTTAATAGACGTTAGGTTCATCTGTCGACGAAACTCGTTGTACCGCGGAACTCCGCGTTCACGGTCTCGCACTATGTCGATAGTTCCGACATCTACAATCTGAGAAGAACAATAAAGTGGTTATTACGCCCCTTTCGTTCCAAAATTTAAAACGCAGATTTTCAGGCAACCATTCCAGAAAAAATTGTATGCCGGGTGATGCACTAAGAGTTGATAATGTGGAATAATTGTTCTGCTTTTTTAATTTCTGTGCTTTCGGATTGCTTGAAACGAATTTTGCTGCATTCTCAACCCATCAAAAGCAAAATTTCTAACTCCAATTGTAAAACTATTTCCCAGGTTCATTACAATTGGCCCATTAGAAAATGCAGGAATATAGTGAGTCTTTAAAAAACAAAAAAATAGAAGACTTTAGCGCGTCCTATTTCGATCAATGCCGCCCTCGTAGACCAATTTCCACTGTTTTAACTTTCTTAATGATGTTTTTCATCATCTAGTTGATAGAGAATATACCTTTAATATTTTTAAGTTTTTAGACTTAGGGTTATGATCTATAAATTCAAGGGCTTTGTAAAGCAATTAGTCAAACTCAACAGTTTTTTGATAATTGCTCAATAAGAAGACTAAGAAGAAACCGAACAGAAGAAGAAGAAAAAGAACAACAACAACAACAACAACAACAACATTTCATCAACTAAGTACTCACACGTCCTCCCTGGTGGTGGGGCAGCTGCAAGTCCGTCAAATGTACAGGATAGTTTCCGAGCACCAGCTTGCCCGCTTTCTCGACTCCGAACGTATACAAAACATCATCCAAATCATTCATATCGAACATGTTCCGAGCTTTGCCGAACGAGAACTCCGGCAGATTGTATGCCCGATTGGTTTTCGTCTCCGTGCTGGTATCCCAGATGTTAATTTCATCTGGAATGAGAGGGTGCATACGATATACAGCAACAAACTCTTCTGTCAAAGAGAAGGGAACTCCATAAAATATGGCTGGGTTACCAATGTGACTACGGATGGTGCCGTTACTTATTTTGATCTGGGGAGAAAAACGACCGTTCAACTTTGATAAGGTGCAGCAGAACAGGTATTTTCTTAGAAATATCTTTGATAGAACGATTTTGCAAATTCTGTCTCAGACTCAATCAATCTCGTTTCTAACGTATCGAATAACGTCACCAAAGGCAGTCACTAGCTGTATGCTGGATTGCATTCCTTGTGTTCACTCCTGGATCGCTGCATAAACGTTAACTATCCTGAGCTTTAACTAGCGTCCACAACTACGCCTTTTATTTTAGTGAGAGTTGGACCTTTATCTTTTGCCTGACCAGGGCAAGATGACTCTCTTGGTCAAACTACAAGCTTCAGTTATACGTTGGAGAGCTGTGTCTGTAACTTTCATGGACTTTTACTATAAGTTGAAAGATCTGCGTTGCTCGCACAGAACGTTACCAGCATGCACTGCACACGAGTTAAGACTCGTTTTCCTGTCACATGATGACCAACTCACCTTATTCTGTTTCAGCCAATCAATGGTTCTGTTGTTTAGTGTCCCGAACCACTGGATTTTTACAGCCTGATCCACGAAGGTCTCATTCAAAATGGCGGGCGTCCATTCCACCGTGTGTATTTTTACCATCAGGGCTGCATTGATTAGTCTATGACAAATAGAACACAGTATTTTTAATAAAATTCTTTCATCCACAGTGCTTTGAGCGCTTGGTTGTTGCCCTTGATTGGCCGAGAATGTTGAAAAAAATAAATAAATAAAAAAAAAACACTGTTCAATGAGTGTTAATAAGAGTATTTTAGCTATAGTATTGGATCATTGTGTAGGAAAATTCATTTAGTCCAAATGGTAAAATTTTTTTTTAGTATTTTATTGATTTGAATATCCACGGGTACTTTAAACATGGGGATAAAGAGGCACGTTGCACCATGATCTGATGTAGAGTGTTGAAAGATAAATCACGTGGTTACCTGGCGGTGTCATAAAGCTTCTGATCTGTCCACGAAGGATTGTTCTGTTTCAGCATGTCACAGATGCAGTTGTGTTCGCGAGTGAAAGTGTTGTGCAGGAGACTCAAACCAGACCACCAATTTTGGGAAAATCCTTGAAGGAACAATTAGTTTAGGTATTGGGATTTGAGCTGCGTGTATTTGGGCCATTGACGGAAAGGAAATTGATTTACAGTGTTAGAGCAGATGCGGCTTTTACCAGAGGAAGTTTTTTCAGATTGGTTTCCATGTTTTCATCCTGGAATTGCAAACAGCTGGCAATATACATCTCGAATCAAGTCAGTTCAAAACCAAAGAATTTCACCAATCTAGCACTTCGCCCAAACAAACAAACGAACCCTTTTAATGTAAACTTGAAATCACCAACTAATAACTTGATTTTGTTTGTAGTGTGGGCTCCTTAATGATTAACGAAAATATATTGAAAAGTACAAGTTGCTGGCATAAATTATTAAAACAAGTGCAAGACAGTGCTTTTGACAAATTGCTTCTTTTAAAAAGCAGTATCTCACCCACTCAATGTCGCTCACTTTACTTCTTTACACCTTACTTATCAATTCATTATTTCAGCTCCCTCCCCTCCCCCTCCCCCCTTACTTTATAAATTATATAAAAACTGATAAAAACTTAAAAGAAGCAATATTTTACCGAGTAGTTCAAATTACCGACCTGTTATGTCGATTTTCGTTCTTGGATCTACAGGCAGGAACCCCTGGTCGTCGACTTTGAGTTTTCCGTCTCTGAAGGAGCGCAGCACTAGCTCTGTGCCTTTCTCACTTCCGTAAATCTGTGAGCCGTCCCACCAGTGCGTCACTAAGTTCTGGAACGTGCGGGGCATGCCGGGACCGTTCTTGCACGGATCGGCCCGGGTACGAGATACCTCCATTGTCCCTGTCCAGGACAACCAGGGGCCATTTCAATAAAGCATTTACAACTGTATTTTACATGTCGGACCAATTTCTCCACACGTTAAAACACATTTTAATCCAATACAATGGCCAAATACTGGTGTGGTTGTGCACTGGGGACCTGTATTTGTAATACTGCACAGACTTTGCTAGATTAGAGTCCCTATTTTAGACCAAATTTCAAAATCTCCGACCCTATTTCAGACCAAAGGCTTAAAATACCCTATTTTAGAACATGGGAGTATCCCCCCCCCCCCCTCTCCCCGAGTTTGAAACAAGACAGTGCCTTCTGCGAGATTGTTTTCGAGTATTATGTACCTCTAAGCCTTTTGTAAAGAGGATCATCTGTATCCAGGGGTATC
Organism: Plumapathes pennacea; assembly: GCA_964036295.1. Taxonomy (NCBI): domain Eukaryota; kingdom Metazoa; phylum Cnidaria; class Anthozoa; order Antipatharia; family Myriopathidae; genus Plumapathes; species Plumapathes pennacea. The sequence goes on along the minus strand of OZ038463.1, from coordinate 4,534,733 downwards.
CTGATCGGGTCTTCGTATCTGTTTGGGCCGTGATCAAACCAGTCATGTACGGTGAACTGAATCCAGGCCACCGCAAGAAGATTAAGCCATGGAACAGGTTTGAAGCCATCCCGACGTTTGAGGAATCTTAAAAAAATCAAAGGCAAGGTGGAAAGGTAAATATAGTACGTTTTCTTATTAAGTTTTAATTATTTTTGTAAACACTAATTTTGGCTCAATACCGAAACCTTCTGTTTCATAAAACCCAACCTTTTATATTGTTTCGAGGTTGCAAGTTGGAATCTCTCAAAGGCAAAGCACGAGTATTCTGAAACAACTTCTCAAAGGAATGTTTCTACAAATTAGTGTCAGAGTTGGAGATTGATCAAACAGAGCCAGAGCTTCAAACAGTGTTTGACGCTGTATCAAAACCCATCTCCTTTACGGTTAATGCGATGCGCTGGTCGGCGTATAAGATCATGAATTATTTAAATGAATTTGAATAGTAGATTTCCCGCGTTAACATGAGACTGCCTCTAGCCAGAACATTTTTAATCTCTTCGCTGCCATGTTTTCACAATAATTTGGATTGACTGATGTTGTCATAAAACTTGTTTCAACAAACTAAAAGCGTAACACGGCCTATTTAAAGGATGCAAAAGGACGAAAACCTTGTACTCACTTTCGGCTGAGCTCTCTTGGATTAGGATAAAGAACATCGTCAAATATGAGAGTTTTGGGATCAGCGTTTCTGCCAAAACGATAGAACTTGCTTCCAGAGGCGGAGTTATTCAAGTCATTACAAGTGCCGTCTATTGTGCGAGCTTTCTTCATCGAATCCGTGCAGAAGTCTGAAATTAAGTAGACAATGGATGTTCGCTAGGATTAAGACTCACAGTCTTTTCTTTCACAACGCAAAGAGGAGATAGACAGACCGAGACTTATACAGAGACAAAGGAAAGAGCCAGAGAATGTTAAACTGTTGCCTTTGGCACATAGTCTGTCTTTAGTCTCAAAGCTGTACTTGAACAGTAATTATACTTCAAATTGATGGTCAAATGAATATTGATTCCTGAATTTTTGATGTGTCCGGAATGAGAGGCAGATTATAAGAAAGACCAGACATGCAGAGAGAGGGAGAAAGACATTCCAAGAGACAGAGGAAGTGAGAGAGAGACAGACAGTCACACACAAAGACAGACAGAGACAGGTAGAAAACAAAACAGGGACAGACTGAAACAGAAACAAAAACAAAAACAAATATACAAAAATAAAACAGGGATAGGTTGGTGTGTGTGTGTGTGTGTGTTTATAGGAAATGTGGTCTCACATGTTCTGTAGAGGGACATATGGCGAGATCCACCGCATATCTTGTTTTTGTCACCAGTACACTTTTTCGTGCAGTCGCATTCCACAGAAAGGGCAGTAATAGGGTAATCCATTCCACAGTAACATCTTAAAAAAAAAAAAAAAAAAAAAAAACGTTACACACTCATACACATACAAGTATGATATATCTCTGGTAAGAGTATGAAATGAGTAAACCGACCGAAGTTGATTCTTCCAAGGTAATTCACGTGCGTAACAGCATCACGACCCCACAAGCGACGCTTTAAATCATATCGTGTTTAAATAAAATGTATTGTGTTGTATTGCATTGTATTGTATCACTTTTCACACTGAATAGAAATTCCAACTAAATCGCTAGTAACAAACCTCTTTCCTCTAAATAAAGCAGCATACGGGAACTTCCGGGTTCTGCAGTGTTGCACACATTCCATGGGAGTTACAGTGGAACGACGATTGTAGTCGTCCCGGAAACCCTCCAACCGAAGATGATACTCAGAGTAACAACCCAAGTAGCCGTCTCCTGTGGGGGAGAAATACGATAGAAATAGACAATCTGAGAAGTGTAAAGCAACCAGAATCAGTTCCGCCCATGATAGTTTATTATAATATATTTTTATTATAAACTATTTCAAGATTTTTATCATCCTTCTCTCTACGAGAGTCGATCAAATATTTTGGCAACTCGTACCTAGAACTGGGTCATTGCACCTCTGCTTATACTTCGGAAGAGGGTCCGGGTACGAGTCAAAGAGTTGGTTTTGGAGAAGTCTCTCGCGGAATGAGAAAGTGTACGCCAAGATGACCACAAACGGCATCTTCCACCAAACCACACCGGCCTGGAGGTACCCGAGAGCCATGTTAAGCAGCTGTATAACGCCAGCGTCCATGATGTGGTCCTGGTCTGACAAGAAATAGAGTTTTTATCAATAAAGGTATGTTAACCAATCAAAACCAACGGCCAGTTCCTGGTTGTATGTCACATCAAAAGTCATATTATAAAGTTATTATATATTATTAGTATATATATATGATATATAGAAATACATTATTTATTTCTAAGAGTTTTATGTGTTAAGGCTTTGTGGTTCTTTGGAAAGATACGATCAACTTCTATTGTGAGACTACGGGCGTTCGAATTGGACATTTGTGTGGATTGTTTATGGCTGGCAAAAAAAAAAAAGGAGAGGACTCGATGTTTGTGCGTAAATAATAATATTTTATTTCTGGAAGTATTTAAAAAGGTTTTTTTTTTTTTTTTTTTTTTTTTTTTTTTTTTTTGTTTCATTTCAATACTGTTTATTTGTACCAGAAACAATGAATGTCAAATTTTAATAGCAACTCAAGATTTTTTAATTATGGAGTAAAAATCCCTCTCGGGGGGCGAAATATCTCACGAGTTAGGTTATGTTTTAGGAGAGTGTGTGCGCAGAAAATCTGTCAGCCAAGCTAACTGTATATAAGACATTTTTAAAATGGTAGACCACTGTCTCGTGAACACTGCATATAAAAAAGACAAGTTTGCTTCACTCATGATGAATGTTACATGGTGGCGCAACTCGTAAACACAGGTTAACAAAAAAGTCACCCATTAGTAACTCAAAAACTGTACTGTAATAACCACATACTTATTTTGCCCCAAAGCAGCAGAAAATACTTTGAAACCCGTAAGGAACCCTAAACATACAACCTTAGGACTTTCCAGAGGTACTCACAATTTTTTTCTATGGTCTGTGAAGAATTACCTGTAGTCTTATGACAATCTTGGGCCTGAAAGTTGGGATGTGATTCTTCTTTGAAAACACTAAAATCTTTGGGTGGTTTTCGTATGAAATTTAACGAGAACAAGCAACTCCGGTGAAGTGACGAATGGATATATTCGATAACCGGAAATTTTAAATTCATATATTGTATGTGTTAATTTTATCATATTTGGTCATGCCAATCATGATAATAGCTCTACAATTAAGAATAACACAGATTAATGTAGTTGGTATTTATTTATCATCGGGTAAGTAAGACTTGTAAACTGGTCAGTTTATTAGAGGCTGATAAAATCACTCAGGTTTTTCAGCCACAGGAAATTGATTAATAATTATCTGATATGACTGACATTTAGTTAATCCTTTCACTCCTGAACTGTTAAATCGAGTTGCGACCACTGATTCAGAACGAAGCAAATTTCATTCCTGCATGCAGTGTCACTCAGTTCATGCAGTTGTTCACGGAAGTCTGGAAAGTTTTTACTGCCATTTTAAGCTATATATTTGGACAAGGAAACACGTCATAGAACTGGCTTTTAAGGTTAAAAGCTCCTGATGTTATATTAAAGAATTATTACAAAGAAATGCATTTAGCACTTGTGACAAATTTATCCCTCAATTGCCTAGTTATCAGAGTGTAGCAGCAACCGCTCCGCATAAATCCCGCACATTATCAGACAATCTTCCGTGCTTGACTCTTCCATGACTCTGCTGGCAGATCGAACTTAGCGCAACAAATAATCTTCATAGTCACCGAGTCCCCCAGATAACGTTTTCATGTCAACTCTTTTAGATGACTCGATATCAATGACTGACTGACACTTCCCTGCCCTCAAGGCGATAAAACGAAGATTTGTCACGTCCACGAATTCAGATTCACTCTGACTTCTGGCACAGGAATATCGCATGTTTGAGTTGTCGTGTTTGGTCTTCCTGACCAAGGTACACTAAGAAGGAGTAACAGTTTTTACTAGAGGCCCGGGGGGGGGGGGGGGGGGGGGGTGCCCCAAATAGGGTAAGGGTTTTCAGTCCTGGGCGGCACACTCCCACCCAAAATTCTGAGGAATACCCCCCCCCCTCCCCCCGGGACTAGAGGTGATATACTACTTGGTTAGTTCAACTGTTCCAGAAAACTTTTTAAAAATTAAAGTCAATGTATCACTAACTTACAAATGAAAAATACATGTGTATTTCAACTCCATTCAACGACACTATGTTGTATAGGTTGGTACCCCAAACATTTGAGTTGTCACAGCTGCTTTCGGTTCTGTTTGGCTGAGTTCTGGAATATTTTAAGCCTCGAGTCAAAACTCGCTTAAGCCGGCACCAAACAATCATTTGGTGTTGCGCTTACGTTTGGTCGTTTGCATGATGAAGAGTTAAGTCAAATGAAAACAAGCTAAATCATAAACTACACGTACAAACTGCCTCACAATCGGCGGGGCCACCCCTCTCAGTAATGACAGCGAATTCACAGAGTACAATTTCCGTCCGCCGTCCGCTTGGTTCGTTTGACGTTTTCCGCACTCGAATTTGGCTGTTAAGCGTCATTTAGTACATTATTTCGCAAAGTAAATGTTGACTTTTCTGGATTGCCTTTTTTACGTAAATTCTAAAAGGAAATGCGACATCAATGCAATGTCAACAAAGAGCAGTCAGGAAGACATGTCCCACTGGCTGCATTTTTTTTCGACCAAAATTTACACTGCTTTAAACTAATGAAACCTGAGGGTATATTATTCTGATAGTAATGTTCGTGTATCTATTGAGCGTGGATCTTTTGTTGTTGTTTTATATCTGAACTTAGTTTGAACAGGAAAATGTGGCATCGACTCAATTGGGCGCAACTCATCGAATGTCGCCCATGATGTACGTAAGCAAAATTTTATGGTTGTAGAGATTTTGAAAATATGCAGATTTTAAACATACAGTCACTTGACCTTAACTTGACCTCTCTCTTTCTTTTACCAAAGAATTTTAAACAATGAAAGGGAGAAAAAATAAAAATGTAAAGATAACTGAAATCGACTCAAAAGTTTGCCTCAAAATGGATGTCCTGATTGTAAATCTCAGTGACATCCCGAATGTGTAAACGCTATCTTCGGAATCCGCTGAAGTAAACTTCGTGCAACTGAGTTGGTGTTATATATTTTGGGGAGAATGTGGAAAATTTAGACCAGAACATCTACCTTGGCCAATGGTTGCCATGGAAAAAAAATCAATGACCGAAAGAAAGAAGATCTTACTGTTCAAACCGGAAAAAAAATGACGCAAATCCTTTTACGCACCCGTGTTTCAGTGTTTCAGTGCGCTGAAACGAAACTATGCAAAGGAAAAATTATTATCGTTGTATAAACTTCTGGTCACGACAATAATACAATTTTGTTCCCTGTATGTTATGGGGATCAATAGGATAAGAGACTAGATAGGATATCTCGACTAATTACGCCCTTTCTGAAGAGTTAACGTCAACTTTAATCAACGCCCGCCAAACCCTGCACTCCTTTTACCGTCGAATCGAGCGGTGATTAGCGTTCATTTATTTATGACAGCGTTCTATTCATTAAAGGCCAGCATGCATTATATGATTGCTTGTAAACAGTAAATACCCGCAGCGAATACTGCTCGCGCGCCGGGTTTTATGACCGCCAAAATGATTGGAGTTTTTACCCCCTCCCCCGCACTAGAACGAAATCATAGTATTCTTTTTAACAGTAAATAACCACACTCTTTAGCGAATACCTGGTTTGTCTGGATATGCCTCTGTGCAGGAGTTTGTCAGTGAACTAGATCTTAGGATTACTGAAGATTCAGTGGTATATAATATCTGTCATATCTACTAAGGTCATGGGTTACTTGAGTTGTTCGAATCGTCTGAAGAAGCAGATGGCAAGGAGGAACTGATTAGTGTTACAATAATCAGTGTTTCCCCAACTGGTTAAGTTTTCTGTCGGTTGGATAACTTTCACCCTTGGTTAATGTAACTCAGGATAAAAGGTCGTTAGCAAAATGCTTTGGAGGTACAATGGAACTATAACTGACTGACACCCGAGACTTCGCGCGCTCACAAGTTTACAAGTGAATTAATATTACCTGAAAGCCGGGAGCGTTGAAGGCGGTCTCGGCCACGCACAGATTCTGTGTGTTCTGTGATAAAACAACTAAGTGTCCGTTATCACACAGAGATTGAATGGCTTAAATGCTAAAACGCCTCAAAATACTCCGAGCACTCCCGAACTGATAACAACTGACTGATAACGTGAGAATGGTTGAGCCGGTGAACAGCGGTTAATCGCATTCTTGATCTCCATTCAAATAACAGAGATTAAATCCGGTCTTTAAAACTTTTTCTGACAAAAAAAAGATTGACAGGTCGAACATAACAAGCATATCGACGATAATTGAGTCTCACGCAGTTGCTATGAGAATGGAGCCTTTCATGAACGCATGTAACTTCCTCACAAAGAACCTATAATTATTGAAACACTCGACTGCCAAGCTTTTCTGATCGGGTACTGCGAGGCCGGATTTTACAGGAATGATAATAAACCTTAACTCTGTTACACAAAGCTGGACTGCACCTGCATATTAAATCCTCTGAAAAGTGTTCGGTTGCTTTGGCTGGCCAGAATAAATTTTCTGTGTGTTGATTTTAGATCTGTCATGGTAACCTGTCAAAAGCTCATTACGCTCTGTAATGGAAAAAGTAAGTACCAGATTCTTGATGGAAGCCAAATTACCGGAACACCTCCAATTCTGGATGACCCCGGAACAAAGCATCAGGTTTTTACTGATTACTCATTATAACAGCTTTGTTTCAATAGTGAAACGTTAATATGAACCGAAATGCTTCGTCCAGACCAAACTTGGAATTTGTCTTTAATAGCAATTTTTGAGTTCACGAAAAGATTCCGATAATTTGAGAGAGAACTGATTAGGCCATTTCCGAGACGCAGTGCCTGTTGCCTGTTTCAAAACGAACCTAGTGAGAAGATGAGTTTGATTTGCATGACAATAAAAACAACTTTTCATAAGAAAAGTTTAGCACACCTCGGAAAATGCCCACTCAATTTGGTGGAGCTACTCTCTTCAAACGAACTGTATTTCACTGTTGTCATATATTTTCATCCCTGTTTGAATTTTATCGCGTGTAAAACTGTGCATGTAGTGCCGCACTTAAAGTAACTTCGACGTATAAATCAGAATTAATCAGCAAATAATCAGCTTGGCAATCAGTTAATAGTTAGAGTACCTTAACCCATTCACTTGTGGGCCAAGAAAAGAACCTTGCTAGGAAATGTTCTGTCAACTTACATTGCTAAACTGTCAAATGCATCCTACAAAGGTGGGGAACCAATCATTTAAATTTAAGCTGTGCTCACGCTGTGACTGACAAGCGCGTTCATGTTTGGGATAAGACAAGATGAAAGTTGGATGCCAAATCAAAAGTAGAGGTTTAAATTGGTTCGGTTCATAAAACTTTTGAGGTGGGGGCGAAATCCCCGGGCCTTATCGTGCAAAGTATACTTTATTTTTTGCCATTACGACGGAATAAAACAGATATCGATCACGATAAAAATCAGAGTAAAAGAAAAGCGCGGAAATTGAAGTGAAGTGGTTGCAGGAACTGTAAACTGGAGTGTGAAAAACAATTCACGTCAAGACATCTAACAGAGGGAAGCCTGGGTGCCAGAGGTTCCTCGCTCTCGGCAGCGTGATTGCGTGGGCCTCTCGCGGCTGCCGAGAGCGAGGAACCTCTGGCACCCAGGGTAAACAAAGGGAAGCCAGAGAGATGTTTTTTCTTTCAGTCAGTCCACTTCCTCGGATGAAAGCTGATTGAATAATTAGTTCTCACTGTACATCATTCGGGAGAGCCCGCGGTGGTTACTGGTAAACGCTTCCGCCGTCTCCCAGCGTGCAAAGAGGTCTGGGTTTAATCCAGAAAAAGGTGTAAAAATCTGACTCTGCCGCTATCTGGGTTTGCTCGAGTATAAACACTGTACTAAATAGCAAAAGGCTCGGGTACTTTTAAGTTTTATTCTTTACTGAACGTTGGAAATATATCTCAACAGCAAATACCCCTCATGATCTGACCGATTACCCCCCCCCCCCCCCCCCCCCGTCCTTCACATATCATATCACAATTTAATATACTACCACTTACATTGAGCAACGTAAACCACACAGTTATAAAGATCAATGGCTATCTGGTATCCTTCGCTTGGCGACTAATATAATGTGCTTCGTATAATAAATAAATTGAACAGAGTTAATAATTTTTGAGAATAAAACATCTGAATTTTTAACGCTGTCTTTCTTTTCATCAGCAGCGCAGTCTCGACAAGCATGCTCAGACAGAGCCAACGAACAGTGTTACAACTGTCGTTTGCGGTCTAACAAAAAAGTCCACAAATCTTTGCGCGCCTCGTACCTCGATTCATGAAGACTAGAACGGATTTCAGCATTACCGGTAAATCAATTTCAATAATAAAAAAAAAAATGATCGTCTTGGTAATTCTTGAAGAAAATACCGCACGACGAGGTACGATTTGCGTCGAAACTCGTAACAGAACGATCGCTGTTTCACTGCAAGATACGAGCGTGTACAAAGAAACATGGGCTTTTCATTTTGGTTACCCACAAGTCAACCGGATCCAAATTCTTGATCATGTGGTAGTCTCGACAAATGCATGCCGGGGGACAGTCGCTTTACAGCTGTTGTTTGCGGTCTAAAAGTTCGGGTTTCAGGAATCCACTCAAATGTTCCACTGATCCTCTCGCGGCTACGATGTCTGCCAGGATGGCTGGGTCCCAGGCAAAGTTCACCAAAGCCGCGGGGACCTGGGGAGATATATGCAGAGCCCAAATTATGCAATGAACAAATGGTGACCTGTTGCTTTAACCCTTTCACTCTCGAAATTAATCAAATGCATCCTTTTTCCACTTTAGCCATGACTATGAAAAGTTCACTGTTTTGTTTAAAGGCAGTATTCCCTCCACTAATAGACCTTCCGAAAATATTAAAGCCCAAGAAAAGTCCCGTTGAACAGATATGAACCCAGATTACGGTATTTGCTATTATTGCGTATGACTGTGAAAGTAGTTTACAGGGAGCAAAAGCAAAAGCAGACACATAACAGGCAGAAGCACTGCGTTTCTACTGAACGCAATTGCTTTTTTCTTCAAAGTAAAAACAAGTTAGTTTAGTTGTTGAGTAACAGGGTTTTCTGGCCCTGTGCGGAAGTGACGACCTACCAGTCCTAACTCTTCGAAAGACTTCTCTTCATTCGTTAGCTGTCCGGTGGTTTCCGACAACACGAACGGCTGCCAATCGGACTCGAGCGACTGCCGAACAAACTCGAAGAGGTCCCGAAGTTTCTCACGAGAATAAAACGTACCTGGTAAAAACAATACATACATGTGAACACAAAGACTTCTCTTCATTCGTTACTTGTCTGGTGGCTTCCGACAACACGAACGGTCGCCAATCGGACTCGAGCGACTGCCGAACAAACTCGAAGATGTCCCGAAGTCTCTCACGAGAATAAAACGTACCTGGTAAAAACAATACATACATGTAAACACAAAAAAACAAGCTAAACATGCTGCAGTCAATAATTACACGTACATGCCCTTAGAATTCTACCCTCTGTCACAAGTATAACACAAAGAATGCACTACAGAATTTTAAGATCGCGTCGCGGAGTAATCAAGTGTACCCAGAGGAAATTGTTTTTAAGACAACCATTTCTCATACGGCTTGTATTTCACCTATTCATTGAGTCATTCTTCCATTACTTACTCGTATAATTTCTTACTTATTTACTCATTCCTCAATGTAATAATCTCTATAGTGACTGCTTTTCACTTGCCACATAAGCGTCACAGTGCGACATAAGTATATTGTAAGCACAAGAAATGGAAACGTTTCCATTCCTCATACATATGCTTCTGTCGCACTGTCGCTCTCTTTTGCTCATGTGCTAATGAAAGACCTTCATTTGTACAACACGTGGCCTTATGAAACACGCAAAGTGAAGCAACTTTTAGTTTTGTATTCTGTTCTACATACAGTACAGTACACAGTAATTAAGGTCAGATATCTCTGTTTGATGAGTCGACAATCGTTATCCATACATCCAATCGTTTATTCATTTACTAGAAATACGATAATCCCAGATACCCCCTCGCTCTGCCATTGATGGGACTTTTACTTTGGTACTCCCAACAAGAGTAGCCTTTGTTTTACCGAAATGTTGACTCAATCTTTTCTTCGAAGTCAAATGCTACACGCAAAGGAAGGAGAAAAAGAATGGTGTGTGTTATACTTTTGCGTTGAAAAAAAGAATCGATTGCGTGACGAAGTACGTATTTCCCGCGGTCGGCACGACAAATTCATTCATACAGTCTGCCAAGCACGTTCTCAAAATCTAATACTCAAATTTTGAAGTTGGTCGGCCGTCGTAGTACGGGAAAAAAGAAACATTGATTTTCCAATTTTGAATTCATAGGCAGTACAATTAAATAGGCTTTCTGGCCTGCATGCACAAGACTCAGGCATGCATGTTTAATGAGCTCGAATTGTTTTGTACGTGAACCCGCTCAAAACAACATGATTTTTCCCAGAATCAGAGCAAAACTTGAACGGTTTACTTCAAATTATACACGGGCTTCAGACCTAGTCATACTTTTAAGGGCTTGTGAACGATTCTCGCTGCAATTACTGCCGCATGTCAAATTACAGTATTTGTTACAGTTTTAGTCTTGAAAGAAATAATAAGACATCTGACTAAATCATTCAAGATCCAAGTTCCGATTGCTCTGAGCCAATACGGTAGCCGAAACTGGCGACAGAAGCGTATTAAAACAATACTTCGAGGGAAAATGATCAGCATACAGATTTTAATACATTCTTGAAGTGATCGAGTTACAAGATACGGGTAGAATATATTTGTCACGGTGACTGTTCGATTTCCAATGACTAACCTTTGTTGCTTGTCCTTTCTGAATAAGTATCTGAGTTTAACACAAGACGGCGTCTGAAGCTCCCGATTTGCTTTCAAGCGCTGTTCCCTTTGCGGAGCCGTTTCTTCGGCACGCTTCCGTTCATATCACATGTTTGTCGTCTTTTCTCTAGACGTATTTGGCGCTGTTCGATCGTTTCACGATTTCGCCTTGCCCGTGCCTGTTCCCTTCTCTTTTGAAGTCGAGCTTCGCGAGACTAATCTGTTTCAGGTTTTCCAGTTTTCAAATTCATTTTCGTGAACGCAGTTACGTACAATTGTTGTCAGTAAAATTAACCACTGGTCAGTAAAACCACGGCGGAGACGCTAATCGATAATTATTACGTCATTGCTTATACGTCATTGCCTTAGGCACCTGGCCTAAAAAGTCGTACGCCAGACAGACTGACTGACAGACGAACATTAAATTTTGAGATAGCGACACGCTTGGAGTATCCGAATGAGGCGATACTACTGCACTAGCGTTGTGGTTATTTCCCTCGCTTCGCTCGGGGATCATTTATTCGGTAAACAATAATAATAATAGTCTTTTTTCAGGAGGCTAACATCACTATGAAGTGTTTTACAGAAGGGTCCTGAAACTGAGAGTTTTTAAAGCCAACTGTACCTTGAAGAGTGACGCCATCTGGAAACCTGACCCGCAGCAGAGTAAACTGGTAAATCTTGGCTGGGCGCTTTTCGGCCTCTCGCATTGCACGTGTCCTAAGTTGAGAACATCGTTCAACGTCTTCAGCCCTATTAAAGGGAGAAAGCAAAAGTAAATAAATAAATAAATAAATAAATAAATAAATAAAGAGTAAACAACGTGTGTTACGTGCTATTTTCCATTGACCCTTTCCCTGACAACAAAAAAAAAAAAAAAGAAAAAAAGAAAAAAAAGAAAGAAAGAAAGAAAGAAAGAAAAAAAAAAAAGGACTTGAAGAAATAGAATGTCGACAGTGATAGAGCTTAATGCCAATCCTGTACCAAGCATAACGTGCTATGAGGATGAGAAGATTGTACAAAATGGCAAGCCTCACCGTAACTTCTGTTCTCTTTTTATCTCATCAGACGACAGAGTGAAGAAATCTTGCGGCAAATCAAATCTAGAGGCATCTGAACTCGGCTGGTATATCTGCACGGGATACACAAGCGTGTAAAGAAGTGATAGTTTTGCTAACGGCAGTATTTAGCTCACGTTTCGAGCGTTAGCCCTTTGTGAGAGCAACACTCTTCGGCCGGTTGTTCAAAGCCCAATTAAGCTAATCCAGGATTTAACCAAATTCCTTACCTAAACCTCGTAGTGGCCAACAAACTGCGGAGTTTTGATACAAAAAAAACTTAACCCTTTCACTCCCAGGTTCAAAATGTAGATTCTCCCAACCTTTTAAGAGGAAAATGTATGAGTAATGTAGTGAGAATTGATAGTTTATTCAGCTACCATCTCAACCAAGTTCTCCTTACTATATGATATGTTTCTGGTGAGAAACTAAAGGAGAAAATCGAAGTTGATCACTCTTGGGAGTGAAGGGTTAAGACATCTCGAGGAAGTCGTACTGTGAGCAAAACCTTTTCATTCTCAGCCTAAAAATTAAACAAAATATATGTTTGGACCTAATCTAGGATTGGTCTCATGGATGGAGCTTTGAACAACCGGGCCCTGATATTTACGGCGTTGACACAATCGTACGGTTCTTTTTCTCTGTGCTGACGCTAACCAAATTAGATCTTACAGGGACTAGCGGCCCGGATAACTAGCAGTCCCTGGTCCCGGACAGCTAACGGTCCCTGGTCCAGTTTCTCTATCCAGATGACGAAAGCAACGACGTGCACAAACGCATGCGTTACCTTGAGACACCGATCTAGAGTTATTTTCAACGCCTCTGCTGAAATCAGTATTCCTTTCTGTGCCTCCAAAGTTTCAGAGTCTTTATTCACGGGAAAGACGTAAAACTTCTCCTCTAAATCTTAATGGGAACAATAAAAAAGATCACGCCGGGAAGGCGTCAATATACAGTGGATCATCTGTGGAGGGTAAAGTGGAAACTAGCTTGTTCCAGGCTCTCATGATACGGAAACGGCTGCAAAAATATGGTGCGCGAAAGACTGGGCCGAAGGCGGAGTTTTCGTGCGCCATTTTTTTGCAGCCCTCTCCGTATCATGAGAACCTGGAACAGGCTAAGTGGAAACATGCAATTCGGCACATTAGAGCACTGTTCGGATGATTGTCGAAAACCAAAACCAAAGCAATCACAGAGCCAATCCATAAGGCGAGCAAAAAACACGTCCGACCAATTAGAAGTACGACCAAAACCAAAACCAAGTAATTGCGACTAGTTTTACTAACCAATCAGCAGTGCGAGAACACGCCATCGCCACTTGTTTTCTTGCGTGGGAATATCGCAACTGGGCCGTTTTGCTTTTGCTCTTGACTCCCCCCTCCCACCCCTCTTGATTGACCAAGAATGTTGTTTTTAACTTGTTAGGACCAATCGGAAAGCGTAGCAAACGCAAATCCAAAGCAATCACACGATTACTTTCGACAATCATGCGAGAAACGGCTCTAAAATGACAAGAAATGCACGTACATGGAAACTGTAGCCATGCTGTACCCGTAAGTGTAATGTAGTTGTAATATGTACAGTATCATATAACACAACAGAGCATAACAACACACAATAACATAACAACACACAATAACAACAAAACAATAACATAACAAAACACAATAACATAACAACACACAATAACAACAACACACAATAACAACAAAACACAATAACATAACAACACACAATAACATAACAAAACACAATAACAACAAAACACAATAACATAACAACACACAATAACATAACAACACACAATAACAACAAAACAATAACATAACAAAACACAATAACAACAAAACACAATAACATAACAAAACACAATAACATAACAACACACAATAACAACAAAACACAATAACATAACAACACACAATAACATAACAAAACACAATAACATAACAAAACACAATAACATAACAACACACAATAACATAACAACACACAATAACAACAAAACACAATAACATAACAACACACAATAACATAACAAAACACAATAACAACAAAACACAATAACATAACAACACACAATAACATAACAACACACAATAACAACAAAACAATAACATAACAAAACACAATAACAACAAAACACAATAACATAACAAAACACAATAACATAACAACACACAATAACAACAAAACACAATAACATAACAACACACAATAACATAACAAAACACAATAACATAACAAAACACAATAACATAACAACACACAATAACATAACAACACACAATAACAACAAAACACAATAACATAACAACACACAATAACATAACAAAACACAATAACAACAAAACACAATAACATAACAACACACAATAACATAACAACACACAATAACAACAAAACAATAACATAACAACACACAATAACAACAAAACACAATAACATAACAAAACACAATAACATAACAACACACAATAACAACAAAACACAATAACATAACAAAACACGCTATAACATAACAAAACACAATAACATAACATACAATGACATAACAAAACACGCTATAACATAACAACACACAATAACATAACACAACAGAGCATAACAACACACAATAACATAACACAACAGAGCATAACAACACACAATAACATAACAACACACGCCATAACATGTATAATGCAACGTAGTGCAACTCAGCACACTGTTACCTTGGACAGTGATAAGTTCCTCTGTAAATCCACAAGCAAGAAGAAACTCCACAGTGCCTCTCAATGGAGTCACACGTTCCTGAGGGTTCAGTAATCTCACATCATAAGCGATTACAAGGGCCTTTGGTTCCCATTTCTTCCCAATTCTGACTTTCCTCCTACTATATGTTACTGTACACTATTCTTCCTCCCTTCCTCCTTTTCCTCGTTCTCTTCCAAGATCCCTCCTCCTCTCCTCTTCTTGTTCGTTCTCCCTCCCTCTATCATTCCTTTGATTCTTTCCTTCCATCTCTTTCCCTCCATCCATCTGTTATGTTTCTACCTTCCTTCCCTCCTCCTTTCCCACTTTCCTTTCCAGGGTTTTCTCTCCTCTCCCTTTCTCGCCTTTCTTCTCGCGTTCCTCCTTCCTTCTTCATCTCTCTCTTTCCCTTCATCGCTTTCCCCTTCCCTCTGTGATGTTTTCACCTTCTCTACTCTTTACCTGAAAAACTCGATTGCTGTGCTTGATTCTTCTGTACTTCTCCTCTGTTGGATGTTTGCAGATGTTGTCAATATACCTAAAACATGAAACCTTTCAATTTATCTCGAAAACATTTTCAAATCAATGTATACATACAGAAGTGAACAAGACTCATTGCACATGTACGTGCATACTTGCACTGCAATGGCTGAAGTATGGCAGTCAGACCTGATGTTTCAGAGTAGAGTAACTGTATCTAATAACATGCATATAATAATTTCTTCATTCTGATTGGCTGAGCGCATGTCAATTTATCCCAAACAGTGCAAAAATGTGTAATTAACAGTGCAGAAATTTGAAATTAAAAATTGCTGATAGCTGGAGCACGTATTTGCGAAGCCAAACAAAACAAAAGAGCATGCTTTTATTCCTCAGGACTATTCCAATTCTGTTTGCGAGAAAACAAAGTTCTTGAGAGACGCTTATGAATTGTAACGAAATTGAAAAAATTTGCGCCTCGTAAATTATTGTATGCATGTTATTAACAAGTAATCACATGATTTCTCGTGCAATTTTGGAATAAATAAAAACTCGTAAATTTTTCAAAGACCACAAATTGCACTTGCGCAGCACTCGTGCAATTTTGTGGTCTTTGAAAAATTTACTCGTGCTAATTTATTCCAAATTGCACGAGAAATCATGCGATTACCTATACAAATTGCGCCATGTCACTCATACATATTTCATCAGTGGATGATTTGAAAAATTTGCATGGTAAGCCCAGGATAATTTAACCCATGGACTCCAGTGGGCCCACAATGCAAATTTTAGTTTTACCAAGCTTTGAGCAATGGCTACAACAGAAAACAGTGCATAGACATAAAGGATCTTTTCTTTAGGTCCTTCACCAACCTGCAGATCACATCCATTCCAGCCTTGACTTGACTCTTGTCTTGATTTAGAGTGTGGATCATTGCAGCAGAGGCCATGACTGGATCCTGTGCATGTTCCTGGGAAGCAGCAATCCACAAATATGTAACACTGTAAATTATCACACAGTTACGATGACAACAGTGATTTTTGCAGACTTTAAAGATATCCTATCTTTAGCAAGCTTCCTCTGTTTATAACTGTGAAGGACACTTTCATATACTGTAATTCCAAAATTACAGAGAATACAAACTTGTATGACAAATACAAACTTGTATGAGAGAATACAAACTTGTACAAGACTATTATGTTATATGCTTACATTCTCCAGGCACTGTGCCAAATGGGCATTGATAGCATGTGAAAGGAAACTGCTGGAACAAAAGGGACACTTGAAGAACACTCCTTGCACTGAGAGGGTGCCAGCTGATTCGACTTTCACTGGCTGAAAAATGCAGACAAATATATTGCAATGATGAAATTTCAGAAATTATATGTGCAATGCATATACTGTAGAGTTATTTTACAGCATGGGATACACTGTACTGTTTAAACAAGTGTAGCCTACAGTAAACCATTTTCAGAGCTCATAACAGAGTCACACACACACACACACACACATAAAAAATGGTTGTGTAATTTTGTATAATTATATTACTAGAAATACGATAATCGCAGATATCCCCTCGCTCAGTAGTGGGTTTTCGGAAAGCTGGATTCTTGTTTATTTTCGGTTCGGAGATTATTTAAAAATTCTTTTGCAAACCACGGCTGTTGTAGCAACGTCACCAGTCGGCCGCTAAAAAATATCTTTGTCGCACGGCAGTACATTTACACGCAACTACAGAATATTCCCGAGGCTTGAAAGTTTAATACGCTTCTTCGAGTGTGACAAAATTTAGAACCGTCAAAGCGAGTCGCTTGTTTACACGCTTTCGAAGTCTCGGGACCGTGTGAATTTTGGCAGGGATTCAATTTTGAACACAACAACTTTTCAAACTGCGTTTGACGATTTTAAAATCTTTGACAGAAAAAAGAAATCAAGTCACTAAATAATACAAGGTCCGATTGTATTGAGCGAGCATTAACCCGGTCACTAAATAATACAAGGTCCGATTGTGTTGAGCGAGTATCTTACGGGGTCCCGCTAGTAGACAATAATATACAATAGACTGTAATTGTTTAATTTGGAAAGCAGTGGCCGGATATTTTCTACTTTAATAGCCTTCAAAAAGCAAAAGCATCTTAACCCGGTTACATTTTATCCTTGAATACAGTGTGCCAACAAACGCGGCGACAAAACTTCACAGCATGTGTCAGACTGTCAGTAAAATTATGCAAATATGTCAGGAATCGGATGACACAATCTTGCACGAAGGCACTCTGAAATAGCTTTGAAAACTAGCGAAAAGATCACAGTATAATCCTACTTGGCCTTCATCACAGTTCCCGGGGCATCAAACGACAAAATATACGGCAATTGTTGAAATACCATAATGATAACACGACCGTCATTTAACAAAAGCGTTGTACGTTAATTGATGTAAATTTTCAAAACTCACCGGTTCCTGAAAGCTATAGCTTTAGCTCTTTTCCAGCAAAGGAAATAAAACCCAAAACACTACTGTTTACGTCTTCAGTGATTTCAAAGTACACTGTATAGAGAAGTGCTCATACAGTACGAAAATTCCACTTTCCATTGTATTGTGTGTCGTCATCTTGTCAAACTTGGATTCTGAAAACTACATTCCTGTTATTGTAAAAGGTGAAATTTGCCACGATGGTTGTTCGATTTCCACCAACTGTATTTTGCTATTTCTTTCTGAAGAAGTGTCTGCGTTTTAACACAATACTGGCGCCTGGGATTGTGTTCAGGTCGACCAGTTGTGCCTTTAAGAATCCGTTTCACGGCTAGTAAGCTTGCCTCCCATACACCGGCAAAATATCCGGGCAAATTACAGCCGTCCGTCGAACTGCTTGGCCTTGTATCTACATCTTATTGTACAAAATCACTTCCGTTCGTACTCTTACAGCTACCGCATGTCACTAAGAAAATGGCGGTTTACAGTTAAGCTGCCGATGTAACCTCGCAGTGGTCGCTCGACGTGGATGGCCCTGGGGACGAGTCGTACCCCACACACACACACACACACACACACGAACATTAAATTTCGAGATGGCGACACGCTTGGAGTCTTCAAATGATGCGATTTTGCTGCATTAGCGTCGTGATTATTTCCCTCACTTCGTTCGGGGATAATATGTTCTATGATATGCCAATAATGTATCAAATTGAAAAAAATAAAAGCATATTTTCTCTAGTTAGAAGCTTTTATCCACAGAAAATACCAACCCCCTGATCTGAAAATCAGACTTGATGCGTGCATAATTATGTACAGTAAATGATTGTACAAATATCAACTCTTCCACAGTTAAGCTCACCTCGGTGTTCACTGGAAGATGCTGCGTCTGATCACTCCGCTGTTGTGCTGCATTCTCATTCCTAATTTCCTGTCTAACTGAGGTTTAACAAAGAAAATCAACACTTTTACTCCTGATACAAAATGCTTCTATGTATTCATATACTGCAACATTTGCTTGGAGTGGGTGGGGGAGAGGGGAGGGGGGAAAGGGTGGTGTTGGGGTTAAGTCTTTCATTTGGTCAAGTTACTGTCAGTACCAAGTCCAAATACTCACCATAAACAGGATGTACAATGATTGGCTGGATGATGGAGATACCCATAACAGTATTAACTATTTTTATTAGGACCATATACATATGAGCTGTAATATCTACCATAGCTGCTTGCATCAAAGACCAAACTATAATTATTATTCTTATCTTGCATGACTGAAAAGTTGATGTACAGTAGAACTCAGCTAATTTGAACTCTGTTAATTCAAACTCCCTGCTATATCAAACTCAAACCATTTCTCTTGGATTTCCCTTTCAGTCATTTACTATTGGCTAACTTGAACTCCCGCTAACTCGTTTCCCTTGGGAAATCAAGCTAGCAGGGTTCTATTGTACTATATATTGACATCTAAATGAACCATGCCTAGTTGCCAGTATATTTAGCCACTCTTCTTAAATCAAAATCTCAGCCTTGTACATGTACCTTGTCTTCTCATTCTCTCAATTTCTGAGTTTGCCGTTGAATCAGAACCATGCCTCCATGTCGCTGTCGCTGATTGGGGCCGTCTAGCAGAGGCTTTCTCCTGTTGACTAAACCTTTCAAGGGCAGCCTGAAAAAAAGAAATGAGGAAAGGTTAAATGATGAAGGGAACTTTGTCCTACACTTGGGTGATGACCAACTGCCAATCTGCACTGAAGTAGTACTTTGCTTTAAAGCATTAAAAACATATTATGCATCAAGCATTCTGTGCTGATACATCCTCAGAGCAGCAGAGGGGGAGGGGGCAAAAAGGGGAAGGAGAAAGAGAGCCCCTGGGAACACTGTCACTTCAGACCAGTTCTGAAGGCACAAGGCTAGTGCACCGCCGATTGGGCAATAAAATTATCAATAATTGATTAATTGTATATTTCCATCGAATTGCTGAATGCTGCCTGACAAAGAATGTCTTTTATTACAACACCTGGCCAGCTTTCTGAGCACTTGCCACAGGAACACTTCTTTCTGCTGGAGTTTGTTGAGATGTCGAGGCCCTACTGCTGCCACTGTTCTCTTCATTCAGTGTATGACCCTCTCCAGCCTTCTTAAACTTAAATTCAAGTTTTGCCTTATCAAAAAGCTTCTTCATTTCTGTGTAAGGTGGGGATTGTTTACTGCATTGGCATTGTACTTGGTTCTACAAGACAAAAAAATAATGATGATAAGTATCAGAATTAGCCATGGTGTGCATGTGGGATGTTTATACTGCAAAATAGAGAATGGGGAATTAGATCAAAGGATTGACAAAACTAAATATCCCAGGCTTAGGTAGGGTTACAGTTAGTAGCTTAGGGCTTCATGTAGGTTTATGTGGTTAGACATGATCAAAACAACTAAGTAATCCTAACCATAAGCCTAAGACCTAACCCTACAAGCTTAACATGTAAAGTCCCTTTTCATCTCATGGGAATATCAGCCATGTTGGAGATCGGAGCAATAAGGCTTTCTACGTGACTACAGTTATTTTGTTGCTCCATCATGGCCGCGACTCTGATATCACGTGAAAAGGGCCTGTATCTGTCTTGATCTCATTTTCCATTCCCTGTTTTAGTAACACCAGTACAGGTGCAGCAAAATACATGTAAATCCTTGTGTGGTTTAATACTTCGTGTAAGTTCTTGTGAGTGATCAGGGATCGACGACATTTTCTAACTGTGTGCTTGATTAAATATACACGTCTGTAAACCATTTACAAGGTCTTTGAGGTTGAATGAAAAGCCAAAAATCAGACGCTTACGTGGCAAGGAACAGTCATGAAGTAAATGACATGACATAAATACCGCAAGGAGGACGAAGAAATCATAACACATGGATGAAATGAAACAACAGTGACAGAAGGCATAAAGTATTCGTACTGTATGCATGAACATTAGTACGGAAGGTGGACGAAAGAAGCAAATATCTCATCGATACAGTTCAAACTGTATAGAAAAACAGAGATCTTGACAAAGTATAGTTCACATCATTATCAAATAATATAGAAATCCTTACATTTCGACTTCTGGGCCCTCGATCGACTTCTCCCACTGCTGGAAAACATACGAGCCCGCAAACATCGAGGGACGCGGTTTGCAAGTCCATTCCCAGGCTTCTCGTGCAAAGTTACCAAGATGGCCGCCACTGAAGGAGAGTCTCTGTTAAATCAAGCCGACAGCGTGTGGAAAATGCTGGACGAGCTTTCAGAGGCGGACCCAGAGGCATACAAGAAGTTTATTAACCAAAAAATGAAGGAAGGGAGGGATTTTTACTCTGCCCCGGAACCTTGCTTCTGCATCAGCACCTCGATGGTACAGTATATACACTGTTGTACATGTGTGATGAGAGTATACAGGACCATTAAATCCCCGGCCACATCTGGGATATATTTAACTCGCTGAATTCACCCAGTCTCGCGATAATATTGTGCTAAAATCCTGCCAAGACCCACTGGGATCTTGCCTGCCAAGGAATGGTAAAACGATGCATGAAGATCATCTTGCAAGATCTTGGATTGCAGGATATCTGCCTGTGGTGGATCCGGGGGGGTGACCCCTTTTGGTTCACTCTTGAGTATGAAAAATACTGACTTGAATTTTTACTTTGCTCAAAGTACCTTTCAGAAAATCTACAAGTCCCCACTCAAACCCCACATCAGATTTTCCAAGCCTCCCTGATTGTTTTATTGTTGGTTTACAGCTTCCTGAAGTCATTCCACACAAGTTGTTTGTGAATGTATGTGGTTGGGAGCGAATACCAGCCCCAAAATCCAACCAAGACCCCATCCCTGTTATGGTTGGCGAGATACAGACCAGTGGAGAACCACAGTTCTCTGTCATCGATGCTGTTGTCAGTCCCATTGCTCTGAAAGGTGTGGAGAACAGCAAAGATCACAAAAACCTACTTGTTCATGTCACCTTAGATTACATTGAGAATGTGAAAAACATCAGAGTTTCAAGAAAATACAAGAACTTGAAGATTAAATACAAGGGAGATTCTAAACAGCTGCAGATGTTCCTGAAAACTCCTGTGTCCTCTTCGGGAGGGAGCAGTTCAGGTGCAGCAGCTAAACCAGCCCCTTCAAACCCAGCGTCCTTGCTTCAGCAGTTATCGACCATATCAATATCGGATTCAACTGATGTCAAGGAACCCTTAACCAGTTTATTTGATAGAAATTCACAGGAGCCCTCAAAAGCTGGGCTCATACAGGAGATTGGCTCCTCTCCACATGCAGAAGTTCTGCAAGTTCCTAAACATGAGTTACTCCTTAGAGATGCTGATGGGTCAAAACCAAGAAGGATCTTGATTAAAGTGGATTTACCGGGAGTGACTTCAGCAGCAAGTTGCCAGCTTGATGTTTCAGACGTATGTATATAATTTTGTCTTATTAACCAAGTGTGTGGTACTTACTGTACAGTAAATTATATGCATGGGCCATAAGGAAAACAATGTTATGTCCCAGATCACATTGTACACTATATCCATAATCAAGTGGAATATAGTGAAGTGTTGTACATAGAGGAAATTACATGGCGGCGCGAAGATATGAATTTTATTTTTGAGTGGTAAAATATTGTTTTTACCACGAGAAAATAAAATCCATATCTTCAAGCCGCCAGGTAATTTTCTTTTTATTATATTAGACACGAGTGTTTTATGAGAAATTGCACAAACAACTGTGCAAAAGTGGGAAATGATGCCAATGATATCCTCACCAGTGAGGATATGGAAAATATGCCACTCGGGTCCCGGATGTAGTTTCGTATGGATTTTATGCACGGTATATTTTCCAGTAAAACACTTGTGTCTATATAATAAATGTACATATTGTACCACACCACAAATGTGAGTTAATAATGTTAATAATAATTATATAATAATGAGTTGATACTGTACAGAAAATGCTACAAGAATCTCTTATTTTAGTACAGTATATCACATTTACTTTACCATTGTTTGTTCTTTGTTGCATCATATACACATGGGATGTTCGGATAACACAAGAATTAAATTACTCAAGCAGTCTCAATCTTTCATTGTTTGGCTTACATATAAACAAAAAGCAATCTACACATCTTGGTCTTTCAGTATAGACACTCAGGAAGATGGGAGGGGATGTCTGGAACTTTATTGTCCGACTGTTGGACTAATGGGCAATAGTTAATAGTAAAAAAATCATATTGTTCTATGTTATGAACTTGGTTTTCAACCAATAAGAGCATGTACACAAACTCTGTAACCTGCAATCTCTGCAGTTCTGGCTGAACATGCAACAGCTTTCTGGCAAATTACTACATGTTTTTGATTTTGAAAGAGATGTACCATACAGTTCACATGGTTGATCATTGTAACAAACTGCATGATTCGTTCTTCTTTCAGAAAGATGTTTTTCTTGTGGTTGGACCCAACAAGTACCAGCTACAAGTTCAACTTCCTGAGAATGTTGATGTAGAAAGATCAAGTGCTTCACTGAACACCCTCAACCACAAACTGTTCATAAAATTACCCACCAAACTGTGATACTATCATTTCTCACCACACAACTTGTTCATGTGGTGGAGGACTCGGGTTAGGTTAAAATGTATGTTGAATCCGGGAGCACCGTATTAAAATGGTTAACATGCTGTAAAGTGTGTTATTTTATATTTCTGAAATTATACAGCAATTAAGCAAGAATTGGGTTGGTTGGTCGGTTGTAGTCATGACCAGCCCGGTCGACGAAATCAACCTTCGCCGATTGCATCAATAGTCATCATTGTATTGCAATGTCTTTCGTGTTCATCGGGTTCTGTAAGAAGGCTTTGGGTATGAGAGTGTAAGTAGGTGTAAAGAGCAGGTGTAGAGTAATATCCACTGAGCCACTAACGATGTCAACTTTTATTTTTGAAAGTACTTAAAAGTTCTAATTTCAAAGTAAATCACACACAAGTTACTCGGCCACGAAGGATTCAAAGCTACAGTTCTTGGTTTACGGTAAACTAATCACGAGTGCTCTTAAATTAAAATGCTTTATACAAAAAATTGCAAACGAAATTGAACCAGAAACGTTTCTTGTGCAGAGTCAAGTCATTTGTATCTATCCTAAGTCTGATTACATCGACAATAATCAGTACAAAACATTGATTTAGCAAACCTTACAGTGTTATTATGCTTTAGTCATGTGGAGGAAGCTCTTCTTAAAACTCGTTACATATCGTGGTATTTTTGAAGGTCTAACGTGATATGAATTTCTACTTTTTTTTTAACAACAATCGTGTTCCAACATTCGCTTCAGTCTAACACACCCAGAGGTTGAGGGAATACGGTGACATTACGAAAACATTTCTTGAAGGATGCTTACCAAAGTCATATTCATTTTCCTGGCTGTTCAAACCCTGATGCTGATCATGAGCGAACGACGCTTCATTAGCAGCGGTGATTCCAATTCCGTGACCGGCCCAAACGCAGGGGCCGCTTCCCCCCGCTCCACCAATCGTCATCACCGCACCGTTTCCTCTATAGTCGCACCAGAAACCGATCTTGTTCTTCTGCTGCATATCACCGCTACAATTTGCACCACCAAACCCCTCAGTGGTTTTGTACTGACCTCCATATTCCACGTCACAGTTCCCAAGGCACTTGTCACTGGCCCAGACTTTGCTGTTTCTGAAGTGGCCGTAGCTCGTCATCTTAGAACGGAATGTCTGTCCACCCAGACACTCACCTGTGGTGTGCAACAGAGCTGTGTGGTTGGAGTCGTCATTGCGTGTGATCTTGAACTCGGTACCGTTGACGGACCAAAAGGCTGGAGAGATCATGTCTGTGTTGTCTGCAGGATTAGTAGTCTGGCCGACGGCGGATTTTCGGTCATACCAATACTCACCGCTATTTTTCATCCAGTTCTTGCTGTCTTTATTGGAGAAGCGAGCGATGAGAGTCCAAGCCTTGTTGTCATGAGTCATGTCACAGAAGACCTGAGTTGGAATACGATGAATGCATTCATTATATCATGTCTTGCTGCAATGATTCATATGTAGTTTCATTTAGTTTAGTTTAGTTTTATTTTATTTTTTAAATAATTTATGCTGTCTGCTTGAGTACGCACTGGCCGTAGTACGGAAAAAGATTGAACACAAACAAAGAAGTGTGTTTCTTGTTTTCTAGTTTTGAATTCGTTCATTTGCAGTACAAATAAATAGGCTTCCTGTGCGATTTATTTTCCCCGAGCGTAAGCGAGGGTAATAATCACAACGCTAATGCAGTACTATAGCCTTATCTGGAGACTCCAAGCACGTCGCCATCTCGAAATTTAATGTTCGCCTGTCAGTCAGTCTGGCGTACGACCTCGTTCCCAGGCTCTTAGGCAAGAACTGTAAACCGCCACTTTGTTTGGTGACATGCGATAGAGTACGAACGTAAGTGATTTTGTACAACAAGATGCAGATACAAGGCCAAGCAGTTCGACAGACGGCTGTAAACTGCCCAGATATTTTGCCAATGTATCGGAGGCAACCTTACTAGCCGTGAAGCGAATTCTTTAAGGCATCGACTGGCCGACCTGAACACAATCCCAGACGCCAGTATTGTGTTAAAACGCAGATACTTCTTCAGAAAGGAATAGCAAATTACAGTCGGTGGAAATCGAACAATCACCGTGGCAAATTTCACCTTTTACAGTAGCAGGATTGTAGTTTTCAGAATCCAAGTTTTGACAAGGTGACGACGCACAATACAATGGAAAGTGGAATTTCGTACTGTACTTGGACTGCTCTATACAGTGTGTTTTGAAATCACTGAAGACATAAACAATAGTGTTTTGGATTTTGTTTCCTTTGCTGGAAAAGAGCTAAAGCTATGGCTTTCAGGAACCGGTGAGTTTTTTGAAAAATTACATCAATTAACGTACAGTACGCGTAGGTTATTTTGGAAGTTGTGTTATAGTTATGGTATTTCAACAATCGCCGTATATTAATTGTCGTTTGATGCCCCGGGAACTGTGATGAAGGCCAAGTAGGATTATATTGTGATCTTTTCGCAAGTTTTCAAGGCTATTTCAGAGTGCCTTCCTGCACAAATAAGATTGTGTCATCCGATTCCTGACATATTTGCATAATTTCGCTGACAGTCTGACATATGGAATGCTGTGAAGTTTTCTCGCCGTGTTTGTTGGCACACTGTATTCAAGGATGAAATGTAACCGGGTTGAAGTGCTCTTGCTTTCTGAAGGCTATTAAAGTAGAAAATACCTAAAAGAAATATACTTCTGTTATTCAATCCACGGGACTACCGATGTTTTGGCGAGAGAAACGTCATTTGCCTGAGATGGAGCAATTTCGCTGACGTTTATAGAAAAAAACGCTCACAGGCCCCAAACAAGAAAGTAGATGGTTTAGAAGATCAACGTTCAGACTAACCACAGCCAAAATTTCATAGCATTTGGAATATCCGCGCATGATGAAAACTCGCCTGATTTAAGACAAAAATTATGACAATGAAATGTGACTGAAATATGACCTGCATCATTAGTTTACCACTAGTTCACAGATAAAGTTATTCATTGAAGAATCTTCTCAAAAGAAAAAAAGGTATAGACCTGTTTAACAAATGAATAACTACTGCAGAGCCCTTGATTTATTTGTTTGTGAGAGCGAAAGTACCTAAAATGAAATGTGACTGAAATATGACCTGCATCATTAGTTTACCACTAGTTCACAGATAAAGTTATTCATTGAAGAATCTTCTCAAAAGAAAAAAAAAAGTATAGACCTGTTTAACAAATGAACAAGACTGAGCCTCAACAAAACCTGTGATTAACACTGCCACAGCTGTAGCTGCACTCCTGATTCATTTGTTTACCGCCTTTGTGGTCAAGGTATTCGTTGCACATATACGTATTTCACTTTGAAAGACATGGAACTTCGACATCAAAAATTTGAAGGAAAGCTTTGTGTTCCCAAAGTTCGTCGGGACTAAATAATTAGCGGCGACAGAGTTATTTGCAATCCTGTAGCGGTAGCCATTAAATATAATCGAATCCATCAAACATTTGTTTACGGCTATGACGGTGAACTTAAGAACGCAAGCCAAAAATCGAATGGAAGAAACATTTCAACAGGCATTGTGCGATAAGAAGAAGCATTTTTTGAGCCAACAGATGTCATGTACAGTGTAAAGCATAAATCGCCATTGTTTTATGGCTAAAGCTCATCGTAGCTTTGGTTTCCGTTTTCCTATCACTCTTTCACAAATAGGAAATTGTTACAGCCGTTTCTGTTTCAAGTTTGGTATGTAGTCTCCTGTCGAGTTTTCGACCGTTTCGGATAATTTTTTTTTTCGTTATGCATTGCCTTGTTGAAGAGGTGGACAAGCAATAAAATCACTAAGCAAAAAACAGCAAACAGGGTTGCATTGTGTGTGTGTGTGTGTGTGTTTGAGAGGGGGTGGGGGTTGGGAATTGTGGGGGGCTGAATCGAGTTTCTCTGGAGCCATTTTATCATAAGAGTATTCAGTGTGTGTGATTGGAAATCTGTTCTTTGATGCTGTTACTATAAAGAATTAATGCGTTACAACACTCCGAAAATACCGGAAATACCGGGGCTCAATCATCATTGTTTACGGCTAAAGTTCGTCATGGTGTTGGTGTCCGTTTTTGGCCTGGTATCTTCCCAGAGGTACTTCGAGTCGCCACAGAAAGTTCGTCGGGGCTAAATAATTAGCGGCGACAGAGTTATTTGCAATCCCGTAGCAATGTTCATTAAATATAATCGAATCCATCAAACATTTGTTTACGCTTATGGCGATGAACTTGTGAACGCCAGCCAAAAATCGTTCCCTGAAATCCAGTTTACCCGTACATGTTCCACAGAGCCAAACGATGTTGAGCTTGGATGGGATATAGCTAACTTTACACGCAATTGTATGAACGTACAATTCAATCGCGGCGCCCACATCTCAAGTTGTTCGCGAAGTCATCGCATATCACGTGGCAATGTGAACCAATCACCGTGTGCAGATTTGTAACCCAGAAAGAAAAACAAGACAGGCCCGTGGCCAGTGCGCTTGTGGCGTCATTAGTACAATGAATAAAGACACGCGGAGTCCCGAGAGAGGAACTTTTGTCGTGCGTTTATATGCAAAAGATATTAAAGCCGAGTCAGTTTTTGCACGTGGCGGATTCAAGGGCTCCCTTTATTTTTCTTGCCCTCTTTTGTTCTAATTTCGGTCAAACAGGAATTCGCGAAAAAGTGTTTTATAATAATTAGGAGAAAACAATTATCGAAGGCCCCGTGGGAATATTCTTCGTTTGCAACAACGCAGTGGGTCACGCGACCGCAGCAACCTTCAAAATAACAGACTGTACCTTTTTGACTCCAGAACTAACAAGAGCATGCCTGAATTAGTCCAGATGCCAATTTTGGATTGTCTAGGATTCATTTTGGGGAAGCAGCAGCAATCCGTTTTTTGGAGATTTTGATTAAGAGTTCGTATGCGGCCGCCATGTTAGTGGAACTGGAACACGAAATGAAGCTGATCTGCGACATAGCTTGGTTATGTTACTTCACATCTTTCGCAGTGCCAATTTTAAAATGTTTAACGAAGGAAAACTTTATAATTCAGACACAAGCACCGATAGTCGGCCACGAGCGTGTCACACGACTTAATAGTTTGTTGTCACGGTATTCAAACGTCCTCTGCTCCCAATAGATATTTTGTATCGACCCAGAATTTTGCTTAAAGTCTTAAGGCATAATAGTCTTAAACATAGTAGTGTCTTGGACTTATAGGATACGTTACTTTTGAGATGGCTTTTTATGACGTCACATGCAATACCTGACTAATTTGCATACTGTATGAACTTGTAAACATTCACCGGAAATGGATATTTTTGGCATTTTTATAATAATGTATATAGTATCTTTTCGTCCTAGTATCTTCCAAGCCGTATTTACTGTCACTACAGAAATTTTGGCGGATACTAAACCAACGGCTCCAAGTTTTTTGCGATATATTAATAACGCCATCGGTGCCACTGACTGTTTGACCTTTTATGGCACCGCGCCAAAATGTCGCAATAACAACGCAAAACACAGCAGGGTGAAACACAACCAATGTCAGAAAAACCAGAGCAAATTCATTAGAAATTGCAAAAACACAACCCTTCGTACTTTACGGGGGTCCCGCTGGTAATACATGAAGCCTGGTCCTCACTAGCGCATAAGCATTAAGCATAAGCACAAGCATTCAAATCTTCCGACGCTTCAAAACAATGGAAGCCAAAATCGTTCTTAAAATATGACCTCCGTGCATCCACAGAGCCAGCCTGTATCCCATCCGAACTGAACATCGGTTAATTTTAACACAATTAAATTTCAGCCTCTTGCTTCAATCGCCGACATTTCAAGTCGTCTCGCGAGGAAAGTCAATTACATAACGTCATCGCAAATCACGTGATAATATGAACCAATCACCATCTGCTGATTCGTAACCCAGAAAAATAAAATTAAAAAACACGCTGCATTTTAAAGCTTGTGTAGCCAAAAGCAATAAAAATAATAAAACGACGAAGATGAAGACACGTTCTCCAATCCTAAGCTCGTCGGGGCTACGCCCCAACGAGCAATAACTACTACAGAGCCCTTGGTTCATTTGTTTGTGAGAGCGAGAGTGATTTTCTTGACCCTCGAGAATCGTTGTTTCCCCTAAGAATCGGCCGAATTACGTTTTACAAATTTCTCCTAAAGGAGGTGAAATCTGGACAAACTAACTACATCACGTTTTATTACTTACTAATGCCTACAACTGACCAAAGTATAAGCGATTTCGATTTTTTTGAGTTTGGCCGCTCTTTGTTCGATTTTTACAGACATCTGCTCTTAACAAGAGAGGATAAACGGCCACTTACCGTAAAGTTCTGTTGTTCTGCCAGCAACCCGTACTCGCCATCACGTTTGACGCCAGCTTTCAAAATGTCACCGCAAGACCTTCCTGCCAAAAAAATGCACAGAAAATATTTGATGACATTCACTCGCTCGGCGATGTTTGACATTCACATATGTCTGGCGTACGTAATGCGTTTCTTACCTGTGAGCTGAGCTTCTTGGCAGTGAGTTCCGACAAATCCAGGTGCACATTCACATTTGTATTCCGATTTTTCATAAACCGGGCGACAAGTCCCTCCATTTTGGCACGGAGATGATTCACAAGGTGTCTGATGACAAGAAAAGCGACGTTAAAAATAAGGAAATTTAACAATTGTATCGGGGAAAAAATATCATAATAATACACTGAATGAGAGACGGACAGAAATACAAAGTTAATAATCAACATTTAGTTAGGAAAATCTAAAAGGCCCAAGGGAAAAAGCGCGAACTGGGCAGTAAGTCCTATGCAAAGCACCCACCGTATCCATTATAGGCTCGATAAAAAAGAATGTATCAAACTGTAAGAAGAGTAAAATTAGGTTCTGTGACAGGCACAGTCGCGTACAGAGGACCACTTGTACGACATACTAACTAAAATAACTAAACTAATACTAACTAAATCAATGATAAAACTTTTAAAAGAGGACGGACTGGAAAATCTACTAGGATTAGTTGACATGCAAACATTTTAACTATGCAAATACAATAGGAAGCTTGAAAAGTGCTGGTATCAAAAGAGGAACTTTTAGATTCTCACTGCATTTCTGACTAAGTCGAGTCCGGCCATCGCCGTTTTTTGTAAACCGAGCAAAGTCTATGATAGAGGCGAGTTTTACCTCAATGGTGTAGTGACTGAAATTTTTGCTTGGCATCAACTTGTTGGAGGAGTTGAACTTGTCAGTGGCCAGAAGCTGACAGTCATACTTGTCGTCTGCATCGGGGAAAATCGCCAAGTTGTATGAAATACAGCGAGCGTTTTCTAGGCATTTGAAAACGCAAGACAGGGCGTCAGACACTTTGTGGATAGCTATCGCTGCGACATCAAGAAATGTGTGCAGGTGCCGCACAAAATGGCTGTGTCTCTGTAGCTCGCCACGAGAGGCGATCTGATGTTGCTGGGCAAATGCGGTCACGAAGACAGCGAGAGAAGCGGCAAGAAGCCAGAGCCTCATCCTTTTAGAATGGCAGAATCAAATAACTGCTTGTTTATAATTAAAGTCGGATTATTATCCTAAATACTTTGAATAAGCGCCCGTGCGTTTACAATGGCGGGGGTGTTTAATTATTTTTTTGCAGATCGTGTTTAGATGGCCTTTTATGGTTTGGGTTGACACAAAATAGCCTGCGGATAGCCGCTGCATGAACAGACACTTCAATCAATACCCACGCATGTACCCACCTCATAATTCTGTAAAAATAAAAATATATGAACGAACACTTAAACTCCGGCCAAACTGTACTGCTAACTTAAGCCAAGTTGGCAATTAGTCGCTGAACTTGAGCGCGGGTGGCCAAAAGGTACTTCCAAGTCGGCCAAGCCAACTTATAGCCAAGTCGCACGAAAACCATTCAAATGCAGTAAACAAAACCTGGCGCAATCACTAACTATTGAAGCAATCTGAAGCAATCGTTAATTGTTTTGTTAGTTTACAAATGGCACTGGCAGTATGTACAATTCTGTTAACTAGCTTTCTCGTCGCTCTTGCTGCGAAGTGTACAGTAGTCGACTAATTAGCATTTATCAGGGTTAGCATTTAGCAAGGTTAGCATTTATCTGTGAGTGTTTCATAGCGCTGGGTAAACCTGATCAATGTCAATCACGGGGCAATCAGATAAACACAAACTATGTGAACAACTTTATTCTGTAGTTAAAATTTCGCGGGGCGTGAAACTTTATTCTGTATAAAATAAACACAGAACAAAAATTTTATAGAATAAAAACGCTCGGGGCGTGTTACCAATTGGGTTTCACGCCCCGACTCGTCGCCTCTATATAAAAATTTATAGAATAAAAATGCTCGGGGCGTGTTACCAGTTGGGTTTCACGCCCCGACTCGTCGCCTCTATATAAAAATATATAGAATACAAATGCTCGGGGCGTGTTACCAATTGGATTTCACGCCCCGATTCGTCGCCTTATAGGGATGTTCACCAAAGCGTTTACAGAGATGAACGAAGAGACTTGGGGATCAATGCCCCAAAACAACAAATCCCGTCAGTGGAGTCGGTCGACAAGAGTTCGATAAAGAAGGATGGGGAAAAGAAATCGGTGGAGGAAGTGTCGACAACTTACACCGGGAGGACACGCTTACAGCAAGCAAGCACAAAGCAGTAGAAGAAAATGTCACTCTGTCTTACAGAGATCGTAGCGACTCTGCAAGACACAAGAACAACGAAAGAAAAAGGAGTTGGCGGAGACGAAGTCAGGGCTTACGGGACGATCCTGAAGGCAAGTGATATAGCAGTATACCGGTAGTATTTTCGACAATGCACCCAAATAAAACTCAACGAGCTCAACTGCTGTAAGTTATCTCTGATGATTATACGTGTAGATGAGTCAGTAATGCCCGTTTAAAAGTAAAACATTTATGTCGACAGGGCCTCCTGACAAGCGACAAGCGATAGATAAGTCGGTATCCTCAACGATATCTACAGCAGCAGCGGGCAGAAATGCAAAAGGTTCGTATTGATTGCGCAGTGATATAATTTTTGAAACAGTTGAGACGCTTTTTACCAGCAGATGAAGGTGCTGAAAATGGCTATAAATGGCGTCCCCCCCCCCCCCGGTGAAAATCTAGCTTTAGTTGCCATGATAACGGCCGATCACGAAAACTGCATGAGTTCGTCTGTAGCAACACTAACATTATAACATGCAGATCTGTCCCGCTATTTGACGCTGATATTTGTTCACTTCTAAGGAACACGAAAACCAGAATTGCTGAAAAGAATGGTGATGGTGGCTGGATGGTTCAAAGGAGAGATATTTGATTACAACAAAAAATATGGTTACCATATCAGATTTTTTGGTTTCGACGCTTCTCACAACATCTGCTCCAAAGATGTTCCAGCTGAGAACATTATCTTATTCGATTAACTTTATTTCCACGGATATTTATGTTTATACAATCGAACCCCGCTATCGGAGTCACACGGTACACGAAAAAGAAGTTAATAAATGCGGGGTTTCGGAGTAAACAAGCTAATCCAAGAGGAATCGGCTAATATCGAAATAACGGGGACTTCCAATTAACCGAGTTCGAAATAGCGGTGTTCGACTGTATTATAATAGCGAAACGGGCGTGAACCCAATTGGTAACACGCCCCGAGCGTTTTTATTCTATAAATTTTTGTTTAGTATATAGAGATTACTTCATGGAAAGTGCGCGCGTACGGTTTTTATTCACGAGTTGTGAAGTATCATAAAACGAACGAGCGAGGCTTTGCGAGCGAGTGAGTTTTATGATACGAAACAACGAGTGAATAAAAACTGTACAAAGCACTTTCCATGATGTTTTCTGTTTATTATATACATACTGAGACATTTATGATGGGACCGGGAAACCCTTTAAAAGTAGTGAAAAATCGTCGTTCGCAGCTTGTGATTGGACGAACGATTTTTTTCACGTGTGAAAAGCGTCGTTCGCGGGCTCTCATTGGCTAGAACTCATTTGCGTACGAAATTTTACGATATGGCTTTTTCGTGAGTGTCTCAGTATGTATATAATAAAAAGTTTTACGCCCCGCGAAATTTTAATTACAGAGTAAAGTTATTATGTGTTTATATGTATTCCCCATAAGCATAAGCATAACAATAAGTGAGAGACAGTGGCGACATAAGCATAAGCATAAGGATCAAACGCGTCCGTTCCTTATGCTTATGCTTATGTCGCCACTGTTGCTCTCTTATTCTTATGCTTATGCTTGTGCTTATGCTTATGCTTATGCGCTAGTGAGGACCAGGCTTTAGTATAATGTTATGAATTTTAAACTCCTCGCTTTTTAGATCGTTTTCGAAATATTTTTTCTTGAGGAATAAAAAGCGTCCAATTCATGTCTAGCAAAGTTCTATTTTCCCACTTTCCATTAATCGACAAAATTCTTCCTCTAGTTGTAATTTGTCACTTTTCTCAGCCACGCTTAGGATATACTGCAAAATAACAATATTGTTCACCGTTTAATTATACAAATGGACGGGGCTACACTTTCTTGGTTTTGACAGCGCGTTTTAACGCGGCATTCGTCTAATGTTGTTTGTTGTGTGTCAACACCTGCATACACTCACAAAACACCGTTCGCGGAATGAAAAGCGGCCTATTCATATCTAGCTGTAGTATCTTCTATTTTTCACTTTATATCTGAACTAAAAATACACGACATCTCCCACTTTCTTGGAACTGATCGGTACCACATCTAGAATATATAGTGCTGCATGGTCTGAATTGTTTAACAAAGTACGCGTGTACAATCAAATGCTGGGTCCAATTCAATAAAACGTTTTCGATGTACTTTACAAGTTGAACCAATTTTCTCAGAAGTTAAAATGTACTTCAATCTAAGATCATTGCCAAATACTGTTTACCTAACCATATCAGATATTCTATGTAATATTTGCGAAATTTTTGTCAGATTAAAGTCCGCTTAGTGGCGTTGGAATAAAGGTCTAACTTGTAAAACACACCTTCCAGTAAATGTTTATTGAATTGGCGCCAGAGGCCAATTCAATAAAGCATTATTTTACAAGTGTATTTTACAAGTCGGACCAATTTCCCACGCGTTAAAACACACTTTAATCCAACACAATAGCCAAATACTGTTGTGGTTGTGGGTCCGTGGGTCTTCCGTCCATTCAATTTTCGTATAAGTTACAAAATCAAAAATTGAATATTTGAAGTTTCCAATTTTCATATTTTATCGTTTATGCGGCAATGAAAATTAGAAATTCCTCTTGGACTTTGCATCGATGTATATTTTCAACAATCCAAAATTGAATTTAGTTTTCCGATTTCTCCTTTCTAGTGTGTTCGAAAATCAGAAATCTAACCACCAGTTTCCCTTTTCCATCCGCTGAAAAGCGACAAAAACGGACGCATACTTCGCAGGATTCGAACGGGAGATCAATTTTCAATTTTCGTACATCAGAGGGGGAGGGTAAGGCTGGTCTGTTTCGGCTGCTAGTTTCCCGAGTGTATGAGGGTACTTGGTTCTTCGTTTGTCAAGGGGAGGGGACACGGGATTTTCTGGACCACTCTTAGCCCGAAAATGGCGGCGCGCAAGAGGTTTATTTTGTAAAGACGACGAATTGATGTGTGATTACCTGAGTCTACAAAGTGTGGTAATGATTGTGGAATGGAAACGCCAAAGATTAGGCGCCGATGTGGGCTAAGTATGGCCGCCGAACGTCGTAATGACAGTTAAGAGACCGAACTTGTGCAACTGGGTTTTTCTTTCTTCGTTCCTGACAGCATTAAACAAAACATCATCGTTAGCTCTCGGAAAATCAAGGAGGCTGTTCGCAGCAAAACAAGGCAAAACGAACGAGCGACGACTGCAGCGGCAACAACAAAAGGATAGGCAAAATACATTCGTTACAGTGGGTAATCTTTCGTGTGTCATAATAGGCAATTGACTAGAAGACGTGAACTAAAAACTGGAACAATTTATTTACCAAATATGATAGAGCAGAATCTCTTTCCATTTAATTGTAATCTAGATGCATATCTCTTTCTAGATCTATAAACAGGAAGGCAACTGCCAACAGGATACTGGCGAAAGTGTACATACGCCGAAAATTATTCTGAACCGACATATTTGGTAAATAAATTGTTCCAGTTTTCAGTTCACGTCTTGTAGTCAATTGCCTATTACGACACACGAAATATTGTTTTGCCCATCCTTTTGTTGTTGTTGTGCCGCTGCGGCCGTCGCTCGTTCGTTTTGTATTGTTTTGCTACGAACAGCCTCCTTTATTTTCTGAGAGCTAATGATAATGTTTTGTTTAATGCTGTCAGACACGAAGAAAGAAAAACCCAATAGCTAGCAAGGTGAAATAAACTGCACGAGTTCGGTCTCTTAGCCCACATAGGCGCCCAATCTTCGGCGTTTCCATTCCACAGTCGTTACCACACTTTGTTGACTCAGGCAATCACACATCAATTCGTCGTCTTTACAAAATAAACCTCTTGCGCGCCGCCATTTTCGGCTAAGAGTAGTCCAGAAAATCCCGTGTCCCCTCCCCTTGACAAACAAAGAGCCAAGTACCCTCACACACTCGGCAAACTAGCAGCCGAAACAGACTAGCCATACCCTCCCCCTCGGGAAATTTTGTCAAAATTCGATGTTTCAATTGAAAATTGATCTCCCGTTCAAATCATACGAAGTATGCGTCCAATTTTTGTCGCTTTTCAACGGATGGAAAAGGGAAACTGGTGGTTAGATTTCTGATTTTCGAACACATCGAAAAGGACAAATCGGAAAACCAAATTCA
This sequence comes from Plumapathes pennacea, assembly GCA_964036295.1. Classification (NCBI taxonomy): domain Eukaryota; kingdom Metazoa; phylum Cnidaria; class Anthozoa; order Antipatharia; family Myriopathidae; genus Plumapathes; species Plumapathes pennacea. Next base: position 4,498,443 of record OZ038463.1, on the reverse strand, counting down.
ATTTTGGATTGTTGAGAATATACATCGATGCAAAGTCCAAGAGGAATTTCTAATTTTCATTGCCGCATAAACAATAAAATATGAAAATTGGAAACTTCAATATTCAATTTTTGATTTTGTAATTTATACGAAAATTGAATGGACGGAAGACCCACGGACCGTTGTGCACTGGGGACCTGTATCTGTAATATTGTACAGACTTTGCTGGAGTAGAGTCCGTTTAGTGGTGTTTGAATAATGGTCCAACTTGTAAAATACACATAAATATTTATCGAATTGGCCCCTGGTCCATGGTGACTAACTTATAATTGACAACGAACGTCCGGCCAAGACACGCCATGCACAAAAGTGAAATACTCAGCCGCTTTAAGGTGGTGTTACACTGGTCAATTTGCAACGATACGATTTTGCGCTAAAAATTGTTTAGGTGCAACACCCCTTTGCGAACGATTTTTCGCGATGTTTGCAGTGCTGCAAAACGATTCATAAACTTGCGAACACCGTTGCGCGAATTTGGAGCAAATCGACGTTGCAAATCGTCGTTGCCAATCGACCAGTGTAACACCAGCTTTATGGCTACAGTGTTTTTAAATATATTTCAAAGCTTGGCATTTACAATTAACGGCAGCAAATAACTTTGAAGAAGTTGAGGCAAAATAGCCTGCGGACAGCCGCTGCGTGTCGGGCATCTCAATCAGTGAGACAGAAAGACAACCTTTTGTTATGATAAATAGTTGAAAATTAGTATAATGTTATGAATTTTAAGCTCCTCGCTTTTTATATCGTTTTCGAAATATTTTTTCTTGAGGAATAAAAAGCGTCCTATTCTTGTCTAGTAAAAGTTCTACTTTCCCACTTTCCATCAATCGACAAAATTCTTCCTCTAGTTGTAATTTGTCACTTTTCTCAGCCACGCTTAGGACATACTGCAAAATAACAATTGTTCACCGTTAATTATACAAATGGACGGGCTTCACTTTCTTGGTTTTGACAGCCGCGTTTTAATGCGGCATTCGTCTGATGTTGTCTGTTGTGTGTCAACACCTGCATACACTCACAAAACACCGTTCGCACATTTCTCTGAAAAATACTATATTGCTCTGTACGGCCGAGTTTAGGTGTACGGTGTCCGTAATATATAGGGTATCTGTAATATCGAGGTTTTTTAAACGAAGATACACAGGGGATATGTTATACATGATGGCGCGAAGACACGAGTTTTATATTGGAGTGGTACTTACAAATATTTTACAAACGAGCGCAGCAAGTAAAATATTGCTTTTGCCACAAAAAATAAAAGCTTTATCTTCAAGCTGCCGTATAATTTTCTTTTTGTTATATAGACACTGTTTTTTAGGAAAAAATCAAGCAAAAGCGGAAAATGACGTCATCATTTGTGAGGATATGGAAAATACGCCACTCGTGTCCCGGATGTGGATTCGTATGAAGATTTACGAGTGGTCTATAGTCCAATAAAACACTCTTGCCTTATAATAAATGAGAATTTTGCCAGGACCAAATGAGAATATAGAGATATCCGTAAGGTGCGGTTTGACTGCAACAACAACAACAACGACAACAACAACAAACTAGTACTGTTGTTTTTATTTTATTTAGTTGTCTTATTTCCTGATTTCTTTTTATTTCACGCCGAATCACCCTGGTTAAAATGCTTGCCACCAAGGAATTGCAAAAAAAAAAAAAAACCCTCCCCATCCCTGATGCAACCATCTCTCTTACAAATACGATGGTAATATAATTCAATAAGTAACTATATAATATGATAAAACTAATTATAATTTAATAATAATGATACCCCACTAACACCCGATTCCTGATGACGTTAGTAGTTTGTTAGTGAAACAAGCTGTTTACCAGAAAGGAATTTGACCTAAGATCAAAAAAGATTTAAGAAAAGTGAAGCCCCCTCCCCCTGCACGGAAGTTCAGAGGGAAGAATCAGACATACTCACAGTAGTCGAGACAAAAAATACTCTATTCGAATTCCAGACGCTGTTAACTCCCTGACCAAATAACGGTTAAATAGATCCGGGAGATGGACAGTTTGTATGTGTCAGTCTGTCTACTATGGAATTTGAAAATGTGTGGGCTTGGGGCGAAGACGGTCACTGAGTAGAACTGAGCTTGCCATAAATGACAAATTGTCGATTTATTGTTTGTGATTTGAAACATGGAGTTTTTGTTTTTCTTCATATTTTTGGTCAGAGAAACGTGGTACACTACTGTTAGCTGCTGCTGTGAGCTCCTACAACGAAGCCATCTTTCTTAGTTTGTTTCTAGTGTGGACTCTGTCAGTACACAACGGGGTATACAAGTGAGTCCGTGGTCCAACGCCCAGTTGTTTAAAGCCCAATATTACGCCAATTAAAGATTTACCGATCGTATTTTAGATGATATACTTCTATAGGCGCAAAACAAAGGATTGATTGAAATGACTTCTTTCCATTTCTTGGCCAACAAGCGGGAAAATTTTAGGAAAAGACCGACTAAATGCTTGTTCTAGTTCATAACACATCGATGAGGTCGCGTTATTTGCTAAACCTTCTCATTTCTTTATGCTAAAAATGACAATAAAAGCAAATGGAGCTAATAGGATGAGCTTAATTGCGCTTCGAACATAAATTTTACCTAGAGTAACAAAAGGTGTTGTAATCGGGTTAACCTGGCAAAATGGTACAGTCTAGAGCAATTGGTAAAAATGCGGCATAAGTTTCGTACTTCGAGTTTTTCACAATACAGACACCTTGTCGGTTACCACCAAGAGTTCATAAGATGTTGCTGTGCTTTCCACGTCGGTGCTTTTCTTTGTTGTAGGTTTCAAACGGTACGTGAAGAACATTGCTATCGTGCCAAGCATCACAAAGCCTCCAGCGACGTAAAAGGCTGGAGTGTAGGAACCATAGATATCTGCAATAAGACCTGCCAGACAAAAAGTAATTAAAGAACTGTTTAATGTTTGTCGAGGTTAGGTTCCCGGGGGGGGGGGGGGGGGGTACTCCTCAAAGGTTTGGGTGGAAGTGTGCCGCCCGGGACTGAAAACCCTTACCCTATTTCAGACCAAAATTTTCGACCCTATTTCAGACCAAAATGTGCGATTTTGGACCCTATTTCAGACCAAAATGTGCAATTTTCGACCCTATTTCAAACCAAATATCAAAATCTCCGACCCTATTCCAGACTAAAGGATAAAATTGATACTCTATTTCAGACTCGCCCTTTGGGGCGACACATACCTATATGGCTAATATATGGGAGTATCCTCCCCGGTTAGGTTAAGCTGTTATAGGTAGTGTAAATGAAACCATAAGTCAAGCATTTGGCACTTTTGCAAACAAAGGCATGTTTAACAAAGAAAAAGCCATAAGAATGCAACCATAAAAAAGCTTTCGTTTGATGTCTTGCCTGCATACAGGTTGACTGACGGTACAGCCCGATGGATCGGAGGACTTTAATACTGACGTCCATCAGACACAGTTTTAGAACAAAGCAACACACTTATAAGTGTACAGACAGGCCTCCAAAGTATTGACCGGCGGTGACTGATAGACTAACGGTCAAGCTGAATTTCCTACTTGTCCATCGGCGTCACATGGGATATGTTGGACATGTGTAAACGCATGAAAGGTACCAACTTTCTTGTTTGTTTTGATTAAGATATCTAAAGACTGATGCACTGCAGTAACAAAAACTGTGGCAAACTCGTCTTCGAGACTGAGTCGCTGCCCATGGGTTCGAACTGACTTACCTCCTAACGGGGGTCCGCCGGCAAGGGCCAGGCAAACCACCAGCTGAAAAATACCATAGCCGATGGGAGTTTCATTTGCTTTGAGGCACGACATTATTGAAAGAATAGAACCGCAACAGAAAAGTCCGTCCGCAACTCCATACACGGAGGAATACAACAGCAACAGGGAGTAACTGGTTATCTGAGGCAACAACAGAAGCGAAACTCCACTGAGAACCAAACCTAAGTGCAGGAACATTCTTGGATTGAACCAGCTGAAATCACACAATCGGCCCGTGATAAGTCTGCCTAGCTGAGACCCCAAACCGCTGCACAGATATAAGCGGGATGCTATATGGGCTGTTATGCCGAGGTCTTCAGAGTAGCGAATCTGGTAAAAAAAAAGAGAGATGTTTCATAGCCGTGCAAAACGTAAGTAAGCGGCCCTGTATTAGGCGGACACCCTCTGTTTTGCTTACAGTTGTAAAAGGCCCGAAAGTCTGCTCAATAAGGCCCAGACATACCAAATCTAATGCAAATTCGCTGCAACAATTGCTTTTGTGCTTATTTGATTATGTTAGGCGCATGTGACCGCAAATCCAAAACTATTGGTACTAAACACGTGATATTTTCACGTCATTTAAGTAAACTTACCAAATGAACCGGGGGAACACCATGACCAATAAAAGCCACTGCAGTGATCATTACAAGACTCAGATATGATGCATTTTTCAAGAAAAGCAGCCCCTTGAGTCTATTATTCTTTGCGCTTCTAGAATCCTCCTTCAGATCGATCGGGGCGGATTGGTCGGTATAACTGTTATCCGACAGTCTTTTGCTGTACGTACATCCAAGAAAACCACAAAATGAAACAATCCCCGCCATGGCCATAACGGCTTGCCTCCAGTGAAGAACGTCCAACAAAGCCTGCAGGATTGGGCTTATTATAATTAACCCCCCTCCAGGGCCCATTGAAATCATTGCCGTGGCAAGAGATCGTCTTTTGAAAAAGTGTTTTGGAACTTCCAGAAAAGTCGCCATGTAGATTGCACTAGATCCCAGGCCAAATACGCCGCCGTAGGTCAGGTACATCCACGAGATACTGGGGACTTGGGTCGTGAGCAGCAGGCCGGCCACGCATAGCAAGGCCCCGTAAATGATCACCAAACGTGGACCCAGGCGCCTACAAAGCTTTCCTGCGATGGGAGCCAAGATTCCGGAGGATGAGATGGCAAGAGACCCGATCCAGGCTGCAAAAAATTAAAATAAATAAAAAATAAATAAAATAAATAAGTGAAAAAAAAATTAAGAAAGAAGGAAAAAAAGAAACGGAAAGTGAACATGACCTATTGATTCGTACTAATTTTCATGGGGTTGAAAATCGCAAAACTTCAATTTGAAATTTGAAAATCGCAAAAAGTCCCGCAAAATATGGCTGTTCCATTTTCGCGAAAATTAAGTTCCCGCGAAAATTAGTACAAATAACGTAGAAATTTTGTACTGGGAGCCTACGCCTTAAGCCTTTTAACCTCTGACCCTTTAACAGACCATTCTGCAGTCAAAATGAGTGATGTTTATATACCTCTAGTAAACATTTGACCCCTTTTTATGCCTCCTTTCAACAGAAAGACCGCACGTGAAACTCAACAACGTGCTTTTGGTAAGGCCAATACGATTGATCTCTGTCCAGACTATTTACTAAATTGGCATCGTTTTTCTATACCTTCCTTCGACCCTTTGGGCGGCGCCTGTCCGTGTAGGTCATCTAAAGTTCCCCTCTTCCCCAATTTAAATGACTTTGTGACGAGGAAAATCGGTCCATAAACAGCATATGGTGTACAATTTACACAGAACAGGCTAACGAATCACAATCCGGGCTTTAGAACACTCCCTGTGTTCTAAATATTCTTGCATATGGGTCAAACCTGTTTTGGCTTTGCCCTCCTTGAATTCGTCCAGTAACATAGGAAACAGCAAACCAAAGCTGTAGCAGCAGCCGAACACGATGATACAGGACAGGACACCGGAGATACACACAACCCAGGCCCAGGCCCCGTCTGGAGCTGCCCGCTGACCACCACGAGGCTTCTCACTATTTTCCAGCAGAGCTTTGTCCTTAAAGGAGGAGTCACATGTCCCTTTGCACACATGCAAATAAAATATCAAAAAGAATTTAAAGAGTCTGAAGAAAAACAAAAAGTGTATATCATATAAATACGGTCGAAGCTCTTCCGACCGCTCTCGTAAGCCACCAGTCCTAGTTACAACCACCATTTTGAAACCCCGTTTTAATTGTCACTCAAACCAATCCTAATATAAGCTCTCGTAAACTACCGCGACCACTTTTGGGAATTACCAACTGGTCTTTTCCTTTGTTTTTAAGCTCTCGTACTCAAAGAGTCTGACTTGTATATAGTCAACACATGTTTTGGGCAGTTGTTGCGCTACACATCAGGCAGTGATTTTTTTTTTACAACTACTCGGGTAAGGCAAGGATTCAGCTCATGAACGACGAAGAGATCGAGTCACTGAGAATCGCGAAATATCATTGTCAATCGAGTGCAAATGTAATTTAACCCAATCCGGCCGACTGTTCATCTAGGCCCTTTGCACCAGACAGGTCGCGTATATCGAATTTGGTAGCATTTTGAAGTTCAGAAATATTAAGCGGAGATTTGTATGGGAAAAGTGCCACTGTGCCACTGTGCCACTGTGAAACTAAGAAATTCTTCACTGCGCTTCGTAAGGAATGTTTATCGTAGCACCAAGGAACGCCTAAAACGCACTGTGACTGCTCTTTGTACACAGGGACATAGCCTTAGAGTACTGTACAATACCATTGTTGACGACAATGTCAAGCGTGATCTGAGGAGGATGACATTCATCTATTCCATGAAGTGACTCTTACTTAGTCATCTGCATGGGATTGATGAATGCAATAGGTTGACCCTAGTTTAATTAGCTCCCATACCGCTATAGTCAACTCTCTCTCTAAGGCGGACGCCTTCGGGACTAGATTTAGCGTCCGCCTTAGAGAGGTGTCCGCTTAGAGAGTTGCTTACTATTTTGTATGTTCACATAGTTCAGAAAAAAAAAAAAAAAAAAAAAAAAAAAAAAAAAACATTAAAATCTGTCATTCGCCGCATTAACATTTTGGTGACACATGCTCCCAGAATTCAGGAAATACCACAGGCAGCCCACAAGGTCTGATGACGTCACGGCCGATCGGTTAATAAGCCATTTGTATGGGAGATTTTTAAATCACATTTTACGCATGAAGTAAAAATTCTTACTCTTAAAATCGGTCAGATAACAGAAAGAGTCCTTACGTGCCGCTTATGGTGACTTTCGACATGATTTGGCGCCGATTCAGCGAGATTCGTTATCATGATTGTATCTGTACTACAAAAGAGAAATTTTTCTTTTTACATACACAATCACCACAACGGATCATCGCTAAATCGGCGCCAAATCGTCTCGAAAGACACCATAAGCGGCAAGTAAGGACTCTTTTTGACCAAATTCAGGAGTAAGATATTTTATTTTCACGCGTAAAATGTGATTTGTAAATCTCCCATACAAATCTTTATTAAATAACCGATCGGCCGTGTCATCAGACCTTGTGGGCTGCCTGTGGAAATACGACAACAGCTGTATTTAGTTTGTGCATTTCGCGAGTGCGGTATCCATAGGGTTGAAAATTTACATTTGTTCAAAAATACCCTGAACTATGGACATGGTCTTTCAGGGAATCTACATTTCAAAATACAGCACGAAATATTTCAAAATGCACGACCAGTCTCCCCCCTCCCCTCCTCCCCCATACCCGATTTCCTGAAGCCGCCTCAGTACGGCCCGCTCTTTCTGAATTTCCTGGATCCGCCCCTGAGTTTGAAAACATGCAATCAAGGGAAAGCCGGTAGAGCAAACGTGAAACACGACCATCCGCTATGTTGGACTGGGTCCGAGGCTGAAACGTTACCGCCTACGCCGAAAATACCAGTTTACGAGTGTGCACACGAAAACACGAAAAATACTTTTAGAATTACCGTTTTCATCGTTTACGTGTGGACGGAAGGCCTAAACGCATAAAAAATTATATGCGTTTACGAACGTAAGCGTATACGCGTGGACTGGGCCTTATAAGGAATCGATGCTTGACATTGATTCTGTATCCAGCCTTCAATAGAATTTAACGGTCAGACAACTTACCGCATTACTTGCCATGGCGACACAAAGTTGTAATTTTGTCTGGAATTGAAAGCCTTTTCACGTGACGTTTCTTCGCCGGATTCTACAAATGATCCTGACGGCCGTTTTGTTTTGCAAGGTATAGTTGGCGGCTGCTGCCGCTGTCCCGTCACAACCTGCAGTCCAGAGGAATTGGCGATTTTTGTCCGATATTGGCAACGACAAAGTTCGCACAACATTTAGAGCGGATACTATATGTGTATAGCTGAACGCAAGCGGCGACAGGTGATTTGATTAGTAGCTGAACGTTTGAGCAAAGGTAAGCAAGCGACGACAGCTGATTTGATTGTTGTGCCCCTGCCGTGTCAAACTAAAATCAATCAGGGTGTTAAAAACATACATTTTGCATTGCGGAAACTGTGGTAAATGAAAACATGCATACACTTAATTTCATCACACATTTCAATCACATAATTTATGACTTGGCTTGAATGGTACGACGGTGTTTGAAACCACGTTTAGAGTAAAATAACAAACGCTAATACCCCGCAAAAGAGTATGTTATTTGGATTTTGGAACTGCTGTTAAAAATCAGCTGTCGGGGAGCGATCCAGCTTTCGTGTGTTTAGTATGGGTACCTGCATATTTAAAAAATGCATTGGACCGACAGGTTCAAAACAGCCCAGCCTCTCCAGAACACGTCAATAATATTTTTAACCATAAGGTGGGCTTGGAACAATGAGAAAATATGGGTATTGCAAACGCCGACAAAGATCTTGTTTTCCTTGAGCAAACAAAATTTGAATGCAAGACGGAATACAAGCTGCCACTAGACCGCGATGTTATGGGCCCGGTTGTTTAAAGAGCGGATAGCGCTATTCACCGGATATGTCGCATCCAGTGGATAAGCTTTAACACTTTAGCTTTTTTTAGCAACTGGATAAGGATTTATCTGGTGGATCTTTGAACAACTGGACCCTGGAGAGATGTTTTATATAAGTCTGTACTACGGACTGTCCGGCTCAGAACTGAGATACATATTAATAACAACATGTTTATATCATTTGCATCACGGACTGCATGAAATGTATATCTTCAGAAGAGGCATGTAAAAACAATAAGAAATTAGACAGTTCATTGGAATTTAAAGAGCCTGTCTCAACCATGATCCTTCGCGCGCGTATATTATTGTTTACATTTGGCGTGTGACGTCAACACTCTTTGTACAGCTTCATTGCACTGAAAGCGGACGATTTCCCTGAAGAAAGTAATGGCAATCGTCGTTTTATCTGTGGTCAATCGTCGAGTCTGAAGCATTGCACAGCGAAGGCACTGTATTTCCTGCAACTAACTGCGCGCGTCTAATATTGTTATCAAAAGTTGTGGTCCAGACATTTTCACATGCGCGATTATGAATATTTGATTAGCGCATTTCAAATGGCAATTTTATGTCTAAACACGTGAAAACATCTTTCAAAATGACATTTAAAACCTCGGTTAATTTGAAAGATAAATCTTGAACCACTGGACCTGAATTTCAGGTAATTTTTCTGTGTTGACTTTGACTGAGCTGAGCCGAAAAGATGTGCCTTTGATTCTGAATGTCTAATTAGCGCATTTCCAACCGAAATTCTATATCAAAGATCGGACGACAAAAACTACTTTGGAAATCACATCCATAACCTCGGTTGATTTGCAAGATGAATTTCCATTTCTGAACCTTACTGGAGGCTCATCCGAAAGATTTTCCTGTGTATCTCTGTCAGTCTTGTGTCCTGTCGGTAAATGACACAATTTTTGCGTTGAGGCGGTTCTTCTGGCAGACGTATTCCGAGGTTCATCACAAACAGCGAAAACAACCACGGAAATAATGAAAATAACTAGAAGCACTTATATTTCCACACGCTGAGTCAAGAAACTAGACACAAATCCACTCTGACCTTTGAAGGCCGCGATATATGTATTAAGCATGCAGTCGACAGCAGCACCTGGTCGCTAGCTTCAACATCCGAGATGGCGCTTAATTGATGGAATAAGAGTCCAGCGAACCTCCTGTGAGTTTGTTCTTTCCATCCCGTGGCTTCCTTCCTTCCCTTTGGTGTATGTTTTCGCCTCTTGGTGGCCTGCCTCTCCGCGGCTGTTTGGTCGCCGGTTGATCGGTGAACATTATACATATTGAAAAAACCTCGGTACAAAACACAAAACGAATCAAAAAAATGGGTAAAAAGATTATAGAACTATTTAGTTGAAAGATTAGCTTGATTATTCATTGATCGGCTGATTGATGGAAGAGGATTCAATCGGATTGTCATCAAACACTTGAAAAACCGAATTTCCGTGAAGTCGAAAATGGCGCCAGAGCGCGCGAAGGATCATGGTTGAGACAGGATCTTTAAAAGAAAAAGTGAAGAAAAGCACGCAATGGAATGTATCGTAGCATAGCCTCCCAGGTAGTCGTTTCTTTAAGAAACAATAGGGCACCATTTCTCACGCCTGACTGGCACTCTTCAAATACTCGTCAAACTACCGCGAAAGTGAAGGAAATGCCATTTCAGGGAGACTAGATTTCAAAATTTTCCGGGCGAGCATGCCCCTGGACCCTAAAAGCTCGTGCCTTTCAGCCGCTCGTACCCCGCGCAATTCTGTAAAAACTCCACCCTTTGGGATCGAAACATTTTGGCAGGTATAGAAGAATGTTGTAATTTTTACCGAGAATTATGGTACAGAAGTGGATGAAGGTACAATTTTAGATTTGGTGGACACGTCGATTTGGGGAGAGATGGATGTAATACAGTAGCTGTGTCAGCAGTTCAGTTTCTAAAAATAAACAGCATCTGTTACACTAGACTTTCATGCATGCTGAGGGTAATTTTTTCAATAATTTAAATTTCAGAGGGGATTATTCTTTAGTTCACATTTTTTTGCAGAGGGTGGAAATTTCAACCTTAAGATCATTTAGAAAACCACCGCCACCCGGGGGACGTAATAAACGATCGGTCCCTTAGAGAATTTTAAAGTGCGTGCGAACTGATATATCGCCCACATGCAGCTAGTTGTGCCTTGTGTAAAATACGTTTGCAAATATTGTTGCGAAATACTGTCAGGAATTTGCAATTGTAATTGAATTTCAGCAATTTAGCGTTTACCAAAGGTTTACAATGAAACTTCTTGCCACATTTTGTTATCTTTGAAAGACACAACGCCAGCCCGTGTCCGTTTATATAAGTGTAGCTGTAGTTTTATCGTTGCATGGCCGACCCAGTCACCTGCTGCGCGACTGTGTGATGATTGGTGACCTGTTGACAGAGAGTTCTCGGCGAGAAATAGAATGATCAGATCGTTTCTCTTAAATTTATCGGGAAAGAAAATATACATTTACATAATAGGTAACATATAGAAATTTTATTAAGCCAAAAAAATGTTTTTTCGAATCTGACAATCTGACTAAGTTCAAAAGGTAGCCTGATAAGGCTTGAGCCAAAGGTTGCATGTGCAAGTGAAACACTAAAACGCGTGAAAATACCGAGTCTGGCAACGAGCGCCGGCAGAGCGGATTTTTTACGCATTTTTCATTCGCGCATATTGTTCACTTTGATATATTCAGGGCGCGTTTGATTGGGTCTATTCCGGAATAGGAATAGCACTGCTAATCGGTAAAATTATTTGGTTTTGAGCTGATTAAGGTTAGGATGTAATGTATTGGGAGCTGTTTAAAATGCAGGCATGGAGGTGTTTAAAACAATTGGAACAAAATCTCCCCAGAACAAACAAAAGTTTGGGTCATTTTAGCTATTCCTATTCTGGAAAAGACTTAACCGAACGCACCCTTAATATACATTCAATATTTTTCATCTCGATCAAAGCTATTCATAGTTTTGGATACAAGTGACTATTAGTAACGTTAATGAAACAAGACAATTACTTACCATGGCACTGTCAATGTTCAATCTTGGCGCGGTGAAGCTTACTTTAGTTTGCTGGATTGCCCAGTTATTCGGCCAATCACAACCCGACAGTTTTCTTTCCGTTGTTCGTCGCGTTAGCCAATGCGCCCAGGATTGCGTGCGCTCTGTCGGTGGTACCTGGTGTGACAGGTTTCCGACGGCACACCATTTAGAATGCCGAGAAGTGAGGAAATCGGCTCTTGCATTTTTCAACGCATGCATTTTTACTGGTTTTTCAGGTTACTTTTGTGAGTGCATCATGTGATAGGTTACTAAACCATCTAGGCCGCTTCGGGATCAAATTGCCGTGATCTAAATTAGAAACGAACGCTAATCTAATAAGCGGGGCGTGCAAGCTGAAGGGTACTAATAGATTTATGTCACAGATCGGTAACGATCAAATTATCTGTTTAAACAGGTTAGTGCCTGTGGACCACGGTATTCAAACGAGTCAAAGTAGCCGGTGAGTGCAACATCAGTCCCTAACAAAAGTGCACTCTGCTCATTAAAATACTGGCCGGATATAGATCTAGACGGGGTAATTGTGTCTTATGTGCATACGTACAGCCGAAAGAGTATTCAGACTAAAAAGAATGTGTACTATTTAGCCGACGGCAAGTTTTTAAAAATTTGGCCAGGTACGAACGTTGTGCCGTACTTAGCTAAACGCATAGTGTGTAGATAAGGTGACCCAGATCAGGGATATATTGATAAACATAAACTCACCTGAAACAGCACGATTGATTGCGATCCGTTGAGAACTATCCGATATACGTGTTGATAGCAGAACTGAATACAGCGCAACGTTTTGACCGGGCTAAATTTTAAAGCTCGTCTACATAGTACACATTCCTTTTGAGTCTGAACACTCTTTGAGCATTGAATTCTGAGTTTCGACTGTACGTATCCACATAATAAGACAAAATTCCCTCGTCCAGATCTATCCGGCCAGAAGTTGTCATTTAATATCGGTATTTTCATGAGCGGAGTGCACTTTTGTTGGGCCGAGCTCGCGCGCGGTTTCCGCGCTTTTCGCAATAGTCAATCTGTCGGTTGCCATGACAACAAGAAATCATAAGACGTTGCTGTGCTTTCCACGCCAGCAGCCTTCTCTTAGTATAAAGCAGTCATTAAGTGAAGAACGTGAAGGAACTTGAGCGACACTGACTTCATAAGCCCGCCACAAAGCTGGACACAAAAGATCACAACTAGTAATTATAGCACGTTTATTTTGAACTTCATTTAGAATCCTATGATTTCTGAGACCATCACGAGTCTCTATACATTTCCAGTAATCTCCTATTACGAAATAATCATCCCCAGGGCCGTGCATCCAGCAGCCATTTTTGTTTGGTTGGGCGCGCGGTTCCCACGTTTTTCACAATACAGACACCCTGTCGGTTACCACCAAGAGTTCATAAGATGTTGCTGTACTTTCCACGTCGGTGGTTTTCTCTGTAAGTTTCAAACGGTACGTGAAGAATAATGCCATAGTGGCAAGCATCCCAAAACCTCCGGCAACGTAAAAAGCTGGAGCGTAGGATCCATAGATGTCTGCAATAAGACCTGTCAGACAAAAAAGAAAATAAATAATAATAACAATAATAATAAATAGTTTCAGAATTTTTTAAACACTTAAAAACTAAAGGAATCTACACAAAAAAACAACAACAACAACAACAACAACAAACAAGCACATATATATATATACAAACAAACAAAAAGCTAGTGTCACGAAGTTATTTGCACCAACAGTTTTTAGCCTGTGAAGTCAATCAACCGGCTGCATTACATCGGAAATACATGCAAAGTTATACCCCAGACCTCCCAGGCCTGTTTTGCCTCAGCAACAGGCAGTAATCTTGACTGTTTAGCGTTTGAAAATGGATACGACGCCATATTGGATGACGTCATCGACCCCTAGCATGAGCCCCTAACGGGCCATAACCACCAAAATGACCTTATCTTGTAGAATTTACTTCGGGCTATGTATTGAAGGTAAAATATATTTTCGACCGTTAATCTCCCCAAGCCAAAAACCTCACCTTTTCCCATCACCTTCATTCCAGGAATTGATTTAAATACTGTGAGTTCTCCAATTGGACCCCAGTCAGTCTCCATGGGGCTGTGTCCAATTAGAGCACAGCTTTTGTGATCAGTGCCTGGTCACAAAGTTTTCCTGTGGCCATTACTTTACTGGACGATCGTTTTGAAGCCAAAGTATTGGACTTCTATGGTAGAAATGTGTGGTTCTAAAGTCAAAAACTTCAACCGTCACCTTTTTTAGTGCAAAGGATGCGTATTACACTCTCGTCGAGAATGGAGGTAATGGGAGTAGCATTGAGGTGATATTTTGGTTTTGGGAGATTAACGGTCAAATTTGTTTTTCTTTTACAGAGAAGACACCATTGAACAAAAAATCGCTCAAAATAACACGGAGCTGACCCCAAAATGACACACTATAAAGAATAAAAACACAAAAAGGAGCAAAGTAAATAAGGTAAATAAATTGTTTTTTTTATTTTATCAGTCAACCGAATGGGCTCCCTGATCAATGTTTCTATAACGGAGGTGTGAAACCAAATAGTGACATTAACACGTACGCCGACAAATATCTGAACGCTTACCTCCTAACGGGGGTCCCCCAGCAAACGCCAGGGAAATGACAAATTGATGAAGACCAAATCCCATAGGAACTTCGTTTTCTTGGAGGCATGACATTATTGAAAGAATGCCACCACAAGCGAGAAGTCCGTCTGCAACTCCGTAAACCAGGGAGTACAACAGAAGAAGGATGTAGTTAGTAATGTGAGGTAACAACAGGCTTGAAATACCGCCAAGAGCTGCACCCAGGTGCAGGAATAGTGTCGGATTGAACCAGTTAATATCACATAATCGGCCCGTGATAAATCTGGCCAACTGAGACCCCAGACCAGCGCACAGATAGAAGCGGGATGCTAAATCAGATGTTATGCCGACGTCTTGGGAATAGCGAATCTGATGAAGAAAGAAACGGGATTAATTCACAAGCGGATGGAGATGGAGGTGTAAGTCAACGTAAACAGACACGATATTAGTGATGATCATCATAATCATGATGAAAACAAAAGGAAACCCAGCACTGAGCATAACATTTTACCCTTGCTCTTTGGAATTCGAGAAATAGCTGTAAACGGTGTGAGAAGGAGGACGACATATAAAGGTAGCTTCTTCTTCTGTGGAATATTGATTTCTTATTTGTAAAAAAAAATTACCCATTTACCCAAAATCCGAGCTAGAGTCAATACATAGAGTCCAAGGGGATCAAAGGAACCAATAACAAACTGCAGAGGAAACAAGTGACTTTTGATTTCTCGAATGGTTAATCCTGAAAGCACTAGTTGTTAATTCACGGCCTGATTGGCTTGGCGCCAAACACGGCCTAGATATATAGTAGTACTGATTGGTCACATCATGTTTCATCAATTTCCTTAGTGCAATCACAGAAAAGAAAACAAGCGTGAAACCAAAACGGTTACTGAGCAAACTTGTGATGGGAAAAGGTCGAATTAAACTTACCAAATGGACTGCGGGAACTGTATGGCCAAATAACGCTACCATATGGATGATCGCAAAACTAAGGTATAACGGATTCCTCAAGAAAGACAACCCTTTGCATCTTATTCTATTAATGTTTGCGCTTTTAGAACTTTTCTCAAGAGCGGTTTGAGCGGGTTGGTCAGTATAACTGTTATCCGACAGTCTTTTGCTGTATGTACATCCAAGGAAACCACATAGAGAAACAATCCCCGCCATCACCATTAGCGCCTGCCTCCAGTAAAGAACGTCCAACAAGGCCTGCATGATTGGGCTCATTATAAACAACCCCCCTCCAGGACCCATCGCAATCATTCCCGTAGCCAGAGACCGTCTTTTGATAAAATGTTTGGGAACTTCTAGAAAAGTGGCCATGTAGATTGCACTAGATCCCAGGCCAAACACGCCACCGTATGTCAGATACATCCAAGAGATACTTGGGACCTGGGTCGAGAGTAGCAGGCCGGCCACACATAGTAAAGACCCGCAAACAGTCACTAAACGAGGACCCAGACGTTTACAGAGCTTTCCTGCGACGGGAGCCAACAGTCCACTAGATGAAACGGCTAGTGATCCGACCCAGGCTGTAAGCATCCAAATCAGTATGAGTAAAACGAACCGTTTTGTTTATTTAGTAATGCTGTTTATCTGGACGTTAACAACAACAACAACAACATCAACAAATTTGTTTGTACATTAACTGCATTTATCTCCACACTGCACTACGTAAGCAAGGAAGTCGGAACGTGGTAGCCTGCGTCCTGGCGGGGATACAGGACGTCTGCACGTAGAATAGTTGTATGTTGAAAAAATGGGATTGTGTATGCAATTTGGAAGAATTAGGGTTGAGACTGGAACAGGTAACACTGATTCTATCTATATTTTTTTATTCATTTTTTAAAACTGTTGAGCTAGTCCATTTCCCATTTATGCTGCTTTGTTCAGCAACATTTTAACTATACCTGCACGTGATATATGATAGATAGATGAAATGTTACACATACACTGGAACACCGTTTATACGGCCATAAAAATCTGGCCGTATTAACGGAGTGGCCGTAAGGCGCGGTGGTTCCACTGTCTTACCTGTTTTGGCTTTGCTCTCCTTGAACTCGTCCAGTAACAAAGGAAACAGCAACCCAAAGCTGTAACAGCAGCCGAACACGATGATACAGGACAAGACACCGGAGACACACACCACCCAGGCCCAGGCCCCATCTGCACTCCGCTGTCCGTTGTGAGCACCATGAGGAGGCTCCGTGCTTTTCAGAAGAACATTGTTGTCGAACTCACATATCCCCTTGGATTCCTGAAAATAAAATCTAATCTCAATCTGAAATGCGTGTGCGGATAATTTGTTCGTCCTTGCAACATCCCGTACTCGTAATTCTCCCTTTTTATGCTGGGCCTAAGGGCCCAGCATATAATTGTTTTCACCCGAGAGCCAAAAGCGTAGGTATCATGGCAATTGGTAAAATACAACCCCACTCTAGGATTTTGAAGATTGATTGACGTGCAAGCAAAAATACTATTTCATTGGGTAATGTTTACCGCAAGCGGTGTTGAAGGCTTCATTTTCTTGGCTGAGTTTCAAGTATGTAACGTGAGATTTTTGTTGACATCTACTTGCGCTCTTGCGGTTTTTTAGCTCGCGAATCTCACCTTGTGAGATTGCGAGGTATTATAATCACTTTGCCTTCCCTGTTCCCTCTGTTGCAACAATGGGTTTCCAAATAAAGCAGTTGCGGTTTTCTAAATTTGGGCATGATGAAGGTCGCGTAACAGGGTGTGTCGAACAACGCAGTTTTAAAAGCAAGATGTTGTCGTAGTTGTCGCGACCATATTTTTGTTCGGAACGTGTTCTCATTTTGAAGGTTGTCATGCGTTCGAAGTTTGTTTGGCCATTGATTCTGACATCGGTTGTGTTTCACTCTGCTGCGTTTTGCGTTGTTATTGCGACATTTTGGCGCGGTGCCATGAAGGTCAAACAACCAGTGGCACCGACGGCGTTATTAATAAGTCGCAAACAAATCTGAAGCCGTTGGTTTAGTATCCGCCAAAATTTCTGCAGTGACAGTGAATACGGCTTGGAAGATACTAGGCCGAAAAGGTGAATCTCTCGGCTATAAAAATACCAAAAATATCCATTTCCGGTGAATGTTTACAAGTTCATACAGTATGCAAATTAGTCAGGTATTTCAATTCTTGGTTTGCATGTGACGTCATAAAAAGACATCTCAAAAGTAACGTATCCTATAAGTCCAATACACTGATATATTCAAGACTATTATGCCTTAAGACTTAAGCAAAATTCTGGCTTGGTACAAAATATCTATCGGGAGCTATGGATGTTTGAATACTGTGACAATAAAGCCGTGGCGCGCGCGTGGCCGACTAAAATCTGTGCTTGTGGCTGAACTATAAAGTTTTCCATCACGAAACTTTTTAAAATTGGCTCTTCGAAAGATGTGAAGTAACTAAACATCAAGCTGAGTCACAGATCAGCTTCATTTCGTGTTCCGAGTTTGACTAAGATGGCGGCCGCATACAAACTCTTATCAAATCTCCAAAAAAATTAAAAATTGAAAATTGCCGCTGCTTCGCCAAAATGCAGCCTAGACAATGCAAAATTAACATCTGGACTAATTCAGGCATGTTCTTTTTAGTTCTGGAGTCAAAAAGGTACAATCTGTTATTTTAGAGGGTGCTGCGGTCGCGTGACGCGTGAAAATCGCGTCAATGATTGTTTTTTTCTCAATTATTATAAAACACTTTTTAAGCCCGCGTTCACCACGAAGTGGTGAATTGAGCCAGTTCTATTAAATAGCTACTCCCGCAAACAAAAGTACTTTTTACAAATTCGCGAGCTTACAGCTGCCTTGCTGTTTTGATGTTCAGTTATATTCACTTTCACATTCTTCTTCCAGTTGTGTACAGTTTTTTTTATTGTTGGTCAAAACTAAGCGAAGCAAAGCAAACATAATCAAACGACACCATCATTTCGACAAGTTAAAGTCGCTCCCGGCTGTCACGAGTTTTTCAACTTTAACATACGCTTGTTAAACAACCGTGAATTTACCAAAACCAGCTGGAAATTAAGAAAGCCTGATAGAAGACGTGCATTTTAGAAGAAGAAAAACAGATAAGCACTGAAGCGCAGGCTAGATTAATCGTAGCCTGTGATTAGAAACAAATGTTCGAAGTCAAACTGTCAAAAGTAATAGGTCACGCATTACTGTTTTCTTTACTGGCCGACGTTTTCACTCCCAAGCTCAAAGTGTAGATCCTCTCAACCTTGTGAGGCAACCCTGCAGCAAACGTACGAGTGTTGTAGATATAATTTATAGTTTAATCAGGCTTCATTTGAGCAAGGTGTCAAAAGCCAAGTTCTCCTTACTGTATGATATTTTTCTGGTGTGAAACTGAAAGAGAAATTGAAGTTGATCACTCTTGGGAGTCTCGCTCTGGTCCATGCAGAGATTGCTTATTAAATAATTCTAATGGTGCGTGCGGATACTTGCCACACCAAACTTGAATCCTAGCATCTGTCGCGTTTTCACGCGACAAAACTTGTTTAAATTCCACACTGCACTACTTAAACAAGGAGGCAAGAACGTTGTCCGTAACGGTCTCCATCTCCGTTTTCGATTTCGTCACCGCCCGTCACAGAAAACAATGAGAATGGATGTCTACAGTGTCCTGTCCTGTATCATCATGTTCAGGTCCACATCAGCATTTTGCTGCCACTAATTTAACCTGCATTACCAAATAAGGTAGGTATGTCCTCCACAAGTGGTCAAAACCCCGGGACGACGATGCGCCTCCCCCCGTGCCCTGTATGAAAGCTTTGGAGGTCACGATAAGACACAGGGGGTGGGGGTGGAGGTGGTGTGGGGATATTGTAGGTGGTTTTTTCACAAATCTTTTCGCGGTTTTTATCTGGAAGGCTGATTTGTTTGAATTTTGGTCCATTCGTATTTGGTCCACACAATTCAGCTAATATTTTTCTATGTTAAATTTTACGGTCTTGCGTTTTGCAATCTAAGACTCTCATATACCATTGGCAAAGCAGTATTAATTTGAAAACATGCAATCAAACTTTGTACAAAAGCAGCTCAAGCAAACGTGAAACACGACCATCCGCCATGTTGGACCGATGCTGGGGGTCCAATGCCTGTAACGTCACCGTTGTATATTCGTTATTTTTACGAGAAACACAGCGTTTACGAAAAGATGCGTTTACGAAATATCCACTTTGGAAAGCGTTTTACACGAAAATATGCGTTTACCGTTTTTATCGTTTACGTGCGGACGGAAGGCCTAAAGGTATAAAACCCTGTATGCTTTTACAAACGTAAACGTATACATCTGGACGGGGCTTTATAAGGAATCGATGCTTGACATTGATTCTGTATCCGGTATTCAATGAAAATTCAACGGTCGGACAACTTACCGCATTACTTGCCATGGCGACACACAGTTGTAATTTTGTCTGGAATCAGAAAACCTTTACGCGGAATCCTGACGGCCGTTTTGTCAGTTTGCAAAGTATGGTTGGCGGGTGCTGTCGCTGTTCCGTCCCAACCTGCGATTCTGCCGATATCAGCGGCGAACGCAAAACATTTATAGCGGAGACTATATCATTCTGTAGCTGAACGCTTGCAAGCGTCAACAGCTGATTTGATTGCTAGACTCGCTTGTCGTGCCGCTGCCGCGTCGAACTAAAATCAATCATATTAAATTCAGGGTATAATAAGCGTACATTTTGTATATAGTGGAAACTGTGGTAAATCAAAACATTACCTTTCATAATTTATAACTTGGCTTGAGTTGTTTAAAACCACGCTTAGAGTCACTGACGTTTAGTAAAAGCGAAAAGCGAAAAGTTTATAGCCCGGACCAAAGTATGTCAGTTGAATTTTGGTTGCCGTTAAAAATCCTGTCAGGAAGCACTTCAGCCGGTTTCGTGTGTTTGGTTGGTACCTGTTAAAAACATCCAGATGACAGGTTCAAAACAGCCGAGCCTCTCCCAAGATATTGTTAACCATTGGCGATAGTTTGGAATTAACAGGAACTGCAAATGATTTATACGAGTATTGCAAACGTCGACACAAGATGCTGCTTTCGTCAAACAGCATTTGAATGTAAGACGGAATACAAAGCAACCGGGAAAGCTGACCACGGACTGCATGAAATCAGTCAACCTCGTTCCCAGGCTTTTTCATCTCCCGTTTATGACCACATTATGTGATGTAGTATCTCAGATCTCCCCGCAAACTTTGTTTAAAGTACCCCTTTCAGCTTCAATGTTACTCGGCTCAGAAAACAACGACTAGAAGTACTGCAAGTACAAAATCCGCGCTTGCTTACACTGCACACGGCACTAAACTTGATTGACATATCGCGCGCGGAAAACATGTCACTTTGTTCACACAACGTACCGCGATTTAAAAATAATTTACATCTTTTACTAAGGGAGTTGTATAATAAATAACTTATTAGACACTTAGGCGTGTAGTATAGTACGGCTGTAAATTTTTACTCGTCGTTTGTATTTTGGCTAGCCGAAGCGGCTCGCCTAGATACTGCACGACTCGTAAAAATATACAGCCGTACTACACGCCTAAGTTTCTAATAAGATATATTTATCACATATCATCCAAAGGCTCAAATATGGATTCGACTGGCCATTTACTTGTTCGTAAACGAAATTACATTGGTATGACTGAATCCTCTCTTTGCGCCTTCGCCGTCGCGCTTCAGTGACCGCCAACGATTAGAAAAAGCGGGGAAAAGCATGCAACGTCGACTTTCCGGGGGGATGCTAGTTGGGAATTTTCGCTTGAAACTCTAAGAAGTACTAAAATGGGTGTGGCTCAAGCTATTTTGACCCCTAAGAGGTACCAGTTTATGTGGTAACTAGCGGGACCCCGTAAAATACGGTGATCGGATATTTTTTCTTTTTCTTTTCTTTCTTTCTTTTTTTCCTTTTTGAAGTTCATTTCGAGCATCTTGAATGCATTTTACAGTGTCAAAGTACAAACTTCTCTGTAGTGCGTGTACCACTCGACGAATTGCCGATAAATCGACATGAAAATCTCCCCGTTTTTCGAGCATGCGGCAGCATCAGCCCAACATCCGGTCTCGTGGTCGGCATACGAGGCCAAGTTTATACTAAGTTTCACTCGATGTGGCGGCCATCTTGGATTTTTTTATGACGAAGAGGCCTGGGAAAGAGCGTTACAGACGGACGGACGGACGGATATGGCATAGCGTATTATTATATAGATAACTGACATTTATAAAATTATGTGACTATAAGCTTGTGCATTGATAAAAGTTTTCTCTGGTGGCGTAAAAAAACCATTCGACGGACACCCAATCCAAAACGGTGCCACGTCACATAAAAATGTCAGCGTTTGATGTTGAGCACCCTACCAGAATTTTATGTCTCATGGCCGAGGGTTCGGATCTTGAATAGCGTTTTCACAATACAGTCACCCTGTCAGTCACGATCAAGAGTTCATAAGATGTTGCTGTACTTTCCACGCCAGTAGTTTTATCTCTGGGTTGAAAAAGATAAGTGAAGAACATTGCCACCGTTGCAAACATTACAAAACCCCCGGCGACGTAAAAGGCTGGAGCGTAGGATCCATAGATGTCTGCAATAAGACCTGCCAGACGAAAAGATTGAAGTAAGCGGACTCTGGTGAAACGTACAGTATATTAACTTAAAGCTGCTAAAGTAATAAACTATTACTAGTGGTAATCAGAGATTAGTCAGGTGCGTTCGACTTCTCTTTGCTTGGAGTTGTTTTTGTTCTAAAATGCTTTTCCCTATAACGATCTCTAAAAGTTCGTGGGTTTCGTCTGAAACCGGAAGTGAGCAGCACGAAGACCGCGCGGTCCGGGTTCGAACCCCGGCCGCCAAGCAATATTAAACCAAAACTTTTTCTTTCTTTCTTTTTTTTTAATTCTTTGAAGATATACGAAAATTGTAAGACATGGTCAAATGCGATTTATACCTTCGTCGGAAGAAATAAGTTGAGTTGCACACGAGAGTTTCACAATTCGATCATCCTGTGGCTTGCGATTAAATCACCGCGATACCTCTGTCTCCAAAAAGCCGTATATTTCTTCCAGATAAGTATCTGGAACATCAGTAATGTGTCGGTTGCATATTGAGTATATTTTCATCAACGCAGAAACTGAAATACGGTAATCGCGAGTCGAGTTACATTTTTTCTGTGGAATTCTTGCTGTCGTGCTGCCCTTATTATCCCAGATATTGGCTTCTTTCAGTGAAAAGTAGCTGTATTTGCCTTTGATAGACCTCAGTGTGATCATTCAGAGCCACTCGTGCGACACAGAGCGCCTATAGTAATTATTCAAAATGGCGCATATTTTGCACAAACACCGTCCACCCAAAAAATCTCGATTCTTCGCGCTGGTCGAAAGCACGTGATAGGTATCCCATCGACCCCATGGAACCCACATCAGTTGAGATTATGGTTGTGTTCTCCTTCGTCGAACGCAAAAATTAGATCAAAATTAGCTCATCTTTACAATAGAACAAGTGAAACAATTTCTTTAAGACTCGTACTGAATAAATAGCTTTGATTAATATGGTCACACATTCAAGACAGTGGTGCCTAGATTGCAGCTCGCTGTACCAGGAAGCTGCTCTACTGTTTTCTGATCAGGCCCACTTGCAACAGTAGAAAACAGAACCAACCGCGTGGCTCCTGGTCAATGCACCGAAAGTGGATTCAGCAAAGTTTAGGCAGAATGGTACAGTAGGTAGAAAGAAACAAAAATTTCAATACTAACCTCCTAACGGCGGTCCACCAGCAAACGACAACGAAATAACTAACTGGAAAAGACCAAATCCGATGGGAGTTTCGTTTTCTTGGAGACATGACATTATTGAAAGCATAATACCGCAACAGAAAAGTCCGTCCGCAATTCCATACACGGTCGAATATAACAGCAAGAGGGAGTAAGTGGTAATCTGAGGCAACAGAAGAATGGAAACTCCACTGAGAGCCAAACCCAGGAGCAGGAACATTCTTGGATTGAACCAGTTAAAGTCGCACAGTCGGCCCGTGACAAGTCTACCCAGCTGTGATCCTAGACCGGTGCACAGATAAAAGCGGGACGCTAAATGGGCTGTTATGCCGAGGTCTTCAGAGTAGCGAATCTGGTGAAAAAAGGACACGGACGGATTTCAAAAAGTGAATGGAAACAGATAATGATGACGATGATAATAATACTGGATAATAATGATCATGATGAACTTGGTATAGTGAAGACAGTTAAGACAAGAGTATTTCTGTTGATATTGGTGTTTTAAAATATTTCAATAATTTGGTAATTTTGTCGTGCAGCTTCTGCAGCTTTCTACCAAGACTCAGACGCGACATCCAAGAATAACGCTTTACTAGTATTGCTAACCAAGTCAACTTCCACCTGCATAACAGCATATGCAACTACTTGACAACTTTTGAAACTTTTTGCGATGCTACTTCTTAAAAGTGGCTACAATTTCTAATACAAATTTTTCACTAATAAAAGCGAGTTTGTAAAACTAATTTTTGGGCGCATTTTCCCTTCTATGTTCTTTTTTCATATAAAAAGGAAGAGATAACCCTAGTTTCGTTTCATATGTACTCTGAAAGATAGCAAATCAAGCTTTCAAACGCTAAACAGCTAAACAGCTAAAGAGAAAAGAAGAGGAAATAAAAAGCTTGACGAAACGCGAGTGACGAAACGCAAAATCAAGCCGCACCCGATTGGCCGAGGGGACGTCACTTATTGCGGGTCAAAACGATAATTAAATCCTGTTATGCATGTGATAGGTTAAAATAAATACATGCATATATGTGATTCGCCATGTATATCATATCATAAATGAAACTTACCAAATGGACAGAGGGAACAGTATGACCAATAAAAGCAACTGTACTGATCATCGAAAGACTAAGGTATGACGGATTTCTCAAAAATGATAACCCTTTGAGTTGAAACTTCGTCGCCTTATCAGAATACTTGTTGAGAGAGGCCGGAGCTTGCTGGTAGGTATAGCTGTTATCCGATAGTCTTTTGCTGTACGTGCACCCAAAGAAACCACACAGAGAGACAATCCCCGCCATCACCATTAGCGCTTGCCTCCAGTGAAGAACGTCCAACAAGGCCTGTAGGATTGGACTCATTATAAACAACCCCCCTCCAGGACCCATTGCAATCATTCCCGTTGCCAAAGATCGTCTTTTGACAAAATGCTTCGGAACTTCGAGAAAAGTGCACATGTAGATTGCGCTAGATCCCAGGCCAAACACACCGCCATAGGTCAGGTACATCCAAGAGATACTTGGGACCTGGGTCGAGAGTAGCAGGCCGGCCACACATAGTAAAGACCCGCAAACAATCACTAAACGAGGACCTAGACGTTTACAGAGCTTTCCTGCGACGGGAGCCAAGAGTCCACTGGATGAAACGGCTAGTGATCCAACCCAGGCTACAAGCAACAAGTGTGAATAAGCAAAATGGACACGAGGAAATTTGACGTCACTTCCGCCGGTCAGCGTTCATCGCCAGTACTATTTAACTTCTTCTAACTCAAGGTATTAACTTGTGTTATAGAACATACATTGAAACAATTTATACTTGACTATCTAGTCCCAGTGTACTGAGTTGCTAACTATGGAGGTGTTGTGAGCAATTTTGTGTAATGGTTGAATAGTTGCAGTGGTATATAAGATAAGGTAACCGCACGGCCGAAAACCGCCTTCCGCGTGTATAGTATAATTAAGTCGTTTAGCTTTTGATTTTTTTCTTTCAATGCATTACTGAGTAGGATGTATTGTAAACTGCGTGAACCTGTGCAGATCTTGATGTCTAGACGCCCGCCACATCGTTTTTATTGTTGGGGCTCGAGCCGGCGCCGTCAAACTCACTGGGTTTTTTACTTTTCTAGCAGGATCTAATTTAAGTTTATGCATTGTACGGATGCTAAGCACGTGCCATTATTTTATAGGTTGGAAGTAGCTTATAGCGATCCAACCTGTTTTGGCTTTGCCCTCCTTAAATTCGTCCAGTAACAAAGGGAACAGCAAACCAAAGCTGTAGCAGCAGCCGAACACGATGATACAGGACAGGACACCGGAAACACAGACCACCCAGGCCCAGGCCCCGTCTGGCGCCCGCTGGTCACTACGAGGCGTCTTAATGCATTCCAGTAGAGCTTTGCCCTTGAAGGAAGAGTCACGTGTTTTTGGTGCCTCCTGTAGTTGAAACATTTAAATACTGTCAAGAAGCTGTGTGTGAAGCTGAAATGTTGATTGGTGAACTCTAATTGTTCGTAACGCATGTTCGTAATGCTTGATCCTTTTCCAGAGCGCCGATTTTTTAAACAAAGTCTAACTTAGCTAAATTGAGGTTTAGACGGACGTCGTAAAACAGGGTTAGCCAAACGTTAAATTGCATTTTTAGAACATGGATCAGAGTCAGTTTATAAAGACGACGTTTAGCCGTTGTCCGTTAAGCATGGCTGATTGTTTAAACCTTGTTTAGACTAGGACTTTCTTAACCGCGCTCTAAACCTTGTTTGAAAAATCGACCCATAGTCTTTTCTTTTTTCTAAAACGCATCGAAAGGTTTCCGTCCACTCGAAGCCGGCGATTTGCTTACACCCGTCCAAACCTAAATGTTTAAAAAACGAATTGAAAACGTTAAAACCTGCGTTGAGCATGCGTTAGATAACTCCAACCCGATGACAATTTGAGAGGTAAAATTATAATTCCACCAGGCGCTTGTTCGCCCTGGTCGAACCAAAATTCTGTAATTGCTCGTCTTTGCCTTCCAACTCGTTCTCTCCACAGTTGACAGCAATTTAATGAGTACTAAGGAAACCTTTCCAGGTTGTTACGAACCTCACGAGGTTAAGCATTGTTCCCCATCTTTACATATAATCGGCCTGTGCCATTAGCAAAGCAGTATTGATTTTAAAAACATGCAGTTAAGCCGAATGAAAGCACGTACAGTGTAGCCCAATTTTCATGTTATGAAAGATACAGTGATAAAGTATTCTTTTTGAAAAAGTAATAAAATACCTTGTTCCTTGTGTTGTTTTGTCTTTTGTGTGCTGTTTTGGGGCAGATTGAGTGAGTTTTCATCTGGTGGTGGTCCCTCTACTAAAAATAAGCAAGGTGGCACACTCGAAACCGACCGTTGGTCTTTATTCAAAGTCGCAAAATCTGATTGTGGCTTATTGTGTGGGGTGAAGCATTAATCTGCTCGGACCAGAGGAGAGTAGTCGAAATCATGCCCGGTCGCACAGCCCAAGGGTCCCGTTGGACGTTTCACGCAAGCCCGTTCAGAGAGTGATTTTGCGACTTCGAAAAACGGTCGGTTTCGAGTGTGCCACCTGTTTATGTTTTAGTAGATGGACCACCACCACTCGCTCAATCTGCCCCAAAACAGTACACGAAAGACAAAACAACACAAGGAACATGGTAAGGCGGGTGTTTTATTAATTTTCGAAAAACAAAATTTTCTCACTGTATCTCTCATAACATGAAGATTGGGCTACCTGTGATGAAAGCAGGCCAGCAAACGTGAAACACGCGACCATCCGCCATGCTGGGCTGGTCCCTGTAGCGCCACCGTTTACGGAAATATACATTTTTTTAAGAGTGCGCACACGAGAACACAGCGTACGAAAAGATGTGATTACGAAAATATCCACTTTGGACAGCGCTTTAGGAAAATGTGCGTTTACGATGACCGTTTTCACCCGCGTGTGGACGGAAGGCCTAAACGCATGAAACCCTGTATGCGTTTACAAACGTAAGCGTATACATCGGGACGGGGCCTTATAAGAAATCCATGTTGACACTGAATCTGTATGTCCGTTATTCAATAGAAATTTATCGGTCAGACAACTTACCGCATTACTTGCCATGGCGATACACAGCCGTAATTTTGTCTGGAATCGGAAAGCCTCTTTACGCGAAGTTTCCTTCGCCGGGTTCTACAAATGATCCTGACAACCGTTTTGTTTTGCAAGGTATAGTTGGCGGCTGCTGCCGCTGTCCCTTCACAACCTGCAGTCCAGAGGGACTGACGATTCTTGTCCGATATCGGCAACGACGAAGTTCGCACAACATTTAGAGCGGAGACTATATGTGTAGCTGAACGCAAGCGCCGACAGATGGTTTGATTGCCAGACTCGCTTATCGTGCTGCTGCCGTGTCAAACTTAAAATCAATTGCATTAAATTCAGGGTGTAAAAACACACATTTTGTACAGCGGAAACTATGGTAAATCAAAACATATACTTTCATAATTTATGACTTGGCTAATGGTGCCATCGGATGGTACGACGGTCTTTAAAAAGCCACATTTATAGTCTAAAAGCGAAAGTAAGAAATGCTTATACCCCGCATCAGACTCAGTGTTTTATTTGAGTGTTGGTTGCTGTTAAAAAATCTTGTCTCGTGTGTTTGGTAGCTACCTGTTGAAAACATTGGATGACAGGTTTAAAACAGCCCAGCCTCTCCCAAACACGTCAATTATATTTTTAGCCACAACAAAACTTGGAACAATCAGGAACTGCAAATGATTTATATGAGTATTGCAAACGTCGACAGAAGATCTTGCTATTGTGAAACAAAATTTGAATGTAAGACGGAATACAAGCTACCTGGAGTCTGCACCTCGGACTGCATGAAATATATATCCTCAGAAGAGACAAATCAAAACAATGTATATTTACGTTTAACATTATATCTTAAGGGCTTAACTACAGACAATTCAGTTTTATATGATTTGAGCTAGAACAAGGTTTTAGTTGGTCTTTGATCAAAACCCTATCGAGTTTGTTGGCTTATACTGTTGAAAGAAAGAATTTGGTTAAACTTGCGAGCCTGGAACAAGGGGGCCCAGATCGCATTAGGTCGGTGTAAGCAGCGTTATATCTTATTAAGTTCTTAATTAATATAATAATTTAACCCTTTAACTATCCAAATCAACCCCCGGATTGTAAAAACCTAAAAATTTCTCAACAACAACTACAAGGTGTTTTTAGAAGTACTGTGTTGAAAAAGTATACACATTTTATTGAGAGTATTCAGTTGAGTGGGTCACCCCTTTAGGTTGTTTTATTTCAAATTTCAAATTTCAGAAATTTTCTAGGTTCACTGAGACAAATTCACCATAAATTTGCACTGAAAGGGTTGATATTCTTAAAACAGAATGTATCCTTCACCGCACTTTGCTTGCTGTGAATTTGAGCAATCTGAATAATTGCCTTTCCAGAAACAAACAGCACTTACTGAAAAATAAAATAATATAAAATAACATAACATAACATAAAATAAAATAGATGGAAGAAAATGAAACTTTTCAGCTTGGGCAGAGTCCACAGGGGGTGGCATTCGACAGGAACGGTTAATTTATATCTCATGACGTCGCTCATGCGTGGCGCAATCTCGACACTTCAAAAATCAAAGCTTCTAAACTTCACGGAAACAAAAAGCTGAAGTGTAGTCAGTAGTAGTAAAGTGTCCCATATGGAACTGTACTGAAAAGATTTCTGCCTAACCCTTTGACTCTAATACTATAAAGTTTGAGTCATTTGGCCAACGTTAGCTGGGAAGTTGACGTCACTTTGATTCCATATTCCATAACGTTTTGCAAGAAGAACTATTTTGTTTTTCTCTCAGCAGAAATTTTTGCTGGGGTCAAGAGTTCGGATCTTGAATAGCGTTTTTCACAATACAGTAACCCTGTCAGTCACAATCAAGAGTTCATAAGATGTTGCTGTACTTTCCACGCCAATAGCTTTATGTCTGGGTTTAAAATGATAAGTGAAGAACATTGCCACCGTTGCAAACATTACAAAACCCCCGGCGACGTAAAAGGCTGGAGCGTAGGATCCATAGATGTCTGCAATAAGACCTGCCAGAAGAAAAGATTGAAGTAAGTGGGCTGGTGAAACGTACAGTATATTAACGCTAAAGTAATAAACTTTAAAAATTAGATCAAAATTAGCTCATCTTTACAAAAATAAGTGAAATAATTTCTCCGAGTCTCGTACTAAATAAATATATTTGATTACACATTCAAGTGGTGCCTGATGGCAGCTCCCTGCACCAGGAAGCTGCTCTACTCTTTTTGATCAGGCCAGAACTGGAAAACAAAGCCAAAAGTGGATTATAAATGACTTTTTCTCGCAAGATCGCTGTTTCTGGGACCTGGTCGATGCACCGGGGTAATAAATATGTCGCTTATTTCAAATAATGGAAACAAAAATGGCTTCAGCAGAGTTTAGGCCAAATGGTGTAGATAGAAAGAAAAAAACTTCAATGCTAACCTCCTAACGGCGGCCCACCAGCAAACGACAGCGAAGCAACCAACTGGTAAAGACCAAATCCAGCGGGAATTTCGTTTTCTCGGAGACATGACATTATTGCAAGAATTAAACCGCAACAGATAAGTCCGTCCGCAATTCCATACACGGACGAATATAACAGCAAGAGGGAGTAAGTGGTAATCTGAGGCAACAGAAGAATGGAAACTCCACTGAGAACCAAACCCAAGAGCAGGAACATTTTTGGATTGAACCAGTTAAAGTCGCACAGTCGGCCCGTGACAAGTCTACCCAGCTGTGATCCTAGACCGGTGCACAGATAGAAATGGGATGCTGAATGGGCTGTTATACCGAGGTCTTCAGAGTAGCGAATCTGGTGAAAAGAAGACACGGACGGGTTACAAAGGTGGATGGAAACAGATAATGATGTGATGACGATGATAATACTGGGTAATAATGATCATGATGATCATAGTATAGCGACAGAGTAATTTATGTTGATAATGGTGTTTCAAAAAACGTCAATAATGTGGTAATTTGGTCCTGTCTTCTGCAGTTTTCTACCAAGACTCAGACGACACCTAAGAATAACGCTTAGTATAGTACGCTATACAAATCAACTTCCACTTGCACAGCACCATATGTGATTTGACAACTTCGAAACATTCAGCGATGCTACTTTTTAAAAGGGTCTACAGTCTCCAATACACATTTTTTCACATAGAAGCAGGTTTGTTAAATAAGTTTTGGGCGCAGCTTCCCTAATATGTTCTTTTTTCGCATAAAAAGAAGGGGTAGCCCTAGTTTCGTTTCATATGCTCTCTGAAAGATAACAGATCAAGTTTTCAAACACTAGATAGCTAAAGAAAAAAGAAGAGACCTGACTTGAGTGACGAAACGTGAAATAAAGTGAGATCGTTTTCTGTTTGGCACACGATTGACCGAGGGGACGTCACTTAATGCAGGTCAAAACGATAATATTGAACCTGTATGCGTGTGATCGGTTAAAATACATACATATATGTGATTCATCATGTATATAATATCATAAATGAAACTTACCAAATGGACGGAGGGAACAGTATGACCAATAAAAGCCATTGCACTAATCATCGTAATACTAAGGTACAAAGGATTTCTCAAAAATGATAATCCTTCGAGTTGAAACTTCGTTGCCTTATCAGAAGACTTTTCCAGAGAGGTTAATGCGGGCTTGTCGGTATAATTGTTATCCGATATTCTTTTGCTGTACGTGCACCCAAAGAAACCACACAGAGAAACAATCCCCGCCATCACCATTAGCGCTTGCCTCCAGTGAAGAACGTCCAACAAGGCCTGTAGGATTGGACTCATTATAAACAACCCCCCTCCAGGACCCATTGCAATCATTCCCGTTGCCAAAGATCGTCTTTTGACAAAGTGCTTCGGAACTTCGAGAAAGGTGCATATGTAGATTGCGCTAGATCCCAGTCCAAACACACCGCCATAGGTCACGTACATCCAAGAGATACTGGGGACCTGGGTCGAGAGTAGCAGGCCGGCCACACATAGTAAAGACCCGCAAACAATCACTAAACGAGGACCCAGACGTTTACAGAGCTTTCCTGCGACGGGAGCCAAGAGTCCACTGGACGAAACGGCTAGTGATCCAACCCAGGCTGCAAGCAACAAGTGTGAATAAGCAAAATGGACACGAGGAAATTTGACGTCACTTCCGCCGGTCAGCGTTCATCGCCAGCACTATTTAACTTCTTCTAACTCGGGGTAACTTGTGTTATAGAACATACATTGAAACAATTTATACTTGACTATCTAGTCCCAGTGTATCGAGTTTCGTGGCTAAATCTCGAAGTTTTGTGAGCGTTACATTGCACTTCATGTACAGTTTTGTGCAATGGTCGATATTGTTTAAGGTAACCGCACGGCCTAGAAACGCCTTTCGTGTGTATCGTATAAAAGTCGTTAGCTCTTGATTTCTATTGAGTAGGGTGTATTTTGTAGTGCGTGAACCTGTGCAGATCTTGATGTCTAGACGCCTGCCACATGGTTTTTAACTTGGTGTGTTTTCGACTTTTTGACCGTATTGCCCCTATGTCCAGCAGGATCTAAGTTCATGCATCGTCCCTTTACAAACTCATGTATTATGGATGCTAAGCACGCGCCGTTATTTTATAGATTGGAAGTAGTTTATAGCGATCCAACCTGTTTTGGCTTTGCCCTCCTTGAATTCGTCCAGTAACAAAGGAAACAGCAAACCAAAGCTGTAGCAGCAGCCAAACACGATGATACAGGACAGGACACCGGAGATACACACCACCCAAGCCCAGGCCCCGTCTGGAGCCCGCTGACCACCACGAGGTTTATCGATGCATTCCAGTAGAGCTTTGTCCTTGAAGGAGGAGTCACGTGATTTTGGTGCCTCCTGCAGTTGAGACATTTAAATACTGTTAAATACATATACTGTGAAGAAGCTGTGTAACTGCTGATTGATATATCGCCTGTTTGTTATGCTGGATCATTTGTTTGTAACTCCCTTATGCTCTTACTCTCATCGGCATAAAAAGGGCGGAGATGTTCGTCGTGAATTTTCGTTTTGACCCCTAAGAGGTAGTAAATTTGGCGTGGTTCGAGCTTATTTTAATCCCTAAAAGGTGCAATAAAGGCATACCAAAAGCGATGCCTTATGGTGCTATTTACGGCGAGGTAAATATCCACCGCTATTCACCGACACTGAGGCGAATAATTGTTTTAGTATATACCACACAAGTTTAAAAGCCAACTCCCAAATAGCTATTTTATTTCCGACAAAAATAAGCAAAAATTGGGTTTGCGTGCCATTTTGTTTTACCGGAAGCCGCCGGGAGGTGAATAGTACTTGATATTCCGAGATTGAGGAGCCAATCAGAGCGCGCGAAGAGCACTATTCACCGTGTGGTATATACTAAAATATCATATATTATATTGAAAGATGCACAGCACAAGCTTTGAGCGTGTGGCGTCACGGTTGGGTTTATAAGGAAATTTTCTATGCAAGTTTACTGTAAACTGCCGGCTGCAGACCACAATGGATATACTCTGGGTACCAGTCTCGCTCTCGGAAGCTTTGCGCTTCGTTTGCCTCTTCCCCAGGCCTCCGCTGCCCGTGGTTTCGCCCCCAGTTCTACGCAGCGCGGAGCTTTCGAGTGCGAGATAACCTCTACAAAGGATAAAGCTCAAGCTTACATACCTTTGTTTCTGTGCATATTTCGTTGCCACTGTAGCGATTTCATTTCGTTCCGCCCACTCTTACTCCCTTAAGGAAGGCTGCACACTCAAGCTTGACAAACAAGCGCCACCAATTTGCTTTAAATCAACCAAATTGTCCTGAAATTCAACAAGTACACCGGGCGAAGATTGCCTTTTACAGAGAAGGCCGGGATAAAGCATAGACTGCGGCCGTCTGTTCGTTCGTGGTACGGTTCAGGCAGACGCAACCGTTGTAACGCTCGTTTGTTGAGTTGTTCGGAGAGCGAGTATCCAACCTTCTTTTGCGTGAGAGACGTCATATTGGGGGAGTAAAGCGAGTGAAACGGACTAAAATCGCTACAGCGGCAATAAAATACACACAGAAACGAGGTGTTTAAGTTGAACTTTATTATTCACGTATTGGAGATTTGCGAGCGGCTAAAATCTCCCAGACATAAGTTTCTATATACTCAACCGTGATGCCGCACGTGGTGCCAAATGCCTCACAGCGGTTTGAAAGGTAAAATTCCCCACCCCCGCGAGAGGGAAGGGTGTGTCAAATGCCCGGGGGATGTTAACAGTACAAAATGATTGGCGCATAAATCGTCACGGTGAATGATCACGGTCAGTTTGAGCGCTCTTCTGAAATCTTTCCGAAATACAAAATTCCCTCCAATTGTTTGTGGCGCCGTTCTTGGCCGTTTGGGGCAATTTTGATTTCGCCGCGGTGGGTTAGCAATAAAAATCAGAAGCACGATTCCGTACGTTGCATCATGCAGGGACTCGTATTTCTAGTTTGTATCCCGTTTGCATGACATGGTCAGTTACATGCTGCGCGGCAGAGGATATGACCCGCCAACAGGTCAAAAAAAAAAAAAAAAAAAGGCTCCCGACGAGCACAGGAAAGATCACCTCTCTTTGCCATAAAAATTGCTCGGGAAAAGAAATGTGTATTCATTGATATTTTTGGTAGTCTATGTTTTTCAAACAATCTAGAACGTTTCCCGAGTTCTTAAACGAATGCATCTCATTTGCCCCGGAAGCCCCGGAA
This sequence comes from Plumapathes pennacea, assembly GCA_964036295.1. Classification (NCBI taxonomy): domain Eukaryota; kingdom Metazoa; phylum Cnidaria; class Anthozoa; order Antipatharia; family Myriopathidae; genus Plumapathes; species Plumapathes pennacea. The sequence goes on along the minus strand of OZ038463.1, from coordinate 4,464,341 downwards.
ATCCAGCTGTCACCAAGCCGAGGACGGTCTTTCGGCCAAACCCAAGGTTACCTTGACTTTTATTTTTAAATTCCCTGCAAAATTTCACCGAACGGAAAAATCGTCAATAGAGGCCATTTCATGCAAAGCAACAACAACAACATCAACAACAACGACAACAGCGGAAAACAAACGAAAAACAAATAAATATAAATAAAACAATTGCCTATTGTGTCTGTTTTCGAGGACAGACGGATGCACAATACAGCACGCTGTCCTGCAAAGAAGAAGCCGCCGGTTCAAAAGCTGCAAAGCGTCATGCAGTGATTTGTCTGGTATTAATGGTTAAAAAAAAGGATCAGTCCTTTCATAACGGCCCTTTCAGATATCTCAATGGAAGTAGATGCCGATATGAACTTGGCCCCAACGAACTCACGCCCCCCGGGGGGGGGGGGGGGTACTCAATAGGAATTTGAGTAGGGGGGTTCCGCCGACTCTATAAAACCCTGACCCTATTCAAGACACAAAAATGGAAATTTTTCTACCCTGTCTAAGACAAAGTGCTCTAATTTGATAAGATAAGTTAGCCTGCGTTGCATGCGTTTCCACTGGAGCATACGAAGAAATCGCACGAAAATGGCGAGAGGAAAAATGTGGTTGAGGGGGGAGGGAAAGAGGAAAAAATCTTCGGAAAATAACTCTGTTTAAGACACAAAAATGTAAAATTTGATACCCTGTTTAAGACAGAAGACCCTGAAAATGATACCCTATTGGGCGGAACATCCCTATATAGGAAATATATGGGAGTACCCCCTCCCCCCCGGGCTCACGCCTCAGAATTATATCTACATTTTATTAAGTCGGTAAAAGTCTTTTGACAACGCGCCAACTTCCTTTCTTTGCAGGAATCTAATAAAACAAAGCATCTTTCTCAGATTCAAGACTGATGCCACAGTAATGTGTGCTCCGGCGGTTTGCCGCAGTATCGGTGCTTTAACAATTTAACAGCCATACAACTTACCATGGCGACACTGTTGTGGAATACTTTCCCCATGGATTGCACACAATGTTCCTGTGTTTGATTTTCTACTTTCCTCCGTCGTCCAGTCGGCGAACTGATTATTTGTGGTTGCTTGGAAGGACAAGAAATTCCGCGATACGTGATGTGGTCAAGTTAGAGCGGAAAAGCCGCAACGAGAAATTGTCTAAAAAAAAATTAAATGCGTCACGTGATCGGAAGAGTTGTGCAACCCATCCGGTTACCAGTCTCCGGGGTATTAACCCCCACAGGGCAAACCGGTTTGACAGAGCTGTTTGGCAAGTCAACCCGGTTTGCGTTCAGGGCCCTGCCGCAACAGAACAATTTTCTCGAAAATATTTTCTTGTTCGAAAACCGTGGATCGTGACAAACCGGGGACAAATCGTGGTGCGCACGACTCGGCACGTGGCCTCCACTCGGCCATAGGGGATCAGGGGCACGGTCGCTCTGACTGGATAGTTTGTAATGCACAGTCAATTGTAACCCCCACCCACCTCGGGGAATGGTGGGGCAATGTGGCGCATTTTTTCGTATTTGAAAGGTGTTTAAGCCCGAAAGGGTGGGGGAATTTCTCTTCATGATTCCCGATTACCGGTTACAATTGACTGGTGCATATGGCAAAACATTCGCCTAATTTCAACAAGACTGTATCTCAAAAATTTACACTGTATTTCAGACTAAGTCACAGGAAGCCCACACTGGTTATTCTGACGAAAAACTCTGAGCTCGTCGCTAAAAGATTCCTCTGCCGTTTAGTGCAGGAAGCTAGTCAAAACCCCGATAATTAGATTAGCTCGTCCCTAGTCCCGCGCGGGTCGGCGCTAAATTGATGAAGTGGGGTGGGGCAAGGGGAATTGGAGAGCGAAGAGACGGAGCGAATTTTGAGTCTAACCTGTGTGTGGCACTGGTTGCTAGGTCTGTGACGTCACTGTGGTTTTAACCCAAATCCCGTGACAGCAAGCGCATTAATGCCGGAAACCATAAAATGACGATACTCATGGTTCTGTGCTGACCTATTGAACTCTAGTCTAGCCCTATATGTTTATTTCAGATAGCTAATACAAGAGCCCTGAATTTTCTTTAGCTTCAACCCAAATTCGTGTAAAAATGTACAAATAAAATATGTGTGTGACTCAACGATCGCTTGTCGAAAGCTGGAATAAGAAATTTAATTTTACTTAAAAGTAGTCCTGTGTTCACCGAGTCCGTTCTCACAAGGTTGTTACGCGGTCGGTGGGACATACGTTTTAGTGTTGTAAGTCGCGCTGTAGATATTTTCCACCGCGTATCGCGTAGCCACTCGGTGATGAAGGTTCTTCATTTACACTTTTTGCCGATCGCGTTCGCGTATTCGGGACCCTACGAAATCGCCTTTTCGTGCATAATTTTAGAACTTATATATAAACCGAAGTGTATTTTCGAAATACTGATCCCTAACGAGAATTAGACATCATTTTAAATAATCAGCTGCGGTGTATAACCGATTGAAATGAACTGCTGAATAACTATGATGTTCCAACATGCGTGGAAATCAAAGAAGTGTATGTATACTGGCCCAATACTGGAATTTATTGTCACTTAAGAAATAATGAAGTGATTTTAAACTCCCAATTCAGTGTTAGACAATTCATTGTTAGTGGGCACTTTGTGTCTACCGCAGTCACAGTAATTCTGCACTTTAAAATGCAACTGACTTCTGTCGATATTTTAGTTTTGAGTTGCGAGCATTGGGTGGGAAGTAATTTTTTGTTTGTGAATAACATAAAATTAAAAGTATGCACCTATATACAGAAATGAAAGTTTAGTGGTAAGAGAACACTAAATTGTCTTGTCTTGTCAATGCCTAGCTGTGGAAAGCTCAGGCGGAACGCCAGGAAACCACACCAGCCATGTAAATGCTGGTTACCAGGGAATCATTTTGTGTTGTCTTGTCAAATGACTATCAGGCAGTCTGAGTTTAATAGCGGAGAACCACGCCCTGTTTATCAACAGTTGACATGCATTGTTCTTTGAATTATGAAATCATACTCATGGAGGTAAAGCAAGAAAACAACGCATAGTTTGAACCTTTTTGTTTAAAAAGCGTGAAGTGTTGGTTTGCTCTTATTTATCGGGCCCATCTGTATGAAGTATCAAAACTTCCATTTGGACAGCTTTGTTATAGTCCCAGTGGGGTTTCCTGAAATTATATGTCATGCGATTCTAAAATTAGGCCAAAAATGAAAATTTTCTGAAAAAATACAAACTGCTATAGCCCATGTTTTTGTTTCTCAAAAATGATCGACTTTGACCCTAACTCTAACTTAACGGAAGCCCTACCCCAATCCCAACTTAACCTAATAAAATAAACTAGAAACTTTTTGTACTTTCAGACAAAGAGAGGTCCAGAAGGGCAAAACATTTTGCTTTGAACTTTTTGTGCTTCACGCTACCCCACTCTATTACTTTTTCTTGTCACTAAAAGAATCCAAAACTCGAAAGAATTTACAAATACATAGTCATTTTATTTCCACGGGCATTTTTGTAGAAAATGCTATTTTCTGGCCAACCTCAAAATCGCTTGAAACTTTCTGGAGCTTACCTAAGATTATAACGACAATCTCGATAATTTATGCTAAATATTATATTTTATGAAACCGTTCGGGATACAATGCAATACATTTTATTAGTCCGTCCTAACGGGGTTTCAGAACTAATTTATAATTAATTAATTAATTACACAAATCCTATTTACAAGTATATGAATCCTAAATTTACAAAAGTTTAGTAATACATATGGATCCTAATAATAATAATAATAATAATAATAATAATAATAATAATAATAATAAAGTCTAATAATGACAATATACTTTAGTATAAAACTAAGACTTACAATCTCTGTCTATGCGTTTCGCTTGAAGCTCTGTATGTCCTTACAAGAGTCGCGTTTGTACTTAGCAAGTTCTATGAGTCCAAGCGTGATAGAAAAAGGACTGTTGAGCTGTGGAAGTTCTACAAGATGATGTGTCTCTCGCCGAGTCATATGCGAATGGATGGCTGAGCGTTTCACTAGTTTAGATGTTAAACGTATGTGGGAGTCAAACTATTTAGGCTTGTAAACACATCACAAAAGTATAAAAAGTCCTCAGCGGACAGATAAATATCACATGAACAATAACGCATTTTTCATTAATAAATCACAAGGGGATATGCTACGGGAAAAATACCACATGACCAAATTGTTATGAAAGGTCTAATAGACCACCTCTTCAAAATAGCTGATCACTCCAATTATCCTATTATTAAATTCATTGACTTATTTGTTAATTAAACAACAACCATAGTTTACAGATTGTGACGATAGATTGTATTTGACCGTTTCTAAATGAAATTGCAATGGTTTGCGAAATGGATGCTCGACTTGAACATTGATCGGGATTCTGATGAGTTGCATCGGGAAAATGTTTTCCAAATATGATCTATCTGAACGGAGTTTAGGACCAAATTGGACACTTTTTCCATACTAACTTTGTTCTTCAGTTTTCATCTATCAGACATTATGTTGGGTTAAGCGCGCGGTTCCCGCGTTTTTCACAATACAGACACCCTGTCAGTTACCACCAAGAGTTCATAAGATATTGTTGTGCTTTTTACGGCCACGTCAATAGTTCCATCTGTAGGCTTTAGAAGGTAAGTGAAGAACATTACCACCGTTGAAAACATTGCAAAACCTCCGGCAACGTAAAAGGCTGGAGCGTAGGATCCATAGATGTCTGCAATAAGACCTGCCAGATAAAAAGGTTAAAGCAAAAATTAAGTGTTCAGTTTGTTCAAAAGAATATGGTTTGTTTCGGTAAAGCCCATAGGACTCAAGAGTTCATTTATAACCCTTATTGCATTGCACACATTTTGCAAAACGTAAAATGTTGTAATACGACGGTCATGAGGAAGTGCAAACAGATCAGGCGTGATCATCACATGGATTGTTTTGTTCAAAATTATGTGACTGCAGGAGACTTGAGCACAAATGACTATTACGAGAAAAAGCTAATGTGTTTACCTCCGAGTGGAGGTCCACCGGCATACGCCAGGCTACTGACGAATTGATAAAGGCCAAAGCCTATGGGAGCTTCGTCTTCTCTGAGGCATGATATCATTGAAAGCATAGCACCGCAAGAGACAAGTCCGTCTGAAATTCCATACATGGCGGAGTATAGCAACAAAATGGAGTAGCTGGTAATCTGAGGCAATAACAGGGTAGAAAGTCCACTGACAGCCAAACCCAGGTGCAGAAACATTCGGGGATTGAACCAGTTGAAGTCACACAATCTGCCCGTAACAAGCCTGGCAAGCTGAGATCCTATGCCGGTGCACAGATAGAAGCGGGATGCTAAGTGGGCTGTTATGCCGATGTCTTGGGAATAGCGAATCTGGTGAAGAAATAAGCATATGTTCATAGGAGGTTGGGGGGGGAGAAATGGCCGGGTCCGGAACAGACACGAGGGTAACGTGTTGTAACGAATAATAGCGTTGTGGCGTTGTGGCAATAATGGTGGTGAGTGTGATTGTTTATAATGATAAACATCTTGTGTACAGCAGTGATTGGCCCTGCATATTGGTGGTAGACAACGAGAGTAATGTGATTATGATTAAAGAGAGTGTCAGGGAAGATGCGAAGGGATGGAGTGAGTAATTGTGCGTTGGTACTTATGATGATTATTTATTACTCGTGACGTAATTATTGCTTTGGTTGAAATGTCCATTATTTGACTGCGTTTGACACTAAACTCCATGTTTATTTTATTCAGTCGACTTGTCGCAGTGTTCAATACATTGAAGTAGTTTTACATCTACTAGTTCCTGACTGAAAACGCCAACAAATTATAGCATGGCTTGGAAAACTCACCAAATGGACCGCGGACACAGTATGACCAATGAAAGCCACTGTAATAATCATCGTCAGACTAAGGTATAATGGGTCTTTCAAGAAAGACAATCCTTTGAGTCGTAGATTTGTTGAGCTTTCAGAATCCTTCTCAAGAGCAGCCGCCGCTGATTGGTCGGTATAACTGTTATCCGACAGTCTTTTGCTGTACGTACATCCAAAGAAAGCGCACAATGAAACAATCCCCGCCAAGACCATAACGGCGTGCCTCCAGTGAAGAACGTCCAACAAGGCCTGTAGGACTGGACTCATTATAAACAACCCCCCTCCAGGACCCATTGCGATCATTCCCGTGGCCAGAGATCGTCTTTTGATGAAATGTTTGGGAATTTCGAGAAAAGTCGACATGAAAATTGCACTTGATCCCAAGCCGAACACCCCGCCGTAGGTGAAATACATCCAAGAGATACTGGCGACTTGAGTCGTGAGTAGCAAGCCGGCCACGCATAGCAAGGCCCCGCATATGATCACCAAACGTGGACCTTGAAGTTTACATAACTTTCCTGTGACGGGAGCGAATATTCCATTGGATGAGACGGCAAGAGATCCTACCCAGGCTGCAAGCAACACATTCTGTATGAGTAAAGTACTTACTTACTTCAATTAGTCTGAGTCAACTGTGTGCGGTCTAATATGAAAACAATGGCGGGGTGGTCACTTGTTTGACCGGATACACGTGGTAGTTCTCAAGCATTTGTGGTTGAATACTTGGGTTGTGAGGACTAAAACGAAAAATGTATTTTCAATGGAGTTAATACTATTAGAGTTCCCAAGATCGATCGACGAATGGGTGACAAACAAAAATAAACATATCTCAGGAGTTATTTCGGCAATAGACCTGTTTTAGCTTTGCTCTCCTTGAACTCGTCCAGTAACAAAGGAAACAGCAAACCAAAGCTGTAACAGCAGCCGAACACGATGATACAGGACAGGACACCGGAAACACAGACCACCCAGGCCCAGGCCCCGTCTGGCGCCCGCTGACCACCACGAGGCTTCTCGATGCACTCGAGAAGAGCTTTGTCCTTGAAGGAAGAGGCATTCTAAAATTGAGTACCATAAAATTAAAGATGCTCGGTATGCTTTGATCAGTATCCTAAAATTTAATAACCAAGCAACTCACCGAGTTGCTTGTCATGTCGACTGAACGGTTCTGTTCAACGTATAATTTTTCTCTTGACGTGGCGCGCTTCTCCGGCCTTTTGAGTTTACGGGATTATGCAATGATCACGGCAGCCATTTTTTTTCTGACGCAAGGTGGCCAGTACTTTCCCTGTCTTCACAACCTGAGATTCTGAAAAAAGGACAATTCAGCGACAATTATTGGTCTGGGCCATAACAGCGGAGGTTGTACGTTTTCCGATGTTCGACAACGCAGCATGAGAAGATCGAAAAATCAGTTTAGAAGGTACAACGGTAAGTGAAGAATGTACTTACGTCTTGCAAATATGTATTCATGTAAAATACGTTATATTTCAGTCAATAACGAGTGCGAGTGTTTGATGAATCCTCCAAACACCGAGAACAATGAAAACAAGAAGCGGCTTCGACTGTGTTTGGAATCCCTCGCCAAAAAGACGAAGCACGAGTTTTAAAATAACTTCTCAAAGGAATATATGCAAATAAAGAAATTTTATCCCTAGAGTCGGAAATTGGATCAAACTCTAATCAGTGTTTGATGCTGTTTCAAAACCCATCTACCTGACCAATTGTGGCGCGCTGGTTGGCTAATAAAAGCATGAATTATTAAAACATTGTAAGTCATCAAAGACAGATATCACTGCAGTAAGAAAGTCACCCTGCTGAAATACAAAATATGACAGGTTACTTCATGGTATTCAAAAAATTAGAAGCCTCGCCCAGAGTTTTTGGTGTTATAACACTGCGAAGCCGTCTTGTGCAGTATGCAAATACTTGACATTCGCCCTTGATGTTGTTATTAAATGACAGGTTGTTGTTCTTGTTCAAAACTTTTGTCTGGTATTTGATAATATCACCGGCTTAAAGAATGAATACATAATTACCAGTACTGATACACTGGCCAGTTCATTTTCGTTCTGAATACTTCCCCTTCAATGTGTGTCGCTGCCCGTTTTCATTTGTTCAAACCAGTGAAAGTACAGCCGTTACTAATGTGGTACCTGCTGACGTTTACAAAACAAACGAAACATGATTGGTCTATTCCATAGCGCTGTTTGTTTCACTTATTAGAGTAAATTTCGAAGTTCCTCAGTTCTTTTAACTTAAAGAACATTTTTTGTCATAGAAGAGGATTTCCTTTCATTTCAAATATTATCGTTTTTTGTGTTTATTGCGTTGATGACCACCAACACAGTGGTGTAAATAATGTCGGTAAGAATCAATACATTTGCCCCGCGTTAATATTCGTTCGGGACCAATGCAAAGCAATGAAAAGCAAGCAAATGTTTTTAGACTAATTTATGGTTAGTGTATGGAGAACGAAGGCGGAAAATTAGAAGAAATAGTTAAAGGGACTCGGTCATGAGTTACGCATGCGTTTTCTTAAAATAGCACGGTGCGCATATTAATGAGCTTTATCGGCTAATTTAATTTGCTTTGTATCTGAACAGCATATTTATCAAACAGACAGCTTTCCGACCCGACGAATATTAAATTTTGAAAGAAAAAGAAGTCGTCTTACTAAGCAATTAAAGTTCCGATTCTGCTGAGAGGAATACACCAGCTGAAACTGTCGGCAGAAAATTATTCATTGGGTTCGTGTACTGGGCCATACATCAGCATAAACAAGAACAGCAGGCTTGTATATTTTTGACTCACGGATATGCGTAGCATATCTGGGAGTCATTGGTGTCTACAATCTGTCGCTGAATGTTTGTCAAGTTAGGTCAGTTCTATTCTGCTTTGAGCTGCCGCCAATTTTAACAGAGCCTCAACAAAACTTGTGATTAACACTGCCACAGCTGTAGCTGCACTCATCTGAACTGAGCTCTAATCACAGTAAAAGCAGGCAGATGTTAACAACTGTAAACGATACCATCCTCCGGCATAACCTTTGCCCTGATCAATGAGATGAGTAGCAGTGCTTTGATGTCGGGCCAATGGTGTAAACTGTAATCTAAGCAGCGTCGCCGCTAAGCTCTCCTCGTTGCCTATAGTCTTTCGAAAGTTATGATTCGGGTTCCCTATAGTTTGATTATACGATTGGCAGGCCATATTTGTCGCACTTGTGCCAGTTTAAGCCTTGACCGTCTAGTCACGTTCATCACGCAAGTCGCAATACTTCCATATACAGATTTCAATGCAAAAATTTATGAAAGTCAACCTTCGTCCGAATAGATGTGTTGTACGTCGCCTGGCCAAGAAATACGCACAGTGATTCAACCGGCTGCTTCTTTTCTACGGCTTACGAGTGCCACAAATCATAAAACTAAAACTAAACAATGGCATGAAATCCGATTCATTAGTTTACTGCCTTTGCGGTTAAGGTTTTCGTTGCACATACGTATTTCACTTTGAAAGACATGGAGCTTTGGCATAAAAAATTTGAAGGAAAGCTTTGTGTGCCCAAAGCAATGTTGAAACGACTGGCATGGTTTTGTTTTGCGACGGCCTCAATTTTCGAGGGAAATGTACTGACGTCGCTGAAATTGCAGTAATGAATCAGGAAGCTTTGCGGCAAGTCCATTTCCCGAATTTCAGGAATCAAAAAACTACAAATTTGTAGCAATTCATAATCAGTTGTCTTACCTGTGGTCTCTGCGATTTCCGAAATCAGACATTTCCTGTCAGGGGGTGCGTGGAACGTTTTTGATACTTCCGGTTCCTCTTACCTTAGCGGGCGAGGGGGGACGGGCGTCTTTTTTACGGTACACATGACCTAAGCTGGTGGGGTGACAGTTTCTCGCCTTTTTTTGATTTGAAAAAGTTCGCTGAACTCGGGACAACGTGATTCTTCTGCCGCTTGAATTTTAACTTTTTTGAGCATAATTTATTTAATGGCTCTGATATATAGAACCTGAATTTAACGGCAGATATCTCCTGATAATTCATGCTCACACTAGAAATAAAAGCACTGCCGTAATTATCTGCTTCGTGTTGCGCATCGCGTTGATCGTGCCTTAATTTGAATAGAAGTCTCTTATTTGGAATTCCATTATTGACATAGAAGGAGAGAAAAAAAAAACCTGACCGTGGGACGGCTGTAGTCGAGATTGACGGCCCAACCTGTCGGATACAAGTATTACCATATTGTACAACCTTAAGGTATCAGGATACCCTCGTGAACGACATGCGTTCAAACCCATTTTTCGCGCTAGAGTTACATTTAACTAAAAATAAAGTATATATTTTCTGAAAGCTCAACAATCATAGATTTAGGGTAAAGCTTTATATTTTTTGAATTTGCTAAAGAAAGAAAGTTATCAGCTTCCGAGTGAATTTTGACCTTGCCTCATTCAAAAAGCCTAATGTCACTCAGATTTTACCCGATTTGATTATTTATTGTTTCAGCCTAATGTTGACACAATGAAGAAAAAAAGGTGTCTCCGAATTTTGATATCTTGTCCATATACAAAGTTATTGGCTTTTAAAGTTGGCCGATCATATTTCTAGCTACGCGCAAGACAAAAGCGGACATATCTTCTGAACAAAAAAAAAAAAAAGAATTAAAATCGGAGACACCCTTTTGGAGCTTTGATATTGATTCACGTATTTGCCAAGTTTCAAGCCAATCGATTAAAATCCATTGAAATGCAGGTTTCCGAAAGAAACACTTTTCCGCGTTTTGAAAACACCGAGAAAAACACATTTAAAGATTCTGACCAGGGAGCCGGAAACCTGTTTACAAAATCGCCTCATCTGTCAGCAATCTGTCAAAACACCGCAGTTAGTGCTTTCGCGTAGAGGCTTTCCAGGCATCTTGTCGGTAATTGAAACACGCAGCACAAAAGACCGCCGTGCATAACTACGGACATCAACGCTTCGTTCGGGTAAGTTTCGCAACATCTATTTTCGCTTCACAGTTGCACTCACCACTCAACACCAATTCAACCTTTTGCAGCCACAGTTGGAATTCGGAATGAGTTCAAGCAAACGACAAACTCGTTCTAAACGTACGAAAGCGTTCACAAAGGCATACAGGGAAATATTTCTTACGGCATTTCGATATTCTTGCAGATCTGCTGTTAGTCATGCGTTATCCGTCGCGCGGCTAAAATTTGTACTTTATTGTTTTGCATGACTGACGCGCAAGCCGCATGCTGTGCAGTTACGGGAGATACTAACGATCTGTTGACAGGTAGCTTCCGGCGAGAAAGAGAAATATAAAATCCTTTCGTTTAAATATCTCGAGGAAAAAAATAGGTATCCAAATTTTGTTTTCAGAAACACAAGGTAAAACATGTAATAATTTCGTTAAGCCAAAAAAAAATTTTCGAATCTGGCAAAGTCCGGAGGGTATCCTGATACCTTAAAGCCCTGGCCAAACGGTACTGCCAACTCCAGCCAACTCCAGCCAAGCTTGCATGCGGGTGGCCAAACGGTACTCACAATTCAATCCAAGTCAAGCGAAGTTTCAAAGGAAACCATTCAAATGCAATAACAAAAGCTGACCCAATCACCTTGTGTTGACCTTGGCTTGACTGGGCTCAACCCTTGGGGTGGCCAAACGATGCAAAATTTGGCTCAAGTTGTCCGCAAAAATCAGAGCTCGATCAACTTTGATCCACTTATGCCACCTCGGTGGCCAAACGACGGCCAACTCGAGCCGACTCGCAAAGTTGGCACGAGTTGGCTGGAGTTGGTAGTACCGTCTGTCCAGGGTTTTACGGGAAATACGTTCATGACGTCACTTCCGCTGGTCAGCGCTCGTCACCATTACAATGAAACTCGACCAAACTCGAGGTAAACTTTCACCTAGCCGCAAGACCCGTTTTTTGTGCACGTGTGCTACAAATAATGCGTTGAACTATTAACTTATAGTTAACAAATCGCCCACAATTTGCCGTTGTTTTTACTGGCAATCGTTGTTCCACGACTTGATTCTAACTTGATTCTAAATGAGCAAGTTATATCAGTTATGGGGAATTTCACTAACTCGCTCGCTCGCTCGCTCGCTCGCTCGCTCGCCCGATTGATGGGCTGCAAACTTCATTTCATTGCTTCACTGATTAAATGTAAATGTAAATGTTTAGTTTCAGCAACGGACATTCTTGATTCGGGTCTTCGAAAAAAATCCATTACCAATTTAGAACCCGCTGCACTGAAAACACAACTGAATGTTGCGTGATGGTCACGTCTGTACTCTTATTGATCATGGTTTAGGAATTAACCAATCAGAAACGAGGACACTGTATGTTGTTGTAAAATTGAGTATTTTAAAATAAGTCCTGGTGTTGATTTATTTTTACAAGCGTTACACTGAGCTACAAAGCATGTGCTCGGTAAATACACAGAAGGTACAAAAAATGAGCACCAAAATGGAAATTTTGTTTAGAGTTTCCTATACGATTTTAGTAACTCTAAGAGCAGAAGAACGGACCAGAACGTATGGTTTTCCGTGTGGAAATAATAAGCTGACTTTGCTTATAATGTTTCTGATATACCATCTGACGTTTCGAACAAAGCCCGATTGTAACAAAGGGTATAGAAAACAGCATGGGAGTAAGGCCCCGAGGGGGGGGGGGGGGGGGGGGGGGGGTACTCCCATATATGAGCCATATAAGTATGTGCCGCCCCAAAGGGTATCATTTTCAGCATTTTAGTCTGAAATAGAGTATCGATTTTAGCATTTTAGTCTGAAATAGGGTCGAATATTTCGATATTTGGTCTGAAATAGGGTCAAAAAGTTCGAAATTTGGTCTGAAATAGGGTCGAAAGTTGCAAATTTTGGTCTGAAATAGGGTAAGGGTTTTCAGTCCCGGGTGGCACACTCCCACCCAAACTTTTGAGGAGTACCCCCCGGGGAGTAAGGTTGACTTCGGTCAGGACTCCTAATCCTGTTAGTCTTTTCAGTGCTAACTAGCTATAATTGAAACCCAATGAAAGAACCTATTTATAAAGACCGTTAATGAATGACCTAAATCAATCCCACTGTCAATGAAAGGCAATTTTGCTACCCTGTTCTAGACAAAATAATGAAAATAGATACCCTGTTTCAGACTAGAGGCAACTCCACAAATCGGAAACGGCGTGCTTGAATAAACATGTGGCGTTGCGTAATTTAAAGCAACAGTTCAGAGTGCAGCGACAGACTCGACTATAAATCATCAAGGATTCTGGCAGAAAGAATATCGACCCCTGTTCCAGAGCCAGACTGAACGAAAAATAGAGAAACGGCGATTTGTATACCCTGTTCCAGAGTCGGAGAGGCGAAAAGTATACCCTGTTGAGCGGCACATCCCGTATATAGCCGATATATGGGAGTGCCCCCCCCCTCCCCGGTTAAGCTTTGCATAACTCATTATGAAAATATTTCCGAAAGGGTGAAATTGCGTCTAATTTTATGCTTTAACAATAATGGTGATTTTTTCGAGTTATCAAAGAAGAACCTTTTACCACAAAAGATTTGGTGCGTGTTGTTGGAGGAAATAGAATCCATCGCTATTGATTGACGTATCCTGTGTCAAGATTATTACTCCGGTGGCCCCTAAAATGCCGGTCGCGGCGCGTAAAAACCGTGCGTTGAGAATATATACAAGTATTTTGACACAACCTGAAATAGATACGGGACATGCTCAACTGCCAACATAAAAGGCGCACACGTGAGAAAAGCATCAGTTGAAAAGATAACAGTTTCACTTTCAGAAACTCGACTTACCACTTTCAGTGGATTAGAAGTTTAGTGACACTTTCGAGACTCTGATAAGACTCCCTGACCGACAAAAGCCCTGATCAGAACTTGATCCGACATAACAGTAACAAGAACACACACAGTCTCAGCTTTCATGACTGTAAGCATTATTATTTTAGCCTGATCAGTTCTCCGGCCGAAGCAAGATCTTTGTGTGTCTTTGCATAACTCAAAATCCGATTGATTCCCAAAACATCTTATATTTGAAGGAGCTTATAGATTTATAGGCGTCAGCGGCACAGACTAAGAACTTATGCACGGCGGGCGTGTTTTGGAAAAGCCCCAGATCATAGGTCCGGCTATAATTTGTCTGGAAACAGAAATTGCCTTAAAGCTGTATAAGAGACTCTCGCAGATAAATCCTCTAGCAAAATTACTCGGGGGCGGCACTCCCTTATATTTCCTATTTTGGGACTTTCAGGGTTCTCTGGCTATACAGTGCATATTTACACTTTAGCGTCTTGAGCAGGGCTGCTTTTGTTTTTTAATGATGTCGCTCCTCAGGCCTGGAGCCTCGAATAAGGTGCTTCCGCAGTTAGAGTTGGAATGGCGATCGTAGACAGAAACAAGTTTTGAATAGGGCTTAATGAGGTTTGAGGGAACAAGCGGTACCCTTTACCCAAACTTCAGAAGAGTACTCCCTCTCCCTTCCTCCCCGGGGGCACAAAATCATCAAGTTGGCCTTGTACCTCGGCACTATTCTTCTCGTGTATTAAAACTACACCTAATCATGGGAGTAGTAATTGCTACACAGCTGTATTGTCAGTGTCTCTCGGTTACCTCTGATATCTCTTCTTCTGGAGTCACCCAATAGCTTCAGGCTAGCTTCCGTTTAACACCACCGCAACTCGCACCCGAAGACCGCGCGACCCATTTACCAGAAAATGGTGGATCAAATACACACAGTGTGTCGACGTCAATTCGCACGAAAGGAAAAGGCGGATACTTGCATGTTTTTACACAGGCGGCCCAAGCACTGGGGGTGATTCCGCTGATAGTTCGTGGGCGCAACATAATGGCGGTTTAAGAGAATGTATGGGGATTTCACTCGATCGGACAACAAGAATGTTTACTAATAAAATACTGGGGGAAACCACCGGGACAAATCTGGCTCAAATGGCCCCAAAACCCGCACATTTAAGCAGGAGACACAGATAAACCAGGTCAATCACAATGTGTTCAAGTCTCATTTTATTAGTAAACATTCTTGTTGTCCGATCGAGTGAAATCCCCATACATTCTCTTATAACCGCCGCCATTATGTTGTACCCACGAACTACCAGCGGAATCACCCCCAGTGCTTGGGCCGCCTGTGGTTTTTATGGAACGTGATTGTATTGCTACTTAGCTCCACAGGTAATTACCGGCAAACTAATGCACTAACGCGCGTGTTTGGCATTTGAAGCCCGGGGGGGGGGGGGGGGGGGGGGGGTATGTGGGTATGTGCCGCTCACCAGGGTATATGTTTCGCCTCTCCGACTCTGGAACAGGGTATACAAATCACCGTTTCGCTCTCGGACAGGGTAAATTTTTCGTTCAGTCTTGCTCCGGAACAGGGTCAATATTTCTTCCTGCCAGAATTCTTAATGATTTATAGTCGAGTCCGCTGGCGTAAAACAGCTCTGAACTGTTACTTTAAATTACTCAACGCCCCATGTAGTATTCAAGCACGCCGTTTCCGATTGTAGAGTCGCCTCTAGTCTGGAACAGGGTCTCTATTTTCACCATTTTGTCTGGAACAAGGTAGCAAAATTGCCTTTCTTTATTCTGGAACAGTCACCGGGACTCTGCGGCACACCCTGTACCCGTGGGGAGGGGGGTTGAAGTCGGTTTTGAATGTCATGGCGCATCAATCAATAGCCGGTCAAAATGTACTCCAATTGACAAAAGATCGATAGTCGAACGTTCGACTGACAAAGGTTCGATATGTGTCCGATTGGGAATTTTTCTTGGTTAGTTCGATTATCTTCGGTCGTATATACTACAAGTAAGTTATCGCGCTTAGTTACACCCTGGAGGGTGGACGTTATTTTATCCGCGTTCAGCCGGCTTCCCCTGTAATGTTACAAAGTCAATTACATCCACATGTCGTGCAGTGAGCGCCCGCAAACCGCAAACGAAGTACAGTAGAACCCCCGGTATTAAGTATAGATGGCACAATTTTCCGCTTTTGTACGGTTGTTTGTACATTTTCTTGTAAAACACTCGTGGCTCTATATAAAAAGAAAATTTCTCGTTGTAAAAACAATATTTTTACTTACTCGCGCAGCGCTCGTTCGTAAAATATTGTAATTCATATCTTCGCGCCGCTGTGTAATATCCTCTACATATATTTGGTCTCTCAGTCAAATTACTATTAGTGAAACTTCTCGTAAGCGACCGCGGCCACTTTTATGGCTCACCGTTTGGGTTCTTCTGTTTTTTTTTTTTGTTTTTTTTTACCTCCGGTCAGCGATACTTTATGCTCCCAAAGAGCAATTGTCTTAGCAAGGACTAACTTCCTTGCAGAAACAGGACCGGACAAAACACTATCATATGTAATGTAACGCGCTACAAGGCACAATGTTGATTTCTTCAAACTGTATATCTGTCTTTTTGATCCTTTGATGAAAGTCCCGACCGGCATTTTTTAGGCGTATTTGGTTAGTGTTTTTTCAGTAAACCCGCTGGACAACGATAGACGTTTTACCAAAATACAACGTTGTGCTACTGATTGCTCAAAAGTGCTCTTTTTCTCCCTCCGCCGCTTTTTGCCTGCCGCCCCACAATCTGCTCCTGGGTCTCCAAGGATGCTAATTGCTTTAATATATAGAATTCCTTAAATTTCCATATATAAAACTATATGAATAAATCCGTTGTCTAGCCACCGTTAACGCCACTAACATTGAATCTCTCTAGAACTTTCCACAAGACGGGTATAGTTTTCCATTCTGTCATGTCTTGTTTTTCCCCCGGGGGGAAATCCCATGTAAAAAAAGGACGGGGGTACTCGTCATACCGCTTAGGGGTCAAAATTACGGTTTTGGTACCGCTTAGAGTGCTCAACATCAAACGATTTTTATGTGACGTGTACCGTTAAGGGGTCGGGTGCGCCCTCCCCCCCCCCCCCCCCCCTCCCCCCCCCCTCCCCCCCCCCCCGCTTCATACATGTGGGTACACGTTCGGGCTTGTTTTTCACAACACAGTGACCTTCTCGGTTACTGCCAAAAGCTCATAAGACTCTGCTGTGCTTGCGACGTCAGTAGATTTTTTCAGTGTAGGTTTTAGAAGGTAAGTGAAGAACAATGTCATCGTGGCAAGCATTTCAATACCTCCGGCGACGTAAAAGGCTGGAGTGTAGTATCCATAGACGTCTGCAATAAAACCTGCCAGATAAAATGAAGTGATTGCGATGAACTCATGATAAAAATCTAGAGGATACTTTCGTCCCTAATGACAGAGACTTGTTCCCTAACTATCGATTGAGAACTTACCTCCTAAGGGGGGTCCTCCGCCGAACGCTAGGCAAGCCGCTAATTGAGAAAGTCCAAAACCGACGGGGACTTCAGTTTCTCGAAGGAATGAAACTATTGAAAGAATGCCACTACAACAGATAAGCCCGTCTGAAACGCCGTACGCGAAGGAGTACAACAACAACAGGGAGTAGCTGGTAATCTGAGGCAATAACAGGGTGGAAACACCACCGAGAGCAAATCCTAGGTGATGGAAAATTCTTGGATTGAACCAGTTGAAGTCACCCATTCGGCCCGTTACAAGTCTGGCCAGCAGAGAGCCCAGACCGCTGCACAGATATAAGCGGGATGCTAAATGAGCTGTTATGCCGAGGTCTTGCGAGTAACGAATCTGGTGAAGAAAGAAAGAGGCGTTTACAGACGGATATATAGAGACAAGAGTGGAGGTGGAATGTCATCATAGACACGATACTGGTGATCATGAAATATGATTTGGATTGTGGCGGGCAAAATTATCCTTCAAGGTCGGTCCGGCCGCCCAGTGTTCGTAACATTCATTGAATATCGCGTGCTTCTCAAGCAGCGCTTTTAGAATCTTGTGTTACTGGACAAAATATAATTACAATCACTACCCCAAATCACAACCCCTAATCTCACTTGGACAACGTGGTTGCTTGAGGTGCAGCGCTCAATGCTAGTTTACAAGTCTCCTAAAGCCAAATTTCAGAAGTAGCACATTAAAACAAAAAAGATCACTAAACAATCTGGTCTGTGCCCGATTTGCACCTGAGCAACTATACTCTGTCTAAATGTCTTAGAGGACGTCAGTTGCTATTCACGTGACAGGCTTCTTTTTCCTGATTGGTTAAGTGCAATTCAAAGTGTGGTGTGCCCCACACTTAAAAGCGCACTTCGGCTCTTTGAACTCGTTTCATTGATCGATAGGATGCCAACTCTTACGGATTATATAGAACACATCCGAGAGCAACAAAGGGAAAAGCAATATACTGCACATTGCTAGAAGGAGTACGCAAATGCTAGATAAAAGATTATTAAAGTGAACTTACCAAATGAACCGTTGGGATAACATGACCGAACAAAGCAACTGTATTTATCATCGTAAAACTCAGGTATAATGGATTTTTCAAGAAAGATAGTCCCTTGAGTCTTTCTTTAGCTGTGTTTTCAAAATCCTTCTCGATGCGGGGAGATTGGTCGGTACAACTGTTATCCGACAGTCTTTTGCTGTATGTACATCCAAGAAAACCACACAATGAAACAATCCCTGCTATGGCCATTAGGGTGTGCCTCCAATGGAGAACGTCTAGCAAGGCCTGCACGATTGGACTCAATATTAACAACCCCCCTCCAGGGCCCATTGAGATCATTCCTGTAGCTAGAGATCGTCTCTTGATAAAATGCTTGGGAACTTCAATAAAAGTCGCCATGAAGACCGCGCTGGATCCCAGGCCAAACAGGCCTCCGTAGGTCAGGTACATCCAAGAGATACTGGGGACCTGGGCTGTGGCGAGTAAACCGGCCATGCATAGTAATGTTCCAAACACCATCAGCAAACGGGGACCCAGACATTTACACAGCTTTCCTACAAAGGGAGCTAGTATTCCGCTGACTGAGATGCCAAGGGAAGCCACCCAGGCTGCAAGTACCAATAGTAAATAATATATTTAAACCAAATGCCCTTGAACCGGCTTGACAGCTACTCGGGTGTCTTCAAAAACGAAGGGAATTGCTCAACAGTGCGCAAATCTGAGATAAGCGAGCAGCAAGGACGTGAGCAGAACAAAGAAAATAGGAGAGACCAGAAATATGTGGTACACTGCAAACATGTGAGCCCAATTCGGCAGCGACAATTTATTAATGCAATTGGGACGCCATGAAAACTTAAAAACTAAAAATAATCGAAAATAAACGACGTACTCAGTGAGAACAGAAAGCGACTTCCATGAGGCCACAGGCTTTGTCTCATCGGAATTTAGCTTTCAAAAATCAAGAAGTAAGGAAAAGGAAAGACTATTCTTTTGTGATTTCTGAGTTCACAGCCTCAACGACGTCATTGGCTGGTTGCAAGCGGTAATTTGTGTGACAACTGATTGGAAAGCGAGCGGGCCAAGAGCTTATCAGTCCCTCTCAAAGCAATGAATGGTTGTAAGAATACAAAAAGGCTAAAAATCATGAGGCTGGGCGAGTAACTATAATAAATGGTAACCATGAAGTGTGGCGTCCTTCTAGTATGTTTGGTTTTAACCCTGTTTTTAAATTTAATTCAATTAGTCTTTGAAGTACAAACTTGCATAGTCATAGTAACTACATATAGCAATCTAACCTGTTTTAGCTTTGCTTTCTTTAAATTCGTCTAGTAATAAAGGGAACAGCAAACCAAAGCTGTAGCAAAAACCAAACACGATGGTACAGGACAGGACACCAGAGACGCACACCACCCAGGCCCAGGCCCCGTCTGGCACCCGCTGACCACCACGAGGCTTCTCAATGCATTCCAGTAGAGCTTTGTCCTTGAAGGAAGAGTCACACGTCCCTTTGGTTTTCTGTAATTAATGATCAAAGAGCCGGAGTCATCTTATGTGTACGAATGATATGCTTGTTCGTCCGTCTTCGGTGTTTTTGTGTGCGTGTGTTACATATATTTATATATACGCGAGTGTTTTACTGGAAAATATACCGTGCGTAAAATCCATACAAAAACTACATCCTGGACCCGAGTGGCGTATTTTCCATATCCTCACTAGTGAGGATATCGTTGGCATCATTTCTCGCTTTTGCACGGTTGTTTGTGCAATTTCTCGTAAAACACTCGTGTCTAATATAATAAAAAGAAAATTACACGACGGCTTGAAGATATGGATTTTATTTTCTCGTGGTAAAAACAATATTTTACTCACTCGCGAAGCGCTCATTCGTAAAATATTGTTCTTACCACTCGAAAATAAAATTCATATCTTCGCGCCGCAGTGTAATATCCTCTATGTCTGAGAGATATGTATCAAACTGTTTCTTTTTGGCGAATCAGTGTGACTATTTCTTTCTGTGTTCGGAGACTCTGCCAACGACCTCATCCTTCTCTGTTGAGCATGCGTGAGCCGCTCTTTCGAACATTTGGATGACTCAAGCCCAGTTTCTTTGTCTCAATAAAAACGGTCATACGACTCTCGGCTAGGCCCACAAGTTGGTCATACGACTCTCGGCTAGGCCCACAAGTTCATATATGTAGCAGTGCGAAGATCAAGACTTCGCCGACAGCAAATCTGTAACTGTGGACTTGACTTTATTCCCAAGCTTCTGCAAAGTGGCTTTACAGAGGGAATACCCAAGTCTAACTCTGAACTAATCGAATGTTACACAGATAGATATAGCATACAGGATAATAGGGCTATTGATTACAAACATTACAAAAGATCATAGGCATTTCCTAGGCATTTCCGAATTAGATGAATAGAGAATAGAATCATTGTACGGAAATAAATGGAAACAAAGATAAAATTGATGACCTAACACAAATCTTCAGACGGGACGTGACTGCAGTGTCTACACGGAATATGTGACTACACGGAATGTGAGTGTGTGTGTGTGTGTGTGTGTGTGTGTGTGTGTGTGTATGTGTGTCTGTACATTGTGTGCACAGTATCGAGGAACAATGAAATTTGCAGATTGATCGATCGGGACGTCTAAACTTTCGCAAGTGTCGGAGGTTAGGCCTGACTCAGGCTTACATCCAGGTCGACGGCTTTTGCTGATGAGAGATTCCGACAAGTCTAGAAGCGACCGAGACGACGTTTTGAGTCAGAATCTACATCTCTGAGATGTTTTGAAATTTTCGGAGGTATAAATTTCTCTTCCAAATTACTGTGCTGACGGCAGAGTTTTAGTTAGTGCTCAGAACAGGGTACTTTTTATATAAAAAGGATTTATTTTGTGAACAGTTCACCACCAAATGTCTAAAAATGGCTGCTCTTTAATTGTTGATACTGCTGAGCAGTAAATAAAAAGAGGTTATTACACGGGAAGGAGTGCAATACGGCGGAGTATTTTTACGAGTCGGTTTTATTTTTTCGAACCTACTTCAGGCGAGAAAAAATAAAACTGACGAGTAAAAATACAGCCGTATTGCACGACTTCCCGTGTAATAAATTGTTTATTAAGGCCGATTTTCACTAGTGAAGTAAGCGGAGACGGAGATGAACGTAACCGAAGTAAGCGGAGACGGAGACGCAAGAAAAAGAAAACCTTCTGTTCTGCTTTCTTCACCGCTTCCTTCTCTGCTTCCGTCTCCGTTCGCTAATTTTCACACGCGCGCAAGTGTCTTACGTCTCCGTCTCCTTCTCCGTCTCCGCTTACTTCACAAGTGAAAATCGGCCTTTATACGACGAACGAAGCAGGGCAAACGTTTTCGCCGCGCGCAAAATGGAACAAAAAATGACGCGTTCGTAAACTTTGCTTGCGAAAAATGATCACGTAAGCTAATAAACCAGTTGATCTGGTTCCTGACGAGTGCAATACGCTCCCATCTTTGCACTCGTTTTGGCCCGTATTTGCACTCGAAAATGTGAAGTCGTGTAATAAATCTCTCTATTTTGATTAAGTCTCAAATGCTGTGCTAATTGGGAACCAAATATTATGAACTTAACGTAAATTTCTCATATAAGAATTCCAACTGGTCGGAGGCTATTACATACCCCGAGGCAGAGGCTTTGAACTCGGGGCTACCGTGTTTCAAATTCAGCTAGTGGTAAGATCAAAGCGGACTTGAACCTGGGAAGCTGTTCCAAGTAAAATGATCTCTATGAATCACAAATTGAACAAATATGCATTTTCGAGTCTTCGACTAGACTTCAGGTTTAGATTTCTAGAATGTAACGCAGGGTCCAGACAACTTACCATGGGATCACACTTTTGTGTTAGGAGGTTCCCCTGGGCGCAGCTCCAGGAAGCTTTTCGGTAGCGTATTGAGCCCTGCCGTTCTGCCAACCGTGCTCGTGCGTCTCACGAACGGTGAGAAAGCGGGCTTCCAAATAAGGCAGTAGATTTATTCCAAATTTGGACATAGACAAGCTACATATGCCAAACAATCACCCTCTTGAGAAAAATATTTGCTCTGTAACGCAATAATGCAGCTAGCGCATGCGTAACATAACGTTTTTAACAGTTGAATAGAAACAATATCCGGTCTGCAGTCTCAAGTGCAGCGTGACGGCGCGAGCGGGAAGTTTTAGATACAACTACACAGACTACAGGGTGGAGTTAGCGGATAAAAAGACGTCCACATTCCGCAACGAAAAACAAAAAGGATGTGCCCGATCATCACTTTTTAGTTTGCCTGTGTTGTCCGTGCTTTTCACAGCCATACAAATTTGTTTCGTCATTGTGGTCGACAGGAAGAAGCACAAAAACATGGTACATTACGTTGATTTTTAATGGCAGAACTGCCACGATGACCGATAGTTAATTAACTGATGGGTCTAGATTTCATCCGGACTGCTGCTGCGGCTCAGACCAAGCTTCAGGTTTTGTCGCTTGAGAAGGAAAATCTGCCGTCCCGGCTTTTTCCCGCTAAACGCGAGGATCCAGGCGCAATGACTGTATTCACGTTTCTGAAATTCCTTCTGAGTTATCAAACAGCAAGCGGTTTATATTCGTGCTACAATTCTGTTCTCGCCCATCTGTTTCGGTGCCACGGTGTTCCGCGAAAGGATGCTAAATTTAAATTGCAATATCTCCTTTGCAAAATTCGGCTTACTTGACTGTTGATATCCATTCAATGAATAAATGATCGAATGAATGAAAGTCCCTTCACCATCAGAAATGGAAATTATCCCTCTTTTTTCGTCATTGCTGTCCATTTTCGCCAGAAATGTAATAATGCACACCGCCTCTATCAGCAGCTTAGCGGACAGTGCAGACATCTTCCTCAAAAATGACGGAGCTAATTCGTATTCTTTTCCGGTGAATACGATTGTTTGCCATGCAAAGGAACAACAATTCGAGTGTCCCTACAAGATGTGGGGGACTGCTACAGTGTAAGGTAGCAAGCAGCCGAACACGACGATACAGAACAGGACACCATAGACGCACACAAGGATTAGTGTCATTTTCGAGAATTTGATAATATTCCCTGAGAGGTGAAAGCAATGATTGATAGACATAGCAGAACAGAACAGAACAGAACAGAACAAAAACATACACAGTTTTCATTGCATTTAAATAAGAATGAATGAAAGCCTTCTTTTTTAGCCTGATCAATTTTCCGGAACAACGTTGCATAACTCTAAATCCGATTGCTTTTTGCCAGCCTAGTGATTTTTATTGCTATCCCCCGCGGCGAAGTTAAAGCAAATCCCCAAGAGCGGTGCCACAAACCACAGCACTAGAAATCGCAAGGGAAGTTTGGAGGGAATTTTGTAGTTTCGGAAAGATTTCAGAAGAGTGCTTTCTCATGATAATTTTTGCTCAGACGAAGGGCTAGCGCTCGAAACGTTAGCTTCAAATTCTTTATGCACCAGTCAATTGTAACCCCCACCCCCCCCCCCCCCCTACCTCGGGGGAATAGTGGGGACATGGATTTTCTTTGTTGCAATAATCGACTATTCCCCCACCCCATGGGACATAATGTGCTGACGAATCCCCCACATTGTGGGGCCACAAATTTGGCAAAATTTTACAAAAGAGGCTTTGCACAGAAAACTTCTCTCACGAACGAACCGCGTGGTCGAACTGGACGAGGCCGCATTGCATCATATTTTTGGTCAAATCTCCCACCTTGAGCCCCACCTCCGCAGGTCGGGAATCATGAAGAGAAAATCCCCCACCCCTTCGAGCTTAAAACACCTTTCAAATACGAAAAAAATGCCCCACATTGCCCCACCATTCCCCGAGTTGGGGGGGGGGGGGGGTGGGGGTTACAATTGACTGGTGCATTACGGCGTCTAGGTTTCACACATTGACTTTTTATACACTTTCACAAGAGAAACTGACCGTGATCAACCGTCGTGACGAATTAAGGTGAAGTAATACGGGCAACATTTTCAGTGCAACTTGTCGTGCAACAATGTTGCGTTGCAAGTTGCACGGTAATGTTGCGCGTATTACCACCGTGTTGCAAGTTGCAGCAACATATTGCACAAAGTAGAACCCACTTCTAGGCCACCATAACTCTTTGAACTCTACAACTGGATCTATGCCACAGCAAGTCCTCGCCATAACATCACACGAACACGAATGGGCCCACGAACGAAGAAACCTGGCCAATTCTGAATAACCCTGTAACACAAGATGGCTGACTCCCTCCTTTTAGTAAGGGTCCCCCCTTGACTGCTCTACATGGACAACCGCTGAAACGGATCTCTGTTTACTGCATCTTCACATGAGCAATATTCAACTGTCCAAGGCGATGTAAAACATATAACGGGTAGTGGTCTTTGTTCAACCTCGCAGTCATCAACTTTTTCTTTATCCTGTAATAAACACATGTTTTCACTTCCCTGCAAGAACTCCGTATTCCCCACACCAGCCTCAAAATACCACGCATCAGCTTCTCCTTTCCCGTGCTTTCTGTTTTTATACCACTCTGTTTCCCACAACGCAATCCAATCAAAATGAGACTGAAGCAGTCCGGTGAACTTGCTGAACTTGTTTCCCGTTCCCCCACATTTCGGTCTGGGCAAAAATCTCGCAACCGTCAAACGTGTAGGGCATACATCGGTCCACCAAGATTCATCTCAAATCCGACATCTTCGTTTTCTATCACCTCATTTCTAAGCCTGGGTTACTAGACTATCTCAAGAAGACTGGGAAGGCTCGCATCACACACTGGTGTTATTTACCACATAATCGATTTGGGCTTCGCTTTGTTTTGATCCGTCAGAATGTGCACAAGTCATATAAAACGCCTTATACGAGCGCTGGCCAATCACCGCTGTGCAGCTGTCACCAGACCAATCAGCTTGCAGACGCATGAAAGTGATCAAATCAAATCATCCATGTGAATTGGTAAGTGAACCCTGCAATACACAATCTTATGATACTGTATGTATTCAGACAGTTTTGTGTGGCCTGCCCTACAAATCAGCTATTTTATTCATTGCCACCGAAATATATTTGTCAATTCTACAGGCTCGGTGTTTCTGATAATTTTTCCTGTTCTCTTTCTATGCCGACCATCAAACACTTGACGTGACCTATGCTTATTGGTAGCAATACCTAAACACTTTTACAGACATAAACATGCACTTTTCTATGCGATTAGTTCGTTATACATTTTATTGATCTCTTACAGTTTAGAAAGTTGAGCCTGCTGATCAGCGGTTTCTGATGGGAAGGGGTGAAAACAAGGCAGCTGGACTGCCAGACATGAAATTTGGGCAAAAACGAACTAATTGTGGTCCATAGTCTTAGGCCAGGGCACTGTATAATAGTCTGGATATTCCACTCTAAACGCTTCGTGTTTTTTTTAAAGCGGAAACCGCTGGTCAGCAGGCCCGGCTGATACGTTTTTGATCCGGCAATCACCAATTTTGCGAGTCAGCGGCCACTGTGCAAAATGGAGAAAGCAGATGCACTTATAAAACTTCAAGACAGGAAACTAGACTTAGACTCGATACTCGAGTATAGTACAATATATTCTCTATGACAAAATGTAAATCACGATGGCCGCTTGGAAAAAGGGAAGTGAACTCCGCAATGCTTTGCTCATCTTACATACTTCTTTACAAGGATTTTTCTCTGGTAAACTTTTCTTTTACAGCCTACAATTTCCTTTCTTATGTTGAATTCACAGTTCAACAAAACGTCTTTATTATACTCATCATCGTTTCTACGCACATGGTCACGTGACAGACTGAACTTGTTTGAGCCTCCGTAGAATTTCGCTGAAGCGCGGTCTTTCCTCTGGTTCTCGGTGCCAGCAGTCTTTCATCAGAGTGTAAATGGTCGGAGGAGTGCCAGAGGGGGGCGGCATGCGGTATCCGCCCTCCACTTTCTCACGAGTATCCTTGAAACAATAAAGCAACATGATCGTGTAAGATTCTAAAACATCTATTGCTTCCAACATATACAATGGTATCTACAAGTCGTCGTTGGCCTCGTCAAGTTCACGTTAACTTTCGTGCAGTCGATTATTCTTTCCGATGTGATGTCGTTCCACTGTCGTTAAGTCGTCGTTCACTTTCGTCAAGTCGACCCTTTTTCTCGACATGCAAATTGAGTGTTTGCTATCGACATGTTGCTGTTGCTCGTGAAGTGGCTCATTTTCTTGAAGTCGATTGAGAGTTCTGAAATGTTGTTCGTTTCCATCAAGCCGAGTGCTATTAACAAGTGACATTCGTCAGTACTGGGGTTGTCGGTCGTACATGGACGAAGAAGGCACAAGTCATTCCATTCGGTCAAGTCGAAAATCAAGAACTGAAACTTTAGGTTGTCGGTTTGTTTTAAACAAGTTATCGAGTGCTCACAACAATTTGATTACGTTTATTACTATTTATTTATTTTTGTTCGATTACCTGTAACACTGAAAACATAAAGAAAGTTGTTCGCATCCACTAAAGACAAGAGGTGGCTACTCATTTGCTAAATCAACTGACTCACTCTGTTAGAGAATCCCGGATATGGCGTATTGCCGAGTGAAAACGTCTCCCACAGCAAAACTCCAAAACTCCAGATGTCGCTGGAAGTCGTGTACTGGGCGTAGTTTAAAGCTTCGGGGGATGTCCACTTCACAGGGATCTCTTTCATGTTTGACGCTTCGTAAAGTCCTGCAACGCAATAAATGTATGTTGAATTGAGGTACTTTATTTGAACTCTAAGGAATCCTTACACAAAAGGTCGCTGAAGAAGAGACGTGCTTCCTGAGGAAGACGTGACCCATTTGTGAACGCAACAAGAGGTCAAATTATTCAAGTTATATACCACACAAGTGAATAGTGCTTTTCGCGCGCTCTGATTGGCTCCTCAATCTCGGGATATCAAGTACTATTCACCTCCCGGCGGCTTCCGGTAAAACAAAATGGCGCGAACCCAATCTTTGCCCACTTTCGTCGGAAATAAAATAGTCATTTGGGAGTTGGCAATTAAACTTGTGTGGTATATACTAAAACAATTATTGCTCTCGAAAAAAGGCAAGGGAAAATCGATGGCGTGCAATGAAACCACTCCAGAAAGGTAAACGTTCGATATAGGCGGATCTTCGGTGACGTTATGTTTACAAAAGTTATACATATTAATTTAAAAATACTTTTCGAGAAACGACACTTTGAAAAGTGCAAAAATTACAAAGAATGCACGACTAAGTTGCCTGAAATGTTAGTTACGATAATGACAATTATTATTATATCATATTACACATATATTGTTATAAACAATGATCCTTTTATATCAGAGTTGCCATTTACTTTGCCGACAGATTTAATCACATGCATACCTTCCTCGACTTCTCGGGACATCCCAAAGTCGGATATCTTGAGAACGTCGTCCTTTCCTATCAAACAATTTCGTGCAGCGAGATCTCTGTGGATGCAATTTTTACTTTCCAGATATTCCATTCCTGAAGCAGCGTGAATGCTGAATTTGATCAACTTGGTAGCCTTCAACTTTGCGCCGTTTTTGCGCAGATAAGAAAGGAAATCACCCCCAGGCATTAGTTCCATCACTATAGAAGGACATAATAAAAATTGAATAAAACAAAACAAACATGATTACAGGAGCCGCCAAACCACAATCCTTTGCGCGTTTGAAGTTTCTAGTCCACCATATCTCATGGTCCCCGAAATAGAAATGTGTGCTGCGGACTACAGAAAGACGACAAATATCATTTTACCAAAGTCTCCAATTAAAATGTAAATGTAAATACTACGTTTCACACTAGGCCTCGCTTTGAAACAGAGGCTACAGGCATCTTGAAAATAAAGCTAGAGTATAGAAGAGGAAGTAGTGTGGGTGCTGTTTTGTCAAGAAACAAACAAACAAACAAACAAACAGTGCAGTGCACCCTAAAAAGTCAACAACAATAAAACGAAACACAAAACAAAAATCAAATTCTCTCACCAATGTATACTGGCTCCTCATCGGCACACACTCCAATCAGCTTGACGATATTTGGATGGTGGTATTGTTTGAGTATTTCTGCCTCTGCCAAGAACTTTTGCTTAGCGATATTAGAGACGCTTTCTTTACACGACTTTACTGCCACTTCCATGTTGGATGGTTTCAGGATGCCCTTCATGACGTCACCAAAATGACCCTGCCCCAGTTTCTTGTCGAGGACGATTCTGCTGTGCTTCAAGTCCCATTTGTCCTGACACGGTCTCAGTATGGGCGAGAGTAGACGAGCCTGGGACTTTTTGGTGACAGGGATGCCGTTGTCAAGGTGATGCTTTAAGAGTAACTGTACGTTGGGAAATGCGGCATCTTCAAACTTCACAAGGCCCTGTATTGAAACAGTAAAGCAAAGCAAAGGAGTTGAGCGGAAACGGCAAGGCTCGAATAACGGCGAATTTGAGACACCGGGATCGAAAGGACGGTGACGGTTTAAGATTAGCCAAACTTTATGTTTTGTAAGTATTCTTTCACATTCAAGCATTCCACCTCATGGTTCCTCGAGCTATTAGCTGAAAATACCTAGGTGCCGTGCGTACGTAAAGGCACTTTACTTTACTTCAAAGCGTGTTCAGATAACTAAATATTCGCATCCGTTTTGATACTCTGGTTGGAACATCCGTAGACAATACGAAACTCCACTACCGAAGAAATCCGTCCGCTTAGTCGTAGTAGTAATCATTTTGAGTCGAATCATGTGAATTAGGTCCGTAGTAAGTTTTAGTGGAAACGCTGAAACTTACATCTGCGTTCTGGATTATGAAGTGTCTCATCTGACCCTGTGTCCGAGTGGAGAGGACAAACTGACCCGGCTGAGTCCTGCTCTCTCGCACCAGGTAATCCCCTTCCTTCTTCAACAGATTCTCCACTTCCTTGCGATCGATGGTTCCATGGAACCACTCCGCCTCCTGGAGTGGAACCTCCTCTTCAGGGGGCTACACGAAAAGCGACAACAACAACAACAACAACAACAACAACAACAACAATAGACATGTGTGAGAATAGAATTAATATCATGCATGCATACTATCATCATTCACAGCATGGTCAACAAATTGAATGAGGAAAGATGGACAAACCTCCAAGTACTCTCCCAATTGACTGTCATCCGAATCATGGTCGTCATTGACAGTATTATTGGCTGCTTTCATGGGAGTGCTACTCGCAGTCGGTGCGGCACTGTTTGTAGGAGAATTCGGCAGTGGTTTCTTCTTCCTGTTGAAAAGGGTGGAAATCCTCTTACCACTCCGCCTGATTTCAGGAGTAGACTGACCAAATTCCTGCGGAATGAGCAATAGGTTAATTGCCGAGCCAAAAAGAAAAAAAAGAAAAATACCAAATCCCTATGGATGATGAGCAAGTGGATGGATAAGTGTGGACTTAAGCTATCAGCTCATCTCACCCCGGGTGAAGGGAGGCCTTGGTAAGAAATATCTGAGAATTTAGGTGGCGGAGAGTTTCCCAGCTGGTCGAGGACACTTCCAATGCTGCTGGTCATTTTCTGCAGGCAACAACAACAACAACAACAACAACAACAACAAATGTGATTTACGGATTGTTAGAGATGTTTTCGAGTGAAGCCGTTTCGCAAAGTCGTAATCATTGTCAAACTCACTTGTAGGGGCCGTGCACGAGAAAAATATTTCAACCAACCAGAAGCCAAAATACTTCGCAGTTGGTGGCAAGTAGATGTACTAAACGCCGTTGCCACTTGCTTGCTCGTAGACAAGCTATTGCTCGTTATTGGCCGATACTGTTGCAGAACGCGCTTTAGACAATCAAAAAGCGCAGCAAACCGAGCATGTGGCATATCAGCTAGGAGCGGTATTCTTCATGTAAGTCAATATATAGGGTTTTACATATCAGCTGGTGCAGAATCTTCAAGAGGCCTTCTCAGCCAACTCAATGTTTTTATTTCCATCAATCAATGTGAAAAAATTCCACGGTTGAACTTGATTCCCAACACGAATCAAAGCAGCGATACCGCTGTAAGGTCGGCTATCTTTTTGATTGGCAGACTTTGGTTGTGGTCTAGTTCGTACAACAGGCTTGTGTCTTAACTGCTCTAAAGTAGGGATTGCCTTGAGTGAATATAGTGGTAAAGTGATGTCACAAAAAATATCCGAATATGGATTTCAGACAATTTTGTGGAATGCCCTGTCTAAAAAAGGTCACACAAAAAATTAGCTCTTTATCGCATTGAACAGTTGAGATGTGGGCTATTGAAGTTTAAATTTCTCAATACTAAACGCTCCTATTTGGTGTTAATAGTTCCTTTGATTTAGAGCTGATGCTAAATAAGAGAGTTCAGTACGGAGGCTGGTTGCTGTCAGTAGGGCTAGCGATTTGAAACTTTGCACACGTTTGTGCAGCAGCTGTGTATGTTTAGAGATTCGAATGGAAAATTTTGTAAAATAAGACGTCACGCTTTACCACCACAGTGCAGGGCAACACGCTTGCACTCAATCAAGCGTAACATGCATATTTAATGAGGCAATCGGCTCCTCAGCTCACAGAGTCAAATAACTTCTCTTAAACCTCAAAGTGGCCTAATCCTCTCAACTCAAAGCGAACATGGACAGGATATATTCTAAAGTGCACAAACCTTGCCCGCTTTACCAGCGTTCAAATCATTTTGAGCGGCGTAACTTCCTTCCAAGCGGTATACATATTCACGGTAATCATTAACTCGAATTTTAAATGACGACGAATACAAAATGCTTTCTCAAGAGTGAAGTTTATTATAGTCACATGAATGACCTGTCATAGAAAGTTCAATTTTTACGGTCTCGGTAATCCGATGAAACAGATAAATATTAACCGGATGACTGAATACGTGCATACGTACAAGAATGTGTTGTTTTCTTGCATAGTTCGTTCGAGCGAACTCTTAATAATTGTAACTCATCATCAACAAAGAACACCAAAGTAACCTTTCGTTCAAGGGCTTCGGCATACACGATATACTTCAAGTCTTGTGGTAAGTTATCCAGGCAAATTTAAACTGAGGAATGTAAACAACTAAATCGCGCGCGTCCACTGCACAATGAGTGTCGATAGAGATGAACGCCGGGTTCCTGTGTACGGTCAACCGACTGAAACAATGACACAAAATGATAACTGCACGATCGATATAAAGTCCGTACCGTTACGCCAGTATGAAATGTTGTTTTCACACAGAGTTTATCAGGAAAATCGGGCGATGCTTGAAACACTCGAGGAATCGGCCAAGAGCAAGTATAAACCTTTGGAGCGTCTTCCGCATTCATACTTTCACCAAAAGCCGTGATTCAAAGGTCGTAAACTTCCGTGCCATCGTGCGTGATCGTACCCAAATTTGGAATAAACTTCCTAATTTGGAAGTCTATTGTTGGCACAGCATGACGGACTGACTGACTGACGGACTGACGGTGTCGTGGCCGCAATAAGGTCGTGCCTCTCACTTTCGTGAGACGCCGACTTTAAAAAACGCAATAAATCAAAAGAAAAATTCGCAAGTAGCACTTTTAGGTGTAAAAAAAATTAATCTCCGGATGGAAATATATTGCTACTCATCTTTCGACCTTCGGGGGTGCCAAGCCGATCACGGATTTCGGCAGGCACAGGACTGTGGTTGGAAGGGCCCCTTTAACGGACTTCGTACATAAAAGAAATGCTTGAGTGACTATGCCCTTGTTTTACAGTTCCGTGATGCATTCGTAATCGGATCTCAGAATGCTTGGCGACGGGAAGAGGTTCACGACAGTCACGAAATAATTGTGTCACTATGCGTACCCTCAGGACAGGGAACACAATAAGGACCCTCAGGACAGGGAAAACAATAAGGGCCCTCAGGACAGGGGACACGATAAAGACCCCCAAGACAAGGGAACATGATAAGCACCCTCAGGACAAGGGAACATGATAAGCACCCTCAGGACGAGGGAAGAACAACATGAAAATACAACACGTTATACACACCTGTAGTTTACTCTCATTACACAACAGTTCTTCCAGTTGCCAGCTGTCTATGGAAAGATGCAGCTTCTTTTGGACGATACTACAGATAGAGACAGAGAACATGGGTGAATGAACGAGTACGCGGATATAGAAAAACCATCAAACCATCAAACAGCTCACGTTATCTATTTTACAGTACCCTTATGATCGGATCATAGTTCATGTTCCCCTGCTCAGTTAAACTCGGCGAATATGGACGCCTTATCTAAATCTGCCAGCAAATATGGCGCATCCCGCAAAAACATTTTTATATCTGTTTCTAGCAAGACTTAGTTCCCTTTTTAAATTTGATTCACAGTATCTGAGAATTTAGGCTCGAAAACACGAAAAATCCAATCTATAATTCTCTTGTAAATGACGCATTCGTTACTCGCTGACCGCGGGAACTTTCGCATCCGAGCGTTCACACTTAGCTCTCCATCGATCTCGGTCCAGGATCGCTCACACGTGGCTCGCATGATCTATAGTAACTTTTGACTGAGTTCTATAATAAGTTTACGGTCGGGTCACACACCGCGTCAACATATCTACACTTTGCTGACATAGACTCTTTGTTATAAATACAAACAATTTGCTGACATAGGCACCTCATTACATAGACCCATTGTTGATATCGACAATACAGACAACACATTTTAAGGCTTAAAATTAAATTACAGTCAAAGCTTTCCTTGTGACCACTCTCGTAAGCGACCACCTCTAGTTACGACCACCGATGTGAAACCCCGTTTGAGTTATCACTCAAACTCTGTAATTAAAAGCTCTCGTAAGCGATCGCGACCACTTTTAAGAATTACCAACTGGTCTTTTCCTTCGTAAGCTCTCGTGAGCGAACACTCAAAGAGTCGGACTCGTATTAGCCAACACTTTACTGAAAGTGAACACTGCTTGATCGCATTTACAGTAATAATATGACATATTACGCTAATGGTTCGTATAAGATCTCGAGTTAAAAGTTCAAGGGAGTTTTGGGTGGAGCATCCGAGTGGCTTTATGCTAAAAGCTCTTGTAAGCGACCATGGTGGCTTACGAGAGCCCATTCTCCTAAGCCACCAGCTCTAGTTACGACCACTTTTTCGAATTCCCGAGGTGGTCACCTACGAGAGGTTCGACTGTATACAAAGTGACACATTTTGTTGATACAGACACTAAGGCTCATTCACACAGACACCGTTGTGATCTGAACACTTCATTTAACAGTCCCCAAACCTTCGTTAACAAATGCGACTGTCCCTGATCTGAACTTTACAGAAGTTCTAAATGGAACACGCACCTCAAGGAATTCTCCTGTTCCTGCTCTGCATTTTCTATCTCCTTCTTATCAGTCTGGATTTCGGATTTCTGATATGAAAACAAACTGTGCTCAACAGTAGTGATCAGAGCCAATACAAGCAACCTAGAGCTATACGCAATTAAGTATGGAGAAAATAGTAGTTAACTTGCTTGGATTTAGACAGTAATAATAGCACAATACATTAGAAGTAGAACTTACAAAGGAAACTAGTAACTTGATTCATTTTAACTACCTCTAAAACAAACCCAAATGCACTTGTTGAACATTTGACATAATCAAAGTTACTTAATTTTTGTGGCGACAAAATTTCGCACTCATTTTTCGCGACACGTTATTTTTCGCGACACGTTATTTTTCACAGTCCCGAAATTCGCAAAATTAAAGTGTCATGCATTAAAATGTCATGCAATAAGGTAACTTATTTTTCTAACAACGGTGCATTATAAAGTTCTGGCCCACAGAAAACCTTTCAGTTTAGTGCCGACTTGATTTGCTACATATGTGCTGTACCAGCAACTGAATACAGTGTTATAGAGCGGTTTTCGGATGACTGTCGAAAGTAATTGTGTGATTGCTTTGGTTTTGCGTTTGCTTCGCTTTCGGATTGGTCCACACGAGTTTGTCAGCATGCTCAGCCTATCAGGAACAAAACCAAAACCAAAACCAAACACTTCTCACGCAAGCGATGGCGTGTACTCGCACTGCTGATTGGAAAGTAAAACCAAACGCAAATTACTTTGGCTTCCAATTGGTTGAACTGTTTTCTCTCAGTCTCTGTGATTGGCCTGTGTGATTACTTTGGTTTTGGTTTTCGACAGTCATCCAAAAACGGCTCTAAGAGTGAACTGTTATCACAGGTTAGATTATGCATTGGTGTGACCCATTGGGAGATTCTATAATTACATACTTTAGTATTGATATCATGTCTAACATGATCCAACTGTTGGCCAAGCCGAGTCCTCCTGTAAGTAAAATACAATTCACATAATGTTGAGTCTCCATACTGTTGGCACTAGATAATGAGGTGTTACCTGTACTAAGACGCACTAATTAGTACCTGTTCTTGTTCTATTTTAATTTGTAAATTCAACTGTTGCTGCTCTATTACTTTTGTTGTTGTTTTCGTGTTTGTTTACTGCTTTTCTGTAGACTCAGTTATATTCTTTAGTGATTTACTATCCTTCCGATATTATGCAAAGCACTAGATGCTGAAACTATTATCTAGATCACAATATTCTTCCCTAACCTATGGCACTTTGAAGCACCACCTGTATTTTGACTGTAACTGCCACAAATGAATTGTAAGTGTTGGCACTGCTGTCTTTTGTTTGTTGGTAGCTTGCATATTAAGTTATATGCAATACAGTACTGTACCTCCACTCCCAAGCTGATTTGACTAAAGCTAGTTTCAGTACAATATGTACAGTGTACAGTACTATTATTAGAGTTTATATATGGTAGTAATTAAAAATTATTACTTGTGTTGAAGCTGCTCGTATGTCAAATCATTGACATTCAGCTCATCAGCATTGAAATCAGCTGTCGTTATTTCCAGCAATGTTGGTTCAAACAAAAAGGGGCACACAGGAGCTTGGTTTTTCCTGAAATCCACAACAACATCATTCAGAGTTATGACTTCGGTGAAGCAGAAATTTAATTTTGCAGTGAATCTCAATAGAGCTATTTGCCAGTCTCCTGCATGCAGCACTTCAGTATATCTATATAAATTCTGATCTACCCTATCTGCTCTTGTTTTTAAACAGTACTGTTTGCTAGAGACAACTTCAGACTGATGCAGGACAGGGCTGTCATTAAAAGGGCCAGTAGCCACTGCCAAAACAGCCAGCTTTAAGTTAATGACCTACATCTGTCCGTTTTCATCTCATTTTAGTCCACTGCTGTTGAGGAAAAAGCTTGAAATATAATAAGAATGCTACCGCAAATATTTGGAAACCATTCCTTCAACAGCTTTTTTGTAGATGCGAGAAATAATCCTGCATTTGAAGTTACTTTAAGTTTGTGTAAAACTTCTTGGGAGGCCTGGGACATTTCACTCATTGGTTCCCAGGTGTAATCTGCCAAAAGAACATGGTGTCCACTCCACTGCTATTACTTGGGCTCACAATTTTTTTTTTTTTTTTTTTTTTGGTAGATCAAGGGGTAATGCCCGCTACCACCGTGGCCTTTGTGCCCTATTCTGTGGCTTCAGCTTACCAGCACATTGTGCAGTATTCTGAATATTTTGATAGTTAAATTTTCCAAAGTATAAAGTATTACATACCTGTTGGCTGCCACAAAACCAACATACTCCTCTTCACTTCTGATATTGTCAATATGTTGTTGAATAGTTGTACAGGATGTCACAAACTCCTCGCGGCAGCTGTTGGTTGAATCAAAAGCCTCCTGCATAATGCCTTTCCTGCAAGTCAAAATATATTATAGTTATTAATAATAATTTGTTTTAAAGTAAGACAATTTTGACCCCTCTCATTCTAGTAAACACTGTGTGTATACATGTTCTTCCAAATCAGTTGGCAGATTCTGGGAAGATATCTCAGCTAAAAAGAGCAAAACAAATCCATTTCCGGTACAGTGTTTATTTCACTTTTCATAATATGCTAAACAGGTACATCATTTCAATTTCCAGAGGCAAAACTGACTCTCATGCCTCGATGGTTACATATAAACAACATGCAACAAAAGTATCTCGGACCTTGGATAAATAGGCCCCCAGTTTTTTATCTGTTCCAAGAAGGATATTACAGTCAAACCTCGCTATTTCAAACTCGGTTAATTCAAAGTCCCCATTATTTCGAAGTCAAGCCGAATCTCCTTGGGTTTATTTTTTCAGTCATATACTATTGGCTATCTCAAAACCCCACTATCTCAAACTTCTTTCATGTCCCGTGTGACTTGGAAATAGCGGGTTCGACTGTATCTGTTCCGAGAAGCAAACAAGGAACAGATACTATATGTCTAAATGTAAAATGGCTGCAATCAAACATGTGTGACTCACTCACATCCACTAAAAGCACCAGCTATATACCAAATGCAATAATGGTCACCACAGAAAATGAAGAAAGCATTTGCACCTCAGGAACTCACTCATTCTACATTACTCTTTCACATATGGTGCAAATGATTTCTGTTCATGTAAGTGTACGGTAAAAATAACAACACACAGCAGTAGCCATTATCGCATCCTGCATAGCAACGGTACAAAAGAAGAGGAAAGGGAGGAGGGAGAAGGGGATAAGGAAAGGAGAGAGGAAGCTCCCTCCCTCCCTCCATCCTTCCCCCACTCCCTCTTTTAAACTGTTGCTATGCAGGCTACAGCTATGTGCAGACTAGGTTTTCTCTGTAACTGCCTATGTATACTCACCAGTCTTCAGCATACATTTCCTGTAGCTCTTGCATAGAATTCAGCACCTTTGGGATAATCATGTTGTGGTAAAATTCTTGATGGCAGTTTGCAGACATCAAGGCTAGGACATAGTCATTATGATTCTGATGCAGTTTCAGTGACATCTTCACATATTTGTCCTTGCCCTTTTCCATGTCTTTGCCCTTCTTGTGTAACCCCTCTTCATACTTGGCTTTGTAGTTTTCAGTTTCTTTAGCATTCTCTCTGTAAGTTTTAGTCAGTCTGTCAATCTCTCCTGATTCTTGTTTGAACTCACTGTCTACTTTAAACCTTTCAGTTTTGTATTTCTTTAACAATGTCCGTTTGCCTTCAGTAAGCTGCTCCAACCGCTTTACTGTAGAATTGTTTAGAGTACTGGCAAGCTGGGCAACCAGCTTGGCTTTTGATTCACTTTCAGTCCTATAAGATTTCCATGCCTGAGGGTAGAGAATAAAGTACAATTAACCACTGATCAGTTATATTTGTCACTTACTGATATGCAGTGAAGCCCCGTAACTTGAACTCTGAAGGGAAATGAAAAACAGTTCGAGTTAGCGGGGGTTCGAGTTATCAGGGTCTATATTGAATATTCAATTTGCCATGTCTATAATTGATAGTTTACTGATTTTTCAGCACTTCAGTATACAGTACAGTGCAAATTAAACTTATCTCGTCAGAAACTGTAACACGATTATGCATTCTTATGATAATACAGTACTGTGAATGCAACACAGTTACTCTAAATTTATGTTCGCTTATGTTGTCAAGGTTTGTACATATTTTTTCTAGCTTTCAACATATAAAGGCAAAGCTTCCCAAACTGAGTATCGCATCCGGTATGACTCATAAAATCCGGAAATGACTGTCAAATGATCTGAAAAGTGATCTGTTCGTCGCACTAATTAAAATCAAATTGCTGTAGTGTTAGTTTTAGTGTATAAATCTGATTACATGACAAGAAGAGCTAAAGGAATATGTCAATGGGCATCTGTGGTGAGTAGAAAGAACCAGAATTCGAGTTATCGGGGTAAATTTTGATCAAGGGAAACAAAATTTAGTTTGAGTTAGTGGGGAATTTGAGTTATCAGAGTTTGAGTTAATTGAGTAAAAATGACTGAAAAGTGGGGTCAAATCCAAGGGAAATGGGACGTAGTTCGATCAAGTTAGCAGGGAGTTCAAGTTATACGAGTTCGATTTACCAGGGTTCTACTGTAATTGGGAAAATATGAAATTGTGGCCACTTACAGGTAGCCTAGAGGGATAACAACAGTGGGCCTTGGATGTGGTCAAGCTTCATTTGATTCCCTTGTGGATTTTGCCAAATATTTAATTAAACCTGACCATTAATACAGTAATTAAGCAATATAACACAAGTTTCCGTGTCTTTGTACTCTTACATAAACATGCGGGATGTTCTGAGCACATGAGAAAAAGTTCAAAATCATGAGCCACTTCAGTGAGTGATTTTGAACTTTTTCTCATGGTCTCACAACATCCCAAGTGTTTATATAAGAGTACAAAGATTGTATTTAGTTAAGTTACAAATATTGATTTTGTAACTTAACTAAACATTAACGCCTGAAAGAATATAATAAAAACCAGAGGTGGGCCCACAGTAATTGTCTCAACGCTATTGTGTAACCTCTGCCACTGTAGTATACAACATTACTCTTGTTTCTGTTAGTTACTGTACTGCCTTAGTGTTATCTGTACGGCAAAGTTAATAAAATAAGAAATAGGTGGCCATGTTTATATAGGGACATTATCTATATACAGTAGTAAATTACTGAGAATAATTTTCAATTGAGATTTTAACAAATTGACACTGTCAAATGCAGGGTGGCCACCTAAGCCTGGTTTCCATATGATTGTGCACAATCACACAATCGCTGGATTTTGGGCCAGTGATCACAAAACCTGGTTCCATATGATCGCAGGTGCAACATCCAGCAATCGTGTGATTGTGTGCAATCATGTGGAAACCAGGCTTTATAGAGGGCCTATATTATATACAGGTTTGACTGTGTAGTCTTTAGTATGTAAATGTATTCCACTGGAAACCTGACTCCACAGGGAGAGTACAATATCAATTATGGCCCTTTCTGCATGTTTTTCGAAAAAAGGAAGAAAAGAAACTGCATTTTTATGCATTTAACTCTCTAATCTATCCCCCACAAAGGAATACCTGTCCTCACAGAATTAAATACGAACAAACGTACGATAGTACTTAATTAAGTTTAAAGTATAGCAGTGTTTTGTAAACAAACCAGTCAAATATGCAATAAAAACGAAACTTTACGGTGAGCAGACGACATTTTCCCTTGTTGGTATAAATTAAAACGAGGCTTCGACAAAGTTTCCTTTAGGGCATTAACATCCTCAGTGTTGAACACAATTTACGGTACTGGACAAGGAAGTGCACGAGCGGTAATTAGTGCTCAAACAGTGATATCGCACACTTATCTAACAAACACATAAATGTACATTGTATATGTCCTCTAATCACCTATAAATTAGTAAATATCATGCACCTGTGCATAAAGATTTATTCGCGACCAAACTCAGAAGTTCTGGGCGTTCCCCTGCCGCTAATATATAAAAACACTGAAATAATAATTGAATATTGAATATTGAGCCACCGTTTACCTTTTTGATGGGACTCTCATAATCGTCAGATACATGGAATTTCGCTGTTGCAACGTGGATTTTAGTCAGAGCCGAAGCGTAGTCTGACTCAACTTTCGCTCTCTTGGCCATGTAATCCTTCATATGATCCAGGAATTTGATTTCGGCTTCGAAATGTGCCACAATGGCTTCATGCCCAGAACGTGACGACAGATCGCTCGAGAACAAAGCTGAACGTTGATTCCCTCCTCGACTCATTTCTGCGATCTTGAAGCGCTCAGAAATGACGGTTTCGTACCTCGATAATTCATTCACTACCAAGAAAAATCAGACATCTTTCTTGAAACTGTTGCTTCCGTTTTTGCTGCAACCCATGCCCAACGCCCCTTGGGTAATGCTGGAGCCTTCGGTTCTCAAGGCCTGCGGACACCACATTAAGAAGGGACAGTATAACTTATCATATATGACGTACAAATATCGTATATTTTTACAGTTTCAACCGATGTACTGTACTAGCACGAAAACGATGGCATTCTCTTCACCTCATCCTGTCAGCTGTGTGGCGGCCATGTCATCAAATCGTGGGATTGGCAAAGATAATGTCCTTCCCTGGCCATCATTAAAGTAAGTGTGCGCAACTATAAATCAGTGATTCAATTTCGAAAACACATGCATGGAACTACATGGTAGCCGAGGAAATACTGACACCTAAATATCAATTAATGCTTAACCTCGGTATTCCAGTATAGTACAGCTCCCTTGACATATTAGGCAAGGGGTTTTATTAAATGTTCAATTTAATTCATTTCTGATATTTCAGGGCAGACTTGGAGTTTTTAGACAGACTAACATTGGAAGTGAAAGAGAAAGGTGAGTCATGCCAGAAGATCTGCTTCACAAATTTTAAGTCAAAACATTGTGTGAACTATATTTCATATTTACAGGTAAACGCAATGCCCTTATATTTGGGCGTCGCACATGGATCCATTACAACAGTTTGGATAAAAGCCCCTTGACTAAGCAAGTTGACCCACTGCATATTGTTCTCAGCAACACACTCAGGTACTGTTTGTCACCCTTGAGGTCTTCATTATATATTATTATACATGGCAGTAGTTAGTAGTAGCTAAACTATTTAACAAAAAGTAGTTAGTGGTTAGTAGTACTTTTAGTATTAATAGTAATTATCCCGAGCAAAAAGCGAGGGTAATATTCACGACGCTAATGCAGCAAAACCGCTTTATTTGGAGACTCCAAGTGGGTTGCCATCCCGAAATTAATGTTCATCAGTCAGTCAGTCAGTCAGTGGTATGTACAACCAGGCCCAGAATGCATTGAGAGCACCTCACAAAGGATCAGTCACGCGTGGCCAACAGAAACAAAAGCGATTTGAACAAAGCAACAATATTGTACTGCATTCATGAAAATGAATTTGAAAACTGGAAAATTGGAAACATAACAGTCTTGCGAATCTTGTCTTCAAAAGAGAAGGGAACATGGGTAATCGTGGGAACAATAGAACAGTCAATTCTGACTTAAGAAAAGATGACATTCATGTGGGCGACAGCATCATAAACAGAATCGTGCCGATGAAATGACTCCGCAAAGAGAACAGCACATGAATACCGATCAAGAGCGACATGAACAGAACACCACTTGAAAGGGAATGGTAACTTCAGGAGAAAAAGCAGGCAAAATTGCAAGTATGCCATATGTATTCTGTCTTGTATCTTGTGACCTGATCTCTTCAAGAAAATATTAAAATCTGCTTGCTGATCATTTTCTCTCGAGGTATTGTTTTAATGCTGGCTTCTGTCGCCAGTTTCGGCTAGCGTATTTGCACAGAGCAGTCCAAACCTGGGGTTTTAAAATAATGATTTAGTCAGATGTCTGTTTTTCTTTCAAGATCTAAAATTGTAACTGTCTATTTGAGAAATGCTACAATCTGACACACAGTTATTGCAACATTTGAATCATTCACAAGCTCCTTGATGTTGTATAAATTTGAAGTAAACCGTTCAAATTTTAATTTGATTCTGGGGAGAAATCACGCTGTTTTGAGCGGGTTCACATGGAAAAAAACTCGATTCATTAAAATATGCATGCCTCACAGTCCAGTGCATGCATTCCAGAGTCAAAAAAAAAAAAAAAAAAAGAAGAAGAAATCGCACAGAAAGCACTGATGAATTTAAAACTGGAAGATCAGATCCTTTTTTCCCATTTTGTACTACAGGGGCCGAGCAACTTCACAATTCAAAGTGTTTGAGAATGTGCCCTGCAGACTGCATGAATTAACTTTGGTATGTTGACCATGAGAAATACCTACAGCATCACGCAATCGATTCTTCTTTCAACGTGAAAGTATAACACACACCATTTTTTTCTCCTTTCTTTGTGTGCGGCACTTGACTTCGAAGAAATGATTGCGTCAAAACTTCAGTAAAACAAAGGGCTCATTCCACCATTACGGACATTACATTCAGACAAATTTTTAACATTCAAGTTGCTGCTCCACATAGGATATGCAATGTTTTGCTGTTTCTTGTACACTGCATGATAACTTGAAGTCCCCTCCCTCACTTGGCAAAAAAGAAAAAAGAATGCTTATTCTTAGCTGCCTGTTGTGTTGATTTAAAGATCTGTTACGGACATTACAGCAAAACAACCAGACATTTTGATTTTGACTTTGAAAGCTCAATTCCTGTGAATTGGGAGAAGTCCTGAGATAACTATTTTTTTCTTATTGGATAGTGGTCAAAGTTTTATAATGCTGTGATAATTTTCCTCATAGTTTATTTTGTTGCATTATATTTACAAAAATGTAGTGTTACGGACATTACAGCAGGTGTTACGGACATTACGGTCTGTGAATTTGACACTAAAAATGCAGATATAAATCTTCCTTGAGTCGTTTTGTTTAGTTTAATAGTTGTGGTATCCAACAATATCATTTCTAAACACACAGTTAAAGAAAGTTTTGAAATAAATTAAGGTCAGGTACAGTCATTTTACATTCAGTCTGAGCCATGAGTACCGGAAAAGGTTGTCAGTGGATTGTCTTTCTGAGCATGCTAAATGATACTCTTTGAGTTTGAAGTATACCACCGTTAAGTTTAATTATGTAAAGAAATGGGCAGGAGCAGAAAGTCAGAAGCAAAAAGGGCTAAAGAGTTTAGGAAAAATC
Organism: Plumapathes pennacea; assembly: GCA_964036295.1. NCBI lineage: Eukaryota > Metazoa > Cnidaria > Anthozoa > Antipatharia > Myriopathidae > Plumapathes > Plumapathes pennacea. The sequence continues at coordinate 4,421,490 of OZ038463.1, read as the reverse complement.
TGAAGGCAAATGTTGAAAGATATAACACCTACAAGGCAAATGACAAAGAGAGAAAGAGGGCTGCAAGGAATAAGAGTGCAAACATACTCACACCAGATGAAGCTGCCAGAAGAATAAGCTAAATAGGACAGAGTCAGGAAATGTAGGCTGCTTAAAAAACAAGGGAAGAGTGGAAGCAAACCTGACCAGTTACAGTCTGAACAATTGGATTACCAAAGACCCCAGGCCCTTGGAAAAGCTGTGGGCAAGTGAAGAAACATCTGCCCCATAGCCCAAGAAAAAGAATGGCAGTTGTACTGAAACTAGCAAAATTGTTGGTGAAGCTAGCATTCCAGCATTCAGGAAAATTATGCTGCTTGATTTGCATCAGAAAGTTCTGCACCCTATACCACCAGGTGGAGTAATGCCTGAGCAGTATTATGTAGTAGAATATGCCACCAATTATTATGTTGGAAGGGCACTATACACCAAAGCAAAGAATCTGTGATGTTCAAGTTCCTCCATCGAGTTGGAGCTGACAGGTTCAACTGGCCAAGAAGAGATGACCTGGATGAAGTGCATCCTTTGTGTGTTTTATGGCCCAGATCTTCTGTGCACTAAGGAAGCAGAGGAAGGCTAAGTGACAGTGCACTAAAGAACCTGTGCTCAATTCAAGTCTGTGCTGTTTGGATCAGTTTGCAGTATTAAATGTTATTATGAATTTGTGCAGCATTGAGTGGCAGTTCAGTTGCACAAGAAGATATTAACAATGTTTATCTCTTCCAATATACAAATCTTATAATTGTTCTTTTTTTAATTTCATTTTCACTAATTGTGGATGCAAACAGATCCCACAAAAGATGCATAGTTATTTGTACATTCACTTTCGTGTACTCTATATTGGCACTTGATGTCAGGACTTCAACATGAAGGATTTTTTCAATATTGTTTGTTACTGTTACTCTCAGCATCTAAGCTACAGATGTCATTTAAGTGTGATGCAGGATTCATTGAAAATTGATTGTTTTGGACATTGACAGAATGTAATGTCCGTAACGTAATGTCCGTAACACTCTTTAGCCCTATTTATCTTAACGATGGAGTTATTAGAGCCAAAACAATTAACACTGATATGAAGCCTTTAGTGAGCTAAAAGAGCAGCACAAATATTATAGGCAGCTGATTTCAATTCTGCATGCAATAGTTAAAAATACCTCTTTTTGTTACGGACATTACGTAATGTCCGTAACAGATATTCAATAGATTATAAATCGGTTCGGAATGGTTGTAAGTTGGAATTATCCTAATCCAGTGAAGACTAGGATTGAGGTCTTTTCTTATACCAATACCAGTACATAAGGCTAAGTCTGGTTTCCTCACTGCTTTCAAATGAAGTTTCATGTTTGTCACCAGTCTCTGTTCATTTTTTTTTAGAACGATATAAAAGTGGACCCCACAGAGTAGGAGGGGACAAAATTTCACCTGACTTATGCATTTTGGATAGGTTGTAGTGTGTACTCTTCAATGACATCATAATTTTCCTAAAGTGTTTGATTTGAAAATTCATCATTCTTCCACTTCTCATGTGGAATGAGCCAAAGGCTGCTTTTGTTGAGCAGTACCAAAGTAATAGTCGCCAGAGTGAGGGGGTATCTGTGATTATTGTATTTCTAGTATAGTAAAAGTAGATGGTATAGCTTAGCAATAGCTGCAGAAATTTAGTAGGACCTTATTATAGCACTGGTAGTTGTGGTAGTTAGTATTTATTATTTAGTAGTAGTTGTTGTTGTTGTTGTTGTTGTTGCTGTTGCCGTTAGTATAGGTTGGAGCAGCTCAGTCAGTTTATTAGTGCGCAACTTAATCTGAGCAAGGGGTTCACGGTATGACTCCCATTGACCTCAATGTATTTTTTGGCTCCTCTCTGTTCTGTGTAGCTTGAGCTTTCCAAAGCTCTGCCATTATTCTGCAAGAAAAGGGGGAAGTAGTAAAGGGCACACCATCGGTTTCCATTGGTAACAGCTTCAGAGCTGTAGGAACTACTGACATTAAATATAATAACTTCACCTTTGCCTTTAGTAATAGTAGTAGTAGTAGTAGTAGCAGCTGATCGTAGCAGAAGTAGCAGAAGTAGTATAGCAAATGCTTAACCCTTTTACTCCCAAGAGTGACCAACTTCAATTTTCTCCTTCAGTTTCTCACCAGAAACATATGATACAGTAGGGAGAACTTGGCTTTTGATAGTTTGCTAAGACGAAAGATGATTAAACTATCAATTCTCACTACATCACTCATACATTTTCTTTTTAAAAGGTTGGGAGAATCTACATTTTGAACTTGGGAGTGAAAGGGTTAAACAAGTACTACAGGGTGCTGGTATGTAACAGTAGTGATATATTTAGTAGTTGCATATGTTATATTTATTTTGTAATTCTTGATCATCATCACAATTAGCCAATAGAACATTATATTATATAGACACAAGTGTTTTACTGGAAAATATACTGTGCGTAAAATCCATACGAAACTACATCCGGGACCTGAGTGGCATATTTTCCATATCCTCACTAGTGAGAATATGGTTGGCACCATTTCCCGCTTTTGCACGGTTGTTTGTGCAATTTCTCGTAAAACACTCGTGTCAAGTATAATAAAAAGAAAATTACACAGCGGCTTGAAGATATGGATTTTATTTTATCATGGTAAAAACAATATTTTACTCACTCACGAAGCACTCGTTCGTAAAATATTGTTTTTACCACTCAAAAATAAAATTCATATCTTCGCGCTGCCGTGTAATATCCTCTATATATTGCATTATATTGTGTGTAATATTCACGAGGACTGTACTATTGTTCCCAGTGCCCCACCACCTGGAGCTGATTATGTTTGTCCCAGTGTTTCTGCTGCTGTGCAATTAGTGTCAAAAGAGCCTGCTGGCAATGATGTGGAATCCATTTTTATCATGGGTGGTGAACATGTCTATCAGGCAAGGAAAACCTGGAATAGTAAAGTGTTTTTGTCACTAGATTAATTGCTATAGTGTCTGATTTTGAAATGCCCCTCCCTAGCTCACTAAATTCTGTCAGTTTGACTACCGGCATATACTAGTAAAAATAATGGTACATGCATTTTTATGGGCTATTATTATGAGCCAATAAAAATAGTCAAACTTTTTTGGATGCTCAAGCCTTTTTCAACCAAAAGGTAACATTTTTTAATAGATAATATATATCTAATTGGATTTGAAGGAAATTTGACTCAAACATCAGACATCTAGTTTTACGTTTTAAAACTCTACGTTAAACTCGCAAACCAAACTCGTATGGATGATACTTGAAATCATGCATGTTTTATTGTTCCAAAAGGTTCCCGACATAGTATTTTCTTTTATTAGTCTTTTATTTAGTACTGAAGCAATATGGTAGGAATCCAATGATGAATCAGGTAGTTGTGTTTCTACCCCAACTCTCGGTCGTTTATCACTTTTAACCCAAACTTTCTGGCAGCCAAAATATTTTACTAATGCCTTGTGAGTATGATTGGGAAAAAAAAATCTGAAATTATTTTCTTACAGCAACACTTTAGTACTCGTGTTCCAGAAGAATTTATGTCTGTTCGGCCTTTTTAGTCCTGAGTTCATACAAATGATCCCAACCAGTCAAGAACTGTATCAGATTTCCATACTTTTTACAAAAGGTTTCTTCAAACTTTTTTCTCAACTTCGCGCCAAAAGTTGTACTACGTAACATTCACCCTGTAAGGCCAATGTGACGTTGGATTAAAGAATTGGATAATTTGAGTTTAAATTTTCCTTTTTGCCGTCAAAATGTAAAGTTTTGAATGTCGCGGCACTAAGTGCTACGAGAGGATGCAAGCTTTATACAGCATGCATTAAACTTTGTCTTCTGTAAAAGTCTAGCCTGGACGACTGGTTGTAAGAATAATACTATTTATAAAATAACTATGATACTACACGCTTTCTGATTGGCTAAATAACCGTGGAAGATGAGAGTATATTACACGCTGACGTGATACGTGATGTATTTCATTGACTAATTATTTTATAAAAGAAATATACAACGCGTTTCCGTGCAATATAGCCTCATCTAAACACTTGGGAAGTTGGAAGAACACTCGAGTAGCGGGAAACCACTCGGCGGCCTCGTGGTTTCCTTACGCTACTCTCTTGTTCTCCTAACTTCCCGCGTGTTTAGATGGTGGTTATATTACATGGGAACGCGTTATATATTTCTTAAATAATGTTTTGCCAATGAAGGTTTGCGAGGCATCATTCTGTTTTGCTAGGTTCAGATATGCAGAAGAAGGTCTACGTAAGTCCTTGACCTGTTTGAAATTTCAATAATTTGGAGCTCTTGTCTTAGTCGCGCTGTTGTATGTTTTTACATAACGTCGGTGGTTGCGACATGTCTTTTTTCCGTTGTTGTTGCTTGTTTGGTTTTGTTTTGTTTTGTTTTTTTTAACACGAGGTTTATTCATCAGGAAGCCATACAGTCGGAGATCTGTCAACGGATTTATCTGACGCACATTTTGAAGGAATTTGAAGCAGATGCTTTTTTCCCAAACTTTGACGAGAAGATTTACGGACTGGTCAGGTGTGTGTCAAGGTTTTTGTTGTCAAATCGATATGCTCATGAACTTACTCTCAACGTTTGAGATTGACTTACAGTAACTACCATAAACTACTGATTCGGTTGTTGGCTTAGTTTGCTTGTGAAGATTTTATTCCTTATAAGTACCCGTTTATACCATTATAGTCAATTAAAGTTTTGATTTGAAAATGCATATTTTAAATATGCGTCGTGTTCCTTTAGCGCTTCAGACTTGGTCCCCCAAGGAATCCATGAAGACAACGGGATCCAATACAAATTTTGTGTCTATGAGAGGCGTTGCTAAAATCTGACAACCGTTACACTGTATGTACACCGACAATTTAGAAATTCAAGGGGCAGACAAGTTGAACTAAATTAAATTCGGGCCGTTTATCAGGGTATTCTACAAGTAATATCATAGATTGAAAGAACACTTCGAAATAAGTAGAAATGCCAAGTTTTATAGCGTCTTGTTTTTCCTTTGAACAATCTCATGTTTTTTTTGTTTTTTTTGTCTTGGTTACCCACATGTAAAATGGGTCCAAGTTTCCGACCACGTTGCATATGGTAGTGGCTATGCTTTGTGTGTGTTGATTTTTCAAATACCCTGATAAACTCTGTTGTATTAGCAACAACAGGCTAAATTGCAAAAAAATATTTATGTAAATAAATACACAAATACATGTAATCTAAATCAATGTAAACATTCATTAAGATCAGAACATACGCGCTACTGAATGTTCCAAAATTGAAATGGTGCTTTATTTCTTGTAATGGTAGGTGTAAAAGGTGTTATATGTTTTTCTTTAATACTAGTAACTTATAAACATCAATTGTTCTATATATTGTACATTTACGTGTGCTTCTTTGATAAGCAGAGGTGCTCTTTGGAACAAAATATATTAAATAGTATATATTAATATATTAAACAGTATTGATAACTGTTCATAAAAACTGCTTTAAAATATTCGGCACAGTACTTGTTACGATATAATAATGTGGCGGTTATTTCTTCAATTAACAAAGGCTAACGTTCTTTCTTCACGGTCGAAACAGGCGAGCACCAGCACAAAGAAAGTTATAAATAAAATTTTCATGCAAAACAAAAGAAAGCTAAAAGATACGATAAGAATACATCGGATAAGGATATATAGTTCTTTACACTCTAGTAACGATTAGTAATTCGTAGATTACGCTATTCCAGTTTAATTTTTGTATTTATTATATAGACACGAGTGCTTTACTGGAAAATATACCGTGCGTAAAATCCATACGAAACTACATCCGGGACCCGAGTGGCGTATTTTCCATATCCTCACTAGTGAGGATATCATTTCCCGCTTTTGCACGGTTGTTTGTGCAATTTCTCGTAAAACACTCGTGTCTAATATAATAAAAAGAAAATTACACGGCGGCTTGATGGTATGGATTTTATTTTCTCGTGGTAAAAACAATATTTTACTCACTCGCGAAGCGCTCGTTTTTAAAATATTGTTTTTACCACTCGAAAATAAAATTCATATCTTCGCGCCGCTTCGTAAGTTAATTTAAAACTTGGCTAATGGCCAATCTTTAGTAGCAATTAAAATGGCTTGTGCCGCTGTTTTTTGATGAAGACAAAACCTTCGTATTCGAAGCAGTTTCGTTCACACCAAAAAATGGCAAGTCACGTACAGTTTTAGACTCGACTAGTCGAAACTGGTTAGCCTTCTCTGGCTTAAAAAAGCTAACGTGATTTGTGAAAAAAAACAACAACAACAACAAAAACAAAAGAACAAAAAAAAACAAATGCATCAAATTCTATTATTTTTATGTGCACTCTAAGCTTTCACGTGGTGGATATGAACCTGGAAAAAGTCTTTATCGCCAAGCGTCCTACTACGCCTGTGGAAAATGTCCCAACTGGCAGCGTTATGTCACGTTAGATATTACACAAACTATCCAGGCTTTGCTTTGAATAAGACGGCACCGTGCAATGGCGGCAAACGCGGCCGCAAAGGATCACGGATCTTGGTTACCCGTCGACGCGACGAGAATTAACTCCTGACTGCTGGCTCAATGTGAATTGAACCGCTGTGCTGACCGAGGCGAAATGGGTCTGAACTGATACCTGAGCTGTTCGCTGTGCCCAGGAGTTCTTTTGGGGCTTTCAATATCGAAGGGACTGGGCGAGCAAGAATAGTATCCTTCTTCGCTGTCGAGTGAGCTGAATAAAGTATTGTTGATTCGAAGTGGCGGTAGAAGAGATGGCGACTTTTTGGAGATTTCTTTGCTCGGGCTCAGAGGTGTAAGCTTTTGCTGATCGTGTTCTTCCAGGCTTGACTGTGGGGTTGCAAGAATACCGTGTTTGGGGCCGTCTTGCTCGATTTTACCACTGGACGCGTGCTGTCTGATTCCAGGAAATGCGTCATAGTGTGCGGACTTGTAGGGCGGTTTCCCTCTTGTGTCAGCCGCAGATGCGCTGCCAGTTTCATATTTGGCTACAAGCGGCGACTTTCTACCGGAGAAAGGCGAGATAGTCCTTCCTCTATTTGTGGGGCTTGCACACTTTTCGTCTATGTGTAACATTTCCTCGTTACGTGGCGATATCCGTTCAGTAATTTCTTCTCGTCCTGTAGCGACATGGCCTCTCGTATTTATGTGTAAAAGAGGGCTTTTTCTTCGAAGAGAGATTACCGGTAGCTGCACCCCCTTTCCTGTTGACTCTTTCAGGAGAGTAGGAATGTGTTCTGTCTTTATAATAATATCTTGGTTGGTGTTGCTATCATTAAACGGACTCCGTGCCCCAAAACGTGCACCCTTGGTTGTTGGTTGATCTAAACTATGGAATGCCTCTTCGGGCAGGCCCATATCTCTCGGTGTAGGAGATTTTTTGTTCTCTGCATCAATAAAGAAGAATTCTCTTGGAGTTGGGGAAAGCCTTTGCGAAGCGAACGAGCCGCAAAGTTTATTGACCTCCGCCGAGGAAAGGGTGTATCGACGAGGTTCTCCTAATTCTGTTGTCTGCCTCTCGCCTGGTGTAGCTAGACCATTACGAGGGACGTTAGTTGGCGGATTAATGTTGTCTGGCAACGTTTTTCTCCTGGCGGGTTGAGGAGAAACCTTTGATTTACCAGTCGTAGATAAGCTTGAAAGCGATTCAGTTCTTCCTCGTGAAGGCTCCTTGTTAGCCGAAGGCGTAGGAGTAAAACAACGCTTACTGTTTGTATCTGCATGTTCCTTGGTTGCGTGACTCTCCACGTCACGCCCATCTTGTTTAGTTGTCTCGGCTTTGCTTTTGTTGGCAGCAGACTCTTCCTGTGTGAGCATCGCGCCTTTTTGTGCGTCGCAGTCAGCGCCTCCACTAGAGGTTTCTTGGAATGGGGAAACCTCCCCGGTTTTGTTACCACACGGGTTCTTTTCAGCCGTCGCACTATCTTCACATCGTTCTTCGTTTGTTACAAGTTTGGGAACATTTATGTAAGGTGTATCATTCGAGTCCTTCAGGTTAAGCAGTGTCATTAGACCTGAGCCGGGTTCTTCGACTGAACTTTCAGTTGAAGAGAAATGTAAGCTTATGCGTTCTTCTTCCGTCATTTGGCTGAGCGATGGCGGCCTTTTGCGCTCACTCGGATCGCTAGAAGCCGCCGCCGCTTCTTTTGCTGATCTTGTTGTATTTTCAACTTTTGAAGGAGAGACTGGCTGGCATCCTGTGTCTATATCTTGATCGTGCTTCATGATTTCATCAATATCAAGAGGATCGAAGTGGCAAATGGATCGTTTTCTGCGTCGTTCCAATCGCGGTGAAGTTACTCTGAGTTCCGCGCTCAGCTTGCCATCGTCCGCGGGCGCAGGTGCGCCCAAGGAACAGTACAGTTGTCCAGGCGTGTTGCGAACACTGGGTCCCATAAGAGGCCAGGAAACTTTCCTCATTTCTTGGATTCTGGAGAAGCAGTCTTCGAGATGTTTCATTTCCACGGCATTGTCCGCTTTGAGCAGCAACTTATGTTCGCGGCAGGAGTGGACAAGGAGTCGGGTTGTCTCTAAATTGCCTGCATTTATCGCGTGGTCGAATGAAGTACACCCTGCTTTGTCCTCCAGCCACGGGTTCGCCTTAGCGTCAATTAAAGCTTGGATTACAGGCGGACTTGAGGTGGAAATGCACGCGAGCATCAGGGCCGTGCGACCCTGGCGATCTTGTAAATTCACTTTGGCATGTTTCTTCAGTAAATAGTGGATTACTTTTTCCTTGTCTTCCGACTCGACGGCTGAGCTGTGGATTTGTGCGAAAAACAACAACAACAACAATCATTAAAAAAGACACCAACAAGAACCATGGTGATCAACAGCAAAGAGCCACGATGATCAAAATTTATACAGCGCGATCAACAGCAACTGTGAAACAACAATAAAAACACTTATTTGTAAACCCTTAAAGAGGAAAAATTGTGTTCATGCTACACGCGCAAAACCTGACTAGATATTGAGCTGTTTGTGTGTTCAAATTCGAAACAGTTCGCTTTGCTAGTGTAAAGCCCCATGCACACGAGCAAGTTTTCTATGACACGTTTTCTGTGACAAGTTTTTTTTGCTCGTGTACATGAGAAAATTTGAGCAAATTTTCTGTGACAAATGCATTTGCTGAAAAGCTGGCGTGCTAGCTTTTTTATGACAAGGAAAATTTGTCACATGTGAAATTTGATCGTGTACACGAAAACTTGCCAAAGTTTTTCGGAAAACTTTAGTTCCCATGTCTTCATTTGCAAGCGTGTTCGCACGGTCAAGATGGCGGCATCCACAACATTGACAATAAAGTCTTTGAATTAGCCAAATAATGCAGTTAGCCTCTTGCTGGAGGCTTTGAGATCACGCGAAAAGTTTATGGAAGTCAAAGTCAGAAGGAAAAGAAACAACGAAAATTTGTCAAAAAACTTGTAAAAAAAAGTTGCTCGACCATATACACGGGCAAATCATTTGTCACAGAAAACTTGTCATAGAAAACTTGCTCGTGTGCATGGGGCTTAAATACCGTGATGTCAACTAAACATACTTACTCTGGCCATAATTGAAATATAATAAACTCCAGCAAAGTGAAAAATGTTTCAAACTTTATCTTACTGACCATAGTATATACGACCTTTAGATCGCGAGTTTCACTCCCCCCCCCCCCCCCCCCCCCCCACACACACACTTTCAAGCATACCTGCATGCTAGCATAAGGGGAGTCTGTCGATTGTTGTCCCAGATATCCACCGATGTACCTCCTTCAACTACGGTGCGCAAAAGACGGAACTTGCAGTCCGCGCTGGCCTGGAGCAGAGTATCTGAGCCCTTGGAATTCATCTCTAAGTATTCAGCAGTTTCTTTGTGATGATTCAGTCTGAAAGGTAACTTGTTATTAACTTGATGGCTTTCCTGAAGGAAGCCTTGTGTTTAAATGGCAAATGGTAGTGATGGAAGGTATTTTGATAGCATGGAGTTTAATTGATTCATATCCATGCAAAGGTTAAGGAGCCTTTCTTAACCATAACGATTGGGTTGTCACATTTCAACTATGTGCATATATTAACTCTTAAACTTAATTTTCGGACACCGAACGTTCTTGGCGTCATTTCCGGTCAGCGGCCGTCGCCATTACTATACAACCGGAAGTGATGTTAGTCATTTCCGTTGGTCAGCAGTCGTCGCCATTACTATGTAACGACGTCACATCCGTTAGTGAGCATTCGTCGCGATCACTGTTTATGTAACTTCTTCTAACTCGAGTTACTAAAAGTTCACTTTGTGTGCGTATAAGCCCCGTTTTTCATGTGCACAGCTTATGTTATATAAAATACATGAAACTAACTTGTAATTGAGTATCGAGTCCTAGTATTGAGTTTCTTGGCTAAGTCTTGAGGTTTTAGGAGCGTTACACTGAACTAAAAAATCCACACTTGAATCCATAGTTTTGTGCAATGACCGCTTACTGAAAACGCAAGTTGAACGCTTAACAATCAAACTACTGCTTCCCGAAAAGTTTACGTAAAATATTACTTGTTTAAAAATAAGTTATTTCGCCGCACATGTCATTTTGCCTTCAAATAAAGGTCAATCAATCAATCTTTGGCCTGTACGTAGTTAATCTAGGAAGCATGAGTTATTACAATTGAATTGTCAGGCTCACAATAAAGAATCTACCGCAAAGGAAAAACAGAACCAGGCAAAGAAACAAATGGACTAAAATATCAACGATGATAATACAAGGCGGCAACTTTGGGATCTGTGCCGATAAAATCCCTGAGAAAAAGACAAACCCTAAAAACTAAAAATGCCCTTTTTTGCGAGGTTTTCTGTAGGGCGATAATAACTAATTGAATTTATGATACTACAGCAGCTGGAATATTGCATATGAAACATTTTGCACTCCTTTGGCGGCATTATTAAAGGCCTCAGTCTAAATCTCATGCTGCAAAATTATGCTATCTAGAGTATCACCGTGCGACAGTATTATAATACTGAACTATACTCTAACTTCCTAGTGCCCATCTGAGATCGATATTTTGACAGTGTAAGGGCGTGCCAATGCGATCTCGGCACATCTCTCTGTCATCACACTTTATCGATCTCTCAGTGTGAACGGTCCTTGCGCTTTTGCGTCGAGTCCATAGGTTCGACCTACGCTTACTACCTACACCGCTCTAAATTTAAATTAACTATTTTCCAACCATCGTATACACATAAAATGCCTTTTTCTTCGCCTTGTTTTCTTTCCAGTTCTGACAGATTATGTGGCCCAGTTTTGACATCGATTGATTCATTAAGATAGACTGTATATAGCGCTACTACAGCTCGACGTTTAAATGGACATTGCTTTCAAGTTCGACCTTTGAGCTAGACAAGCTCTGTCGGGCTGTATGACTCTTGACAGGTGCGACATTCACGGGACCGCGACACACAAGGTCATGTAAAGCAAAACTGTTAACATTTTTAACACAACGGACTTGCCGTGCAGGCAACGCGCGCGGAATAATTCCGTTCAGGGGTTAGATCAGATGTAGCACTACTGAATCAAATTCAACGTCTTAATCAAGTCGTTCCATTGCAGTCAATACTGAGTTAAATAAGTTCGAGACGACGATGGCGGCGAATGCGAACTGTAAATAGTTTATTTGGTTTTAGTGAAAATAACTTCTATAGAGCTCGACTCGTAATTTTCTTTACTATGAGTTTATCCTGTGGCTTTCCTGTAATTCTCACTTCTCCTTGCTTTGTTCGTTTGCTGTCAAGCTTTGCGGGGGTGTTTTTGGCTCGGTTTTCTTCTCTGTTTCGCTCTCTGGTATACAATCTAGTTATAGTCTAACTCTACGTCTTGTATTATACGACAAATACATAAATCTAGAACTACCTGATCCTTAAAGGCTGGTTCACACGGTAAAGCAAGCGCAAACGCAAGCGCAGGAGAATGAAAACTTTTCCATTCTCTTGCGCTTGCGTTTGCGCTTGCTTCACAAATTTTACCGTGTGAACCGGTCGCTTGCGCTTGCGTTAGCGTTTGCGCTTGCGCTTGCTTTACTCGTGTGAACCAGGCTTAATATTATTTTACCTTGATACCCTCCGAGAGTAAATTTCTTTATATTACGTATAGTTTCCCGTTCAGGCGATATTATTGAAACTTGTGTCGGGTGTATAGAGATAGAACCCTATTCAACGCGAAAATATAGTTTTATGCAAATGTCAGTTAAAGTGCTTTGAATATAACCTTTTTTTCCTGTCTCTGTGTGAGCAGGACTCAGATAGAATCCTGATTTGAACAGTGGCTAACATATTGTACAATGCAAACTTTCGACTGGTTTCATTCGTGTTATTGACGTAAAATAACCTAGCTTGGAAGGTAACTGCCTCGAGGTTTTAGGGGTTTAGTTGACAAATAAATCTACTAGCCGCAACAATTTTATGAAATATATAATCTAGTGCTATATTTTTCTTTCAGGTGTATTTAAATATACAGTATTCGTAAAAGACCGTTCGAAACGTTTTTGAAATATATTTTCGTGCTCAAATCATTTTTTTTTTTGCCGCGATTACATAAGTGATGTTAAATGGTATGCATTTATATGTCAATTGTAGATCTGTTAGCCATAAGTTCGATCTCTTACCTACTGTATAGATGAAGAAGTTGCCTTTAGTTGCATTCCCTTCATATCTCGAAGCTGAATTAATCTTTCAAAAACATCTGTACACATAGCTGCTTCGGTCCTTGTACGTATTGTGTCTCTGCCCACACGTGATTTAAATAACGTCGAATTCATTTTTATATTTTGACCGCCCCTTTCCAAACTGGCCATGTTGTCTTCAGTGAAAAATCACTACGCTACATTACGTGCCTGGTGGTCTTGATAGTCATCCGTGGGTGGTATGCAAAACGCATTTACTCATTTTGCTGATCCGGCCCCTTAACTCTGGACGTGTTATTTCCATCCGCAATGAAACATTATCAGGAGTTGGAATCACTCCCCCGTAAAATTTCGAAGATATCGTTTTTTTTCCCCTACAATTTGACTTTGTTTTGTGTGGATTACGCTGTCGTTATGTTCACTTCATGTTTTTATCGATATGCATATTTGGCGGAGAGAATCGGCTTGCGGATTTTCACCTGTGTTCGCAACGGAAGACTAAGGCAATTTGCGCTTGGTAGGGAAAATGAAACGAACCTTGAAGAGTTTCCTCGGTTTTATTTATTGTATTTTTCTCGTTAACTTAGAAGCGAGAAAGTGTTTAAAAGGCCTGATTCAGCTGTTCTCGGCATCTTTGAGAAATTTTAGACAGTGTACGCGTAATACTAAAAAGAAGTCGCTTACACAACGGGTGTTAAATGGATTCTCGAAGGCTAACAATAACTGTGTGCGAATCGGTTAATTGCGACGAAAACTAATTTTCGTGGCGTCAGGTGCGACGCAAACCTACTGAGGGAGTGGGGGTGGCTTTGTCTTGGTCTCAGTACATAAGGAATAATAGCTAACCAGCTGGATACCGAACAATCCGGAATTTTTTTTTTTTTTTTTTTTTTTTTTTGAGATTAGAAAAAATGTAAGACATTCATACAAGAAAGAAAAAAAGTCACATGAGAACAGATCCCAATTTCCAGAAAAAAAAGCTTTTGTTCCTTGGATTGTTAGGCCGTGGTGGAGGATGTCAAGCGAGAAAGTTTGATCAAATGGTACGGAAGACTATAAAACACGTATCACACAGTATACGTCACAGTTTATCGTCATTTACGTATGAAGGCCCAAGAAGGAAATATATATTTAGCTTCAGGTCAGTTTGTTTCAGCCTTATCTCGGACGCTCACAGACAGAAGGGTGCGTGAGTAAAACGACAAGCAATTCCTCGCCTGGCTCGACTAAATTTAGCCGGTCAACAAATATTTTTACTGTGGTCAATTCTCGCCTTACAGATAATGCGTTGTTTAGGAGCCTTTCATTATTGGGGACCAGAGCCAAAGACCTCGGATATTTAAAGATGCGCCACAGAGTTAAGATCCTGGATAAAACTAGTAGTAGAAGATCGACAGAGATCATATCCCGATATATACGAGTGAAAGCAGCATCTATATTGTGGACGACGAACATGTTTGTCCAACAGACGCCGATAAATAGGAATTTGAACTGAATGGGATGTCACAATAGTTGGTGTAATAAACCAGTCATTGACGCACAAAAGAGAACAATTGTTTTTCTCTGACGAAGAATGTGCCAAGATCAATAAAAGTGTGACGCATTTAACAAACGAACTTACATCATAATGATGGTAATGACGAGGTTTACGTTCAGAGGGAACTGAAGGTTTTATGAGTCGTTACCTATGTCACATTCCCCCGAATAAGGATAATTTGTCATCAAAGAAAACCTACGTCCATTGACTGATCAGAAAACAACATGTTTCCGCTTATTACGTACAACTTGCTGTTATACAATAAAGTGGGCGTCCACATTACGGAGAACACTTCTATTCATATGATCTTTTCTCTCACGCGTGGTTGTCCCCGAACGAAGTGAGGGAAATATTTACGACGCTAATGCAGTAGTATTATCGCCTTATCGGAGACTCCAAGCGTGTCGCCATCTCGAAATCTAATGTTCGTGTGTTTGTGCCATACGACCTCGTCCCAAGGCCCTCCGCGTCGAGCGACCACAGCAGGCGAGGTTACATCGGCAGCTTAACTGTAAACCGCCATTTTCTTGGAGACATGCGATAGAGTACGAACTGAACTGATTTTGTACAACAAGATGCAGATACAAGGCCAAGCAGTTCGACGGACGGCTGTAAATTGCCCGGATATTTTGCCAGTGCATGGGAGGCAAGCTTTACTAGACGTAAAACGGATTCTTTAAGGCCCAACTGGTTGACCTGAACACTAATCCCAGACGCCAGTATTGTGTTAAAACGCAGACACTTCTTCAGAAAGGAATAGCAAAATACAGTCGGTGGAAATCGAACAATCACTGTTGCAAATTTCGCCTTTCGCAATAACAGGAATGCAGTTTTCAGAATCCGAGTTTGACAAGATGACAACACAATACAATGGAAAGTGGAATTTTCGTACTGTATGAGGACTGCTCTATACAGTGTATTTTGAAATCATTGAAGACGTAAACAATAGTGTTTTGGGTTTTGTTTCCTTTGCTGGAAACGAGCTAAAGCTATGGCTTTCAGGAACCGGTGAGTTTTGAAAATTTACATCAATTAACGTTAAATACACTTTTGTTAAACGACGGTCGTGTTATCATTGGTATTTCAACAATTGCCGTATATTTTGTCGTTTGATTTCCCGGGAACTGTGATGAAGGCCAAGTAGGATTATACTGTGATCTTTTCGCTGGTTTTCAAAGCTATTTTTAAAATGCCTTCGTGCAAGATTGTGTCATCCGATTCCTGACATGTTTGCATAATTTCATTGACAGTCTGACACATGCTGTGAAGTTTTGTCGCCGCGTTTGTTGGCACACTGTATTCAAGGATAAAATGTAACCGGGTTAAAATGCTTTTGCTTTTTGAAGGCTATTAAAGTAGAAAATATCCGGCCACTGCTTTCCAAATTAAACAATATGTCTACTAGCGGGACCCCCGTAAGATACTCGCTCAACACAATCGGACTTTGTATTATTTAGTGACCGGGTTTGCTCGCTCAATAAAATCGGACCTTGTATTATTTAGTGACTTGATTTCTTTTTTCTGTCAAAGATTTTAAAATCGTCAAACGCAGTTTGAAAAGTTGTTGTGTTCAAAATTGAATCCCTGCCAAAATTCACACGATTCCGAAAGCGTGTAAACAAGCGACTCGCTTTGACGGTTCTAAATTTGGCACACACAAAAAACAAACATACACGTACGTGGTTAGGATAAAGCATTGGCTGGAGAAATCGCGGCTTTTCTTGAAATTCATAAAAACTTCGGTGTCCAAGATCGACTTTCCTTGGCTTTCAAGCCTCGGGAGTATTCTGTAGTTGCGTGTAAATGTTTTCTCAGCGAATTTTGAAGTTCAGCTAGTGTCTACGAAAATTGCAGACTGTGCACGTTGTCTGAACTAAACCAGACTGCCGTGTGACAAAGATTTTTTTAGCGGCCGACTGGTGACGTCGCTACACAGCCGTGGTTTGCTGAAAAAAAAAATTAAATAATGTCCGAACGGAAAATAAACAAGAATCCCGCTTTCCGACTACTGAGCGAGGGGATATCTGCGATTATCGTATTTCTAGTATATTTTTTCCGTGTTCGACTGACACGTCACTCAGTTGTGTGCTACTTGCGTCAGCCCACGCTGATGTGTCAAAGTTTACTAGAAATACAATAATCGCAGACATTCCCATCACCCTGTAGGTGGGTTTTCGGGATCCGGGATTTTTCTCTAATTTCCGCTAGATGATTATAATCGTTTGCAAACCATTGGTTGTATAGCGCAACGTCACCAATCGGCCAGTCACTAAATGCCGCACAGGAGTCCGGTTTTATAGTAGTTTAGACTACGTGTACAGTGATGCGTTTTCAATTTTTCGCGGACAAGCTAAACTCCAAAATTCAATGAGAACTTTCTACACGCAATTACAAAAATACATCCGAGACTCTTGCAAGCCAAAAAAAGCGCATATTATAATCGTCACTCAATTACTGCAAAGTCGATCTTCGATATATTTTTGGTAATTTTAACAGAAGCCGCGATTGCTCCAGCCAACGCTGCATCCTATAACCAAATAAGTTCTTTTTTTTTCTTTTTTTTTACTTCATAAATTACGTTTCTTGGAGTGTAACAAATTTAAAACTGAAAGCGATAATAATAATAATAATAATAATAATAATAATAATAATAATAATAATAATAATAATAATAATAGTAATAATAATAATAATAATAATAATAATAATAATAATAATAGTAATAATAATAATAATAATAATAATAATAATAATAATAATAATAATAATAGTAATAATAATAATAATAATAATAATAATAATAATAACAATAATAATAATAATAATAATAATAATAATAATAATAATAATAATAATAATAATAATAATAATAATAATAATAATAATAATAACATATTTTACCAGGGTAAACCCTTCAGCAAAAGCTGTTATAAATGGGTGCCATGGATAGTCGCTTGCTTTGTTTTCGAAGTCTCGGAAATATGTTAATTTGGCAAATATGTCTCGGTCACACAAGCTCTAAAATATAAACGGGAAAGCCAAAGGGTATCTTGCACGAAGGCACTGGTGGTTAAAACTTGAGCTGCTAAGCAACCTCGCCTGGAGGTCGTACGTCAGACTGACTGAAAGACGAACACTAGATTTCGAGATGGCGACCCGTTTGAAGTCTCCAAATAGCGCGATACTTCAGCACTAGTGTCTTGATTATTATCCTCGCAGAGCTCAGGGATTAGATTAGATTAACAGAGGCTATGAAACGCTCTTATTTGACCGGTGCTGGGAGAACTAAGACCAACCAGTTAAATATAGTTTAGTTAACACGAATTAAGTTGCTACAGAAAGCCCCGCATAAAGTGTGAAAGTTATATTCTGTATTTATAGTCGGAATAAAACTGCAGTTTTTTGGGATAATTTACTGAGTATTCAATTCATAATTATGGTTTTGAGAAAAGTTCTAAATACCTCTCCAAAATGCGCGATGCATCTCTAGGAGAGACTCAGATAGAACTGATAGTGTTAAAGGATAAAGCACGAAAATAGATATTCTCTTTCAACTCGGGTGAAGTAAGAAAATTTCAGTCATCACTTGTTCACTGAACTTAGACAATATACTAAATTATATAAGTTATACAGTTTGGAACGGAGAGCACTTTTGCTCCGCTCTGCTTCTGAAAGATGTATGTTACGTATCAAATAGGCTTTCAGAACGCACGGATTGATTGTGAGAAAATCGCTCTGGACCGACCTCGTGTTTACACTTTACCGTAGACCACAAGTTTCGTTAACGCCCCAAAATCCGACCTAGTGTAGTGCCCCAGCTTTATAAGCAGTAGGGAACTGGAATTGAGATTTACAGATTAAGGAATCAAGGAGTTATCTGCCTTTCCGAAAAGAGTCCAATTTTGGTACTTCTAACCTTTTTCTAACTGTGAAATTTGGCCTCCATTCAAGTACAGTTAACAGAATTATACTCGCCTTTCATTTGGGTGATCGCTCAGAATCGATTACATTAACTGAGTTTTGGCCAGTTCTGGAAATTTTTTAGGTTGACATCGCCTTTTTCCGTATAAAGGAAACGATTTCAACTAACCACCAGAGGTAAGTATAATTAGCAATTGGTCTCACGAGGAATAGAGTCTGGAAAGTTCATTTAGCTTGTATTAACAGACGGCTAAAACAGTCACAATTGGTTTTACGAGGAATAGAGTCATAGAGTTCATTCAGCTTGCATGAACAGTCGGCTAAAACAGTCACAATTGGTTCCCTTTTGCTGATTGGCCGAGACCGCTGCAAAACGTACTTCGACCAATTTAAAAAAAGCATAGGTCCAAGGTGCAGTCTGGCTATTTTATTCAGTTGTGTTAATATAAAAGACTTTTCACTTTTTCACTTTTGTTGAAACATAATCAAAAGACAACTCGGAAATGGTCTGCTGTTGTAAGTGACAGTCTTTCAAGAACTTCTTTAGGGCTAGACAACAATAGCACTCGAATAAAATCAAGCGTTGAAATTAAAGAAATTAATAAGAAGGCCAGGCGGAAGTCTGGCCGTGCTTGCCACTCAGAGTTAATTGTTGGATCTTTTTGGTACAATACAATCGGATACTATTTCCCTGTGCGTATGCCCCGGCCTCATGACAACTGAAGGGAGAATTGAACAGAACAGTTGCAATGAACTGCCAAAGGCATGTCCAAAATGGCGGACACCGACCAAACGATGAAGAAACTTGCGTCGAAACGCAACGATCCGTTTCGCCCAGAGTGTTACAGGACGCAAGCCAGCGCGACGAAACCTTGCATCAACTTGCGAGTCCGTTTTAGCGAAGGCTTCGAAGAAAATCCTGGTCGTCAGCATTCAAAACGTAGACTCCCATGAATGAGAAGAGCGTTTAATTATTTCATTTTAGCATCGTTCACGTTCCTCTTGGTGCGGTTGATGTTTTTGTTTTGTTTTGGTATTGAGCTGACATGGCGTTGCAAGAAATGCCAGTTTCATAGTATATGTTTAGAAAACAAAAAAGCGGGTAAGCAGCAGGTGTTAGCACGTATGGTCACTTACATGCTATAGCGTCTTTCATGACATCGCCCTTCGTCAATTTTCGTAACACATTCTGACTTTGACCAAGTTTACACAGGCCTGTTGTTTATAGCTAGAACTATGAATACTAAAAGGAAAAATCCTTTACGATAAATCCTTTTGTGCTTTGTATATTTGACAGGTTAACTAAAGGCCAGGGCGATATGAGTTAGCGACATTATTGAAGTCTTGAGAATTGTTCAAACAATTGAGTGACGGTTCTTCATTATCATATATCAAATGGACTGTAAGTAATGATAACCAAGATTTGCTTGACATTTTCTGCAACAGCTGCAACATTTAAACATTTTTTTTTTTTTTTTTTGAAACATCAATCTTCGTTTAAGAAGCATAAGCCTGATTTGGTACTTTCCTCAATCTCTTTGCTTTGTGATTTACTCTAGAGACCCGTTTTCACTTCAAAAGAAAACTTCATAAATGATCTCAAAAAATCTTGCGAGAGCGGTAAATTCAGTGTAGTCCATCACTGTTATTTGCTAATTCTGACTTATATCTGCTCAAACTTCACTATTAAATCTGCGACCCGCGATCATTTTAATTTGTTATGCTGTGGGTGGTAGTATGCAAATTAAATGTTCGACAACAGCCGGTGCTCTAATGTTGAAAACCAAAATTTTACTTCTCCATGGACTCTGAATGATATTTAGACTTGCTAGCGCGGCGCGATTGACGAGGATTCCCAGGGAACCCGAGTGAATATTTTAACAGTTTTGAATGTCGGTCTTCCTGTTACATATATATCCGTTCATTCTCTTTGTAAGAAAGAAATTCACCAATCCAAAGAAATCCACAGCACCAATTCATGTCTAAATGTTATTTATAAGAAATTTTGAAACTTGTGGTTTGCTGATCCAGGTGAACTTGAATCAATTATATCTCGAATGTTGTGCATTGAAGTTGGGGTTATTTTGTTTCATAGTGCAATATATGTTTGCGTCAGCTCAAAACAATACGCTTATCAATAGTGCGACCAAGTCGGCTAAATGGTTGCTTAAAAACCGCACTGCCTGATACTTTAAAAACACCGCTCGCGAAGGTCTCCGTTCGAAGTTTTCCTTCAGAGAATATACATTTTGACTGACTTCTCACTAAGTATGCTATTAATTGCCTCTCTATTTTAACAGATTGACGTTTTACTGCACTGCCCGTGTAGCAGTCTTTTCTGTTGACAACTACATTGTGTCATATTTCTTTGCGTTCATCATACATTGAGTTACTGTACCTTGCTGCCGCCCAAGGGGACTCGAGATTTAGTGGCGAAAGTCATTTCGTGTGTCACACATGCGAAGCAGCGGCCGGTTTTTTCGCTAAGCGATTCTAATTAAGGAAAACACCTGCATTTAGCTTTCCAATTAGACCACAGAAAAAACACTTGACAAATAAATACTCGAGTGATCTCGTTGGCGCCAGTGAAAATAATAACATCAATTTTTTATCAGCTCGGAAATGCCATATTGGAGATACTATAATTTCACAGCGAGGCGCTTCTAGAATATTTATTGTCATCTGTCATCATTTATATTTTGCCCCTTTTCGTCTTCCTGTCAATATTTTCTTCTTTTTATATAATTCATGTTTTTCGCAATGCGATTCTTTACTCGTTTCTGGTGGGATCCAAAGGCTGCCAGAAAATTATGCAGTGGCAGGCTAAGATTCGATCGATTCACTTATCTCGAACTCGATGTAATCTAAAAGTTGCCTGGAAAAATCCCCGGCAAAGGGACGATGTCACCTGGCTGGAGAAGTCCGTAAATATAGTAGAATCAATCAATCAATCAAGAACTTTATTAAGGTTTCGGTTTTTAAAGCCGGGCACATGTGCCCTATTAATCGGGGAAACACTATCTAATAATTCTAGTTAATATTTATTATATAGACACGAGTGTTTTACTGGAAAATATACCGTGCGTAAAATCCATACGAAACTACATCCGGGACCCGAGTGGCGTATTTTCCATATCCTCACTAGTGAGGATATCGTTGGAATCATTTCCCGCTTTTGCACGGTTGTTTGTGCAATTTCTCGTAAAACACACGTGTCTAATATAATAAAAAGAAAATTACACGGCGGCTTGAAGATATGGATTTTATTTTCTCGTGGTAAAAACAATATTTTACCACTCGAAAATAAAATTCATATCTTCGCGCCGCCGTGTAATATCCTCTATATATGAATTACTAAAAATACTAAATAAATAAAATACATATACTATTACAAAATACTAAGATAATGATTAAAAATATGTAAAATGGAATTACTTGTGCAATAAATATTCCGTTACAGCTAGAGTACCTAAGAATGTCCTTTTAACTAGTTGTTCAGTCCACAGTCCACAGTCCCTACAGGATGTGTTTCTGGCCAGTTCTGCTAAATTGATTTTCCGGCCAATTTCAAAAGTCCGAATACCAAAAACATACTTTCCTTTTATCATTTGCCGTATATTGAAATACAAGATACTTGTCAACTTACTATGCTGAGTTAAATTTGAAAGGGGGTTTGAAAAAAAACGCGAGATAACAGCTCCATGTGCGTATGTCAGCACAGCCGGCCCAAGCTTTGGGGGCGAATCCGCTGATACTTCGCGGGCGCAACTTGATGGGTCAGATTTTATGACGGAACTCTATGGAGATTTCACTCGATTGTACCACAAGAATGTTTACGAATAAAATTAAACTTGAACAAACTGACCTGGTTCTCCTGCTTAACCGGGCGGGTTCTGGGACCATTTGAGACAGATTTGTCACGCTGTTCCCCCCACTACGACAATTTCCATGCACGTCGGGTTAAAGCATAGTTTTGTATTGACTATCAGTGACTGGTGTTATACATTTAAAGGCTGTATCCTTAATCACAGACTTCCGTCCATAGGTGTTGGAATCATGGTCCAACTTGTAAAATACACTTCAGTAAATATTTTTAAACTATTAAAATTTTGAATTCTCACCTGGACAAAAGCAATGTACGCTTGAAACCTAATTACACGTCTGGTATCCACCCTGGCCTGTTAACGGCACAGCCTTCGATTTACTTTAATTTACCTGTCAAATATCTGCGTTTGTATATTGATATTTGTCATGAAAAACCTCAACTATGTTGAGTTAAAGTGTAAACTAGCAGCTAAAAATGGCGAGAGTATTCCTTGTGTAGCAGGTTTTGTTAAAAGCAAGGGCTTCCAATATCCGACATGGAGTCTTAAAATTAGCCATATGGTAACGCCAACTTTACACTTTATTGTTAAAAGATTCACAATGCGATAAGCCTGACTATTAATCCTGCCTAATTACCTGCTAATGCATGTTTCTTTGTTGTATTTGAATTGCCTCTATAAACTGTCATTAGGCGCATTGTTAACCAACGAGAGCACAGAAGTTCTGCGCATTCATTTAAATGTGTTGGCGCATTCAGAAATCCCGCTCCATAACAAGGTTGATGAACATACGCCGGGATATCATATAAACATGGCAGATTCAAGATGGTGTCGCACTTTGTGGGTCTTAGTAGTAGGTATGTTTACCTAGGTTTAGGGTTTGTAGTTGCTTGAGGTTTTGTTCTACCACTGTCGTCAATCATTGTACGCATCACTTGCTGGGCTGCGTTTTCTTGCAAGGATAGCTCGAAGGAGCAGAAAAGCAACCGAGCAAACTGTACGGGGTCGTTCAAACCTATCCTCTGGAGGTTAGAGAGAATTAATTACAGCTGTGTATACGACAAAAACGCTCGATCCCTGATATGATAATTTTGTTCGAATAAGCGACGATCAGATCCTACCATCGATTATGATGGAACAACTTCTTTACCGAAGCAAATTGACTCCTTAGTTGTCACCGAATAATTTTTGTTTGCCAGTTTCGTCCGATTCGCAGACAGTGCGTCAAACCAAATAATGACTGATCCGGCAAAGAACAAACATATTATAATTTGCAGGCTACCATAAAACCAGTGGTGTTCACGTTTCAGATTTTCAAGTTATGTAGTGTTTTCAGTGTGAAGAATTTCGACCATGTCGAGCGCCATGTGGCTTAAATCTGACTCGACATCAAAGAAAACGGGACATGCAGGCGGTCAGGCTCGGCTGAGACTCTACAAATATAAAACGGTAATTTGCAATGGGGAAATCGACGACTCACTTGTAGTTACTGCACCGAAAAGTTTTGGCTCAATCAAGAAAGTATTCAGCTCCTGATCTGTCAAATAAAACTTGAACGTGAAGCTCGTCACGAGTTGGGCAATGAAGCCCTCGACAAGTTGACGTAGATCGTCAAGTGTTATAAGTGATGCCGTAAATAACTTGAACAGAAACTGAACATAATTGGGCCAATTAGTGAAAAGGTAAACTTGCTAGCACAGTACGATGTAAGGAAATGAAAAGCTTTGCAAATCATAGCGTTTTATTGCGTGTACTGGTTTTACTTCGCTGCTGTAAGTTGCCTTGGGCCATCATAACATTATCAGTCTTTGCTTGCCAGGGAACCTTTCTTAATTCTCTGTGACGACTTTATAAAGCTGAGAATATCATGTGCCAAAAGGCGGGTTGGCATTTTGTCGTTTAGGTTACTTCGTTTGTTGCTAGATTCTATACGTTATTTATTCTGTCGGACTACTCGGCGGCGGTTTCTGCACTGATTTGCTAGCAGAGATTTTCAGATATCTACGTCTACATTTTATTGAGTCAGTAGAATCCTTACGGTATCACATCAACTAACATGGCAGGATTTAGTCAGATCAGTGTGACAGCTTAGCCTAAAACGATTGTTGAACTCGAGAGACAGTATGAATTAGATTGTTGAACTGAGTGTATTCAAAGTTCTATTGGCTTGGAATGCCACGAGCATGAATGCTAGCACGTTGCATGCGACTAATGAGGAGGCTTAGCCGTCAATTACGCCACATTTACCATTTGTTCACAAATGTCTTGCAACTCTTTTGTTTTGACCGGTGCACAATATTAGTATTAGACACTGGGGTCAAACTTTTCGCACGTTTCTCTTGCTAATCTGTTGTCCACAATTAGTGGGATTGGTTGAACTGTTTTTGGTAAATATTATAATACACGCTAGTAAATTCATTATTAGATAATAATTACTACCACAGTACATATATTTTTACCATTATTACTACAGAGAAGTTGAGTGCAATGATAATATAATGTAAAATTAGAAATATTCTTTTCTCTAAATTATTTGCATTCCAAGAAGTCAAAGCTTACTGCTCTACTGCCCCTTGTCGATCTACATCATAAGTAAAATCAACAGGATTTAAACATGAACACTCCCGATTCAGTCATTGAGAACTTTAATCTCAGTTCAGTCGACATGTCGTTTTCTAGAATGAATCCAACTTTGTCAATAAAATATTTGTTTTCAGTTTCAGTCAGAGAACAATTTGAGTCACCTATGACGGTATCCACGTACCGTGTGCCGTTATCCGGCTCGAAATTTTATTGAATCAGAAATGTTTGTACAAAATGGCCTCAATATGCAAAAATGCTTATCTTTCAGTTCTCATATCTGTCGAATGGACCACATGCGAGAATTCCACGACCCAATCCCCACCGTCCAAGATAACCTGTGTTGTTTGTGAGAGCGCCAAGTCCTGGGACGAGTGCGACAAAAATAGCAAGGAGAAAGCGTGCTCTTCAAATTACAACATGTGCAGCAGCATCTACAACAAGGGTGAAAAGGTGGAAAGCTACTCCAGAGGTTGCTCCAACACGGGCACTTGCCAACTCCTTCAAGAAGCCTGCGCCAAACTTGTCAAAGGAAAGCAACTGCAGTGCGAAGTGAAGTGTTGTCACGGCGACAAGTGCAACGCGCCAGTGCCACCGCTGCACTGCTACACTTGCAAGAGCCACGCCTCGTGGGAAGATTGTGACCTGAATCGAGAGAAAGTGCGATGTTCGCCAGAGGAAGACACTTGCGGCAAAATCTATGCCTCGACGCAAATAACAGGACCATATGCGAAAAGGTGTATGGCGAAAGCCACATGCACCAAGCTTAAAGACTCTTGTGGAGAGGCAAACAAACGGGAAGTTTCCGGAGATGAGTGTGACGTCAGCTGTTGCCAAGGAGATCTGTGTAACGCGGCTTCCCTGCGGCTGGCCAGCGGATTTCTTGTTATTGGTCTGTGCGTGGCTATTTTAAATCTGTTTTCAAATTGAATTCAGTGGTGTAGAGATTATTTTGTGCAGCCTACTTCAGTGGCACCGCCTTTGTGACACCGTACACTTTTTTTATCGAGGTCTTGCAACTTGGTAACCCTTTCACTAGCCAAGGTGCAATGTTCTATCATGTATCACATGTGTAAGTTCGATTTGCTCCCTCATCCACCCTTTTATCTAAACTCTCTAACGTCATTCCACTTCTCTGCAGCGTTTTTACACTTTATTCATAAAAACAGTCTATATTAACCGAAGTTACTTCAAATTAAACTCAAACAATGAACATTTGCATTTAAAAGCTCGGTGTCTGAACTTGACCTGTCAATATTCAATTTTGGCATATCCATATATTACTGTCCTGTTAACCGATGGAACGTTACAATTGGATGTTTTGGATTATATTTACCCGAGTGAGTACATAAAAGTAATTATTCAGATGAGCTAACTGAGTCACACAGGCGACTTTTAGCTGATGACGCTGATCATACAATATCTTTTACATTTTTATTATTTTTGTAGAGCATCAGATAAAAATACACAACAACCATTACGTTCGGTAGTTGTTGTAGATACCAGCTTCAACGAGAAAAGCAGCGTAAGGCAATAAAGATATTATTTCTAAGTCAATGGGAATACGTTTTCTGTGGAGATTGGCTAGTACGGCCTTTTGTGAAAAGCAAACGCAAACAGCAAACTTGCATGGATTGCATTATCCTGCAACTTTAAGGCCCCGTCCACACTAATCCGGATAAATTTGAAAACGGATATATACTTATCCGTTTTGGCCTCCCGTCCACACCAAGACGCGTTTTCGATGGCCGAAAAACGAATATTTTCTAAAACGCGTTTTAATGTGGACAGCAAAAACGATTCGAAAACGGTAGTGTGGACGGAAAACTTTCGATGCATTTTTCATACCAAACCTTCGTTTTCAAATTTATCCGGATTAGTGTGGACGGGGCCTAAGTTCAGTCACAACAAGCTGAATAGTTTAGCACACAATTAATATTCCCGTAGTTTTTTCGGGCATGTGGGATAATTACTGTATTGACTTTATTTAAACTAGCTGAAGAAGCTAATCAGTATCATTCTCCGATAAGACCCAATGGAGTGGCCCCATTGGACTAGAACCTTCAAAATGATCCCAGCTTGTAGAAAATACAACAGGCTATCTACCAAGACTGAAATATCTTCAACATAAATAAATATTTCGAACATGTCTCTGGTGCGGCAAGGCTGAAAATTCGAGAAAACCAAGACGACCGGCGCGGCAGCTACTGGTACTTCTTCTGAATGATGTCCGGCCAAATTTTCGACAGCACTAGCTTCGGAACCCAGGTTCTAGCAATATAGTACAACAAGCCTGCATCTACGATAGCAGGCAGCAACTTCGATTCGATATGATATTCTGTGATATTATTCGATATGATATACATCTATATTAATCAATAATAAAAACAATTCGTACTTAAATTGCATACACTGGGAAATTCTATCCTTTAACACATTGTGTAAAACGGGGTAAAATGTACGTAAATGACCCAGTCTTTGCTAGCAAATTGACATTTACATGCACTTACAAATTGTGTAAATGGGCAGAGAGTATGTAAAAAGAATTTACACATTACGTAAAACCCTGATACATTATGTGTAAATTACGTGTAAAACATAGGCTAGCCATATTTACACTCTGTAAAAGGGTAGAATTTTCCAGCGATAGCGCATGCACTTTGATAATTTACATCTACTCAGGCAAAAAAACTAATAGATAAAAATAGATAAAAAGGCAAACAATAAAAACGAACAAACAAACAAGTAGCCTTATAAGCATATTACGTTCTACGTACTTTGTTGTCAAATTTTAAGGATAAGTAAAGAATTGAAAGAAACACTTGCCTAACGAAAACAAGAAAACCTGCGATTTAAGTGTAAGAGAAGAGTTATGACACTTGCTCCCCCCCTTCAGTGTCATGTGCTTTGTCATTATCCGAGTCCTGTGATTGGCCGTTGACCTGCTGTTTCTCTTGTTCTTGAATTCGTTTGTACTCCTCCGAGAGCCGCTGGCAGTGTTTCTTGTGTGTGGACCAGTGAAGTTTCTGACAGAATACACTGCAGTAGTGGACCTGTGTATTGTGGGTAAATCAAAGAATGGGAAATAAGAACAAAACAAACAAACCAACGCTCTATGCTGGTGGTCATGATGGAAGCAAGCTGATGTTGACTGTTTTTGTCTTGCTGATTATAGTCTACTCTTCAAAACCAAAACCGAATTGCTTTGGCTTCTACATGTACTTGTTTTTTTGTTGATTGCGCTGTTGTTCTTTACGCAAAAGGAAATGACTTTGAAATCTAGTTAATGTATAGGAAGAGATATAGAAAAGTTAAAAGTTCTATTTAGATCATTACAGGTATTCTGATCCCAGAAAGGCTGTGAATACTTGTGTGTTACTGGTTTTACGATTTAATTAATTCTTTATGCCCCGAAGGGAAAGCTATGCAGTCCTTTTAATTTCTTCTTAGCTAAGATTGCATTTCATGGGCTTCACCAGATCTTGAATAGGCCATAGTAGCATGCTGGCCTGATAACGCTTTTCGTGTATCAACGTTTTTCTTGTCAAGTATCGTTAGTGCAGCTCATGTGTGAAGTGTCTTCAGTAACGCATCGTTACCACCAAGGGAGTCCCTCACCATTTTACAAGCCGAGCACTTCTTCAAGTCGCCCTTTTGGTTGCAAACTGTACAGGAGTCTGAAAAGTCCGCACTGCAACAAGAAGCAGAAAATTACGGAAAAGGGGAAGCAATAAGCTGCACCACCTATTATTTTGCAATCTCAACAATTCTAGGTTGTAAAGGTAAAGTTATTTTATTTACGTCGGTAGCTCCGTTAGTTCTGAGAACTGTTATCACTGAAAGCAGACAGTGCGCCCTCTAACCCCCCTTCCCCCTCCCCCTTTCTCTGTCAGTGCTCGGTTAAGGGTATTTAAAGCTCGAGCTACACAGAACAGAAAGGAGTCGAAACAGACAGACAGACAGACAGAACAGTGATTCTCTTGCTTTATTTTTGTGTTTGTCTCCTGTTTCTTTCTTCGTGTGCGTGTGTGTGTGCATGTGATCCAGCTTTTTCTCTATCGTAAAATATAAAATATATACACCTAGGCTTTCATGTGACTTTCTGACCTTTGAAGACCGTTGATGACCTGGGTCAAAGCACTCAAGGCTGTCGGATCTTTACCCTAAGAAGCAAAACAAATATATAAAGGCCAGTTGCTTACTTTTTCTTTCTTTCTTTATTTTCCTTTTTTTTTTTTTTTTTTTTTAAGCCGTTGTGTCCTTCAGCTTACGTGTGTAAGCAAGCGCGAAAATACAAGAAGACTCGTGAAGTACAGAGAATCACGACGCGGCGGAATGCTTCTCCACACTTCTCGGGTCTTCTTTCAAATTCCCAAGTACATCCATAACTCAACATAGAACGCTGACAAAAACAATTAATGCTTCATTTCTCTAATAACACTGTACTGTACCTTCTCTACAGGTGCTACAATCTTGACAAGTTGCCTGAACACCGTACATTCGGGGTAATCAAACTCCTTAATGGACTGACGAATAAACTCTTCCATTCCCAAAGGAAACCCATCAGATGCTCTGCCTTTACAAAAACTGGAAGGAAATAACGAGGACAAGCAGGTTACAAATGACTTTTGTAAAATGTAAACATTAATAGTATCACAGTGTGTGGTATATCTGGCGGGAGAACGAAGGAAGAAAATTAGCCCTACCCTTGGTTGATAACTCATAAAAGGCTGAGAACTCTGAAGGGTTAATACCACTTAGGCCCATTTCAGACGCCGCTCCTCACATGTGCCAAACCTAATTCAAAGTACAGTCGAACCCCGCTGTTTCGAAGTCGCACAGGACATGAAAAGAAGTTCGAAATAGCGGGGTTTCGAGATAGGCGATAGTAAATGACTGAAAAAAATATCCGACTTCGAAATAACGGGGACTTAACCGAGATCGAAATAGCGAGGTTCGACTGTAGGGCAAATGATGGTTTTTGCTTATTTGCATTAGGTTCGGCACATGTGGGAAACGGAGTTTGAAACGGGCCTTACTGTTTGAGAAGTCCATCAATGCCCTCTTTGCCCTCCAAGTCTTGATGCCAGCGAGCTGCTTTCTTTAGAACACATGCCATGTAATGTAACTTCATGGCTATCACCTCGTTCATCTCGTTTCCTTTCAGCGAGGCTTCAGCCTTCAGCTGTAGTACTCTGGTTACAGAGGTATATTCCTCCAGCAGACCTGTGTGGTTCCTCAGATTTAAAACCAACTAAAAAGAAAACACAGTCAGATAAATGACATGCTAAAATTGAAAAATAAGTGCAAAACATACAAAAAATGCTGAACTTTATTGGTGCCGAAATGGAAACAAAAAAAGTCTACAGAAACCAATAAGTAGCTGCAGAATGTGTTGTTGTGTAATTTGAGTCTTCTGTAAGAGCTGCCTCAAAGCAAAACATTAAATCTGTTATGCTGTTGTCATGAGAAAGGAATCAGTCTTATTTTTTTTGACCAGTAAAATGAAAACTAGAGAATTTCAATAAGCGCCACTTCACTATATATATATATATATATTCATTATTAATATTTTGTCTTGCAGGACGGAAACTCATTATTTAGTTTTTCATCTTTTGAGAAGAGTATGCTTGTCTCACAAGAAGGTGGTAACTTACATTTGACCGGTATTGTATGCTGTTCAAACATCATTATCTATAAATATAGTACTCCAATACAAACCTTAATAGGATTGAGGTTTGAAGAAATGACAAACTTGTGCAGAGAGGGTGCCAGCTTCCTTTGAAGTTTGGGTTCCTTCTCCAAGCCTAATAAAGAAGAAAAGACAATGGCAATGTTCAATTGAAAGTGTACCAATAACTGCACATCATTTTATACAAGACAGAATAGTGGTTCACTGATTTAAAATACTAACAGTTGATGGAACAAAATGTACATGCAGCACTCTTAGGACTGTGTTGCCTACAGACTTTCAAAACAATGGCATAAAGGATAATGTTCTAATTATATATCTGATTTACTATTTAAGTACTTGCTGTAAGGTATTTTCAGTGTAATCAGTATTGTCTAATAGATATACTGTACAGGTACTGCTGCAGTAGTACTCTTGGCAAATCTAAAAACTAAGATGTCTCAGTTTTCTAAATGAATTTTTAATAACTTGTTCTCTACCACACATATTTTGATTCTCCACAGAAAAACTTTTTTATAGGGGCTAGGGCGTGCTAATTGTGCATGTACCTTGAGGCCTGGTATAATACTCTAAATCCTCCAAAGACAGAAAATTGTTGATAAGGCTCACACATTCATGTCGACCTGATGCAAGAAAAAACCCACATGAAAGTGCAGACTTGCACACTGAAATAGATCATGTTAACACTGACATCTAAAATGTAAGGAATAAAGCCGTTTTCGGATGACTGTTGAAAACCAAAACCAAAGTAATCACACAGGCCAATCACAGAGACTGAGAGAAAACAGTTCAGCCAATTGGAAGCCAAAGTAATTTGCGTTTGGTCTTGCGTTTGGTTTTACTTTCCAATCAGCAGTGCGAGTACACGCCATCGCTTGCGTGAGAAGTGTTTGGTTTTGGTTTTGGTTCTGTTCCTGATTGGCTGAGCATGCTGACAAACTCGTGTGGACCAATCCGAAAGCGAAGCAAACGCAAAACCAAAGCAATCACACAATTACTTTCGACAGTCATCCGAAAACCGCTCTATGCAATCACAATTTAGAAGCATGTTAAAATGTCTTCCAGCTACACCACTAGTGTTGGTGACCGTGGTTGTCAGTAGAGAGCTTTTAAGCTAAGCACCAGGAGAGGAGAGGACGACGGAAACATCAATGAAACAATAAAACTCATTGTAGAAAACAAAGGCTGTGCGTGAATATGTAAAATTGACACGATCTTGGGGTCGTCTTGCTCTTGCATGCGACTCCCTGTGCTTCTTTTTCAGACTCTTGAGTAAAATGTCTGTGTAGGTTTATATGCGGTAATGGGTTGAAGAAATTATGGAAGAGGGAAATAGTACACATGCTGTTTTTATTTACCACTGACATGTGGACATACAAGTCAGTAATATCAGGCTAGATTGTAAATTTACAGTGCGACAGTGAACTCTATTTCAGAATCTGGAGACAATGTTTGTGTACTTACCCACAAATGCCCCAAGCTGAGTCGCTGTTCTTCCAAGATTGTTCTGGGCACTTGCACGAGCTCCTGCTTCCAATAGAATTCTTGTTGTTTCAAGTGAACCTTTATAATAAATTTATACAGAATATTAGCATGAGTTTATGTAGAAAAATCCCCCAGGTGGGCAAAGATGCCAACTCTCAGGAATCTCCTGCATGAGCGTCTCACTCCCTTTCACCCACAAACTCACGTCAATCTCCTGCATCAATCTGAAATCTCCCACTTCCAATGATCAAGAACATTATTTTGGCAAATCTTCTTCCCTTTATAAATAAAAATTAAATGAAACAAAAACTCACAGGGGTGTGATTTACCTGATAAACAGCCAAACATTAGAGCTGTGTACTGCAAATTGAACAAAAGTGACATGAAAATAAGTACTAGTTGCAGTGAGGTAGACATAGAAGAATCCCGCAAAAGTCAAGGAAGTTTCTAGTGAGTTACCTGGTGTTCATGGAAGTTTGAGTTCACATC
The DNA here is from genome assembly GCA_964036295.1 of Plumapathes pennacea. Lineage (NCBI taxonomy): Eukaryota > Metazoa > Cnidaria > Anthozoa > Antipatharia > Myriopathidae > Plumapathes > Plumapathes pennacea. The sequence goes on along the minus strand of OZ038463.1, from coordinate 4,389,238 downwards.
TGCACCTCGAGCCAGGAGTAGCTCACATACTTCTGACTGGCCCTTGTATGCAGCATGCATCAGAGGTGTCATTCCATGCTGGAGTGAACAAAAGCAACCAAATATGTATTTCTGTGCACTGTCAAATATTTTTCAAACAATTCTTGCAGAACAGTAAGAATACTGATACTGTAGTTCAATCAACTTTGTCTAGGTACTGTAAGTTCGGTATCAGATCAAAATGGTTTCTTCCAAAAAAGGTTACATGGTCAAACTATTTTGCATTGTATTTTATAAAATAAATACATGATACTACACACATTCTGATTGGCTAAATAACCATGTAAGATGAGAGTATGTCACACGCTGATGTGATACATGATGTATTTTATTGACTAATTATTTTATAAAAGAAATTTATAATGCATTCATGTGTAATATAGCCTTATTTTCTATTTCTTAAGTATTGTATTGTATCCATGTGTATATAGTATTAATTTCTAAATATGTATTATTTTTAAATGCAACAATGAGCCAAATTTACTGTGCATTTACATGGAAAAAAGTTATCACACAGGTAACCCCCAGGGGGGAGGGGGGGGGGGGGTGAGGCACTCCCTTAAATTTAGTATGGGGGTGTGCCGCTGAGTCCCTGTGACCCTGACCCTGTTCCAGGGTAAAGAAAGGCAATTTTGCGACCCTGTTCCAGACAAAATGGTGAAAATAGATACTCTGTTCCAGACTAGAGGCGACTCCACAAATCGGAAATGGCATGCTTGAATAAACATGTGGTGTTGCATGATTTAAAGCAACAGTTCAGAGCTGTTTTGCAGCAACCGACTCAACTATAAATCATCAAGGATTCTGGAAGGAAGAAATATCGACCTTGCTCCAGAGCCAGACTGAATGAGGGAAACGGTGATTTGTATACCCTGTTCCAGAGTCGGAGAGGCAAAAAGTATACCTGTTGAGCAGCACATCCCCGTATAGCCCATAGATGGGAGTACCCCCCCCCCCCCCCCCCCCCGAGGAGATAACCCTCCTCCCCACCCGCTAAGCGGGCATAGTTAACTTTGTGATTATTCAATTATATAAATGGTTGAACACTGTAAGTATTATGAAAAGGTGGTAAAAACAGGGTGACTAGTGGAACTACCTTGGGTTACCAGGGCATATAATAGAACATTGGGACCTTTACAGTTTGCTGTATGACATTTCTGCTTGGGACTATAAACAATGTTTTAATATTAAGATTTAATATATTAGAAGGAAGACACAGCAAATAAAGATACACAGAGATAAAATACATTAATATTCAGTGTTTCTGCATGTGAGTTAACGACATCTGCAGCAATTAAGTTCCTTTATAAAATGTCGGCATCAACTTCATGTCAAAGGAAAATCACTGTCAGTATTTATTTTATACAAGTATATCGGGCAGCCATTTCTAAAAGCCGAGAACAGTAATGTAAAACAAATCAAGACAACCACAAGTCATAAATTCCTGCTAGACTGCAGGTCGTCTATCACGACATTTATAGCATAAGGTATACACTAACAAAAACAGTATATTGCAGCAGCTGCAACCCGGTTCGCGATGAATGGCCGGTCGTAAGATATTTTATACAAAACTCAGGAAATGTTGGGCTTGTTTTTATTACTTTTGACCTATAAATATGACCTTCAGTTTTATGCACAAACGGGCTACCTCAGGACAACGCAATGTGCTTTTCAGATTCTAAATAATAAAGCCACTGACCTCATCCAGACAGTTCACTTTCACGCCAGAACTCAGCAGCCGCAGAATTTCTTCCCGATTTCCTGAAGAAAAACAATCAATGTCAAAACAATCAATAATTAAAACTCTATGTGCTGGTGGTACTCGGTGTGTTCACCTGTGTTTATCCATTTAACAAGCTCTTTTTCTTCATCTGTTAATTTCCATTCCGATTTTTCCGCCATTTCCGTCTCTTCGGGTGCCCGAGTGAGGTCTGGAACCGAATCACACGAGTCTTTTTCGGCGGTTCCGAGAGATCACGGGAATCTTCGGTGGGAGTCCGTTAGCCTCGTCGAGCATAAACTTGAAATATGGCATTCGCAGATATCCCCTGGCCCCGATGCAGTAATTTTGGTCAAGAGTATATTCTGGTAAACTCGGCCTGTGAGAAGTTTCTTTACTCCAGAAATTGGTGACCATTAGGACACCCCGTGTTTGTTTGAGTCAGCGGTCTTTGCACAAAACTGTGTGTTCGCCAGCAGTGTGACGCTCTTCAGACTCAGTACTTTAGCCTGCAATGCAGGCGTTCCCGTTCGTTTTCAGGCAAAATTGTTTTGGGAGTAGGACTGGGGTGTAGCAAAAGCTGCGGAGGGGGAAGGGATGCCGGAATAAAATGGGGAGGGGGAGGGGGAGGGAGGGAACGCCCTGCCGCCAAGGCCTGTTATTTTGCGAAACTCCGTTCGCCCACGAACGGAGTTGCTGATTGGCGCGGCATGGTCAAACGTCACTAACACTTGTCAATCAAAAGGATGGCCGGATATCAAATGATGGCCAATCTTTACTTCGAAAGCGCTCTAAACGATGTTTTGTTTGACCTCGCTGAAACCGGATTTGTGTGGTCTTTACGAAGAGAGAAACAAGCTATCAGAAAGAAACCTTCGTGTGCTCTCGTCGTTTGTCCTCTCAAAAGTATAGTGCAAGACCAAATTTCAGAGGCCGTGTCGATAGGAACGGATTGACCCCTGTCTGTGCGCTTCCCACTTGCATCGTTTGATTTTTTTGGCGTGCCAATGTTTACAGCTGATTCGGCTTACAAACTCGTTTCAAACAAGTTGTGTAAGTTACGAAACTTTCGGCCACAAAGGTTGCCCACGCGTTAACAGCTTGGCAAAGATCGGCGAGAACAACTACCCGACAATCTCTTCTGTTTCTTGAAAAGGTTTTCCGAAGAAAGATAGCTTTGTTTCCTGGGTTCAAAAATGTTCCCAAATTTGACTCACAGTCTACAAATTTCGCTAGCATTTCGGTTTTCCGACCTGGAATCTAAAAAGAAACACGTTGTTCTGATTGGTTTGTTTTGACAGGTGCGATGTTAACGTAAGCGTGGCTAATTCAAGGCGTTCGTCAAAATAACAGACCTTGGCGGCAGGCGTTCCCTCCCCCCACCCCCGCCCCCCTCCTCTCCGCAGCTTTTTCCTCGCCCCGATCCCACTCCGAACGAATTTTACCAGAAAACGAACCGGAACGCCTGCATTGCAGGCTACACTGAGTACTTAGGCAAAAATACTCAACACTTGGACTCAATATTCACCTATTAGCTGGTTCAATGCATTTTCTAACATAAGCTGTGCAAAAGAAAAACGGGGCTTGCTGACGAAGTGAAATTTTATCACCTGACAGTGAGTGACGTCACTAGAACGCTCCCGCTTCCGTTGAACACTCTTCATCAACTCTTGCCCCAATGTCTAATCCTCTAAGGCCTTGATTCATTCTGCAACCTGCGTAGGAGCCGACACTGGTTTGATCAGCTTAGTGCAAGCGGGTCACGCGCACCGGACAGGAGAATGCACTTATCTCCATTTCAGTATTAGTGTAAACTCTATAAGAGTCTGTTTAAAAGTGTATTTACTACTAGACTAATTCGTGTTTTCGTTATGGATTTTTGATAGCTGTAATCTCTATTCAATTACTATTCATCACTACGGATGCAATAATGCAGGGCGACAGTGTAGACTTGTTAATTGATCATAAAAGAACAATAATTTTATTTGTTGAACATTTGTACAGAGAGAACATTGGATATATACCTTGCAGAAGTTAGACTTTGTCAGATAAGAATATTTCTTGTTATATTTTACAACATTAGTCATCATGCGCATAGACACTGATTAACACCCCGAGCTATGTAGGAGCCCTCGGAAACTATTTTATATTGCCCATGTCTCCGTAACCCAGTCAAAAAAACAACAGCAACAACACAACACAAATATCAAACTTAGCTCGTGTCCGGAAAATACACAGCTATGTTTGTTAATGACTGTCAAAATCACATTAAATTCGCAAGTTTCTTCGGCCAGTGTCCCATGACATGCTGGGATGTCGTCAATTCATGAATAGACTTTTATCAGCGCTTGTACGCAGTTTATACATTTTCGTTTCTAGTTTATGTATGGACTCTTTCTTAGCCCGTCAGCATGTTCACAGGAGTTGCAGGAGCAGTGCGACTGTTCGGCACAAGCCTCGTCAGATTTCCCCGGTCTCAGATAACGACAGTTTCTCACTTCCTCGTAAGGATTTGACTTCACGGGATTCGACAGAGCCCAGTCTCGCCTCAGATGTTCCATGGGGTCGGAATTGAGGGTACCCGCTCGTCCCCTAGGTGGAGTCACTTTCCACGACTGGAAAATTTCGTCGATTGTGATAGTCGGCAAGCTCGTCTCGCTGGCATTAGCCGCCGCTGTTCCGGTCTCTTTCTTGGAAGCTTGATGATCCTTCGGCGTCGATGGCACCTGAACGCGAACTGGTTCTGACGCCGAACGGTGTCTATTAAAATCCTCGTGAGAGAGGGTTGACCTTGTACTGGACGGTCTCTGTAGGTAAGCGATGCCTCTCTTGTTTCTTCTCAAAGGGAGGGGTGACAATTTTGGCTTACTCCACGGTTCGCTCATTTTTGACAGTTGTGTGCCCAGTTTAGTCCTCTTGTCGTAGCTTGCAGATGCCTCTGCTCTCTTTGATAACAGAATAGGTTTGGCCGCCAGTTCTCCTGTTGTTTTTATCGCTGGTCGCTGGTTTCTCAGCGTGCTCACACTCGAGGAGACCTTTTTCAGGTCCAGATTCTTGTTCGACTTTGTGATTTTTTCTTCAGTACGTCTAGGGTTACTCGTATCCGACTTCACTCTCCGAACGGGTTTTACCATCGGTTTTGCTCCCTTGAACTGTGTAGCATTGGGATGTCCCTTTGTGACGCTGTGTTCTTTAATCATACCAGCTTTCATTCCCGATCCGATGGATTTATACGACATCACTGTGCGAATCTGTTGACTTCTCTCTTTACGGCTCAAGCCGATTGATGTATCGACTTGCGGCAAAACAAAGTCCTTAATTGATGTTTTGGCAACAATATTCTCTTTGTCCCTCGGGAGCTGAACCGTTAAGTACCCTTTCTTCTTGTTTATCGGCTGAGTCACGACTTCATTAGAACGAACTTGCGAAAGTTTTCCTCTGTGATGACTGCTGGCCAGTCGAGGTATTTCATCAACAACAAGGTTTTCTGTCATCGGGAACGTTTCGGTGAGCGGAATTGGAATCGTACGAAAGTTCTCGTGACTTTGCCACGTGCTGAGTGACATGATCCTCGGATGAGACAGAAATCAAGCTGGCGAGACCGTTGAAGAGCCTAAAGAGCTGATAAGCCGGATATCTGTTCGAGAGACGCCGATTTTGAATGCGATCTTTCAGAGTGACCTAAAAATATGAAGAATTATGACAAACAATTTGGGGAACCCGCGGCATTTCCCGTTCCCTGCAACTGTGTTGGAAACGCAGTGGCGTTATTTACAAGTGTTTGTTTGATCTTTAATTACATTTTTATGGTAATTCGCGAGAAAACGTCATTACAGGCATTTCCGGTGATCGACCCTACCTCATTCGTATGTTTGGGAACACAGGGCCCACACGGGTTGATGACGTCACGACTAATCGGTCATCACTAATAATAGAGATTTGTATGGGATTCTATAAAATCGCATTTCACGCTTGAATAATAGTGTAAGCTAACGACGCTGTATCGCCTCTAAACACAAAAGGTAAACTAGGGACTTCGGCCGTGGCGTCATTAGCCCGTGTGGGCTGGACGAATAACAACCCACTTCCATCTGACTCATTTGAGCAGAGAATTAGTTTCATTTGACCTAAAAGTGCTACTTGCCTGTTTTTCTTTTCATTTGTTACGTTTTTTATGTTGGAAATCAAACTTAGCCAGATCTTTTTACACATTTCTAGACTGTAATTGGCTGAGGCCCTTTATATCAACATTTTGACACAACATTTACTGTACTGTAACTTTTCCCTATCTTTAAAAATCCATATGAAGTCTGCAGTTCGGTTTTAATTTAGTTCCGAGAGCTCGTGCCTTGAGATTCGAAGGACTCCAAACATGAAAGATCAGTTCATCGTTTTTTTGAGATTCTCAGTCGCGGCATTCGAGCCGCAAAGGCCGCCGTTTTGTTTACCATGTGTTCGCCTCCGCAAGCCTTATGCACTGGTCAGCGGAATTACCAAAATATTACACTGGCATCGACCGAGCATTCACAAGTTAAAAATGCATTGGTTATTATGCAGTCGAACCCTCTATTAAGCGGGACCCTCGGGGAAATGGCAAGTGGCCGAAATCTGTTACTTTATTTAAATACAAACACGTTTGGAGGCAATTTATTATAAATTGTAACAAAATGTAATATGCGTACTACAGTTGAACCTCCATTAATCGGCCACCCCCTATTAAGCGGCCAATTATCAAAGTCTCGAAACTATTGTCAGGATAATACTGTAAATGTAACCCCTATTAAGCGGCCACCTCTATTAAGCGGTTGCTTTTACCCCGGGGGGGGGGGGGGGGGGTACTCCCCTATATTTGCTATACGGGGGTGTGCCGCTGGATAGGGTATGATTTTCAGGGTCCTCTGTCTAAAACAGGGTATATAATTTTACGCTTCAGGTCTTGAACAGAGTCATGAGCCCGGTCATGACATTTCCCACCAAACAAATATCGTCCACCTCGAATAGGGTCAAAAATTCATGTGAGTTGTCTTAGATAGGGTATCACATTTTACAGTTTCGCCTCTTGGATAGGGTCAGGGTTTGATAGCGTCAGCGGCACACCCCCACCCAATTATCTATCGAGTACCCCCCTCCCCCCCCCCCCCCCCCGGGTTTTTACCCCACTCAGCGGCCACGAAAATTTTAATACAAGCAGTTTTGGCTTTGTTTTGAAAAAGGTGATGACAGCTATAAGAGCCTGAAAAAGGTGACGACTGATCAAAATCTTTCAGACACACATGTGTTATCAAATTATGCAACAGTTTTCACAAGCCTCCAAGCGTGTTCGCATTCAAATAAAGTAACGTTTCTACCACGTCTTATGCAAATTCTGACAAATCCTCAAGCAGCCAATCCTTATTAAACGGCCACTTGCCATTTCCCCAAGGGTGGCCGCTTATGTTTCAACTGTAGCCGATCAAAATCTCTAGTCCCACATTTTTGTCTTGTCAGAAAAGCAAACGTGGACTGAATGAACATCTACACTCCAGAATCGAGTGCACTGAAACTAATCAAGCGATTTGCTTGAGGGACAAATATTCATATCACGGCAAATAGTTTATCGCCCACAGCAGGAAAGTTATCAGAACACAGTTTGGGCGAAGTACAAATGGCTGGCAAGGAAAGCGACGCCACCAAGTTGAGCAGAAACCATTTGGCTTTTTGTTTGCTTGGCTTTACACTTATGGTTGAGACTGCCATCAAATTATCTGCTGCCCAGGACATTTTGTCCCGAACGTTCATTCCCACGACAGTGTTTCTGATGGTGAACTATGGACCTCACTTTGTCATAGCGATGGTTTTTCCGTGTTTTCAGCAAAGTGTACCAGTAGTGCTTAGGTGGCCTTTCTTCTGTTTCTGCTTCACTGGTGGTTTGGTGACGATCGCTCTCGCTGAAGATGTACACGTCAGACTCGCTGCATTGGCCGTCACGTCCGTCGGACACAGTACAGCAGAAGTAACGTTCGCGGGGCTGTCAGCTTTCTACGAAGAGACTACAATCTATTGGTTTTCTATGGGAACAGGTATAGGTTTTGTCACGGGACCACTGTTTTACTCAGGTAAGCGGCTAACTTTAACACAGAATCACGGCAATGTCAGCCTTTTCGATCAGAATTAATTATTTTACACTGGGCACAACAAAATGTTTTTCTGTACTACAGATACGATCAATTAGAATATGGTAGCATATGATTACAGTATCTTTCAGCTCCGTCTGCTAATGTTGACATTTGTTGCTGAGCAGTATACACATCGCCGCTCTAGAGAAGTGTGTATTTTGGCGTGGGGAGCTTTAAAAGACAGTGTAATTCAAATTATCTTTATCATAAATTATCTCTTCGTGCGGTGGGAGGTATACCCTTTTTGTCTTTGAAGTTGGGATTATTGAGATTGATTTGGGAGATTCGTCGAGTGTTCTAATTTGACTAACAGTAAACCGTGGTTTTGAGTTGTATTATCCACTAGTTTTTCATGTTTAGCTAATATAAAGATGAATTAATGCGTGAGTGCCGTTAAAAAACGACGGAGTCATTGTTCAGATGTCAACCGCATGCAAATTTTAGCTGGTTTTACAATTCGCCCTTTGCAATGCAAGTTTTGTGCTATCCTGGTGTAACCATGCCAAATAAGGAGCGGAAAGGTTGTAGTAAAGCACTGATTCAGCTCTATTGTCGCACTTTGTAACGTGGTAGCCCCTGGGGGGGGGGGATACTCCTCAAAATTTTGGGTGGGAGTGTGCCGCCCGGGACTGAAAACCCTTACCCTATTTCAGACCAAAATTTGCGATTTTTGACCCTATTTCAGACCAAAATGTGCAATTGCGACCCTATTTCAGACCAAATATCAAAATCTCCGAACCTATTCCACACCAAAGGCTAAAATTGATACCCTATTTCAGACTAAAATGCTGAAAATGATACCCTTTGGGGCGGCACATACCTATGTACCCTCCCCCCTCCCCCCCCCCCCCCCCCCCCCCGTGGTCGCACTTTGTAAGAACATTTGTCACACTTTAAGAAAGCTGTCGCACTTTAATAACATGCGGTCGCGTGATAAACCGAGCTGTCGTAGACACACTTGGTAATAAAACGTAATAAACTTCTCGAAAGGATTCAGTTTGACCAACAAAGTTGGCTGGGTATCTTTTGGGACTATCTGACAGCTAGGTGATGACGTCACAAGTCATGTGAATTTTAAGATTTTCGGCCTAGAGTACAGCTCAATTCAAAAGATATGGCTGCCAAACTTTGCCAAGTATCTGCTAGAGGTCACTGTCTACACCAGCCAAAATACCGAGTTGGGTTTAATTACTTTATTTGTGATATACCACTTGTTATAAGCGACCGCGCGACCACCTTTAAGGTTTACCGGTGACTCGGTGAGTATTTTTCTAAAAATAAGAGGTAACTCCCTTGCAGAAATTGGACCAGACAATACGCTAACATATGTAATCAAGAAAGCTTCCTCTTAAGCGACCACTAGCACTTAAACCAATGGTGGCCGCTTACGGTAGGTTCTGCTATATATCTTTGGAAATTGATAGAAAAATTCCTGGTCTCGTTTTTTATTCAGGTATGACCACCTTGGCCTGTTTCTCGCCGAGGACAACAATTCTAGTCGCCGCGGCGCTGCCTCTACTGTACATCCTGTCATATTTCCTTCTGGCCAAAGAAAGATTGCCGCGAATGTATTTAAGCGCGACGTGCCGCAAGGATGTCCAATACAGCGCTGTGGATTCAGAAATACACGATACGCGCTTGTCTTGTAAGGAAAAGTTGTGCGTGGTTTGGAAATTGCTTCCCCTTTTCCTCAACGTATTCGAGAGTTTTTTTCTCGGGTATCTGACAATGCAAGCAATCGTCACGACCATTGCATTTCCATCTACATCTCTAGATCCACGGAACCACTACGTCTACTACATGGTGTGTTTCACTACTGGAGAGTTCGTGGGAAGGTCATGCGCAAATATTGGACGATTAATCAGACCCGAAAGAGACTTTCTAATGAGAAGGTATTGGCTCTTTACCACCGTTCTCCTGCTGAATTTGATGTCTTTACTGCTGTTTTCGTGGTACAGATTGTTGCCAAACGTCTGGCTCGTCTTCCCTTTCATTTTTTTGAATGGCTTGACAATGGGTGGCGTTTATACAAATGCATTTGCATCGGCGGGGGAAGACTTGGATCCTGCGCGAAAGGAGTTTTCCCGCGCGTTTGTAGTGGTCAATTTGGCGTGCGGTATTATTTGCGCGGGTCTGATTGGCGTTTACTTGGAGCCGCGGCTCCGACTGCACTGTGTCGACACCGCAAGTGATCCGAATTACTGCTTCACCAGACCTATCCACGGCTGGAATGCCACAGAATCGTGTTTGCTATAAGTTGTTGGAAGCTTAAAAACTGATATCTCTGGTAGCTACCGCTTGCAATTTTAAGGAGCATTACATTCAGACACCTTCTTTGTGCTCAACTCCAGGCCAGCTGAAGTATCATTATGTGTGCTCACTGCATTGAATATTCTTTTCAGTGCCGATAATGATCAATTTATACTGCATCATCGATATTTAGATGGATTTAGCAGGACTTCTTACCACCAACCGACATCAGATTGGTCTCAGTGTCATTGCCAAGCAGACTGCGAGAAAGGAGCATCAACTGAAAGCAAATCCCGTCTTCAGCGTACAAGATCATTCTGGTTATCTAGTAGTATAATTCTCTGTTGCCGACAGTGGCGCCGGTGTTTATATAAAAAATACACCCCACGTTGTGTGCAGAACTTTTAGAAACTAGAAGTTTTCTTTCTATTTTTTTTTTCTTTTTTGCCTTGAGTGAGAGGCAGAGTGGAATATAATAAAAATGGTAAGTCTTACATGTCAGCTGATTTCCCGCACAAATATATTTTATATTTACACAATTAGTCCTTCGATCTGTGCCTGATAAAGATTTGCCTATAGGATATTTGCAGCACACTAATCGGATTCCTCAGATACGGACATTTTTGAAGAGCACTTTTGTGCAAAACGTGAAAAACGTAGGCCATCAACTAAATGCACGTTGTTCAGTTATACTTCTTGTTCATAAGTCTCACTGTGAGAACAATTGAGACGTTGGAAGATTTCTAAATTGTCTGACTGTACACATTGCATTTGTTCAGGTTCAATTTTGGCCAGCTGTACTCGGTAAAATGTGCCGACATATCCTAAGATTGCGCAGCTGTAGAACGTATTTCAGAACTTTGATTAGTTCAGCAAAATTATTGAATCTCTGGTGCGCCAAGTTCGATTGCATTAAAGTTATTAGTTTCTGCGCCGGACTACGCAGTACACAGTTTCAACTCCTGGAGGTGTGGCACACTAATGACGTTCTCAATATTAGTACCTATGTTGGGCTAATTTTGAGGACGGAGATCGAAGTTTAATTTAGACAGCTGTCCAAAACCGAAACTTCAACCAACAAAAGCGACAGCTTGTAAAACGAGTGCAACAAACAAAAAACAAAACTCCGTTCATTGCGCAGCAGTACAAAGTTTGTACTGCTGCGCAAGCTGTGCATAGTCAGAGCTAACAATATTCGACTCCATTATAAAAAAGGACGACTGAAAGTTATGTTTGCCGGCTGAAACTCAAAACTATAATCAAGCAAGATGGTGTTCGCTATAATTGTGCTATTGTGCAGTTCGTCCAGTGCCTTCTCCTCTAGTCCTGAGGGTAAGTTGACCGGGCCGTTCAGGGCATATATTTTCGAAGATTTTAGCGAAATCTATGACTTACTTGCATGGTCTATAGCCTTTTGATCTTTCAGCCTTTTATTCACCGCCTCTATCTTTAGCAAGAATCGCTTGCTTTGAAAGGAGTTCAAACCAGTCTAAGTGCAAGAACCATTTTGATTGGTGGAATCCATGCCGAAGTTTGGCAACCGTTAATTCATTGCACGTCAAATGCAGGAATAAAAACACCCCCATCCTGTTTTCAAAGAGTTTGATGGCCTTTGGACTCTGACAAACCAGCCCTTTATTGCAGGAATATTTAAGTAGCTTTCCATAACTTGCCAAAAGTCTCTTCAGTCGGATTTTCCAAAAAATATCTGGGAGTTCTATGACGTGCATTAAAGCTGTGGTTTCAGTGATGTTCCTTCACTTCAGGAATCGTAGCTCCGAGAGACGATCGTCAGTGATACTGCATCAGGAAACTAGTCTTAAAGAATTAAATACATTAGCTTTTGTCAAATGAATTTACAACGTTCTCCTGTATTCTATTTTATTTTGCTTTAGAAAATTTGAACATGGGGCGCAGTGCTGAGGGCCTCTTTGAAGGCGACATTATATTGACCCCAAAACAGCACATGGCAATTGAAGGCTTTACCAGAGGATCTATACAAAGAAACCTTTGGCCAGGAGGCATTGTTCCTTATGTTATCCAATCAACTATTTGTGAGTGAGACGTTTACGTGCCGATCATCCCCGAAGCTTTCTTTTTGTTTCTAATTAATCGTCTCTGTTCTAAGCGAGGGAATCAAGAGCCATGCATGTCTGCCATCAATAAAGCCTTTAGTGCCTGGGAAAGTACCACATGCATCAGATTCCGAAAGCGAACGACGGAATCTGCGTATGTCTCAATCTTTAAGGGATCTGGGTGAGTTTTTTTACTGATGAACTAATTTCAAGTTGTCGGCCTTGACATCACTGCCAATAAATATATGAAATTATTATTGCAATAGAAGCCAGGCAGTATAATATGTATTTACACAATCAATAAGAATTACTTAGAGGTTTAAATGGATTTAAATAATATTTTCTTATTAATAATTATGTATTGAATTTTATGTATAACATGCTTGTGTTCTAGAATCTACAGCGGTCTTTTCAGTTGTTTAGGAGAATGAATTTCTCTTCGCAAGTCCAACTTCTTTTCTACGTCACTAGCGTTAGCAGTTACTAATAAAACTAATTTGACCGACTCTCGGGATGTGGATGATATGTTGACCACGTGTTAGTTACTTTCGCAACTGACTGTTCAGCTTGTCATACAGTTTGGTGGACTATAAATTCCCAAGGAATATTATTCAGCCCACGTGTTAGAGGCCGTATTTTGTCGACAGATGTTATTCCAGCGTTGGTCGAACAGGAAGCATACAGCTACTGTCACTTTCTAGTGGGTGCTGGTCCATGGGAACAGTCGCTCACGAGTTGGGTAAGATACGAGAGAAAGAGAGAGAAAACAAGCAAGTTAAACTTTAAAGGGGCCCTCCAGCCAATTCAATGTTTTTGTTTACACATAGAAAATCCAAAGCTAAATTTGGTTCCCAACAGGAAAAAAATGCAATTGATCAAAATAGAAATGGGTTAGTGGCACTTTTAGATTAAATCAAATTAGATGGAAATGGATTGCTACTTTATTGATCCGGCATTTTTGGATCCCCGAAAGTCAGATAGATGAATAGCAATCCATTTCCATCCGAATTGTTTGAGGAGAGGATTTAGTTTCTTTTTATCTAAAGTGCTCCTAACACATTTTTCACGAGGTGCTCCTTGCAGACAGATCTAAAAATAGACTTGGAATGGAAGCGGTAGTACGCTGTCCTTTTTACATTACATTTTAATACCAACCTCGTTCCCAGGCCCTTTTATCTCAAGAGACTGGGAATGAGGTTGTTTTAAAACAAGAGATCACGGAGAAAAGTCTAAGAACGAACAAAAGCAGATCAGAGATGGATAGGTGTGGTCAAAACAGATAAACAAATACAAAGTAACGAAGACAGAGAAATTCTTAAGAAATTATTATCAGTGACTGGCTGGGCCACACGTCCATCTTAACCCTAGTAAAGCACAAAAGTAATAATACGTCACTCGACAACAACGTGCAAACTCTTCCATTAAAGGAGCCCTCTTAACCACAGTCCTTTGCGCGCCGAAATCCTTGGTTCCGCCATTTTTGGGGCCCCCGAAAGTCAAAAGATGTAATAGCAATCCACTTCCATCCGACTCGTTTGAGGAGAAGATTAGTTTCTTTTAATCTAAAAGTACTACTAACCTATTTTTCTTTTGATTAATTATGTTCTTTCGTGTTGGGAACCAAATTCAGCCTTGGATTTTCCAAATGTAAACAAAAACATTGAAAAGGCTGAGAGAGCTCCTTTAACTAGAATGCACTCACATTGAGAAGATACTTTTAGTTATTGAATCAGGTCACGGGCTCGAAGTTCCATTTGAAAGCTCGACACCCTGCATCTTGAATCAGTGAAACGGCCCTGCCAAGTCATTTTCAAGACACTAACTTCTTTTTTCCTACTTCTTGGGCCAGTGGAGTATTTTTGATGAATGATTTTAATTTATTTACTTGGGATGTTTTTCTCTGTCATCACAGGACACGCTCTTGGCTTCTACCACGAACAATCCAGACCTGACCGAGACGACTATGTAACCATTATGTGGGGAAACATTAAAGAGGGTAAGTGTTACTGACTGTTCCTAGTAAATCCTCTACAGTACTTGTACTTGGGACGTGTGTCGCGCGTTCAAAGCACGCTAAATATTTCAGGCACCAGCATAAAAGTTTGTGTGGAGATTAGAACATTGATAATTTATTAGATCAGAAAAAGAAAAGCAGTCAGGGCTAAACGAGCAAATGTTGGGTGGTTCTTTGTGTAATGAATGATTTATGTAACGGTATAGTTAGTCACATTGAATTACAAAGAACATTGCATACTTATGGAACTTATATATTAGAGTATAAACTAAAGTCGAACCCCGCTATTTCGAACTCGGTTAATTCGAAGTCCCCGTTATTTCGAAGTCAAGCCGAATCCCCTTGGATTTACAGTCATTTACCATCGGCTATTTCGAACTCGGTTATTTCGAACTCCCAGCTATTTCGAGCTGATCCTTGTTCCCCTTGACCTAAATTCGACCCGGTTATTTCGAACTCTATGTCAACTTTTATGGACAAACCACAGAACACATCAGAGCACAGCTGGAAATATCGAATGTTAATTGAACTTGTACTGATTTATTAGTTGATGACGTAACATTGCTTGACAACTTGCAGCGCCCCATCTTCCGTATCTTCATATCCTGTTGTGAAAGCTTGGAAGTTTGTCATAATATGCTTTTATATTAAAATATGCTTACATACAGTTGAATCGACTTATCTTGTTCATCATTAATAGCAGCTTGTAATTTGATGCTACCTTGGTTATTTCGAAACGGCCCGCTATTTCAAACTTTTTTTCATGTCCCGTGGGACTTCGAAATAGCGGGGTTTGACTGTAATATACCAGTGCATTTTTTGGTGCGGCATATTTTATTTGGCACCAAAACGTCTGTTAGACTGCCGATTGAGTCGTTGCCCTAAAGATCCTGGTATTAAACTCGAGATCCTTCTTTTCCAATTCAAAACAGGAAAAAGCAACAACTTCAATAAATATTCAAACTATGTGGTCAACTCCTTGGGGACTCCATATGACTACGGTTCGATCATGCACTATGGGGAGACATACTTTTCCAAGAACGGTAGAAGCACGATAGTGCCCAAGAAAGCTGGGGTAAGATTATCTGAGATGCATATTATGTTCTCCTTTTGATGTTTTTTGTTATGGCGCACTCGTGCAGAACATGGCACCTAATACGGATTGTAGAACACGACAAATGATTGCGAGAAAAAATGTGGCCAAATGTGTCTAATGATGTTTTCAGTAGACAGGTCGACATAATTTGTTTTACTGCTAAGTTTCACAGCATTATGACGGATAATTACTAAAATTGTTTCTCTTTCTTTGTGAGGTAAACATTGGCAACAGGGATGACTTGTCTGCAATTGACATCAAGCAAATGAAACTGCTTTATAAATGTGATGGTAAGAGACAAAAAAATAATGGTTATGCATTCGGGGGTGGGGGGAGGTATATGTCTGTTTGCACAAAAAGTGGAACTCGGCCTTAGGGACACCCGGCCATTACGGACATGTCTTTTTTGTCCCGACCGAAACTCACACAAATGCCTTTTAAATAATAATAATAATAATAATAATAATAATAATAATAATAATAATAATAATAATAATAATAATAATAATAATAATAATAATAATAATGATTATTTATATTATTTTTCCAGCATATTCCTACCAGAGCGTGTTGGTTGTTTTGCTGACAAATCCCAGAGGGCGATTCCTTACAGCGGAAAGACTTTCAGCGGAGCCGTTTCCATCCCAAAATGCGCTGGGATCGCCGTCAGCAATGGTTACCAAGCCTTTGCGGTTCAGTATGGCGGACAGTGCTACACTGGTCCGCATGCTCACATGACCTACAACTTGTATGGAAAAACACGTGACGGTGACTGTAACAATGGTCTTGGAGGAGGTTGGAGAAGCGATGTATACTTTGTTGGTAGGCCTTCCACGCTGACGTGATTTATGTAGGATAGAGCATACATTTTTATACATCGTAAGCATTCTAATAACCGCCCGGGTACTTCATTAATTTTTAATTAACCCTGTCTCTAATAAGCGCCCTTGAAGAAGGGCGCTTATTGGAGACAGGGTGATTATTTGAGACAGGCGCTTATACAGTAAAACCCCGCTATATAGAACTCTCAAGGGAAGCGAGAAATAGTTGGAGATATTGGGGGATCGAGATAGCGGGGTTCTACCATGGAATATTATTACCAAGTTCATTTCCGAGGGAAATCGGATGCAGTTCGAGACAGCGGGGAGTTCGAGATAACCGAGTCCGAGATAGCGGGGTTCTACTCTAGTTATTTTTTACTGATTTTCAAACAGGAACATTGTTGGTATAACACTGTAACAAACATAAAAAACTTATAACAATAAACTGCAACTCGGTCTTGCTACGTGTAGTCCGCACTGATAAAAGTTTAGTCGATAAAAACGAGTTCACTTTAGCAGCGCAATAGCAGTCAGTCTGACACAGCAGGGCGCTTATTGGAATCATTATGATATATATCATGAACTGCGGACAGAAAATAACAGTAAAAAGTTACCTTCACGTTTACGAGGAGCTTTTAAGTTTTTTTTGAAGCAGATACAAGCTAGGTATGATAGCGCAATGAAATTCAATCTACAATGTCATTGTTATCGATTGACATCTCTTTGATTTTGCCATAAAAGAGAAAAAAAGAAATAAAAGAGATAAATATTTAACAGTGACTGGTCAACCCTTTTAATATTTCTTTTTTGTTCGGGATTCCAGGTTCTAACACTCCAGCACCGCCTGGTACAGGTATAGAGTGAATTCATTTTAAAGCCGGAGAGTTTTATGAGTCTTCTCTCTGTATCCCCTCTCGGCTATAGTATACTCAGTGTATATCTGTGTGTGTTCACTCTCTGTCTTACACATTATCTGTTGCTTGTAATTCTTAAGTCAACTGGATAAAGTCCAACTGGATAGAGTCCATTAGCTGTGACTAAATGGGCGCTATAATTATAATTCAAGGAACGTACAGACTTTTGGGTTGCTTCATTGACGATAAAAAGCGGGCCATACCTTACAGTGGCATGACCTTCAGTGGCTCCACAGCGGTCTCACAATGTGCCATAATCGCAGCCAGCAGAGGCTATCGCGTCTTTGGAGTTCAATATGGTGGACAGTGTTACACTGGTCCACAAGCTCACGTGACCTACAACAAGTACGGCAAGTCACGTGACAGTGACTGCAGCAACGGTCTCGGTGGAGGGTGGAGAAACAGCGTTTATTTCTTTGGTAAGCTATTACGATACGAAGTTATTGTTCATTTTGTTTTCACTCTGCAGTATTTATTATTATCTTTTTATTTTTATTATATTTTTCTGGCTTTTCACAATAGCAGTTTAGTGATCCAGTGTCAAAACACGTGTAAACATGGGCAAAACACACCCATGCTAGGAAAATATAATCCTATCCCTATACTCCCCAGCATATTGGAAAATAAGAAGTTCCTGTGAGTGAAAATGGAAATTTATTATGTAGGGATATTACTAAGACGGGGAATGAGGAATGAGATAAAAGAAGCCGACAGAGCTAAGTCTCGTTTTAAGGTTTACGGGTTTAGGGTTAGTTTTAGGGTTAGGTTATGGTTAGGAGTAGTTGTTCTGATGTCTAACCATAGGCTAAACCTTAAAACTCACCCTAAACCTAATCTACGAGACTTAGCACTGTCGGCTTCTTTTATCTCATTCCCCATACCCCATACTCCATTCCCCTATTAGTAACATCCTTATAGACATTTAATTCATACCTATTGCCGATGATGTTCTCACGGACATTGACGATTTTGTCGCACCTGTTGGGACGTGTTGCGCCTTTAGTTGTGGAACCTTCATCCATCTTTGGCTGAACAAGCTCTGATAGGTTAATCTTTATATATATTTCTAACACTGAACAGATCACTAGTTTACTTGGAACAAGACATTTAAAACATTTGAAAATGATCGAAAAGTTTTGAAAGTATTTTATGTCACTTACAGGATAAAGCAATGACTCCTTCCTGGAGTAACCAGTTGGCAGGGTCCATGCGGCCTGCAACAGGAACCAGGAAAGTTTGGCGCCGTCACAAAAACGACTGATATGAAAGTTGGCCAAAAAGAGAGTGCAGACATTCATCCGTGATTTGTAGGAATACTAAGAAACAGCAGTTATCGACGAAAGACTCACCTCCATCACTTGTTGTTAGAGCCGTTTTCGGATGACCAAAACCAAAGTAATCACACAGGCCAATCACAGAAACTGAGAGAAAACAGTTCAGCCGATTGGAAGCCAAAGTAATTATTTGCGTTTGGTCTTGCGTTTGGTTTTACTTTCCAATCAGCAGTGCGAGTACACGCCATCGCTTGCGTGAGAAGTGTTTGGTTTTGGTTTTGGTTTTGTCTCCGATTGGCTGAGCATGCTGACAAACTCGTGTGGACCAATCCGAAAGCGAAGCAAACGCAAAACCAAAGCAATCACACAATTACTTTCGACAGTCATCCGAAAACGGCCCTATTACGCCACATTCACATCATAGGGATTGGCTGCACACACTGCACTGGTTTTATAGCGGCGAATTAGCTGTGTGGCATAAAGGTTTAAGCGTACTGACAGACATTATAATTGTTTTGTAATGCTATTGATACATTAAATGTTCTTTTGTAATTGAAAAAGGGAATGACGTACAACGGCTAAGGGGACGTGTTGATGATGGTGTGACACCTCATGACTTAGTGTATATGAGCGCACGGATGGGCCTGGGAATGAAGTTGCGATCTTCACTGGGGTGATAATAAATAAATTGATAATAATAAATAAATTGATAATAATAATAAATTAATAATAATAATAATAATAATATTATTATTATTATTATTATTATTATTATTATTAATATTAATTTATAATAAAAATCTATAAAAACAATTGATCCAAAACTAAACACAACAATTGGTCCAAAATTATTACAGCCCGCCCGGTTATACACCACAAAACCTCTTACGTTATTTTTGCACATGCTAATTAACGAGAGTTTACGGTAAGCTAGGTAAGAGAATACAGTCGCTTCATGTTGGGTGGCTGTATTCCCGGTAAAGGGGGGGGGGGGGGGGGGACTCCCATATAAAAAGGAAGGGTATGCTCGTCGTACCTCTTAGGGGTCAAAATCACGGGTTTTGGTACCGCTTAGGGTGCTCAACATCAAACGCTGACATTTTCATGTGACGTGGTACCGTTTAGGGGTCTGGTCTCAGTTGAATGAATTTTTATTGTATTTCTTTGGTAAGAAATTTTATTGTGTTCCCGGGATATACTTTGTGGGCAGGACATCTGTAAATGTATAATTATATATTGAGCACTGTCAAATATGAAGTTCCTTTGCCGCAAGTCTACAATGCAAGTCATAGAAACATATTACCAGCTGAAATATTATGAGAAAACCGACTAAAGATTACCAGCACGTGTTAATAAGTTAATTAATAACTGAGTCGTGGGGCAGCTGTCGTGTCAGTCCCCGAAACAAAAGCGATTCTTCAAGAAGCTGTCACATTATGCAAGAGTGAGCGGTTTGCACGCTTATGTCACGAATGCTTCTTGACTAGTGTGTCAGTCATTCGCCTGGCCCGGCCAGATGCTGTAGTAAGGTGGACACATTGCACATCAAGATGAAGAACATCGCTGTTCTGCTCGTGTTGAGCGTCACTCTCATTCGTGCCGGTGAGTCAGTTTGATCGATCACACAAACAGCCACGTTCGACGTGCGTGTGTAACCGGAATATTATCTGTCCTGAAGCTTGTTTCATTCACCATACTTGTAGTGTACATTTTCCTTAGACAACCTAAGGTAACGTATGGCACTAAGGGGCGCTCGTGACTGAAAAGCGGCGACCATTCCAAGGGCTCGTGTTCATTAAACCGTGTGATGCGCGCAGTTCCAGTGGAAATATTCTTGCTTTCTGTCAGCGATATTCCCACCGTGGGTAAACTGTTCACACACAGGCGAACAAAGCATCGGCTAAGATAAGTTTTTGTACCGATATTCGCCGTTGTTGCAACCATTAGGGTTATATGGAAATTCTTAATCTTTTCAATTTGTGCTCATGCAGCCTTTCGCATTCGAGGAAAGAATTGGTTCGCGCACGACCCGCAACTCAAATTGGTGTTTGTGAGAGCAGCTGGTTCGCAAGGGTGTAATTTAGGCTAAATTGGCTTGTGTGGGTTTTCAGAGTTTTGCCTCTGTGGATATGTTGATATGTTCCACCGTCTTATCTCGAGCTCATCACGTGCATTCCGGACCAGAAGTATCACATTTCCGAAAGTCGACGAACGAGGTCTGAAATCTATATAAACAACAATGTGTTTGTCAAGGTCCTTGTACATACCCGAACATCTTTAATCATCGAAGCCAGAACCGCCATCTCAACGCCAAAAGCAGTTCAATGCAAATCTTGTTTAGTCTGCGCCGCATATAGTATTTTGTTCGGATGCGGACATGCTAATCTAGCGTCCATTGGGAAGAATCTTTAGGCCGAAGTTTATAATTCTAAAACTATAAATATGTTAAAACTACGTAAATGTACAATATCGCTTTATTAGGGCCGGGTTGAGTCAAGTAAGGCATCGAATTGATAAAAGTTACAAAATAATTATGATGTCACAAGATACCGAAGAAGGACTGTTCACTTGAAATGGGTGTTTGTTTACAATGCAGTTTAATTTAGAATTCGCTTGCCGATACATTTTTAGTGAAACAGATGTCACGTTAATAATTCAAGCAAAAAGTACATCAGTCCTATAGATCGATGCATCCATCATGTTAAGGCAAAATTTCCGGATTGTCTTCGATTCAGCTGTGTTCTGGCCCCGTTCGTTCTTGTATGTTTCAATCGAGTTCCCTTTCTTCGCCCCGTTGCTTCTCCCGAGCCAAAATTCGCGAACGCCTGCATGAAAGGCTGCTGTGTTCAGCGGCGGTTTGCCTCTGGTCCGGCTGAAGCTTTAAAATTTTGCAGTTTTGTAAGCTGTACTGGCGGCATATTGAAAACCTGGACTAGACTGGACTGGACTGGACTGGACCGGACTGTCCTGGACTCAATTTGTATAAAAGAACTGGACTCGATTTTTGTGAAACCTGGAATCATTTTTGTAAAACCTGCACTGGGTCAAAAGCGCCTTTTATGTCTATCCATTGCTTGTTTGGCGTAAAACGGTAGAATATACTAAAAAGGAAGGAACCGGGGGACAGCGAAAGCCAAAAAGAAGTGGACAGAGATGGATAGAAGCCAGAATGCACAGAAAAAGATGGACAGATGGCGTCTGTGGTTTGGCCGCACGTTTGCTGTATCGAACATAAACAATCTCTAACATGTTTTAATGAGGCTTGTGGTCCCGGTACTTTCCAAACGGCTTCTTCATCTTGTACTACGTGATCGGTCTTTTCGAAGATTCAGCCGGTGGGGGATGGGGTAAACCTCGATCTGTTAACGGCGCGCGAAACTTACCTGTAACTATTGATGAACGTGTGTGCCACTTCTCCAGATTAAATAAGAATTTATTATTATTAGTTACTGTACTTGTTATATTAGACATTTAGCAACACTCTTGCGTACATAGGATCATTATATATGTAAAGCCTTCTGACACTTTTTGCTATCGTGTTCAGGTTCGGCTCTGAAGTGTTACACCTGCCAAGGACCAACGTCGGACTGCCGCAAACACGAGGAAACCGAAATTCAATGTACATCAGGAATGAACAATTGCTTTAAAGTCGTACAGAAAACAGATGACGAGGAACAGATCGAGAAAGGATGCACAAATGATGATACTTGTAAAATCAGAGCGGAGACAAGCAAGGATCAGCCAGAAGCATATCAGTCTCACTGCTGCAAAAGCGACTTGTGTAATACTAGTCAGTCCAGCAAGTTCTCTGTCAGCGTGTTTTTAATATGCGCTGCGTTGTTGGTACAGCAGTGCGCTGTATCCTGAGCAAACACAAATGCATCCATCGCGAGCTGCCGGTTGGAGTTACTGATGACGTCTGACATCTGGCACCTGACTGCATACCAGTAGTTATATTTATAGTAATAGCTAACGTATGTAACGTTGGAACATTTGTCTGTTCTTGCCACCAAGTTCATGGGTTTGCACAGTTGCACATGGATCAGCAGGAGGTCGCGGCTTGTCTAATTGTTGTTCGTGCTTTTTCTTTAGTTTTACCTTTTAATAGGTCCTTTACATCAGACTGACCTCGGCTTTTGGAGTGTCAGAAATAGAAAGTTCAGAAATATTAAGCTGATTTGTATGGGCCTACACCAAATTCGATCTGTACATGCTGCGAGCCTGAAATTTTGCATTCCTACATATTTTTTTGACGCTCTTTTCATTTCTTGCATTAAAGCCTGAAGTGACCAATTTTCAGTCACGTTGGGGATTGGGTGGAAAGGGCCTATTGGCCAAAATAGAAAAATCCGGAGATATGTTTGACAGTCAGTCAGTCCAAGAAATGCTTACCATCAAAATGATACATTTCTATCTTTTCTAACTCACAAATTTCGCTTTCCGTTCATACGTTCCCAACATCTTTTTAGTTTGACGAATTAAATAATGTTCACACTATTTAAGGGTACAGTGTACTCAACAATTATTTATAGGGACACAGAATGTCTCCTTTTATATACATAAAAAATTTAAAAGTGATCTTGCTGCTGTTGAAAGATTTGTTGTCTCGCTTTTGTGTTCAGTGCTATGTTTGGTGATTTGTTACGCGCAGATTTATAACAAGGATTTGGTTTGGGCAGTGATGAAGTAAAACTGATCTGAACTGATGATGGTGAAAGATGCCAAAATAGAAAAACTGATTCTAGTTTAGGACGCCTTCCTTTCGAGTTAATTGCAGTAATAGCTGAGAAAAATAACCGAGATTCAACGGGAATCGAACCCATGACCTGCCTCTAACTACTGAGCTATGAAGTCGTGGGAGCTGGTCAAGTGTGTAACTCGAAATAACTGCGAAGGTCGCTCTCACTGTCATAGATTATCCGCAGTTCAGTTCAGTTCATAGACTGTACTTTATCATATATTAAGTAACATCACACTATGGGGACCTGATGTTGAACAACTATTTTTGAAAAGAAAGCTGTCTATTTGCACCATTTTGATTGACACGAATAGTCCGACACTGGGGCTTTTAAATACATATTAACAGGAATGCACTATAATTTTTGTTAGATCAGAACTCTTGCCCAATTCCGCAAAGTGTAAAAGAAAAATCTTACATAGGAGGCACTGCATAATTTATCAAATTAATATCGCAGTCGAAAGTGTAAAATCGACTTCTTATTCCGTCAGATTATCCATTAAAGGAGAATTGCCACTAAAATTTACTGAAACAAGTTTGTTTAAACTTTCAAGTGTCATGTGTGAAAATATTGGACAGCAAAAGAATGCGATGGTTATTTTTTGTGCTTTAGTTAATATTTTAACGTCTAAGAAGTAAAATGATTCAGCTTCAATTGACATCTTCTGCGTTATGTTAGCGTTTTCTACATACCATAGTGCTACACGTGCGTGGGCTACACGCGTTATAACTGACACGCGTTTTATTCGTTCACGCGCTTCAGCCTGACTCGTCTCATTCAGTTTGAATTGACCTTAACTCAGCGTACTGAGCATTAAATAGGACAATTATGAAAACATGTTTCACGAAAAAAGCTTTCCAAGGGTTACAACCGTACTCATGATGATTGACTCCAGCGCGACGGAGTTTGTTGAAGCGTCGTTGTTGCAGCCGTTTTCCTCGCAGCAGTGCACGGTACACGCATCATACGCCTTTTCTTTACAATTCGCTGTAAACTCTCTACATCCCTCTTCGTTCGAGCATCCTTTGATTACTTTTCCATTAGCCTGCGTTACAGAGATGCAGCGGTTGAATGTCATCTGTACAGCACTCTGTTTCGTGTTGCTACACGTGACCGGCCTTCTGCTTTGACATTCGTCCTCAGACTCCCCGTCGTCGGGGGCTTTACCACAGCTGTAGCAATTCAGGGTAAAGACTGCAAACAATTTATGAGAATGTTACACAATTTTCAAATCAAAGTGTTGAGTGATGCAAAACAAGATAATAATAATAAAGAATAGACCGAAGAGATTAGGAAATGGTTGTGTTTCGTACATCCGGAAATGTGAAAATCGAAAACTGTTTTCAGACCGCAAAACAAATTGGTAATAATTGATGGCCGTGTATATGACGGCTCGTTCAACATGTCACCCTTTTGCCCTGAGGCTAAACAAGGGTTGTTTACTTTGAATGAGAAATGTTTTTAGTAGTGAATGTGTTGTACGAAGCATTGTGAATGTATCATAAGGACCCAGAAGAAAGTTCATAACAGTATTATGTCTCTAGACGTTTCCTCGTTGGTCAATTTCAAAGAAACGTAACATCGGGGGAGGATGCGGTCTGCATAAATTATTCAGTCAATCGACGCAGGAAGTAAACAAGACTCCAAATTTTGTTCATCTTTCTAATCTATAACTGAGTTGGTAAATTAGTACTGCCAGTTAAACTTATCAGCAATACAAATGAGTATTAAATATGCAATATTAAATAATGCGAAAACTATAATTACTATGTCAGATCAGTGAAAACCCCAAAAAGCTTTCGGCTGCTGAACAGAACTGCCCGATTCTTGGTGTCAGTTTGTCGGCCTTTGGATCAGACTTGAGGTTCGTAATGAACACATAATTGTCGAATAATTCACCATCAGATGAAAATGATCATTATTTATAAAACAGCAGATCAGACTCGGACTTTTCAATATATTGAGCCGCAGAGTACGGCATTTAATAAAGCCACGACGTCAGTGTAGAGTATGCTGCTACTGACGCTGGGTTATTCAACTTTATCATGGCGAGCAATTGCTGATATTAAAAATGGACGGACTCAGTCTCTGTACCGGAAGACAAGGCCGCCACAGGCGTGTGAGTACGAACCCAACAAGCGCGTAGTGTGGCGGCGTTGACGAGTGCGAAGTGAGTCAATACAAGGCGAGCTAAATCAAGATGAACAGTCAAGTAGAACGCGGGGCCACACTGGACTAACATCTACGCTGTACATTTCTCAGTCAAATAAATATGCAAAAATACAAACTCCACCTAGCAACACTGAGAACACTGCTGTTAGGATGTAGTATTCATTGAGAACTTTTCACTTGAGTGGTCGCACCTGCAGCAGTTCAGGAGTTTTTGATTTCGTCTTTAGCTGTGAAACGGAATTAAAGTTAAACTTGGGTTTCAGCCGACTAGACATTGTTTTAACATTGTTTATAAACAAAATAAGTGGTATATCATACCCAAGTGCAAGTTAACCAGCAGGAGAAGAGCTCGAAGTACGGTCATCTTTTACACAGTGTTCAGACGCCACCCTGTGGGAGCTTAACATATGAACGCGTAACGACGTAATTCATTATGCATTCAAATAATTAATTCATTGCTATTTTTGTCTTCTTGAACATTCAAAATTTGTCGTATAATAAAAGATAAATTGACACTGCACATTCCCGGACTTTAAGTGCTCCGGAGGTTTAAGGTTGGGATCACAGCCGGCCGTCCATAAGCATGAGGCGCAGGCTGAGGAAGGGAAAAAAGCCTGGGAATGAGGATGTGCAAATTCAATCACCAGTGACGCTATTTTGCTTGCGTTGCATTTTTAATGGCTGCCGAAGTATGGCTCAATCGGTTCGGCACAGAAGGCATAAAGTAATACCATCCGAGGAACAACAAAGACTCCGTCGAGTGCTCCAAAGACAACAGTATGCATCGTTTCTTGCATTCGATATGGAAGTCGATGAGAACAACCACAATGCTCTGCTTGAAATCGGCTACGTTCTATTCACTGGCACAGACGAAGAAAGTGCACGCTGTTATCATTATATCATCCAAGAGAACTCGCACATAAGGAACGATGAAGACAGAGACAATCGCTACGGATTTATCTTCGGTCAGTCAGAGATTTTGCCCTTGCAAACAGCGCTGAGAAAGTTCAAGGAGGACGCGAGGAATGCCGATTTTCTTGTCACGCATGCAGGCAAGTGTGACTTGAAGTTCTTGAATCGGCAAGGAGTTTACGACTTGGACTGTCAAGAAAGGTTTGATACTCAAATACTTGATCGGGCTCGCTTTGGTAACAAAAATGTGCGGAAGCTGAGAGATATCTTACACAGTTTAGGAGTATCACACCACCAAGGGCAGCTACACAACGCCGGAAATGACGCAATGTTTACCATGAAAGCTTTCCTTCGATTCTGCTGGGAAATACGTTAAGTCGGCTTGCAACTCCTGAGCTATCACACGAAACCTGGAAGTGTGACCGGTCATTTCTTTACTAATTATTTTATTCTGCATTTTTCAGTTTCCAGCTGAACTTTTACTATTTCACAAGCTGCTCAACTTGGCCATTTTGTCTGTTAATGTTGACGATAAACGTACACAAATCAAATTTACACGAAGAGCCTCGGCAGTTTCTACTGCCTTAAGATCCAGAAAACTGTGAAGGAAAATTTCGGATTAGAATCATATTCAAAAAATACAGAAATAGTACCGGAATAAATTAGGCCAAAACCTGAAAACAACTCTTTAACAAAGATAATGCTCAATTCTGTGTGCTCTTTATACTAAGAAACTTTAAAAATCTATTTGTTAGCTGGGGCAGTATACGGGTTGCCGTGGCAACAGGACCAGGAGAATTTGGGGCTTTGGTTTTCCCTTCTGATTATGGAAGGCTATCGTGCTCTCTTTTTATGGTTTACAACTGATAGATTTGCCATTATTCCTAATTCTGAAGGGATAGTTATCTGAGAGTAAAATTTTGATTCATTTCAAAATTAAAGATCTAAAATGAAGCTTAGCAGAACAAAAGGGGAGTTGTTAGAATGTCAGGTACGATCACGATACTTTAGCTGAAAATCAAACAATTCTGCAACTTGGCATTGCTCACATGAACTATTAAAGAAGCAAGGCGCGTCAGCGTGTGTATATTGAGTTACAGATGCACGCCGGCAATTTAAACGAACACTGGGAGAAGTTTGACTCGAGAGATTTGGAGAAGCACGAGGCCGCCGAGAGATAACTTTGCAAAGAAACAACAAGAAAAATAATCGAGTTTGACGCAAGCTGACGTCAAATCGACGCGCGCGTGCGTATGTTAAGTACATAATGTACGCACGTACTATCCACTTTATCTTATGAAATCTATTTAAAGCTTCAAAAAGTTTCAACGCATTCTGTTTCTGACGACGCTGCCTCAGGAATTCTACCTTTTAACCAGGAAATTTGAATCCACAGAAGAAACTGGAAAACCCCTGGTTAAAAGAACATCACATAGTACAAATGTTTGTACTAACAATTCGCCAAATTTATAATTTAGTAACAAAAGCTCTTTTTGAGACACCGAATGACGGAAGGGGAGTCATTGTATGGCAGATAAGATCACGATCACTTTAGCTGAAAATCAAACATTCTGCAGCATTGGCATTGCTCAAATGGAACCTAGAGTAATTTATTCTTACATTTAAAAATCTTCAAAGGATTATATTTCCTCAAAGACACTGACTCAGGAATTCTACTTCTCAACCAAGCAATTTGAATCCACAGAAGAAACTTCACTGCTTTCGTCGAAGCAATATTTTCATCTGATTGGAAAAACCCAAAAGGAACAGTATAAAAATGTTTGTACTTCGCAATCAAATTAACAATTCGTCAGATTAATAATTCAGTAACAGGTGCTCTGTTGGAGACACGGCAGGATGACGCAGAGTTTTGAATTTGGGGTTTAATTCAATTCGTTTACAAAGCTGCCAATATTTGCAATTATTTTCAAATTTTTCGTGGTGTCGTTCAGTCCAAATACTTTGCTGACCCGTCTGAAATTTACTCACGTATTTTATAAACAATTAATTCCATATATTTCTATTATGATAATAGAGAAATAAAGATACCAAACGATAGCAGAGATCTTCTAAACTTAGGAAAACTTTTTGTTAAATAATTAAGGATCACGAGCTAACACTATTTTTTAGCAATTTTTGATCTATTTTTAATGGTAGCGTCAGATAATTGGCATTGCTCACGCAAGACTTTTAAAAACAATTTTTGTAGCATAGATTTTGGCTGCTTGGCGATATTCATAATGTACGTTTCACTTCTACAATACATTCAATTCTCCCAACTATTCTTAATGAAAATGCGTGTGTGAATTGTGACGTCATATGCCGGAGAATTGGTAGTCTAATCAGATCTCTATTAAGCAATCCCAGTAAATTCTCCTTACTTTATGATGCATTCTTGGTGACATAATAAAAAGAGAGAATTGACTGTGATCATTCAAGAGGTTAAACTATTTAGCTGGAGTGCAAAACTTATTTGCTTCACTGCATCTTCAAAGAGTAAGAAAGTAAACTCCGTGATTTTTGTCTGCCTTCGGTTTGTGATAAGAATGGTAAGTATAATACCTTCTATGCTCAATGTTTAGCCGAGTGGACTCTGTATGAATTTTCAGTAATATGTTATTCTTTGTAAAGAGCTAACGCTTGCGCAAATTGAAATTCTATAGAATACGCGGTTTTCTGCCAACGCCACTAATCCCGATCCAATAAATAAGAGATACAGCCAATTTTTCTACCGAAATACCAGTCCGCACAACGATTCACACGTTTCAAGTTCCGCCTGTTTTCGTTTCAACTGCAAAAAGAGACATTTATCTGAGAAACTATTTTGAATACTTTCCAGTCACCGTGTTCAGCAGATGAAGTTTGCAGTGGTCACTGCTCTTCTCGACAACTCAACCATTTAATTTTCCAATCGATATCTATTTAACAATTATTCGCCGAAGTGGAGGTGAATAGCGGTGGATATTTACCGAGCCGTTTTTGCGAGCTATCCACCGCTATTCACCGACACTGAGGCGAATAATTGTTTTAGTATATACCACACAAGTTTAATAGCCAACTCCCAAATAGCGATTTTATTTCCGACAAAAGTGGGCAAAAACTGGGTTCGCGCGCCATTTTGTTTTACCGGAAGCCGCCGGGAGGTGAATAGTTAACAATTATTCGCCGAAGTGGAGTACCCTCACCCCCTCCCCCGTCATTATCTTAAAATTTTGTAAATTTTGGCAGTGGGTCCCTGACAGAAAGTAACCATGCCGTTTTAGCCAGCGAGCGATTCGTTAATTCAATCATAACTACTACAATCACAATATTTTCTAATTTTTACACTTCAATTCTGAATTACTGGCATAAAAACGTAGAATCTATAAGACTATGCCTTTCTGATTACCTGACGTTCTAACTGTACTGTTTTTGTTGATTTGTTTGTTGTATTTTTAAAGGTGAATACAAAGCTAATCGCTGTACTGCTCCTGGTGGGAGCTGTTGCTGATTTATGTATCATGGCAAAAAAGCCGAAGTGCAAGGCAAAAGGTATGAACAAAGTCTATGTTATATACATTTTAGGGGCATTTAATAATTACCCTTGCGAACTCGAAGTGAATAATGGATTTTAAAAATCTAGATTGTATGAGTCACATGCACCTACTGTGCACATCAAGTAACAGTTAATCAAGTAGTTGCAAAGGAATACGGCAAAGCTGCACCGAGAGGAGAAGCATTCTTCACTAAAGCTTCTACCATGCCTACTGCAACCGACTACCGTTAGTGAGCATGGAGATATTGATGGTATAGTAACAATTCAGTATCTTGTAAGTAGTTAGTAATGGTAGAGTGATTTCAATAAACCCGTGAAACAGTTTTTATCAGTGAGGGTGTACTAGTATCTAGTAGAGAGTATTTGTCTATATCTTTGATTCGAAACAAAATGTCGCGATATTGAATATCCGAAGTGGCCGCGATCCGACAGCTAGCAAGTGTTAATGTCCGCGTCGATACAAATATATTAAAGGCATATCTACGGAACGTCACTAAAAACATGCGAGTCGACGTCAACTCAAGGCAATTTCTTGTCCTTTCACCGACCAAATGCCAGTAGTGCATGCAGGCTCATTAGTTTTGCAAATTACGCGGAAAATGACAATTCTAGGCTCCTCTCGCACAGCTCAACACGCCAATCAAGTGCCCACATTGTTTCCTAACATTAGATGGGCAAGAGTCTAGTTTACTGTGAGTTTTCGTGTAGGGGTTTTTGAGAAGAATTTTCGGTGACAATAAACATAGTCCCTTGCCGTATAGTCTGACATCTACTTGGAGTGTGTACGTGTCTCTAATAGTCTCTAAAAGTCTAGTATCTGTTTCACGGGTTTATTGAAATCACTCTAGTAGTAGTAGTAGTAGTAGTAGTAGTAGTAGTACTAGTGGTAGCAGTAGCAGAGTAGCAGTCGGGTAGTAGGCAAAGGTTGCCATATACCCATGCATGCATTTTTTTTATTTTTTTTTTTATTTTTTGTAATTTTTGCAGTTTTGATATTAAGACAATTTCTCAAAAAGTATTTAACGTATAAGTTTCAAATTTTCGGTGATTATGAAGTCTGACATTTTCTTTCAATCGGTTTATGGAATCTAAAAGATATGGAATCTGTTTGTTTGTAGTAGTTTAATTTGTTACGCTAAATGACAGGCAACTAGGTAAACAAAGATCCGCCTATACCAAGAAGTGTCGACTTTTTCTCCAGAATTTATTGCATGGTCGTCAATATTTCTGATATCTCAAATATCTCAGATTGCCCACATCAATCCCACAGGTTGTTTATCATCGTCGGATTTCTGCTAGTCTAAAGAATGGTTCTAACAGTCAAGCAGTAGTAGTTGTAGCAGCACTTGGTAGTTGTAGTGGCACTGGTAAGTTATAGCGGGTATAACTTATAGCGGTTGTAAACTTTAAGTAGAAGTAGGGCAGGGTGATCTCGTGCCGCTGGTCGTTATATAAGAACTTGTTTTCTTTCTTCCTGTTTTAGCTCTGTGCCCCCGAGTTGATGCTTTGGAAAGTGACTTGAGCAAGTTGTCATCGGAATGCCAGGAGAAGATCGAAGACCTGCAGAATCAGATGGATGAAATGTCGGATAGAGTGGAGAAGCTGGAAAATCCCCCCACGCCAGCCTGTGCTGCTCCCTGGGTGGAGTTCCAGTCGTCCTGTTACCTGTTTTCAGACAACAAAGGCCATTATTCTCCCGCAAAAGCCTTCTGCAACAATCTCGGCGCCACACTTGTGTCCATCAAGTCTGCGCAGGAGCAAACCTTCGTCGCTGGTAACATTAAAGGTCTCAGTTGGCTTGGTATGACTGACGAAGGACACGAAGGGAAGTGGATTTGGGAAAGGGATGGATCCACAGCCACCTACACAAACTGGGCTTCAGGGGAACCAAATGGCCGTACATCAGAGAATTATGGAATGCTTTGGGAAGACGGAAGGTGGAATGACTGCCCTTCAGCTTATGACAGGCTCTATATTTGCCAGAAATAATAAACTGTGGAAAAAACAAAAGGCGACACAGGCTCCACTAATGTAGGGGGATTATTTAAGTTCAATCAAAGGGGAATTATTGTGAACTTTAGATGAAAATGGATTGCCTGAATATATTGTTTGCCGGGTTTATCAAAGTGTAACGTATCACAACAGTATTAAAATCTGTTGCAGTTGTAAGTTTGTAACTGGGAATAAAACACGCTGAGGAAAATACTGTAGAACTCGTTCTTTCTCTCCCTCTCCCCATTCTCCTAGCGTTTTGATTCGCTCGCCGCTCGTTTCGCGGGAACGCCTGCATCGAAGGCAAATGGCAACAAGAATATAACAACTAATTGATACACGTATCCGAACATCGCCAGAAATTTCAGACATCCGGTTGCGCCATCTCGGAAGAGGCATCAGGTTTCACGCTGACAGCCGCTCAAGAAATAACAAAGAAATGTATGGGATCTGATAATAAATTGTGCTTTTCGCTTAACTGAAGCACGTTCGTAAAAATGTCTGGGCAGCATTCGGAAGAGGAAAGCTTCCTAAACACAACAGTACAAAAAATATTTATCTCCGGTAAAATTCGATGTGTACTTTTTTGAATTTAAAATTTCGGCCGACGTCAGAAGGGATTGATAGCAGAATACGCTCAAAACCGGCTACTGTCACTTTTTAAGCTGCATTTAATACAAGAACCTTGGGTAAAACGCAAAATGTCTACCCCGTACCTGATTGTCGAAGGATTGAACATCTCCTGTGAAGCCTCAGTCAGTCCCGTGGAGCAAATTCGATGTGTACTTTTTGTGTTTGAATTTGCAGTTCACAGCCAGCCATGGCGAATACCTCCCGTGAAATACGCTGACTTCGGATGTTGATATTTTGGGCTGGGAAGCTCCAAATCGCATGAAAATTGTACCAAACGAAAGCTAATTTCAACTAGGTCGTTCAGCGGCACGTCTCCTAAACGTAGCAGTCTCTTTTTGAACCGGAGAAACCCATCCCTCCCCCACCCCACTGAGGCAAGTACGTAACAATGTTGAATGTGTGAATGGCGCATGCTCATACCGCACGCCGCTGGGAAAGACGGGAAGCAATCGTGGACGCAAAATGTCCGGAATTTCTGGCGATGAATAACGACACACAGCCAGTATGTTTGTTTTGTTTGTTGAACTTCGTCCAACATGTTATGATGTTCCAGATATATTACAAGAGCACGCATAATAAGCCTGAACACTACTAACCTACATCATTTTCTTAACTTAGGAAACTTCTCCGTTATGTTGAATCAAGTCAACTTGCTCTTGTTACAGCAAAAATATACTAAAATAAGAATACAACAAGACATATATAGATATATTTCACAATGAGCTTCAACGCCTACATCGCATGCAATGAACTTCTGAAGTTCTCAGTCAGTTGGGGAAGACTCTTAAATGGAATACCCAGGTCACCTGCACGGTCTTTGAGCGCTTTCTCAAATTTCGTAAGGTCTTTTCCATTCTTAGAATACAAATTTTCAAGAACGTATTTTATCAAGCAGCCATAATTACCCACACAAATCTCCCCACCGTGTATCTCATTGGTGTAGCCCTGATGAATTGCGACTAGCTGCCAGCGGTCATTAAACACAGGCGCGCCTGAGGACCCCCCCTCTGTGTCTGCTTCATGAATAATGACGTTTGGCTTTGAGGACAGCTCCTGTTTTGTCAGCCGCCCTTTGTCCAGCCCAATCACAATCTTCTTCTGTGGCTGCTCAACAGCTACATTTTGGCGTAGCGACACTTTCATGGGTTTTCCCTCCGGATGACTAAAAATGTTCGTGTGCTGACCAGTCAATTTAGTTTTGGGGATGTAGCAAATGGAAATTATTCCAACATCCTTCAGTTCGTCAGCACTTCCAGAAATTGCAATAACTGCGAAATCTAATTCGTCATTTGCATAATACAAAAGGTCTGGCTCCAGATTGAACTGCTTGTGGATTTCAGGGATTGTATTACCAGGGTGGTTGGGAGGGGATGGCTCATAGTAATGAAATTGAATATATCCCTCTGAACTTTCTTCTAAGACGTGTGCGGCGGTCATGATTAAGTTTTCCGAGATTCTAAATCCCGTCCCGTACTCGTTAGCATTGGTGACGATGCGACCTATGCCAGATTGAATGGTGTAGGCACCTGCTATGAACCTAGCACTTAACAACTTATCATTTATAAATTTCTCTTGGTTGGTCTCTCCAGGTGCGTATTCTTCTTCTTCTTCTGTGAGTGTCTCAGGAAGTGCGTGTCCAGTCAGGACCGCCATTGCGCGCTCGATTTCATCAGTGGAGGGCATCATGGCTTGCTTCTGTTTGAAGCTTTCCAAGGTGACTTTTATTTCCGGGGCACTAAAGGGAAGTACAAATACGTTCACGAGAGAGAAACTACCAGGAGGATCACTTCCTTAAAATTTTCCTGACTATTATTATCATTATCATTATCATTATAGTTATTATTATTATTATTATTATTATTATTATTATTATTATTATTATTTATTATTATTATTATTATTATTATTATTATTATTATTTATTATTATTTATTTATTTATTTACTTCTATTTTTTTCAGTAACAGGTGCGCATATTTTGCGGGCGAGATTCCAAACAACTTTTAATTTCTACAGCTTTTGTGCTCTTTCTTGCTAGGTCCGCAGCATTTATTAAGAGCTTGATGGTTCTGAGATGGCAATTTCCTGCAACTTATAACAAACACAGCAAATGGGCACTTTTTCTAAAACAAGATCATATTTTGCGCAT
This sequence comes from Plumapathes pennacea, assembly GCA_964036295.1. Lineage (NCBI taxonomy): Eukaryota > Metazoa > Cnidaria > Anthozoa > Antipatharia > Myriopathidae > Plumapathes > Plumapathes pennacea. Next base: position 4,354,749 of record OZ038463.1, on the reverse strand, counting down.
TTCCCGTTACTTACCTGTTGTCTTCCGGTTGTGAGAAATATCCTCCCATCTTAGTACTTTAGTTCTGTGAAGAATACAGATCATGGAACTGTAAGTTTATACATCAAACAGAAATGAGCGTGGCTTATATATTGTAAATGATGGATCCATTTGGCAAAATGGGCAGAAAAAGTTTCTAATGTTCGTGCGAATAGCAATGCCTGTGTCATTTTTGGACCCTATGTATAGTGCATATGTATGTGCCGCCCCAAACGGTATTTAGCATCGATTTTGTCTTTTTGGCCAGGAAAAGGGTGGTAGATTTCTTAATTGGTATTCGGGTCTGAAATAAGGTGAAATTTGGCAGACAGGTTTGAATATGGAAAAATTTGGGATACAGGTCTGACATAAGGTTGAAAATTACTTTGTATATTTTGATCTGAAATAGGGTAAGGTTTTGAGAACCGGGCGGCACATCCCAACCCAAAATTATAAGGAGTACTGCCTCCGTTAGAGCTCCCAGTGTTTCCTCTGGCATGATAGACCGCGTTGACATGGATTCATTTTTCGACAGCAACAAATAGAGAGTCAAGTGAAGAAACTCGGGAACAGTGGGCTCTGTGACGTCACAAGGGCAAAACTCTCCCCAGTCTCCTGCGAATCACGAGTCGAAGATGGGAGGTGAGGCTTATCAAAGATTCAAAAATTGTAACTTTTTTCTCCGAATAATCATGGCGATCTGTGTTCTATGGATATCAGTACTTAACACAGAGACAGCTAAAAACTGTATTTGCTTTAAAAAATGCCTTACTCCCGATCGACAAAAGAAACTGCCGAAGTATGAACTTCCGGTTTCTGCAAGAGAAATCAGTCTCGCGATAGCTTTTAAGAGGACTACTGGACGTAGTCCAGACATAAGGTAAAGAATTTTGCTCGAGCAGGAATGCATGAATTAAAGCAAAGAGCGGCGTCATCTGTCGGTTTGATCGGTCGTGTAACCCGCATCTGCATCTAAACATTTTGTAATCTGTGGTTCTCGCGTTACCAATTGATTACGGCAAGACCTTCTACAAATATCGATTGAATACAGAAGAACTACATAATCCTAAGTTAGAGAACGACGAGAAACTTCAAACAGATCTCACCATAAACTTCTTGTACATATAAATCAGGCGCCCAAGAAACTCCAACTGTGCGAAATCTTTGAAGTCACGTCAACCGTGTTGAGTCAATCGTCGTCAAACGGTCGGTCTTCATGAGGGTCATTTGACTACTAAAGGAAACTAAACGAGTTCCTAGAAGTCTCGATTTTTGGTGAAGGGAATTAATACACAAGTTGGTCTGACAAAACATCACGCACTGAAAACGGAAATTTGCGAACACCGAGCAATTCCGTCGACAAGAAAAGCCACATTTCTAAATTGATTTGCGAATCATTTTTATGGAAAATCGACGGTCAGGATTAAATAAAAGATGTACACTAACCAGCTGTATTGTAATCTCTCGTATGAAGCGACAAGCGAGAAGGCAAACACTCGCACTGCACCGGCAAATATAGGTTAAACGTCACATGACGTATTAAAAATACCCGGAAGCAAATTGGGTCTTTGTACAGTTCAGGGCCCGGTTTTTCAAAGCACGATTAGGCTAATCCTGGATTAGGTGTAAACTTTCTTGTCATTTATAAGCCTGAAAATGTGAAGATTTTGTCCTGCAACGATTTCCTTGATAAGTATTCAGCTAAAACAAGCTTTTTAATCCATATTTGAACAAAACCCCGCATTTTATTGGCAGAGAGGTCGTCAGAAAGAATTTCGTTAATCCTGGATTAGCTTAATCGGCTTTCGAAAAACCGGGCCCTGTAGTTTAATTTAGTTTTTACCTTGCCAAAGAAATACAGTACTTGGCAGCGTGCTATGTTGAGAAACATCGTGTGCAGAATAGTGTTTACAAATGCCCGGGCGTACAGTTTCTGACAGTCACCGATTTAGCGAGAAACGCAAATTATCCAACTAAGGCCCCTTTACATGGAAGGAGGGTGACCCTCCCAGGAGGGACACCCTCCTAGAAGGGTAAGAAGATAGCCCCCCTTTACATGACAAACACTATCCCTGGGGCTATCTCACCAAGAGTCTTTTGCGTTGAAAAAAGTGTCGATTGCGTGACGCCGTACTTATTTCCCACGGTCGGCACGTCAAATTAATTCATACAGTCTGCCAAGCACGTTCTCAAATTTAATACTTAAAATCTATCAGTTCTGCTTCTAAACTGTTGTTGCTGACTTGTAAATTCTGTTCAAACGATCTTGAAAGCATAACACGTCTAAAATATTCTCCTGGTCAAGCGCGCGAAGCCATTTCAAAATATGCCGGGTTACCTGGCACTGCTAAATTTAGCTGGGAGGCGGGAGGGTAACCCTATCTCGAGCGTTTACATGACCAAAAGTCCCTGCTGGGAGGGTTACCCTAGCAAGGAGATAGGGTAACCCTCCTTCTAGGGTGACCCTACCTGTCATGTAAACGGAACAAGGAATTTCAATAGAGAAGGGTGACCCTTCTAGGAGGGTGTCCCTCTTAGGAGGGTCATCCTCCCTCCATGTAAACAGGGCCTTAGGCCCTGTTTACATGGAAGGAGGGTAACCCTCCCAGGAGGGACACCCTCCTAGAAGGGTCACCCTTCTCTATTGAAATTCCTTGTTCCGTTTACATGATCGGTAGGGTCACCCTAGGAGGAGGGTTACCCTATCTTCTCGCTAGGGTTACCCTCCCAATAGGGACAACTTTTGGCCATGTAAACACTCGAGGGAGGGTTACCCTCCCAGGGGGGTTAAGTTTAGCGGTGCCAGGTTACTATCTCAAATTTCGCGACCGCACGATTCCTTTCAGACTCTTGGCGAGATAACCCTAGGGATAACGCTTGGCATGTAAAGGGGGGCTATCTTCTAACCCTTCTTGGAGGGTGTCCTTCCTTGGAGGGTTACCCTCCCTCCATGTAACCCTCCCTCGAGTGTTTACATGGCCAAAAGTTGTCCCTATTGGGAGGGTAACCCTAGCGAGAAGATAGGGTAACCCTCCTCCTAGGGTGACCCTACCGATCATGTAAACGGAACAAGGAATTTCAATAGAGAAGGGTGACCCTTCTAGGAGGGTGTCCCTCCTGGGAGGGTTACCCTCCTTCCATGTAAACAGGGCCTAGTTACCCTCCCAGGGGGGCTAAGTTTAGCGGTGCCAGGTTACTATCTCAAATTTCGCGACCGCGCTATTCCTTTCAGACTCTTGGCGAGATAACCCTAGGGATAACGCTTGGCATGTAAAGGGGGGGGCTATCTTCTGACCCTTCTTGGAGGGTGTCCCTCCTTGGAGGGTGTCCCTCCTTGGAGGGTTACCCTTCCTCCATGTAAACAGGGCCTAAAACAAAAGGGGTCATTTCTCCATCAACTTCTAGTGTCAAAATATAGAAGTTTGAGTTCCGACTTCGTGCAACGTTGTGCGCAATGCTAAATGAGCGCCTCGAAAGCATGCTTGACGTCTCCCTTCCTCTGGTCGAAATTTTTTGCGATTTTTTTACAAAATCTGTGAGCCAATGATGCGTCCATGCATGGCCAGATTGAGCAAGCGACCTGAAACATTGAGATTTATAACCTTCATATTTGATGAAATCAGTCGAGAGTATCATAAAAAATGTTGGGAATTTACCGGGAAAACAGAATATTAAAGGTAAATCGATGTGTTTTGAACCGTTCGAGATTTTTGGCGGTTTTAATCTTGAGCAGTGCTGGCGAAGTTTCCAACCTTCTAATATATTAACATAAACAACAGTGACATTTTGTGTAAAAGTCTCCCGAAACGAGATGTCTGGCTTGTTCTGAAGCTGGGAGAACCATGTATTAATTGCTGGTTCTGCTCGCGACTTGTCCGCCGTCAAACCACAGTAACAACTATATGTTTCAGTACATGTACGAAAAGAGCGTGATCGGCTAGAAAGAAAAAAGCAAATCATCTCCGACTTGCGATATCAAACATTCCACACTCTCATTAGTTTCGGAGAAGACATATGGCGGCGGTCGCAATGAACACCAAGAGTTACCATCGTGAGTCAGCCGGTTTCAGCAAGTGACACAGAGACTCTATGCAAAGCTTTTAAATGGATGGTTATTTTATTTTATTTGTTTATTTTGAATCGCGAATATGAGTTTGTGCAGCCTGACCGACATTAAAAAAAATTAATTTATTCATGCAGTGATGCCATACCCCGTTCATATACCCTCTTCATTTTGGGGCATCAATAATTTGTGTTGCCGTGATTTTCTTCGTAAATCCGGCTATTATTTCTGCGGTTAAAAAATTCGACATCCCATTTGATCTCCTGTCCAGTAACTGAACAAACACAGTCAAGTTTACATGAAAATTCACAATTTGACAAGTGCATGTGTTTTACCTCTTCCACTTTTGTGGAACGTGCAGGGCTTGGTTACATGGCAGGCATTGCCTACAATAATGGCTGCTGTGAGTGCTATCGGCTGGCATACTGTAGTCCGCCCTTGTTGCTTGACGAGGTGCAACTAAACAAGGCGTATCAACAGAGAAGAGCCACCATGTGGTTGTATACTTGATACACTGTGAGTGTCTGATTCTATTTTTACCTGCATTTTCAACTTTCATTTCCCTCCAACTGAAATACCATAAACTGAACAGAAAGCCGTTTGCCGTGATGTACACATCTAATACAGTGTGATACGATTTGATTCACATACCATGTGGCTGGCAAAATGTTTGCGGGAACTAATTCAATCTTTGCGGTTTTCCAACAATCGGACCTCAAATGATATTTGTCTCCGCAACTGTTTAGAAGTTTCTGAAGACGATTATTTATAGCCAACGCTCAACTCGTGTTTCCTACGAGTGCAACTTGCAGCAAGGACTGCATAAATACGTTGTCATAGAGAACTGTAAACTGATCAGTCGTTGATAAATTTCAGTCACCATATGGTCTGTATGTTCATGTCAAAATAGACTGAATGAGAATGAATGAACCACAATGGCCGACCAGAGCTTGGATTTTGGCGCCCCACAAAAATGAGCTTCTGATTGGATAATGTGCAACACGTGACTAGCCCCGGTGCCCTCACGGTCCTTCTGTTTGGCTTTGCGAGCATTGACGGATTTTATTTGTATTCAAGGTCTGTTAAGGTGGTGTTACACTGGTCGATTTGCAACGACGATTTGCAACGCCAATTTGCTCCAAATTCGCGCAACGGTGTTGCAAGTTTATGAATCTCTTTCAAAAACTTGCAACGCGTTGCAGCACTGCAGACATCGCGAAAAACCGTTCGCAATGGGATGTTACACCTAAACAATTTTTAGCGCAACATCGTATCGTTGCAAATCGTCGTTGCAAATCGACCAGTGTAACACCACCTTTAGAGCAGTTATGGACGATTGCAGTGATTTCCAACGAGAGGTAATTCAAAATTCGATTAATGTGCAAAGTAGTTGCCACATCCAAGCTGTTATATTGAGTATTTTTGTTGTAAATCTTGGCAAGTAACCGATTTTGACAAAATATGTATCATCTTGTCATGCTGACCGGGGCGAATGTTAATGCCTTATAGTTTTAGCTAATAATGGAACTGGGAGGACTATTAAACAATGTTCACAAAAAAACTCAGGTCATGTAGGATTGTATTGACATCAGATCATTAGATTGTTTAAAGTGTGATTTCAAAGTGTGGCAGATTTTGTCTGACAGTGCTAGTGTCACACAACAAAAAAATCATATTTTGGCTAGTCTTTTATTAGTGCAATTTCTAAGTAACAGTCACCACATGCATAATTTAGTGCTCCTGAAATTACCTAACCGTATAATTATTATTTACTGTTACCACATTTTTCACAAAATCACAGATACTATAAGCCACTGAGGTACAGCAGATGATGCCTGTGTACATGAATGTATATAAAGAATGCAATATTTCACAATCACCATTTTTATATCCAAAAGTTGAGGTGGACTTTATACACCAAGTCAACTCGTACACTAGAAATACAGCCAGTGTAAGTATTTTACAGGGGCATGATATATCACCGTACACGACATAACCTTTTCTTGAGCCCAGGAATGATCAGATGTGGATCTTCAAACCATTGTCAGCTATAGGTTAAGTATGGAGAAAATGGCAAGCTGATCAGACTATAAATTGGATCCCCACACTACTGCCTGGTCACTTGTTCAGGCAAGGCTAAGGCCCCAGAATCCACACTAATCCATTTTCGCTTGAAAACGAATACTTTTTATGCATTTTTGCTTTCTGTCCACACTAAAACATAATGACTCGAAAATGGACGTTTATGAAAATGGAGGTTTTCAAAAACAGTTCTCAAAGTGAAGACTTTCAAAAATGGATGCGTTTTCAAATAAAATGAATTAATGTGGATGGGCAAAAACTGAGGACTATAAAAACAAAGATTATTGAAACGCATTAGTGTGGACGTAGCCTAAGAGAATGTAACATGGCAATATAGGCTCATGCTACATTATTCTGCCACCAGTCTTGATTTACTCCAGGCATTCCTGATTATCTGCTCAACCCGAGCAGCCTCTGGATGCCGCAGGACATGGGGATGGAAAGAACCAGGGGTTGGTGTTGCGCCCTCCTTCTCTGCACCTGTGTGGTCATGATCATCAACGTACATCTCCAACTCAGAGGCAGTACAGCAGCACAAGCAGCGTCGATTGTGTTTCAACTCCATGTCCTTGAAGAATCGGTAATCCATGTACTCAGTTGTTACTGCAAGCAAATCAATGTGACAGAGTCAGAATGTATTATCAGTTATGCACATATCTTCAGAAGGTTCACCCTTTCGTACTCCTGAGTTTACAGAAGTGTATATATGAATGATGCAATGAGAATATTAGTAGCTCAATCAGATTCATGTCTGAGTTCACTAGATATATGTTTTGCTGAGAGATTACAAGAAATAAAAAAGTAACATACTATCATTCCCACAAGTGACAGCCACAAAGAAATCCAAATTTGGGATATTAGGATTGATTTCAGAGTGGAAAAGCAACTCAATAGAGTTTTTTGGGGAAAAGGGGACTGAATGCAGCTAAGGAACAAAATAATATTGGTCACTCACCTGAGCCAGTTGTCAAACCACATGGTGGCTCTTTTTTGTAGAACACGCCTTGTCCAGTGACACGCCAGTACACCTTAGCCAGACAGCACGGACAGCAATATGCCAAACAGCATTCGCCACAGTCCTCCTTGTAGGCTATGCCTGGCGCAGGAGTCACGCCCGACCACTGTGCAGAACTCAGCTCCACCTCCTTCTTCTTCTTTTTCAGCAGTGTAATGAGATCCATCAGGTAAATTCTGTCTCCAAGCACACTGATTCCCATTTCCACCAAATGATGCTAAAGGGGTAAAAAAAATTTAATGATGTGTCACCTAGTTTAAGGTTTCTAACAGTGCTGTCTGCTAAATATTAATGTGCATTGAATCTCATGGGACATGCAGTAATAAATTGTTTTTCACACCTTTTCGAGTCAGCAGTCAAAAAATATCACACAAAAAAAATCACAAAAAATAATGTGGTTAAAGTGCAGACTTTGCAGTTTAGTGAAACACTCACAAAACCTCAAGTCTTGAGAAACTTAATGCTTGGACTCAAACTCAAGTACCATTGGTAATAGTAGTCCAATTACATTTTCTATAACATAAGTTGTAATCGCACAAGAAAACCAGGGCTTGGACACTAGGTGAAATTTTACCTTGAGTTAGACCAAGGTACATAGTACAATGAGTGCTGTCGACCAATGGAAGTGACATAAACATATTTCCACAGTGCACCATTCTCTTGGTACTCACCTCTGTCATCAACATCAGCACCTTGCCGGTGATCTTGTTGACAGCAAATTGTTCTGACATGTAACCCAAACCAGCTCGCTCCAGAAGATTCTGTGCCACTTCCTGTACTGACCATTCTGTTATCAAACAATATTAGAATAGGTACATCTGTTTAGTATATACATGATGTTCATACTCCCCTGGAACTGTTCTGTATAGTTTTTCAAGTATTCCAAGGCTGCTGTGCCCTGAAACCCCCTCACATTTAAAAATCTGGGCAATTTCTCCTGGATCTTTAAATAGTATTGGTGGTTTGCAATCACTCCCTGGAGATCGATTCAGAATACTAAGACATTACGGCCAAGTGCAAATATATAATGTACAACTGGGCCATGATGTCATGTGAAATAAGGTGAAATAAGAAGACATTTAACAGATTGGCCAGTACAATATGGCCAAACTTGTTTCAACCAATCGAACATACTAGAAAATGTATCAATAAATACTTGGGCAGATTTCATTTGGGAGTTGAATTTATAGCACAAAAAGATACTTGATACTTCAGTGATCCGTGATACTTCTTCGAATAGAATATATTGTATTTTTAGCAGTTCGAACAGATCGAAACTAATTAATTTAGAAAGGCCGGCCGCTGTCAGCCGTCTGAAAAACCTGGTACACAGCATCAAACAAACGACATGATGACCATGAGTTTTGTCCTGACGTTTTGTCGGAAATTGCAATTTTTCGACGGCAACAATCCATACCCAAAAAAAATCACGAAAAAACCCGATCATCGCCAACGCCCCAAAAGTGGAACAAGAACAAATCAATCGATATGTGCGCTAACATAAGTACATTTCAATCCGATCCGGAAACCTATTAACCTAATCAAAGTCACTCAAGTCGAAACCTGTTCTTTATAGAGAAATCTTGAGGTAACATGCCGGGTTGAGCACTCAAACACGCGCTCTTTGTGATTATATGCCGACAAACATTCCTTCCAGAATTTCCATTGACAACGCCAAAGGAAAAGCTGTAAAAATACTGCTTACTTGCAACGTCTGATGGATTTAAATTGAGTACATAGTTCTCCGTCTCATTCAAAGCAGTCGGTTGCTCTATGACGGGCTTCGAGGGGCTGGCCATGACTACTCCACCTGGAAGAGACTCGTACTGCGCTTTGTCTGCCATCTGTTTATTTATTGATGAACTAAAATGTGGAGGGTCTGGGTCAGAGCCTTCGGCACGCGCGTGGTGCGCGCGCTATGCACGAGAGAAGATTTTTGTGAAAAAGCGGGAATATTTTGAAAACAGTGGAGAATGGAAAAGAAAAGAAAAAAGTGTTTATTTCCTCGTTTTCTCTCTCTCTCCTCCCCCCTCCCCCCGCGCGCTTTTTACCCTTTGTTGGACAGTCAGAGGAGGCTTGGGTGATCAAAAAATTCGCGAGAGCCAGTGTGGCAAGTTTTTTGACAAGCGTTCACACGACTTGTTAATGTTTCGAATTTCACATCCGTGGCAAAGTAAGATTACCCTTAGATTACCCTTAGAAGATTTACCAAGTGCAAAAACCTCTCAGCCCAGCCGCCTTCCTGACGGCCGAGCCCAGGCGTTGGTCGGGGCGTCGATACTGACCGGCTCACAAGGGGCATACTTTGTAACTGAGGAAATTGCATTGATAAGACGCCCAGACTCCATGTCATATTTTTTATGGGAAGCATGCCCCCGCGTTGAAAAATTTGGAAAACGGTCCAATTTTCTAATGGGTCCGTCTCTAGCACCACGCATTTTTCGAATACAGGCGACTTATGAACAAATTTTGCGTAAATAATCAGTGATGGGCCCTAGCGCGGGCGCCCGACTCATAGCCTCCCCCCCCCCCCCCTAGCAAACTCATTCCGGACCGCCAAACTCATTCCGGACCGCCAAATGTTCTCTTAATACAGTCTGTCTGTCCGTCCCTCCTCGAGGTCCTGTCGCCTGACTGCTGACACCAGCCTTGCGTTACTAACAGCGCAATCAAAATTGACGCACAGGCCAGACACATTGAACAAGCCGTTTGGAATATTGGCCTCTTGTCTCGTAGTGCAATCTGTAGAACTGTCTCAAAATATGGACTATTAAAGCAGTAGGCTCGCGCATAGATTTTCTCTAGCTGTATCTGCCCCAGTCACGTTCACAAACTGTATTTCAATCAAAAGTTTCATGATTTTGATAAGTGATAGGAGAGTTTAATGGCCACTTTAACACGCCGGTCAATAAACTTCTCGAAGCCCACTAATCTAGGCCCGGCTTCTAGGTGCCTAGCCCCATATCAAGCGGAAGGCAAAATATTCGAGAAATTAAAACTCCCTTTTTTTCTCAACATTTTTTACGGAAACGTAACAAGTCAATCAACGATCACTGTACTGGAGAATGTAGATTACGACACCTTTGGGCCGCTTGAACAAACTCCAGGAATCTGGGGCCGGAATCTGCAGTGTGATTTATGACAGCAATACATAACCGCAGAAGCTCAGAGTCATCAGAGTACTTCGACGCTTCGAATTCCTTTACGTGACAGAAGAACGATCAATCGAAGAAATGAATGTCAATAGATCTGACGCGACGAACCTGCAGCCAAATTCAACACAAGGCTGTGAAGGCGTTCTCGTGAGCCACGGTGTGGCAATGATAACATTGAATGTCCTGGCTGTCCTGTTGGGGACAATTGGGAACCTGTTGGTGTGTGGATCTGTTCTGATGACTCATTCCCTGCGGACTATCCCTAACCTCATCCTGGTGAGTCTAGCGGTCGCTGATCTACTGGTTAATGTTTTAGCTGAGCCAATTTTTGCGGCCTTTCTCGCAGTGTCTATTCGTGGAGTGTCGTGCGCCGACATGCTGGAGCTGTTATTCCGTTTGATTGCAAATGCTTGTTGTGGGGCGTCCGTGTTGCATTTATGTATTATAAGTATCGAGAGGTGTATCGTCGTACTCAAGCCTTATACTTTTCGAAAAATCATCACCAAGAAAAGACTCTCTGTCGTGCTCGCATTGGCCTGGCTTTTCCCTGTAATCTACGCAGTTCTTCGATTGACGATAAGCAAACGTTTTACTTCTTACTTTACGGTTGTTGTTCTGGCCCTAAATGTTGTCATTATCACCGTTTGTTACGCCCTGATCATTTTGAGAGTGAAAAAACAGCGTCATTTGCACCGCACTCGAAGCACTAACCGGAAGTCACGTGTGGAGCGACGCGTCACCGTAACTATTGCTATCGTCATCGTGTTGTTCCTGGTGTGTTGGTTCCCTCTCATTTTTCTCCGGTCAATTAGAGCTGGCGATAACGAAGGCGCCGCGTATAACTGGGCAAGGACACTGTCCCTCATTAACTCCGCCATGAATCCGTGGATTTATTGCCTCAGACTGCGGGATTTTCGTGCTGCCTACAAGCGATTATTTATCAAATGTCACTGGAAAGTAGTGAAAAGAAAAGCCAGAAATTACACGGATGGAAGCGAAGACAGAAGCCTGTCTGTCAGCCGTCAAAAGAATAGTTTGAAAAGGCCTCAAATTGTGAAACTTTAACCCATTAAAAATGTCTCAAGTAAAGGAGATAACAAACAAAATACTAATGATGGGTTGGGTTATGTACAACGAACCAACATGTAAAATAATGATAAAGCAGAAAAATTGCCTTTTAATTTTTCAAATGATGTTTGTACAACAAGGTCAAAGAATAGAAGAGACTAGTATGATAGAGCATAATGCAATAACTTAAGAGTGCCTTGGATGGGTGCTTCAACTTGCATACAAGCAAAACTGCTTGCTGCCAGAAGGAAATCCAACCATTTGCTACAACAAAGCTTATACCAGTGCAAGGTATAGTAAGATGGCACTCTCTCGTTTGGTCATTGACCAAACTTACACAATGCTTTGTAAAATAAAAGCTTGCTTGAGGCTCCCTATACTGATAACCAAGTAGACAGTTTGAACTTCAGATGCGATCAAGGTAGAGCTTCTCCTTCCAACTTCTGACCACTAATATGTACAGTAAGGAGAACAGCTACCTGATACCTCTTCCAAAAGCTGATGTGATTATCAACTCTCAGTGATAACAGGTTGGGAGAACTGCATGTTTTTCTTCACCTCCAAGCTACTCTCACAACTTTCTGTTATCTCAGGAACTTACAAGAAGTTTCACAAAAACAAACCAAAAAAAAAAAAAACCTCTTAAGAGTAATAAACCCTGATTTGCTCTCAGAGTCTGACATACATCTAACAGTATGGAGAAGTTGATGATTTACTGCCAGCTTGCTTGAGTCTCACTTCAAGAAAAATCGTAAGGCAAATCTAGGACTATCAGAGCCATTTGATACTAATCTTCCTAAAACTTCACAAGAGCATACAAAGAAATAAAACCGACCTAACTGACATTTAGAAATATGACAAACATCAGAACATGTTAACTTGTAATTAACTATTTCTCTGTCCAAGGTCGAAGGTGAAATATAATTTCCCTTTTCACATTTGAAAGTGACATACTCACTTTTGTCTTTTATGTTCTCACAGGAGAAACCTTGGCTTTTGCTCAAGTGAAAGCTGCACCCACACATCACATTTTCTTCTTGAAAAGTATTATTTTGTATTCTGAGTACAGGGCTAATAAAGCGAGACAATAATAAATTTGTGTTGAGAATGGCCAAACCCATGCAATACAACACAATCAACAGCATTGCCACCCTTTTGCTTGTCAGGGCTGGGCAAGCTTTTATGAACACAGTGACTCAAACCCATGGCACTTCAGATTTAGATTACCATCTACTGACAACTAATGAACAGACAGACATGTTTCACATCAGAATGTGTCTTGCGGTATGGTTATGAAACAAAATTCACCATTCCTCCAGTCTAGGAAATATTCGCAGGAGGAAATCACTGAGGAATAGTTTGCCATCGAAACAATGCCACACTACTACAGGTAGTCAGTGTTCTTTAAGAATCAGTGGTTCTTCTAAGCTCAACTGTGCCATGTCAATTTTCACAAGACCTAGGTACTTTTAGCTCACCTTAGCTACTGGTAAGTAAATAAATATACAGCTAAAGAAATTAGAAAGATAATCTGAGTTGAGAAGCACTTTGGAGCACTTTAGTACCATGAGGGCTGCACTTTTGCCATGTTTTCACAAGCCAGTTGAGGTAAAATCACTTGTGTCATTGGTTCCCTTCATCGTCATCGTCTCGTTTTCTCTTCAGCCCTCTGTTTTCTGAGTCTGCCGTTTCTTCTTCCTCTTCTTCTTCTTCCTCCTCCTCATCTTCCTCTTCTCCTTCTGGGTTAAACTCATCACCTTCCTCATCATCCTGAAATAACAAGATAGTTCTTATTCTCTGGATTGTTAGCAAACTACAATCTTGGATACAACTGTTGACATATTACCCACTTCACTGTGTAACAAAGTTAATCTATATAATAAGCAGTGCTTATGTGACTGTAATGCTCTTTCCCAGGCTCCCTAACAAAAAGAATCCAAAATGGCAGCCAGACCCAAAGTGAATGATAGAAATATATAAAACTTGGAAATGAGTTTGGAAAGGTAACGCAAGCTAAACACTAGAAGTGGCCAAGTGTTTGGGAATGACTGAATTGCTAAATGTTTGCTAAAGACCAACAGACTCATCAAAATGTAGTCAAGGAGCTAAAATAGCCTCAAATCACTGCTCTGGACTAGTTTCAAACTGTTGGTCATTCAAACAAAAAAAAAAAAAAAAAAAAAAAAAAATGCAGTTGTTTGCTCTTTGCTCAAAAAGTTTTGTTGTCGCTTTCCACGAGAGGGAATTTTGGCCCAAGATTTCCCTGGATATTTTCTCAGGGTCCAGCTACTTTCAAAACAATTGTAGAGATTCTGTTTCACCTAAAAATGTGGCTGGAACATGCAACTTGCAAAAGCAAAACGAAAAAATAAACAATTGACAGGGGGCTCATAAACAGTTTTCTCTGCATGAGATGATTCACAACATAGTCATTTCATATTTATGGAATTAGAAGCATTCCAAGATTGTAGATGGCTTGGTGAGATACACTTGCAAACACTTAGCTCTCTTGAGAAGCACTGTCTTCAGGTACATGCATGTATAAGAATGTTGTAGTAAATGGGGTCAAATCTAAAGCTATCAAATTTCCCAACCCATGGTTCCCACTTTGAACAATAATATTGTTCTGCATGAATGGTCCCACACATGTTATTAAACTTCAGAGCAGAAGTGTATTGCTCAGTTCTTTAAGGCATCTACTGTATCTTTCCTGATAAGAATACTACAGAAGTTTGATTGAAATTAATTCTAGTTGTTTTGGTGCTAATCACAGTAGAAAGAAAAGTACCCCATAAGACAATACTTAATTTTATAATCAGCATGAGTGGATGCTCACTGAATGAGTTGATTGAAGATAACTGGTGCTAATCTCCGAGTGACCGAGTAAGTTTTCTCCTTCAGTTGCCCAACAGAGAATGCTTACGAGCTTAGGAGTGAATTGGTTGCAACTCAACTCTTACCTCCAAGTCCTCCTTTTGAAGATAGGCAAGACCAACATCTTCATCCTCTTCTTCTTCTTCCTCGTCCTCCTCTTCGTCAACCTCGTCCTCCTCTTCTTTGAAAGGAAAAAAACAACAACAGCAACAACAACAAAAAAACACTTTTGTGAAATCTGAGTATTTACAAGGTAACTTCAACATACACCTGTAAACAGTCATGAAAGCTCCAAAAACCCTGATCTGTATATAAACAGAAATGTAACCATCCTTGTATTTTTATACCAACTTATTCAGAATTGTAAGAATTGGGAGCAGAGCATTTAGTGGTGGTTCTGGGCACCCAACCCTCTCAGAGTAGTGCAGTGGTGTTACAGGTGTACACTATTGAACAATAATGATATGGGAGAAATTGGGAGAAAGGTTTAAAAGTGGATTTGTTATCAAAATGTACCTTGCCCCTTTGGTAAACCCTTCAGTCCTTCGAAGAGCTCTCCTCCGGCATCATCATCATCTTCGTCATCATCTTCATCATCATCTCCACTTGACCCTTCATCATTCACTTCTTCTTCATCCTCTCCTAGAAAACAAAGCCAATTCCCCATTCTTTAACTCTCGCAAATTGTCATTCAGAAAAAAAAAAAGAACTTGGTCAATACAGTGCATCAATACGATACAATAGTAAACTTTCTCTGAAGCAACAATAATAAATTGGTGTAAGACAAAGAGAGTTCAGTTAAAGGGAAACAAGTGCAAATCATCAGAGACCAAATCTGCCTGTCTGCCTTAGAGAGGTGTCTGCTTTAGGGAGAGTTGACTTTATTGATAACTTACTCAGATGAAAGAAGATTGAAAAATTAGGTGGCTTTTACAGTAAGAAAATTCTTGCATTTTTGGGAATGCTCTGTGAACCTATTGAAAATCTACGGTAAACAGCACTGTGACAAAGACAAAATAAACCCTCTAAACAGATGGGGTGGAAATCTACATGATATACAAAATGACCAAAAAAAAAAAGGTAAAGTTATTTTATTTAACATCAGTAGTTCCGTCAGCTCTAAAGGCTGTTATCAATGGAAACCCCCTCCCTCTTCCCTTGTCAGTGCTCTGTTTCTAAGGTATTTAAAGCTCAAGCTACACAGAACAGAGAGGACAGAACCGTAAACCTCTTGTTCAGAATGTCACACACTAACCAACCAAGCCTGCACCAGGTTTAGGTGCTCACAAAACTTACCATCATCATCATCGTCATCATCATCATCCTCCTCATCGTCATCTTCATCATCTTCTTCCTCTTCAACATCAAGCTCATCTAACGAGAACATTAAAATTCCTCATCGTACCTCAAGCACAGCTCAAAGCTACACCAGAATTTTAGCCTTTCGTTAGGAACTTCTTATATCAGAGCTAACAATAATAACTATTATTATGATATCCTACATAATTTGCATATAAGTTGGCCTTTGATAGCTTGCTCAAACAGAAGATTCAGTTATCAATCTTACTAAATCACTTGTACATTTTCTTCCTGATTGGTTGGAAGAATTTGGAACTGGAAGGAGTTGACACAACTTTAGTCAAAATTGAAAAGCTTGACGTCGAATGTACGTCAGTGCAGGAAGGAGAATGCTACATGAGAGCAAAGTTGAATGAGAATAGGTAAAAAAATGCATGTCCATCATACAATATTTGACTGCTGAAAACATGGCACAGGATAAACATATCCTAAGCTTGCTTTGTTTATAAGACTAGCAAGGGGACAACTGATTGAGTCATCAGGGTCATCATTCAAGTTTTATGAACCTTCTCCACCCCCCTCATAAAAGAAATAAAATAATTTGGAAAGATCATTTAAGTCAACTTCCACTGTGCAAACGCAGGAGTGAGATTTACGACAATAAACACTATTTTCCTTTCGAAACCCGACAACAGTAAACTCGTGTCCATAAGGGGAACAATCACATGTTTGAAGGGGCTTTTTGAGCGGCCATGTTCATCAATTAAACAATAACAGTGTCTCGACACGACCTGTTTCACAAAAAAAAGCCAAGAAATGGATAATTCAGCCGGTGATGACCATCAAGGCAAAACGTAAGTTTAAAGAAACGGGGAGAATTTTAGAAATTCGCTTAAATTACTTGATATTTGAACAGTTGAAGCGCAAGTTCGAGCCCGCCATTTTGAAGTGTAACTGATTAATAAACTGAGATGACCAGGCCGCAAACCAGACAAAAACCATAACTGAGTTGATAAATATAAAGAAAGAAGAAGGAAATGTCATGGCGGACTCACATCAAATTGAGTCTGCGAAATTGGAGATGAAATGAAAAATTGAAATTAGAAAATGCTTGATTACTTGCTCATGGTTCAAACAAAAATTTCAACTCTTCCAAAGACAAAAATCACCTGGTTATGAACATGAGGGTAGCGCGGGAACCTTCGAGGTTCTACTCGCCAGCCGTGGTTTGTACACCAGACGAAGGATATATTATGGATAGAAGAAACTCACGACACACCTTAGCAACGATTTATCACTGAACATGGGCCATAAACGACAGCCAGAAAGAAAACGAGTGATTTCTCTCACATGCACAACCCGTCTCCTTCAAAGCGATTTTCGATTACATCACCGCGCGCTTTCTGAGCCGCGCAAATTTCGAAAACAAGATCTCGTCTCGCGATCCTCACTCATTTTCCACCAATCAAACCCTATACATTCGTCAATTTCTTACCTTCATCCCCGTCTTCCGATGAATCCGAATCTTCAGCTTCATTTCCGAATCTAATATGGCCAACATGTTAGTTTCTTGCACAGAATTACAAAGCTGTTTAGAGCGACCAGCGAAAACACAACACTCACCTATCGTACCCATCAAGATATTTCAAAGACGCTATCGTGTTGAATATCTCGTCTTTGTAACCATCTTTCTTAGTGAGGTTGCAGCCGAGTAAATCCAAGCTTTTTAAACTGGGAAGTTTTGTCTGAGGAAGCAAAGGAAACCATCGCTCAGAAATAACGAGATTTATACGGCAACTTGAAAACGGCACACCGCATGGATCACTTTGCTTACCAGTGCTTCTAAAGTTTCGAGATCTTCTATTCTATTGTTGCTTAGGCTAAGATGCGATAACTTCGGACAACCGAGTAAGTTTTGAAGACCTGTAGATATCTTGTTTTCGCCAAGTTCCAGCTGCAAAAAAGTATTACAAGCTTGATCGGTGAGACAACCCATGGGACAATCGAGTACATACATACATGCGCTTATATAAATCGTTGGACCAACGGCACAATCTTGCAAAACTTCACTTACCCTTCGCAAGTTTGGTAACTTAGGGAAGTTCTTTAGCGTTGTGAGTCCGACGTTGATAAAAGACAACACCTCCAAGTTGACAAAATCGTCTGTTAAGCCTGCGATGCTTGTTGAATAGCAGTCGTCTAATATGAGCTCCCGTAGCTGCAAAAATAACATGAGCACATGGGTCAGCCAAGTCGAAACCACTCACAAACCCACCAACCTTTACGAGTTGCGGAAGATTTCTTTAAAGCAGTTCGTACTTCTCTTGGGTCTGTATTCCTAAGTTCCAGGAGAATTCGCTTCTCCATCTTGGATTTAACATTTTCGTTTGCGTTCGGAATACCCGCGTCCATTTCTCAAAAAACCTCGAACGATTTCCTCGCGCCAACCACTCACTTTTCCCTAGAGGGGTCTGAATACATTGGCCTCGTGGTACCCCCGGAATGTACACAAGCCGTTTCATTGTTACACGCATAATTATTGTCACTGAGAATCACGATGTTGATCTACGTAGTTTTCAATCGAAATCCGTTTCTGTTTATTTTTAAGAGTTTAACAATGGTAAAATTTCTCAAGAAGAATAGTGTCATTAGACATGGAGAAGAAAATGGAACATTTCCAATTTTAGTGAGAAGCTGGTCTGGGCACATGTTAGACAAAATGGTTCAATTTGCGACATGTCTCAATGTTGGTATATTCAGAAAGAAGATTACCGCTGTAGTGATCCAAATATTTGCCAAAATTTGGATTTTATACATTTTACGTAAAGAATAAAATGCTGAGAAATTTCTCAGGGTCAAAAATAATGTGCAAAAAGATTATAATGCACTTCAAGAATAAAACACTGAAAATTGCATCAAGCAAGAATTGTATTAACAATCATATAGTAAGGACATGTTCAAAACTCAATCGATTTATCACGCCTTGTGTCACTGCCTAGTTTCTCCCAACATTTCTTCATACGTCATAGCCAACGGCAAACTTGTATCACGTGACTCCAGCAGCCATCTTTGAACGAAAGTATAAATTTGAAGCAATTTATCGAACTTTTTACGAAATTCGTTTATCCTGGATCAAGAAGTGACACCTAAAGAAGGAAAAACTCACAAATGGAAGCCATACCAGGTGTATTTCTAGCTCAACCATGTCCAAAGTCTCGGACAATTGTTGTTTGTCTTCTCGCGGAACACGGATTCGATGTGACGACCGTATTTAGCTTCTCCATTGCCTTAAACACTTTCGACGACAGACTGAGCCTTACGAATGTCCATCCGAAATAATGCCTCGAATTTCGGAGGTAAAGTCAACCCCTGGAGATTTCGTCATTAGTTTTCCCAGCGCCCTTCACTCGATTCTGAAAACCGCCGAACTCCGCCTGGTGTTCGATGGGCATTGCTTCAATATATAAAGGACCCCCTCCCAAGAACAGTGACCCATCCCATAATTTCACAATTTGGATAAGAGGCGAGCAGCAACAGCGCTCTTTTGCAGTACCTTTTGGTATCAGTGGTGCACATGTAATAAAACATATTTCGTTTGCATTGTGGTTGGCGATCTGCACATTTCACTGTTCTCAGCAGCCAACAATTTTTAAAACACATCTTTTAAGTTTCTTGGACAGGGGAGCTGGTCTTTTATCAACTTCTGCGCAAAAGCTAATACCGGGGTTTCAAAACGAGGCCAGGCTAAGTCCTGACAGTGTCAAGGGCTATGCATACTCCAGAGTATATTTTCTGTCACGGGTGAAAATCGGTCATTTTGACTTTTTCGTTGTGCTAGGCCGTCGAGACACAAACTTTGCATCTTCCGGACACGGAGTGAGTGAAATAAGAGCTGGGTTTAGTTGGGTGAAGGGTTTTTAGAGTGAACGGATGAACTGAACTCACCTTTTTGGTTCAGTCACTAATCCCACTTTTTGAGTGATAGGGTAAATAAATAAATAAATAAATAAATAAATAAATAAATAAATAAATAAATAAACGTAACCACCAGTCGAAATTTGGACAAGGGAGGGGAGGGTGTGTCATGTGGAAGGTGGGGGTGGGGAGGGAGGGACCGCACCGAGTTCCGTGTCAAAAATAAGCTTGTGCTTCAGTGCTGACCTAAAATAAACTAATGTGCGGCCCCATTAAGTAGTGGTAACGCTACTGACGAGCGGAATTGCTCTCTTTTCTTGCTCCAAATATTATTCTCCGACACGGAAGTTCACTTTTAATCTTGTGGGTAATTGGGAGGAGAGGGGGGGGTAGAAGGGTGAAGGGTTTTTTAGAGTGAACGGATGAACTGAACTCACCTTTTTGGTTCAGTATGGTCTAGTCCTCTTTTCGAGTGATAGGGTAAATAAATAAATAAATAAATAAATAAATAAACGTGACCACCCGTCGAAATTTGGACAAGGGAGGGGAGGGTGTGTTTGGGAGAGACCGCACCGAGTTTCGTATCAAAAACTGCTTGTGCTTCAGTGCCGACCTAAAATAAACTAGCGTGCGGCTCCATTAAGTAGTGCTAACGCTACTGACGAGCGGAGTTTCTCTCTTTTCTTGCTCCAAATATTGTTCTCCGACACGGAAGTTCACTTTTAATCTTGTGGGTAACTGGGAGGAGGGGGGGATACAAGGTGAATATGGGTCAGCAAATCAGGCGATCCGCACCAGTTTTGTATCAAATCCGTGATCAAAGGCTTCAATATTATCTCGCGAAAGTGATCGTAGACCATTATAAGATCCAGGATCTGTGTTATCCACACACACAAAAGAATTTGGGTACTTCTCAAAAAACCTGTTGCATCTATGGCAACCACTATGGCAAATATTTATTTTCACAAACAAAGCAATGCACCTTATCAGGAGAAAGAGCATGTAAAAATCAGTCTTAAGCCCAGTTTCAGAATAAACGCACACAAAAACTTCAAGAATAACCTAAATGTAAGTACCAATACACGAATAATATAACATAGATCTTACCTAAGTATAATAATAATTTCTACTTCTTCGCATCTATTCGAGAAACACGTTGTGTGATTAAGGTTGGCATGCTCTTTCTTATGGTGGGTTAATTTGTTTGTTTTTACAAAAATGAATGTTTGCAAATCAGTCATGGCCAAACACGCAATTTGGTCTGCAGGTTTAAAAAAATCACTTTAAGTGGACCAGCAGCAAGTTAGAACCATTTGCTTAGAGCAATTTGTCATTCTAAAACACATGCACATCCATAATATTCAATAGAAAAAAATGGAGGCCTCTTTCAACATAAACATAATATTAATTTTAGCTATAGTGTCTTTCTGTGTCAAGTATAAGACTGCAAGCATTTTTTTGGTGTTTCACTTCTGTTACAGCCATTTTTTGTTCAAACTAAACCAAAACAGACACGTCTGCTCAACAACAGCTATGTCAGCACTGCTACTAAATGCCCAGGAGCTTTCATATTTTGAGCGGTTATACACCTTCAGATTTCAATAAATCTCCATAGTACAAGGTTCTTGGGTTCACTTTTGATATTAAAATGGCTAAAATAACAGAGTAAAGAATTGCTGTGTAACAGCTGGGAGAACAGAACTCACCTCAAATTCCTGACAATTATTGTCCACAGACATGAGCCAAAGAAAACTACAAAGACACCATCAAGTCTTATATGCTGGATTTGTTTCAGGGTGTGCTTGCACACATCTAATGCCTCCTTTGAATTAAGCTAATGGCTTTCATAGAAATCATTCTGCCCAACCCTAAAACTGATATAACTGAGGTAGAATTGTTTTTGATCATATATGTACATATAGGAACTTTGTATGTTTGCATTTTTCACTGCTGCTGCAGACTTCCAAATGAAGAGCACTTGAATCTTTCCCCTCATGCAATAATTTTGGTGATCTTTAATGTTCAATATTAGCCTTCTGCTGAACCACTTAAAGTGCCGCAAAGAAATAATGTAACTTATGACTATCATTAAATTTCTTGGTGGCCTTAAGCTTCAGAGAAGGAAAATGCTTTGCAGGTTTACAAAGTCATAGCCACTCACAAACAACTTGTTCTAGTCATTGTAAGAAAACTAAACCTACTTAGAACACACACAAGCTCAAATTACTATCTCTTATAAATACAAAATAATAGTAGCAGCTCAGTTTCAAGACAGAAGGGCAGTGCCAATTCAGTATGCCCCAATTTCTAGTCTTAAACCACAAAAAAGGTTCAAATAATAATATTAGAACAAGTTTCAAGCAAGGATTGACCTTCTCCAAAGCTCACTAAGTCACCAAATATACTCTCACTAAAATAAATGATTTCAAATGATGCACTTCTTTTGAGGCACACACTTTAAACAACACAGAGACTGCTTCATATTTGTTTTCATTAAATTACATGTTATCATACATATCTTGTGAGACAGAAGAATTGGAGTAATGAGCCGTTAAGGCAAAGAGGACAATTTATTCTTGCAATAACCACACCCATACCAGTGGCCACAGGAAAGAGGATGTCCTCTTTGGGTGTGAAATGCTTTGAATCAAGGTAAAACTGCCTAAACCACTTAATACATATGACTAGGCTTACGCTCAACAATATTTTCAATTCCAATATATCTATTTTCTACTTTAGGAGTAAGCTAAAATTGAACCACTGCTATCAGCTAGATGTGCTTGAGCCATTATTCATGAGACTCTATTAACAAACTGAAAGATGTCCCACTATACTCATTTCTGTATACATAGTCTTATGTAAGGGAATTTGAAGGTCACAGTCTTCAATTCTGACCTTGCAATGTACAACTCTTGAACCATGACCCTTTCAAACCAAAGCATAATTGAGGGCAATTTTCACCCATCAACTTGAAAGCACAGATAAGTTGTATGGAACAGAACTTGGCAGTGGCTACATCGCCATTTTTGTATTTGACCATAATATTTCTTGCGAACATGATCAGTGGTAATCCTAAAGGGTCAGGGGCTAAGTGTTAGGCTGCTTTGGACTTTCATACCTGCTCAAACAAGGTTGTACTCCTTCAGGTTAAGCTGCAGAATTGTGTCTTTGACAGCAGCAAATACAAAACGAATGTTTTCTGTGTCTGTGGCACACGTAAAATGCGAGTAAATAATCTTATCAGAATCTGGATTCAGATCAACAAACATTTTAAGAATAAACTCACGAGCTGCTTGTGCATCATTCTGTGGACCTGAAACAACAAAACGAAAGTTTGAGTCTGAACTGGAACTATTCATATACTCAGTGTAACCAGAAACAGACTATATCTTTGCCACAATGTTAGTGGCTGTACATGAAAACAGCAAGAAACAATCTTTACAATGGTATAAAGTTCACTGATTTTGTAGTCAACTACTAAAGTTATAACTCAGGGCTCGAAATGGTGACCAATACAACCAAAACATCTCCAATAGTTGCCAATTAAGTCGGCAATTAGTTTTCAAGCAAACCCTTACACTACTAAGCGCGGCCAACTGGCCTGTGGAAATGAATTAATTTTCCAACAATCACCAATAAGACAAAGACAATTTTAGTATGACTCTGGTCTCCCCTGAAATGGTGCTATTTGACACTTTTGGACTGTGGCGTGCCTTACAGATTAAAGTGCATATCACCCTTGGCCAATCTCTTTTTTTCTCAAAAGTAGACATAGGGTGCATTTCTTTAATAGATCCATGTTCCAAAGTATCCAATTTTGGATATGATCCAGTGAATCCGTCCTCAGTGTGGATCACATGGGCTCATCATCCGGATTTGGATTTCAGTAAAGAAACAGAAAATCTGTTTTTGGATTTAAGATCCAGATTTGGATTCCTAAAACAAAAACACACCCATAGAAAACAAACCAAAACAAGTAAAAAAAAAAGAGATTTTAAGTTATCCCCGATTTTTAAAGCGCAACAGAAATCACAGTTCTCGGAGTCGAAAACGCACCCCAGGTGGACTGGCACTAGCAAGATTTGTGACATCGACCCAGCAAACAAGCAGCAGTTGAGTGCTCCATACTGCGTGTTCATCAGGTTGCTGGGTGATCTTTTAGTCAAAATGTCAAAAGGTGACTCTGATGCCAAGAGGAGTTATAATTCGGATGATTTGGAATTCAATTTACATCCCTGGATACGTGATTGAAGTCGAAAAAGCAGGCATGTTAGATGGAGATGAACAAGGTGCCTCGGAAACAGAGCTGGACCCTGACACATACAAACCGTACGAGGATGGGCCTCTCACAAGTGAAGAGTGGGTGGCAGAGTATTGCAAAAGCAAGAAACACAAGTGGAATTCAAGCAGACGCTTCCAGACCATTATGAAGAAAATATTCGGTAAATTCTTGGTAAGTCAGATTAGTGTTTGTCGCATTCACAAATGTGTTTAAAATTTGATTGCTTTCCAGTGGACCTTCTGCAGGTGAAAGTGTGGCAGATGTAGCTCTGAATACCTGTAGACTCCTAATGAATCCATTGTTGTTCAGAGATTTAGGAGTGTGTGGAGTGCCTGTCCAGCGAAATCGTCATTGAAGAGGTGGGAACTAAGCTGGAATGTATTATGCTACATATTGGATTCAGCCAAGTTTGCCTTCAAAGGTGGAGTTTGCATTTGGCTGCCAATAAGTACAAAACAAAAAAACAAAACCAAGTACTGTCAGACTGGATCAGAAAACCGGTACATAATAAACTGTTGTCATTTGTTGTTCGCGTGACTATACTCATATTCTTATGCTTCAAAAACCTGTCTGTCATGCAAGCTATTATATACTGCATCTGTACTTGTGGGTTGTTGTACTAACGTGGGATTTTCCGATACAGATTCCTACGCAGCATTGCCTATCGTGAATTCACTCGCCTTGTTCACAGGTACTTGGGTGGAAGACGGATACCTTTGCCCGCCTGTTGCTACCATGCCATAAGGAGAACATAATTATCCTGATACGCCAGACTATGCTGGATTTGAAACCGAAGATGCTTAGTGAGCAATGACCAGCTTCTGGGGAATGTTCTAGATGTGAAGTTAAATAAGGTAAAGCGTTTTTATAGCCAAGGGCCTATCAGTCCAAAACATTATATCCACATTGTCAAGAGCTAGGAGTACTTATTCCTATTCATACAGCTTACAGTACAAGTGTCACGTGAAATGAAATAGAGGATTTATTGCAACATAGATTATTGAACTTGTTGCATCTGATTTTTTGGGCACATGGTTACATTTTTGTGTCCTTTCATAGGCTGCTTGTACACAACACAGTGGCGGGGCTTTCCTTTAGAGGTCTGTGACTGCGGCTGCTGGATCAGTCTCTGTAAGTGGAACAAATAATAATAATTTTATGGTTTAGTCGCCAGGTAAATTTTATTATTCTAGGAGATTATTAGATGTTGACAATATTAAAGTCTTGACTTCATCATTGCAACCTTCAATGAGGTTCTCAGGTGGAACTTCTCGACCTTGAAACAATGTTACAGAAAGTTTGAGCAATAACTAATACCTCGTTCACACCAATGCATAAACCTGTTTAAAAGGTGTTTAATAAAACTTGTTTAGTTTGGTTGGCCATTCACAATGAGTGCACAGCAAAACTAAACTGGTTTAAAACCCTTCCAACTAAACAACCGGTGCGAGGTGGTGTAAAATATTGTGTAATTAACATAAAATCAAAACAGGTTTTACAGAACATAGTCTAGTAAACTTGGTTTAATTAAACAGGTTTAGTTGGTGTGAACAGGGTATAAGACTATAATAAACTGATATATTTATATTAATAAAAGAGTTCAAAACAGCAATTCTTGTTGAGAGTACTTACCGCTCGTTCACAGCGACATTTGGCACTCTCACTCACAACTGGCTTTCTGGTCACGGCTTCAGCTTGAACAGTTGTCACAACATTTATACCGAAATCATCTCTTTTTAGTCTTGGGATGATTGGCTTTTTAGTCACTTCATCAACAAAACTGAAGCGCTGCATGAAATCTTCAGTAAAGTGCTTAGAGCATATCAATGAGTTCCTGGTTGGCTCCCATCTAGCTCTCTTTTGCTTTACAAAATTGACCCACTTCTTGCTGCATTTCCTTGCCTCAGGATGATCATCATTCCAGAAAGGTATAGCATGTAAAACAATGCCCTTTTGCACATCTGGGAATACAGAACATCCACCAACCACACACCTACCTGACATATTTCCAACTTTGGTTCTGAACACGCAATAGATTTATTGTGGCTCCTGTCACTGTGATACTGGGTCAACGTCACAAGCTAGCTAGTGCCCAGTCTTTTAATTATTCCTTTTTTGTATCCAATATGGCGGAAAATGGCCTTTGGCAGATGACTTTGCCCTCCGGTAAAAAAATAGCAAGACACGGCATACCATTTATTTTTTCGCGAAATATCTTAGACATACATAAATTTTCCAAATTCAATAGTATTTGGTATGGGTGATATGCACTTTAATTTCTGCTTTATAGCACACAAAATAACAAGCCACTATGATAATAATGAACAAATGGTCTGAATGCAACAAGTGACTCAGCAATCTCTTGTTGCAAGAACAAAGTACAGATCTGTACCATGAGAACAAAAACACCACAGAAAAAGGCTAAACAGTAATGAAAGGCTAATTCACAGTAAATAATCAAGTATGTGCTAAATGTGATACAGGTAAGCTCTTTTTGTCTCAACAGTTCTATGCATTTTCTTCTGTTGAGCTGAAAGTGGATTCCAGAAATTTTGTCAAGAATAATTTTGAGCTAGATCCTTGCTTTAGTAATTCAGATGCTGACAAATATACAGCCTGAAATCAATTTGAAATTTTTACTGAAATCAAGACTTCAGTAAAAAAGCAGTTAACCCTTTCACCACCGATGGCCGGAAAACCGGCCAACCGGAAACGAGCCTTAAACACCGATGGCCGGAAAACCGGCCAAGTGAATAACCCATTGGTTGGTGCTTGAAAACAATGCTTCTGTTGTAACAAAGGGTTTGGTTCATTGACCAATAGGAAGATCGTATTCAGAACACGTGTTTGGCAACAGCAAACGCAATCGATCCGATACGATTTTTCCGAGATATTTGCGTTCGAAATTTATCGTTGTTGTTTATCATCAGACGCCATTTTACAGTGAAATGCACTTCAGAATTACACAGTGCAGAAAACAAACTAAGAGCCACTGAAAAGATGATGATAAAGATGGACGTTTCAACTTTGTTTCGGAGCAAGGAAAATGGAGGACACGACAACTGTTTCGACAAGAACGTCTTCACTTCGCGAATGCTTTGTCGCGGCAAGCGGTTCTTTACAAAGCGAAGCGGCTTCGATTCATTTTCAATTGCATTTCGATTATAACTCTTAGAAAACTCTAAGGCAGTTTACAAACAAGAATTTTGTGGAAAAGGAATCCATAAATGACAGCGAACAACACGAGAAGAGATGATCTTTGATTCGAAGTGTTCGTCGCCATCTTGATTATAACGAATAAATGGCTGGTTGCTCCATGTGATTTCTTCACCGCTGGTAAGCTCAGCCTAATTCAAACGCCTGTGTTTCATGTTTTTAATGTTTCTTGCATATGTTTTAGATAAATTACATGTATATGAGGTAAAGAAATACACTTAATTCAATGACAATGAACACACGTGGCAACGCTTCTTGAAAAATGCCGAAAGTTTTTGTAAATATCTGTTTCAATTATACCTGAAAGGTTAAAAACGGGGCAGAAAACGACGGTCTGGTTCATGCAGATTCGAAATATACACAGGTTCCTTATACGAAAAAGCATCCTTACCTCTCAAAAATGCATTTGAAATAAGCTAGTCATATTTTTTACTGAAGTCTCAAAGTTAGCGGTGTCCTGGGCACTTTTGCCCAAAAATGACTGGTGGTGAAAGGGTTAAGAGTTGAAAAAAAAAAAAAAAAAAAAAAACCATCCAGCTCAGCTATGTATGTACTGAAATTTGTTGTTTATCTCACAGATTTTATCAATGTCAGTCACTAAAATTTTGCTCATCAAAATTGTATTGTTTGGGGCAAAAAGTGGGGAAATCGAGAAATTTAGACATCAATATAAATCAGTTAAAGTAAGCCAATATTGCTTTCAATTTTTTAGGAAAAATAATTTTAAAGAAGTGTGGTTAAATAGGTCTCTTAAAAATAATTAAACTGCCCTTACCATCAAATTCAGGGAAGAAGTCTGCTAGGTGTGAAAAACCTATTTTCTCCTCCAACAAGTCTTTCTTGTTTAGGAATAGTATTATGGATGAGTTCTGGAACCATGGGTAGGTGATGATCGTACGAAAGAGGGCTTTGCTTTCTTCCATCCGATTCTGTAGGAGAAAAGAACAGAACTCTTTAACCACTGCGATCTATGCAGCAATTCTCTTAACTGGCCTGTCTATCAAGACAGCTTCCTCTTTGTGATTCACAGGAGGATGGCACCTGATTGCTGCACATATTTATGCCACTATGCAACAATCATCAGTGTTCAGTACTGGAATTTTGCTGAACAGTAAAATATTGCTTCATTCAAGAGATACAGTGTAAAACCTTAATACTTTCTTGATAAATGTAATTTATGTACTATTTATGAGTGTTCATGTACAATTAACAAATTGTACCCTGCGAACAATAATGAATTAAGACATTTTTTTTTCTCTTATGGTAAATCTGATGTGGGGAATCTCAATGCTGTGAAGGTGTTAGCTGATGTTTCAAGTTTCCACCATTCAGAGACTGCTATCAACAAAGAGCTAATGCCCATCCAAAGCAACAAGGGTGAAGGGTTAATGTTCAAAATGTCAGCTAACACTTACTTCTCTGACATTCAGATTCCCCATGTCAACCTCAGGTTTTCACTACACTGATGCATTCCCAATCCAGTTCTTACGAGTTAATGGCATTTCAATAGTTTTATTGTGTAGTTCCAGAAATTAACAGAACATTTCCTGCATTTTGTTCTATTCTTTTCGTAAGCTGTGTCGTTGTGATTGAAAAAAAGAGAAGCACAAGTGTTGCGAGCCACTTGAACAGCCAGTGGTTTGCAATAACATTTGATCGAATATTCCTGCAGTCACCTCGTGCATGTTTTCAACCCTTATGCGAAAATCATATGAATCTTTTCATGTTGTACGTGACAGAAGCGCAGAATTATTTTTGATTTGTATCATAAGAGAAACTTGTAATGTGTATAAAATCGGCCATTACCAACACGTTTTTTGTGCAGACAGCTTCAAAATTTGCAGTGTGGCATATGTACAGCTTCAAAATATTTTGCATGGCCAAAAGTTTAAAAGTAGGCCACAAAATCTGCAAAACTAAGGAGAAATTAATCATATGAAATTAATGCAATCAGTCACCCTCTTTCATTCCTTACATCAACGATGTTGCTGGAGATAAAAAAATGATCAGACTGTCAAAAAGAAACGAAGGCTCCTGTGAGCTAACTCGTGATTGAGAAATGCTATAGATCTATCCCCTGTATATACACGTAGCAGTGGAAAATAAAAGGATTGAAGCCATACAAATACTGTGATTTTAGCCAACACTTCAGTTCAAGGGTGCTAAAAAACTTTCAATTGATCGAATTGTAAAATCCAGGTGAAGTCCACAGTTCGGTTTTAATTTTCGAGAACATGTGCCTTGAGAATCAAAGGACTCCAAGTGTGAAAGATCAGTTCATCACTTTGGTGATTCTTGACCTTCTTACCTGTGTTTCAAAGGTCAAGTATTATCAGTCGCATAGGCCCATTTTGCTTGGTAAGGCCTGTGCCAGCATTATGCACTGGTCGGCGGAACTTGGTTCAGGCGAGGATTTACACCCATGGAACAACTGAGCGAGTGAAATTTCCCCCACTCACAATAACCAGATGTAATTTCAGCCCCAATCACAAAAGCAGAAAGAAAATACTTCTAACTATCCATAATTTGCACTTGGGTTAACTTTTCAAACAATGGATTTGCTTGCTTCAATGGATGAGCAGATCACTCGGGTTTTGCTTTTGTTCATGATTGACCAAGAATGCGAAAACACAGAAAACGCAATCAAAGCAGCAAGGCAGCTGTAAGCTCAAAAATTTGTAAAAAGGACTTTTTTTGTAGAAGTAGCTGTTTATAGAACTGGCTCAATTCACCACTTCGTGGTGAACACAGGCTAAAAATGTGTTTCATAATAATTGAGAGAAAAGAATTATCAACAGGGTTTTCATGGGTCACATGACCGCAGCACTCTCCAAAATAACAGATTGTACCTTTTTGGCTCCAGAACTAAAAAGAGCATGCCTGAATTAGTCCAGATGCCAATTTTGGATTGTCTAGGCTTCATTTTAGCGAAGCAGCGGCAATTTGTTTTTTTGAGATTTGATAAGAGTTTTTATTATAAAGACACGAGTGTTTTACTGGAAAATATACTGTGCGTAAAATCCATACGAAACTACATCTGGGACCCGAGTGGCGTATTTTCCATATCCTCACTAGTGAGGATATCGTTGGCATCATTTCCCGCAAAACACTCATGTCTAATATAATAAAAAGAAAATTACACGGCGGCTTGAAGATATGGATTTTATTTTCTTGTTGTAAAAACAATCTTTTACTCACTCGCGAAGCGCTCGTTCGTAAAATATTGCTTTTACCACTCGAAAATAAAATTCATATCTTCACACCACCATGTAATATCCTCTATGTATGCAGCCGCCATGTTAGTCGAACTCGGAACATGAAATGAAGTTGATCTGTGACTCAGCTTGATGTTTAGTTACTTCACATCTTTTGCAGTGCCAATTTTAAAATGTTTCATGATGGAAAACTTTATAGTTCAGCCACAAGCACCAATTTTAGTCAGTCATGAATGTGTCACACGGCTTTGTTGTCACTGTATTCAAACGTCCATAGCTCCCAATAGATATTTTGTATCGACTCAGAATTTTGCTTTAAGTCTTAAGGCATGATAGTCTTGAACATATCAATGTATTGGACTTATAGGATACGTTACTTTTGAGATGGCTTTTTATGACGTCACATGCAAACCAAGAATTGAAATACCCGACTAATTTGCATACTTATGAACTTGTAAACATTTATCAGAAATGGAGATTTTTGTTTTTTTTTAAAGCCGAGATTCAATATCTTTCGGCCTAGTATCTTCCAAGCTGTATTTAAAGTCACTACAGAAATTTTGGTGGATACTAAACCAACGGCTTCAGATTTGTTTGCGATAACACCATCGGTGCCACTGATTGTTTGACCTTCATGGCACCACGCCAAAATGTCGCAATAACAACACAAAACACAACAGAGTGAAACACAACCAAGCTCAGAATCAATGGCCAAACAAACTTTGAACACATGAAAAACCTTCAAAATGAGAACATGTTCCGAACAAAAATATGGTCGCAACAACTACGACAACATCTTGCTTTTAAGCTGCATTGTTTGACACACCCTTTTTACGTGCCTTCATCATGCCCAAATTTGGAAAACCGCAACTGCTTTATTTGGAAATCCATTGTTGACAACAGAGGGGAGCTAAAAACCAAAGCAGCCTCATAGTTATTTTTGACAGTCATCTGAAAACTACTACCTAAAGCAATAGTTTATAGTGTAAATGCTGCTAACCTCTTTGTCAGACTCCACCAACACTTGATCGTATTCACTGAGAGCAACCAGGAACATGATTGAGGTGACGTTCTCAAAACAGTGAATCCACTTCCGGCGCTCTGATCTCTGGCCCCCAACATCGACCATTCTGTGAACAGAAAACATTTCACATGAATAACTGTTTGTAAATAAGTTTCCACAAGCTAGTGTTCCCAGCTTTTTTTATGCCTCATAACAGCTTGATTCTTATTTGAAGAATAATAGCTTGCATATGACACAAGTCTGAACAATCTGAAGGGGGGAAAGACAAGGCACTTGCTCTCATCTGAACATTAATCTAGCAGCAAGCAGGGTCTATCAGCACATCAGAAGCTGCAGGGCCCCAACTAGCTGAGTTATGTTTGTGTGCATTTGTTCTTTAGACTGGCACTTCCGCTATCAGCTAAAACTCACAATTAGATTTATACAGTACTTTAATTCATTTATCTCACCAATGGCAATGTAAAATGTATCAGAGGTTGATTACGGTTGCCTAATGGGGTCTATATAAGCTGACGTCCGATCTCATCTCATCAACACACCTAAAACTGTTATGCGCATTTGAGCAAACATCTCCTGTAAAATGCGCAATATAAATTCACTATTATCATCATCATTAACTGTTTGTATGAATAGTTACGGTAACATTTTACAGCCACAGAGCTGAGGGTATATGTAAGCTTTTCTCCAGCAAGAAGCAGCAAGTCATGCTGGCAAAAACTCAAAAAGGCTGTCTGACCAAAGTATTCTTGATCAACTGCAATATTTGGTATGCAGGTATCACACTGGGTGTCTGAAAGGCTTCAGAATGTCAAGCATTCACCAATAAATTTCAATACAGCAAAAGTTTTAGAAAATTACTGCTCACCTGTTTGAAGCAACCAGGTTATAAAAAACAAACAAATTATGAAACTATAGTCATAGTTGTTTTGTGTTTGTGAGTGTAATTCTTGGACATGCATGCATGTTTCAAATAAATAATGCAAGTTGAAAGGACAAATTAATTACGGTTTTATCCCAAACATGAACTGTTATAATAGACAAGAAAGGAATTTATAGTGCATGTACCATTATTTAGGAATGTAACCTTGATTTGTGGGATCATAAATTTCACTGATATCTTCGATTCAAATAATTTGAGGACCAACCACAAGCAGAACAAATGCATTTAAGAATTATAGCACGCTCACCGGAAATCCTATTACCTTTTCAATATTTCGCTTGATTAAAAAGTTCGAGAACCGGGTGTTGAAAGAGGCTACCGGGCTTCGATGGGAGGAAAATCTGAGAACCAGCAGCAAAGAAAAAAAAAAAACAAAACAAAACAAAACAAAACAAAATACCACGCAAAAAGCAACGCCGCTAATTTCAATATTCTAAACATCCTGCCCAACCGTAAGGCTTATATTGCCATCGTTGCCAAGACATTACAATAACAGATCGTATTTACCAACCCAAAGAAGAAATTTTACCTAAAAATGATTGTTTCCAAGTCGAACGGGTACTCGATGATTCCAGAGGTCGGCGCTCTTGCTCGGAGAACGTCTTGTTGGGTGGGGAGATAGTCAGGCTTCGCTAAGCGATCCAGGTCAGTAAGGTAGCTGAAACGAAACACATACATAAACCTTTAGTTTAACTAAAGTAGTTTAGCTTATACAGTATTTGAAAACATGCATCAAGGCTGTATATCTCGGTCACTCGTTAAACAACGAAAAGACATTTGCACAAAAAAAACACAACTTGTCCGCAATATACAGCCAAAATATGGAAACAAAAAAAGGTGAAAATCGGTTCAAAGCACTTCGGGTTCCATGATTTTGGCTACAAACAACAACAGAAAACTCTGGGATACGGTACGCACAGAGCGAAATGTCTGACAGAAGGATCGAAGTTTCACTCGGAAATCTTAAAACAAAATCAGCAATAACCACTTGACTGAAAATAATCTTATTGCTTCGCGGACATTTAGAATCATAAGAATTGTTCATGGAACTCACTATTTTGCCGAGTCGCTAAGTTGATATTCGCGTCTGCGATCGTAGCACTCCTGCATCCCAGGGTCAGCCCATAAACTTTTTGTTGCCTCATAATAGTCCCTCTCAAAAGTCGTTACTGTCTTCGGGTCGATTTCTCTAATGAATCTAGCATTTTCCTGCAACCAAGAAATAAAAATGTATATTATATTATATTTAAAAATGGGTCGCAAATTTAGCAAGGGAAAGTAGGCCCGATGAACATCACCGCAAATACATACCGGGTTCGAGGGATCTTTGTAAGGAATTTTGAGGGTCTCCATCGCATTTGTCAGCATATTCATCGCAGTTATAATATTTTGATAAACCAGGGGAATATATCCACGTTTATCTTCATCACTGTAGCCTTGGCCGTGTATAATTCTCATCTGCTTAATGAATGTGCTCTTTCCTGACTCTCCAGTGCCTGTGAAATAAAAGGGATCCATTTGTTGCTTATTTTTTCAGTAAAATCACAGAGTACTGTGCAGTGGTAGACGATGTGCTGTGTACAATTCGAAGGGCCGTGTGTTTTGAATTTGATTCGGCGCCTATGTTTGTTTGATAGTGAAGTACATTTTAGTGTTTTGGATTACAAGTCAAAAAGGAACTCCGACCACAGCGATCGAACAAGAGGTCAACTTTCCACCGGCACAGCTTACCTGGGCCAATGGCACGTTGATCATACATAAACACAAAACTACAAAACTAAGCTCGGGAGATTCATGCACAATTCTGTGGACGGCAAGCGCCAAGCCCACCGTCAAATTCGATAAAGCACAAACGCTGTACCCGCTTACAACACACGCAATGCTCACCTAATAACAGTAATTTCAGTTCTCTTCGTTGATTCTTTTTGTCCTGTTTCAGTTGCTTTTCGATCTCAGCATTTATCCGCTTCCTTTCCTTCGCCTCTTCGCTCATGCAACAAGCCATAGTGAAGGACGACAACGATCGCTTCAAATCGAACACCACCAAAAAACTGGCGATTGCGCCAACGGAAACTAGGCTTGTTCGCTCCTCTACTCGAGCCCCTGTCGGAGCAACGAGTTCACTGCAAATACCGAATTTCTCCTTTCAAAATGGACAAGCTCCTAGTTTGAGTAAGGGCGTAGTCGACACAGAAAGACGAGCTTGCTTCAGCAACGACTCAATGACTGCTGGGAGTGCAACCCAAATTAGGATATTTTGCCCATACTTGTAAAGAGGATCACTCACGCCAGTCTATCGCGGACAGAAATCAGTCCGAGAATGGAACGCCTGGCGTAAAATGGCGTCGCTTCCTTCCGCCATCTTTAAAGGGAATACTGAATATTTTTACGGTGGTCTTGAAGCGCTGCTATTTGTTTGAGCGCTGCTTAAGTTTGTGCTCCACTCTTTATAGCTATTTTTGGTTGAAATTTGATCGAAAGTCAATCGTTTACCGCGTTAAATTAAGGAAAACAGAATAGCAATGAATTCGTTTACAAACAGGCTCCTCCTGTTGGTCAAATGTTGAATTCTTCATCTAGCGATGCCCTTAAAACGCTGAGTTGGTTAGATGTAAACAATGGAAGGACATTCGACTCACCAGTGAGTCACGTCTAATCTTCAGTCCAGAGAGCCAACCGTGACAAATGTTCAGGCTGGGAGTCTGGGCCCAGTCTCGCAAAGTGGCGGCCGGTGTAGAGAATCGAAAGCGAGAGAACGGAAGATTGACGTGATCCGAAAGAGGACTCAGTGAGAGGACGGAAGACGAGGTACACGGAGAGTAGAATTGGCACGGGCTGTTATTGAACGGACAAAAGCTGTTTTATGGGGCGTGGCCGGGGCGGGGGTACCAGGGTCACTCACCTAGGCTCAAAACAGATACCATATTTCAAAGTAATAAAAATAATACCATTTGGGGCGGCATCAATGTGATTAATATTGTGTTTAACATAGGGTGGTGACGTGCAAGAACTGATCGTTAAACTAAACGGGAAACACAAAGGAATAAAGGACGGTGCAGCTGCGGGCTTAGCCTGGTCAGCTTATCAAAAGTCGGGTCCGACTAAAAATGCGGGGGAGTTATATCTATATTGAGTTTCTTGCGTCACCGTGACCGGCAAACACTCAAAAACATTTCTCTTTTCAATCCGGCTGACAACTTGGAATGTATGGGACGCTTATTTTATTTTATTTTTTCACAAATCGTGGCCAGATGATCATTTATTTTTGTAATGTGCAACATTTGCCCCGTTCGTGTAGTTCTAATAGTGACACATTTCATAATTATTTTCGTTTAGTTAGTTCGCCAAACGTGTTCACAAATGGCGTTAATTTATCGTTTGTGCAAAAACAACAAGAGAGGAAGAGGGGACGCTTATTCGAGGATTTACGGTAAATACTGAAGTTTAATTCAAGTGAATTTTTTTTGTCTCGTAAAGTACAGGGGATTGATTTAGCTTCTTTCGGCTGCATCGTTTACCGGCAAACACTCAAAATTGTTTTCTCTTTTCAATCCTTGACACTGACGGAGTTCAACGAACTCAAGACAATCAGCTGACACCGCTTACTTTATTTTGATAATATGCGAACTATTTCCCACCAGTAAAGTTCTTAAGATGTATATCAAAATACTCTATCCCTGCTAGACAATATAGACATGCTCTGTAAACTCCAAACAAAACCAATATTTCGATTTTTTTTTTGACTGTTATGTTCCTCTGCTTAAAAGAATAATGCAAAGAACTTTAACCCCCTCACCCCCACGAGTGATAAACTTCGCCTCTATTTCAGTCTATCACACAGTATAGAGAA
The DNA here is from genome assembly GCA_964036295.1 of Plumapathes pennacea. Lineage (NCBI taxonomy): Eukaryota > Metazoa > Cnidaria > Anthozoa > Antipatharia > Myriopathidae > Plumapathes > Plumapathes pennacea. The sequence continues at coordinate 4,318,733 of OZ038463.1, read as the reverse complement.
CTTTGGCTTTTGGTCGGCTGCTCAGATGACAGCTGATCGAGGCTTCGTTTATGCAGATGTGTTAGTTTTAGTTCGACTGATTTCGATGCGTTTTCATCTCCCGCGAAGACGATCGAATTTGGTGATAAAAACGCATCGATTCGAAAACGCAGCAAAAAAAAGTGGATTGTTTAAACCGTTCCGGTTTGAGATGCAAATGCATCCGCATAAATGCAGCCTCAACTATCAATTCTCACTACATCACTCATACATTTTCTTCTTGAATGGTTGGGAGAATCTAGCTTGATAGCTTAATTCGAACTTTGAATATATGGGTCAAGTTTTCCAGCCGGGTTTAGTTAAAATATACATTACAAGTTTAGTTAAAATATATGTAGTTGTTTGTCAAACATAATTGTCCGGGTCAGAGTGGTCTTGAGAAAATTGTTGCTAGTTTTTCAGTGACGTTTCAGCTGCCTGCATAACTTGCCTTCCGCCAGCAACAACCTTCCAGAAGTAATATTATTCTCTGACACGTTCTGCGAATCTTTTGCTCTACTGATGCATTCTCGCTCTTTTCCTTCCCCTCACCCCCATAAATATAAGCAATTGCACCATTTAAAACCCCATGAACCTTAATGTCTTCACCCCGGCCGGCTACCACAAAGCTGCGAGGAACTGCAAACGAAGTTGACGCTGGTTTGTGTAACATGGACATGTCAACTCGGGCTACTAAATTTGGACTAGAAAGAAGGCCGTAGTGGTGTTAGGCTCATTTTCAAAGGATTTAGGTTTTAAATATCGTATCGAAATTCTATTCGCACAAATTTTGTCGCAAAAAAGTCTAAAGACCCAAGGTTACATGTGCCGTTGTTGGGGACGCAATGTTTGTTGACGTCAATCGCAAAGGCAGACGTTCGTTAGCTCTGTCCCTTTATAATTCTGTTATTTTGCCACAATGTTGATCGGAGGCTTCTCAGTGGATTGCCGGTAACTAATTAGTTTTTGTGATTTCTTTGCTTGAACTCTTTCATGAATTCCACAAGTGTTTCAACCTCATCTTGTCTGATAGCATTGTACAACGACACTCTGATTCCGCCAACTGATCTGTCAACATAAGAAAAACACAAAAAATGAGCTTGCCTGAGAGGGGTGAGCCACAATTTTCTCTTTATTCTCTTAGGAAAAAAGGAGAGAGAGGGTGTGTGTGTGTGTGTGTGTGGGGGGGGGGGGGGGGGGGGGGGGGAAGGGGGTAGGGGAAAAGCAGTTATAAAAGAACCTCAGCATGTCTCAAATTTCATTTTACAGCTAAAAAAGTTGTATCTTGTAACTGATTGGATGATTGGGTCTTCAGATGAACCATATACAGTCAACTCCCTCTAGACACCCCTCTAAGACGGACACCTCTCCAGGACGGACACCTCTCCAGGACGGACACAACTCCTGCCGTTTCCGGCTTCAGTCATATATTTTACTTTGACTGAGCTCTCATAAGACAGACACCTTTCTAAAACGGACAGTTGGAGCTGGTCCCGAAGGTGTCCATTTAGAGGGAGTTGCCGACTGTATTACCAGATGAACCCAATATTTATGAAGCCAAAATATGAAAGTCATTCAAGCGTTGCCACCAGTCAATCCTTTCTCCCTCATGCTCAAGCCTGGAGCACTTGACAGCATTTTTTTCTGGGAGGGGAGGGAGGGGGGGGGGGGGGAGGGAGGAAGCAGTGAATGATTGAGGATTTCTCAAGCAATATTTTCACTGAATCATTGGCGTCGTTTTTGCCTTGAGTTGATTGATTTGCTGGGACAATATTATGCTGTACCTGTGTCCTTTGAGTTGAACCATGCCATTAGCCTGTGCTTCTTCAACAAACTTCTTTTCTAGCTCTTGATCTCCCTGGATTCTGAGTGGAACATTCATTCGTGACCGGTCTTGTACCTGCAACACAGTGCCACTTTGCACCAAACAGCAATAAAAAGGTCACGCCAGGTGAAGCAAACGAATTGAGTTGATCCACACAAAAGTAACAAAGTATTATATTATTATTATTATTATTATTATTATTAACATCATTATTAGTTTTATTTTTATATCATTACAGTATAGAAGTACCAGTAGTAGTAGTAGTAGTGTGGTCAGAATAGTGCCTTATTAAGAATCTGTGTTTGAGCCTTCTACTGTAACACACTGAGAGAATGACAAGAGAACAAAGCCGAAATAGAATACACTAAAAAAAAGAAACAAAAAAAAAAAGAGTAGAAAACAGAAAAAGGACAAAGATGGAGGAGGAGTTCAAGAAGACTGCATGCATTAAAATATAATCAAAGGGTTTGATTGTCACTGTGCTGACTCACCAGTAAAATCCATCTGAAGAGTCGATAAACTTGTACACAAGCTGGGACTTCATAAAGCTCCTCCGTGCCATTTCTGAAATCAAACTCAAACCTTTATATATACAGTATTACAGCAAACACTTGAACAGAAGAGGAGGGAGGGTCAGATGAAAGGGGGAGTCATGAGCAATCATGACATTCCAAACTTGCTTACCTTCAAGTCCTCCCTGTCTCTTGAGCCACCTGAACACCAAACTCATGATGTAAATGCTGTAGGTGGGTGGAGTGTTGTAAAGAGAGTTCATACCAGCTTGTGTCTACAAGAGAAAAAAGAACTGGTGGAAAAAGCTCTGGGACAAAGGGTATAAGGACCCTAAAGTTCCTAGTTAAAACTGATCCCATTAAATCATTTTACAATCAGGCCCAACAGTTATTTACCTTGTAGTCGAACACAACAGGGCACTGAGGCGAAGCATGACCAATCAAATCATCCCTTACTGCATACAAAGAGATAGCATTAGTCAATATTACAGTATTTGAAATTGCACAGTAGCAACCTGCTTTTATCAGTGTTCAAATGGCTCAGCCTTTCTCATGTCAGCCTCATATGCAACATGCCACTAGTTTGATTGTCAGCTGTAATCATACAGTCTCTGCACTGCAAGTGAGAACTTTAATGTCAAGCACTGTGTTGCCTACAATAATGTTACCATGAAGATCAGTGTTCATAGCTAGCTGGGGATCAAATTCCTTTCAGTTGGTACATATATCTGTACAAATTATTAGTACAAGTAGGTGTAAGGTGACTCTTACCAATGACCATTGTGACTCCTGCGCAACCAATATTCTTCTGGGCCCCAGCATATATCAGACCAAACTATGATAAGCAAAAAAGAAAGAAATTCTAAACTTTATACCACATAGTGTTTATGTCAGTGCATCATAATTCGCTTGTACATATATTTATCAGAATTTTTTAAAATAAAATATTGCACTTGTTCTTATGTCATTTTTAGTAATTCTGATCTGAAAACTTTGTCTTGACCCAAACAATGCCCTCTAGATTCATAATCAAGACAATATGGCTCCTAACCTTGGAGATATCAACTGGCTTTGAGAGAATGTTTGAGGACATGTCACACACCAATGGCACACCATTTGTTTCCGGGATGAAGTCAAACTCAACTCCTGAAATCATAGGTATCAGTCAATAATATTATCCACAACTGCCAAAGTGCTGCGAAGACATCTCTAAAGTAGTAAGCATCAATAACATTACTGTCTCCTTGCAAGAAATATTGAAATGAAATCATGTTCAGCATGTTCAAATTTAACACATAGTGTGTGTACATTGGGTGGTTGCGTGTTGGGATGATGGCAAGTTGCCAATAATAGTAATATGGTAGCTGTCAATTTTGGAAGTTGTTTACTATCTTTGCTGCTCACAACATTTATGAGACTTCATTTAGCTTTCACTCCTCACCCCAAATTTAATGAGCAGTATAAAATTATATAGCAACAAAACTTAGAGTTCTCTTAAAGGGAAAAAGTAGAGATTAATAATTCCACTGTGGGTAATGTTACAAGATAGATCTGTTAATTATACAAAGTATTTGTTAACTCAATACCATGCACAGTCTCATTTGCGCAGTAGTAGACATACGAGGCGTCAGGTTTCAAGTCCCATTCAGTCTGCGGTGGAATGTCTGAAGTGAAAATAGAAATATATTTATTATTCACTTTTTATTTGTGTATTCTACCCACTACCACACTGTTTTGATACTTGTTACTTTTACTGTACACTTACTGTAACAGTGGTCAGATGATAAAATCTACGTTATAGTCACAGCTTTTATGTTTTTGTGTATACTACACACAGAAATGTGCATATTGCAACTACCGAATTGAAGTTGAATACAGTCACATATTGTTTATGCAACACTATTGCCTCCCACCTTCATGTACTTTATAAAATAACAGCTTGAAAGAAAGCAGCCCTTCGATACTGATGTCACAGCTAGACAGTCAAATACTGAGGGGGGGGGGGGGGGGAGGGGCATTTACTCACTCCTGATTAATAGATTTTATCTGATTTTTCCCCACTTCCCCATACATTACTCTGCCCCCTTTACACCTAATTAAGCATGAGAGTAAGCTTCAGAAGACCTTGACTTACGATCATACTTCTCCAGCTTGGGAAGGACAAGGTTTACTTTGCCAAATTTCTCAGCCTGTCAACATGAAGTGGGAAACATTGAAAGGTAGAAAATTAATGAATGTTATGTGTGAAGCTCCTTTACCTTTGAAGGCTGGCACCAGTATGTGCAGCTCAAGCTAAAATCTGTTTCATCGAAGATTATTTGGAGGTCACTAAATAACTCAAAAGGCTGTCATTATACCAGCAACCTTCCATGGACAGCTCCTAGTTCATCAAAAATAATGAGAAATGACGTAGGTAGGTGACTGACAGACAAACACTCATGTCAAAGCTGGTGCCAAGAAAGACAGACTAAGAGAAAGAATTCAAGACCAGGTGATACGAACCTCTTTTGCTGCTTTTGCAGACCAAGCTCCTGTAACAATATAGTCAGCAGATCCACCTTCTGGAAAAAATAAAAAAGAGGTAATAAATATTTTACCAAACTGGGATACAAGCTTTGAAACTGCACACACCATTTTATGGCATCTACAAATTAACCCATTAAAGAGAAATTCCTGGTAGGAATTGGGGGCTGGTATTTTTCCTGTGATTCACTTGAAGTATAGTGTATATATTTTTAGTTCACACCTTTCATGAGGTTGAGAGGAACGGCTGCAAACTGTCCTGTGCCACCACCTTGCAGAAACAGAACCTTGTAGTTGTCAGGAACATTGCTACAAATTACCAAATAAAACAATGTTGTTAATATTCTTTTGGGGGTTCAAAAATAATGGTTGTCCAGTTGTCTCAGACAACTGAAAACATACTGGGGTGACAAAATAGTGTTGTCCCTCGGGAAACCAATGGCTTTGAGTAAAATGGTGCTGGACTTGATGATACCACTGCTGTCCAACAATGCTAAGAGATTGAAACATGACTTATGTGGTTGGTTCCTGGGACAACTGAGCACTGTATAATTTATTATATAGAGGATATTACATGGCGGCGCAAAGATATGAATTTTATTTTCGAGTGGTAAAATATTGTTTTTACCACGAGAAAATAAAATCCATATCTTCAAGCCGCTGTGTAATTTTCTTTATATTATATTAGACACGAGTGTTTTACAAGAAATTGCACAAACAACCATGCAAAAGCTGGAAATGATGCCAACGATATGGAAAATACGCCACTCGGGTCCCGGATGTAGTTTCGTATGGATTTTACGCACAGTATATTTTCCAGTAAAACACTCACGTCTATATAATAAAATACTATTATTTTGTACTGCAGGCTCAAGTGTTAAATCACATTTATTATCAGTTTACTTACAGCAGTTCTCTCAAGTCACTTTCAGCTTCATTTCTGATTTTTGCAAAGTCTCCAGAACGATGACTCATTTCTACAAGAAATGTGCAACAAATAAACAAATGAATGTATATACTGCAGTTAAATATTAGTTTGACATCTTGTAAAATATGCTTGTGTTTGTGTTTTTTAATCTTCTATTGGAATCTGTCAAGCACTCTATCAATCAACAGTTTGAGCTGGCAAAGCTAATTTTAAATTTTCTGTCATATTTGACTCTTTTCTTCATTTTTGCGAGTTTTACATGAAAACCATAATTAATTATATGCCAGATAAAACACAAAAAATGACATTTTGAAGTCAGGAATGATAAAATTAACACCCATTTAATAAAATTGAAAACACACAATGTAGGTAATCTTACCAAATCACTGTAACAACACCTGTGATCACTGTAATAACACCTGCAATTACTGTAACAACATGTCCTGTAATCATTGCAAAAACACTTTACCCATAACACTGATTCCCAGGTTGCCATAACTTATGAGTTCCTTCTGTGCCTGATCCAAAACCTGTTAGAAAATGCATTAAAATAGTGAACAAAACTAACATTCGTATAGCTTTAGTCAGAAATCTAACTGAATCTTGACTCTTTTTATTGACATTTAATTCAATTATTGCTCCTAACTGTATCTTTAATACTGTAAGTTTCAATGCAACTGTCATAAAACTGTCTCTGCCCTGTTTATATTTAGGGCATCAAGTCCAGCTGGTACGAAAATGTTAGCAATATTTTAAGGAATTAAGCAACTGGCAGCTTGACAAACTCTAGTTCAGAAACTATAAAATACTTGCAACAAACCCCCTTTTGGTTTCTTAGCAAATTTGTTTAACTGTTCAATCAATCTACATAGCTTAAAACACACTGGACTGATATACTTCTGGGTCAATCTTTTAGATAGGGCACATCAAAAACTTGTTGGGCTCGTGGATTAGCCACAACTTTGCCATTGGGCTAGCTGCCTGTTAGTGTTGAAAAACATAAGTCACGCCCTTTTGCATAGGGTATATTGGGCACCAAATATTACATACAGGAACAATAGCATGTTGAGACTTCTATTCATGTCAAGTGGCTTTTTCGTTGAAATAAAAGCAAAAACTAAAATAATAAAAAAGTTTATTTAGTCTCATGTGAGTATTTTCAGACTTTAGCTGGTGGGGCCCTCTCCTTATGTGTTATATCATAGTAAATTCCCAACAAATCTACTTATTTTGTGACTTGTAATATTGGTTTGAGCATATACTTGCCAAAACAAATGGACAGACAAACAGATAAGTCACAAAACACAATATAACATACTGTACATATATAAAAACTATTATTTCATTTTCAGGTGCAGGATTTATGACTCAAATGTACATGTGGCTTTCTCACACTTCCCACAAAACGCAACATCTTATTGGTTTACAGAAACTGTGAATAATCACGTCACAAGAAGCATCTCATGTAAACAACACCGGGCCAATGTTGAAATAATGCCAATGATGAAATAATGCCAATGTATTGCATCAGAAAGAAAAAGAAATAAACAGAAAAATAGAAAAGGTTCAACTCCCGGGGAAATTAAACCACAATTTACAGACTAATTGCCCACCTTTCAGTTGTTCCAACGAGAAACACACGCCTTCTTTGGGTGGTTCGTTCCGAAAGCACGTTCGATCGCAATTTATCATGACGTGTACGTTTAGAAGAATCGAAAGTGGCGGTAGAAGTTCGTTTTTTGGCCGTGCCTTTTGAACAGATCTCTTGTAGTGATGGTTTTAGCCTTTTTCCACACTAAGTTTGGGTGATTCCTTGGACGGCTCTGATTTCGCGTCTTCGTCTCCCATATTAGGGAGTACATTCACGAGCGCTCGCCCATATTTGGGAAACGCGGCAATTTCACGTCCGCAAATCAAACAGTAAGAAAGATCATCGCTCGCGAAAAAAATAAATGGCTACTATAAATAAAACGCAGTCTTCCGTGGATATTATAGTCGGCGATTTGCCTTATCGAACAAAGAGAGCCGAATTCATCGCAACATTTTTTATGGAGCAAGTTGGACGGTATGCTCACGACACCGTGACAGACCAAATGACAACAAAGTTTACAAATATCACCGCAGAGAGCTAAAAAAACAGCTTCGGGTTTAAAAGCATTATGGCCCACATCATGTTTGGAAGATTGTTTCACAAGGGTATGCTTCGCTCAAGACATTCTCTGCAGAAAGGCAAACGCAAGTATACTTACTTCTTCAGGGAGTTTCGCAGGGCCTGCTGCGAAGTTTATGACTTTCTGCGTTGAGTTAGACATATTTTCTTTGTTGTTATTCCCGATCCTAAAAAAGCGCTTCGATCAAATAAATGGGCTCTCCACGGTCACTTGCGCCTCGCTTCACTTCAGACAAGTGATACTACGAGCGACTCGCTGGCATTTACATTTTACTCAAATTGGCACGCACTCTGATTGGTTGGTCGGCTTGTTGCACGTGAACCGTGCGTGATAGAATTAAAGATATCTAAACCTGGGCAAAAACCAAGCGCTTTCGACATCATTTCGCTTGGTGATCAATAGTTAAACGCATTGGCCGTTTTTATACTCAAACGATTTATTCGTCTGGACACATTAGTTGTTTAACTGGTGCGACTGATATAAAGATCAGACGCATAACTTTGGCTGACGGTGGCTCTGGTGCCGCGTCATCCGGCCGTCACCCGACTTCATGTCAGATTGCCGACATTTTAAACTTTATTTTTACACAAATATATTACTAAATTTAATGTTCGACTCGCTTTTATGTTGGGCCGGACTAAACATCTGCTATAAATTTATGTAAAGTGCAGACGCAGGAACAATTTGTTAAGTTCGCCTGCCCTTGTTGTCTATTTTTGTACTAGTCGCATATAAACGGCCATTCATTTTGCACCGAAGTTGACGTTGAAGTTGAAAACTTGAGGCGATTTCAACATATTTTCATCATATTTTCAACACCTTTCAACATAGTCGGAACCGGTTTTCACTTTTTAGACCTCCCCGGTGGGAGGGTGGGGGGAGGAGTGGGGGGAGGTGGGGAGTTACCCCAATATACGCTTACTGGATCCGTCTTTGTAATATCTTTTATTTTCTTTCTTTCTGTCTCTTTTTTTGTTTTTTTATTTTTTTTATTTTTATTTTTATTTTTATTATTTTTTTCACTCGAAGCAGGTTTTCGTTTTTGGCCGAGTTCCATTGTTTCCGTGTACGGGAGTCTCCCCTCCCTCTGACCACGGTGGCCTGACTGGCGTCCCGGCGCGGGGATTGAACTTTGGACTGAAAAACCAAACGTGACTGTCCAACGTTCGGGTCCGGGTTGGGTGCGGGGGGGGGGGGGGGGGGGGGGAGACTTTGTTTGGATCCCGTTTCACAGGTACAGAGAGTGACAGCTGAATACCGTTATTTTTTCAGTAGGTTCTTTGTCCCCAAAATTCGAAATTGCGGTCGCATCAGTACCCTTGGAAAACAACTGTCCAGTGTTCCAAATGCAAAGCTTCTTGGACTTGAAATCGACGAAAAACTCACATTTGTAGCTCACGTAGATAACCTCTGCAAAAAGCTTTCTCAGCGCATAGGGGTATTAAGGAAAGTCAGAGCCTTTCTTCCTTTACAGCAGAGGATTCTATATTATGATAGTATGATTAGGCCTGTTATGACCTATGTAAGTGCTATCTGGACATGCTGTGACCAGGAAAGCCTAGGGCGAGTACTGAAACTGCAGAAGCGTGCGGCAAGAATAATTCTAAACACTTCTAATCAAGCCCCGTCAGTAGAATTATTCAATAGGTTGAAGTGGTTGCCATTTTATGAGGAAGCTAAGTTAGCCAAGTGTTTCTTAGTATTTAAGCGACTTAAAGGTGAAGTTCCCTCTTATATCACCAACTTACTTAAGCTCAATAGTGACCTACACTCTCGCAAGACCAGATATTCCAATTTTAATTTAGTTTGCCCCAGATTTAAGTATGAATCTGACGGAGGCAGATCGTTTGGTGTATCCGCCTGTCGGCTGTGGAACTCCTTGCCATTGGCGCTGCGTGAAATTGAGTCGTTTACTGTTTTTAAACAATCTTTGTGGAACTATTTTTTTAATCAACAGCAATTTTTGAACCATTTCATAGTGTAGCTTTTTATTAGTATGTTATCCGTGTAGATAGATGTAGTTTTTATCCATTGACCTTGTTAATACCTTTACTTTAAGCTTAGATTTTTTAAAGAATTGTTTAGTATATGTATGTAGAGGGCCACACGTTTATTAGCTCTGCTATTATGTGCTACCCTCGTTAAATAAAGACATTACTTACTTACTTACTTACTTACTTACTTCTCTGTCGTTCCAGCCTTCGACTCACATTACTCGGATTGAGCGGCTTTCAGAGGGAGGGGATTGGGGCCCTCCGGAAGTCTGCGTAGCTGGCGGTTTCACACGTTATCAGACATCCGGTTGCGACCGGACACATGCGTTTCACCCGAATATGCTAAAACCGCCAATTACCGTATAAACTAAATACGTACCAGCATAGTGTTGTTATTTTCGCAGAGTTCATCAGGAAAATCGGGTTGTGTTTTTACTGTTTCGTTACCGACCAAGAACTCTATAAACTCTATAAATCACCTTTTGCGCTTTGGCGGCTTCCGCAATAGAATAAAACCTCGCTGCACGTGCTGAGCAAGATGACGTTAAAGAGTACGTTCGTAGCCAACGAGCACGTTCTTAAAACCCAAACCAATGTAAACACCTTTTCCCGATTGGAGGAGACAAAAAGGTGAAACAGCTATGAATCCTCAACATGGTTCACATTTACTGATTTATGTGAGTTAAAAATAGATTCACTCAGGTGTTTGCCGTTACCGCTCGTGCGTGTGCTTTTGCGACTCGCGTTATGGCACAGAACTCAATATTATAAGGAAATGTATGGGGATTTTACCAATCACGGAAAATCATAGGATTTGATAATGAAACTAAAAATATACGTTCGTTACCTGTTAGTAGTTGTCTCCTGTGTCCCTTGTATCAATTTAAAGCCGCTGCGGCCAGCCTGCCGATGTTTCCCCCAGGGAGGTTGTGGTATTACATAAACTTGAGCGATAGCAATCGTGGCGTTCAATCCCGGCCGTGGAAATCAATTTCTTTATGCAAACCTCAAAGCAGTAGACAAATTTACTCTGTACGGAACGATTTATCAAAGCCTATACGAGGTTTAGGTACGTATTAACTATTTTCACGACTTTTTTTGAGTGAAACTTTGACCCTGTATACTATCGAAGCGGTATCGCTCGCGGCTGCCGAACTCAAGTCGTGCAAAATTACGGCCAAAATTTCAACCTCAGAGTACTTTGATTCGGTTGCCTTAGAGCCATATCTTTTGAATTGAGCTAGACACTATAAGCGAGAAATAAGTTTAATTACTAAAAGCCAGATGACTTGGGATGTCATCACCGAGCTCACAGTGACCCCAAAAGACACCCAGCCAAGTTTGTCAGTGAAACCAACCCTTTTGAGAAGTCTATATTACAAATTGCAACGATCGCGAATATAATGTGATATAACAAAGTCCAACAGTATTTTTGCCCGGGTTTTTTTGTTACAAAGTGCGACAGATATTAAAAAGTACGGCCAGAGGTACCCTCTAACGTAGTAATATCTAACGTCGCCATTGTGGCTTAATAACCCTGCTTTTGGCTTTCTGAGAATATTCGTAAACCTACGACAAGGCAATTCACATATTCATGACATTCTCTGCTCATCCTGTCGCCGGCTTTCTTGACGTATACTATAATCTCTTTTTTAACCTTGCTTTTCTGAGAATTTGTACATCAACAAGGCAATTATACAATCAAAACATTTTCTTTGTTCACCTTGCTTCCGGATTTCTGAGAACTTGGTAACCGCTGACAAGGCAACTCATGTGTTCTTGATTATTCACTTTGTTCGTCTAGAATTCGCAACCAGTGACAAGGCTATGTAAATAATATTTTTGATAACAGTTTCTTTGTTCACCATGCTTCCGGTTTTCTGAGAATTCTTAAACCAACGACAAGGAATTATCATATAGAGTATTCATAACATTTTCTTTGTTCATCCTGCTTCTGGCATGGCGGCTTTCTGAAAATTCGTAAACCCCGACAAGGCAGTTAGTATATACAGTATTCATCACATATTCTTTGTTCGTCCTTTTTTTAGTTTTCTGAGAATTCGTAAACCAACCACTAGGCAATATCATATACGTATTCATAACAGGTTCTCACAGGGTTCATCCTGTTTTTGGCTTTCTGAGAATTCATAACTCTACGAAAAGGCGGTTATAGTATATTCACATCGTCGAAACAAAACATTCGATATCACTTTACAACATTAATCAGTGCGGTCTCCCACTGGGCATTTTTTACGCGGGTCACACACAGATTTTGGCTAAATCGCGATTAAGCACTGCTAATTAAATCGTGATTTAACTTTCTAGTGTGACCACAGCCAGAAGTGTAATATAAACTTCCATTAACACCCATTTCGCATGCGAAAGAAGTAGGCAGTGAAATAATGACACTCAGACAAATTGCGGTTAATGGATGACTGGTACCTGAGAGCTAAGAAGCCAGAGGCGCTGGGATGAGCCAGCTAGTGAGGTGCTCGTACCACACTAGGCGCGGGGGATGAGCAGCATGGATAGGGTATGCAAACCCTAGGCATGAAGGGGTCGCAAACCCACATTCACTAGCAAGTGGTGTAGCACTGGCAGGTGAGCACCCGAGGCCAGTCACGACTTGCTGATCTTTATTCAAATTGTTGAAACTGACAGTAGTTTGATGGGTTGATCTTGAACAGAATTTTGTTGAGTGTGATTCGAAGTTCCGTGCTTGATCTTAGACAGAACACGTTGAATGTGATTGGAACGGAACACGTTGAATGTGGTACGTGGAATAATATCTAGATCGTGAGGCGAAAAAGAGCTTGATCTTGAACGGACCTTGCATGTTGACTATGATGTGTAATGGCGCTTGACCTTGAAAGATGTTTCTTGAATGTGGCACTTAATTTTGTCCTTGAATATTGCACCATTTGGTTTTCCATATCCGCTAAACAAAAAGCCGGCAGGTCTTAGTTGAGATTATCCCCGAACGAAGTGAGGGAAATACTCACGACACTAATGCAGTAATATTATACCGCCTACTTGGGGACTCCAAGCCTGTCGCCATCTCGAAATTTAACGTTGTCTGTCTGTCAGTCTGTCTGGCGTACGACTTTAGGCGCGGTTACCCCGCTAACCAATAACAAAGGCCGGATCGATCACGTGTGCCCTGTTGTTTTACTCGGAATAACTTAGAGAAATTAGATTTGAACGAAGTAACAATATATTGTAGCTGCGTTCACGAAAATGGAAAACTTAACTGAAAAACTTGAAACACAACAGTCTCGCGAAGCTCGTCTTCAAATGAGAAGGGAACAGGCACGAGCAAGGCGAAATCGTGAAACGAGCGAACAACAGCGCATGAATACCGATCGAAAGCGACATGAACGGAAACGGGTAACGTAGACAACTCCGCAAAGAGAACAGCGCTTGAACGCAAATCGGAAACTTCAGGAGAAAAAGCGGGCCGAAGAGAAGACTCCGCAAATTAAGACAACAGCGCATGAATGCCGACCAAAAGCGACATGAACAGAAGCGGGTAACACAGCGCTTGAAAGCAAATCGGGAGCTTCAGACGCCGTTTTGTGTTAAACTCAGATACTTATTTAGAAAGGACAAGCAACAAAGGTTAGTCAGTGGAAATCGAACAATCACCGTGACAAATATATATTTTGTAACTCGATCACTTCAAGAATGTATTAAAATCTGTATGCTGATCATTTTCCCTCGAAGTATTGTTTTACTACGCTTCTGTCGCCAGTTTCGGCTACCGTATTTGCTCAGAGCAATCGGAACTTGGAGTCTTGAATGATTTAGTCAGATGTCTTATTTTTCTGTAATCTGACACGCGGTGATTGCAGCGAGAATCGTTCACAAGCCCTTAGAAGTATTACTGGGTCTGAAGCCCGTGTATAATTTGAAGTAAACTGTTCAAGTTTTGCTTTGATTCTGGGAGAAATTTTGCTGTTTTGAGTGGGTTCACATACAAAAGAATTCGAGCCTATTAAATATGCATGCCTGAGTCTGGTGCATGCGGTAGTAAAAACAAATCGCACAGGAAGCCTATTTAATTGTACTGCCTATGAATTCAAAATTGGAAAATCAGTGTTCCTTTTTTCCCGTACTACGACGGCCGACCAACTTCAAACTTTGAGTATTAAATTTCGAGAACGTGCTTGGCAGACTGCATGAATTAATTTGACGTGCCGACCGTGGGAAATACGTACTTCGTCACGCAATCGATTCTTTTTTCAACGCAGAAGTATAACACACACCATTCTTTTTCTCCTTCCTTTGCGTGTAGCACTTGAGTTCGAAGAAAAGATTGAGTCAACATTTCGGTAAAACAAAGGCTACTCTTATTGGGAGTTACCAAAGTAAAAGTCCCATCAATGGCAGAGTGAGGGGGTATATGCGATTATCGTATTTCTAGTAGTATTTTACTATAGGAGTTCCATATAATGAAAGTGAAATGCTGCCTGTCCGCACACATTGATACAGCCGATCCAGTTGGGCGGTTGTATTTTCCATACTTTGTCAATAGACAGTGACCCCAAAAGACACCCAGCCAAATTTGTCAGTGAAACCAAACTCTTTATTGGCAAAGTGCGACAATGCCTTATTTCAAAGAGCGTGCTACGGTGCGACAGGTATTACAACGTGTGACAGTACAACAACCGACATGCAATTAATAAGACATGTGACCCATAATAGTCGGCGACCAATCATGGAAAACGTGAGCAAGGCTGCCTAGATAATAAAGAACTGGTAAGTCCCAAATAAGCCGTATAAAATAAAACTACTCTAAAGAACTAATCAAATCACTGACAATTAAATGCCAGAGTAACGCAGTGCATCTATTCCGTCCATAATGATGTAAATCAATATGTCTTGTGACTTTGTTTCTTTTGCTGTAGAACTGACCTAGTTTCTTGAGACAGAAGCCTATTGTTATATCTTTGTCGCAAGTAAAGCAGTAAGTCTGTGATCACCATCTCCCTTTGGCCGGCCGTCACTGCATAATTAATGTGCATTTCATGAAATTTAGCGCTACGGCCGAGGGAGTATATGTCTAACGGCTCCATTTCTTCTTTTATTCCAAGCATAATCATAACGAGCAAGGAATGTATTTTCCTCTTTTTCAGCTATCTTTTTTCTTTCCTCTTCCCCGTCGCTTTCTTCTTCGCTGTCACTGGTTTCATCCGTATCTTCGTCACTTTCCTCGTCGCTTTCTTCATCGGTTGATTTTACCCGAAACCAAAGCTCGTACTCTTTTTTCAGCGCGTTGTTGATCAATTTACGCTTGTGGGAGCCGTTTGTGCAGTATTCACGAATTCTTTTTTTTAAAGCGCCGGGTTTTTTTCTGCATGTGCTTCCAATATAAACGACATAATCTGGCTGATCTTCATAAGTTCCGCGAGCCTCCCATTCGTATATTCCACAACTGTTTCCACGAGGCACAGTGATGGCTTTCTTCGTGGTGTAACCCGAGTGATTTCGTCGTGGCTTGAAACCCTTTCTTTTATCTGGAACCATGGCTATTTTCCAGCTGGACCAGCCTTTCATGTGTGGATTACAGTCTTCGCAGCCTTCTAACCATTATACCTTGCAGCACAACTCTAGCGCACGATTCCACGAAAGCTACCCGCCAAGAGTGGTGGCTGTAAAAGAGCTCTCGGGATACAAGATCGCTTTTGAACCCAATGACAAGGCACACAGTTTGTCGGAAACTGAGTGATACGTGTGAGTGAGTGAGTGAGTGAGTGAGTGATGTGACGGAAATAATTGCCATATTTTGATTTGTGAGTCAGAATGAGTGTACCTTTGTAGTCTATCTAATGTGTCAACTAATTGTCTTGAACAAATAAGTAATCATAGGCGCGGCCTTTTAAGGGAGATTTTGTAATTAAATCTAAGGTGATTAGAGATAGTTGAGCGAGAGCACGGGAGAAGCTTTTGAGACCGAGAGAGAAAATACAATCATTGTGATAATCGTGACCGTGTGGGTTTTCTACCTCGTGTTCCCCACACAGTTATATATTCATGACATTGCGTTGTTGCAGTGACATAAACTATTCATAATATTGCCTTTGTTCACCCAACCGTCGGGCAATTTATGTACCGGCTGATTTTCATAACATTTTCTTTGTTCACCTTGCTTCCGGTTTTCTTAGAATTTGTACACCAATGACAAGGCACATTATATATTCTTAGCATTCTGTTTGTTCACCCTGCTCTCGGCTTTCTGAGAATATGGTAAACCTAACGACACGGCAATTTATATATTCATAGCATTTCTTTGTTCACACTGCTGCCGGCTTTCTGAGAATTGACTTGATCCAATGGCAAGGCCAATTTATATATTCATAACATTCTCTTTGTTCACTTTGCTTTTCTGAGAATTTGTACACCAACAAGGCAATTATATATTCAAAAACATTTTCTTTGTTCGCCTTGCTTCCGGCTTTCTGAGAACGCATAAACCAATGACAATTGGCAATTCATGTATTCATAATATTCTCTTTGCTCACCTAGAATTCGTAAACCAATAACGAGGCAATTTATATATTCACAAACATTTCTTTGTTCACCTTACTTCCGGCTTTCTGAGAATTTATAATCAAAGCAGCGTGGCCGCTATAAGGTCGCCCATATATGTTATACTGCCTGATTGGGATTAATTTTTTGCGCGAAAGTAAGAGAAAATCTGAGCAATCTCGTACCCAGACCCTCCAATGTGGACGAAACTCGAAGGCTGGGAGGACGCTAGTTGAACCCGTCAAGGGTAATCTAGTTTTAAATAGATCTCTGTAGTGCTAAGACGACCGGGAAAAGTACCAACGGCCAGAAATGGCGAGCTTTCTAGAACGATGAAGTTGCAGGAACCCAGTTCATTTGGCGTTGCCAGTGAGCTCGCGGCGTGAGTTGCGTGGAGACCAGAATATACTAAAATGGACAGAAGGGACAAGAGCGGAACTCTCAAGAGAGACTTCAGTTTCTCACCAGAAAAATATCACACAGTATAAAGAACTTGGCTTTTGACGCCTTGCTCAAATGAAACCTGACTAAACAATAAATTATCATTACAACACTCATACACTTGCTTCTTGAAGGTTGAGCGACTCTGCATTTTGAGCTTAGGAGCAAAAGTGTCAGCCGGCAAAAGCTGACTAATGCGTGACATATCTTTTTATGCACAATCGATTCTAATCAGAGGCCACGATTAATCCAGCCTTCGCTTCAATACTTATCTATTCCTTTTATTAACTGAATGGGTTTCTTCTCTCAGGCTTTAGAGTATTCGTGCTCTGTAACAAATACAAAACTGAAAGCCCGCGGGACTGAAAGCGAGGAATGAATGAAACACGATACTGTACTTGTTTACAATATTTTGCGGTTCTGTTCACAGCGTGTTCAGTCCATTTGTGACTGCAAACTCAATGCACAGGACTATTTCGGTGTATTGTTCATGTCTAGTACACATTGACCATTGCGAAACAAAAGCTACATGATCGAATGGAAGAAACATTTCAGCAGGTAATATATGATAAGCAGAAGCATTTTGTTAGGCAACAAAAGTCATGTACAATGTAAAGCATAAATCGCTATAATTGTTTTACGGCTAAAGCTCATCGTAGCTTTGGTTTCCGTTTTCGGCCTGCTATCTTCCCAGAGGTATTTCGTGTCGCCACAGAAAGTTTCGTCGGGACTAAATAATTAGCGGCGACAGAGTTATTTGCAATCGCGTAGCGGTATCCATCAAATATCGAATCCACGAAATTTCCGCGGTGAACTTAAGAACGCAAGCCAAATCCAGTTTATCCGTACATTAGTGTTCGACAGAACCAAACGGTGTTGAGTTTCGAGCATAACTGCCTCGCTGTGTCAACCTCGATATGCGTTACAGCTGTAGAAGCACCCTCGTTACAAAAGAGCGGCACAATGGCTGCATTTCATGATCACGGCATAATAGCCATGCAGTTTCATAATCTTCGTTCGACCGAACATTCTCTCTCATTTTAGTTATTAATTTAGTTGTTTCGCTGTTTCGTCTTTTAGTGACACCCCTTTCATACCACATGAAATTATAGCACCATCACTAGGTAACACCACTATTCCAATACAGCGCATAAGTCATACAACTATTAATTTATATATATATAAATATTTATATAATATATATATATAAATAACGAGAAAATCTGTGTATTTTATGGTATGTAGTAATTATTCCCGTTTACGGCATCGTAGCCTGACCTGCAAGTTAATGAGGGGCCACGCACGAGTTTTGTTTGTTTGTTAAACAAAACAGCAGCAACAACAACAACAACACAAACAAGAAAGGAAACGATATTGTGCATCATATTATCAACATGTTACGTTACCAACCTAAATATCTCACAACAAATTGACAAAATCTCCTCTCGATTTGTTTATATATTTTTGTCGTAACTTTAGCGTACTGATAAATATAATTTTTTGGAGTGACAAATAAGAAACTTAATACCGAGAAACTAAAATACAACCGTTGACTAAGGCCATCTCTGAGATGCTTGCTGCCTCTGTTTAAAGTGAGGCCTTGAAAGTAACCTTTCTGATGACAATGAGTTTGATTAGTACGAAAATGAACGTTCGAGGAAAACCAATTTCATACGGTTTCGCACTGGGCCTCGTCTTGAAGCAGAGGCAACAAGCATCTCGGAAACAGCTGATTAAACGGACGACTAACTACTAAGATTCTACCGATGGGTTCTACAATATACTACAGCTCGGAATCAACCATAACGCTTTGCACGCTGAGTTGTCGTCACTCGGGTTCTCAATCCGATACAAGTTTCATTTGTGAGGTGAAAACTAAACTAGGTTTGTCAAGACATGTTGAAGGATTTTTTTGACAAATGAACATTCAAGCCGCCCAGATTAACTGTGGCACCTCGTTGTCAATTTGGCGTCACACAGAAAGAAGAGTGAAGTGACTTCTATAATTGTGATACAGCCCATGTACATGTGAACCGCGGATAAACAATACCAGTCAGACCGCGTTTTACGATTAAAATATAAGACCACTGCTACCCAGAACGTGAAAGGGTATGTCGACATTACTCAAACAGCTACATATCCGAGCTGTATGTCAATTACACGTGAAATGGCGGACACTTTGAAAATTAAAGATAGGAGACTATGTACGATGGGCAGTCTCTTATTCAAGGTTGCAACATCGTCTTGTTGCATGGAGTAAACTACAGTCGGTGTCGTTCAAATATAAAAGCGTTAAAGACTGTACTAGTTTTAAAATCAAGGTTCCTAACTCGGCTAACGAGTCCGTAGTGCGCATGAACTCTTTCCAAAAAAACCGCTGAGCTAAGGAAACACCGACATACCCGGGCAGAATATAAAGGCTCCGCCTGTTTATAATGTCACATACACGTGACTATCTACGAGTTACAACAGCTGGACTACCTAGAGAATGCCGTTTAAAGCTATAAGCGTTTCTTAACGGGCCCTTTCTCAACCCCTTTATAATGACAAAGACGAGCTTGACCCAACCCAGTAGGAAAAAACCCTAGCCCTTAAACTGCCAAATGAAACCTAAAATTAGAAATGTGAGCTCTCAACTGGTCCATTCTTAGAGGGCATTCTTTTTTTGACTATTCCGTCTAAATTCCTATTTCGGAATAGGAATAGCACTTGAATATACAGAATTTCAGTTCCCAAATGTATCAGACTTTGCGCTATTCCAAAAACAGAATAGCTGACGTGACAAAAGAACACGATTACTATAATTCTGTCCATTCCGAACACACCGCTATTCCGTGTATTCTGCTATCGAGAGTGGAATGGACGGAGTATTGTTCCGCTCATTCCGGAATCAGAATAAGGTCCCAAAGAACATGATTACTGTCCATACCGGAATAGTCCCAAAAGAACGAGCCCTTATACCAGCTCACGCCATTGGCGAGTGAAGTTAAGTTTTTTCTTTTCTTTTGAATGTTTTGTTTTCTATTTTTAGAACTTTAGAACTGTTAAAATAAAACCTGCAGGTTTGAGCACTCAGAGTAATGCCTCCCAGTTTGAAGTCTGACAGTGTTCACTTCCAACTCCTAAACTGTCGAATGAAGCCAATCAACTGAAAGCTTTCACTGAGTATACGTTCTAATAGCAGTATTCATATTTGTTTGAGCGAAGTCTATATTTTTAGTGGCGTTTTCATTAAGTTTAGTTTGGTTAAGGAAAGACGCCATTGAGCAGGTTCTGCCTAAAATAAGAAAGTCTCCCAAACACTCCTTCCCTGCTGTATACTGATCTTATATCCTTGGTCTGTCTTTGTAGCGTTGGTTCTCTTGTTCAAGTTGCCAGATTCGCGCTTCCTTCGCTTTCAGCTGCGTCTTCAAGAAGTTGATTTCTTCCTTCTGGTCCTGGTACGCCAGTCGTAGCTGATAAATAGAAATAAACATGCAGAAGATTTTGACTTACTCTTCCATGGCATATCATTGTGGTTTCGATACTATTCTTCTAGGTGTACTTTTTGTTCGGCTTTCCTTCCGTATACCGGTATTAACCATATCATATATTTATGACAATTATTCATACAGTGCAAGCACTACTAAAACACCGTAAGCAACAGGTAATTTGCTAATTGCGTTTTTAATGTGATCACTTAATTTTTGAGTTAACGGTCATTGGCAACCTCAGCAAACTCATGCAAATGCAGTTTTTGTAGCTCGGTGTAATGCTTGTAAACTTAACCAAGAAACTCAAAACTACAAGAAGTTCACTAAATTTTCTATAACATGAGTTGTGCACAAGAAAAACGGAGCGTGCACACAATGCGAAATACCTGGCCAACGGGCGGTGCCAGTGCAAAACTCGCATCTGCACATGAAAATCGTAATCAAAATGGCCTATCAAAAAAGCCATTGACAGTCCAGATGTGGCGACACATGCCACAGCTTGTCCTCAAACTAAAAACAGACTTATGATCACTTACTTTCTGTAGCCATCGGAAAACTATACTTTACTACAACGAGTCTAAAAACTTACACTTTCAAGGTCCCAGGTTCGGTAGTCGCTGGACCGTGGACCGCCTCTGCTGTTCTGGTTCTGTGACACTCCAGTTCTATCGTCAGACACTTTCCTGGCAGTGACCTGGAATAGTGATAGCAAACAAGTTGTACTAACCAATATGTGTTCGGTGCAGCTGTCGTGTCAGTGGAGAGGTTCTATATGCGGTCGGCAAGTGGTCGGTAATGCAGCCATGTCAACTGGAAATCGCTGAAAAGAAGTTGAGGGCCTCTTCATTTGAGCCCGGTTACCGAGATCTTGCCCTCCCACTATTTCCTTTGTAAAAATTCCGATGTGTTCATATGAGAGGGCGAGCCAGCCCGGTTAACCGAGATCTCGGTCTTTGCGACCGGGATCTCGGTTAACCGGGCTGGCCCGTTTCTCATATGAACACTCCAGCCGGTTAACCGGGATGAAAATGTTTCAACTTTGCGAGTCTGAAATGTACTTGCTTCTTAATTTGGCATTGATGAAAGAATTGGCAAAAACATCTTGCACCATGGACACTTTATCTCGGTTACCCGGGCTGAAATCTCCAATATAAACACACGACCGGACTGGCCCGGTTGACCGAGCATATGAAGAGGCCCTGAGTGAACGTAGTAATTTCTATCTCTGACCGGTGTCCAATTGGTCGCCGCGATCGCACGCTGTGAGCATAAGAAAGCCGCTTGCAATGTGCTATGCTCAATAATTTGACATATCCACGTGCGCCGTTTGTCGCTCTCATCGTCCTCAACTTTTCCCTCACCTGTATAACGTCACGTCGCTTTTCTTCTGGTGCTCTGTTGACTCCCGTGGCCCTGACGTACTGCACATCGCTTTCTCTGCTGGGCGCCGCTCTACTGTTCACACTGTAATTCCTGTCCGTGTGTCGCTGTTCAGAATACGCCATGGAAGAAGATTCATTCCTCTGAGACAGCACAGGAGCTGACTGCACCGCTCGACTCTCGATTTTAATTGGGCTTCCTGTATTCCTTTGTGAGATTTCGTTTCTGTTCTGTGAAGGAGACACTTGTGGTCTGCTGACCGACCGACTTGAGATCTCCATTGGCTTGCGCTCTGGTGATCTCCCACTCATGTCTCCGACAGCGATTCCCTCTAGTAAATCTTGGAGAATCGGGTTTGAGTTTTTTCCAGACAGCCATTCCTCGGCGCTGAGCGCTGGGTACATGGACGGGGTCTTTGGATAAAGATCAGACTGGACCATGTCGGTTTGCTGGAAGTAAACAAGCAAACATGAGTTGAACTCTTCAAGCTACAACTATAGTCCCTGTGAGAACTAGCTTTGTATGTCAATTGCCCGTCCGTCCGTCCGTCTTTCTTTCTTGTTCGTGTAGTGGTCTTCAGAAAAATTTTTGCTATTTGTTTTTATAGCACGGAACGATGACTCGTATCATCAACGTTATAGTAGTACCTAGAATGTCAAAAATGCATCGTTAAAATTGGTTCTTCATCAAAGTAAAAAATAGTTGACTTGAAGAATATTTCTTGGCTTGCATGTCGCGCCTATGCGTTACAAAAGTATGACATGACGTCGTCTCATCTACTAATCGAAAAATACTCATAAAAACCACTGTAACTTACATTACAAAATTCAATAAATTTAATACCTAAACAGTTACAGGGAGAACATTCACTAAATGTAACTGACATATTCAAATATGTTTGCCTAGAAACTTGAGACACCAATCAAATGAATGGAACGAGTTTCTTACCCTTCGCGGCACCACCATAGGTAAGGGTTCTATCGTGCCATTGTTATGCATCTTGTAAAACCGATAAATTTCACAGGTCATCACGTCCAAACCTCGCTTGGGCATAACACCAAAGCCTCGCTGTGGTGAACTGCTTTTGTACTCGTTCAGAAACGTTACGTAAGGCTCCTGCTCTGAAAGCTCATAATACCGAATGTTTCCATCTCCCTGAGAATTAAAAGCCAGCGTAACACAAGTTAGTTGTTGGTCATTGCAGGGGTGACGTCAACCTCAAAAACATGTCCACCACTTGGACAAGGAAGAGATGTTGGGGGAAACTGAATTTGTTACTTTTGCTGTAAAATTGACTCCAAAATTCACCTGCGTATTTGTAGTGCCGGAGATTTTGTGGAGACACGTATGTAGGCCGGAGAAATAAACAAATATCCGGTAAATGAGGCTCGTATGTGGGAGAGTGGATGTCTGTGTGGTTTGGGAGAAAAAGAGTTGCTTGTTTGAAATGGTTCCTGTTTCATCTGCTTATGACGACTCTGATAATGTAATTAGCGGCTCATGATTTTGAACTTGTTCTCATGTTCTTACAACATCCCGTATGCTTATATAAGATCACAAAGACATGGAAACGCGTGTTATTTTAGTTTTATAAATAACTAAACATCTGTAAGAACACAAAACCACGTCTTTGTACTTATTTGTAAAATGACTTTTTTTAGCCAATCAGATTCCGTGTAGTATCATAGTTATTTTATAACGTGCAATATAACATACAAACACAAAGAGATAGTATAATATAGGTAGTAATAACAATGCACCTACTTTGCCTGCAAGGAAAACAACTTTGGTATCATTGTCATAGTATGGCATTATGATGCCTGATGCACTCTCCAGAGCCTCTATCTTCAGTGCTTTTTTTAAGTTGCCCTGACAAGCAAACAAGACAGCAAATGCAATATATTAATATTAAATGTAGCTGGCATTTGAATTGAGTAGTCAGTGGTTATAACAATATGAGCTCTAAGAAATACATGATGTAAATATTTATCAAATTTGCCTTGACCTTTTACCCATGAATAATGAGTGGTGAGTCAAAAAATTACTTGGCTTTTAATCTGTGTTCTCATTTGTTCTATTTTATACCTTGAGAAATGGAAGCACTTAAATTCTCCCAGCCATACAGGAGGAAAATGTCTGAATGATATAGTTGTATGGTGAGAATAAATTGATAGTTGTATTGGCAATCTATAAACTACTAAGTTCTCCTAACAGCATGATTTATTTCTGAGTTAGAAACTGAAGTTGATCAATATTCACACGGTTTCATATGGGGGTTATGATATTCACATCAACCTAGCTCCCAGTGATTATCCAAGCCTCTCCAGGGCTAAACTCTCCAACCTGCCCTGAACAAAATCTACCAGAAGTGTCAGCAGAAATGCTGCTACATTAAAAGACTGATCAGTTTGGACTCAAGCCAGAGATCACCTGCCATTTTCTTCATACTGAACTACATACACCTGACTCCACATTGAAAGGAGAAGTTTGCCTCTGATCACTCTTAAACCAAGCCAGAGTTCACCTGCCATTTTCGCCACAATGAACCACATACAGATGCCTATTGTGTAATGAAAGGAGAGTTTTGCCTCAACTGGACACTTCTGAGGATTATTTGAGGGCTGGCCATCTGCACAGGGAAAAGCTAAAGTTACAAATGCTGGCAGAAATCTACTTACTACATTCCAGATTGCGAGTTGTCTTTCATTAGTTCTTGAGAAGCCTGTAGTGAACAACATGTTTGAATCCCCCATGAACACGACATGTGAAGCCTTTGGTCCTTGATGACCCATTCCATGCTGTCAAAAAAAAAAAAAAAAAAAAAAAAAAAAAAAAAAAAAAAAGGTTAAGAGACTGTGATCAGATTTTTGTTAAGGTGAAGTAATACGGGCAACATTTTCAGTGCAACTTGTTGTGCAACAATGTTGCGTTGCAAGTTGCATCGTAATGTTACGCGTATTACCACCGTGTTGCAAGTTGCAGCAACATGTTGCACGAAGTAGAACCCACTTCTACTTCGTGCAACATGTTGCTGCAACTTGCAACACGGTGGTAATACGCGCAACATTACGGTGCAACTTGCAACGCAACATTGTTGCACGACAAGTTGCACTGAAAATGTTGCCCGTATTACTTCACCTTTAAGCTTATTTGAAACATGCAAATTGCTTCTATGTTAGCATTTTGTTGTGACCTTGCAAATAGCTTCTATACGCCTTGCAGACCGAGTGAAATAGATCAAAAGAATGGTGCAACAAAACAAAGCAAAACAAAATGAGTAAAGTATAGGATCTAGAGTAATAGGAATAAAGAAAGGAATTTAGGGCTTGAAGGGAATCCTGTGAGGGAGGAAGGGAATAATGGTATGGTGGAGATAAAATAACTTTGAACAGAAGGATGGTACAGTAAGTAGGAAAGATGGAAGCAAGGAAGGAAAGGAATTAGGATCATTCAAAGTGGAAGGAAATATAATTTTAGAAATACAATATTGCATTGAACGGGTGCCTCGCATGGGACTGCCCGTTTGTGCCTTTTCCCTATTGGGCTATTTAGGTTCTCCTCACTTAATTTTGAATATTATATTTGTTCTTGTCTGTCTCCCAATCTATATTATTTTATTATGATGTTTTCTTCCCAATAAATTAAGTTATTAGAAAAAAGGTCATCAAGTGGGCAAAGGGTAAACCAGCTACTGTAAGGAAGAATAGAGAAAAAATATGAGAAGGAAAGGGAAAAAGGTGAAGGACAGGAAAGGGACTGAGCTTCACTTACTGCCACAAGTTTTCCTTCTCTGGGATCAATAACTCGTATCTTCTTATCTTTGCATGTCGTGGCAATCAGACTTCCATTATAGTTGAAGGACATGGAAAAAATGACATCCGAGTGCCCCTTTAATATAGTCACAGCTGCCTCTCTCTCCACATCCCACACGATGACGACATGATCGAACCCTGCACTGGCGAGAATTCCACTTGCACAAGGATGCCAGCGAATTATACCAACCTTGCGCTCATGTCCTCTAAGATCTCCAACATAATCAACCAGATCCTCGCTGATACCTCCATCAGGAATATACCAGATCTTGATCGAGCAGTCCTCTGAGCTGGAGGCGATGATGTTGTCGTCAAAAGGATTCCACTGCAGGTCCATGACGGCTCCTCTGTGGCCTGCGACCCTTGGTGCATTTATAGGAACACGGCCCACCTGGCAAGAAGGTTTAGTTGTCATTTTTAGAGTTTTTTAAAATTATTGTATGGTTTTTCTCTCAGCCCAGTGTCAGGAGTGGAATGGCAATTGAAGTTAAGAGCATGCAGTTTTTGAATGACTGTTGAAAACCAAACCAAAAGTAAGTTAGAGCACTTTTTGGATGACTGTCGAAAACCAAAACCAAAGCACTCACAGAGTCAATCAATGAGGCGAGCAAAACACATCAGACCTTAGAAGTATAAGCAAAGCCAGAACCAAAACCAAGTAATTGCGATTGGTTTTACAAACCAATCAGCAGTGCGAGAACACGCTATTGTGACTTTCTTTCTTGCGTGAGAATATTGCAACCAGGTTTTGCTTTTGCTCTTGATTGGCTAAGAACATTGCTGAAGTTGTTAGGACCAATCGCAAAGCACAGCAAACACAAAACCAAAGCAATCACATGACTACTTTCAACAGTCATCTGAAAATGGCTCTACTCTGCATTTGGTTTGACACATGTGAGAAGTGGAATCTGAACTGGGCAAGTCAAACACACTCCAATAATTACATATGTCCAACTTATGACAACAGTTCAGCTTTACGCACAACATGCAATGTGTAATTATGTACCCAGCCAATACCCACACACAACAATTTACAGTGTCAAAGACCTTACTGGAGAAAACAAACAAACAAACAAGCACAAAAAATATATATTTGTGCTGCTTGCTATTTTTGTATTCCGATCCATTACTCTAAGTTAGTGCGTTTCTGTTGTCTAAAGATGGCCTGATTATTTTCCAATTAAAAATTAGATTTTTGTGAATAACTGAAGTCAATTACTAGCAAATTTTAATAGTATACAACCACAAGCTGAAAAATGTTTGATTAAATTGAGACTAGGCTGTTTTGGAAAGCATAAAATAGCTGAACAACAGTAGAAAAGAAAATTGATAGAACGGGTCCGGAGTTTGTTTGGTTTTATTTCAACAAAAACAAACAAAAATTCCTGATAAGCATTCCACTAAATTTCTACATAAAAGGCGATGTTTATAATAAAGCAGCTTCCGCACTAAAAACACAATCTTATTAAAACACAATCGCCATCTTTCAAGCAGACAAAGTCAAAAAGATTCTACGAGAATTGATACATTCAAGTTAGTAAATTCATTTAGATAATACACTTCTCTTCTTTTACCCCATTCTTCAAAATCAAAACATGAAATTAAAGGCTTTGCCATCCGGAATTTAAATCACTGTTAAGTGAAAAGAATGCTTAGAATTATACTTGACTTCTAGAAAATACTAAGCCACTTGAAAAGACATTTATGAAGTTTCGATTTTAAATAAGAATTGCTCACAATTTTAATTTGTCGAGTTGTGGTTTTGTCCGTTATTTACTCAAAGATTGTGATACGTACGATAGAAATTAATGGTATAAAGTGCAGTTATAATTATTATAAATGAAAGTTTATATATAGTGTGATAATTGCCGCCTCTTAAAACGATTTCTGGTCACTGTGTGATGAAACAGTTGGGCCTTCTAACTTGCAACCGACACCGATTGTAAATGCCAAAAGGTTAGCAGAGGATTTAAGGCACCGTGACAAAATTATTCAAACTTGCTATGAATCTGCTGCTGTATCATGCAGCTCTTTGAATCGTCGATTCATCACGCGACCACTTGACACACACAGGAGTTCTGCAGGAATTTATAGCTGGAGCCAGCTGGAGTGTAGAGTATCAAAAAATACTTGTAGGCACCTAATAACAATGCCACAAATCCAGAACATTCGAATTAAGCCGTTTGTAAAGATGTGTTAAAATGTCCTCGTGGAAGAAAATGGAGCTGGGGAAATGCAAGGATCGATACCAGCTGTACGAATCAAAACTGTGATTGTGTGTACAATGCTTCGTGCACAGATTAGTCACACAAACAACCAGGTCAAGATGTAGGACCGGGTTGCTTACCTTGTCTAGAGGCAGTACCAGAAACGGCCCACCGCCAGAACTCTCCAAAACCACAGCCAGAAACTTTGGGTTCACCGCACAGAATCCGCCATCCCATGAATTCTTCGTTATCTTGATCGCCTCGTAGCATCTTTCCTTTTTGTACGGATTTCCGAAGACATGCCTGAATTTCGACGTGCGCGGTGCACGAAAGGACATCTTGTCGACAGAGAAGTGAACAGTGCCTGTATGATGCGGCAGATGCAGGAAACGAAGCTATTTCGCTCTGTTCACTCTCAGGAACATATCAACGCCGAAGCTCGCTGTGGCACCGCCAGCACAAACTGCTCTGTTGTCGCTTCTGATTGGTTCTTGGTATTTTGGGCGGTAATTTATGCACGCGGGAAAACAAACTCAGTACTCACTACAGTGGGGCCAACAGCGTACTGACTGTTTTATAAATCAACAAATTGCCCACTGATAAGGTAATTTTACAGGCAAAAAGGGATACCAGCAGTTGAGGCAGAAGTAGTGGGGTGGGGTGGGGGTTGGTGGGAAGAGATTGGGACTTGCACTCTTTGCAAGTCCTCCAGCATGTTCCCTGTAAAATTGAATTTTACTCAAACCAGTAAAGTTTCCACACTGATCCCCATTCAAATCTGTCCTTGGACCAGCGTCAAGGTTCTCCACATACTTTTCACCTTTCAGTCCAAGTTCATAAAGTTCTGTGCATAGGAATTAGGGTAAAATTGTAGACTAAAGAACCTTGTACTTTTGAAATTGTAATACTGCCCTAACATATAAAACCCGAGTGAAAATAACTTCTCACTATGTCACTCATAACAAAAATGTTCAACATTATTTTATTGCCTATAAGCTTCATTTCCAGTATTACTGCAAATTTACACCTGTTTTATATTCTTGTTGTGGCTACAGAATGACAATATTTTAGACTGCATAAAGAAACATATAGTGTTATTGACTATTAGAAGATGCCTGATACAATGTCTTACAGCACTTCAAGTCAAATAACTATACAGAAAATAATCTGATGTACACCAAATGATTTGTTTTACAAAAACTTAAAGCTGTTTACAAGATTGTGATTCCCCCTTAGTTTTTTCTAAAAGACCATGACCAAAAAGTTGCAATCATTTACCAGACTATATACAGTAACCAGAACAAGTCACTGATCAGTGGCAGTCTTTTAAGTTTCATAAAAATCAGACCCCAGCAACTTGTCACAACTTGAACATTGTCTTTTTGAAGGAGATACTTTTTCTTTTTGTTGTGCTTCATCTCAGGATTTCTCTGCTTTCTGAAAAAATAGATAAATATGGCACTCAGTCAGCACAGGGTTATATGCTAATTCTGTTTCCAAGCTGTTATGGTCTGGCAATATAGGTGAAGGACATTACACAGTGGCACAAAGACATGAGTTTTATTTTCGAGTGGTAAAAACAATATATTGTTTTTACCATGAGAAAATATAAAACATATCTTCATGTCGCTGTGTAATTTCCTTATTATTATATAGACATGGGTGTTTTACAAGAAAATGCAAAACAACCATGCAAAAGTGGGAAATGATGCCATCAATATCATCACCAGTGAGGATATGGAAAATATGCCACTTGGGTCCCAGATGTAGTCTTTTAGGATTTTACGCAAGGTATATTTTCCAGTAAAACACTTGTGTCTATATTATAATTATGGTTATTGTCACTTTTCTGCAGGTAATGTTTTTTTTTTTTTTTTTTTTTACTCTGAAAGCATTATAATGTGTTATACATACAAATGGTGTCCTGACGCCATTCTTGCTCCAAAATGTCACTTTGCACTTCCGGCTGTGGCCAGTCCTCTGATCAAATGATTGACAGTGTTCAAATGCTGGGATGTAGAGGTGCAGCGAGGTTGCTGTGTCTGAGTGGCTCTCATTTTCAACTCGGTGAAGGCCAATTGTATCTAAAGAGTCAGAGTGAGACAAATGAAGGGAAGGAGAAAGAATGAGAACAATATTGCAGTCCACTGTATCCAGAATGTTGAGTCAATTTCCCTGTATATATGTATGCACAATCATGTGAATCCCTTCCTATTCAACAACTCAATGCTAACCAACTCCCATCAATTTGTCACTTTAGAAGTCAAAAAAGAATTGGGTCGAATTACCTATTACAAAACATTCTGGGATCATTTTAGCGGACAAGGAAGCCATTCAGAATAATTGCACTGCAATATGTTGCTGCAGTTCACATCCTTTAAGAAACACAGAGTAAAATTCTATGCCTAGTGGAAGACAATAATAAAAAATTATTATTATTATTTGGAACACAGCAATCTTTCCCACTGTATCAAATGCCTTTAAGATGACTTCTGTGTTGCTGTAATGACCCCAGAAACATTTTCAAAAGGTAGACTGACTTCTAAAAGAACTATGACACCATTCCCTGCAACAACAATATTCCCTCCTCCAAAACAATGTTGGGTCATTTAGGCAATGAAGAAGTAACATTTTAAAGGAAGGATCAGAAAACTGGGAGCAGGCCCTGGAAGTGTGATCAAAAAAACCTTATGAAGTAAGGGGTAATTATGTCCCAAACAATCTTGTAGCATGTGTCAATAAATTGCATGAAAATATAGAAGCAGAAATTTCTCCAGTACCATTGATGTAAACAACTTGTTCCTTCTGAGCATAGTTGACTTGTCTTGCAACCAATGGTTTTTCTGGCTCTGACTCTGACGGCCAATCATATAACGTCTCTTTCAGACAGCCATCCAGGACTTTCATGAAGCAATGAGCATCAGCATGATCATGGATAGAGCTAAAAGGAAAACGAAAACAAAAACAACAACAACAACAACAACAACAACAACAACAACAACAACAATTTAAGATAGCATTTGAGATTTACAGTTGTTCAGGATCCAACCAAAAATGTGCTGGCCTGGGTAACCATTAATACTGTTCAATGGTTGCATCCTTTGGGCTATAATATTATGGCTTTGGGAAAAATTATGCATTTAGTGCTGCATGGTAATACTGCAGACTTTAATAACACAACAAAAATCCAACATAGGAGGTATTAGCCTTGATGGGGAGTGACCAAAACATGACTTACACCAAAGTGAATTTTGAATCCTGCAAGATTATCTACATAAAGGTGCTACTGTTTGGTGTATATATAATGAAGGATGAATAGTTACACTGTACAAGAAGTGTTGTTGGCAGGGTTTGATATTAATTCACTCAGTTGTCCCTCCCCTTTAACACAGATGATGCCTGTTGCTTGCGAGGCCAAAAAACACTGTCTGCAAAACTGAGATGACAAATATGGCTTCCATGATGTCATGGGCTGTCTCAAGAGTGACCAATCAGAAATTACAAAAGAATGGTCTTGATTTTTTAAAGATAAATTTCAATTGGACAAAGCCTATGACGTCATGGCAGTCGTTTGTCGGCTCAGATTTTTTGGCCTCACAAAGCAACAGGCGGAAAATCCGTTTGTTTTTGCAGGCTAAGTTTTTCTTGGAAAACCACATGTCATATTTGGTCATGCCATGTATTTTGATTGCTTCCATGCTACTGCTGCTGCTTTGCAATTTTATTGACGCCTTCATGTGTTTTGAATTCTGATCTTCATAATTATGATCTTTGCCCTATCACGAATAACCATGTTTTAATTGTAGTCTGTCATTGTAAAGCTCTTCCCCAAATGCCAACTGTACAGTACAGGCTACTATATACATATGCACTGCACAGTACAGGCTACTATAAACATAAGTACGCAAATCGTACATGAAGCTATTTGGGTTTGGGACACGTGGCGATTGGCGAAGTCAACTGAATAATGAAGGAGTACAGGGTACGAGCAAAGGCCGGTCTTCGAAAGATGTTTAGGGAGTTTGCTGTCAAAATGCCGTAAATGCTTGAATAAGCTGGGCGTTTATAAATAATTACACCTTCCTTTTCCACTTAAGAGAAATGCTGTATCTCTCTTTACCACTTAAGGGAAATGCTGGGCAATGTAAATGCAGTATTAACATTGTGTACATGAATATAAGGAAACCAATATTGTAATCATTGTGTGTTTTGAAATATCACATAATGTAGCAGAAGCTGTTGTACAAACAAAAAACCTGATATTTAATCCCTGGAATGCAGATTAAACGACCTGTGACCTTTAATGACAAGAGCCTTTGCTCAGCGCTGGCACCACAATGTGCCTCGAAAAAGGTACTTCTGATTTCTCCCACAAATAAATATGAACTCAAACCAGTATGCATTTCTTTGTAAAAGTGTATAGCCTGCCGTGCAAATTTATTTTTATAGCTGCCCTGTTTCTGTTGTTGGCTGCAATTCCACTGCACCTCATTATGATTTTGAGTGAACACCATGAAGCGGTAATGCAGTGCATGACAATCAAACAGCAGCTACAAAAAAGCGCTGCAAAATAACTGCAAATGACCACTTCACAGCCTGTTGCCAAATGGCTTCTGCTGATAAATAGCTCCAAACATGCTTCATTATGGCTGCAATTCCACTGTGCAGCTATCTGACAGCACTGTTCATTTCATACAGGCTCAACTCAAAAACAATTTCTGCAATGCATCATGGGCTTGAACACTGAAACAGATCTAAACATGTCTGCTGATTTTGTGAGGTTGTTCAAAATGTTAACAACATTTGATTTCAATTGCCACTTGGAGTCTTTCTGTGAGCACGGAAATCACAAAGTTGTTTTATTCCACATACAATCTTAACACTGTACAATTCCTTACGAAATTGTCCTCCAGACCCTTCCCTTGTCAACAAATTAAACAGATCGTTAATAAATGTATGCAAGCTTTTGTGAATTCCTTCTCTACTATGAAATCACTGCGATACACAATATTGTGGTTCAAGTGCGTTGTGATTGACAAGTGTCAGCCCATTTCTGATTGACTCAATTGAGCTTTTGGTTTGCACGATATCAAATGAATGCTTTTAGCAATACTGTTCTTGCCACCAACAAGGACGCCATCATTGTCTTTATATTCTGACTCCCATGGATTGTTTGCAAACCATCAATAATTGAATGGCATTTGATGGAAATGGTATTTGTCTAGAAATTAAAACGAGGTGCAGTATCTTCAACTTTGTTTGTGGCCAGTTGCATAACACCACTTTGAGTGGGTTGGAGAGTCTGGACTGGATTACGCAGCCGAAATATTGGGCAAGAACACCGCTGAAATGTGAAACTAAAAAGCGCACTAAAACCTAACGAAAAAGGACGGTACGAGGACCCACCACATCAGGCAACTAAGCGCGCCAAAACGATTCTAAATAACGATTCAAACTATTTACACTCAATCGATCTACGTTCGCGCGCAAATGACGATCAAACTCGAGTGTATTTCTATATGATATATTTTCATTATACATGACCACAAACAAGTGTATTCATGCTACACCATGACAATGAATATCCAAGTTCGTATTGGACAAAATGGGAAATGTTTTAGTTACTGAAAGAACTCCAGCTGCTTTGCGCCATTTAATGTCGTAAGTTATATACACACCTTCCTTGTCCCTCTCTCCAGCACAGCACGATCAAGTTAAACTTGCCGTTTCCTTCGTCCACCAAATTCCGAGTGTATCTGTGACAAACCGAATCGAAATACAACAATAAGTCTCTAAAACGATATTGCTCGAAACGGAACCAGAGTAGCCACCTGTGATGATCGTAGTTCGCATATTTCATCCATTCTTCTGGATTGGACTTATACGACCCCATTAACCACTGTACTTCTTCCACATTCACATGATCGTCCGCGAACACGACATACAAGCTTTTTATCAAGTCCTCCAAGGTTTTGGGGGCTTCCAAAGATCTAGACTCCGTCATTGTTACAAACGCACAAGCTCTTCCTCAAGCATCTGCCCGACAGCACGTAATTTTACTTTTCA
This sequence comes from Plumapathes pennacea, assembly GCA_964036295.1. Classification (NCBI taxonomy): domain Eukaryota; kingdom Metazoa; phylum Cnidaria; class Anthozoa; order Antipatharia; family Myriopathidae; genus Plumapathes; species Plumapathes pennacea. The sequence continues at coordinate 4,284,855 of OZ038463.1, read as the reverse complement.
CGTGCGCCGGCGCAGTGCTCGTGTTTGTGACGTCAAACTATATCTGATTGGCTAATACATGGAGCGTCCCATGTCCCGCCCCCAAACTACCAGAAAAACCCGAAGGCTATTACTTGTGGCAACCGAGGAACTTCCTGAGGAACTTCTTCACGCGTCCAATCGTATCTAATTTTTTTGGGCGTTTAGATGTTCCACGAACAGTATATATATTTTTGGCGGAAACATCGGCGGGAATTTCTACCACTAATACTGGCCGCAGCGGCTCTAAATTAATACAAGGGACACAGGAGACAACTATTAACGGGTAGCGAACGTTTAGTTTGAGTTTCATTATCAAATTCTATGATTTTCCAGGATTGGTAAAATTCCCACACATTTCCTTATAATCTTGAGTTGCGCAACATTTCGTCACCGAGCTTGGGCCGGTTATTTATTTTACTTCGACACGCAGTCATCACATCCACATAGACCTGCGAAGCCTGGGGCGATGCCAAAGTAATCTATCCCACCCCTCCCTCGGCTAGCCTATCTTGTCATCGTTCCTTAGTGACCAGGCCTTTGTCGCACGAGGTGTATTATTTCCTTAATTATAAGTCAGCCACAAACTGTCTGAAACGGTATGTTGCCGCTCTCGTTTTTCTATTCAGCTTTACCGAAACAAAAGTCCGGAGTGTCCTATCTCGGAAGATCACAAAACAAGTTAAATTGCTGTATATTTGTCTGTTATTCAGGTCGTGTGTGAGATCCAAGATGGCGACTACTCAAGAAATCGTTTCTCAGTTTGAGGAGGTGTTTGCGAAGCGTTTTACGGAACAAGACCCAGAGTACATGAAAGTGGTCAACCGAGGCGTTAATTCCCCGCCTTGTATCACGGATTGGAGCTCGTCAAGCTACAGGGATAGGTGAGATTGAAATTTTGTCGACCACACAACAAACCAGTGACTTATCAGGAGATGCGCATACAGTCTATAGTTTTTCTTGATGAAAACTAAGCTGTTCTAAACAGACTACCGGTAGTCCTAAACGTAAGAGTTATTTGCAAACAAAAACAAAAGACATCACACACCACACAATTTCCTGTTCACAGTCAGTTCACACAAGGCGTAGTTTTAGCCAAAAGCCAGAGACACCAACCAGACCGTCGGAAGAGTGTCATAAGATATTTTCCCTGAGCTCTGTGAGGGTACCAATCCGGACCTATTTTGAGCTGTGAATGTTTGTCAATGAGTCATTCATTCATGTGTGACCAACCTTGTAAAGACTGACAGAAGATTCTTTCAATCCAAATAAGGAGAGTTTTGTCCCTTGTAAGGAAGTGTGTATCACCTGTCACTGTTGACAGAATTTTCCAAAATTATTCTTCAGTAAATGAGTTTATAATCAAAACCTTTGTATGGTTTGTAAGTGATTATAATCTTGTAGAGAGTAGATGATAAAACCTCATTCCTTCAACCCACCTACAGGGTGATGGGATATCTGTAATTATTATATTTTTTACAAAAAAGTTTTATTTAGTGCTCTCAAACCCCACTTTTGGGCTTTTTGGGCTTTATGGGGAGAACTCTGTAACAATGTTACAGATGAATATGTACAAACATGCACGGACGGAAGGCAAAACAGGGGCCTATGTCCTTCTGAAGTGTTATGAGCCATTTTTAAAAAGTATGGGCCACTGGGGTAATGGGATAGGCCAGAAGAAGGGAATTTTATATGGATTGTTGTTCCTGCAGGTCAGGCTACAGCCGGGGAGGTGACAGTAGAAGTCGTCATGACAGTGGACATCACAGTAGGCATGGTGATCGTCATGGAGATAGGCATGGTTCCTATGAGAGGTGAGATATGAACAGAAAATATATGTTTTGAGTCAGAATATTCATGAGAGTTTCATTGGTGACAGGTTAATCCTTTCACTCCTGAGTTCAGACTACAAATTCTCCCAACCATTCAAGAAGAAAATGTATGAGCAATGTTGTGAGAATTGATAGGCCAATCAGCTTTCATCTGAGCAAACTATCAAGTAGCAAATTCTCCATACTGTATGATACATGTGTACTGTATCTCTCCTGAAAAACTGAAGGAGAACATTGAAGTTGATCACTGTCAGGAGGGACAGGTTAACTGAAAGAAAAACTAAGACTATTACTAGGGAAAGGCCCTCAAGAACACCACAAATGTACTGGCCAGAGTCTTTCTTTTCTAACAATATTAAGACCTCCAAATAACATTTCTCTGTGTTTTTCTGTTAAGTTTTTACAACACATCAAAGTTGGCAAAATCCTAGTGTCCAGTCTGTCTCTGAGGTTCAATATCGTGTGCTGGTATTAGCACAGTTGTGATGTCATTGATATTGTGTGAAAGTGAAGTTGTCTAAAAAGTGAAAAGAAAACCTCACATTGATGCAATTTTCACAGTATTCTTAGTAAAGACATTGCCTTGCTTTGATGACTAACTTCCCTGGGTGATGTCCCAAGAGATTCCACTTGCCTTGGCTATCAGCTAGTACTAGTATAAACAAATAATTTGTTTGTACTATTATTATAATTTACTATTAATTATTATTATTATCATTTTTATTTTTGGGTGGAATCACATCCAGTTGATGTGACATATTCATGCACTAGTTGTCTTGTTTTATAATCACACAGCTTAAAATGAAGATTCCCTCTGCTTTTCAGAATAAAATGTATGAGCATTGCTGGTGAGAATATTGATCAATAGTTTTTAAATCAGCTTTCGTCTGGGCAAGGAATCAAAAGCCAAGCTCTCCTTACTGTATAACATGTTTTTGGTGGGAAACTGAAGGAGAAAATTGAAGTTGATCAATCTTGGGAGTGAAAGGGTTATAAACTGCTTTGAAAACGCAACTATCAAATACTGTATGTAGAGAATGTATGCACATGCACAAAGAAAATTCAGTTTGCCTTAACAAACAATCAGACTGCCAGCAGCAACATTAAATTCACTAAGACTGACTAAGAATGAAGGACTGAATAATATGATAATGATAATAAATTAGTTTATTCTACTATACTTGTAGGCATGGAAATCGCTATGGAGACCGCCATGATGACCACAGACACAAAGGGGGTGATGACAGACACAGACCCGCCACAGAATATGGATCCCGTGGTTTCTATGAGTTTTTCTACTAGAATAAAACATGAGACTCACATTAAGAATCATTCATGTATCACTGTTAGAGCACTGTGTCAATTTTACTTTGACAACAGTAATATTATTATTTTGTAAGTGTTTTTAATGCTGTAAATCTGGTGACATCTATTTGAGTTTTGTAGGAAATGATACACTAATCTGCAGAACTCAGTTATGCATTTTTTAGCCTGAAATTAAAGTAATCAATGCAAATAAACTCTTTGGATGAGTACTCTATTTGTGTTGTGATTCAGAAAATCCTCAAGGCTAACAAGAATTAAAACCCCAAAAACTGAACAAAAAACAATGAAAGGGGAATTCCTTGTCTTATCAAGCCTTGCAGATACAGTCATTCCAGAATCTTTCTGCTGATAGGTGGCTGTTTCTGCTAGATGAAACAAGGCAGTCCTCAGCTTTTTTGAAGAATCAAACAATATACGCAAATATGGCAAACTTTGGTTTTGACACTTCTATTTTTATTCCCACTTACATGTAGCAATGTATATTATACAGTAACACTTTCACCTTAGTGACGACAGAGCCTGATGCCACTGGATATAAAAAGACTTTCAATCCTGAGCTCGTAATGCAGATTCTCCCAACCTTCCAAAAAGAAAATATGGGAATGATGTGATAAGAACTGATACTTTCATCCTTTCAAGAACTGCAATGTGCATAGGTTTGAGGCAAACTAAAAAAGACCTCTCAAACATATCAAGAACGTCTTGATGTGAACATGTTTTTAAACTTATTCAGCTTTGAGCAGCTGGGCCTTGGGTACCAAAACATTTCTTTTGAACAAAGTTATAGTTAAGAAAGTCCAAGCTATTACTTAAAGTAGTTCTTCGTTGGTGTTGATCACAGCTTTGGACAACTGGGTCCCCCTATGAGAGACTTGAAGAGAAAAATCGAAATTGACCATTCCCCCCCGCGCTAGTCCTCTTGTAATTCCTGTTTAAATGGTTCTTCCAGCTTTTCCTGTTTGTCTTGCATTCCCTGCTCGTCTTCATCTTCACTGCTGTCCGGAGGAGCGTACAGGGGAAATTTTGTGTGTCCGATAATAACGCATCTGGACATTAAATGTGTTGGCATATTGTCATCGCCATCTTCACTTTCCCTTCGCCCTGAGCGTAAGTACCGTGTGTAGCGCACTTTATCGATAATTTTTTCGGGAGTCAATTCGACTTCCGTCTCCTCGTCGGAACGTTCTTCGGTAGCTTTCGTTTGTTCCTCGGAGGTTTTCGTTGTACTTTCCTCGGTCCAGACTTCTCTCGTCGGAATGCTTTCTGAGCCGGCGTTGCTTGTGGACACTTCCAGGGAGTGTGTGTGACTGTATCGTCCACTGCTTACTGTTCGGGATCTGAACCTTCGAACGTGCCCTTTATTAGCGGGCGTTATATCTGGCAAAGAGTTTCGGGGACCCAGAATGTCAGGCAGGTGAACGGCCCTTTCTTGTCTTCGGTGGCTCACCGTCGCAGAATCTATGGTGAACGCTCGATTTCGGGTAAGTCTCGGGGAAACCTGTCGTGAGATACAAGTTTTTGTCAGTGTTGAAAATAAGGATATAGCTATCTACAATTCCTGTCTTCCAAGGACTAGAAATACAAAATATATTCACGATGTTCCTTTCACCTAAAATGGTCAGATCGATATGATCTGTGATCCATGATCATTAATATTTATATCACCATTCCATCATCATCATCATCATCGTCATCATCACCATTTATATCACCATCACCACCCTTTCATTCACATCACCGTGATCGCAGCTAAAATAAAGGCCTTAGTCTACGAAGGAGAGCCAACCAGGCCTCATCAAAAGTAATCGCGTAATTGCTTTGGTTTTGCGTTTGCTATACGTTTCCTGGATATAAAGTCCAGGCAAGTTTGGACCAAAATTCCGTGCGATCAACTTATAAGTACGCATGCAAGTCGTGCGGTGCGATCAGGCTTGTACTCATGACTGGTTCTTTGTGAATTACTTTGGTTTTTCCTCACACGGGAAACAAAACTGGAATCTTTAGATCACTGTTTAATCGCGTAAGAGTTCCACCCTCACTCGAAGCAGTGCCAAACGGTGAAATTGCGGTAACTGATATGTAAGGTAAATAATACGAAAAATAAAAACGAATCGACCGAGTACTTTCAAACATCACTGAGGAAACCATAAAAGGTAGAAACTAAAACTGTAAAAGAGTAGCGAGCGAATTTAAGGACCACGCTGTTGTTGTACAGGCTGTAACACGGCAACTAGAAAGAACTTCACGTTTGGTTAGTTATTAATACAGTGGGGCGACCGCTGACATAATATAATCAGACTGCGGGAGGGGGTAACCATCCTTACGTGGGAGTTCGCTTCCCCTGTAACACGATCCCTGGGCTGAGCTCAGGGGTATTGAGGCGAGAGGAGGACTGGGCACAAGAACTCAATATAAGCAAAACCGGCAACTGGCAACTTCGGCTGTAACAGTAAGGTGAAGCAAAGCTAATTGCGCTTCTAGCGCAAGTGTGACCACGGCCACATTTAACTTCTGAAACGAACATCCAATCGATTCTGGACCCAGATGTTCAAAAGCTGGCCTAAACTAGTCTAGGAGAAAACATAGTACGTTCTTTGCCAAAATTATTAACAAAAACTGCAGAGATTTCATTTCGGCAGTTAAAATCTGGACGGTTCCTAAAAATTAGTAGACTCTTGTTCTCTCACTGGAGCGAAAGTATACATTAACCAGTGTGTAATAGTGTTCTGCGGTGCACCGGGGCCCAGGTGCATTACACTGCTTAACCCAAAACCATGCATACATAACCTTTTCACTCCCAAGTTCAAAATACAGATTCTCCCAACCTTTTAAGAGGAAAATGTATGAGAGGTGTAGTGAGAATTGATAGTTTAATCAGCCAACAGCTGAGAAAGGTATTAAAAAGCCAAGTTTTCCTTACTATATGATATATTTCTGGTGAGAAACTGAAGGAGAAAATCGAACTTGATCACTCTTGGGAGTGAAAGGGTTAAAGAAAAACTGTCGTAGGAGCCAACGCTTCTCAGTCGAAATCTGGTAGTAGCTCATCGCTCTGTTTTCACTTGAGAAGTTGTGTAAAGTCGTCATTGTTGTCGTTAAGTCAAAAGACAGTGCGACCGGGGGTTTTATTTAGACCCGTCGATCACACACAACTATGTACTTACCTCTTTAGGCGGGGTAATCGCACCTTCACCTGCAGCGGCTTGTTTGTTGTTGATGAGCCATGCATTTCGGCTACTGTTTCCCAATCGTAATGGACTCTCGGATAAATCACAGCGTCTACGGAGCATTGGCGAGGAAGGGAGAGATCGACACATTTGCTCTCTGCCTAATAACGGAACGTCTAAACTCGACTGAGCTCGCTTCATTGCCACAAGGCTACATAATTCCTTCATTTTCATAGTTTCCATTAGTTGAGAAGGTATGCTTGATGATCGGCTTGCTGTTTCCTTAGTGTTCAGTGGCTTTTTGTTTACTAGTACTGACGCGTCACTGTTCTCCTCAATTGCTGAACAACGACCGCTAGAGTGAAGTGGCTCCGGCGCCGTCTCCGAAACAGGCGAGTTTTCCCGCGCGAAAATACTCCAAACATCCGACGATTGGGCAAGGTTTGCTTGCGCCTTTTCGCCGGGAAAGCTCCGGCGTTCGTCCGTAATTACACCGCTATCTCCGTGTCCATTGTCTGCCGTATTAGGTCGGGAACCAGTCATCCTTCTCACAGCCAGCATCTCTTTCCCAGGTGTAGGATGAAAAACCCGAGGTAACTTTATTCTCCTCTCCAAGAACTTGCGCTCTTTAACCCTCAAGCTGATCATTGCTCCTTTGCGTTGGCTCTCAAGATATCGCAGTTCCTTTTGTAAGCCGTTGTCGTGTGTTGAATTTACCATAACAGCCTTTCTAAGGTATGGGTTTTTTGGCAATCCGTTGTGATCCATGTCTCACGAAGACTTTTATCTTTTCTATCAAACCAGAGTTGCGTGTTTTATAGTCCAGTTAGCGTTGTATTGATAACTTTTTGAGGGTCTTCTAAGAGAGATGAATACAGCTGCTTAAAAGAGTAGCTGATTATGCTCGATATTGTACAACAATGTACGGACATTGTGTTGGTCGTACTCAAGGGAACATTTTGTTGAATTCGTTAGCACCCTTACAGTATTACGTAAGAAAGGAGCACAAAACATTTATGCTGGTCAAAAAGAATGCATAAAATAAAAAATCCCAAGCATGTCATTATAAAAGTAACAAATATAATATGTTTATCAGTATATAAATTGAAATGCAGTTTATCAATACTGCGGGAGAGTTAATAAACCGAAAGTACTTCGATTGCATGTAGGACAAATATTTTTTTTGACCTAATACATATTCAGGTGACTACTAATGCAGCCGACTTAACAAATAAAGAAGCTCCTCTTAAAAATACTGAGTATAGTTGTTTTGTGTTTATTTTTGTAAAGGGTACAGAAGATATCAGACTTTTTATTCAACAACCCTTAACTAATTATTTACTTTAGCTAGATTATATACAACCCATACAGATATTAGCGCTGACGTGTAGCCACAAGGATTAACTTATCCGATTTTCGCTCAAAATTAGTTAATCCTTGCGCTAATGTAGCCGCAAGGATTAACTAATTTTCTTCTCCGATCCCTTGGTGAATAAATGGAACTAGGACATTTTGCAGAAAAATAAGCACTGGCTGAAAAAGCTTCTCAGCCACTCCAACAAAGATGTTTTGTGTACGAAACTCAAAAGATTGTGTAATTAGTCATCCATGATTGGCTGACAGCCACCGGTTTTTGCTCAAAGCACGATTAGACAGATATTGGATTGGGCTTAGGACAGCTATGACGTCACACCGAGTACTTTCCGATCTGTTCCGATCGCGTGCCGACCCAGATCGAAAGTGCGCTATCTTTCCGAAGAAAATTTAAAGAAAGAAAGCATAAATACAGAGCATTTTTCCACGAAACTTTGGAATTAAGCGGTTGACATGAAGTAAAAACTATTTCAAATGAGCACAAGTTGCTTTGGGCTCTGCATTTGTCCTTTAATCTTGAAGAAGGCGCATGCGCAACGCGCACTTAAAGATATACAGCGAAGTGAACAATGTATTGTGTGACACGTTTCAGACGCTTCGTAGTTATTGTTTACTGCTTTAATCTTTAACAGAACAGAGAAGAGTCGAAACAGACGTTGAGGTCACCGAGGATCGAACCATGAACTTCTTGCTCGAAAGCCGTCGCGCACTAACCGAACGAGCCACGCCTGATCCTCCAATCAAGGAATTCGGCGCGCAAAGCACTGTGGTTGAGAGGAATCCTGGATTATTTCTTAGTTTGAATGTCGCGCTTATGAGTTATAAAGGTCTACATTTCGAATATGCTAACGATGTGACGTCAACCCAGAAATTTCGTGTTATTCCTTTCTTCTAGTGATTAAAACTGTTTTCCGAATAGATATGGGTAATTTGTCTCTACCAACGTCTTTTCGGACACCGCCGATGGACAGTCCCGGGGAAGGGGAGGGGGTGTATTTACAACCGGGACTTCGATCGATGCGTGAAGAAATCACAAGCCCTTAACTTAAATTGAGTTTAGAAAGACAACTCAGTTAACTCCTTGCCACCAATTAGTGACCAGAGCCAAACTTCATGTACAGCCAGCCATATACAACTGTCTTGCTTGGGCTCAAGCTGGTCAGACTATTAATTATTCTCCAGCCACTGTGTCCATTATGTTCGGAAGCAGGTTGGAAGGGGAGTGAATTCTGTGGGTTGAAAATAATCCTTCTTAGTTGTATTTCGTCGAGTTGGAGATCGAATGCATCTTTGAATTCAGAGACGACATGGCCGGGTCCTGCGAAAATCAACACTAGTCCGTGAAATTTGGCCACTCACGTGTAATCTTCGAACATCTGTGCCAAGTCACGCTGCACCTCTTGGCTTAAACATTCTAGCACGCTTTGTACAATATAATAATAATAATTATGTCGTTTAATTAATATGATACACAATAGACTATCTAAGACATTTGTTATGGTTGGGCGTGTTAGTTCATAATATAGGGATTATACCAACGGACGTATATTCTCCCATGCAAGGAACATATGTTGTCCAATTTCAAATTCAAGTCACGTCCACTCTGCACTATTCCGGAATTTTTTTCTGACTAGAGAGTGGTAAAGTGCATCAAGCTTTATTTAAGTTTATATTTACCTGATTATGTAAAATTATTATACAATTAATTGTATCATGCAAACATACTTGTCCAGGCTAGTGTTTTATGGCACACACTTTTATTCCGTGTTTCAGTTCTGCATTGATCAGATGTATTATAAACAACTCATTTCTAACTAGTTTGCGCAATCTACCCACTTTATCAGAGTACGCATTAAAAAAAAATGAAAAATAGGAAAATCACAAACAAGTAGTCGAACCATTACAAGCATTTCATTTTTGTATTCGATATCCTTCTCTAAGAGCTATGATACAAGGCACAGATTGCTACTTTGCAGTGTTCATGTAAACTGCTGTTTTAAATATAACTATTTCTTACATCTATGTCCACCCAAATTTTTTCTATGCTGCAAGGAAGCACTGACTGTTTTATAAAACTACTAATTTAAAAAAAATCCACTAAGGAAGTCGTAGTCTAACTTGTAAATTCGAGAAAACAACATGTACTCGTATCCATTTACTCACAAGTAGCGCAGTGTCACTAACTGTTCAGGAGTCGGAAAATAACTAAACTGGTCGTCAGGTTTTGATCCTCAGTTCTTGATCAGTCAAGAAAATCAGAAGTCTTTGGGTTTTGGTTGAAGCAGGGCCGGGAGACTTGCTTTACGTTCCTTCAGGTTTTGAATCATGGTGATGCTTTCAGTTCCCTTATTTCTTTTTCCACAGTTTGTCAATGAAGGTAGGCTGAGGTGTTTCGAGGAGGCGGTTTCACTTGAGGTAGTGCTTGATGGAAATCTTTGTAGCCGTTGCAGACCACACAAGGACTGCCGATGCATGTGTTCATAGAGATTGGCTCTATTCAGCACTCTTGTTACGTCTATGCTTGATCTTCGGCTTAGTTGGGAGCTTGTGTCAGCTGCTAGCAATTTGTTTTGTTTCTTCAACTGACGTTTTATAAAAGCGTCTTGCTTCAGGATAATTTCTTTGAGAGATGTCTTCCTCTTCATTTCAACATTATTTAACTCTCGTGCAAGGATTTCTTGGCAGTTGGTGTTTTTCTGGACAGCCTTTTTGACTTCCCAGCTGAGTTCGTTTCTTACGGTTCGGGGCTGGAACTCCATCACTTGCCTCATGCTGTTTGGTGTTATCGTCGCGTCACTCAGTGTTTCTACTGCGAAGTTAGGATTGTTATGGTAGCAAAGTTCCCTCTTATAGGCGAGGCGGAAGGCTCCTGTTTAATACTTATTTCCCCGAGGATTGCGCAGTACTTTGTTTCGGTACAACGGCTAAACCGACCTACCCCTCCCACTTTAAATTTGACGAGTCGGGAGCTTACAAATCAATACGCTCTCACCCAGTGAATCGACACCTTTTTGGCCCGCTCGGGAGAAGAGATATAACTGAAGAGTGGAAGACAACACTTTCATTTGAATTTCTGGTAAACTGTAAGAAAACAGGAAATCTATCTAAATAAAAGAAGTATATTTTCAAAAGCAAAACTTTCACTTTAATGAGTTAAAAATACTTCTGTAGTTTCCACAGGAAAATATTTCTTTTAGAATAATTCGTGAAACTGATGTTAGGGCTGGTTGTGTGAATCCTCCTTCATTCTCAGCGTTATATTGGCTAAAATAATTTATGTGATTTATGCATTTTATTCGATGCGTCGTTGCTGCGACGTCTAAATCGCACACGCATCTCAGACGTTGTTGTATCCGTGTGGCGGATGAGTTTTTTTAGTCTGAAATGGGACATCAATTTTGAATACTGGAGTGGAGGACATGCATGCAGTTCTTGTTCACTTGATCGATGTTTATAACTTTTGGCAATTGGAAATACTTCCGCAGTAAAGTCTAATCAGTTCTTTTGCAAAACTTACAACGGCCGTGATTTACTACTCACGCAGTGTCTGTAATAGTTTATTGTGTCTCATACTAATTAAACGACATAATTATTTTAATTATAATTATTATTACATTTAAGACGCTAGAATGTTCAAGCCAAGAGGCGCTTCGGTGACTTGGTACAGATGTCCGAAGATTACACGTACTGGTGACGTAACTTCCCCACTCCGTTCCTTGTAAATTCAAGTTTGCGCCTCACGTGAAAGCCTCCACCATTTCTCTGGGTATTCCTTGAGTATTCAGTTCAATTTTAAGCTTTTGTTATCTGGACGGTAGAACACTTAATTCTAACAGCGCTCTTTATTCTGTATTACATGGGTAGTCAGTTCGACACTGAGTTGTTAAAAAGTTGTATCTTACTGGACAGTTTGATAACTTTCTGGTACTCGCTGGTTTGCATTTATATTTCCAATTTGTTTCCAGGCTCTTTCATCTCTTCCTCCCCTCCCCTAAATGTATTGATTGGCATACTGGCTCACGTGTAGTCCTCTCTTATTTCTGTCTGTCACGCGGCGGACCAGAGAAAGATGGACCGCCAGTATAATTACGTTATTGCTCGCGGAGGCCTGGGACCCAACGCGAGCTTAGGACTGCAAATTCTTTTTTTATATATATTTTCTTTTTTTTGTCGGTCGAGAATCAGCACACGGTGATTGGTTCAGATTATCACGTGATATGCAATGACGTAATTGACTTCGTTAAACAACTCGAGTGTGGCTATGAATTGCTCGGTACTTGTGTGTAAAAGTTAACTGAGTCCAAACTCAACACCGTTTGGGTTTGTGCCGAACACGCACTGATGAACTGGATGTTAGGGAACGATTTTGGCTTGCGTTCTTTAGTTCACCGCGGAAGCTTTGAGAATAGCCGTAAACAGATGTTTGATGGATACCGCTGGGGGATTGCAAATATCTCTGTCGACGAAACTTTCTGTGGCGACACAAAATACTTCTGGGAAGAAAACAGGCCAAAAACGGAAACCAAAGCTACGATGAGCTTTAGCCGCAAAACAATGGCGATTTATGCTTCACTCTGTACATGACATCTGTTGCCTCATAAAATTCTTGCCTGTTGAAATATTTCTTTCATTCGATCATGTAGCCTTTGTTTCGCAATGGTCATTGTATACCAGAAATGAAAAATACACCGAAATAGTCCTGAGTATTAAGTTTGCAGTCACAAATGGACTGAACACACTGTGAACAAAACCGCAATAATATTTTTAAATATGTCTCGTGATAGAAGTGAAACGCATTCAGTTAAAAAACAAGACAGACTAGTATTGAAGCGAAGGCTGGATTAATCGTGGCCTCTGATTAGAATTAAGTGTTCCAAGTCAAACTGTCAAAATCGATTCATAAAAAGACAAGTCACGCATTACTCAGATTTACTCGGTGGGTAACCGTTTCGCTTCTAAGCTCAAAATGCAGAGTCACTCAACCTTTAAGAACCAACTGTATGAGTGTTGTAATGATAAATTTATAGTTTAATCAGGTTTCATTTAAGCAAGGTGTCAAAAGCCAAGTTCTCTATACTGTGTGATATATTTCTGGTGAGAAACTGGAAGTCTCCCGGAAGTTCCGCTCTTGTCCTTGCTTTCCATTTCAGTTTATTCTGCTCTCGACCCAACTATAACGCCGCGAGCTCATTGGCAACGCCAGTCTAGTTTCATTAATTTAAAAACCAATGTAGTGCGCCCTGCAAACAATATAAATTAAATGAATTGACCGTTTACAAAGCTCCCTTTTGTTTGAACAGAAACCGCGTAGATACCGTATTCATTTCGCAATCCTTCTAGAACTTTCGGGGTATTACGCACTGAGCCACATTAACCCTGGATATTAACAACTAGTTGTAGCTTTCGCTAAGTGCCAACGAGAGAAAAGAACTCGATGACAGATGCTAGTGGGTGCATGTGTTAACCTCGTGCAAAATACTCCCTCCTGATTCACTCCACTCCGCATTTTCCACACTCCGCACTCTTCATTTTCCATCCAACCTATTCCTTGGCTCTGTTGGCTCTAATATTTCCGGCCTCATGATTGGCCTTTTACACTTTTAACAGCTCGATCGAGAATTTTTTTGCCTGCTGCAATACTTCGCGTGGCATTATGCTGGCCGCCTCGCAAGCCGACCGTCTTCGCTCGGCTTGCTCGTTGGCAATAATTGGTCAGCGGTCCTAAGTCCGGGGAAGTGGACCTGCCGCGTTAGTTGAAACTCTCTGTTTCAATTGCCGTTTATGAAATACGAGTAAAGGTGATGTTGTATACACAGGTCAATTTGAAACGGCGATACTTGTGATACAACTGAAAGGTACTTCTTGCCTGATAATCGTCTAAACTATTAATTGATAGCAATCTTTGCACAAAATACTGCCTTTGGCCATGTTTTTTGGAATAAAAGCCAAAGCGCTAGCTACAAAAATTGTAGGTGCTTGGTTTGTAACCAATCCTTGGGGATTCAGATAACAAAGACATCGCGGCCATGTTTGTTAAAGTTCATACGTCAATTGCAAACAAAGAATAGATATCTTTTGGGATATCTATATATATATATATATATAGATGAAAGTGGTAGCCGCTATATATATATATATATAGATGAAAGTGGTAGCCGCTAACTGTCTTCAAGTGCGTGGGTATACAGATTGCGTGGACAAGCCAGCACATTGTTGTTAGCATGAAACTCCAGAAGAAGGACTTTCTTCCAAAACTCAATCACCTAAGCCCGCACGTCAAGAAAGCCATTGAGAAGAATTCGAGTTGCCAAGAAAATCTACAAAGAGAGCTAAAAGATGTCGAATTCAAACGAAGGGCAGCATTGAATGAAATCATCCTGAAGAAAGAAGCCTTCAGAAAGCAGCAGATAAAGTGGCAGCAGAGGTTACCAGCTGGTTACAAACTCAGCCAGCTTTCCGAAAAGCACGAATTTAGCGCTGTCCGACAGCTTCAACCTGCACAACGACGTGATGGCGGTCTTGTGTCAAACGGCGCCGGTCAGCCTGGTTCGTTGCCTACAGTACTCCCGAGAATGACGAAGCGCCTCAGTCTTCCAACTTTGCCCGCTTTAGCTCGAACTTGGAATGGCAGCGATGAACTGGCCACTGGTGATGTCAGCGGCGGTTTAAAGCGGCCTGGGCAGCGAAAACCATTACGGGAATTGCCAATTAACCCGCCAGTTGTGCGAATTACAGCGCAAGATGAGCAGATGGAGGCAGAGGCTGAAAACACCGAAGAAACAAGCAAAGGAATGAGTGTCAAGTCACAAGGCGGGAGTCGGCGGAGTTCAGTAGTACGTGATCAAAATGACCAATCGATGAGGGTCGCTCTGCGTCCGCAGCTCAAGCAGCGAAGACGGACCCTGCACAATTTGTTCCAGGCCTTCAACGGCTTGGACGAAGATGCGTCCATTCTTGACTTGGTACACGAAAGTCATTTCGAACTTGCATCGACAAAGCAAAACCGCCGGCTCAGCATTCACTGCCTTGCCCCGGGTGAACGCGAGAGACCATTTAAACAGGAATCAGCGATGGTGGTCGAGGAGGGAGAAAGGAAAACAGGCAAGGTGAACGATGAACTTCTGATCACGCGACAACGTCGATTGAAAATACGAGTTCCTTTCCAATTGTAGACAGCAGGACGGCTTTCAGTACTTGACTGATGTGTTTTGAATTTCGCTAATATTTTTAGAATTACAATGTCATAAGCATTTAAGAATAGCTAGTATGTTACAATATGATATCAATCTTTAAATGCTCAAATGCTGTTTCTTTTTAGCAATTTTTGTTTGGCTCCGTCTGCCAACAATAGAGTTTTTTCCGCACAAGGAGCTTTTCTAACCATATAGATGCAAATTCACATTACGCAACGGCGGAACAAATGCGTACATTTACTGCTCATAGCAAGAACGGATTCTACATAATACTGAAATGGCAAAAAAGAAAGAAAGAAAATGTATGGTGCATTTTTGCGAGACAAGTTGTAATTTGTCATGTAAACTCTCACTTCGATTTATAAAGAAATGTATGAATAGTTGGCGTGCCCAGGATGACTCGGGGAGGAGGGTGACTCGGGTCCCTTTGCTTTGCGCAAAACCCGCCAACTTTGAGGGACTTCCTCTTCCTGGGTCTTGATGTGTGACTTGCAAAAGATTGAACTAAACGCGTGTGGTTTGTCTCATCATGGCCCACTAGCCTTTAGGCTCACAGTTTACGAATGATAACCGTGCTGTTATGAAATGTTTTGTCAATACCAGAAATTATGCATTGTGTCGGTAGCTGTTATTATCCATTTGTTTTGCATTGTTGATACATTAAAAGACCTATTTTAATTAATTATAATTATTGCGTTGAGCAATAATATCGGCCCTTTTACAAATATTAATACCCATAATTTACTCCCTCGCAGTAACGGCTGATCCAGGGCACCACCCCATCCCCCCACACCTTTGCTCATTTGTATGCAGAATGAACAAGAATCCTTCACCTAACATCCTGCACCAATTGTCACAGATTTAAGAAAGGACGAGTCAGTAGACCGAGTTAATGATAATGAGTCGGCCGGAGTCTCGCCCTTTTACTCTTCAATTTTCTCTTCAGTCTTCCACCAGAGTAGATAATAAAGTATGGAGAATTTGGCACTTGATACCTTGTTCGGTCGACCGATTAAAACATAAATTCTCTTTCCATCACTCATACATTTTCATATTTTATGGCTGGGAGAATTTATAATTATTTTAAGCTTGGGAGTTAAAGGGTTAATCTTTACTGACATTTACTGACATTCAATTAGTCGTGAGTACTTTATCAAATTCTCAATTCTTCACTCAAGCGGCTCTTGCTCATTCAATGACTTTACTGTTAATTCAGTCACTCAATAAACTCACTGACTCACTATCTCTTTCCTGCTTTCTCTCTCATCACATACAGAAGCACAAAGCAGAAACTATGTATCGTGTGGCATACGGAGATAACGACATTTCCTCAAATGATTCCAACCAACTGTATTGCTTTTCTCGAACCCAGTCCCGCTCACTTTCGTCTTTTCCTCCAAAGACTCAGGGATTTGTAGTTTCGGGGCCTGGAACTGACCATGAACAATTCTTCTTTTAAACTTCGTCTTGATACCAATTATTTTCGCCACTACAGCCCAGCTAACGCGGTTTCGTTCAGGCTGCTCCCTTAAGTCCTTGTTATTCTGGTCTCCCTGAGTATCCGGATCATCGGTGCCATAAGTTGTTTTGGTATTTCGCTGTGTTCCCAAGGATGTCTCACGTTCGACGTGATCACCATGGCTGCTTGTTCCCGGTGCAACTCTGTCAACCCTACTCAGCCTATTCTTTGCATCTTTCGCTACCAGCGGGGGAAGTTTAGGCATTTGTTGCTTGGTCCTAGCTTGAATACTGTCGGGTGATTTCACAGAATGTTTCATGCGCTTTCCACTAGCGAACCAACAGTGTGTTTTTTCGGTTGGCTTGTACTTGCATGTTTTGGAGATCTCTGTATTGGCTTCAGACGACGACTCTTTACTTTGTGAGTATACTTCATCTTTGTTGGGAATTTCAGTCGCGCAAACACATTTCCAAGAATCACCTTTGAACGAACTATTTTTCTCAGCACTTCGTGCAGTTGTTAGGGTTCTCGTCGCGATGGTATCGCTAGTACCTATTATCCGTGTTCGTTTAGGTTTGTTCGGGCAGTTTCGAGCTTTACTTTTAGTTTGAAAATTTTTATCTATTCCTGAAGATAATTTTCTATTCTTGGGAAACGACTCAATCGCGCCACTCGAAGCACCATGAGTCCTATTCACTGACAATGCATTGGTTCTTGAATTGATATATGGTTCCTGATGGGGCGTAATGGTGGTTCCCTTTGCTTTGCAACGATAAAAATTATTCACTCCATTCTTCAAAATGCATCTTTCTGTTTCTTTACCTTTCTCAGACACGTTAGCCTGAGCTATTTTTCTTTGTGAACACCGCAGCTGCTTCCTTCTTTGCGCATTCACAAATTTCTCCTTGGCGTGGTTAAAACGTAAGCGTTCACTTTGTTGCTGGATGTTGGTGTTGTACTTATCTAGTTGACACAGTTCAAACTTTTGTACCGCTTGTACTCGTCTTTCGTGGTCGTTGGCGCTTGTGTAAATAAGCTTTTTATCCTCCATGAAAGATTGTATGGCTGATTCTGGAATCAAGGTAAGACGTTTCTTCGGTTCTTGGCTTGAGTGACAGACCACGTTCTTATACTGAGGTCGCATGCAACAGTCTTTTGCCTTTAATAGTGGCCTGTAACCCACTGCGTTCTCAGTCGTCAGGCGAACAGTGAATTAAATATGTTTAGTATGTGGCAGTCGCAATTAAATCCTTTCACAACTAATGGCTGACACCAAACAATATTAACTGGTCGTTATGCGACACAGCAGCTATTTAACATTAACTTTCTATTTTGTTTAATTACGCTTGCATTCATGAGAGAACAACGAATTAAGAAATGCTTACAGAGATGAACAAATGGCAAAACAATATACATGTAATATAATTAACACTTTTGGATATTGAACTCAGGCAAGTTGGAAGCATACCTTGTTGTAAGCTCGAATGTTTAATAGTATTAAATTATACTGCGTCATAAGTTGTCATGTCAACACTTATTCATTTAACCTTTTCACTCCCAAGAGTGGCCAACTTCCAGTTTCTCTTTTTTAGTCTCTCACCAGAAATATACCATACAGTATGGAAAAAATGTTTTTTGATACCTTACTCAGATAACAGCTGATTGAACTATCGACTCTCACCACATCAGATACATTTTCTCTCTATGAGAGGTTAGGAGAATCTGCACTTTAAGCTTGGGACTGAAATGGCTAACTGCAGGCCCTCCTCTGGCAACATTCAAATATCAGATATAACTATTTTTATTTCTAGGCAAAAACGCATATAACGCAGTGTCGATGCGTGGCTGTATTATGCGAAACACCATCCGCAGCCTTCGTCAGAATAGCGACGAAAGGCAGCTAGAAAAAAAAAAAAAAAAACGTAAGTCCGCTGATATGACATATTCTTCGATGCTCGAAGCGTCACCGCCGTCATCATTGTCATGATTTCACCAATCACGCGCGAGAGGAAATATTTGATGTGTCATAAAAAAGATAACTGTGTTCTATAAATGCTGTTATTTTTAACCGTTACTACAGAAAAGGCACGCACCATCAATTACAATGGATCACTGAAATATTAGCATTTTTTTTCAAATGCGAACTTACAGTTTAAAAGTTTTTATTTGCGAAGAATGCGAACGAAAAGAGTTGCAGTTGCGAAGTGTTACACGATATATGTAACAAATAACAAATGTTCCTCAGACCATTAGCCTGGAGGATAGAAAATTCTTGATGACTGCGTAGAATATTTTCTCTGGTGCTACTCCGTTTTGATTAAATAAGTGTCTAAATATTTCTGAATAACTCGCTCACGCCAACTCAACAAGTCACCACCATGTTTTTGTTTTCGTATCATAAATAAAATGGTTGAGAATATTGTTTGTAACTCACACCGTATTGTCCAATTATACAGAGAATCAAGCGCAGCTTTAGAGCCATTTTCGGATGACTGTCGAAAACCAAAACCAAAGCATAATCACAGAGCCAATCAATGAGGCAAGCAAAAATACGTCGGACCAAATAGAAGTCCGAGCAAAACCAAAACCAAAACGGCCAAGTAATTGCGATTTGTTTACTATCCAATCAGCCAGTGCGAGAACGCACCATCACCACGTAAGAATATTGCAACCAATTGGCCGAGAATGTTTCTAAACTTTTTAGGACCAGTCCAAAAGTGTAGCAAACGCAAAACCAAAGCAATCTCATACGAGTACGTTTGACAGCCATGCAAAAACGCAGCTTCTACGACCTAATCGCTGCTCACTATGAAGTGTCAGATCGTCTATTCTCCTTTAAAGTCAACTATTTTGGAGCTTCCTATAACAATGGCGGTCGGAATGAGTTCTCTTGGGAGTTGATCAGGTTGAAGTACCTCATCGTCATAAGATGAGTTCCTCAAGTATTTGCAAAACTTAATCTTGTCCATCGACTCCGCCAAAGTAGGAATGTTCCTCTGGTCTGTCTGGAGTGTTGGTGTGGACAAAGTCGTACCAGGCCCTGGAAGTCTGTAACACTGTTGTTTATCTCTCCTGACTTCAGTCACGTCTTCATCATGTTTAACCTCGTCGTTCTCCGCGTTGCCAATCGCTCCACTTCTCGCTTGTCGCCATTCCGAGAGACTAGATAACGAATCTAAATCCGGGACTTTCTTTTCTTGGACTTTCTCTAAAGTTCCCAATATGTCTTCGCACTGTCTCATTGCAGGCGAGATGGATCGGTTCCCGGATGAAGGCCTCTGGAAGACCGGTGACTTTTGGCCTTTTCGAAGTCCCACTGGCGAGTTGGGAGCAGACCTTGACTGTACCTGTTGCGAGCAGTCTACAGTTAACATGGCGCTCTTGGGACGAGCAGTGGGAATTGAATTTTGCCTCAGAGGTAAGGCTGAAGTGGGACGCCGTATTGCTGGAGGATGCTCCTCACTTAACCGCCGCTGTGCATTAAGTATTCCATTATATGAAGACACGTCCAGCTTTGGAAGAGTTACAGACGATACAGACCTCTGCCTTTGGGATTCGGTTGTCGATGTTGGAATTGTGACAAATTCACCAGATTCTAAGTCAATGGTTTCCACGGAGAAACTGAATGTTGGCGGGGCTGAATTCTTTCGCGCGGCGGAGTGTGGTCTGGACAATTCACCGTTTTCCAGGAGTCGCTGCACTCTAATTTGCTGGAGCTCCTTTTGCCTTTTCTCGTATTTGTTTTGGAATGCTTTCATGGACTGAATGTGCTTCTTGACGTCGTTTTGCATAACCCCAAGCTCCGCCTTCATCCGCTGTTCTGCCATCGCATTACGAACTACTGCATCTCTCAGCGTCGCGGTGACTTTTTCCTGCTTAAGTTTGTTCATGCTGCAAACTTTCGCCAATTCACGGTTTAGATTTCTTTTCAACGAGTTGTTGGCCTGCGTTCCTGTGCAAACAATGAAACAATCAAGTAACATGCGGCATCGAGCATTGTGGGATCATATCAGGTAAACAGCAGCTTTGAAGAGATGGCCCTCTTCGGGGAATATACAACACAAAGGCGGTGGTCATTTTTGATGTAAGAAAATGCTTGCGGCATGGACAAACACAATCGTTAATGAAGGCCATTGACTTCGTGAAGTTGTTTTTGTCTTACTTCCCTAATCCCCTTAAGATATCCGCAAGTGGAGATAATTAACAAGAAAGACTTGACAATGTTTATATTGTTCTCTGGCCAGTGATTGTGTAAATGTTTACAAATTCATCTTGAAAAATACTATTTCGCTAGTTTGTTTGGAACAAACTTTGTCAAATGTGCCCATGATATAAGAGCCTTTGAAGATGTTCTAACGAAAACCGTTAAATATGCGTTATAAGCTCTGCGCTTCAAATAAAGCTCATAAAAAAATCCTATACACTAATTTTAACCTCCTACATTATGCCAGGATATCCGTTTTACTACGTTGTTGTTTAAGCGGAGTTAATGTATTTTCCAGGGGATTTTGCAACACGGTACCCTGGGTTCAAATCCTCGGCCACGTTATGTAAACAGCCAACTGGTTAGCCTCCGATCAGTTGGGATTCTTAACAAACTTATGTTGAGTTTAAAACACGACCGAACAAGCTCTGCTTAATTAGTTACCGTGTATAAATAAATATACTTCTTTTCTTCTTCTTCTTTCTTAGTTTGAACGATAGATCGTGGCAGAAGACGATTTTAGGCTTACTCGACGCAACAAGCCAGTGTGTTTTACATTCACTGTAGAAAGATTGTCTCCCAAGGAAACTGTTTATGTTTCCGTGTGACCGCTGCAGATCCAGGGAGGAGGTGCTTTGGGGCGTGTAGCATGTAAACATGGCTTGTGGGAACAAATGATTGGTATATGTGTATGCTAAACGCCACTGAGAATAACAAACGTAGAATCCATATTTTATTCATTGTACCGACGCTTGGTTGTATGGGATGGTATGATTTAATATTCAAGTAGTTTATTGCCTATATCATCAAATATTTCCCCGTCAGAGCGAAATGAATGCGCGGGGACTGTGAAGCTTTTTTGTGCTTTCTTGAACTGCTTTTTCGACCAACGAGTTCATGTCCTCCTCCGTAGTCATCTCGTAATTTTTTTGTGTGACTGAATAATCACACTGCGTTTGTTGTTAAAAACTTGCGACAGTTCGCCAGCCTGAGGTTAACGTCCGCTCGCGAGCGTATTATTTATTTTAGCGTTATTCGGTCACGTGTCACGATTCCACCAATCACACGAGAGGAAATATTTGATGGATCATAAAGATTTATTATTATTTCGAAAATGTAAATGACGTGTCGTCAACTCTGGTATAATGCATAGCTTATTAAAAGAAAATTTGTTGGCAGTAATTATTTTACCACTTTTCTGAATCAGAACAGTTTCAATGTAATTAACATTTTTGTAAGTCTTCATAACTCATAGACGAGACATTCAAACCAATAAATATTCTACGGGTCAACTTTTTACTTGGTGTTTAATACATTTAAAGGATAAACGTATCTGGGGTTAGGGGCACTTTAAAATATAGTTGCGCTATTTTACCTAACACCACTCCGTTATCGCAAATTTGAAGGAAAACTATGCAAAAATATTAGTGACTTTCTAATCATTGGTAAAAAACAAATGTACTAATCTTACTGCTTCTCTTGGGAAATAAACCAGTATAGACCCCATATTTTCGGCTTAGTTTTTATAGTAAATAACTTCACAAGTTTGCGGCTCTCCATGATATTGACAAGCGGCACGAGTTCATTTACTGACAATTGTTAGGTTTTCAAATCTGAAATACTTACGTCACCTTGGGACGAAAAAAACATAAAAGTGGCAAGATGGGCTTCCCTTGGGAAATAAGCTAAGATGGTAAAACTGGATTACGCAAAGTTATAATTAAAAAAATATCTCAGTGAAACTGCAATTGAAAATTTAGTGACTGTCGATTATACTGGAATACGAGGAAGCAAAACTTAAATTGGCGACCAAAAATAATTCATTTAACAACAGCTGCCTTGTGAAACAATAGAAATTAAAGCTGGCGTTGTACGCAAAATGAACCGAAGCTCAGCTTTGAATTTACATTTATCATTAGAGAACTGCTGACTTTTGAAACAATCCTGATTCTTCACAGATAGAACTGGTTTTCGTTTGGAAATAAAGCCTTCCCGAATACGACCAACCCATTCTCATTCAAACTTAGCCCCTTAACAGGAAAAGCGTTTGATGTTAATAGGATAATTTGTTTAATTGGTTATTAAGTGCTGTAGCATTCCAGTTTTATTCCTAAGAGGTGAAGAGAACTGATGCAAGCAGGAAATGTATTAATTCACGCTAACTTTTTTACTGCCACATGTCTGTCTCAAACTGAATGCAAAATTATCATTAAATTCCGGCTCAACAGAAATATTATTGGTAACTCCTGCTATGTACTTATAAGTGCTATTAACTGATGGTCATAACAGTTATTCTGTTGTTTATTTTTTAAAATCCAGGAGTTGGAAACTTTGTGGATGGGTTTTAAAATAGACTTTGGCAACAAAAAGGTAAAGAACAGATATGCTATCAAGCAAGCTTAGCAATTTGCGAACAGATGCCGAATAATGGTGCGCACAGTGTCAACACATACAGTCAACTGTACACAATTTTATGTACCGGTTAAGTTATTTGCACTTCTTTATCTTAATAAGTTTATATGTACAATGACCAAAACATCAGAATTTAAAGAAACCCGTTTTCTCTTGGGTCAAACTATCACACACATTGAAAAGGAACTAAACATTTATCTGCCCCCTCCGTCTATTAGAACTGTGAGTAAACAAATTATTTTAATTGGATTATCAAGGCAGTAATGTGTATCCAACACAAATATAGCTTTGGAAGCTAAGGTTCATGCTGGGTTGCAGTCTCAACAATACAAGAGTAATTGCCCAGCAACATTTAGAGTGAATGAATCATTGAATTTATTGCACAATCACATGATTGACTGTATCTCTATGATGAAGCTGGCCTCAAGTTGGCATGCGTGGAAAAAAACTAACTGTTGTGTTGTTCTGTTAGATGCTCTGGCACGGTTAAGTCCTGCTTCGCAGCTCCATTTAAGTCATGCTTTTTGGAAACACCAAGGTGACTTAGAGCAGTAGGCAGAGTTTGGCTCCGGCTTCTTACTATGTTAGCTGACTTACTTCGCTCTTCACGTATACTTGATGAAGGTAGTTCGCTTATCGAGAGTGACCCTGCTCGTTGCCTAGATGGGCTCAGGGCTCTACGCTCCGCGAGGGGGCTCGCCAGCTTTAAAACTCCTGACCGCTCTCTAGCTTTGTCACGTCTTTCTTGGAAGTGTTTAACGTCTGTTGAAATACTGTCCAAGCTCCCAGCTCGTCTTCTTGAGCAAGGCGACAAACTGATCTCAGGTAGCCCACTTTGCCCTAATAATCTATCGTCCGGCGAGGACAAATGCCTACTATGCGCCAGCTTTCTGTTAGAAAGCAACGGACTTCGAAGTATCAATGCCGTGGAATCATCCACTTTATACTTCTCAAGAACTTCCTCTTTTTTCTCTAATTTGCTTTTCCGTTTGGGGGCTGAAGTATGCGACGCCTCAAAAACAATATCTTTGCCACTTACTCTTTCTGTATCAGGACTTGCATGTGAGCTTTTTGCTGGGGCTTTAGCTTCACAATCAACTGTCACTTGTATCGTAGGCAAGTGAATGTTTGCATCCCTTTGTTTTTGAGTGCTCCTTAGCTGAGCGTCTTCTTCACCCAGAGCTGCAGCAAAGAACAAGGAACTCGTTGCAACAAAGGTGTCTTTCACTGCCTTCTTCCTAGACGACTTTGGGCGCGCAGAGCAGGACGAGAAGCCTGCGGCCAGGAAATTCCCATCTTCACCGAAACATTCTGTACTGGACATTTTTCATGCGTTAGGTGCATTAGCGTTGTTTGACTTCCAAGTACTGTTACTTGTGGCTGGTACAGTTCCTACATCTGTGTTGTCGAGACTAATCACCCCGAGATCTATTCAAAATTTAGTTGGAGCTGTGTATCTTCTTTGTTTCAGACACAAAAGAGAACGATCTTTTTATTTCCATTGTCTGTATTTCTTTGCTAAATAACACCACCCTATACATTAATAACAGGTAGAGTACACGTTGCCATAGAAACACAAGGATTGATTTAATTTGCTTTTATGTATCTGCAGTTAAAATGGAAACGATTGTGTAAGGCAAGGGTGTTGGCGCCTTTTTGTGTTCGAGGAGACTGTGAGTCTGTGTCGCGAGATGTTTGACGACGTGTAATCAATCAAAACAAATCGTATCGAGTGTCGGCAGACAGATTGACCATCGAAGCTATAAACTACTTTGACCAACACAAAGAAAATAAGCAAACGAATCCCACAGCAACAACAACTTACGACGAAAGGCGGAAAGCACGTAAAGAGAATAATAAACGCCGCCATAGACTCTCAACTCGAGTGATCAGCTGTGACTTGCTATGATGATGTTGCACGCCGCGTCCGAAAAGCGAGTTCCTTGTATTGTTTGTCTATTATTTATATTTAATATCATTCCAAAAAAGATAACAGCATTAAATTGAACAATACCTCGTGGATTTGCGGAAAATTGAACGGACGTTTATTAGTGTACCATGCACATTACATAAGTTAAGAAAAGAAAGAAAATTGAGAGAAGAAAATCTGTCGAGCTGGCACATAGTTATCTAGAGCTCCACAAGCTTGACTAAACAAAAGCTAGGTAACTATTGAATACCGACTAAGCAAAACAACAAAATTGGGCTAGATACTCTCTCCTCAAGAATGAACTCGTGGTGATGATTGAAGATAAGATTGATACCCGCGCTGAATTCTGTATTTCCCAGAAAACGTGCGGAGAAATCAACTTCTAAAGGGGGACTGGAGATGAAACCAAACAGGTGGAAACGGAGTGTCTGCGCACATGTTGTATTTATCACTAACACTTAATTTCGAATTAGTTTATTTTATCATTTTAATCAGTGTTCAGCTGATTATCATCGCAAACGACTAAAAATAGCATTAATAGCTTTAAGCATCTTGAACTACATCGCTTTGCCTTATGATCCTCACTTTCTGTCTTGTGTCTCTACAGTATTTTCTGAATCCTTAAAAACTGAATATTTCATCATAGGCCAAAAGTGATTTATGACGACCTGGTAGTTTGAAGCGGAAAGAATCGTTTCCCTTACAGCACCGGAATGAGGAACATTAGTCCAGCCGCCCACCTGAAAACGTCAACTGATTTCAAGCAATTATTGCCCATTTCTTTTCTCTTTTGTTTTATGACCTACTCATGGACAACAAATATGTAAATAATGCGGATTGCTTGATTGTATAAACTTATTCAGATGTAAATAAGCCCCGACACAAGCCAATAAATTTGAAAGAAAAAGTTGACTCAAACATGTTTGAGCTGCCGCGACGCCGAGGTTACTTGGATTGGAAGTTCACTTATACATTTTTTCATTTATCATTTTTTGACAACTTGACTATTTATAAATCCAAGTGCACTGTATTTTTTGTCTTTATAATTCTGTTGTATGTTATTAGAGAGCCTTTCATAATTGACGAACATTTATCATCAAGGGACGTATTTATTGATGTCAATAACTCTCTTGAGACGCAACCACTTCAGCTAATCGGGAACAGCAGGCTTTCTGAGGGTGTTAATGAGAATCGTGTTTTGGAACTGAATATCTGATGCAATATTGTAATGCATCTAAATATAAACCGTTAGCTTGTCAAGCCGTGTCGTGTGCACATCTGACAGTTCTGAACCTAAAGATGTCAACGTTAACTAGCAATGAATGCTTGTCAATGGCCTCAGGTTCCGCGGCTGTCAATTCCCCGCAATTTGCCGCCGTGATGAAGGAATTAGACGGTTTTACGAACGAAAACGATAATTCGATTGGGAAAAAGCTTCCACAGACACCTGTGATATTAATAACTTGCGCTGTCGAAGAAGATTCAGACCTGGATGCTTCTGACAGTGTCCGCAAAGAAAAGGAATCTTGCATATCACAAGAGGCTGTTGAGAAGGGCGATAGTAAGGAATTTCAAGCCAGCGAAAATGTTAGAGATGAAGAGGCAAGGATTCAAGATTCCGACAAAACTGCCGAACTCAGTGACAGCAGGAGCCCATGGGACGTGAAAAATTCTAAAGAGTCTTCTACGAGGAGCAGAGAATTCACTCAAGAAAGAAGCGTTTCGTGTGAGGACAATACTTGCTTAGAGAATAAAACTTCTCCAAAATTATCTAGTCCAACGTTAAGGAGGAAGATGGAGGACTTTGCGCATCAGACGAAAGTTTCGTCTCCAGTAATCAGAAGGCGAAGTTTTGAGCAGGTTAGTGAAAAGAACTTAGATTATGCAAGTACTCGAAGGAAAACCTTCGGCACAATTCAGCCAAGCAAGACAGATTTGGTGACTCATGTCGAGGACTCTGGTGGCGGAAATTTATCCCAATTTATGCAGACATCAGTTGGCCGAAGAAACTCGAGATCAACCTCCTTTGTGTTCGAAAAGAATGGAGATTTAACTAGGCAAGGTCAGCTGACGAGACGAGCTGAAAAGATCGATCTGAGTTTTCATGTTTCAAAGAATGGCTCTGTGAGCAACGAACGTGGAGAAACTGCAGCTCACACTAGGGAGCCCAAGGAAAAAACGAGTGAAGACGGGAAATTAGGTAGCCCAACTATGTCACCTCTACCGCGGAGGAAAAAGTCTTTTAGTTCTGGAGCGATTGATTGTCGCGTCGAGAGTGAGCTGAAAAAGGAGGCAGTAAGAAAACAACGCGGCGCTTCTTTTCCAGGCTCCGTCGGCACACTCCTGAGACGCCAAAGTGCTGTAGAAGAGCCCAAGGTTATCACCAGACAGCGGGCATCTTCTGAAAGTCCACCTGGCAGGCGAAGAAAAGCTTCAGAAAGCGAGAACGGTTTCGCGGCTGGTAAATGTGCAAACCATAAGAATAGACCAAGTCCTTCAAGGAGAATCACTCTCGCCTCAGCTGCTCCTCTACTGCAGGTGAGGAAGTCAAATCTGAGCCGGTCATGTGGTGATATTCGACAGCTTCTGGCGGACGAAGAATCTAATGCGTCATTAGGATTGACCAATCCACCCCTGCCAGCGCGAAAAACTAGTACCGCGAAAAATCCGGGGAGGCCTGTAACTCCTCACCCTCCGATGGGAAGCCCTGTGTTGCCGCGCATGGAGCGACGAATTTATCTCTCCGCCGCAGCCAAAAATCACACATTACAGAAACATAAGAGCTGGGACGATCTGAGAGAAGCTACAATGTCGATTCTTGACGAGGCGAGTAAGGATGATGGCATTTCACTGGACTCCCTGCCCCAGATTTCCATGGAAGAGGTGATGAAGAGTTGGAATACCACTGATAAGCACTATAATGTGATATCAAGTGTTATCAACCCAAGGTCAAATACATCAACTGTTGACTTAAACGAGGTCAAGGATTGTCGGTATATTCGCAAATCATCCACGCAGTAAGCCTCGCGAGTGTGACCTTGCATTTCCTCAAGTCAAATTAACATGACGAGTCTAACAGTATAGTATAGTCTAAAGGCCTGGCAAAGAGAGGACACACTGTGGCGGCAACAATGCTAGCGCGCGCATGTTTCCCAGATGTTTCCCCGTTTTGCCACGCACGAAAAAAATTGTTGCGGACACAGAATTTGTGTCCGCGCTGAGCGCAACAATGTTGCCCCACGTTTTGCCACCCTGGAAACATCGAAGGACACACTAATGCCGCCACAATGTGTCCTCGTTTTGCGGTTTGCTCTATCAGCCGCGTTCACGTTGTTGTTTGAGGGTAATTCATGCTTCTTTGGATTCCAGCAAACATCATATATATATTAAACATCTTATATATATTATATATCTTGTATATTCTTGAGCGGCCGGTTTTCAGATGACTTTTAAGTTTGTTATACGCCTTTTAAACTTTCCAGCATTCTTGACTATTCAAAACAAAATTAAGTAGAACACGATTGCGGTGTGTTTTTTTTTTTTTTTTTTTTTTTTTTACACAAAAGCAAGCAAGTCAGTGATGACGTTTTCTCGGACCGCTAGTTGGTTTCCGGCTTCAAAGTGCTTCAAACGCAAGTTACATCTGATTTTCTTCTGATTAGTTGAAAGTGTTTCTTACAACCTCTGCGAATCACAGTGTGACTTACTTTGGCTATGGTTTTCGAAAGTCATACGAGAACTGAGCTGTTGTGTCACTGAGCGTCGTCAACGCTGTTTCACAGGTTTAAATACGCGCATGCGTAATGCAACTGCGATTAAAATAATTTGGGTATACAATATATTAAGTTATTATTGAGAAACAGCAGGCATATTTTTACGTCTTTTTCTAAAAATACACTAGTAAATTTTTAAGTTTTTTATTATGCAAATGAAGGAAAGGTGGCAGGTGGCCCTTCTAACATAAAGTATAGTAATCGTAAAAACAAAAGAGAATGGCATATCAGTGGATGTTGCCGAACTATGACACAGTAGTACTGACTTTGTTATTGGATACTCAAATTAATGGCACTCTATGTAAGCTCTAATTTATAATGCAATAAATTCAGCAAACTTTAGTATTCGCAGCTCACTTTTGGGGACACGTTTCATCAAACGCTGTGATGATGGGCGCGGCTCATTGCAGGTTTACTTGATGAAGATTTTGAAATATAATCTTCTGGATTTAGGTGATGTACCGAAGTTTTACAAACAATATTACTTTTTGAAATGATGGAAAAAACGCCACAGAAGCGCAGCTGAACTGACTGATCACGCCCGATCCTGAGAGAACTATGTCAGTGAACATCCCAAGTGTTCCTGTTGCGGTAATGCTATGTTGTTACGGCCTCTCTCTTTGTTATTCTGTCCGGGAACCAATTATCACAGAAACTGTGAAACGCGACCGTTACATTGGAGTGTCGTTTGCTTATTTTGAGCGGCATGAAAAGCACAGGCTTTCGGCGATGTTGGGGAAAAGCGTGAAAGAAGACTCGTCGTTAGATTGTGGTTTCACCTGCACTAGTCTTGCCTGGTGCTTGTCGTACAATTTTCACAGAAGTGCTGATGGCGGCGGCAAACACCTCTGTGAACTCCTGGCTACTGACAGATTCAGCAACTCCAAGGATTATAAAGACAGTGGCGAGTTTGACCATTTTGGCATTGCGGTGAGTTTATTTGAATTGTTCAATATTTTTTACTGTTAACCTTTGAATAGAGACTTTTCGCATCACCCGGCAAGTTTTCTAACCCTAATTCGTCTTCAGTTACTTTCGAGTACCACTACCAGCCTGAAAGAGTGGAAATTTGAGATTGAGCGTACTGTACTCGGCGAGAACACGGATTAGTTTACACGATCACAACATTTCGCTATTGCATAGCAGTTCTGCCAAAAAGCTTTTCACAAACTTTCAAAGAATTGGAGGTAGAGACGCAGAAATATTGAAAAGAAAGCGAAGAGAGAATATAGTACGTCGAGCGAAAATCGACTTTATTGCACAGATAGGATGCAAATAAGACGGTGTGTTATTTCCTCTGTTGTATTTATATTGTTTGCCTTACAAGCTCGAAAAAAATAGAGCTGCCTCGAAAAGTGATTCAGCCGAAATTTGCACTCATTCCCGTATCATTTTAACCCTTTTTACATTTTGGATTGAATACGGTGTAAGTCACCTGCCTCATGAGCTAAATGAGAATTAGGTGCCGGAAATATCTTGTACTTGGTATTAATTTTTAATTTGCTTGGAATTATTTCTTGATCAAGTATTGTATACCTTTTCACTTTACGCCTTAGATTTTGTTTGTGAGTCATTAAAAACAATGTGTATGTTGATGAAAGTAGCATGAAATATATATGTATATCCCATAGTAGGATATCTCGCCATACATTTTTTATGACGATTTTAGAGAAATGTTTTCAAAATTGTTTCGGCAAAGTTTACACTTTGATTGAAGACTTAAATCATTATTTCTACTGTATATATTTGTCGCCAAAACAAATTTTAAAGACCAGTCCGATCAAAACATAACGGCCACAAGTTGGCCAAGAAAAACCCGCTCCTTTATCAATTCCGCTGAAAGGTAGTTTGGAAGCTTTTGATTTTGAGTGATTCAAGATTGTTTTTTGTCTGACTACTGTCATGTCTGATTTATTTGTCCCAATCAAACTAACTCCATTCAACAGCAACGTCGGCACTGCCTCTAGAGTGTATTCATAAAATATGTTCCGTTTGTGTGTTAATACACAATGCAATTTATACTTTTTAAGTTTTATAGTTTTACAGTTCCTACCTCGTTCTCTTTTGTTTTGTCATTTGTATTGAGTCATTTGAATGGTCGCGGCATATTTCAAGTTTCATTTGACAGTTCAAGAGTCGGTTCGTGTGAACACTGCTATCAGAGTGACGTTTCACGTTTGAACTTACGAGTTTCTTTGGAACGTACCGGCCCAGAGTGTAACGTTAAATTAACTAACAAACCCCAACAGTTAGCTTAGTAAGTTTTCAGCAGTTTTGATAAGATTATTTATAACTTTACGTATAACTTTTAAATTTTCCGAAGTTGCTAAGTTGCTAAATATGATGGTAGAGTTCTCGACTCCGCCACTTGCTAAATTACTTGTGTGACTTTTAGCGTTATTGCCACACGTTATCATGCATAACGGAACTTATTAACAATATATTCTAGATTAATTAGAACAAAAACAACAACAACAACAACACACTCATTGCATAGTATATAATATCTCAGTAAATATGTGGAGACAGTCGGCTATTAACTATGATAATTATCGATATGTGTTTAGTATAATTTTGTATTCCACAGTCCCCTTGTTCCCAAAGTCCATGTAAAAACGGAGGGACCTGTGTTGCTTTGTATGACAAGAATGACTTCTCGTGTGCTTGTACGGCAGACTATGCAGGAAAAAACTGTGAAGGTATTTTAATTAACTCATCTCAACCTTGTTTTAACCCTTTCACTCCCAAGCTAAAAATACAAATTTTCCCAACCATAAAATAAGAAAATGTACGAGTGATGAAAAGAGAAGTTATGTTTTAAACAGCTGTCATTTAAGCAAGGTATCAAATGCCAAATTCTCCATACTTTATGATGTATCTCTGGTGGGAGACTGAAAAGAGAAAATTGAAGTTAATCACTCTTGGGAATAAAAGGGTTAACCACAACTCACGAAGTTTCTTTGCCACTCCGTATATACCCCATCCCTTTTAGACCTCTAAATAGTATTTGGTATTTTATTTTCATGGTTTCCCCGGCCTTGAGGACATTTAGTTGTAGGGGACGCGCGTGCGCATTACGACTAAAGTACAATAGTGTCAACTACAAAGCAAGCGTTTTTTAAAAATTTAAAACATTTAAAAATGTTGTGTCCTTTCTATTAAGATGCAGCAGCAAGAGACTTTCAATCATGTAAAGACGCGTATAAGTATGAAGGGTAAGTATATAAACTTGAAGTATTTGAACAAGTAATACCAGGGATTTACAATGAGCAAGAGAACAGTTGGTCAAAGTCACCCTGAATTGCACTGTAAAGTTCGTTTTTATTAATTTGTTAAAGTAGGGACTTCCCTGATATGTTTTGAGATCAACCCTAATAAACCTTGGGCTCGTAGGGTCGAGCCGAACTACTCAATTCAGGAATAAAAGAAGAAGATAAGAACAGTTAAGTTCGACTGTTGCACGACGTCTGAATTTTTTTGAAATTTGCAAAATGAGACCTTTCACATGAAAATAACCACATCAATCTCAAAGAGCTGTACAGAGACTCGATATGATATATATTAATTTTTTCACAAACTAAAACGTCTTTAACTTCCCAGAAAAATATTCTATCAGTTCTTTGTTATTTTCATGCATAACATGTTAATATGTCAGGCACAGAAAATGCGCCGAATTTTAAAAATTAGCAATTTTAAAATTTAGCGAATATTTAAGAAATTAGCGTAGTTTCAGGCTATTGCTAAAATTCGCTTAATTAAGTTGTCACTAAAAGTAGTTATCTCTCCATAAAATACTCAGGGCGGACAAGAAAAACAAAGCTTATTTGCTGAAAATGGACATCGGCAAAGTTTCTACCTTTTGTCACATGACAAGCATACCAAACTGCGGTGGAGGTGGATGGACGCTGGTCATGAAGATCAACGGCTTAAAGGTGACCAAGGTTTCTTTTAGTGTAGCCGTGTCGAGATCTTTTTTGACAATAGTGCTTTATGTATTAGCTGCTTTTCTCTACCTAGTAACAATTGGCCTATTTTACTACAGTTTTGCTTTTACACCCGCTACGCAGCTTCGATGGATATACTACCGTGAATTGTTTTTCAATTAATTTTTTAACAGAGTACATTCTCTTATGGCTCTGCCTACTGGAGAAACAAGATGACCTACAACCTTCGAGGGGGTACCACGGGACTGGACAATCAAGAAACCAAACTCCCGACCTACTGGAACACGCCATTTACCAAACTCTGCTTGGGAATGAAAGTTGGGGCAGGCACGAGGTTTATTCTGCTGCACAAACAAGCCAGTTCACTGTACTCACTCATTGCCGACGGGAAATTCAGATCAACGTCACGTGGTCGAAATACATGGAAATTTCTGATCGCAGGGTCGTCTTTGCAGAGGAACTGCGGCAAAGAAGGATTTAACAGTGGCGGCAAGGTTAGAATCGGTATCATTGGAAACAATGAAGCGGACTGCGCCACACCCGATTCATTTCTTGGCTTCGGTTCAATCTATGTATCTTATCACTGTGGCAACCTAGCAAGTGTTTATGGGGACAACGGCAATAAGAGGATAAGGGCCACTGGTTACATATTTATTCACTGAATAAAGGTGGTGTTACACTGGTCGATCTGCAACGACGATTTGCAACGATGCGATGTTGCGCTAAAAATCGTTGAGGTGTAACACCCCATTGCGAACAATTTTTCGCGATGTTTGCAGTGCTGCAACGCGTTGCAAATTTTTGAAAGCGATTCAAAAACTTGCAACACCGTTACGCGGATTTGGAGCAAATCGGCGTTGCAAATCGTCGTTGCAAATCGACCAGTGTAACACCAGCTTAATGTTGCACGATAACACCATCGCTGAGAAGTCTGCTTCGAATAGGGGTCGACTAAAATATTTTCTGCCCTTTTTTCTTTACTTATTTTAATTATATTTGTTTATTTAAAAATGTTTTGTAACAGACTGATAAAGTATATTTATCATTTTTGTTCATTATTCACACTTTTACTTGAACAATTTTCGTAACTTTCTGGTCATTTATTAGTCACTGCGGCTGCTAGTTACCTGCTTGGCCATGGTGAATGTTTATTCCTTCATTTATTTCATTCCAGGTCATCTGTTTGTTGATGTTATTGAATGTGTAGTTGTGAGAGTTAATTTTCAGCTTACTGTTCTTGCTCTAACGTATTGAACGGATCTGCACTATAATCGTTTTATTTGTAGCTTGTACTCAGTGTGGGCCGTATTTAGACTCTCCATTATTTTGTGTATCCGTCTTAACAGTACAGCATCAACTGATTCCGTCAGTCTCGAGACCAAATGTATGGTCCGCCCAGAGTCTATATATCCAGCAAGAGGAAAGAAACCTAAATATGGGATCTTTTAAGGACATCAAACAATTTTAAGCAAAAAAAAAAAGCTACAAATCTTGATGGTAGATAACTGTAAATATGTACTGGGAGGTATATTAAGAGGCAGTCTCTGTAAAAACCACCTGCGGATTTTCGGGTTAAAAATGGATTTTGCTAATTTTCTCTTTACAAGTCATCAGTGACATGCAACTCACAAAAATGAAACCCTTTCGTCTGAATTATTTCTCTGACTTCCGAAATTAAAAAAAATTACCTTGACCCCGTGTCAGCCGTTTGGCTTGAAATTCTGAAAATTAGGCAAGTTCGACGAATCGCTGCATCAAAAACATAAAATCCCGAACTTTAAACTTCAAATTATATAGAAGCTTTGTGTCTTTTATTTATACAGAAGAGTTAAAGATCTCATTTCCTCTAATACTCGCGAAATTCGAGACCGAATGGTCGATCTACCCAAGGCTGTCTTTCCCGAGGACCGCTTTACCATTTTCATAACAGATTTAGCAAAAAGTGGGAAACTTTATTCCAAAGCAAAGCACATCAAATTAAATTTTAACGTTCCATCTACAACTTTATGCAATAAAACCTTTTGGCCTCAAGTCTCCTTCAGTGTGCGGTGAGCTTCCAAACGACACTCAATCGCTGTAAATTCTCCCAACTAAGCTTCACAATGTTTTAAGCAACTGATAAGGCCAGTAGGTATTTGGTAGGTTTGTGTGAGATTTGAGCTTTAAAACATCTGCGAGAGCCACCCGACTAACCCGACGTGCTGAAGGTCACGCGGCCACACAACTCGCCAGTCGCCGCCAACGGCGAAATTTAATAAACAAACACTCACTTGGAGGATATAAATCCGGAAATACATCATTAGTGATTTCTGATCCACTATTTTTCAAAGAAACACACTTTCGTGATTGTGACACTTGTTATGAATAATTTGTGTTACTTTATTGACAAGCCAGCTCAATGAGTCATGCCTATTTTTAGATCGAAAGAAGTCAAACGGCTTTTTCTCTCACTTCTCGCACAAAATTTGCAACTTGTAGTTAATTGCATCAAAGAGACAATTAGTTATTTTACTTCCTGCGAGCAGTGGTTTCTCCTACGCCTGACCACTGATCTCGGGGTATAGTTTTTCCAGGGTATAGTTTTTCGTGTTATTTTGTTAGAATTTCAAACATTACTCGCACTAATCATTAATCGAACTCGCACACCAATGATTACCACTCAATTGTCTTACGAACATTTTCGTGCGTATGAAAGTTTCCATGGTGATTTATGGCCCCAGCTCGTTATCTTGAAAGACGCCCAAACTTTGCAGGTGGCCCTTCAAATATGTTAACAGTGGAGCCCACATTCAGTTCTAATGAGATTAAAAACGGTATTTCATGATTAACCGACAAAAATGGTAATTATTTGTCTCTCTATAATAGCGCTAGAACTAAAAATTATAAAAATTATAACACTACTGTATTACTGTGTGCTAATTGGTTTGTTTTGTTTCACGCTACTGTACCTACTAGTCTGCATCACAAAAAGACTGAAAACAAAAACATCAAATACTGCGTGTGTGAAACACATTTTACATTATCATAATATGAATGGCAAATCAATAATACATAACTCTCACTACAATAATTGTATCGACAGTTTATTGCACCAAGGTTTAATCGAGCTATCTACAGTTTCTAACCAAGGCATGACAAAATGAACAAAAACACACAAGAAGAAGCTGGCTAACAAGTAATCGATTAGTCTGACTAAAAGACAGAGACAAATGGCGGTCAGCACAACGAGTATCCATATTGCGGCGATTCTATGTTTTTACGGCATTTCTTTTTGCTCTTCTGTTCGGGAGCAAGTTGCTACAGAAATTCTAAAGCGCGACCATTTCACTGGAGTTTCGTCTGCTTCTTTTGAGAGACATGAAAAGCACAGGCTTTCGGCGATGCTGGGGAAAAGCGTGAAAGAAGACTCGTCGTTAGATTGCGGCTTCATCTGCACTAGCCTTCCCTGGTGCTTGTCCTACAATTTTTACAGAAGTGCTAATGATGATGGCAAACACCTCTGTGAACTCCTGGCTACCGACAGATTCAACAACTCCAAGGATTATAAAGACAATAGCGAGTTTGACCATTTTGGTATTCCGGTGAGTTTGTTTGAATTGTTTAATATTTTTATGCTGGGCCTAAGGGCCCATCATATAATTGTTTTCACCCGAAAACCACAGTGTAGTATCATGACATTTGGACATTTGGTAAAGAAGTTCCTTTCCTAGGATTCTGAAGTTTGATTGACGTGTAAGCAAAAATACTATATTTTGATTGGATAATGTTCACGTGCAAGCGGCGTGGAAGCCATTCTTTTCTTGGCTGAGTTTCAAAGTATGTAACGTTAGAATTTTGTTGACATATACTTGGGCTCTTGCGGTTTTTGTTCATTATATTCACTTTCGCATTCTTCTTCGTCCAGCTGGTTAAAACTAAGCGAAGGAAAGCAAACATAATCAAACGATACTATTTTTATTAATCTCAGTTTTTAAACATCTGACTCAGTGTGTGAATAAATATTAGTAGCATTTATGCGAGTTTACTGGGAATTTGGCGGTTGCTGAAATCTTTTGGCAAATGTATTAAACTGGGCAGTTTGCGCTAAAGAATATATCATGGCACACTTTCATCTAGTCCGAGAGTATATTAACTTTGTCGCCCTTTTTTTCAGTTTATCACTGTCCTAACAGTTCTAGTTACTAACAAAGTACTGTCTATATATTTTCATGAATTTCGCCCTTTCGCTAAACACTATGCGTCCTCGTTCTTTTTAATCCACTCCGCGGCGGTTTAGTGTTTGAGCCATTTCAATATGTTCTGTTTTATTGTGGGCGTTTGACAAACAAACGTTCTGGAATTATTATTAGCAGCTAAATTTTGTGTGATGTCCGAAATGAGTCCTTTTGGCAAAGCTGATCCAATCATCACTGTTTACATTTTGTTATACGTAGTATATTTCTCTTCAAGCGTCGTGAAATGCAAACAAAAAGACACAATCTCTTTTTCGTGAGGGAACTAACACCTGGTGAGTGAATTGAAACTGGGAACTCGCGATAAATTATTTAATCACGAAACTCTTATCCATTTCTTTTGTCCCTGGAGTATAAATTTTGTCGGTCTTTCTCAGCTTACCATAATGTGCCAATGCACTAGTTTCCTAAAAAAGTAGAGTCTCCATTTCATCAACACTTTCATTTTCAATCAGTTCTAAACACGAGTCCTTTTTTCATGTTGAACAACTGACAGACCACTGTGTACTTTACACTGATCGTGGTTCGTGTTTGAGTAATTTCCACAGCTTTTTTTTTCTTGTGTGCATTTAACAAACATTTAGCAAACGTTCAGGGATTAAAATTGGCAGCCAAGTTTGAGTGTATGTCATGTCCGAAATGAGTTATTTGACATTATCAGCATTATATTTCCTCTTCGCAATGGTCTTTTTCCGCGTTGCGGAAAAACCCAAGCAAACGTTTTTAGTTTATCAATGAGAAAAGTTCCATATGAAAGAACACAGCTTAACTTGTAGGCCTTTACTTTTGTAGCTAACACCAACATATTCTCCCATTTCCATGAGCAAGTTCATTCATATAAGCAGAGTAAAATCGCTTTATGTTGAATAAGTCAGTGCAAAAACTGAGACACGCTTTTTTAGACCTCCATGAGCCCTTTCAAATGCCGTTAGTTTCGTACCGATCAGTTAAAAATTGAGGGAGATAAGTCAAAAATATGAAAAGCCTGTGACGTCAATGATTGCACAATAACGTTTGCCATTTTGGTACTAATGACAGATATTATTAGAAGCAGCTAGACTAATAACAAACAGTTTGATATATAGCATGCCTATGTTTAGTCAATTAATGCTATTTAAATAAAATTCTGCTGGAAAGTGGTCGTTTAGGAGGTGATACCTTAAGCAACTTTTAGCGCTTAATATATTTGCTTAACATGACCGAGAGGACGACCGCGACGTCGGTGAAACAATAAAGCTAATCACAGAAGACAAAAGAAGCACGTGAATATCTGAAATTGACATGTTCTCGGGGTCGCCGTGCTCTCGCGTGCGACTTCAAATGCTTCTTTTTTACGTCGTTGTCAGGACGTGGACGACAGTTCGATAAAATAACGGCAATCGTTCTTCTTAGTAGGAAACAATGAAATCAATAGAACCGAGGCAAAAAAGGAACAAATTGAGCAACCTAAGAATAGGCAAAGTTACAAAGACATAGGAAAAACAGAGACACTATTTTTTGGTTCCTCGCGTTGCCGTCGCCGTCCTAGGTTTCTTAAACTTAAACTCCCTAATATATTTGCTTAACATCGGTCATCTGATGACGTAATTTGACTTCCGCTCTTAATATGTTGAGAAACCCCCAATACAGTGTTATGTTGTTAGTTTGTAGAAAATGCAACAGGTTATCCACTGAAAGCAGAAGCTTGTACGGTGGCTGGTGTGTGAACGAAGATTAACACTGTTCGTTACTCCACAGTCCCCTTGTTCCCAAAGTCCATGTCAAAACGGAGGGACCTGTGTTGCTTTGTATGACAAGAATGACTTCTCGTGTGATTGTACAGCAGATTATAGAGGAAAACGCTGTGAAGGTGGGTACTTTACTGATCTAAAACTTCTCTCCTTGTATTGTTATAATATTTTGTGTCATTCATTATCCGGCATGTCGCACTGGCCACCCTTCCTAGTCCCCAGGATCCTGGACTGCGCGGCATTGCGCTGTGATGTATTTCCTTTTCCCAAATGAATGTTCTATTAATTTACTGATCCATTAGGAGATGGACTAATAAATGTAGTTTTGCTCTTCTCCTAAACACCAGTTATATTTCCTGCTACATGCAAGGAGGCGTATGACGACCCAGCACAGTAAGTAATTCCTATTAGCGGTGTCCGGAGTCAATTTTCTTTTTTGAAACATACAAGACTGGATCGCTAGTGTAGTCGGACCAGTTTAGTAAGCGAGTTACACGCGTCTTTACTGACTTCACGAAACAATTGACCAGCTAATCGCGAGCTTGAATAAATTACTATTAACTATACATTGAATTGTGGGGATAATTGCATTTTATTGGTCAGGATTTGAACCTTTCCATTGCCAAAGCCACATTTGACTGAATTTAGGAAACTTCCATCTGACAACTTTGACTTCGATTTGGAATAGTTTATAATTAGAGAATTTGATTGTTTGAAAGGGCAATTAGCAATTGACACGTACACAAAATTACTGCACTAGGGTCAAAGAAGACAAAGCTTATTTGCTGAAAATGGACACCGGAAAAGTTTCCATATTCTGTCGCATGACTGATATACCAAACTGCGGTGGAGGTGGATGGACACTGGTCATGAAGATCGATGGCTCAAAGGTGAGATCATATATTTGTAACAGTTTTAAAGGTCTCACTAAGAAGGTTCGCGCGTACCTCTTGGACAAAGATAGTTGTAGCGTGACTATTATTAGACTGCAACGTCCAACCTTCTAACTCGATCGCTCTCCTGTTTTCCGGCCCTTTCCCTGTCCATCTTCCCCACTGCTAATTATATACCTCAGTAGCACTAATTACAACTGTATCCAATAATCTTTATCAGAAATTGGTAATTGCATTATTTTCCACAGTCCACATTCTCTTATGGCTCTGCCTACTGGAGTAACAAGGACACCTACAACCTTCCGGGGGGTATCACGGGACTGGACAATCAAGAAACCAAACTCCCGTCCTACTGGAACACGCCATTTACCAAACTGTGTCTGGGAATGAAAGTTGGGGCAGACACGAGGTTTATTCTGCTGCCCAAAGAAGCCAGTTCACTGTACTCACTCATTGCAGACGGGAACTTCAGATCAACGTCACTTGGTCGAAATACATGGAAATCTCTAATCAAAGGGTCGTCTTTGCAGAGGAACTGCGGCAAAGAAGGATTTAACAGCAAGCCTTCTGGCGGTGCCAGAGTTAAGATTGGTATTGTTGGAAACCAAGAGGGAGACTGCAGAACTTGCGACTCATTCATTGGCTTCGGTTCAACTTATGGATCGTACTACTGTGGAAACTATGCTCGTCATAGGGCAGACAATGGCGATAAGTCGATAACAAGCACTGGCTACATTTTCGTACAGTGAACTTGACTCTGTGATCTTGGTTTATACGAATCAGTCGAAAGGAATTTAAATCTCATGATACTTCAGCGTGGTAGCGCAATCCGACGCATTTTGATTGCGGCAATAATTTTTGTACACAACTTTCTAATGTTAATTTAAGTAGCATATATTTATCTTTGTTTCCTCTTTTACTTAACTACTCCAGGAAAGCCTTCATATAATTATCCGTTTATTTTTTCAGTAGAACACTGTGAATAATACCTCCACATTCTCTTATTCCTCGCTTTTTGGAATGACAAACAGACCGACAACCTTCTCCCGGGGGTACCACGGGACTGGACAATCAAGAAACCAAACTCCCGTCCTACTGGAGCACGCCGTTCACCAAACTGTGCTTGGGAATGAAAGTTGGGGCAGACATAAGGTTGTTCAGTTCCCAAACAAGCCAGTTAAATTGCCGATGAGTCGCATCTAAATTTGAGGAAGTTCGAAACAGGGCGCGATTTCTCGGCGACAAATCGCCACGAAATCGCAGGTAGTTTACATCACAATAATTGCCACATATAAATTGTACCAAAATTGCACTAAAATTGCATTTATTCAAAAATCGTCTGTGTAAACGGGCCTTTAACAGTCTTTTGGAAGCAACAAGCATGACACGTAAAAAGGGCAGTCCTATCTCGGTTTTGTGGGTAGACGCACATTGAAGACATAACAAACAAGACTGCACGGGACGCAGCTGCAAACTTGTTTTGTAAACAAATACTTGCTCCACCCGCCTCCTCAAGCCGTAACAGGTCCTTATCTAACAAAATGGCGTTTTTTAGTTTTTTCTTCTTCTGTGCTTTGTAGATAAATATGTGTAGAGCTAAGGTTGTAGCTTTTTTTTGCACCTGCACATTGGATAAGACTTATGTTATTGTCTCACATTAATACCTATTACGTTTTGGCCAAATACGTCACGAAAGCACGCCCAAGAAAAGTCATTTTGATCTCGGTTTGCGAATATTTCGCAACGTTTTGTTGTACTCGCAGCGTAGAGGTGCCTATCTCACGACACCGTGGGATCTTAAAAGGCTCAGCCCACTCAGTGGGTGGAGATATAGTGTCTTAATCACTAGTTCCAGTTAACGGTCAAGGCTTTGTATAATTTAAACTAGAAATTCAACAATCGCAGCTATCCCCTTAGGAGTAGTCAATGTAATAATTAACTAGTCTTGAATCATACACGACCCCACAAGCGGTAAAGCTTAAAACATTTATCGTGTTTAAATAAAAGTTATTGTATTGTACTGATTGGTGATAGTTTAAGATGATTCACCTGGCTCAGGTAGGGCCCTATAAATATCAAGTAATTGAAGTCCGATCGGCAGTAAGCTGAGATTACCACAAGCTAACATATTATTAGTGTGCCGCAGTAGTACGGAGCCAATGATACGGTACTGAGAATTCTGGTGATGTAAATTGCCGTCACAAAAGTAGCTGATCATTTTCCCTCGAAGTATTGTTTTAATACGCTTCCGTCGCCAGTTTCGGCTACCGTATTCGCTCAGAGCAATCGGAACTTGGAGCCTTGAATGATTTAGTCAGAGGTCTTTTTTTTTCTTTCAAGACTAAAACTGTAACAGATGCTGTAATCTGACATGCGGTGATTGCAGCGAGAATCGTTCACAAGCCCTTAGAAGTATGACTAGGTCTGAAGCCCGTGTATAATTTGAAGTAAACCGTTCAGGTTTTGCTTTGATTCTGGGAGAATTTGAGCGGGTTCACATACAAAACAATTCGAGCTCATTAAATATGCATGCCCTCGCACAGGAAGCCTATTTAATTGTACTACCTATGAATTCAAAATTGAAAAATCAGTGTTCCTTTTTTTCCGTACTACGACGCCCGACCAACTTCAAAATTTGAGTATTAATATCCTAAAACGTTGCTTGGCAGACTGTATGAATTAATTTGACGTGCCGACCGTGGGAAATACGTACTTCGCCACGCAATCGACTCTTATAACACACACCATTCTTTTTCTCCTTCCTTTGCGTGTAGCACTTGACTTCGAAGAAAAGATTGAGTCAACATTTCGGTAAAACAAAGGCTACTCTTGTTGGGAGTATCAGAGTAAAAGTCCTACATCAATGGCAGAGCAAGGGGGTATCTGCGATTATCGTATTTCTAGTATTTTTCTGGTGAGAAACTGAAAGAGAAAATTGAAGTTGATCACTCTTGGGGAGTCTCGCTCTGGTCCAGAGATTGCTCATTAAAGAATTCTCAAATGTGGCACGACATAAGAGTTTCTGATTTTGCTCTTTTGAAAACCATCACATTCG
This sequence comes from Plumapathes pennacea, assembly GCA_964036295.1. Lineage (NCBI taxonomy): Eukaryota > Metazoa > Cnidaria > Anthozoa > Antipatharia > Myriopathidae > Plumapathes > Plumapathes pennacea. Next base: position 4,242,313 of record OZ038463.1, on the reverse strand, counting down.
GTTTCAGTACGCGATATAAGAGTTTCTGAAACTTGTTTTAGTTTACCCTGTGCATAAATTTGGAAATCCGAGAAAAGTAATTAATAATGCTAATATTTTGGGTCCTATACATTTTTATCGTCTTAAATAAATTCGTCGTTTCTTAGTGATGTTGTTCCCGCCTGGAGTCATAAATAAGGGCCGTCCTATTACTTCAATCCGTTGATAAAAGATAATGCAAAGGATCCGTTCGATAAACTGCGTTCTTTGCTGTTGCCAAAACTTTTGTTGTCTATGGGGTCATAGTGTGGTCAAAAATTATAGCATTTGTCTTAGACAAGGAACAATATGCCCAGAGTCTATATATCCAGCAACAGGAAAGAAACCTAAGTGTGGGATCTTTTAAGGACAAACAATTTTAAGCAAGAAAAATGCTACAAACCTTGATGGTAGATAACTGTAAATATGCACTGGGAGGTATATTAATAGTAATACAGTAATAAAGACAACACATTTCAACCTCGTTTTCATTTCGCGAATGTGCTGACCGTGTTTTCTCTTTCTTTCTTTATCTATCTCAGTCAATATATCATGTGAAATTTAACTTAAAAATTTTTGAGTAGAATTTTAACCGCTAGAGCCCACCGATATTTTATTGTCAGTATTATATTGTACAGAACTCTATGTCTGTCTACATGTATGATGCTTAATGCAAGATTTTTCTTATCTATTGCATTGTGGGCGGTTACCGTATGTTGTTAAGGGCGCTTTGTTAAATCATATGGGCATAAAGTAGAATAAACACATGTTGTCAAAAGCTGTCTAAGAGATGATTGTCAATAAACGGCTGAGGAACAGATAATGTCCAAGGACAATTATCCATGTATATTTCCGAAGCCAAAAGTAGTTTATTGTCTTTATTATCCTTCAAATATTTCCTCGTGCAGCGCAAATAATGGCGCGGGGACCTTGAAGCTTTTTGGTACTTTTTATGACGGCCTTTTTGACCAATGAATTGATGTCCTCCTCGGCAGTCATCTCGTAATGTCTTTTGTGATTAAATATATAAAATTATTTTCGAATATTGTCAATAAAGAGCAATAGTTTGCCAGGTGGAGGTTATATAAACAATAAACTACTTTTGGCGAGGAAATATGCACGGATAATTGTCCGAGGATATTATCTGTTCCGAGAAGCGAACAGTTGCCCGAGAACGAAGCTCGAGGGAAACTGTGAGCTTCGAGGAACAGATAATGTCCAAGGACAATTATCCGTGCATATTTCCGAAGCCAAAAGTAGTTTATTTTCTTTGTTATCTTTCAACTATTTCCTCTCGCAGCGCAAATAATGGCGCAAGGACTGTGAAGCTCTTTGGTTTTTCGTGATAAATATATAAAACTGTGTTCGGATATTGTCAATAAACAGCGATAGTTCGCCAGGCGGGGGTTATTCATTGGTAACGTCCGCTCGTCAGCGGACGTTATTCGGTCACGTGCCACGATTCTACCAATCACAAGCGGAAGGAAATATTTATATGACCCATAATTGCTGATAACGTCCGCTTGTGAGCAAACGTTATTCTGTCACGTGTCACAATTCCACTAATCACGCGCGGAAGGAAATATTTGGTGGGTCAATCGAGTTATTCGAGTTTCTGCCCTGATGCATATCGAAATGGTCTCAAGAAAGGTTATCATCACTGCCGTCATTGTGGTCCTTTTAAAAGTTGTCAACTGATCGCTCATCCAGTTATTACTGTACGTAAAAGAAGAGCCGCTCGGCAAAACAAATGTCCATTTGAGAAAATCTTATTGAATAACAAGCAGCTTTGATGCTAGTAGGAACAAACGGGGATGGGTGCCAGTTGCTAGTAGCAACAAACGGGGGTGGGTACCAGTTGCTAGTAGCAACAAACGGGGGTGGGTACCAGTTGCTAGTAGCAACAAACGGGGGTGGGTACCAGTTGCTAGTAGCAACAAACGGGGATGGGTACCAGTTGCTAGTGAACAGCAAACAATTGCACATTAGGCATTTGAATGGTGTTTATTTTATCCCCTGACTGAATAATTGCCTGTTCGAAAACAATGTAAGAGGGGACACCACTTACGCTTTCATCAACCTCTTCACCTTTAGTACGAACAAAAAGGAATGCTCGTACGAAAGGCCAAGAGTTTGCGTAAAGTTACGAACGAAATTCACGAATATTTGTTTTGGTTAATATCGACTAACGTGAGCTACGACGTGCAAGTCATAATTGCTTTACAAACATTTTCTTGCGTATGAAAGTTTCTATGGTGATTTATGCCCCCAGCTCGTTATCTTGAAAATGCAATTGAAAATGCAATTTTAATATATTAACTGCCCACAGTCAGTTCTAATGAGATTTAAGATGGTATATTTCATGATGACTCGACAAAAATGGTAATTAACAATTATTCGCCAAAATGGAGATGAATAGCTGTGGCTATTTACCGAGCCGCTTCGACAAGGTAAATAACTACCGCTATTCACCGACACTAAGGATAATAATGATTTTAGTATATACAACACACTTTAATAGTCAGCCTCCCATTTTCTTTTTCTTTATTTTCCGACAAATTACTGTGGAATCCATTAATACGACCACCAACAGGCCAAAAAATATTAGTCGTATTAGCGGGGTAGGGTCGAATCTTGCAGCTGGCCTCTTTCAAATCCCGGGGGGGAGGGGGGAAGGGGGGTTACTCAATAGGAATTTGGGCAGGGGGGTTCTGCTAACTCTATAAAACCCTGACCCCATTCAAGACACAAAAATGTAAATTTTTTGCTACCCTGTTCAAGACTCCAGTCAGATACTGAGATATTAAGTTGGCCTGCGTTGCACGCGTTACCACTGGAGCATACGAAGAAATCGCGCGAAAAAATGGCGAGTGCAAAAAAAGTGGTTGAGGGGGGAAAGGAGGAGGAGAAGATCTTGAGAAAATAACCCTGTCTAAGACACGAAAATGTAAAATTTGATACCCTGTTTAAGACAGAGGACCCTGAAAATGATACCCTATCGGGCGGAACGTCCCTATATACGAAATATAGGGGAGTAACCCCCTCCCCCGGTTTCAGATGAAGTCATGACAGTTACAGTAAAAATTTCTTTTTCCTATTTATTGTTTGTGAGCATCCGGAACGCAGATGCAATTTATTGCAACATGACTAAGAGTTTTTAAAACAGGAATAAAGTGCTACAAAACTTTCTTTGTTATGAAACAAGGCTCTGGATCTCTCCATTTTGTTTAACTGTATTAACGGGGTGAGTTTTATAAAGGGAAAAGCCCATTGGGATTTTAAAAAGCGGTCGTTGGTCGCATTAACGGGGTTTTCTGATAAGAAAATGACTGGGCGTTCGGTCGGGACAAAAAAAAAATGTTGTAATATTGATGTGGTCGTATTAATGGGGTGATCGTAAGGCGGGGTTTCACTGCATGGGCAAGTCGATTTACTGATTAAGCGCGCGAGACCGATTTGCAACCGAAAACAACGTGATAATTTTGAAGAAATTTGACTGTGCCGCCTCACTGTGCCTGAGACATTTCATCCAAACAGCGTTTTAAGTCTTTCTTTTGCTGTTAAAACCATTCTGCAAAACATTAAATTTTCACCTTAGAGTTGTAAACGTTTAGCTTTTTAATGTGGGCTTGCGTAAATGGAAACTCGTAGAAAACAAACACAAAACACTTCGTGCCAACGGCTTAGTACCAAAATGAAACACAAAAGTTCACCGGTGAACTCTGCTAAAACGAACTGCATAGCCTTCTTAGTGTTGTCCGGTACAGCTGCCTTGTTTACTGAAACAATTACAGGCGCCATTTTGTTTCAAACCGTAAGTCACCGGGAGGTAAATAACACTAATGATAGTCCGAGATTAAGTAACCAATCAGAGCGCGCGGAAAGCACTATTCACTTATGTTGTATATACTAATACTTGCTATTCCGAGATTGAGTAGCCAATCAGAGCGCGCGGAAGGCACTATCACTTGTGTTGTATATACAAACGTGAGTTACGATGCGGAAGTCATAATTGTCTTACAAACATTTTCGTGCGTACGAAAGTTTCAATGGTAATTTATGGCCCCAGCTCGTTACGAAAATGCAAATAAAAGACACTTAAGTTTTGCAGGTGGCCTTCCAATATATTAACAGCCCACAGTCAGTTCTAATGAGATTAAAAATGGCTTTTCATAATGACTTGACAAAATTGATAATTATTTGTCTCTCTGTAATAGCTCTAGAACTAAGCTTAGCACGCGGGAATGTCTATCGGTTATTTTTTAGTTTCGCCTCACGTGCAAGCAAGTATATGCTAGCTAGACAACCAAATATGGTAAGGTCTTTCGCCTCACGTGCAAACAAGCATATGCTAGACAACCAAATATGGTAAATATCAAGCCATTGTAAGCGCGCTTCTAGCGCAAGTATAACTGACGGGCCTATATACGTAATAAATTATGTTTGCAGTGAGTTCAATACAGGAAAGTGGATTTACCATATTACACATAACACAACACTCTATACATCACCATTATTTTATGTTTTGTATAAGTTGAAGTATTAGTGCGTTGTGATTGGTTTGTTTTGTTTCGCGCTACTGTACCTACTAGTCTGCATCACAAAAAGACTGAAAACAAAAACATCAAATATTGCGTGTGTGAGACACATTTACATTATCATAATATGAAATGGCAAATCAATAATACATAATTCTCACTACAATTTAATCGACGGTTTATTGTATCAAGGTTTAATCGAGCTATCTACAGTTTCGAACCAAGGCATGACAAAATGAACAAAAACACACGAGAAGAAGCTAGCTAACAAGTAATCGATTCATCTGACTAAAAGACAGAGACAAATGGCGGTCAGCACAATGAGTGTCCCTGTTGCGGCGATTCTATGTTTTTACGGCATTTCTTTTTGCTTTTTCTCTTCTGCTTCGGAGCAAGTTGCTACAGAAATTCTAAAGCGCGACCATTTCACTGGAGTGTCGTCTGCTTATTTTGAGCGGCATGAAAAGCACAGACTTTCGGCGATGATGGGGAAAAGCGTGAAAGAAGACTCGTCGTTAGATTGCGGCTTCGCCTGCACTAGCCTTCCCTGGTGCTTGTCCTATAATTTTCACAGAAGTGCTGATGCTGATGGCAAACATCTCTGTGAACTCCTGGCCACCGACAGATTCAACAACTCCAAGTATTATAAAGACAATAGCGAGTTTGACCATTTTGGTATTCCGGTGAGTCCAAGTCGTTTATAAACTCTGGGAGTTCTTGTTCACATGCAGTGTTTGAGCGTTTATTTTCAAAAAATTAAAGTCTCCTTGAATCTATTTTTATTATTTTCAGTTTTAAACATCTGACTCAGTGGTTAAATAATTATTAGTAGCATTCAAGCTAGTTACTAGTACAATTTGCGGGGTTGCTGAAATCTTTTTGCAAATGTATTAAACTGGGCAGTTTGCGCTGAAGAATATATCATGGCACACTTTCATCTCGTCCGAGGGTATGTCGCCCTTTTTTTCAGTTTATCACTGTCCTAACAGTTCTAGTTACTAACAAAGTACTGTCTACATTTTATCAAGAACTCCACCTTTTCGCTAAGCACGATGCGTCCTGGTTTTTTTAATCCACGCCCCGTGAACAACGTTAACATTTGACTGTGTACCTACGCCGCAGTTTAGTGTTCGATTAATTTCAATATATTCTGTTTTTACTAGTGTAGGCGTTTGACAAACAAACGTTCTGGAATATTATTAAAAGCTAAATTTTGTGTGATGTCCGAAATGAGTCCTTTGGCAAAGCTGATCCGATCATCTCCGTTTACATTTTGTTATACGCAGTATATATCTCTTTCAGCGTCGTGAAATCCAAAAAAAAAAAAAAGACAATCTCTTTTTTCGTGAGGGAACTAACACCTGCGGAGTGAAATAAAACTGGGAAGTTCGCAATAAATAATTAATCTCAGAACTCTTGTCCATTTCTTCTATCCCTGGAGTATAAATTTTGTCGGTCTTTTTCAGTTTACATTTGTGCCAATGCACTATTTTCCTAACAGAGTGGAGTCAATTTCATCAACACTTTCGCTTTCAATCAGTTCTAAACACGAGCCTTTTTTTTATGATGAACAACTGACAGACCACTATGTACTTTAAACTGATCGTGGTTCGTGTTTGAGTAGTTTCCACGGCTTCTTTTTTTTCTTGTGTGTATTTAGCAAACGTTCAGGGATTAATATTGGCAGCCAAGTTTGAGTGTATGTCACGTCCGAAATGTGTTATTTGACATTATCAATATTATATTTCCTCTTCGCAATGTTCTCATTTCAGCGTCGCGGAAAAACCCAAGGAAACATTTTTAGTGCATCAATGAAAAAAGTTCCTTATGAGAGAACACAGTTTAATTTGTAGACCTTTACTTTGTAGCTAACGACAAAATATACTCCTATTTCCATGAGCAAGTTGTCAGTGCATTTTCTAAACGTACGTCCACGTTTCGGAGAAGCAGTTTTGAGGATGTTGGGACTGTCAATAATTCCCAGGATGCAAATTTAAAAAAGGTTTAACATAATAATACAAGTAGATGTATTGATATTGGAATATTGCACATTTTCATATCAAACTCTTCCCATACAAATGGGAACATTTGTTTTTTTCTAGTCCCAATCTCACGCGGCCGAAAGCGACTACGATAGATTTCAAAATGGCGGATAGATTCAAGAGGACTGAATAACCGAATTGGTTTGTTTAGAAGACAAAATCGGATAAAAATATCAGAAAACCTTGTGAGATTGAAGTAATTTATGTCGACAAGGTTCGCCAGCAGTTGGAGTTCCACTATAAAGACTGAACGTCGAAATTCGATGATTGGTGGCGGTTCGATGTGGAGGCTCTTCAGTGTTTCCCGTTCCAGCGCGTGCAAAAATGTTTGTCCTGAGCTGTGAGCCGTTTAATGATCAAGCAATATGATTCTTTGGTCAGACGTCCCGTGAAACTAAAATAAAACTGTGGCCTACGACGCCATATAGATTCAAACATGACATGCATGGCTGTTATCTGCATTTACTGATCATGTTTCCTCTCTGAATTTTACAAGGAGTTTATATTTAAAGAATGCTTTTCACGCTGGCTCGCAAACTGTCCACACAAAATGTGAGACACCTGATTTATTCTACCTATTTTCCCCTCCTTCCAATGTTTTAACTTGAATAACAATAAATTGCAAGCTGTTTGAAAACACAGAAATGTAGCACATCCTCCAATGTTTCACATTGCACATGGCTTCCATGTGCCATCCTATTCTATAATGTGGCCAGAGATTAAATGCTTTGCACATAAAAAAGTGGAAACTATTGACAGATATACAGTTTACCCATTTGTCAGCTGCTGCTTCATAGAAACTAAATTTCCTGTTTACAAAAACCTGTTAGAAGACAATTAACTTCATTATGATTTAGAGGTCTAAAGTGTGTTTCTAAACTGTTTATCTCAGCCAACAGTATTTTGAGAATAAATTGATGTGTACAAAGTCATTCCATTTTAAAGTAGTGCTACCTGAAATCTGCACTCTGAGATTTTAACTGTTGGCTAAAACATCAGTATTTTAACTTTAAGTTTTTTGATATCACCTGCACCATAATTAATACTATATTAACTAAGATAGAATTTTTTTAGTATGTACAATTTATTAGTATAGCACTGCACCTGCACTTCAATCTTTTAGTATTAGTGTATTCACTAGTTGGAAGTATATGTACATTCTAAGCTTAAGTTCAAAGTGTACAAAGTTGTTGATATACAGAGCTATATCAATTTTTGACTGGAATATATGACAAGAAATACACTAAAATGTGGGTTATGATTCAGATTGTCCGAGTGACAATTTTCCTGAAGACTACTCTTACCCAGACAACCACAATCTAAATGCTGTTCAAACTCTGGTTCAAACCATGCAAATACACTCAATCTTCTGATTTGTGATATATGCCTCATTCTAAAAATATACCCATCGAGACAGCTTTATATGCGTTCTTTTAGAGCCCTTTTCACACAAAATACAAAGAGGAACGAGTTTTTTATTTTTTAATGAACCAGCCATTTTCATATTTCATGTGCTTTACAAAACTATACATCTGAGAAATCAAAGCTATAATGGTTCCCCGCGAAATATGCCGGCGAGAGCATTTTCGGCGTATAAATACCGTATTAGAAAGTTACTGTTATCGTTCGAGACTCTCCGAATCACAAAACAGGAATACGAAATTCATTTACTTGCTTATTTTGTAGCCAAGTGACCAAAGTTGTGCTCCAAAGGGGCCTTCCGAACCTTGATAAATCCTCTTCAGCTGCACCGTACACGACGCTGGCCGCTATCTCAACATCGACCACATCTGGAGATTTGAATGTCGTTATCCCGCACCTAAATTTTACCGAATGTGCAAGTTTTATATACCAAAATGCGGGGAATTTAACCGTCTTTCGCAATCCGTTGGTGCATCTGAGATACACGCTTGCGCAGAAGAACTAGAACCCAATGTTTGCGGCCAGTTGTCTCAAAACGCCAAAATGCCTTGTTAATTTCGTCCAACTGACCGAAAACAACCTAAAAAACCCGCACCTAAAATGTTGTTATAGGGGCCAAAAAATATATACTTGGAAAGCATGAAGATTACATTTTTCAAATCCGGAGGTGCATCGATGGGTTTTTAAACGAGAAACGAGCGCGAGAAGAAAAAGTGCGAAAAACGCGATGATTCTGAGTGAGCCATTGTTATGGGCGTGGCAGTAGATACGTCATAAGACCTTTTGTTAAGAGTGAGTTTCATATGGAACCTCGGACGAGGCCGAGGCTGAAGTATTCATCCGGTTTTTCAACCTTTTCACATTCTTTCCACAGATCTATTTTCTTTTAGTGGCTATTCATTTTCTTTTTAAGCAACTTTTAGCGCTTAAATAATTTGCTTAAAATCTGTCATCTGATGACGTCATTTCACTTCCGCTCCAGATATGTAAACCCCCCCCCCCCCACCCCAATACAGTGTTATGTTGTTAGTTTGTAGAAAATACAACAGGTTATCCACTGAAAGCAAAAGCTTGTCAAAAATAAAATCAATACAACAGGCCTCCCCTTGTACGATGGCTGGTGTATGAACGAAGATTAACACTGTTCATTTGTTATTCCCCAGTCCCCTTGTTCCCAAAGTCCATGTCAAAACGGAGGGACTTGTGTTGCTTTGTATGACAAGAATGACTTCTCGTGTGATTGTACAGCAGATTATAGAGGAAAACGCTGTGAAGGTGGGTACTTTACTGATCTAAAACATCTCTCCTTGTATTGTTATATTTTGTGTCATTTATTATCCGGCATGTCGCCCTGGCCACCCTTCTTTAAGTCCCCAGACTGGACTGCGCGGCAATGCGCTGTTTATTTCTTTTTTCCAAATGAATATTTAATTAATGTACTGATTCATTAGGAGATGGAATAACAAAAGTAGTTTGCTTTTTTCTTAAACAGAAGTTATTCTTCCTACTACATGCAAGGAGGCGTATGACGACCCAGCACAGTAAGTAATTCCTATCAGCGGTGTCCGGAGTCAATTTTCTTTTTTGAAACATTCAAGACTGGATCGCTAGTGTAGTCGGACCTAGTAAGCGAGTGACACGCGTTTTTACTGACTTCACAAAACAATTGACCAGCTAATCGCGAGCTTGAATAAAATACTATTGACTATGCATTGAATGGCGGGGATAATTGCATTTTATTGGTCAGGATTTGAACCTTTCCATTGCCAAAGTCACATTTGACTCAATTTAGGAAACTTCCATCTGACAACCTTGACTTCGATTTGGAATAGCTTATAATTAGAGAATTTGACTGTTTGAAAGGGCAGTTAGTAATTGACACGTATATAAAATTACTGCACCAGGGTCAAAGAAGACAAAGCCTATTTGCTGAAAATGGACACCGGCAAAGTTTCCATCTTCTGTCACATGACAGACATACCAAACTGCGGTGGAGGTGGATGGACACTGGTCATGAAGATCGATGGCTCAAAGGTGATCATATATTTGTAACAGTTTTAAAGGTCTTACTGAGAAGGTTCGCGCGTACCTCTTGGACAAAAATAGTTGTAGCATGACTATTATTGGATTGCAACGTCCAACCTTCTGACTCGCTGTCCTGTTTCCCGGTCCTTGTCTCCCTGTCCCTCTTCCCCACTGCTAATTATATACCTCAGTCTGACTTCTGTGTACATGTATTTGGGACGCACCACAAATAACAAACCGTATCCAATGATGCTTATGAGAAATTGGTGGTTGAATTATTTTCCAAACACAGTCCACATTCTCTTATGGCTCTGCCTACTGGAGTAACAAGGACACCTACAACCTTCCCGGGGGTACCACAGGACTGGACAATCAAGAAACCAAACTCCCGTCCTACTGGAACACGCCATTTACCAAACTCTGCCTGGGAATGAAAGTTGGGGCAGGTACGGGGTTTATTCTGCTGCCCAAACAAGCCAGTTCACTGTACTCACTCATTGCCGACGGGAACTTCAAATCCACGTCACTTGGTCGAGCGAAGTGGAAAAGTCTTATTGCAGGGTCGTCTTTACAGAAGAACTGCGGCAGAGAAGGATTTAACAGTCTTGCCAGGGTTAGAATCGGTATTCTTGGAAACCAAGAGTCTGACTGCAACACTCCTGACTCATTCATTGGCTTCGGTTCGGTATTTGCATCGTCTTACTGTGGAAACACTGCTCGTCTTAGTGCAGAAGGCAACAGGGACACAAAAGGAACTGGATACATTTTTGTGCAGTGAGTTTGACATAGTCATACTTACAACTCACAGTGGCTGAAAGGACCTTTAAGGTCGGTTTACACAGGCGATTTTTGATGCGATTTTGATGCAATAAAAAGCTGCGTGAAAACTACCGGCGATTTCATGGCGATATCACTGCTTAGTGGCGATTTGGTTGCGACTTCGCAGTATGCACAGCCACCGAGGCAGAATGCATGGCGCTATATCACGAACATTCAATTACTTTTGTCAAATCTCGTCACATTTCGCATCGCGAAAATCGCCACATCAAAATTGCACAAAATCACATAAAAAATCGCCTGTGTGTAAACGGGCCTTTAACAGTCTTTTGGACGCAACAAGCATGACACGTAAAAAGGGCAGTCCTGTCTCGGTCTTATGAGTAAACGCACATTGAAGACATAACAAACAAGAGAGCACGGGACATAACAGTTTGATAGAAGCAGCTACAACGTAACTTGTTTTGTAACCAAATACTTGCTCCACACCCTCCCCAAGTCGTTACAGGTCCCTAACTAAAAAAAAGGCGTTTCTTTAGTTTTTCTGTGCTTTGTAGATAAACAAGTGTAGAGCCAAGGTCGTAGCTCTCTTTGCATCTGCAGAAACAGTTTACAGAACCAATTTGCAGAACCACTTTAATTAGTAAATACCACACAAGTTTAATAGCCAACTCCCAAATAGCTATTTTATTTCCGACAAAAGTGGGCAAAAACTGGGTTCGCGCGCCATTTTGTTTTACTGGAAGCCGCCGGGAGGTGAATAGTACTTGATATTCCGAGATTGAGGAGCCAACCAGAGCGCGCGAAAAGCACTATTCACTTGTGTGGTATATACTAATCGCAGCTATCCCCTTAGGAGTAGTCAATGTAATAATTAAATTCGTCTTGAATCATACACGACCCCACAAGCGGCAAAGCTTAAAACATTTATAGTGTTTAAATATAATGTTGTTGTAATGCATTGTATTGTTGATCATTTAAAATTCAGCTGGCTCAGGTAGGGCCCTATAAATATAAAGTAAAGTTTAATTGGCATGCAGTAAGCCGAGATCACTACAAGCTAACATATCTTTGGTGTGCCGCAATAGTACGGAGCCAATGATGCGCTACCGAGGGTTCTAGTGAGGTAAATTATCGTCACAAACGTAACGCCCCGAGGTGTAACTCACCAGCTCGATAGCGGGTGGACCAACTCCGTAACATTACAACAGCTAAATTACCTCTCACCAAAATATATCACCCTAAATATATCAATAAACCGAGCACCAAAACATTCCTTAAAACTTTACATCTGTCAGTATTGCGTGCTCGACTGCTCAAAACGCCGAATCGAGGATATTGGACAGATAAGTTTACGGCGCATCCGTAAATAAAAATTATAAAATAACTATGATACTACGCGCGCTCTGATTGGTTAAAAAACCATTTTATAAATAAGTACAAAGACATGGAAATGACGAATCCTGAAATAAAAAGACTGCGTGTCGTCCCCTACTTCAAAGATTCATGTGTTACAGAAACTGCAGTGGGCTATTAGAGCAAATAGTGAAGCCGTGTGCAAATCATGTGCAATTAGTGAAGCAGCGTGAAGAAAAGTTGTCCGAATATTGCATGAAATTTAATTCGGAAACCGTGAGACAAAAAGCGAACAATTACACAGTCAAAGATCATTCTCTAAAGTTTCTAACCTTTATACCTTCGTCTCCTGTGGCTCGGAGCTAGTAACTAGATGGCTTAGATCACCGGAGTTTCACACGAATAATTGTAGGTTTATGGTGATGAAGGCACAAACAGTCTTCGCTAATGAGTCTGTCTCGGCTGTCGGCTCGGTGGCACAAAAGCTGTTGAGTCAATTCAATGGAGTTGACTGTCGTCCGGCAGAGTTCAAGTAATGCTCAAGTAAAGCAAACAAATGTACAAACTACCTTCTTCAGCAGAATAGTGTTGTTGTGCAGACATGTTTACGTCGAGTGACACCGTTGTCCTGAAAGTTGAAACCTGACGGCTCAAAACATTCTCGCCGGTTCTTTTGAATTCTTGACAAACAGTGGTACTAATATCCGACACATTTCTTGCGAAATTCACCTTCATTTAGCAGCCTGTCAAGTTTTTCAAGTGAACGGGAGTGGTGTTCCGTTTTCATTCATGGACTGACTTGAGCGAAGTGCCGTGAAACAGACTTTCCGATTGGACGAGCGTGCGTTTTGACGGTTTTCGGGAGAATCTTGAACTTGATCATTTTCAATATAAAGCTCTTTCAGGTAATAAAAGCTTCGTTATTTTATAAAAGCAATATGACACTCGTTTCCATGTCTATGTACTCTTATATAAACACTTGGGATGTTGTGAGAACACTCGAAAAAGTTCAAAATCACTCGCCGAAGCGGCTCGTGATTTTGAACTTTTTCTCGTGTTCTCCCAACATCCCGCGTGTTTATATAAGAGTACATAGACATGGAAACTCGTGTTATATTGCTTAAATATCAATGGAACAAAAAGCATAGTACGTTTTATAATTATACTTTAGTTTCATTTGGTCCTCAAACCAACAAAAAAGAAACACACTTGGTGGCACCCACAACAAGAATGGATTTATTATACTTGTGACCAGAAGTGTTTGTGCAGGATACAATGTCTTATTTACATGCAGGCGAGATTGATACTACTGTATCATAATTTCAGTCGCCCTAGCTTTGTTGCTGATGTGATCACTTATTTGTCCGCTGTTATTTTAGTTTGCCCTGTGCATAAATTTGGAAATCCGAGAAATTAAAGTTATTATGCTGATATTTTTGGATACTCGCTATATTTCCAATTTCCTTTTATAGGAGCATTGCGCTAGTTTGATTTTCAGGGTCGTCCACGTGATACACATGGGCTTCATTTGGTCCTCAAACCAAAAAAAAAACACTCTTTGTGGCCCCCAACAAGAATGAATTTATTATACTTTTTGCCAAAAATGACTATTCTTAGGTTCTGACAAAATGACACACTAGCTACTTTCAGTACCAGAAGTGTTTGTGCAGGATACAATGTCTCATTTACATGCAGGCAAGATCAATACTATTCATAATTTCAGTCACTCCACTAATTTGAATTAGCCGTCCGCTGTTATTTTAGTCGCCCTGTGCATAAATTTGGAAATCTGAGAAATTAAAGTTATCAGGGAGCTTAAGCAAACTAGGACGGCGACGGAAACGCGAAGAACCAGGAAAATAGTGTCTATGTAATTCTTATGTTTTTGTAACTTTGCCTATTCTTAATTTGTTCAAATTTGTTCCGTTTTTTCCAATTTTCTCTTGCTTTCATCGTCTCCTACTAAGAAGAACGACTGTCGTAATTTTTAAAGCGTCGTCCACGTCCTGACAACAGCCTAGAAAAGAAGCATTTGGAGTCCCACGCGAGAGCACGGCGAGCCCAAGATCATGTAAATTTCACATATTCAAGTGCGCCTTTTGTCTTCTGCAATGAGTTTTATTGTTTCACCGACGTTGCCGTCGTCCTCTCCCGTCCTGGTGCTTATTATGCTAATATTTTTGGATACTCCCTATATTTCCAATTTCCTTTTATAGGAGCATTCCGCTGGTATGATTTTCAGGGTCCTCGACGTGATATACATGGGATACCTCCCCCCTCCCCCTCCCCCCCACCCCCCCCCCCCCCCCCCCCAAAAAAAAAAAAAATTGCGGTTTATACTTGACGCTGTTTGAGACACTTAATTAACATGCAGGGCTTGGGGAAAATTGACAAATCGCATGACGTATTCCCATATCATTATGTAATCAATAGTCAGTACATCTAATTTTTTTGACAGTTTGATCGACGGCTTTAGGGTTGAAGTCTACCGAAATACATTACTCCGATAAGGATGCCGGACGAATTATACGAGAGGCAGCTGGGTTAATCTAACCAGAGAGAAATAATCATGGTCTACAGAGCAATCATCGTTGTTGAACTGATCCAGCTATGTTTCTACAGCGTCTCTATTTGTTATTCTTCTGCCCAGGAACCAGTTGAAGTAGAATTTCTTAAGCGCGACCGTTTCACTGGCGTGTCGTTTGTTTATTTTGAGCGGCATGAAAAGCACAGGCTCTCGGCGATGTTGGGGAAAAGCGTGAAAGAAGACTCGTCGTTAGATTGTGGCTTCACCTGCACTAGTCTTCCTTGGTGCTTGTCGTACAATTTTCACAGAAGTGCTGATGGCGGCGGCAAACACCTCTGTGAACTCCTGGCTACCGACAGATTCAACAACTCCAAGGATTATAAAGACAGTAGCGAGTTTGACCATTTTGGTATTCCGGTGAGTTTGATTGAACAACATGCTAGTGCTGCTTTTTAAGCTATTCTTAAAATAATTTCCTCGCGAAAGTTAATTACTTTTTTTCAACGAAAGTTTAATTTTCGCCCCGAGTAATAAATGTGCTTTTGCATGCGTTTGCTGATGAAACAAGAGCATCATTAGTAGACGCGCTAAAAATGCATAGCGTACATGTGTTCGCAGTTCGAAATTATGAAATACGGTATTGCGGTGAGTCGGTTTGTAAGATATTTCCTGGCAGGGGGATGCAGTTAACGTTTTGAGTGTTTGGATACTTTTCTCGCATGGATCCGGATTTGGGTGACACACACACACAAAAAAAAAAAAAAAAAAAAAAAGAAAAAAAAGTCCTTTCAATGACGGCATCCTTTTATAATGGATTTAAAAGGACATCAGCATGAAATCTAAAAAAAAAAGTTTATATAATTATATAAGTTGTTATGCATAGAAGGGTCACTACGTTTTTAATGAAATACATAGGCGTTATGCTTGCTAACATTTAATTACTTGGCACTTCAACGTAAGCTATTCTAAAATCATTAAAGTTCTCTTTCGCTCTTTCCAATGGCCTGGAGTTGTAGCCATTAAATCTTGTCATGCAGGCGCGAGTGTATATCATAATTCAACTTACTCACAAATTAACCTGAGTCGCATTTAATAGTGGCTGTGTGTTCTTTTGTCAACGTAAAGCAAGCTTACTGACATTATACTAATATAATTTCTATAGGAATATATGCGTATTCTTTCGATATTTCTCTTTGTAGGGTATTTGAGCAACTGCTATATATCGGTTGAGTGACTCCGAATTCTATCCAGAAAAATCATCGTACATCAGTTTTGAGCCTGTACTGCAGGTTTCGCGACTAAACTATTACAGCACTGCTATATGTTCTTGTCCTATGAAAAAAAAAAAAAAAAAATTGAATAATTATATAGACCTGGGCCCGGTTGTTCAAAGAGTGGATAGCGCTATCCACAGGATAAATCCTTATCCTCTCGATTGAATTAAGCTTAATGGTTAATTCTATCCACTGGATAGCGACTTATCCGGCGAATAGCGTTATACACTCTTTGAACAACCGAGCCCTGCTCTTAACAAGAACGGGTATTCTAGATGATCATGTTATTTCTGAATTTTGCATATCTCAAAATTAATTTGTTCTATTTACTTTATCTGTTATAATTCACAAATTAGATATGTACATAATTAGTAAAAATAATTAAACATAACCTAATTACTAAGACAGGTTGCCTTGATGCGATATCTTGAAAGGCAATTGTTCGTGGGATATGTATTCACTTGGTAAACATTTTTTAACATTGCAGGTTTCGCGACTAAACTTAATTACAGCACTGCCATATGTTCCTGTCCTATAAGATAGAAAAAAATGGAATATAAAGACTTGTTCTTAACAAGAACGGATATTCTAGATGATCATGTTATTTCTGAATTTCGCACGTCGCAAAATAATTTTGTTCTATTTACTTGATATCTGTTATAAATTGCATATTGAATATGTACACTAGTAAAAACAAAACACAAAACGTCTTCCAAAGAAGTTTGGGTTTTTCCAAAATAGCTATTTCCGCAAATATCGATGGATTTTAGGAGATTTTTGAGCAAGACTCTGCTAAAATCAACTGCTTTTCGTTGCCAAAACAAAAATCTTCAAATAAAACCATATAATCAAACGGACAAACAAATTGTTTCTCACCAAAACGTTAAGAGACTAGCGGATTCCAATATATTTTTGAAAACTATGGTGAGGCAACATTTTGAGGAATGACATTTTCTTCAAAATCTTGAGGTATCTTATCATTCGTTTTTCTCCGAAGGTTCGAGCAATGTATTATTTCCTAAGTTCAAACAAACTACTTTCACGGACGAACATATTTTTTCTGTCAAAATCAGGCTAAACTGAGTTCAGGTTTGTTGAAAACGTTCAAACGTTCAAAGTTTCGCTGACATCTCCTTTATCCCCTCTTTATTCTTCTAAAACAACCCAAGACACGCGTGACATTTTAAGGCTTCAGGAAAAGGTTTAATGCAAACATCACAAAATCAATACACTCATTCAAAAATTACATTTTGCTACGTGGCCTCAAAGTTCGCCACAAGCCAAGCCACAGAAATTCTGTGACCTCAAAATTCGCCGCAAGCCACAGAAATTCTGTGGCCTCACAATTCGCCGCAAGCCACAGAAATTCTGTGGTCTCACAATTCGCCGCAAGCCACAGAAATTCAGTGGCGTCAAAATTCGTCGCAAACCACAGAAATTCTGTGGCCTCACAATTCGCCGCATTAGCCACAGAAATTCTGTGGCCTCACAATTCGCCGCAAGCCACAGAAATTCTGTGGCCTCACAATTCGCCGCAAGCCACAGAAATTCTGTGGCCTCACAATTCGCCCCAAGCCACAGAAATTCTGTGGCCTCAAAATACGCCACAAGGGACAGAAATTCTGTGGCCTCAAAATCAGCCGCAAGCCACAGAAATATACTCAAACTAAATACTTATATTCTAAATACTCTAAATTTCAAGCCTACAATAATCTGGATCTTTTGGTCAGGGTTCGTACAATCATTTTCGAATCAAATTTCAAGGACTATTTTAAATTTTCATTGTTCTGAAATTTACCTATTGGCTGAGAAAAGAAGTTAGCATTATTTGAAAATTTTCAGTTTCTCATAAACTTGTTCCCAATTACAAACTGCAACAACTGAACAGTCCGCACTGTTCTTAAAAAATGTGTGATTTGGTGATCAAGGTCAGTGGTCGACTGTTACGTAGAAAATCATGACTGCTGTCTAAATTCAAAGGTTTTCAAACTTTGCAAAGATAAGCAGTGCAATTTCAAGCATTTTTCAAGATTGTCGAACCCGGCTGGCGATGACTAAGATTGACTCTCTTCTTCCAATGCACTCTCTTCATCTACATCTGCATGTAGCTGTTCTGCAAGTCTTCTAAGTATGTGCGGCATATCATCTTTCTGAGCTGTGCTGAGCCACACAGCATTCCTTCCTTGCTGTAGAGCAGCAACCAGGCACCCTCCTTCCCTACTTTCTAAATCCAAGACAACATCTCCTTCTCTCGACGTATGTTTCACCAACCAGGAGAAGGCTTCTTGTGACAGTCCAGGCCCTTGAACTCGAATGACATTCCCCCCACCATATTCTGAGTGCCTGGGTAGTCACATCCCGCGAAACAGACCAGTGCCCTACAACAAAGGTTGTCAGAGCATTACTGAAAACAGGACCTAAATGAAAGAAAAAGGATGTGAGTGCCTTTTTATACATCTTTTTTTTTGCCTGTGGAAGCCTTTCTCATGGGTATATCAACCTGTTTATCTTGATCACCATACGGAATTAATCTTACAGGCAAACCTTTCTAATATGGACACCAAAGGGGACAGAAATTGTGGGCAGATTATAGAGGACATTGATATAACATTCTAAACAGATCTTAACTTTGAAATAAAAATTGACAGCAGCGAAGGGGTGAAAACAATAACAGCCTACAATGATCTGTGGCTTTTAGTACTGCATGAACATACCAAGGACGAGGAGTAGATTTATGTTGTCTCTTATTACTCTGTCACAAACAGGAAATTTTTATTTTCACAAATTACATTCTACTATTGCTGGCATGCAAGAGAATGTGTTTCAAATCCAAATTACATCTTTAATACCTTGACGATGCCGGTCAGGTTTCTGAGCACAAAAATGCCCAGTTTGCGTCATTATGGCACCTTGCTCCCGTCAATGCAAGTATATGCTAGCTGGACAACCAAATATGGTAAGGTCTTTCGCCTCACGTGCAAGCAAGCATATGCTAGACAACCAAATATAGTAAATATTAAGCCATTGTAAGCGCGCTTCTAGCGCAAGTATAACTGACGGGCCTATATACATAATGAATTATGTTTGCAGTGAGTTCAATACAGGAAAGTGGATTTACCATATTATACATAACACAACACTCTATACATCACCATTATTTTATGTTTTGTATAAGTTGAAGTATTAGTGCGTTGTGATTGGTTTGTTTTGTTTCGCGCTACTGTACCTACTAGTCTGCATCACAAAAAGACTGAAAACAAAAACATCAAATATTGCGTGTGTGAGACACATTTTACATTATCATAATATAAATGGCAAATCAGTAATTCATAACTCTCACTACAATTTAATCGACGGTTTATTGTATCAAGGTTTAATCGAGCTATCTACAGTTTCGAACCAAGGCCTGACAAAATGAACAAAAACACACGAGAAGAAGCTGGCTAACAAGTAATCGATTAATCTGACTAAAAGACAGACAAATGGCGGTCAGCACAATGAGTGTCCCTGTTGCGGCGATTCTATAATATTTTTACGGCACTTCTTTTTCCTTTTTCTCTTCTGCTTCGGAGGAAGTTGCTACAGAAATTCTAAAGCGCGACCATTTCACTGGAGTGTCGTCTGCTTATTTTGAGCGGCATGAAAAGCACAGGCTTTCGGCGATGCTGGGGAAAAGCATGAAAGAAGACTCGTCGTTAGATTGCGGCTTCGCCTGCACTAGTCTTCCCTGGTGCTTGTCCTATAATTTTCACAGAAGTGCTGATGCTGATGGCAAACACCTCTGTGAACTCCTGGCCACCGACAGATTCAACAACTCCAAGTATTATAAAGACAATAGCGAGTTTGACCATTTTGGTATTCCGGTGAGTCCAAGTCGTTTATAAACTCTGGGAGTTCTTGTTCACATGCAGTGTTTGTGCGTTTATTTTCGAAAAATTAAAGTCTCCTTGAATCTATTTTTATTATTTTCAGTTTTAAACATCTGACTCAGTGGGTAAATAATTATTAGTAGCATTTAAACTAGTTCACTGGTACAATTTGCGGTGTTGCTGAAATCTTTTTGGAAATGTATTAAACTGGGCAGTTTGCGCAGAAGAATATAATTATCATGGCACACTTTCATCTCGTCCGAGGGTATGTCGCCCTTATTTTCAGTTTATCACTGCCCTAACAGTTCTAGTTACTAACAAAGTACTGTCTACATTTTATCAAGAATTTCACCTTTTCGCTAAGCACACTAGTGTAGGCGTTTGACAAACAAACGTTCTGGAATATTATTAACTTACAGCTAAATTTTGTGTGTTGTCCGAAATGAGTCCTTTGGCCGAGCTGATCCGATCATCTCAGTTTACATTTTGTTATACGCAGTATATTTCTCTTTCAGTATCGTGAAATCCACAAAAAAAAAAAAAAAAAGAAAAGAAAAGAAAAAAAAGACACAATCTCTTTTTTTGTGAGGGAACTAACACCTGCGGAGTGAATTAAAACTGGGAAGTTCGCAATAAATAATTAATCTCAGAAGTCTTGTCCATTTCTTCTATCCCTGGAGTATAAATTTTGTTGGTCTTTTTATGCTGGGCCTAAGGGCCCAGCATATAATTGTTTTCACCCGAAAACCACAGCGTAGGTATCATGACAATTGGTGAAAGAAGTCCTCCCTTTAGGATTTCGAAGTTTGATTGACGTGTATACAAAAATACTATATTTTGATTGGATAATGTTCACATGCAAGCGGCGTGGAAGCCTTTCTTTTCTTGGCTGAGTTTCAAAGTACGTAACGTGAGATTTTTGTTGACATGTACTTGCGCTCTTGCGGTTTTGGTTCATTATATTCACTTTCGCATTTTTCTTCGTCCAGCTGGTTAAAACTAAGCCAAGGAAAGCAAACATAATCAAACGATACCATTTCGACAAGCTGAAATGGCTCCCGGCTGGGTTTTTCAGCTTTAACATACGCTCGTCAAACATTCGTGAATTCATCAAAACCGCGGTGATAATAGCTCTGAAATGAAACAGGTCGACTGGAAATTTAGAAAGCCTGGTAGAAGAAATTAGAAGACGAAAAACAGGTAAGTCATGAAGCACAGGCTAGATTAATCGTGGCCTATGATTAGAAACAAATGTCGAACTGTCAAAATCAATTATGCATGAAAATGATGTTACACTCCACGCATACTCCCAAACTCAAAATGTAGATTCTCTCATCCTTTTGAAGCAACTGTACGAGTGTTGTATTATAACTTATAGTTTAATCAGGTTCATTTGAGTAAATCAAAAGCCAAGTTCCCTATACTGTATGATATTTTTTCGGGTGAGAAACTGGAAGAGAAAATTGAAGTTGATCACTCATGGGAGTCTCCCTCTAGTCCAGAGATTGCTTATTCAATAATCCTTATGGTGACTGCGGACACTTGCCACACCAAACTTGAATCCCAGCATCTGTCGCGTTTTCACGCGACAACACTTGTTCAGTTTACATTTGTGCCAATGCACTACTTTCCTAACAGAGTAGAGTCTCAATTTCATCAACACTTTCGCTTTCAATCAGTTCTAAACACGAGCCTTTTTTCATGATGAACAACTGACAGACCACTGTGTACTTTACACTGATCGTGGTTCGTGTTTGAGTAATTTCCACGGCTTCTTTATTTCTTGTGTGTATTTAACAAACATTTAGCAAACGTTCAGGGATTAATACTGGCAGCCAAGTTTGAGTGTATGTCACGTCCGAAATGTGTTATTTGACATTATTGATATTATATTTCCTCTCCGCAATGTTCCTATTTCCGCGTTGCGGAAAAACCCAAGGAAACAATTTTTAGTTCATCAAAGAAAAAAATTTCTATATAAAAAGAATACAGTTCAATTTGTACCTTTACTTTGTAGCTAACGCCAACATTTCCATGAGTAAGTTCATTCATATAGTCAGAGTAAAATTGCTTTATTTTGAATAGGTCAGTGCATTTTCTAAACGTACGTCCACATGGCAGAGGTGCAGTCGTTTCGGAGAAGCAGTTTTTAGGATTTTGGGGCCGTCAGGTTTAACATAATAATACAGATAGATGTATTGATATTGGAATATTGCACAGTTTGAACCTCGGATGAGCCCAGGTTAAAATATTCATCCGGTTTTTCAACCTTTTCACATTCTTTACACGGATCTATTTTTTTAGGTGGCTATTCATTTTCTTTTTGAGCAACTTTTAGCGCATAAATAATTTGCTCACCTAAAAACGTCATTTGACTTCCTCTCTAAATATGTGAGAACCCCTCAATACAGTGCTATGCCAAATGTGGCACGATATAAGAGTTTCTGATTTTGCTCTTGTTAAAACACTTACATTTAAGTTTGGTGCATGATATAAGAGCTTTTTATTTTCTTCTTCTGTTGGCACTTAAACAAGTTTGCGACTATGAAAATGGTAAGCCCCTATAAACCATTAAAAATTGCGCGTGTAAAAATGATGAACCTTTTGGTGGAAACCATTGTTTATGGTCAAAAGCATTAACAATTGCGACTGTGAAAATGGTAAGCCCTTTTTGGTAAAACCATTATTTTATGCTATAAACCTTTAAAAATTGCGCGTGTAAAAATGATGAACCCTTTTGGTGGAAACCATTTTTTATGGTCAAAAGCATTAAAAATTGTGCGTGTAAAAATGATGAACCCTTTTGGTGGAAACCATTATTTTATGGTCAAAAGCATTAAAAATTGTGCGTGTATGATAAACCCTTTTAGTGTGAACCATTATTTTATGGTCAAAACGAGTAAAAATGGCGCGTCTGTAAATGATGAGCACTTTTGGAAAAAACCATTGTTTTATGCTAAAAACCATTAAAATTGAAACTGTAAAAATGGTGAGCGCTTTTGGAGAAACCATTATTTTATGCTAAAAACCATTAAAAAATGCGCATGTAAAAATGATGAGTCCTTTTGGTGAAATGGGTTTTAGCATAAAATAATGGTTTCACCAAAAAGGCTCACAATTTTCACAGTTGCAATTTTAATGGTTTTTGGCATAAAATAATGGTTTCTCCAAAAGCGCTCACCATTTTTACAGTTTCAATTTTAATGGTTTTTAGCATAAAACAATGGTTTTTTCCAAAAGCGCTCATCATTTACAGACGCGCCATTTTTACTCGTTTTGACCATAAAATAATGGTTCACACTAAAAGGGTTTATCATTTTTACACGCACAATTTTTAATGCTTTTGACCATAAAACAATGGTTTCCACCAAAAGGGTTCATCATTTTTACACGCATAATTTTTAATGCTTTTGACCATAAAACAATGGTTTCCACCAAAAGGGTTCATCATTTTTACACGCGCAATTTTTAAAGGTTTATAGCATAAAATAATGGTTTTACCAAAAAGGGCTTACCATTTTCACAGTCGCAATTGTTAATGCTTTTGACCATAAAACAATGGTTTCCACCAAAAGGGTTTATCATTTTTACACGCGCAATTTTTAAAGGTTTATAGCATAAAATAATGGTTTTACCAAAAAGGGCTTACCATTTTCACAGTCGCAATTGTTAATGCTTTTGACCATAAAACAATGGTTTCCACCAAAAGGGTTTATCATTTTTACACGCGCAATTTTTAATGGTTTATAGCATATTTAAGCATATTAAAAACTCTTAAAAAAGGCCTTAAATTCTATATACTAAATTCTCAACCTCCTAAATCGTACCAGGTATCAAAGTTTGTAGAAAATGCAACAGGTTATCCACTGAAAGCAAAAGCTTGTACGGTGGCTGGTGTGTGAATGAAGATTAACACTATTCATTTGTTACTCCACAGTCCCCTTGTTCCCAAAGTCCATGTCAAAACGGAGGGACCTGTGTTGCTTTGTATGACAAGAATGACTTCTCGTGTGATTGCACGGCAGATTATGCAGGAAAACGCTGTGAAGGTGGGTACTTTACTGATCTAAAACTTCTCTTCTCGTATTGTTATAATTTGTGTCATTCACTATCCGGCATGTCGCCTTGGCCACCCTTCCTTAGATCCCCAGACTGGACTGCGCGGCATTGCGCTGTGGTGTATTTCCTTTTCCCAAATGAATGTTCTATTAATTTACTGATCCATTATGAGATGGACTAATAAATGTAGTTTGCTCTTCTCCTAAACACCAGTTATATTTCCTGCTACATGCAAGGAGGCGTATGACGACCCAGCACAGTAAGTAATTCCTATCAGCGGTGTCCGGAGTCAATTTTCTTTTTTGAAATGTACAAGACTGGATCGCTAGTGTAGTCGGACCTAGTAAGCGAGTGACAATTGTCCAGTTAATCGCGAGCTTGAATAAAATACTATTGACTATGCATTGAATCGTGGGGATAATTGCATTTATTGGTCAGGATTTGAACTGAAAGGAATTAAAAAGGAGGCGGCGTGGCCGAGTGGTTAGGGCGCCGGACTTGAAATCCGGAAGTCCCAGGTTCAAGTCCCGCTCCAACCTCGTTCCCAGGCTCTTTCATCTCCCGGCCCCCGCCCCCGAAGAAAGACCCTGGTTCAGGCTGGTCACGTGCCTTGCTCACAAAGATAATCCGTTGGGAGGGGTCCCCCTGTCAAAGAAATTTGTCGTGGTGTGCGT
Source organism: Plumapathes pennacea (assembly GCA_964036295.1). Lineage (NCBI taxonomy): Eukaryota > Metazoa > Cnidaria > Anthozoa > Antipatharia > Myriopathidae > Plumapathes > Plumapathes pennacea. The sequence continues at coordinate 4,217,732 of OZ038463.1, read as the reverse complement.
TTGTAAAATCAAAACGAGGCTGGCACAAACGACACAAATCAGCCACGCTTTTTGGCAAGCTTCCTATAAAAGGGCACTTACCAGGGAAGTGCAGAGTCACTTGTCAATCAGCAGCAACCGAGACAACAGCTCCTATTAGTAAAAAGCCAAAAATGTCCACATTTTGTTTTTCCTTGTACTTGAATACCACGCAAAACAAGATAATGTTGTCTCACCAATTTTGCCATCACATAAACATTCATTTTGAGTGCAATTTGAGTAAAATCCAAGAATAATCTTCAAAGTAAAAAATTAAATATGCTTGGAGGGCAGCCATGCGTCGCATTGCACCGCGAAATTCAAAATGTATTTTGGCAGCCAAGAGAAAAATTTCGTTTCAAACCCTTCCGTCCAGGACTCCACATTAAAGTTGCCCGTATGTGTTTAATTTTAGGTATACTTTTAGTTGCTGCAGAGAAATTTCATGGACAGAGCGACTTCTGAATGCTGTGGACGCACGTGCGATTCAACAAACGTTATGCAAATTTAATGTCGAAAGAGGCGGCCAACGGCCTTTTATAGCGTACCTTCGTGTTTAAATGCATGTTTTCACCCTTCCGAAGGAGCCTTGACTCTCGAAATTACCTTTTTGAAAGCTCTGAAGTTGTCGAGGCGTCTTTCACATGGTCTGCAGATTAAATGCGGCAAACCTTCGCTCTGTGGCAACGAGCTGCTGTAAAACTCTTTCGCTGTTTCGAGAAGTGCCTTATTAGCTCAGTTTTCCGCATACGTTTTTGCAGTGGTCTCCCACAGAACTACAAGGCCTGCAAAAACTTGACTTGTTGTTCAGACGCAGCGTAAACTACATGGGAGGTGTTAAATTTTTATATTCAAATTTTTCTTTCCCCAGTAGACAAAGTAAAGCAAATTTCCGACTTAACGGCCCCTCCCTTGGTTTCCTTTTTTGCAACCGGCCAGATTCTGGCCGACACGTGACCAGCCTGAACCAGGGTCTTTCTTCGGGGGCGGGGCCCGGGAGATGAAAGAGCCTGGGAACGAGGTTGGTCCCGCTCTGAACACTAACTGAATTTGTAATACGGTAGCCCCGCGTTCAAATCCTCGGCCACGTTATGTAAATAGCCAACTGGTTAGCCTTCGACCAGTTGGGATTTTTAACAGAACTAGACTGGCCTTGCCAGTGAGCTCGCGGCGTGAGTTGGGTCGAGACCAGAATATAAAATGGAAAGTAGGGGACAAGAGCGGAACTCCCAAGAGAGACTTCCAATTTCTCACCATAAAAATATCACACAGTATAGAGAAATTGGCTTTTGACACCTTGCTCTTTTGACACCTTGATTAAACTAAAAATTATTATTACAACACTCATACACTTGCTTCTTAAAGGTTGAGCGACCCTGCATCTTGAGAATGCGTGACATATCTTTTTATGCACAATCGATTTTGACAGTTTGACCTTGACTCATATTTCTAATCAGAGGCCACGATTAATCCAGCCTTCCCTTCACTACTTATGTGTTTTCTTTTATTAACTCAATACGTTTCTTCTATCAGGCTTTCGAGTATTCGTGCTCTGTAACAAATATAAAATTGAAAGCGAGGAATGTCACACGAGAGATGTTTACAATATTATTGAGCTTTTGTTCACAGTGTGTTCAGTCCATTTGTGACTGCAAACTCAATCCTCAGAATTATTTCGGTGTATTTTTCATTTCTGGTATTTAATGAACATTGCGAAACAAAGACTACATGATCGAATGAAAGAAACACTTCAACAGGCAATGTACGATACGCAGAAGAATTTTATGAGGCAACAGATGTCATGTACAGAGTAAAGCATAAAGCGTCATTGTTTTACGGCTAAAGCTCACCGTAGCTTTGGTTTCTGTTTTCGCCCTGTTATCTTCCCAAAAGTATTTCGTGTCGCCACAGAAAGTTTCGTCGGAACTAAATACTTATCGGCGACAGAGATATTTGCAATACCCCAGAAGTACCATCAAACATTTGTTTACGGCTATTCTCAAAGCTTGTGCGGTGAACGCGAGCCAAAATCTTTTCCTAAAATCCAGTTTATCCGTGCCTATTCCACAGAGCCAAATGGCGTTGAATTTGAATGGGATGCAGTTTACTTTTTCGCTTCACTACTTATATGTTTTCTTTTATTAACTCAATACGTTTCTTTCTATCAGGCTTTCGAGTATTCGTGCTCTGTAACAAATATAAAATTGACAGCGAGGAATGTCACACGAGAGATGTTTACAATATTATTGCGCTTTTGTTCACAGTGTGTTCAGTCCATTTGTGACTGCAAACTCAATCCTCAGAATTATTTCGGTGTATTTTTCATTTCTGGTATTCACTGACCATTGCGAAACAAAGGCTACATGATCGAATGAAAGAAACACTTCAACAGGCAATGTACGATACGCAGAAGAATTTTATGAGGCAACAGATGTCATGCACAGAGTAAAGCATAAAGCGTCATTGTTTTACGGCTAAAGCTCACCGTAGCTTTGGTTTCTGCTTTCGCCCACCTCTTTTTGAACTTATAGCTTTCTCGCAGCGATGGTTTATTGATCCTAATTTTCTCTTTGCATTTCTGTGGCTTTCTATTGTTTCCATGTTGTTTACGCGCACGTTCACGGTCTTAGCATTGTGAAGTACGTAAGCTCTGGTATAATCATGAACTTTTGACGACTCTGGGACATTCTTTGAAATGTATTCTCGTAATAGTCGCCTGCTTTTCCTGTCCTTGTTCAGAACGCGCGAAAGTTCATTCAAAGGCACTCGGCTTGGCTCACGACTTCGTCTTGGACGAGTTCGATTTTCTTTCACATAAACATTACTGGGAATACAATAGAACTGCTCAAAGCGAGATCTACCAACGACCACTTCTTCTTCAATCACGTTCCAATTTTCAAATAATAACGCCACGTTATCTGCTGCCTGTTTGATCTTCATGGCACTGAGCCAAAATGTCGCAACAACAACACAAATGCACAACAGAGTGAAACGTTGATTCCAAAGAAAAGTCAGATTTTCTGACGCTTTACTTGTATCAGCAAGAATAATACAAAGTAAAAGAATACAAAGTACCTTTAAGTTCACCTTCATACTAAACAGTTCCATATACACTATCAAGCGATGGCCAAAAATCGAAGTTGCTTCGCCGTTAATATCATTCGGGTTCTGATCTTTGCATTTGGAACCCCTTCGTTCAGCTTGTTCCTTCAAGTTCTCAACGTTCTGGACGTCAGGATCTTCGTACATTTCTGTACAGTTGTGCATAGCTATGCAGTTCATTGATAAGAACATTAATATGTTCTTTGATATGTTCACTGATATATTCATTGCTTCATTTGCGGCTTCTTTCAAAGCTTTCGAGGCTGAACGGACCGACCCAAGCCAAAAGCGCTCAATGAAATTTAGTGTGGGTCTACCGCAGCCGGCGTATTCGTTTGTAAGTAGGATGAGCGGTCCATAAAAGAATCCACAGAGCCAACCAAGGCAAGCAACGCAAAATTCCATCGCCCACATATCTCCTTCAAAATGGCGAAACTGCTCGCCCGGCAAGTCATGTGATGACAAAACGTCAACATAAATCACGTGAAAATATGAACCAATCACCGTGTGCTGATTCGTAACCCACAAAAAAAATAAAAATAAAAATAATAAAAATAAAAATATGACGATGATGAAGACACGCTTTCCAATCCTAAGCTCGTCGGCTTCGCCACGAGCAATTAGGTTGAGTTTAAAACACGGCCCCACCAGCTCTGCTGAATTACTTGCCGTGTATAAATAACGATAGTTTACTTTAGTTTATATTCCATTGCCAAAAAGTCAAGTTTGATTGAATTTAGGAAACTTCTATCTGACAACTTTGACTTAGATTTGGAATAGTTTATAATTAGAGAATTTGACTGTTTGAAAGGGCAATTAGCAATTGACACGTACACAAAATTACTGCACTAGGGACAAAGAAGACAAAGCTTATTTGCTGAAAATGGACACCGGCAAAGTTTCCATATTCTGTCGCATGACTGACATACCAAACTGCGGTGGAGGTGGATGGACACTGGTCATGAAGATCGATGGCTCAAAGGTGAGATCATATATTTGTAACAGTTTTAAAGGTCTCACCGAGAAGGTTCGCGCGTATCTCTTGGACAAAAATAGTTGTAGCATGACTATTGTTGGACTGCAACGTCCAACCTTCTGACTCGCTGTCCCATTTTCCGGTCCTTGTCTCCCTGTCCCTCTTCCCCACTGCTAATTATATACCTCAGTCTGACTCCTGTGTACATGTATTTGGGACGCACCACAAATAACAAACCGTATCCAATAATGCTTATGAGAAATTGTTGGTTGAATTATTTTCCAAGCACAGTCCACATTCTTTTATGGCTCTGCCTACTGGAGTAACAAGGACACCTACAACCTTCCCGGGGGTACCACGGGACTGGACAATCAAGAAACCAAACTCCCCTCCTACTGGAATACGCCGTTCACCAAACTCTGCCTGGGAATGAAAGTTGGGGCAGAAACGAAGTTTATTCTGTTGCCCAAACAAGCCAGTTCACTGTACTCACTCATTGCCGACGGGAACTTCAAATCCACATCACTTGGTCGAGCGAAGTGGAAAAGTCTTATTGCAGGGTCGTCTTTACAGAAGAACTGCGACAGAGAAGGATTTAACAGTCTTGCCAGGGTTAGAATTGGTATTCTTGGAAACCAAGAGTCTAACTGCAAAACTCCTGACTCATTCATTGGATTCGGTTCAGTATTTGCATCGTCCTACTGTGGAAACTATGCTCGTCTTAGTGCAGAAGGCGACAGGGACACAAAAGGAACTGGATACATTTTTGTGCAGTGAGTTTGACATAGTCATACTTACAACTCACAGTGGCTGAAAGAATCTTTAAGACCGGTTTACACAGGCGATTTTTGATGCGATTTTGATGCAATAAAAAGCTGCGTGAAAACTACCGGCGATTTCATGGCGATATCACTGCTTAGTGGCGATTTGGTTGCGACTTCGCAGTATGCACAGCCACCGAGGCAGAATGCATGGCGCTATATCACGAACATTCAATTACTTTTGTCAAATCTCGTCACATTTCGCATCGCGAAAATCGCCACATCAAAATTGCACAAAATCACATCAAAAATCGCCTGTGTGTAAACGGGCCTTTAACAGTCTTTTGGACGCAACAAGCATTACATGTAAAAAGGGCAGTCCTGTCTCGGTCTTATGGGTAAACGCACATTGAAGACATAACAAACAAGAGAGCACGGAACATAACAGTTTGATGGAAGCAGCTACAACTACAGTAACTTGTTTTGTAACCAAATACTTGCTCCACCCCCTCCCCAAGTTGTTACAGGTCCCTAACTAAAAAAAAGGCGTTTCTTTAGTTTTTCTGTGCTTTGTAGATAAACAAGTGTAGAGCCAAGGTCGTAGCTCTCTTTGCATCTGCAGAAACAGTTTACAGAACCAATTTGCAGAACCACTTTAATCAGTATATACCACACAAGTTTAATAGCCAACTCCCAAATAGCTATTTATTTCCGACAAAAGTGGGCAAAAACTGGGTTCGCGCGCCATTTTGTTTTACTGGAAGCCGCCGGGAGGTGAATAGTACTTGATATTCCGAGATTGAGGAGCCAATCAGAGCGCGCGAAAAGCACTATTCACTTGTGTGGTATATACTAATCGCAGCTATCCCCCTAGGAGTAGTCAATGTAATAATTTAATTAGTCTTGAATCATACACGACCCCACAAGCGGCAAAGCTTAAAACATTTATAGTGTGTTTAAATATAATGTTATTGTAATGTATTGTATTGTTAATCATTTAAAATGATTCAGCTGGCTCGGGTAGGGCCTATAAATATAAAGTAAAGTCTACTTGGCATGCAGTAAGCCGAGATTACTACAAGCTAACATATTTTTGGTGTGCCGCAATAGTACGGAGCCAATAATACGCTACCGAGGGTTCTAGTGAGGTAAATTATCGTCACAAACGTAACGCCCCGAGGTGTAACTCACCAGCTCGATAGCGGGTAGACCAACTCCGTAATATTACAACAGCTAAATTACATCTCACCAAGATATATCACCCTAAATATATCAATAAACCGAGCACCAAAACATTCCTTAAAACTTTACATCTGTCAGTATTGCGTGCTCGACTGCTCAAAACGCCGAATCGAGGATATTGGACAGATAAGTTTACGGCGCATCCGTAAATAAAAAATATCAATGGAACAAAAAGCATAGTACGTTTTATAATTATACTTTAGTTTCATTTGGTCCTCAAACCAACAACAAAAAAAAAAAGAAAAAAAAAAAGAAGCACACTTGGTGGCACCCACAACAAGAATGGATTTATTATACTTGTGACCAGAAGTGTTTGTGCAGGATACAATATCTCATTTACATGCAGGCGAGATCGATACTACTGCATCATAATTTCAGTCGCCCTAGCTTTGTTGCTGATGTGATCACTTATTTGAATTAGCCGTCCGCTGTTATTTTAGTTTGCCCTGTGCATAAATTTGGAAATCCGAGAAGTTAAAGTTATTATGCTGATATTTTTGGATACTCGCTATATTTCCAATTTCCTTTTATAGGAGCATTGCGCTAGTATAATTTTCAGGGTCCTACACGTGATACACATGGGCTTCATTTGGTCCTCAAACCAACAAAAAGAAGAAGAAGAAGAAGAAGAAGAAGAAGAAGAAGAAGAAGAAAAAAAACACTCTTGGTGGCCCCCAACAAGAATGAATTTATTATACTTTTTGCCAAAAATGACTATTCTTAGGTTCTGACAAAATGACAACACTAACTACTTTCAGTACCAGAAGTGTTTGTGCAGGATAAAATGTCTCATTTACATGCAGGCAAGATCAATACTATTCATAATCTCAGTCACCCCACTAATTTGAATTAGCCGTCCGCTGTTATTTTAGTTTGCCCTGTGCATAAATTTGGAAATCTGAGAAATTAAAGTTATTAGGGAGCTTAAGCAAACTAGGACGGCGACGGAAACGCGAAGAACCAGGAAAAGAGTGTCTCTGTAATCCTTATGTCTTTGTAACTTTGCCTATTCCTAATTTGTTCAAATTTGTTCCGCCTTTTTCCGAAGTTCTCTTGCTTTCATCGTCTCCTACTAAAAAGAACGATTGTCGTGGTAATTTCTCACAATGTCGTCCATGTCCTGACAACAGCCTAGAAAAGAAGCATTTGGAGTCCCACCCGAGCTGCAATGAATTTTATTGTTTCACCGACGTTGCCGTCGTCCTCTCCCGTCCTGGTGCTTATTATGTTAATATTTTTGGATACTCCCTATATTTCCAATTTCCTTTTATAGGAGCATTCCGCTGGTTTGATTTTCAGGGTCCTCCACGTGATATACATGGGATACCTCCCCCCTCCCCTCCCCCCCCCCCCCCCCCCAAAAAAAAAAAAAAAAAAAAAATTGCGGTTTATACTTGACGCTGTTTGAGACACTTAATTAACATGCAGGGCTTGGGGAAAATTGACGAATCGCACGACGTATTCCCATATCATTATGTAATCAATAGTCAGTGCATCTAATTTTCTTGACAGTTTGATCGACGGCTTTAGGGTTGAAGTCTACCGAAATACATTACTCCGATAAGGATGCCGGACGAATTATACGAGAGGCAGCTGGGTTAATCTAACCAGAGAGAAATAATCATGGTGTACAGAGCAGTCATCGTTGTTGAACTGATCCAGCTATGTTTCTACAGCGTCTCTATTTGTTATTCTTCTGCCCAGGAACCAGTTGAGGTAGAACTTCTAAAGCGCGACCGTTTCACTGGAGTGTCGTTTGTTTATTTTGAGCGACATGAAAAGCACAGGCTTTCGGCGATGTTGGGGAAAAGCGTGAAAGAAGACTCGTCGTTAGATTGTGGCTTCACCTGCACTAGTCTTCCTTGGTGCTTGTCGTACAATTTTCACAGAAGTGCTGATGGCGGCGGCAAACACCTCTGTGAACTCCTGGCTACCGACAGATTCAACAACTCCAAGGATTATAAAGACAGTAGCGAGTTTGACCATTTTGGTATTCCGGTGAGTTTGATTGAACAACATGCTAGTGCTGCTTTTTAAGCTATTCTTAAAATAATTTCCTCGCGAAAGTTAATTACTTTTTTTCAACGAAAGTTTAATTTTCGCCCCGAGTAATAAATGTACTTTTGCATGCGTTTGCTGATGAAACAAGAGCATCATTAGTAGACGCGCTAAAAATGCATAGCGTACATGTGTTCGCAGTTCGAAATTATGAAATACGGTATTGCGGTGAGCCGGTTTGTAAGATATTTCCTGGCAGGGGATGCAGTTAAAGTTTTGAGTGTTTGGATACTTTTCTCGCATGGATCCGGATTTGGGTGTCACAAAAAAAAAAAAAAAAAAAAAAAAAAAAAAAAAAAAAAAAAAAAAAAAACCGCTTTGATATTGAAAAGTCCTTTCAATGACCGCATCCTTCTATAATGGATTTAAAAGGACATCAGCATGAAATCTAAAAAAAAAAAAATATTTATATAATTATATAAGTTGTTATGCATAGAAGGGTACGTTTTTAATGAAATACATAGGCGTTATGCTTGCTAACATTTAATCACTTGGCACTTCAACGTGAGCTATTCTAAAATCATTAAAGTTCTCTTTCGCTCTTTCCAATGGCCTGGAGTTGTAGCCATTAAATCTTGTCATCCAGGCACGAGTGTATATCATAATTCAACTTCCTCACAAATTAAACTGAGTCGCATTTATAATAGTGGCTGTGTGTTCTTTTGTCAACGTAAGCAAACTTACTGACATTATACTAATATAATTTCTATAGGAATATATACGTATTCTTTCGATATTTCTCTTTGTAGGGTATTTGAGCAACTGCTATATATCGATTGAGTCACTCCGAATTATATCCAGAAAAATCATCGCACATCAGTTTTGAGCCTGTACTGCAGGTTTCGCGACTAAACTATTACAGCACTGCTATATGTTCTTGTCCTATGAAAAAAAAAAATTGAATAATTATATAGGGCTATCCACAGGATAAATCCTTATCCTCTCGATTGAATTAAGCTTAATGGTTAATTCTATCCACTGGATAGCGACTTATCCGGCGAATAGCGTTATACACTCTTTGAACAACTGGGTCCTGCTCTTAACAAGAACGGGTATTCTAGATAATCATGTTATTTCTGAATTTCGCATATCTCAAAATTAATTTGTTATATTTACTTTATCTGTTATAAATCACAAATTAGATATGTACATAATTAGTAAAAATAATTAAACATAATCTAATTACTAAGACAGGTGGCCTTGATGCGATTTTATCTTGAAAGGCAATTGTTCGTGGGATATGTATTCACTTGGTAAACATTTTTTAACATTGCAGGTTTCGCGACTAAACTTAATTACAGCACTGCCATATGTTCCTGTCCTATAAGATAGAAAAAAATGGAATATAAAGACCTGTTCTTAACAAGAACGGATATTATAGATGATCATGTTATTTCTGAATTTCGTACGTCGCAAAATAATTTTGTTCTATTCACTTGATATCTGTTATAAATCGCATATTGAATATGTACACTACTAAAAATAAAACACAATTAAGACAGGTGGCCTTGATGCGATATAACTTGAAAACATTTGTTCGCAGAACATGTATTCACTTAGTCAGGTTGTAAACATTTTTTAACAGTTATTTTAAGGAATCGGACTCCACGTGTACGAAAGTATATATTTTCTCAGCAAGAAAAATTTGGACAGCATTGCGAGAAGAGCCAAGCTTGCCAAAAAAAGAGAGAGAGAGAGAAGAAGATAGAAATGCACACAGCATGCAAGATAAGCGAACAGCGTTATATGGCGTCTTTGGGTGGACAAAGGCGGGAAGTATAGCCAAACGGCTAACTAGCTGGCAACAGACGAGGCTTTCCAACAACAAAACACATTTATGGCCAAGGATAACATTAGTAATGTTTACATTATGAGTGACGATGTTTGTTATGCGATTTACAATCTGATGCAACTTCAGCACGTACCGGGGGCTGACATTTTTTCATGTAATCGAGTACACCGGGCCAGCTTGGTTTGGCGGCCAGCGGAAACTAGCGAAAAATACCTAACGATATTCATGCTCAGATGCCACATTTTCATACTGATATTGGAAAGGAAAGGTGGCCCATTTAAATTTCGATTTTTGTCTAGAATCGGAACAATTGAACCCAGATTCCAATGTTATGCTTTCCTAGAAGTACTGAGCAGCGATGCGAGCTCGTTCGGGCCTGAAATTACTCTCGTACACCGGCAACAAAATATTTAAGCCAAGTCCAGCCTGCCCAGGGCTGTACCGCTTCACGTTATCGCGAGCTGAGCACATATCGGCAGACCGAGCTTAACTAGGAAAGTCTACCTCATGTACTTAGGCCCTTAGCGGAAAAGGATTAGAAAAGAAAAACTGAGTTTAGTAAGTTTAGAATTTCTTAATCCTTGATTGACACTGAAATGGAAATGGCTCGTCACTGCGTGCGCGTGTACAGATATTCCACATGAACAATCAACCAATCCCACATCTCTAGTCATTTTGGCGAGGGGAAATGTACGAATGGCGCAAATATAGTAAATGCGTCAGGTTAGATTTTCATCACACTGTTCATTTGTTTATCCGCAGTCCCCTTGTTCCCAAAGTCCATGTAAAAACGGAGGGAGTTGTGTTGCTTTGTATGACAAGAATGACTTCTCGTGTGTTTGTACAGGAGACTATGCAGGAAAACGCTGTGAAGGTATTCTATTAGCTAATTAACAAAGTTCTACTGGTTTGCCGTGTTGTGGACTCTTATTTACCACGATTTACGTCATCACATGGTCAAAATGTTCTGGACTCACGAGGCGCTTCGCCGAGTGAATCCACAACTAATTTTGACCATGTGATGACGTAAATTGTGGTAAATAAGAGTCCACACCACGGCAAACCAGTGGAAATTTGTTTTTTACCACAATATTTAGAAATATACAGGAAAGTTTCGTTGTATTTCGCTGCAAAACGTGACATGCTGGCGTCAGCATCGTTGTCTGGACTCTTATTTACCACGGTAAATCGACCAATCAGAGAGCGAGAAACTAGTGTGTTGTGGTAAAAAAGTAAATTTACTTTTATCATTGATATATTATGATAACAATACTCAGTCGTGCGCTTCAGACTTTAGTGCAACAAATCCAATAAGATAACTGAATAGACTAAATGGTCTTATTCTCATTTTATTTTTATCTTTTGTTTTGGAACAACAGTTAACTATCCAGCTACATGTAAAGAAACGTATGACTACATAGGGTAAGTATTCAAATTGCAAGATTTTAGATTTAGAAGTAATTTTGTGCCATTGCATTCACTGTGTAATTAATACCGCGGTCTATTAGAGTTTGCAAAAGCTTTCCATATCACAAACCAGGCTATTACAGTGTATTGACTAAGAAACTCGGAAACCTTCGACTCCTAGTTAACCGTCTAATGGTTGACCACTCAAACCCTGATTTTTTTAATGAGCAACAGATTCTTATATTGTAAAGCTCACCTTAGTGTTTAGTGGGGATTAGCTTTTATGATTCTTTTGGAAATAATCTCTATTACAGTAAACGCCAGAGTAAATATAACATAACTGTACATCGAATTAATCTATCAGGGCCAAGAAAGACAAAGCCTATTTGCTCAAAATGGACACCGGAAATTTTTCCATCTTCTGTCACATGACAGACATACCAAACTGCGGTGGAGGTGGATGGACACTGGTCATGAAGATCGATGGCTCAAAGGTGACCTTCGTAACCTTTACAACCAAATTTAATTCCATCGTCAGAACACATTTCTTAGATTGAAGAGAGTTGATTGACAGGTGCCTGGTTTTCTCTGTACTGATACGTACTAGTCAATGTTTGACAATGTGAAACACACACACTTTTGAAATAGCGCCTTCCTGTCGTTCAATACTAATTTGATTTAACGGTACAGGGTGTTCGCGGCCACGTAACCTTTGTGCTGATCCGAATTTTGACCTGTGAAACGTATCTTCGTTGCCTTTAAATGAAATTATGTCTCTGTTCCCGTATCTAAAAGTGTTGTACGTTTTCCCCACTTTTAATTTTACGGCTCCCGATTCGAACTAAAGGCAATACTTGACAATAATTAAAAACCTCTCATACAATTTTCATTTTCATTTGAATTAATTTTTGCGAAGGATTGCAAGGAACAATATTGTAAAGAAATACTACTTATTTGGGTGAATTACATCCATGCTGTAGACACATGTACCCATTTGGGTGCCTATTTTTTATTAAATGCTAAACTGCATGTTTCCAAAACTACAAATTACTAAAGAAAAAGACAAACCAATACTGACGGTGTGTATAGACAACGTAAATTTCATATTTCAGCAACTACATGTAGTCCCAGATGGCTATTCGGGGTGTATCTACTGGTGCTTTTAAAATGTTGTTAATTTCATTTCCAACATAGTCCACATTCTCTTATGGCTCTGCCTACTGGAGTAACAACGACACCTACAACCTTCCGGGGGGTACCACGGGACTGGACAATCAAGAAACCAAACTCCCGTCCTATTGGAACACGCCATTTACCAAACTCTGTCTGGGAATGAAAGTTGGGGCAGACACGAGCTTTATTCTGCTGCACAAACAAGCCAGTTCACTGTACTCACTCATTGCCGACGGGATATTCAGATCAACCTCACTTGGTCGAAATGCATGGAAATCTCTGATCGCAGGGTCGTCTTTACAGACAAACTGCGGCAAAGAAGGATTTAATAGCAAGCCTTCTGGCGGTGCCAGAGTTAAGATCGGTATTGTTGGAAACCAAGAGGGAGACTGCAAAACTTGCGACTCATTCATTGGCTTCGGTTCACTTCAGGGATCGTACTACTGTGGAAACTATGCTCGTCATAGGGCAGACAATGGCGATAAGTCGATAACAAGCACTGGCTACATTTTCGTACAGTGAACTTGACTCTGTGATCTTGGTTTATACAAATCAGTCGAAAGGAATTTAAATCTCATGATACTTTGCGTGCCATCGTCATCCGCCAATTCTTCAGCGTGGCATATGGCAATCCGACGCATTAGTGATTGCGGCAATAATTTTTGTACACAACTTTTTAAAATTTAATTTAAGTAGCATTTATTTATCTTTGTTTTCTGTTTTACTTAACTACTACAGGCAAGTCTCTATATAATTATCCGTTTATTTTCTTCAGTAAAACACTGTGAATAATATCTCCATTAGGTGACCAGCTATTCGATTTTTGCTTAAGCGACAACGCTTTAGCCATAAGTTGTAGCATTTAGTTATGCGGACACTGCCTGATTATTTAGTTTGGTAAAACATTATCATACGTGCACGTTTACTGTTTGCTTTATTACTTGCTTAGTTATTTAATTTTGTGCTTGCTTTTATATATATATTGAAAATACCAATGATAACACATTCAAATAATTAGGCTCCACCTCATTATGTTCTTCATGCCATGTATTCTATTTTGACCAAGTGCAGGTTACGAAAGTATTTCAATTGTATTATATATCCACGATATCTGCAGGTATTATCCTGGGTACGGAATATTCTGCCACCGAGTACTTTTACCGAGTTATACGGCTAAACTTTCTTACTCACCCAGACGTAAATTTAAGGGGCCCTCTCAGCACGGTTGTGCGCACCGAAGAGCATGACCCGCCATTTTTAGAGACCCCGAAAGTCAAAAGATGATTGAATTGGCAGTCCATTTTTGGCAGACTCGTTGGAGAAGAATATTTAGTTTCTTTTGGCCTAAAAGTGCTATTTATTTTGCTATTTATTTATTTTAGTTGGAAACCACTGACTAACCAGTCCTGGATTTTTTGCACTCTTTTTTCGATGTAAACAAAAACATTGAATTGGCTGGGAGGGCCCCTTTAAAGATGTTAGCGAAAATGGTAAGCCCAAGAAAAAATACTTTTGGTGTTTATTTTTCTCAGAACAGCTGTGGCATATGCAATGACTTTATTCTGTTGGCACTCTTCTTCAGCTAGCTCTTTTCGAGCCGCCTTAAGCGTTATAAGCCAATTGTAGTTGTAAAATATTTCTGTCTTGAAGTAAGTGTTGTCTTGGATCAAGCATAATTCCAGCAACTGCGAAAGGTGTACAACTGAGGATTGTCAATATAGAAACGTTGGTTTTATGAATAAAATTTATTGAAAATCACCTGACAAATTTCCTGACGTGCCATTTTTTGCATGGCAAGTCCTTTTTGACACCTTTAATTCATACCTTATTTGATTCTATTATGTCAGCTGTTTTAACCTTTTTGTCAGATACTTTTAAGGGAACTAAATTAAGATGACCAAAACCAGCTGAGTTAATTCAAACCCAAACAATAATTAAAGACCAATATGGAGGCCTTCGCAACACTTCTACGGTTTTACATTGTTTTTTTCTTTTCGGATCTCGAGATCGTTGACTTGCAAAGACCTCTACAAAGCAACAAAGAAGTTGAAGCTTCATTTTCGTACTTCAAGCGACACGAGCAACAAAGATTATCGCCACCGTCGCATGTAAAAACCGCTACCGAGCGGGAAGACTCGTCAATGAACTGCGGTTTCATCTGTGATCGCCTTTCCTGGTGTTTGTATTTTAACTTTCAGAGAAGTGCAGACGAATATGGCAAACATCTTTGCGAGTTTATGTCAAGTGACCAGTACAACAACTCACAGGATTACCACGGGAGTGCCGACTTTGACCATTTCAGTTTAACTGTGGTGAGTCATGTGGTAACCTGCGTTGTCCGTATTCTGTAATTAACCTTTTCACTCCCAATGTAGATTCTCTCAACATTTAAGAGGAAAATGTATGAGTGGTGTAGTGGGAATTGAGAGTTTAATCAGTTATTCTCTGAGCAAGGTATCAAAAGCCAAGTTCTCCTTACTATATGATATATTTCTGGTGAGAAACCGAAGGAGAAAATCGAGGTTGATCACTCTTGGGCCAGTGAGAGGGTTAAAGAGGCAAAAAGGCTACACAAAAACGAAGAGGATGAGAATGTTAGAATACAATGAGGCAAAGTTAAAAAAAAAAGAATCTTACCAGAATTTAGACGCTACAATTATTGACATATTTTTAAATATGTAGTATCCTTGCTCTCGAAATCCCTGTTTGAACGGAGGAACCTGTTTCGCTTTGAACGAAAATGACGTCACTTGCGTATGTGGGGCAAACTACACAGGAAGACGATGTGAAGGTGAGTCTTCATCGGACTCTCACGTTTTTGTTCTTGTCAATAAAGTAATGACTAAACCAATTTATACCGAGTATGACTGGATATACGATTATAACTGGTGCTGTCTAAAGTTCAACTGCTCTTATTTATTAGAAGCTTGATCCATTGTCAGTATCTCTCCGTGTCTGATGAATTCACCCAATAAATATATTTTTATCCTGCTTTTCCGTTTGTACTGCCAGCTGTAAATTATTTTTTCAATTGCCAATTTCTATTTAGAAGCCTGTTCAATTTAAAGGTAAAACTGAGTTTCCACTATACTAACTCACTTTAATCAAATCATAAAGCGTGAAATTGGTACGTTACTGTTGTTTTGAGTCATTTCTTGAGTGTTGTATATAGTTTTAACTATAACTTTCGCCGCCAGTTCCTCAAACACTAGGAAACAATTAGATTGTGATTTTTCCGTACTATCAGTATAATTTCCATGAGCAGACTTTGCTTTATTGTTGAACAGACTTTGTTTTTGGCCATAGGGTGGTTATTAATCAATAGGCTGTTTTTTTTTTCAGATATCCGATACCCGAATTCGTGCAAGGAACGCTACGAACGTTTCGGGTAAGAGTGTTCTATCAATTTGAGTTCTGAGTCCTAAATTCTCCTAAACTCTTGTCTTTATAGAGAGAAAATATGTAGCTGACTTTAAAAATAAGATTTAAAGTCTTGAAACAAATCAAAACAATTTCAACGCGCTATTTCCACAGCCACGGGTATACAATGATAATTCATGTTGTGTTCTACACGAAGTCTTTCACTGTGATAAAAATTTTCCAACACAATGCTTTCACCACTAAAATGATAACTTCCTATCGCATACAATACAATATAGCAATGTCGGATTTTGTACTATTTCAATACATTATGACTGACGGTGTTATTCCTGATGTACAATCTTGAGCCGCAGGTGAAAGACTGTGAATCAGATGCAAAATTGTCACGAATATTGTAAATTGCTTATGATATTATTCCTTCATTCATAAATCAATGTCACTTGATTCTGAATAGGTACCTGATTGAGTTGTGAAGGCATTTACTGTGAGGGTATGCAAAACATTATTAATGAACAAGCTATTGTTTTCAAACAATTGCATTTACTGGGCAAAAAATATCAGTGGCAAGTTTAAACATTTACTCAAGTTCAACTGGAAGAAAGACGAGCCGGCTCGTAACTTTTACAAGTCAACAAGTTATCAGGAGGAGCACTTCTGGTTAAAAGAAACTACAACCCGTTGCATCAGTATCAGTACGAAGTGGAGATACTGTTAAGATATTTGAAGAATGGCAATTAAGGGTAAGGGCAAACAGAAGTGGTCAGGAACGTCACTCCGCTAGCTTTCCCCACATTTGGGTTCAAGACCTGACATGTCAGGAGCATCGGCCCTGAACGTTTGGCTAACAAACGTTCGTCGGCGAAGTAGTTCAGTAAAATCGAGCGTGGAGCTTAATTGCAGCTTTTACTGCTCAATGTTCTGTATCGCTGATACAGAATACTAATAAATCTAAGTATTCCAGGGTGGACAGAAAGCCTCTGAATTAATAATGAATGTTATAAAAGATTATTCATGTTATGTTCTATACAAACTCTTTTACTGTCAAATACAAATCTGACAGCTAAATGCGGTCACCACTAAAATGATAACTTCCAATCGCATGGAAGCAATACAATAGCATTGTCAAATTGTTTGTTGAGCTAAAATAATCACTGTTTCTTGCGTCGTAAGGTGATTGACAGTTCTTATGTCAGGCTTTTACAGGAGTCGGCATGCCAATCACGGACGACGTATGATATTTGTTGCCAGAACTAATCTATTACCATTAACATGAATATACGTTATAGTGACAGAATAGACAAAGCTTATTTGCTGAAAATGGGCGCCGGCAAAACTCACATCTTCTGTCAAATGACTGATGTACCATTATGCGGTGGAGGTGGATGGACGCTGGTCATGAAAATCGACGGCTCAAAGGTGCTTTTCTCTTTTCAATCGTCGCCTTGTCTAATAGTTTGTATCTTTTTTCTGTTTTCGGCTGTGCGGTCGAATTCAAATAAAGTTTTTTTTTTGGTAATCTCAGTATCTCTGGTAAAGTCTACTAGCCTCTGCGTACATACCATATGTAAACTATACGTTTGACAGTGGTTTGTATATAACACTGTCTTATAGTTATTTACTTGACCCCGTGACTGATCGCCGTCCAACAAGAAAATCCCAATGAATTTTATAAAACTAAATTATCGACTAAAACACGTACACAGCTCAACTCATACAGTCAAAGTACCTTTTCTTCCGCGGTAAACCGAAGGGAAGTCTGTGAACACCTGTGTATATTTTTATTTGTGTGCACCTTCGTCTGTTTTGTTTTGTTTTTTGTTTTGTATCATTTCTGTTTCTGTGTCAATCTTATCCATACATTATATTTATCTCAGCATAGTAATATAAATTAAGTGTTCCTTTTTTCTTTCTTATTTTTTATTTCTTGAAACACAGTCAAACTTCTCCTATACCTCTTCTTACTGGACTAATAAGAAAACCTACAACCTTGCGGGGGGTACCACGGGAATGGATTATCAACAAACCAAGCTCCCATCCTACTGGAACACGCCCTTCGACAAAATCTGCCTGGGCATGAGGGTTGGGTCGAAAAAAAGATTTATTCTGCTGCGAAAACAAGCCAGCTCACTGTTCTCACTCATTGCTGACGGAACATTCCGACCCACGTCTCTTGGAAAAAGGAAGTGGAAATCTCTGATAGAAGGATCTTCTTTACAGCTAAACTGCGGCAAAGAGGGATTTAACGTCCATGCCACATCTGGTAAAAGTAACATGGTTAGAATTGGTATTATTGGAAACAACGAACATGAGTGTGACAGTCCTGATTCATTCCTTGGGTTCGGTTCAGATGTGGAAAGGTTTTGGTGCGGGAATTTCGCACATTTTTATGGTGACAATGGTGACAAGAAAGTTCAGGCCATTGGTTACATTTTTGTACAATAATTAGTGAGAGACTGTACTGAATGAAAGCTTTCACTGTCTCCTCCTCCTTTAGTGACCTGACGCTGAAATAAACACTTTTATTGTTTTGCTTAAAAAAGGGCATAAGCGGGCACCCTTGCAAATTACGTATGAATTGTCCGCGTAATACACGGTGTACGCTAAAAAATACTTTTGGTGTGATCAAACATATTTGTTAAAAAGTGTGATTGGCTACATTTTACTGTTCACTTTAAAAAAATCATCATATGAAGTATGTGGCCTCGCTGCCGTCGGGTGAGAGATACATTTGCTTTGTAAGGGCCCGGTCGCACTAGGAAGTTTAGTCGATAATAACTCATCATCGCGGAGAGCAATACGACGGCTTCTTTAATGTTTGGTAGCAACTTGCTGACATATATTTCTGGTGACAAGCGCTGTTTGCACTTCAAGTGAAGCAAATGTCGATATTAATGTCATTAAAATTACGAGTGCGACCGGAGCCTAAATGTTCAACTGATAACCGCGGAGTTGAATAAAGTGGCTTGTGATTAATACGTGATCATGTGACGCTTTTGGATGAATTCTGATAATTATATGTTAGCCTATCTTTATTGAGAATGCTCTACATCTTAAGAGTTGACAGATACTTTTGAAAGCCCTACGTTAAACTCTCAGATAAATGTATTGAAAGTTTCAAGCGATTCTGAAATATAGCCAGAAATGAGGAACTATACATGGAGTATAACACGTGCTTTTATTTACAAAAATGGTCGGTCGGAATAATTCCCGAGCCCTGCGAGGATACTACTCTTAATCTGTATTTCGTTTTTAGATGTTCGTCAGTTGTCGGGTGAACAACGCTTTAGTTTAAAACTAGCGAAAGATTCCTTTTTTTTACTATTAAAGAAAGATGGAAAGTTATTTTGCGCCTAATAAGGAAAGCGCATGAGTGTTCACCATGCGGGCGTCACTCCGTCACAGAAGCCGGAACGTTTGTGCTCTATCAAAAAGCTCTGTAGATTATTACTTTCTTACGTAATTTGGTGCTCAATAATGAGGCTTCCCATATGTCCCCCATGATATATATATTTTTACATATTTCAAACACAGGAGACGCCTTTATGCATAGAATTATTGTGTACATCACATACTATATTCACAAAATGTTTGCCGATTTTGACTAAAAGAAGAAACACGCAAAAATTCAAGGCGAGCATCCTGTTAATAAAGGAGACGTTCTTAGTGATTAAATTTGTTGTAATGTTTCTTAAGCCGATGTGAAGATGTGGCCAAGAGAAATAACAAATTAATGCTGTTAGCGCTTTCGTTTGAAACCTTTGCACAGCTTAAGCCTGGTTTCCATATGATCGCTGCGATCGCTCAAAAACGTGTTCAGCGATCGTAGCGATCAAATGGAAACCACTCTCCAGCGATCGTAGCGATCCAATGTATCCCACAATACACTGTGATTGGTCGATTACATCCCAGCATGCACTGTAACATCGGTGATTTTTATGTTTCAGAGCGATCGCGGCAACATATGGAAACCGGTCAGCGATCGAAAGCGCTACGATTGCTGAACACGTTTTTGAGCGATCGCAGCGATCATATGGAAACCAGGCTTTAATACGTTATTTTACAAGTCGTCGCCGATCGTGCGTTTCCATGTTACGTCTGTCAAAAATAGGCAGAACAAAAGATTCTACATGACGGCTTATTTTCATTCGGGACATTCGCTTCACCTCGGCTTTTGAGCCAATCGAAGGACAATATTTCTTGATTATTGTGGAGCTATAATGGAAACAGAGCCTTTCTTGGCATACTCTTTTGAGGGCAGCAATTCATTGTTTGTGGTACTTCCTAACAAAATAAAATGTACCAAGCAAAAAAAAAAAAAAAGAAGAAAAAATATGGCGAAGAGTTTGGCATCATTTGATATTTTCTAATAATTGTCGTATGAAATTGCATGGTAAATCACAAATATTGTTTGCATCATGGCTTTATAACCGGCACCGTTTTCAGTTTAATCAAAGCCTTATCAAAACCTTTCTTATGAAGATCTCGGTGAATCTGCGTTTTTCAGCTGCCCGACCCTGTCTTTGAATAATTTCAATCAGTCTCACCAAAATAAACAAAAAACACCGCGGTTAGATGTACGACTTAGAGGCCGAGTTATTGAAGTTAATATCTCGGCTCTGTGCTTGGCTCTAAGAAGCTGAGATAATTCTTAAAAGTTCGTTATAAATATAACGGCCTCTTCAGTTTCAACAAGCAGGAATTATCCCGGTGCTGTGATGTCAGTGCGAGGTCTCTAAACAACGGAGCAGGTTGTTCCGATAAGATAAACATCGCGGAAACCACATGGCATGAACTGGGGTGACATTATACTAATTAAAATTTCCTCCACTCAAAATAACGGCTCTTCACCGATAACAAATTATGTTACGATGAAATTTTTAATTTCAAGTCTCATAACAGGTTGGTTTCCAAGCAACAGATCAGAATGTCATGTCAATTTAAACTGAACATTATTTTTGAAGAATAGCAAGATAATTGTAGTAGTATTTCTTGCATCAATCATTGCATATGCCCTTTTCTTGTTTTAGGGCCATGGATTTTAGCCGCGAATTAGTTTGACTTTTAATAACTTTTACTCAACTAACCTTGTGTACAAATAGATACAAAACAATTATGACTCCGGTTATGAACGCGGACACTGTAGTGACATTTTATTTTGATAGTCTATAGGAGTTTGTCCACATCATCGCATGCCATGTTTGCTATTCCAAAAAAAGCTCTGTACTACGAAAAATACATTAAATTGTACTTGGCCTAATCTGAATTAATCAAAAATCACCTGCCGTGATATGGAGACTGCTTTCTGTAGGGCCTTTCTACTGCTCTGGTTAAATTTCCTCGTCGGTCGCTCCTATTCTAAGGAATGTGTTGTAAAAGTTAAAAAAACTGTCAAATGTGGCCAAAACACAGGGGTATCATCTGCGTACTTCGAGAGGCATGAGTTGCATTCACTTTTTTTGCCATTAATGAAGAACCTCACAACAATGCAAGACTCGTCTATGGATTGTAGCTTCATCTGTACCAGGCTGGCTTGGTGTTTGTCCTTCAATTTTCAGAGAAGTTCTGGTAAAGACGGAAAACACCGATGTGAAATGCTGTCCAGTGACAAATACAGGAATTCCGCTGACTTCCTATCAAACGAAGAATACGATCATTTTGGTATCCTGGTAAGTTTTAATTTGATAGTATGTTATTCGTGCATGATCGAAGCAGTGATTATTCTCAAAAAGAAAGAAGAAAAAACAACTAAAAATAAAAAATAAGAACTCTCATTCTTTAGCTTCACTTTAGATGTCAGTTGATAACTTTAATTAAATGGGCTGACTCTCACCCATAGTCCTCTACGTGCCGAAATCCTCAATTCTCCATGTTTAGGGCCCCCGAACTCAAAAGATGAATAGCAATCCACTTCCATCCGATTTGTTTGAGCAGAACATTAGTTGAATTGGCCGAGCGGGCCTCTTTAAGAAAGCACAGCTTTATGCAACTTTTCCGGCCTCTGACTCTTGTTAGAAGTCTTACATGTTAAATTATTCTCTTCTCAAGTGAACTATCGCGTCGCGCGGAGTAGGAACTTTAATTAAGATACAGGGCGCGGGAGGACGACGGCAACGTCGGTGAAACAATGGAACTAATCGCAGAAGACAAAAGGAGCCGTGTATATCTGAAATTGGCATGATCTTGAGGTCATCGTGCTCTCGCGTGGGACTTCAAATTATTCTTTCTTACGTCGTTGTCAGAACGTGAACGACATTTTGAGAAATTGCGACTATTCTTCTTAGTAGGAGACAATAAAAGCAATAGAACGCAAAACCGGAACAAATTGAGCAACCTAAGAATAG
Organism: Plumapathes pennacea; assembly: GCA_964036295.1. Lineage (NCBI taxonomy): Eukaryota > Metazoa > Cnidaria > Anthozoa > Antipatharia > Myriopathidae > Plumapathes > Plumapathes pennacea. The sequence goes on along the minus strand of OZ038463.1, from coordinate 4,195,481 downwards.
ACAAAGTTACAAAGACATAAAGAATACGGCGACAGTCTTTTTGGTTCCTCGCATTTCCGTTGGCGTCCTAGGTTTCTTAAACTCCCTATGTCGGCATTCTGCTGCCGTATGGAGAACATAAACTGAAACAGACTGAACCACTTGTCACTTATCACATGTCTGACACTTAAAATTCCCTTTGTATCCGCAGTCCCCTTGTTTCCAAAGTCCATGTCTAAACGGAGGGACGTGTATTGCTTTCTTTAACATGAACAACTTTTCTTGTGTTTGTACGGCAAACTACACAGGAAAACACTGTGAAGGTGGGTCATACAATAAAACACTAATAAGACTTGTTTGTCATTTGCAATTGACTGATTAATATTTCAAAAACGTTCGTTCTTAAGGTGTTTCATTGACACTTGTTATATTACAACGACTGTTCTTTACGTTGAAATATGTGGTACGATATAAGTTCTCATGTCTACTGTGTGCGCGCGCCAGTGGGAGTAACAATGAAAGCAACCACGACTTAGTGACTTAGTTCGTGAAGAACTCGGAACTCACGAGCACTGTTTTTTTTTTTTTTTTTTTTTTTTTGTGGGAGCAATCACTTCACTCCGTGGAAATTAATTGATATTTGTGTGAAAACGTTATAGCAGTAGACACATGTACGTATTGGGTGCCTATTTCAGAAACTGCTCTTATTAATGGTCTCTCAAAATGTTTGTACTTGTTATACTCATGGAAAACTACTAAGTATTATTTGCTGAACGACACAAAATTGTTATTTCCTCAACAGTTAAATACCCGACTACATGCAAACAAGTATACGAACATTTGGGGTAAGTATTATTATAAGAACTATAATCATAATTTATACCCGGAGTAAAATAGCTACCCACATCTACTTACCTAAATATATCTGTCTGTAAATACAGTCAATCCTGAAAAGTGACAGATATGCTTGCATATTCATACATTTGGACATAAAAACCTTTTTGGGTTTGACTATACATACAAATTCCTTGCATACATGTGATATAAATGTAACCAAGGTTGATCGGTTGATCGGAATCTGAATAATATTAGCTGATGTTCCAAACGTTATTAACTCTATTTCTATTTCTTATCTTTAAATTTTAATAAATGTAAGGGGCTAGTATACTAAATTGATAACATGTATATAATAATTTATGCATTCTGATTGGCTGAGAGCATGTCAATTTATCCGTGCAAAAGGGGAAATTAACAGACGAGTGCAGAAATGTAAAATTAACAATGCAGAATTTTGAATTTGAAAGTTAAATTAAATAAATTAAAAAACAGCTTGGCCGAAACTATTGTATGCATATTATCAACAAGTAATCACATGATCTCTCGTGCAACTTTGGAATAAATGAACACTCGTGAAACTATACTAATATGCCGATTGATTTAACAGAGAAAGAAAAGACAAAGCTTATCTGCTGAAAATGGACAGCAACAAAACCTCCATTTTTTGTCACATGACAAACCTGACAGGCTGCGGTGGGGGAGGGTGGACACTGGTCATGAAGATCGACGGCTCAAAGGTGACCAAAGGTTTTTCTTTAGTGTAGTCGCGTCGAGTTCCACCTATTTACTATCTCTTTTGACAATAGTTATTTCTGAATTAGCTATTTACCCCTACCTAATAACAATTGGCATATTTTACTACAGTTTTGTTTCACTCACAGTCTTTTGATTTTTCCTCCTAACACCCGCTACGCAGCTTCCATGGATACATTACTGTGAATTGGTTTTCAATTGATTTTTTAAACAGACCACATTCTCTTATGGCTCTGCCTACTGGAGAAACAAGGAGACCTACAACCTTCCCGGGGGTACCACGGGACTAGACAATCAAGAAACCAAACTCCCGTCCTACTGGAACACGCCATTTACCAAACTCTGCCTGGGAATGAAAGTTGGGGCAGACACGAGGTTTATTCTGCTGCCCAAACAAGCCAGTTCACTGTACTCACTCATTGCCGACGGGAAATTCAGATCAACGTCACTTGGTCGAGCGAAGTGGAAAGGTCTTATTGCTGGGTCATCTTTACAGAAGAACTGTGGCAAAGAAGGATTTAACAGTCTTGCCAGGGTTAGAATCGGTATTGTTGGAAACCAAGAGGCAAATTGTCTTACGCCTGACTCCTTTATTGGCTTTGGCTCAATTTACAATCGCGAATCATGTGGAAACCGTGCGGCATGGAGACCTGATAATGGTAATAAGAAAATAGCGGCCATTGGCTATATCTTTGCAATGTAGATACGATCTTAAAGAGACCCTCTCACCGTAGATGCTTTGCGCGCCCAGTTACTAACGGCGCCCCTTTTCGTATCATACGAAAATGGCGGATTCTCGTGCTTTTTTTCTGCGCATTATCGCAAAATGAATCAGCACAAACTCAGAAAGTGTATTGAATACGGCAAGCTGCGACAGTCAGATCAATTAGTCATAACGTGGGCGCCTCAGGAAAGTCAAGCTCCAGGTGTAAATATAAACATGGGCGCGCAAAATATCTACGGTGAGAGGGTCTCTTTAAATGTCAGCCGGAGATTTTCTTAGAGCAACAAAAGGTTGATAAAATTAACTGAATGAAAATATTATGGAAAGCACGACACTTAATCTCTAGCGCGTGGTTAAATCTGACGTGTTATACCATCGGAGCAAAGCACCAGAAATTTGAACCGAGACCTGTACTCATTTTTGGCATTTTTTAAATCAGTTTACCATACCCAGTTTATGATCAAAGTTATAAATATGTGGTTACACTTTTTGAATTTGATCCAAACTTCTAATATGTATCCCCAGGGCTCAAAAAGTGCAGTAGTGTTTTCTTACCGGTTTAAAAAAACGCCACCCCACTTCGCGACATGCATGGTGGCCGAATGCTCTTATAAATATAAGGCAGCGTTTCTGCCGTTGAGTTGAAAGAGGTCCATTCTAAACAAAACAATAAATAATAATAATTTAACAATAGTAATAAGTAATAGTTAATATTAAGTGAACTAGAATTATTGTTATAACATAGTCACCATATAAACCACGTTTTGATTGGAATTGGTTCATGCTTTTAGCTGTGCGTCTATTGAGTTTATGGATGCCCTTGGGAAGGTGTGAGAGCACTCGTGAAGCTAGCTCATAGCTCGTAGCTCGGCTACGCCTCGAGCAACTTCTCTCCCAACTTTCCGCGTGCATCCATAACTCAATTCTTGAATATAGATAAATTCTAAAAGCAGTTTACTTAGTTTCAACGCTAGAATAACCCAGAGAAATAAGATGTAACTCATTGGGATATGAGTTATTCTGGCGACTCAACTGCAAATTCTGAATTATTTGAACTCACTTTAAATCCCTACTGCGAGGTCGCTAAACGACAGACCAGGCCATTGTTCGAAAAGTTAACTCTCCGCCAATCCTCTTGATGTTGAGTCAAAGAGTTTTATTGTTTAAACAACTTCAACTGTGCTATGATTGTCTTCCTAAATTAAATTTCAAGGCGAAAAGAAAATGTAATCCGCCCAAATTGGACTTTAGATTCAGAATGTTTCATCGCACTCGTTTAGAATTGTTTAGTATATTTTACAGTTCACAGGTGTTTGGATTTTTTCATGTTTTAGTTGAATTTGCTTCTGACAGGAAAGGTTTAAACCTTACAACAAGGACCATTTTATTTCATACATTATTTAACAATCGAAAACAAAATTACAAATCTGAATTAACCCTTTGGCCTATAGCTAAATTAAAATACTGAATTATTAAGAGGTTCATCATCGACTGTATTAACCGGAACAGAGTGACCCAACATGGGGAATTTCTATAATGCCTTTGCGGCACTGCTCTTGTTAAATGTTCTCATCCATCTTTCGTATTCATGGGAGCCTGTTGTCTGGAGAAATGTTAAACGTGACCAAAACACAGGGGTATCATCTGCGTACTTTGAGAGGCATGAGATGCATTCACTTTCCTTGCCATCGATGAAGAACCTCACAACAATGCAAGACTCGTCTATGGATTGTAGCTTCGCCTGCACCAGGTTGGCTTGGTGTTTGTCCTACAATTTTCAGAGAAGTTCTGGTAAAGGCAGAAAACACCGATGTGAAATGCTGTCCAGTGACAAATACAGGAACTCCGCTGACTTCTTACCAAACGAAGATTTCGATCACTTCAGTATTCTGGTAAGTTTGTTAGTGCTAGTTTATCTAGTTTTTGTAAGTAGTTTCATCTGATACAATTTTATTATGAAACGGTAAACTTCACATTTGATCAAGCTATACTGAGCTCACTTCTTTTCCGTTTCATCCACAGAGCCGATACAAATAATGCATTATTTTATTAAAAATTATATTTATTGGCCTCAATTATTGCTCGATTTTGAACGAGATGGGATCCATATATACAAAGCGTATTTCGATAAAGAAAAAATTATACATATGGCATTGTTTCATGCAATAATTGTATTCATCCACAAGGCAGATCTAATTTTTACCCGGCCATGCAAAGAACTTTAATTATATAAAATTACTCAAATTTCCCTTGTGGTCTCCGCAGTCTCCTTGTTCGCAAAGACCGTGTCAAAACGGAGGGACGTGTATTGATTTGTATAACAACAATGAGTTTTCGTGTGCTTGCACCAGCGATTACATTGGGAAATTCTGTGAAGGTAAGTAAAATATTTGTACAGTTAGTATATTGCTTATGTTGGTGCGGAGGTTTAGTTTTCTTAACTTAAACGTGCCGTAGAATACCCAGTCTTCAATAATAATACCTGATTCTGTCAATCATGTTTAAGGATAGATCGCGTAAGCAAGTCATATAATTTTGCTGTTATGTGTTCTTCTTCTTCACTTTCTTTTTTTGCAAACATACGTTGACACAAAAGTACATCCAGCCGTCGTTAGTGTATAGAAAATCTGACGCAAACATTAGATATTATTTTCGGTTTAATTCTCAATTGATCACCGTAGTTTACTTAAACACGTGGATCTCTCTTATATCCCATCTGTAGTTATTTTCTTTTTCTAAAATATGGTGCACCGAATGATAAACGCTCTCTTTGTACACTCTAACAGTTAAATACCCGACTTCATGCAAAGCAATATACGAACACGAGGGGTAAGTAATTGACATAGTAAAGGACATTACACGGCGGTGCGAAAACAATATTCTACGAATGGCGAGTACACCGAGTGAGTAGAAAATATAGTTCACACCTTAAAGCCACCGTGTAACGTTCTTATATTACTATATAGGTTGAACAAGTTATTTACTTGAAAATAGACCACATTTCCCGCTCTCCAGACTGTCATCAATATCCTCACTGGTGAGGATACTGAAAATACGTACTCGGGTCCCGGATGTACTTCCGTATGAATTTTACGAGTGGTCTGTTTTCTAGTAAAACACTCGTTTTTGTATAATCTACATAATGTAACACATTAAGCACCCGCTGCCTCATTTGTGCGTGTGCTCATAACCGGATTGAAATGTCTTCACTTTCTGAATTTAGGGTAGTGTTTATTGTGCATCATCATAAAATAGCTTTCTCTTGGTTTTTATTTCGATATCTTCTTGGTTCAGAGTCACTGCATGACGCTTCCCAGCTGAGAAAAGTAAAAACAAATTGGAAATTGCATTAAACACTTTCCCGTATTTTATGGGGATTCCCGCTAGTAAGAAACATTATCAATCTGTTTATTTTTTAAATTTGTATCTTCTTAGTACATTTAGCGGTGCGGCCATAATATCTTAGTTTGCATTTGTATATCTATAAGGTTGTATATTTACTTATTCATAGTTATTTCAGTAATATGCATGTGCATGCAAAAGCTTTAGTTTTCTTTTATTGCTCAGCTTAAAAAAAATACAGCTTATATTCTAATACTAACAAAGGTTTAAACTGAACAAGTTACGGGCACTTCATATCTGGCAGCTGAATGCATCCTCACCCCGTCCTTCTTAACTTAAGTTATTGATTTAAAACAGGGAGAGAAGAGACAAAGCTTATATGCTTGAAATGGACAGCGGCAAAACTTCCATATTCTGTCACATGACGAACCTGGCAACTTGCGGTGGGGGAGGGTGGACACTGGTCATGAAGATCGACGGCTCAAAGGTAACGAAGCTTTTATATTGTGTCACTATACCACATAGCCAAATAAGCTCGAACGGGCATGCGCAGTGCACGTGGATCGTTCTATTAATGAAGCGTAATATTCTTACAGAGAAAACGGTGGCAAGAGGAATAAATTGAAAGTGTCAACATTATAGATTTCTTCCAGACAAAACGCAGGACAATATAGCTTTCATTCAGATAACTGATTTTTGAACAAACCGAAATGATTGTTTTTTGTTTAATTTTAGTACACTCTGTTGTAAACGCAGGGATGCAGTATAAACGAGCCTAAACGAAGATCTTCCTCAGAAAGAAAAAAGTGCGCCTCCGTGTAATCATTACGAAGCTCTCGATCAGTACTTGTTTATTATGTGCGAAATAATCTTTCCTTTCCTTATTCGGCAAATATTTAATGTTTTAATGTAAAGTATACTGGGTATGGCTTCAGGCCGAAAACTGAAAACGATGTTCGATTCAAAAACGCGTTATGATCCAGCAATCTCTTCTGCATACGGAATTCATTGCCCCCAATGTTCATGCATAGATTTAATAACAGTTCACATTTTCTTATAATTCTGCCTATTGGAGCAACAAGGGCAATTAGTGAATTGCATTATTTTCCAAACACAGTCCACATTCTGTTATGGCTCTGCCTACTGGAGAAACAAGAACACCTACAACCTTCAAGGGGGTACCACGGGACTGGACAATCAAGAAACCAAACTCCCGACCTATTGGAACACGCCATTTACCAAACTCTGTCTGGGAATGAAAGTTGGGGAAGACACGAGGTTTATTCTGCTGCACAAACAAGCCAGTTCACTGTACTCACTCATTGCCGACGGGAAATTCAGATCAACGTCACTTGGTCGAAACGTATGGAAATCTCTGATCGCAGAGTCGTCTTTACAGACAAACTGCGGCAAAGAAGGATTTAACAGCGAGTCTAGTGGTAGCTCTGCGTGCAGGACTAGAATTGGAATTATTGGAAACCAAGAGGCCAACTGCATTACAACCGACTCGTTCATTGGCTTCGGTTCAGGTTATCGGTCATACTCGTGCGGAAACCGCGCACGTTTTAGTGGAGATAATGGCAATAAGGACACCGCGACCACTGGTTACATTTTTGTGCAGTAAATGACAAAAAAAAAAAAAAAAAAAAAAAAAAAAAAAAATTCGGTTGTTGGGCATTTAACGGCCTTCACTCTTACATTTATAAAAAAAATGTAAATAATTCAATTGGTTCGTCTTAAAGAATATTTAAATACATGCAGGGGCATTGTTTGACCAAAAACGTACTATTTCTTACATGCACTTTATCCACCTTTTTAACATTTCTTTGGCGGAAATGCATTGTCAATTATTAAAAGATGAAACGTAACAGAAATCAATATTGATGATTCTACTGCTGAACACAGTTTATTCGATTATTAATTATAGTATTTTCTTCGGCGTTTTTGAAACATGTTTGAGCATTTTTATAGGTTTCCCGGAAGTAGTCCTGTAAGAGTTAGTCTTCATCCTAAGACGGCTAAACTGTAGATCCTGATCCAAACTTTTCTGATTCTTTAAAATGAAGAAGGTCGTGTTTATTATCTGACATATTCCATAATTCAATATACAGTTTCCATAAATCTCTCGGGAGAAAATTGACTCTTGTTTTAAGTTGTCGACACCTGCCCCAAATATTTTTCTGAAAGGCATTTTGGTTCCAAAGTGTGTACGGAATGTCGCCCATTCTCTGTATACCAGAGGCGAGATTTCAGTACTAGTTCAGTAAATTTTCATTTGTTTTCTTTTATCTGAAGTTTCTCAGTTACTTAAGCATAATTCCGTACACAGCAGAACAATGGCGAGAAAAGCTAGTATTGTATATCAGGTGTTTCTGGTGAACAAACACTATAAAAAATGTTGTTTTAGCTGTCTAGGAGTCACTTGACAGTCTCAATAGACTATGTAATCTTCACGTGCATGCATGCAGTGACTTGCTAAATGCTCGGTATGTCAAAAAGATTGACACAAATAGATCGAAATGACACTGAATGGATGCACTGGATGAAGTCAAAACAGAACAACTCCATTATGCCTCTCTTATCTTTGTACTTAGTAAATTGGTTTGTCGTTGTAAAAGCAGGCGTGTCGATTTTCTAAGTCAAAGCGGACACCTGAAAGCCAAAGTGTTAAAGTGATATAGGTGCCGAATGCATTAGGCACCAAGACTACGTAGACTACGTCGACAAACGCATAATCCTGCTGTATTTATTCGAGATTATCTTTAACTTGAATTGACTAAGGGTACATGTGTGAAAAATGGACGCCGTGAAAGAATTATTTGTGTTTTATATGTATTTCTCGACGCCGACGCAGTCAATCTAGTTTTCTGTAGAACAGGTTTTTCAAGATTATCTCTACTTGTTTTGTCGCTTTTCCAATTCAAGGACGCACTGCACCCCATCGATGTGTCAACGCATAGGTGCTGAACGCATTAAGATTAAAAGAACTTGTTAAAAGAGCATAAGCCTGCTGTAGTTGTTCAACTGACCAGGTGCTAAAGTCACAAGCGGTTCGGCGTTGAGCGGAACCTTCAGTCATGCGCAATAAAGGTATTTAAGGGTACCATCCTGAATGTACAAGTCACATTAAAGTCTGGACACGATGGGAGCGACGAGTCTTATCATTGCGTGTTTCTTTGTCGGGGCTATTGCTTCTAACCCAGAAGGTATGTTGGTGATAGTTTAATTCACTCACTCACTCACTCTGGGCCCGGTTTTTCAAAGCACGATTAGGCTAATCCTGGATTAGGTCTAAACTCTCCTGTCATTTTTTAGCCTGAAAACGTGAAAGTTTCGTCCACAACAACTTTCTTGATAAGGTTTTAAGCTGGAACAAGCTTTCTAATCCATCTTCGAACAAAACCCTGCAGTTTATTGGGAGAGAGGTCGAAAGAAAGAATTTTGTTAATCCTGGATTAGCTTAATCGACTTTCGAAAAACCGGACCCAGATCTTTATGATATATTACTTAGCTGAGTCACATGATAAAGAGGTTATTACACGGGAAGGAGTGCAATACGGCGGAGTATTTTTACGAGTCGGTTTTATTTTTTCGAGCCTGCTTCAGGCGAGAAAAAATAAAACTGACGAGTAAAAATACAGCCGTATTGCACGACTTTTCGTGTAATAAATTGTTTATTACACGACAAACGAAGCAGGGCAAAAATTCTCGCCGTGCGCAAAATGGAACAAAAAATGACGCGTTCGTAAACTTTGCTTGCGAAAACTGATCACGTAAGCTAATAAACCAGTTGATCTGGTTCCTGACGAGTGCAATACGCTCCCATCTTTGCACTCGTTTTGGCCCGTATTTGCACTCGAAAATGTGAAGTCGTGTAATAAACTGACTTACACTTACGTTTATATAGTTACAGTGTTTCGTTAACGCAGCCCTAATACCTGACAACCTAATACCTTGAAAAAGCAGTTGAAATTAAATAGGCAGTTGAAGGACGTCTAAATTATTAGTTTTACATTCTTCTAGCCTGTGTGAATGAGTTCTTTCGATCAATGGCGACCACCCTAAACGGGCGTGACAGTGGTCTCTATGCTAATACGAAATGCTAGTAAGAAATGATGTAGAAATACTGTGAAATTATAAATATTTAAACAAAATATGCATTCAGCTTGAACCTACGAGTTTTTACCGTGGAAGAACATGACAGAGTTTCACGTGAGAATAGCTTCCTCTCCTCGCTGATGTCTAAACTGCTCCGCTAAGTTCTCAAACCTCTTGGTTCCTTGCACAGCAATGGCGGCAGCTTTGAACTTCTTCTTGGCCTTGGAATGGACAATGTTTATGATTTTAATTACTTATAGTTACATACTTTTTACTATCTATATAACTAACTAAACTAACCTAACTTTAATTTCGTTACTAACTTCATGCTTTTCGTTCGAAGAAAACGCGCACTTAAGAGTGGGCGAAGAAGATTTGTTTGAAGGAGATATCAAACTCACCAGTGATCAACAGGCCGCCGAGATTTCACGAGCGTCCATCAAAACGAAGTTATGGACCGGTGGTGTTTTGCCGTACGAGATTGATGCGTCGTTGTGTAAGTACCTCTATAGTTGATAAGATTTATTAAAAGAAAAAGATTGAGATTGAGTGAGATAAAACAGAACAACGACATACTGTTTGAAACAAAGAGATCAAACTAAAGGTAGGAATAGTCAAGACAGAGAGATCAAACTAAAGGTAGGAATAGTCAAGACAGAAAGATCAAACCAAAGGTAGGAATAGTCAAGACAGAGAGATCAAACTAAAGGTAGGAATAGTCAAGACAGAGAGATCAAACCAAAGGCACGAAAAGTCATTAAGTGTATATAGAATATATATGTTATGCAGTTACTGTGCATCAAGCGATCATGAGATAGTGAGGTGATACCAACATATTTTCAGCCTCTCAACCAAGGGCCATGACTGCAATCAAACTTGCCATGGATGCATGGGAGCAAACCACGTGTATTAGGTTCAAGAACCGCACCACCGAATCGACATACGTGTCGTTCTTCAGAGGATCAGGGTAATGAATGCACCACATCCTGTATAACTAATGTGTTTTTTTTTTGTTTTTTTTTTTTTGTTTTTTTTTTTTTTGTTTTTTTTTTTTCGTAAAAATGGCTTAATTTTAGTTTTGAGAGAAATTCAACTGAAAACAGTTATAAACTACAAGATCAATAAAACTGACTTTCTGTTATTACTATTATTTTGTTGCCATTAATTTTTAAGCTGTTGGTCCTACGTTGGTATGACAAGAGGCAAACAACAGCTTTCTCTTGCCGGAGGATGTTGGTATAAAGGCACTGTGATACATGAAATAGGTAAAACAATATTATAATAAATTTATTGATAATAATATAATTCCGGGAACAACCTATTTGAGAACACTATGATCGTAGTTACAAAAAAGACCGGAACAAAAAATAATTAAAAAAGCAGAATAAATTATAATTCTCTACAATCATTTTGTCTGAATTAGTAAAATATAGTATAATATCAATATAGATAACGAATAGAACACGAGCAAAATTACATAATACACTTAGAATCGCTCGTATTTCAGGAATCATTAGCTGAAAAATTGCACTTGTCAAGTGCAAGACAACTTGTTTTTATCGCATTTTTAACAGAAAGAATAATTAATCTGCGCTGTCCCTCTCTGCAGGTCACGCTCTTGGGTTTTATCATGAACAGTCTCGTCCTGACCGGGATAACTACGTCACCATCAAGTGGGAAAACATATACGATAGTAAGCCGATAATGGAATTCTTATATAGATTTCGTCATGGGACTTAACCTCTCCGTTCAAGGGGCAACAAGGGAGGCCTGTTGCTCTTTTTATCTATTAATTATGGTCAATTATCATAAGCCTTCCCTCAGGCTCAAAGGACAGCTAGTGCCTGTTTCTTTTTCTTTTTTTTTTTTTCATTTTATTTTTTCAGTCCATAAATACTCAAATAAGCGCCCCCCTTTCCTATATGAGGCCCAGCATTTAGATAGGCGCCCTCCAACTCACTGAAAAATAACTTTGAGCATTTTTCGGTAATTAGCTTTAATATCAAAGGCTCATCGGAAAAAATAAATGCTAACCAGACATTGTCCATTGCATAAGACGTGTCATTTTTGAAATTCACTGTAGATCTGCGTCAAGAGACTGCGTCAAAACCATCAGACGGTCAATTTCAATTATGAGCTTTAACAAATATTTATCAGCCGATGCAATGAAAGGTGCATTTATTATTTTCAGACAACAAGCACAATTTCAATAAATACACGACCGGGACCATTAACTCGCTGGGTACTTCTTACGACTACGGATCCATCATGCACTATGGGGAGAAATACTTCAGCAAAAATGGCCAACCAACGATTGTCCCCAAGAAGGCTGGGGTGAGTGAATTATGAACTATGTATTAGCATTCAATGCTTCTTCTTTGATATTATATTTTCATCAGAATAAGTGCAGAAACTGTAAATGAGGCCTCGCTGTATAGAGAAAGAGCTAACTTTAGTTATATATAGACCATCTGGCACTGAATTAAAATGTTTATTATAATTATTGTGTAAACTTCGGAGAGACACAAGGACTTTCGTTAGGAGTTGTAAAATCTGATATTTATACGAGGTGGCTAACTAAGGTTCTAATTTATTTGGCAGATAATTATATTAATTTGCCCCAACAAGCCCAAAAACATTTTTTTCCGATATATGAATATCAGTATACTTTTGTATCGTTGCATGTATAATATTTTATTCCACATCGTTGCATAATTTAGTACTATTTTGTCTCAAAGGTAACCATTGGCAACCGGCATTCAATGTCCAGCATCGATATCAAGCAGATGAACCTCCTATACAAATGTAACAACGGAGGTGGGTGTCTGAGAACCGTGGGTCAGACGCACGATAAAATCTACACTAACTTTAACATCATTGTATGGGTTAATCGAGCAATCATAATAAGCTCTCTAAATGTTTGCGAGCATGATTTAACCATTCAAGCTATTTTGTTAATATAATATCTCAGGTACTCCTCCACCTACGACTTGGCCACCAACAGCATCACCTCCCACCGGAACAGGAGACCCAGGTACATAAACCGGTAGTTCAATGTCAGTTCAATCTCAATCTCAACCGAATGATAGCACTGTCCATACATGACCACATAATGTAATATTCATCCGTGTCTCTATGATACCGCAGGTCAATGTGGTAAGCGTCCCGCGGGTACTCGCGTGGTTGGGGGACAAAACGCGGCTGCGCATGCCTGGCCTTGGCAAATTTCCCTGCGCGTGAATGGTGGACACATTTGTGGCGGGACGCTGATCGATGCGGAACATGTGGTAACAGCGGCTCACTGTGTCTACAGAAATCCTTATCCCTCAGGGTACACAGTGGTTGTTGGTAGGTTGTTAATGCATCATGTTTTAAATGAAACAAAGACGACAAACATTTAAAAATTATTTTAACCTCAAAGACAATAACCGTATAATAATAACAGTATAAATATCAATTATCCTTTCAGCGTGTGTTGTTTGCAATGAATGCTCAGGTTTTGCGTCTTCTGTCGTGCTTTCGTATCGTGTTCCTAGTAACTGCTGTTCAGTCTGTAGCACTGCTAAGTGGTTGTTCAAAATCGAACTGTCGTAACGGGAACAGCTGTATGACAATTTGTATTGACTAATTTCTATCTTTCGTATGCCCATTTGTTTCGGCATGTTCATTTCTTTATTCAACGGTCGCTGTTTCGACTTTTACAAAGTAGCTTTTATTACAATTCTTACTGATTTTTATTAGGTATTAGAATAACTATCGGGTATCCTAAATTTCATCTTCCCTATCCGTAGGTAGTCACCGGAGAACTTTCCCTAACACCGTTGAGCAAACACGCAGACTGAAGGCTCTGTACAAGCACAGCGGTTTCTCCATGAGTAACTTGAGAGACGACATTGCTCTGTTACAGCTTGAGAGTCCAGTTCAGTTGTCTGACAAAGTCTCACCAGCTTGTCTACCCACCAGCAAGCCAGCCGTGGGAGCAAAGTGCTACATTACAGGTATAACGAAAAGCAGAGTTGTAATCTGGGCTTCTAAAGTGTTACGTTTTGTCATTTTGCAAACCTTTTCATTCGAGCCTCTAATTTACCATAACAAGCGATACACATAACTGCTGCAAGAACGTGGGCAAAATTTCAAGTCTCTAGCCCTACAAAGTTTATAGTTTCAGATAGTCCACATAGGGCCTCTAGTGATATCAGTTTTTTTTTAATTTGTAAATACTGAAAGAACAACCCTGAATAAATATAGGTATCTCTTTTATTCTGTTCTACCAAAGTATCCTATTTAGCGTCAGTTCTAAATAAAAGGAACCGACACTAAATAAGGGGGTTTAGTATTAAACTTCAAAAGCCAACATCTCAACTGTGAACATTTTCAGATAAGCCATTCCGAAGATTTAGACAAAAGCCTTTATTTCAGAAAAAATATATATTTGTGACGTCATCACTTTGGTACTCTATACAACACTGCAACAATTACAACCACTTTTATATCATCTTCGCCACTATTACCGCTACCACCGTCTTGTAACAGTAGTATTACAAACCACAACTACTGCCTTCCACTATACTACGGCACGACAACGGCTACAGCTAAAGAACACTTGGCTGAAGCCATAGATGTGTAGTCAGACTAACAAAAGCCGGTTCCTTTCTGATCAGGATGGGGTAGGATATCTGGAGGAGGACCAGCAGCCGACATTCTACAGCAAGCCGTGTTGCCTGTTGTCTCCACAAACGACTGCAGAAACAAATACGGTAGCTTGATTGACGAAAACGCTCATTTGTGCGCTGGATCAGGACAGGCCAACAGTGCAGGAGGGTGTAACGGAGACAGTGGAGGACCTCTGGTGTGTGAGCAGGGAGGAAGATGGTTCCTCCATGGGGCCGTTAGTTTTGGCCAACGATATTGCCCAACAACACACTTCACTGTGTTTGCAAGAGTCACAAGTTACATCAAGTGGATTAATGATAGGAGGGGAGCAGGTATGTTAAACAGTTTGCAAACTGTCAAAACCTGGCTCAGAAAAAAAAAAAAAAAAAAGATCGATGTCTAGATACCTTAAAGTAGCAAAATTGTCCAAATATATGCCATGGAATGTTGGTCCTCAGGTTTAGAATACATTAAATAACTGCCAAGTTATTATACTCTGAAACGTGTATTGGTAAAGCAGCTAGAGAGCTATATTTTATAGCATATGTCTAAAGGCGTATTTAGAAAAAATCCCAGAGTAATGTGTCCTGCAATCTTTTAAAACGCAACTGGTAGACCAAACACTGTGTGCAGATGCACGGTTATATCATAAAAGCAATGATAACGCAACGTTTCTAAGAAAAAAGAGTGAAAAGAGATGACTGAAAATAGTTGTTAATATTTATTAAGCTTTATAGTAAGCTATTATACACAATAAACAATTGCAAATTGTTTAGGGACAGCGGTTTGTTATTAAATTAGGATGGGCAATAGTCCATTCTCAAAATCCATCTGCTGTTATTACGTTTTATTAAAACAGGTACACCATCACCTCCGACGACATCACCAGGTAACGCATATGATTTAGTTTTGTATTTTCCAGACGAATGATTGATATAATTTGAATGTACTTAATGAATTGTTAACTACTTACTCATTTTGACTTTATCGCCCACTCAGTTACCAAACCTGTGATTTCATGACTGCAAAATCAGTCACGGTAATACTTGGTGCGGCTTGGTGACATTCCTGTAGTCTCGTAACATTTTTGTGAGCACTTTGTAAAACAACTCAACTTTAGTTGTACTAAACATAAAAAACCTTAATACTACGTACCAAACTCAAGACAATACTGGTAAAATATTGAATTAGCCGTCTACCGCGCAATAAATTAGGTGTTAAGTCTTCATATCCTTGCCTAGACAAAGCAGGACTAACAGGACGCAGACAGACTGAAGGGATTAAAGGGGAAGACATGGAGCCGGCACAGTGTATTGACCACGTGTCTTACTTTATTTATTTGGCCAGTTCCAGCCTCAACCACTGAAGTACCAATAGCAACAACAGCCAGTGAGTGCTGATGTCAAACATTATATGGAAACAATAAACAAAAAAAACAAACAGACAGATTGACTGACTGAGTGAATATAAATGGGAATGAAATTTCAGGAACATCTAAATTACAAACTCACTGGAGCCAAAAGAGCATAAAAGCACATACTGATTGTGTGGACATGTGTAATTTTAGTGACTGCGTATTTGTAGTGGGCCAACCAAGATTTACAATTCAGTGAGCTCGTCTTGATTTCTGCTGCTGTTTAGATTCATGTAGCTATAAAGGCCAGCTAAAATGACTATGACTATTACTGTGCTATTGCAAATCAAATAGTGGGCCGGTTAAAATTTCGCAAAAAATTAGGAGTTTCAGTGAGTTCGTCTTGATTTCTGCTGCTTTTACAGGCTCGTGCAGCGATCGCCTGAGTCAAAAAGACTGTGACTATTACAAGAACAATGGCTACTGCAAATCATATGTTGAATCTATGAAGTACTACTGCCCCAAGACCTGTTATTCCTGTGGTGAGTAAATGCTGCCCGTTGAGCCCCGACCCATCACTATTTGAGCCCGACTACGTTGAGCCCCCCATCAGTTGCACAAAACGCAGAATATGAGGAAAACTCTTTATACACACCACGCAAAGTAAAGCGCGTAAATGCAAAAGTTAGGTCTGTTCCCTCGATATAGATAATGAATAGGATCGATCCACAATTGGTACCCAGATGTAATTATTCATCGGTATCCGGATGTAATTATTCATCGGCAACCGGATGTAATTATCAGTGGCCGCGTCCATACAAATACGCACAGCTTTCGAACCAATGTTAATGCCATATATATTTTCGAGGCTTTTCCTTTTATGTTAATGTTTTTCCTTTATGGTTGTAAGCTACTGGTTCTTTTATCTAATACGTCATTTTATCTTACACACAACAGGTAATCCCACAGTGCCAGTGACAACCGCTGCACCACCAACCACTACTCTCGCCCCAACTACAACAGGTAAACACAACCACTGCACTACCAACCACTACTCTCATTCAAACTACAACACACCAACACGTGCACTACCAACCATGTATCCTTGTTTGTCAATGATAATGGGAGTAAAGTAGGTTCTATATGTGTGTGTGGTGCGTGGGGGGGAGGGGAGGGTAATAAATCGCTCAACCAGCTTCCACAACGCTTCGTAGCTAAGACGTTTTAACTTAAAAATTGTTGCTCCGCTATCGTGAAGGTCAATCACTAGAAAGACAAGCCTAATTATTAATAACTTTTGTTTGTTTAGATTCATGTAGCTATAAAGGCCAGCTAAAATGACTATGACTATTACTGTGCTATTGCAAATCAAATAGTGGGCCGGTTAAACTTTCGCAAAAAATTAGGAGTTTCAGTGAGTTCGTCTTGATTTCTGCTGCTTTTACAGGCTCGTGCAGCGATCGCCTGAGTCAAAAAGACTGTGACTATTACAAGAACAATGGCTACTGCAAATCATATGTTGAATCTATGAAGTACTACTGCCCCAAGACCTGTTATTCCTGTGGTGAGTAAATGCTACCCGTTGAACCCCGACCCATCACTACTTGCACAAAACGCAGAACATGACAAAAACTCTTTATACACACCACGCAAAGTAAAACGCGCAAACGCAGTTAGGCCTGTTCCCTCGATATAGATTAATGAATGGGATCGATCCACGATTGGTGCCCGGATGTAATTATTCATCGGTACCCGGTTGTAAGAATCTATTCATCAGCACCCGGATGTAATTATTGGCCGCGTCCACACAAATTCAGTTAGATCAAGAAGCAGGCGTGGCTCGTTCGGTTAGTGCGCGACCTTCCGAGCAAGAGGCTCACTGTTCGATCCTCGGTGACCTCAACGTCTGTTTCTACTCCTCTCGATTCAGTGTAGCTTGAGCTTTAAATACCCTTAAAACGGAGCATAGACAGAGAAAGGAGGTAAAGCGCGCACCGTTGGCTGCTACTAACGATAGCCTTCAGAGCTGATGCAACTACCGATTTACCTTTCTTGATCGATTTAAGAAGCCTAGATTCCTAGAACCTTAAGTCTGTTAAATCCCAATGGCTTCAACTGCCTATAGTGTGAGCAGGTTCATAATGTTTTGCATTCTGTTTAGAAGGATAAATGCTTATTCCAGTTACGCACAGTTTTCGAACCAATATTATGGCCACATATATTTCGAGGCTTTTCCTTTTTATGTTTTTCCTTTATGGCTTGTAAGTATTATTTCTTTTATCTTATATGTAATTATACGTTTATACACACAACAGGTAATCCCACAGTGCCAGTGACGACCGCTACACGACCAACCACTACTCTCGCCCCAACTACAACAGGTAAACACGACCGATGCACTACCAGCCGCTACTCTCACCCCAACTACAACGTACAAACACGACCGCTGCACTATAAACCACTACTCTCGCCTAAATTACAGCATACCAACAACACCGCTGCACTTCCAGCCACTACTCTCACCCCAACTACAACACAAACACCTCCACCGCTGCGTGCTACCAACCACTACCCTCAGCCCAACTACAACACACAAACACCACCGCTGCACTACCAACCATTACTCTCACCCTAACTACAACAGGTAAACACGTCGATCGTAGCAGCGTACACATTTATTTAATAATTATCAATTTCCAAAGGTTTATAAGAAATCAGAACATTTCAATGAGTTCGTCTTGGTTTCTGCTTCTTTTTACAGGCTCGTGCAGCGATCGCATGAGCCAGAGTCAGTGTGAATCCTACAAGAAATATGGCTACTGTAAATCATATGTTGAATCTATGAAGTACTACTGCCCCAAGACCTGTTATTCCTGTGGTGAGTAAATGCTGCCCGTTGAACCCCGACCCAACACTTAAACTACTACCCCACACTACCCCAAAGCGAACTCCTTCTCTCTCTCAATTTATCTAACAACAGCTTTAAATCGTGTTGCACTGGGAGTGTTAACATGTAACACTCTGCAATGAACGTGCAGTTTCTTATAGTAAGTTAATGTTAATACGAATTTTACAAAAGCATTTGCTTTTTAATTCATAAGTAAGATAAATTTGCTTTGATCCTACCCAAACATCTTGAATTGAACGTCCATTCATGTGGATTTCCAAGTATATTAAATTGACTGTTCATCACTTAATAACGATGCTTTTTATTATTATCATTGCATTCTTTTTAATAAGGTACTCCTCCACCTCCGACCACGCAAGCGACTCCTGCCCCTCCATCCACACCGCCTATTGACACAGATGCACCTCCAGGTAACACTAGATAACCATATTTGCGGAGCCGAGGGGGGGGGGGGGGGGGGGGGGGGGGGGGGGGGGGGTTGGTGGATAGGCATTTTGCAACAACAAGCGGGTCACGTTTCTCAAAGGGGTCACGTGAGAAATTGCCTATTGACCAAGAAAATACTAAGTTTTCGGAAATCCAATATAATATATAAATATTGCTTTTACCTTCTTTATTGCCTGTTATACATTGTACGTGCTGCTTTATTTGCATTCTTCGTTATTAGTGCTAGCATAGCTTCTCATGCAGTTGGCGGTCGCTTTCTTTGATCTGCCCGCGACAAATCGCGACCGTTACTTCCTTTAGATGCTTTTTTGTACCCAGCTTATAGATTGCGTTACTTTCTACAGCTTCCTGTGGCTCTCGCCCCAACACCCGTATTGTCGGTGGTACCCAGGCTCCGCAGCACACCTGGCCGTGGCAAGCTCAGCTGAGGAGAACTTGGGGTGGTCCCTTTTGTGGAGGATCGCTGGTGCATCCCCAGTGGATAGTGACTGCCACTCACTGTATTGCAGGGAAACAACCATCTTCCGTAAAAATAAGGTAAGTATTATACTTTTTAGTCGAAACCAGACGCCCAAAAAGGCCCTCTATGCGATATGAATTTTGCGGTCATAGAGCCGTTTTCGGATGGCTGTCAAAAATTTAAAGCAAAGCAAGTACACCGCCAATGACAGAGGCTGTAAGAAAAACTTTCAACCAATCAGAAGCCAAAGTAATCCGCGTTTGGTATTACTTTGAGTAACGCTATGAATACACGCCATCATAACTTGCTTTCCTGCATAACTAATATCGCAATCAGGCTTTGCTTTTGCTCTTGATTGGCCAAGAATGTTGTTTAACTTGTTAGGACCAATCAGAAAGCATAGCAAATGCAAAACCAAAGTTAACCACACGATTACTTTCGACAGTCATCTAAGAAACGGCTCTACGCCGAGTTGAGATCTATTTAATATATAAATGGTCACTTTTTCATTGAAAGCTGCGCAGTTCTGAAAAAATGTATCGTTTATTAAACAATTTTGATTCCTCGTAGGCTTGGTGCCCATCATCGCACTAACAATCTTGGAAACGAGCAGGACATTGCTGTAGAAAAGATAATCCAACACGAGAGTTATCACAGCCCGCTTAGATACAGCAACGACATAGCTCTTATTAAGCTCCAGAAACCCGCCGTCTTGAACAAAGCCGTCGGTCTGGTTTGCCTACCCGATGCCTCGAATCAACTTCCCATTGACAATATTTCCAAGAAATGCTGGATCACCGGTTGGGGAACTCTGTCCTCGGGTGGTAATGTTCCAAGTTATTTGATGCAGGCTTCAGTGCCACTCGTGTCAAAGTCAAGGTATGTTAGTAACTAATTTATAGTAATTTGTGTAACAGTTACGACCCAAAAATAATCAATTATTTTCCTTGGCACAGTTTCCTGCCATCTTGCTCCTTTCCGAACTTGCCATATTACTTGCGGGGCAACTGCAAAACACAACTTTTGCAGTGAACACATAAATTTACAAATCCCAATCATCACCATCGCCGCCAATTTCATTTATATGGTTCACAGCTTCCAGCATTCGCATCAGCAACATCATCAGGTAGCATCATCAGGTAGCAAGATGATGAAAGTAGGATGATGTTAGTAGAACCATGATTGGAATAACAATAGATGATAGTGATAAATGCCACTCTCGACAGAATTTATGCTATTGACTATGACAGTGCTAAAAATATATTTTCATTTTATTTTTCACATCGTTTTCTTTATTTCCTTTTTTTCTTGAAAAGATATGTGGCTGACCAGAACTCTGTTTTCAGATGTCCTGCACTTTTTTTCTGCTATTTCAACCATGACAAGTCTGTATTACTGTTGTCTTAGGTGCAGCAAGGCTTACCCAGGATCAATCCACGACTCCATGTTGTGTGCTGGTCTGGATCAGGGGGGTGTGGATTCATGTCAGGGTGACTCCGGGGGCCCTCTTGTTTGTGAATATAATGGTCGATGGTTCTTGGAAGGAGCAACAAGCTGGGGGTACGGCTGCGCTTCCCCCAAAAAGTATGGCGTCTACGCTCATGTTAGGCACCTCCAGGCTTGGTTGGAACGGAAGATGAGGGAAAACTAAGATGCGTAAGAATTTAGTCCAAAATATTGCATGTGTACCGTCGAAAAATTGTTCGTTGAATAAAGAACAACATGCATTATATTTGTGCTTTGTAATTTGTCCAATATTATTGATGAAAAAGATATGTATGAATTTGCTCTGAATTATTATTATAATTATAATTATAATTATAATCATAATTATAATTATTATTATTGTTATTATTATTATTATTATTATTATTATTATTATTATTATTATTGTTATTATTATTATTATTATTATTATTATTATTATTATTATTATTATTATTATTATTATTATTATTTCGTTGAATAAAGGACAACATACATCTAAATCGTGCTTTGTCATCTGTCCAATGTTATCTAAATGCATGAGCGCAATGTTTATCAGAAGAAATTTGGGAAGCAAATTCCCACATAAGGATGGTGGCCCCCTTTGGAAGCGTGGGAAGTACCCCGCAATCTATTTATATTAAGTCAGCGGTCGCTCCTCAACAGTAATAACTTACAGAAACTGACAGAAGTGCGGTGGTAAAAGACGTCACATCTGAGTGAAATAGCATGTATCAAGAAGGAATTAAAGCAGAAATATCTACGTTCCTAAAGCGTTTTGATTGAAACGTGCATATAATAACATTTTAAAGAAAATGAACGCTTCGTGTTAATTAATTGTGACTAAAATTAACGCGAATTGGAGAAAAAAATCCAGGAGGGGGAAGGGGAGGGGGAGGGGGAGGGGGAGGGGGAGGGTCCCATCATAAGCTATATACTGCATGCACCACCTCATAAACCGTATCATTTTCAAACATTTTTTTAAGTCTGTATAAGGTGATTGATCTTGTCTTTCTTGCCTTAGATAAGGTAGAAGATTTTGCATCTTTTAGTATTTGGTCTGCAGAAATAGGGTGAAGTTTTTCAAGTATACAAAGTCTGAAAAAGGGTCGAAAAATCCTACTCATCCTAACCCTAATCCTAAGGCAGAGCCTTTAACGGCAAGCTAACATGTGACTTAAAAACTGGCTATTAAGACCGTGGCCTTTGTGCCCTATTCTGTAGCTTCAGCTTACCAGCACATTGTGCAGTAATGTGGGAACCCGAGCCCAAGTATAGCTATGCCACGCTGACGAGGCCTAATAAGGCCGAAACAGCTGTCCATGGCTGCTATTACTTGGGCTCACATTTTTTTTTTTTTTTTTGGTAGATCAAGGGGTAATGCCCGCTACCACCGTGGCCTTTGTGCCCTATTCTGTGGCTTCAGCTTACCAGCACATTGTGCAGTATTCTGGCTATTAAGACATCCGTACAAGCCGTATACATGTACAAATCAATGTGGTCCCATCCAAAAAGCCGTAGCCGTAATCTCTTTCGATGCACACATCGCCCACCACGTTTTGCTGTAGAAACTTGAATAGTCTATTTGTTGAACAGTTTATTTGTGTCCGGCTCAAGTAGTCACCGGACACAAATAAATTATCACCGGGAATGGTTCACTAAAATGTCTAATGCTTTGCCGAAGTCGCCTTCGTTGTCAAGGGGTTCGCTGGTACCAGTCATTCACAGATCATACTTTTTTTAAAATATATTTTGGAGCGCTGATACCGAACACAAACACAGAAACCATAACAGCGTGGGAAGTACCCCTGCTTCAAGCCTGGCTAGATTAATACAGTGGGGCAACCACTGACATAACAATATCAGACTGCGCGAGGGGCTCACCATCTTTATGTGGGAATTCGCTTCCCGAGAAATGTTGGAAATGTTTAGCCTGGACGCCAAAGTCAGCGGCTATCTTAACCATAACCCTAACCCTAACCATAACTCTACATCACAAACAGCGCCTATCAATTTTAGATTCGAAATACTACAACTGATATTGTGGAAACGTTGGGAAACTGCTAGGTTTGACTGCTCGAGTGGAAATAACGACCATATTGTCAACAAAATGGCAGCTTACGTAATTCTGATTGAAATAGGTGGACAAACCTAGAAATACAGTCGAACCTCGCTATTTCGAACTCGGTTAATTCGAAGTCCCCGTTATTTCGAAGTCAAGCCGAATCCCCTTGGATAATTTTTTCAGTTATTTCTTATCGGTTATTTCGAAACCCCGCTATCTCGAACCTTCTGTCCCGTGCGACTTCGAAATAGCGGTGTTTGGCTGTATATCTCGTAAGCATTACACTGGATCTTCTGTTGCGAATTACTGTAAAAGTCTGTTAAAATTACCTTTGAACTCGGGTATGACTCTCCTGCAAATCGGCAAAAAGTCTACAAAATCCTTCCTTGCTCCTACCAGAACAGTCAGGTCGCCCTTACTTAAAACCGAAGAGGACTAGGAACTAACATAACAAAACATGGCGGCCAGAACACATGGTAGATTGATCTCACGGTCGTGGTTTCTTCGCCTACAGACCTTCCAGATCGGCACCGAGTTAGAGGAAACATGGCAATAAAAGTTTTGGCTTAGGAAAGAGACTAAAGCTCAAAAGACGAAGGTCAATTTGGACTCTATGGACTCTGACTACAAAGCTTCGATTCGATGTCGCGAGCTGGGCCAGGTTGTTCAAAGAGTGGATAGCACTATCCACAGGATAAATTCTTATCCAGTTGACTGAATTAAGCTTAATGGTTAATTCTATCCACTGGATAGTGATTTATCCGGCGAATAGTGCTATACACTCTTTGAACAACCGGGCCCTAGACACTAAATGTACCCGACACCAGCAAGTCATCGAAATACGGACTTGAAATGTAACTGAATTGCGAAAATTACAAAAAAACAGTGTGCTTATGGGGCGTGAATAGTTGCGGGTACGTTGAGACTTCTCGGGAAGTATCTAGAACTCATCGAACGACGTAGATTCTTGATCATAGGACGTGTTTGAGGATTATATAAACAACTTCGGAGCTGTACAATTTGCAATGGTTTTTGTGTATGTATTACGTATAGGTACAAACAGTAACAAGACCCATCAAACGGTTTTTAGTTAGTTTATTGGAGCTTATTGGTCTGTTGAACTTTAATGGTATCCGCGGATTTGATGTAACTTACATAGCTACGTTTTAAATATACAGTTTATCAAATCAAATCACAGGGGACCTTCGGGGTACCAAGAACAGCGTGTTATAGCTGTTGTGTTGCTATAGTCACATCCAAGCAGCTTCTCCTGACGGCTGCATTTTCCTGGATTCTGGATTAATATATTTGTAAATGAAGAATTAAGTAATAAATATCACGTTTTTACTTAACCCTTTCACTTCCAAGCTCAAAATACAAATTTTCCCAACCATAAAATACAAAATTGTATAAGTGATGAAATGAGAATTGATCTTTTAATCAGCTGTCAATTGTGCAAGGTATCAAATGCCAAATTCTCCATACTTTATGATATATCTCTGGTGGGAGACTGAAAGAGAAAATTGAAGTTGATCACTCTTGGGAGTGAAAGTGTTAATAAAACAAACGTTTTATTAACACTTTCGCGTTCTTTCTGCACACAAGCAACACGACACAGTTATAGTGATTGAGAAAAAATTATATAATTTATTACATAAACTCTGGTGTAATATAGAGATTTCCGCCACTGAGAAATGTAGTACCTGAACACACGTCTAAATACAATATTTTTACGTATGTTGATATCAGCCAAGCGGTGATCTTACATGTTTTCGCACTTCTGAATGGCGGAAACCTCTGTAACACACCGGTGTTTATGAAATAAAACAGAATAAAATACATGGAAGCTTGGAGATGTAAAATTTATCTTCTCGTGTTTATCTCGAAGTCTCACTCGTTCGTTCCCACCGTTCACTCGTGAAGATATCGAGATGAACACTCGAAGATAAATTAATACCTCCGCGCGCCCATATATTATTTTTTCTCTATGTATATTGCAAAGCTAGAGCATTTTGAACACATACTCGATCTGTCTAAGTTGTATTGGGTTGACTTTTAGGGTGCGTTCAATTGACCGTATTCCGGAATAGGAATAGCTAAAATGATCCAAAGTTTTGCTTGTTCTGTTCTGTTTTGTTTTTTTGTTTTTGTTTGTTTGTTTGTTTTTTTTTTCGGGATTGTTTTCAAAATCTTCGCGCGGACACTTTGAACAGCTCCCGATACATGTTGAGATAATTCAGCTCCAAAGCAAAATATTTTATTAATCAGTATCGCAAGTCCTATCTGGAATCGACTCAATCGAACGCGCCCTTTAAAATGACATTATGTTGTGCAGGGCATTTATAATGGGCCTCTTTGTTTTACTCTTCAATGGACAATTTTCACTTCACAAAGATGTATCCAAACGCAGTGATGGACCGAAGACCTTCATCTCCGAGTGGTGACGCCTCGTTTCCACAAGAGTTTGCGTCGTTCATCCCATTGAAGTCGCCCGCTGTTCCAAAGCCGATCCTGGATTGGGATGTACTGTTACACTTATTAAAACCAATAATTCCGATTCTCGCCTTTGCGTACTTGTCACAATTGAATCCTTGCTTGGTGCAATTTATCTGAAATAGATCAAAGGAAACAGAATGATATGTAAATACACCAGTAAATGAGGATGCATACTAAGTTTCACTGCAATGCTTGCTGGTTGTGTAAGCAATAAAACAGTGTTATTATCGCTCAGATATCAGGCTTGTCTAAAGTTGCATTTGTTAGGAGGCCCAGGATCTCCGGGGATGGGGTAAGGGGAGGGGGGATGGATCTCTTTGTGATCGGCTATACTGGGAGGCTTCGCCCGAAAGGGGTCCCTTTTCACGGCTTCGCGTGCAAAAAATGTATACAGAAAAACAAACTTTTTTGATCTTTTGTATAGTGGGTAAGAACGGCAAGTCAAGGGAAAATCGTATTGGTGTTTTCTAGGGGTTCTAACTGACTCGTCTCTCGACCATCGCAAAATCGCGTTGCCGAGTTAGTTAACGCAAGCGGTTTTTGTAGAAGTCATCCCGTTCTGAGCAAACCGTTAAAGTTGTTGATCTAGCTACTTAGTATTTGCAATAACCAAAGTGATTAAAATGATTGTAACGATCACGTCCACTTCTATACTCGTAAATTAACAGTTATTGTGTTAGTATTAACAATTCATATTTTTTACTCACTCTACCATGGGATACAAAAGCAAAGCATCTGGAAAACTTGCGACACTTTACCTGACACGAGTTGAATGATCAAACTCAAACTTGAAACAACACTCACACCGCACCAAAAAAGAGACAAAAAAAAACTACAAAAACTAAATGTTTGAGATAATCAAGTGCATTTTGTCACCTGCAAGGATGAATTATGCAGGAGGCTCTTCCACTCATCGATGGATAGACCAGTTTCTCTGTAGTGGTTGGTAGATATAACATCAAACAGACTTGTTGCTTTGTAATCGACTTTTATCCATTGTCTGTTATCACCATGCTGTTGCATTCCCAAGCATAAACTTGTGAACGGAGTTGTCCAATAGCTAGCCATTTTGGTTTCTTGATGTAATAAATCTAATCCAGCCTGTTCATTGTATGACGTCTTGTTCGTCCACCAATTCGATCCGTAGGTAAACGTTTTCTGTTGGGTGAAGAACGCATTTTGTAATCTTGGCCCAAAACGGCTAACGCTAACTTTAATACTGGTTGCTCACGAGAGAGCGCACATTATTGAAAAGGAAGGAATAAGCAATTATAGTTATGTCAAAGTCAACCTGGATTTCCAGATTATCTCTGCCATACTCCATCGAGTACACTTCTAACGTCAGTGAGCTCCTTCGTTCGTAATGTTCTATTCCTTTACATTTTAATTAGTTTAATTAGCGTAAGTTATTAAGAACTCGTACACTGGATGTGAACCAAAAGAACATGCAGACAGTGTAAATATTCCATGAATGCGTACTGTGGATGCAGAGAGTTCACTTATGACTGATCGTAAAGCCGGTGTGAAGTTATTAATTATATGACAAGCTGACTGAGTAAATTTATATATCAACTGGCTGTATTTAAGAACAATTTATACCAGTGAGCCGTTGATTTTCATCACCAGCGTCCATCCCCCATCGCCACATCCGGGTAGTTCGGTCATGTGACAATATACATGCGTTTTCTTCTCGGAAGAGGGTCCCTTAATGTATTGTGGTCCATTACTTGGATTGCTTGAAACAGAAAGGTAGAGTTAGAATAATATAAAAAAAAGAGTGATTTTCAAACGTCTACCAAGAAAAATATGAAAGTCCATTGATACCTATACTCTATTTTGTATTACTGTTACAGCATTAGCACACCAATGGTACTGGATGACTACCATAATATTCTTCTTAATAGCTGCAGATATTGCTCACTTAGTATTTTTAAATGACAGCGCGCATTTTGAAACAACTAGATCAGCTCTAAAGTAGAAAATACATTATTTTGGCGTATTTTAAAACTCAACCCGAAATACAAAATTCACTGCCTTTTCTCAATCTGTTACAGCTTGCAATAAACATTAAAATTTACCTTGTACGTTTCCAGATGTCTTTGCACGACAAGGCAATATCTGTGCAGATACAATAAAATAGTAATACTATTTAACAATTACTCGCCGAAGTGGAGGTGAATAGTACTTGATATTCCGAGATTGAGGAGCCAATCAGAGCGCGCGAAAAGCACTATTCACTTCTGTGGTATAATTTATACTAAAGTAAGTTAATGCATATTACAGAAGAGGTTCGCAATTTTGCAGGTCACGCATCCACAGAGGTTTAAAACTTCTCAGTCTTGTCTGTATAATAACACGCGCCGCGGTTCCGAGTGTTCGTGTGTAGCGCTCTTTTCCAGGTTTCATCTGTCATACAGAATTATATTTCAAATGGAGGCTTCGCCCGATCGACAGTTTGGCTATTATGCTGAGCAGTCGGAAATGAGTTTGGAAAAAGAAGATGAAGTGTCAGGTTATTGGCCTTAGGGCTACTGGGACCGGGTGTAAGAAAAAAACACGAGATTTTAATGTGGATTTGTCGATAAATTGGTGCAATCGTTTGGAGACAGGTTGACGTAATTTTTGCCACAGCTTCTATGCCGAAGTTGGCACACTTGACGGTATGTCCAAGATATTCTTAGATATGGATTGTATTACCATAAACTGAGGAAACGAAAAGTAGGTTTGGTAGTAGAAAAAAAAAAAAAAAAAAAAAAAAAAGAAAGAAAAGAAAAGAAAGGAAAAGAAAACAATAAAAATAATATCTAGTACAGAAAAGTATACTCTTTGAGTGGTCGCTTACGAGAACTTTAAAACAAAGGAAAGGACCATTTGGTAATTCCTAATAGTGGTCGCAGCCGCTTACGATTGCTTACGAGAGTTTATAATTGCAGAGTTTGAGTGACAATTAAAACGGAGTTTCACAGTTAGTGGTCGTAACAAATTAAGGACTGGTCGCTTACGAGAGCGGTCGCAAGTGGATCTTCGACTTTATGCAAATAACACAATTTCTCCAAAATCTTAAGAAGGTGCGTTGACAGTAATGACAGTCAAATGAGCCATTTTCACAATTATGCGCACTAGGAATAGCACTTTTTATTCCCCACATAAACGAGTGTCTGTCAAGTAAATATTTCTGCAGAGCTTGGTTTTGTGTCTATATAATTGCATCAGAACCACAGAAAAAAATTATACACTCCACTCGCCACGTTTTATTATTGACTCACCGTGGCCCGCCAGAAAATCTGCGTTTCGTTAAATGCGCATGATTGTGAAAGTGGCTTATTGATAAATCACAAGTTGCGTACATCGTGAAAAGTGTACGCATAAAGCACGATGGGAGGACTTACAAGAAAAAGTCGACTGCTCGCACAATAATACAGACACACCTGGTTCAGGAGTCACGCATGCGCTCTCTCCACGACAGCTGCAGTCACACTGGCCAACCTGATTTATCCCTCTGGGCATGGGGTTTTCTGGAGCTTGCTGTGAACAAAACAAAATTAATGCAGCTTATAATTTTTCTCAGCCACTGAGTGCTTAATTTGCAAGCTTGTCTAGTTGTTTTTATCCAAGCTTGGTTCACGTGACAAATCATCGCCGAAAAAAACAAAAACAGGAAACAAAACTATAGACTTGTGAATTTTTTATTCACAGTTCATTACTTATGAGTTACCTATTGCACTATTTTTTTTTCTTAAATATACTTAGCAAAAATATTTTCACATTGATTCACATGAACTAGGGATAAGGATTTCTGGGATTGCTTTTAATTTCCAGCAAGTTAAATGACCTCGAATATTCCAAGTGATTTCTATAATTAGTTCCCTTGATATCAATCAATTTAAACATTATTTAACAGCTGACTGGCCCTGAGTGGCTTAATTCTGCTCGGTCACGTTCGATTTTTCCCTCCACCTGCCGCCCTGTGAAAAATTTAATAAATTTTTCTTCGAACAAATGTAATCTATTAATATAAATTACCCGAAGCTGTTGGAAGACGGATCCTGGCGCTGCAACCAGCATTTTATCGCCATTGCAACCTTCAATGCCATAATTGCTCAGTTCACAATTCCCGCTACGTGTACCGAAGTTGTACGACACGCATAGATTGTTTTCTTGACAAGCCCGAACGCAGGTTAGCCAGTCAGTCTTGTACAGCGTCCTGAAAGTAGGCCCTGTAAAGTATGCATCACGTCTTGTTGCTGACATCCCTACTGCTGCAGAAGGATGGTTTCCAATAAAGCAGCCGAGTAGAAAGACAAATAAAATTTGGTTTTCGTCCATGGCTCACGCAGTCATACGACGCTGCCTGGGTCGTTTCCAACACGGTGTTTGCCGCGTTTATCTGTCGATAAGACAGTGCGATAGAACCGTGCCCGGCAGTACTGTTTTCTCCTCTAAAGCGGTTATCGACTTTGCTTCTTGCTGAAAAAGAAAAGAAAGAAAAAGAAAAAAGGCATACACATATACACATTGACCAATGACACCGAAGATCTGTGCGAGAAGAGCGGGTCCAAGCTTCCCGAAAAAAAAAAACAAACATTCGTTTTCCCTAGCTAGTACGCACATATCTGTTTTGCTGTGAGACTAAAGGCGGCGTGAAATATACCAACATCATTTAATTTAAATCTTCTATCAAAATCAATCAGCGAAAAGAAAATCCTTACTAACCTCTCGTTCCTCTGTTTCGAGCGACTGTTTTTACATTATAATTCTGTTTGTTCAACTGCAGCTTTCTCAAAGAAAAGTCAGTGTCGTCATTGATTTACCATCTGCCTCAATTTGACAACGTCCACCTAACGACATGTCCTATTCAAGTACTGACATATTTTCAGAAAAGCAACAGAGTGCCACTCATTAAGTGACACAAACTTCGGAACTTGCTTACCGACAGACAATCCATTTCAAGTCCGTTTCTTGAATTAAGACAGCTTCTACGTAAAACTCAGCCAATGATGTTAATGTTATATAAAGCTTTCTCGACTTCCGATTATACAACAATTTCCGCAGAGTGAAACAAAATGAGTTCATTGTGTTTGTCATTTTTTTCATTACATTTTCAGAGCAAAATTTTAGGATCATTGTCGCCCTAAAATCAATAAGAATTATTAATAATAAATAGCGACATTTTAAGAACTAAAGACGACTTTGTAGTTCGTATAATCAAATAAACATTTATATATATGATATTGTTGTAGATTAGCATTTTACCGTTCCGCAAGTTTTTTGTTTAATTCATGATGGATTGTATGCTTTTTTTTTCTTATGTCAAACATGTTAAATATTGAGGAAGCAAACGTCAAGCAAGCGAACTTATACTTAGTATATTCGCCAAGGATTTCCTTTGAACTGTCAGTTTTTTTCATTAAGTTCGTTTCTTATCAGAACTTGATCTAAACTGCATTGTGTAACATGGGATGCTAATATCAAGCGCAGTTTAAGAAATTTGTCAAAATCGCTAATTAAGATAAATGTCCTTCGGACAAGGTGTATGTTTCGTCGATATCGTTTTCCCGGAGCCCGCTGGAGTACCGCTTATTCTGTACATTATGTGCTTGTCGACACTCCCCGGCAATCAATTATCTCTATTCCTAAGCGTAACCATGCCAATGCGCTTGTCAGAGTTATTATCAAGTGCGTCTCCTTTATACATGCGCCACTACTGGCCTCCAGCTGCAAGTAAAAGTGAACCATTATATAATAATATATATGGTAAAACTGGTGCTCAAAAGTGCAGACAAGTTGATATAGGCAGCAGTCTGTAAAGCCTTCGAAATCTGATTTGGAAGTTCGGGCATCTTTTATGAATGACTTGTTTGTTACTTTATAGAATACTACTTAAAAGGGACACCCGTCCGGTTGAAGCATAAATACTCTGTGATCTCCAGTCATTTCCAGCCTAAATAGACAAAATAGCGTTTGAAACTAAGCCAGGATTTTAGCCTAGTAATGAGGGCCAGTCCATGCAGATGCCGTATGATTTCCATGACAATCACAACGAAACGTTACTGAAGTTAAATCCGAAACCAGTCATTAAAAAAATCTGGTGCCGTCGCTTTGTTAGCGAGTATTAGAGAGTATAATGCCTCATTTTATAACCCGTAATGATGAAAGGCTTCCATGGCGTACCTTAATCCATTTTATTATACTATTTTATTCGGAATAGCAAACTGACGAAGGCTTTGCATAATTTCTAAACATCACAGGAAGAATATATGACAGCAGAGAAAATGTTTGCTCGATGAAGATTTATTTTTAATAACTACAACTAAAATACATAATCAACTTCTGAGAACCAAACTTCTTGAATGTCTTTTTGCCTGTTTAATCTGCAATACAAAACAAAGAGGGAAAGATTTATTAGCATGTTTCGTGCTATAAAAAATAGTTAACTTTTAAACTAATTCTACCTTGTTCCATTTTAACCTCATGTTCCCTTTGTCCACATGTTAATTCTCGAGCAAAGCACCCACGACTGACGGAGCAGCTATATATCATGCATGATCGAAAAGTTTAGTCATTTGAATGATCACACAATTATTGAGCTAAGAAACAAAACAAACCTGTCCTCGACCAAAGCCCAAGTATTTAAAGCCTCAAGAACGCGTCACCATCTACTAGATTATTTTATTTGTCAAACCCTATTATTGAAAATTAAACTTCTAGGTTGTATTCAACTAGCCTTTTCTGTTGCATGGTTCAATAAAATATAATTATTTGGTTTAATCTGCAACAAACCTGGCGAAATAGAACGCAAAGGCCTGATGAACTTCATTTAGGCTGTGGAGATGAAAAGATATTCAAAGAAACCGATCAGTGTTTTCATTTCGAATTTTTTTAACGTTGATACAAGATTATCCACCCCTCACAGAACAAACCTCGTCAGCTGAGTGCACGAGATATGACTTTTTGCACAGGATAACTGACAAAATTTTAGTTGCACAACTCGGTTAAATTTCAACTCTTCGATCGCGATTGACTGTCGAACGAAACTTGGATTATTTTGACTACCTTTCGTTGAGCCCTGTTTATATGTTAGGGTAACCCTCCCAGCAGGGACAACTTTTGGGATAGCGCTTGGCATGTAAGGGGGGGGGGGGGGGGAAGGTATCCAGTCTGATCCTTCTAGAATGATGGCCTTCCTTCCGTGTAAACAGGGCCATAGTTTTAGTTTATTGTGGTTTCATTTTTCAGAAGTCAATGGAAAACCGCAAAAACGTAAACACATCAGGAACAAAGACTGATGAGCTTAACATATGTACTTTTGACACAAACACACGTTACGTCATTCACTAAGAATTAAGCAAGCAGTAAGATTTGAAATAAATGGGATTTTTTTGGTGAAAAGAAGCATTACCGCAGTAGTTGCATGTCTTTTGGCAATTTGTTTTCATGTAATCCTTCCACGTCTGGCAATAACCTTTGTTTGCCCAATAAGCGCAATCGACGTTTACATCTTTGCAGTTACCTACAAAAATAATATTACACGAATAAAACTAATTCAACTGATATTCAGGTTAACGTCACGCGTCTGAACCAGTTAACAGCGGTATCATCTCGTGTCTCTCAGACTATTTCCTCTTCGATCTCTCCGGTTGCCTGGCAAAATCCTGTTATGTTTGCCTTGATAAATTGTTTCTATGTCGTTGCTTAATTTTTGCAATATTTGGTATATACTAGTAAGTACAGAGCGTGAGATATCACCACTTACTTGGTGGAGGCGGATTGACTGCTGTTTCACAATCTTTTATGCACCAGGGTACCAACAACCGCGTTTACTGGTACATTCTGGCAAAAAGTTTTGCTATTTTTATACGATGACTTTTACAGTACGACGGATGTCTACGATGTTCTCAGTTGCTGAAGACGAAGTTCGAATAAAAAGTCCTAGCTTAATCACAGCCAGATAACTTCTTTCTAAATTGATTGGGATTTGGTGTTGGTTGGTGTTTGGCCACTTGACGAGCTAAGGCTACGGAGAATTCAGCATTTGATGCCCAAAATAACACAAAAGCTGGACAGGTTCTGGTATGAATTCTTTGTACACCACTCGATTGTACTCTACTTGAATGATTAGAAATAATTATGTTTTGAACTTACTGGATAAAAAAGTAGGCAATTACATGACAGTAATAATAACAACCGTGTATGCACTTACCTCCTCCTCCTCCGCATTTGTAGAGCAGGTTCATCTGTTTGATATCCGTTCGCGACAAGTCCTTCCTGTTACCAATCGATTCCTGAAAACCGTTTCATGTTGTTAGGAGGTTAATGTTTATTTGATTTACAACCATTATTTCTTTCCCAACTTAGCGAAAATAAGAGAGCGCCACTTTGGAAAAAAAAAAAAAAAAAAAAAAAAAATAATAATAATAATAATAGAGTACAGTAAGGTCAATCAAAACCCGGAAGTTTCTTTTCAATACACGACTTTTAGACGCAATTAGTCACAACTCTCCTATCTGCCGGAAAAAAAAAAAAAAAAAAAAAAAAAAAAAAAAAAATATATATATATATATATATATATATATATATATATATATATATATATATATATATATATATATATATATATATATATATATTATTTTTCTAAGTTAATCCGCTCCATATTTGGTTCTTTGTGCCTTGGGAACCGCGCCCAAAATTAGATACCTTAGTAAGTGAGCGAATACAGGCACCTTTATCATGGTAATGACAGCTTTAAAATCAAAAGCTTAACCAAAGACAAAAATAAGAAACGCCACTGAAAAGGGCATCTGAACGCGAAGAAAATTGTACAAAATTACTGTGTGTATATTTGTGTAAAGCAGTACAATAACTCTTACCCCATTTTTTGTAACAATCGTGTCTTGACCGTTTTTGCTAAAATATTTATTTCCGTAGTGCATGATGGAACCATAATCATACATGGTTCCCAGCGAGTTGACGACGCTTTCTGGGTGTTTTTTGAAGTTGTGTTTGTTCGCTGTTAAATGAGAAAGTAAAATAAAAAATAGAATAAAATAAAATAAAATGAAATAAAATAAAATAATAAATAAATAAAATAAATAAAATATAATATAAATAAATAAAATAAAATAAAAAATAGAATAAAATAAAGTAAAATAAAATAAAATAATATAATATAAAATAAAATAAAATGAATAAAATAAAATAAAATAAGCTATATAAAAACAAAAATAGTGTAAGTGTGAAGTTCCCATGAAACTATGCTTATATATAAAAGATCTCCATTGAACTTCTCCATACACAAAATCATATCACAGCTGTTTATTATTTGAGAAGAAACTATTGATTTGTGAAATGAGAGTCTACTTGTCTAATAAGGAGCCCTGCATAAGACAAGGTTTCTTCTTTTTTTTTACACTAATTTAGCTTACCTTCCCGGATGTTGTCCCACATAATGGTTACATAGTTGTCTCTGTCAGGTCTGGATTGTTCGTGGTAGAAGCCAAGAGCGTGTCCTGCGGTCACAAAGACAAGAAACCCAGCAAGTCTAAAAGTATGGAATTTTAACATTTTCCATGATATTTTCAAAAGAAGTAAATGACAGTAACATAAGCGTGATGTCCGTATCTGATATGAAAATACTCGTGTTCGTCCGCGTGTAACGCTCTTTCCCAGGCTATTGCAATTACATCACAGGGAATAAAATAAAATTATGGCGTCTTTTTCGCCCAATCTGATTGCCCAATTTTGACATCGGAAAGAAAAGATTTAGCAGTCAGGCTACTGGATATGGCGCTGGTGTGGCCGAATATTTGAAAAACCTTCAACACTGTGTAACGAACCAATGAGAGTAAATCTTAGTGAAAAGGAAGTTGAAAAGACGGCCTGAATTAATTTCCAAGGAAATTCTGAGTGTGTCACTGCGAGCCTTTCAAAAACGGGATGACGCTTCCGCAGCTTTGATAACACTACCCCGTATAGTAGTTTGTGCGTAACTATGTTTTGCTTACTGTAAACTGATCTCAAAGAAAAAGAAAAAGAAAAAAGAAAAAGAAAAAGAAGAAGAAAAAAAGAGATGATGCTCCCAGTTAGCATTTATCATATGTCATATCCTGTTCGTTTCTTTGAGTTTTGTACATTTTTTACTGTTGTGAAGAAGGTCTCTTTTTACTCCTTTTCAAAATTTTGTCTCCACCTGTAACCGCCATACAACTGTTAATAAATGAGTCTATCGGTCAGCTACTGATTCTTCTCTTATGCAAGGACTTTGTTCTATTAAATTGTGTCAGTGATAGCATTCTTACCTAACTCATGAACGACTGTTCCCTTGTACCAACACCCACTAGCAAGTGACAGCTGCTGCATGCCTCCAGTTTTACCAACATAGGACCAGCAACTGCGTTACATAAATTAAATATCAGGTATATATAACGTTCAAACGAATGTGTTACTAAACTATACATCTTTCTCAACGAAAATGATAAAAATTGGTGCATAAAGACCCTATGCAATAAGAGTGGAGAACTGGGAATGAACAGCTTATGATTGACTTTTAAAAGAGAGCCACCAATACTATAAGAAAAAGCATGTTTCAGATGACATCTCGGCAATCTGAATGTTATATATTAAATTGAAGCAGAGTTATTTAAACTCAAAGTGCAGGAAAAACAAGAAAGCAAGGCTAGTAGGGCCAGCTTGGCTTCTCCATACAAATCTCTTAAAATTAAAGTAGCTGTAATTTTGCTGGTTCTCAAGCTACAACATTCAAATTTCTGAAAGTATGAGTATTTGTTATGTACTTTCACTTGGTGCTCATAATTTTCTCTCCATGTGTAGCAGTGTTGAAAAACATAGGTCATGCCCTTTTGCATAGGGTGTATAGTATAGTAAAGAATCAATAAATATTGATCTATTGGTCAGGAGTCATACGTTGCAAGAAATCGCCCTGCGCTTTGTTCC
Source organism: Plumapathes pennacea (assembly GCA_964036295.1). Lineage (NCBI taxonomy): Eukaryota > Metazoa > Cnidaria > Anthozoa > Antipatharia > Myriopathidae > Plumapathes > Plumapathes pennacea. Next base: position 4,158,927 of record OZ038463.1, on the reverse strand, counting down.
CAGTAAATATATATGTAAACTAGGTATACAAGAACTCACCCCGAGCCTTTGAAAATGGAGATGTAAGCTGACTCTGTTGTTCGCTTCCTGAACTGGATGCAGGTGGTACTTCGCCAGGCGGCAAACGCAGCCTCAATAGCAGCCATAGCTCTTGATTCTCGAGCTTAAAGTAACATGATAATAACATGATAATGAACACATTATTTTTTCAGTATACAGCTGCGGTATGGTTTAACTTTAATAAATTTCCAGTGGTTTGCCGTGGTGTGGACTCTTATTTACCACGATTTACGTCATCACATGGTCAAAATGTTGTGGACTCACGAGGCGCTTCGCCGAGTGAGTCCGCAACTAATTTTGACCATGTGATGACGTAAATCGTGGTAAATAAGAGTCCACATCACGGCAAACCAATGGAAATTTGTTTTTTACCACAACATTTAGAAATATACAGGAAAGTTTCGTTGTATTTCGCTGCAAAACGTGACATGCTGGCGTCAGCATCGTTGTCTGGACTCTTATTTACCACGGTAAATCGACCAATCAGAGAGCGAGAAACTAGTGTGCTGTGGTAAAAATATAAATTGTTGTTTGAAAGTCCTGACCAGCTTCCAAAGTAAGTTTTCTTGAAAATCAGCGCCTTTGAGTACAATATTGTTTTTTTCTTAAAAATATTAAGCAATTATTGTCTCTCACATATAGAAGATTCAATCACGTAAGGGACGACGCCATTTGGCCAAAGATTTTTTATGATGGATCCTCGTGCCATGCCGTTGATGACCTGTTGCTGCTCTGGCGTTAAGATGATGTCGCCCTCGAAGAAGCCTTCGCCACTGCGCCCCAAGTTTAAGTTTTCTTCATGAAAGAAATGCACCAGTACACAAATTGTTAACTACAGATAAAAAGGGACATGCCCTAAATATAAAGCAAGATAGAAAGAAAAGATTCAGAGAGAAGCGTAATATCGAGCATAGTCTACAAACGGCTGATCAGATAGCTATTGCAATTGTAGAGGTATAGAAAGAATAAGAGGTAGAGAAGGTAAAAGGATGCAACACACATCTCAGCTTGTATTTTTTACAGCGCGAACAGTAGAGCTAAATTGTAAAGCAATTGCAAAGCACAGGCAATGAAGTAAGAGACAGTGCAAGTTTTATTGCCATCAAAATAATCTGAACTCACCTTCTGGACTGGAAGCTAACGCTCCCACAAGAATGCACAAGAACAGAACCACAGACAACGCCATGTTGATGCTCGTCGTATACTGACTATACTGGGGTTAATAAATAGATGTGCTACTTTTAAAGACTTGAGAGACAAAGCACTGTGTAGTTCTTTACACACCTGCTGGATAGCTGTATTTACTGCTTACCAGTTGTTAAAATGTTGATCCATTCTTCAAATGTTAGCCAAGCGTTTGATGTCATTTAGTTCCAGTGTTTTATCCTTTTTTTCTTCTTAGTATAAATTCAGATTAATTTTTCTCATATTGAAGTCAGAACCTCTGTTTTGATAGCTGGAGCCCGCTTACAGACAGGCAATATAAGCTACAAATTAAATATTATACTTCGAGTCAGCCATTTAGCTGTAATACGTTTACCATATATTTACTTTACGAACCAGTGTCAGTGATGTCCTTTATGTGATCATCCATTGCTACATGCTAGCAACAGTAACCTTTTCATTTCTATTAACTCTCTTTCTTTGTTGAATATAAAAACACCGTCTGCATGCCACACGGTGGAGAATGTGCTTTTTAAGTGACTGGTTTTCTTTGACTACATCGCGTAAATTTTTCAATTGTGTTTTCTGAATTGTCTAATCTTGGCTGAGCACAGCACAAAAAGTCCATGATTCTTCAAAGAAGTATTGTTTAGGAAAACAACTTGCATATAAAAACACGAGATTCATAAAAAGAAAACATAAACTATACATTTCAGTGATATATGGTATTTTTGTCCGTGAGAAAGAAAATTATATTGCTTTATGTATTTTGTAAAAACGTATTGCGCTTTTTAAAATCCAACGTATGATTTTTTTTTCATTTCCTGACATAAGCAGCTGAAAACTTATTTGCTTTTTTTAGACAGGGTGTTTTGCAAAAATATTACCACAGGAACCAGGTAACAGTTATTAAATACAACTGGCTGACACGAGACATTGTAATGTTGGTGCCCAGTTGTCAACTTGAAAGCTGTCCAAATAAAATCTACTATCCCAAAAATAGAAAAAAAAAGAAAGGAAAGAAAAAAAAAGATAAGAAAAGGCACTGGAAGCAGTTTATTAATGAGAAATCACAAAACATATTAACCAAAGTAAAAATTTAGAAGCTAATAAAAACTGGCCTGATGTGTACCATGCAGCCCTATGCTAGATCGAAACTGAGTACACTAAATAAACGAGTACGACTTATTATTACACGACTTAACATTTTCGAGTGCAAATACGGGCCAAAACGAATGCAAAGATGGGAGCGTATTGCACTCGTCAGGAACCAGATCAACTGGTTACTTACGTGATCATTTTTCGCAAGCAAAGTTTACAAACGCGTCCTTTTTTTGTTCCATTTTGCGCGCGACGAGAACGTTTGTCCTGCTTCGTTCGTCGTATAATAAACAATTTATTACACGAAAAGTCGTGCAATACGGCTGTATTTTTACTCGTCAGTTTTATTTTTTCTCGCCTGAAGCAGGCTCGAAAAAATAAAACCGACTCGTAAAAGTACTCCGCCGTATTGCACTCCTTCCAGTGTAATAACCTCTTTTTATTTGGTCTGCCAATTTCTGAACCCTTAAACTATGACGACTATAATCCTACCATAAGGTGGTTAACAATTTAGTTTGGTTCGCACGAGTTAAGCATTGGTGCAAGTAACACATTTGTAAACTTTTTTGAAGCAAGTGCAATAAACAAGCATAATTAGCTTAAACTTAAAAAGGAATCATCGTTCTAAACACGAAAACTTTACAGTGGTATAAAGAGTGGGGGCTTCTGTAAAGGAAAATAATAAGCAAGCAAAAAGTCCAGATGCCATGCTTGTCATAAATTGCATTTATTAAAATTACTAGACTAAATTAAATGTTCAGATCAGTGTTTGAATATCTGAAAAGTGAGAAATTCGCAGTGTTGTAACAAAAAAAATTTACTCATTGAACTGTTGCAATAAACAAGGACAAAGACAACTTTAATAAATTTTCACGAATTTTTATTTTTCACCCATGGCACAAACGTTTATACGTGGGGTCTCTGTATCTCGAGATTTATTTGGGCGAAATTTAACCTGTGAATACAAACAAAAAACATTAGAAAAACGTATTGCAAAACAACTAAAGCATTCAAAACTTCTATTTGAACCAGCTGAGAGGTGAGTCGAAAACCGCATTTGGCTTGGCAAGATAGCAAGAGGCTTACCGCAGAAGTTGCAGGATTTCTTACACCAGTACATCAGAGCGGGTTTGTATTTGGTACAATAGCCGTACTTCTTATATACAGCACAAAGATTGTGTTTATCCACACAGTTGCCTAGAGGAAGAAATGAAAGGCATACGAGATAATATGGATAGTGTAAAAACTGTCATTTATCTGTGCCAACACTTTTTAACAGCATGTTATGCGTTCTAATACAACTGATATTTACCGTAAATGCTCTAATACGCCCCCTCTCCAATAAGCCAATAAGTCCCCCCCCCCCCTACAAGGTCAAATAAGACTTCCCCCCTCTCCCCATTTTCATGCTGTTGACTTTGAGCACCAAAATTAGTAGAGAAATAAGACAAATGACACCCATTAGATGCTTGGTGGTATATTTTGAACTTTACATTTCTCACTAACTTCACATAGTCATTTAATTTTTTTAAATAAGCCCTTACGCCTCCCCCCCCCCCAACGTTATATAGAGTCTTACTTGGTGTCGGGGGCGGTAAAGTCGGCGCTTCCGTGGGCTTCTCTGTAAAAAAAGAATAGGGTAAACTCTCTCGTTATAATTGAAAACCCGACTGTTCTCCATAATTTAAATGTAATATATATGGGCAGTGTCGTCTTTCTCTCAAAAACATATGCCTGGCATTATTTGGAAGGTTATGGAATTCGGTATACAGATTGTAAGGCCTTTTTTAAGGGTTCCCCGTATCCTAGCCAAATTTAATGTCGAAAGTTATATTTACCAAACGCCGAAGTATCACACACTCTTCGGCGTAAATTTATTATCTAGTCTAACATCTCTTGTCCCATCTTAGGTCCAGTTCCTTTTATTAAGTCTGGTCATGACACTAAATAGAAGCAGGAGTGTATGCGCGTGCTTTAGCTTCCATTTATTTTTATTCTTGCATTTTACACCTGCATTTTATACAGACTCTATTTATGCCATATAACTATATGGACCCACTCTTACCTGCACAACTGTACAGCCGGTTCATTTGCGTGATATCATGAGGAGACAAGTTCTTTCTGTTACCGATGGTTGCCTTTCAATGAAAATTTAACAATATAATATATACAGCTGTTTGAAAAACATTTGAACCTTTAATACTGTATATATCAGTATATACAAATATCAGATGCGTTGTAGGAAGAGCTCCGTTTAAAAATTCTCTTTCCAAGCCAAATAACATAAAGAGATGGTGTATACAACTTTTTTCGCGATTGACTGTGAAAATATATTTTAATCCTCTGCTTACCCCAGCCTTCTTAGGCACTATAGTGTCTTTGCCATTTTTGGTGAAGTATGTCTTTCCGTAGTGCATGATGGAACCGTAGTCATAAGGAGTACCCTGAGAATCGAATGTACTGTGCTTCCTGAAGTTACCCTCTTTTCCTGTTTTGAAGAAATGGGCAAAGACTTACAATTTATAGCTGTACACATGTACTTTAGAATGAATCACAACTCAGCAACGCAGACCGCGTCCTAACTAGTTCACAGAATAATGAACAATCATCCGTAACGTACACTTTTAAATGATAGTGCTGATATTATTTAATTCAGAAGGTATGTTCAACAGTACTAGAAAGCGCACGACTTAAAAACAAGGGCTAGCTTCTCCCGAAATCCTTGTCAGCTGTGAATAAGCCGTTTATCATTCGATGCCTTTTTTCCTTCTCTTTCGATTGGCCGAAAGACTGCTACATCACCTGCAAATAACTGCCTACAAATATTTGTCTGCTTATGCGCACTACTGTTTTTGGCGTGTTAACTGCAAATAATATTCTACTCGTGCGCAGTTTTCTCCACCAAGTGTGAACAAAGCAGCACGTTTTCGCTACAAAGCGCGCTTTCCAACACATCTTATGCCAAATAAATTGTGAAATGCAAGCTCACTCGAATGATAAAACAATTATTGAACTCGGCTATCGCAAATTATCTTGATTTGATAGTGTCTCGCAGATTATCTATTTGTCTTTGCCTCCGGCATCGGCAAATAATTGATCTGCTCGCCACTGGCAAATCACAATATTTTGCTCAACCTCGTCCAATAACTGCATATTTTGTGCACATATTAACAATAATTTATTTAGCGTTTTGGATACACAATATATGCCATCACAATATGTTTAGTTTTAAGTTTTGAGTTGAGTTTAGTTCTAAGAAAACTCAGAAAACCTTATATAATAGTAAAAACTGACAGCTGCGCAAACATTTTTCGAAGAAATAAAGCTTAGATGGCCACAGAGGGATCAACAGCCCGCTCTATCAGTAATACTCACCGTCTTTGATATTTTCCCACATAATGGTTACATAGTTGTCTCTGTCAGGTCTGGACTGTTCGTGGTAGAAGCCAAGAGCGTGTCCTGTGAGTACAAAATATAACGAAACCTTTAGCAACTAAGCTGACTCAATGGAGATGGGAAAATAAAATGTCCATAAATGTTCACTCGGATTGTACTCGGACCAAATTGTATCCGAATGGGTGTAAATACCGGTATTTATAAACGCTAAAGTTCTTCTCGTTCTTTTGATTCCTCACACGTTATCTCCTCTAATCACGCTTCTAAGTAAGTTTGCGCCTATTTATTGATTTGTTCGAGCCGTTTTCGCATAACTGTCGAATGTAGTTGTGTGTTTGCTTTGTGCTTGCTCGATTTGTCCTAACACGTTTAGAAATATTCTTAGCCAATTAAGAGCAAAAGCAAAACCTGGTAGCGTTATTCTCACGCAAGAAAGCAAGTGGCGATGGCGTGTTCTCGCACTGCTGATTGGAGAGTAAAACCAACCACAATTACTTGGTTTTGGTTTTGGTTTTGCTCGTACTTCTAATTGGTACAACTTGTTTTTGCTCGCTTCATTAATTGGCTCTGTGATTGCTTTGGTTTTGGTTTTCGACAGTCATCCGAAAAGCACTCTATGCATGTATCGGATGTGTCAAGGTCTATGTCTGTACCGGCTTAGTGGCGTGTATGTGTCTGTCCTATCAGAAACTAAAGCGATGAATTGCACGACATCCAATGCGGTCAAAAGTAAACCTGAAATCGCGCAAGTGTATGGGTGGCCTTAATTACCAACTCACAATAGCACAAAGTAGTCCAGTCTCTCAAATATTGTTTGTTGTTGTTATTGTTCTTTTTTTTTTTGTTTGGTGTCTTTTTTGTCAGACAAACATTTACAAAACAAATATACCAGCTGTAAATTATGAGACAGCCATGATTGTGGCATTAATGTCTTGTTGCCTTCGCGCTCGGTGCATGCACCTTATTCCAAAATGGCCGTCGCGTAGATAAAACCTGGGTCAAGCTACATGGAAACGAGGTCATGAGGACCGCATTGTTTTGGTGTGTTAATTGTACATGTGTGTATTTGTACAATGCGGAACACAACAGTTCTGAGGCATTAAACAAGCATACAAACTGAACAGCTGGTTTAAGATTTCCAACGGGCGTTTTGGTATGTTAAAGTCGGTTTCACAGACTTTCTTTTCGTGTCTTACCCAATTCATGAACGACTGTTCCCTTGTACCAACACCCACTAGCAAGTGACAGCTGCTGCTTTCTTCCAGTTCGACCAACATAGGACCAACATCTAACGTTGACAAAAGAGACTAATTAATAATCAACATATCATGACACTGAAAAGTCGAATTAAAGTTAAAAGTTCCTATCGTTATTCCAATGGCAATGTGCATTACCTGCTAAAACGTAGTGATGAGCAAAAGACCTTGGAGTTGAGGAATTATCAAACCAACAATTTATCCTAATACGCTGAAATTACTGAGTTTGTGAACGAGTCACAAACGTGTTCTTTAAGTTTGATTTTGTATATATATCCTAAAGCATTTCCAATTTCTAGAGCTTTTATATCAAAATACCTTAGGGTGCGTTCGATTGACCGTATTCAGGAATAGGAATAGCTAAAATGATCCAAACTTTTGCTTGTTCTGGGGGAAAAATCTTTCGGGATTGTTTTCAAAACTTCCACACTGACACTTCAAACAGCTCCCAATACATCTCAACATAATTCAGCTCCAAAGCAAAATATTTTATCAACCATTATCGCTATTACTATTCCGGAATAGACCCAAACGAACGCGCCCTTAAATCACTCTGATTTAATTATAGGATTATTTTTATAGAGCAGATATGATGTTTTGTGTTATCTTTAATTTAGAACTTGGGCAGTTATAATGTTGTCTATCTTGTTAAATGTATATTGGGATTATTGAATAATTTTAATAAACGTTAACATATACTGAAACTCACCCAGATCCCTTGAAGATTGAGATATATGCAGTTTCCGTCGTTCGCTTTTGGAATCTGATGCATGTGGTACTTTCCCAGGCCTTGAAAGCTTCATCGATGACAGACATGGCTTTTGACTCACTCGCTATAAAAGGAAAGATGAAATTATGCAAAATGTTAAAGGAGAGACGGAGTCACAATTAATGTTAGCACAGAATGATATTATGTAAAATAATGTTGAATTCTACAAACTTAGGGATATGACCTCCCACATTTGTCTATAAATTACAAGGAGTAACAACATGGTATAGTGTAAAAGTCAGATTAAATGTGTGATATGCATTTATGTATACCGTGCACCGAATGATTTATTTACTGATGCATGGACAACGATGTGGTTACCCTACAAATTAGTTTCCCTGGTTTCTTATCCTAGCGCGTTAAGACTTCCTATTTTCAGATTAACGTGGTTATATATTACAAGTGGGCAAGACGACATAACCCGACGAGTTACCTTAGTACACTGTCTATGTTTAGCCCTTGTGAGCTATTAAAATCAAGGGATAACTCGCATATCTGGGACATTAGTCAATACTGGTACCCAGACAACTGGGTTACCCTAGCTGTTTAATTTTGTTTGTAACTCCGGGATATTTTTGACCCTTACTAGTGCATGCTGCATGGTTCCCCTTCCTTGTAAAAAGGGCTAATTCAGTCAACTCCCGTTGAAAAAACGGAAATTGCATTTGCAAGTAAACCTTGCAAAATAGTAAAATTTGCAAGTAAACCTAGAAGATCGATTAAACTGCTTGACTCAAAAATGGGAGGGGACAAAATAAGGAATGAACAACGTCCAAAAGGACTGAAGAATCTGACACCTTCCTTTAACTTGTGGGTTATTCGAATAATGATTTCTAAGTTATGTGTTCCTTGAAAAAATCTCCATAAGCTAAGGATAACGTGGGGATTATAGTTGCAAATGAACATCTCACTTACAGATTGACGACTCAATCACATAAGGAACAATTCCTTTAGGCCAAATCCTTTGATTTGCAGATCCTCTGGTGAAACCCCCTATCTCCATGAACTGCTCCGCAGTCAGGACCATATCGCCCTCAAAGAGGTCTTCGCCACTGCGACCCATGTTTAGATTTTCTGACAAAGAATAATTATAATGAAAAGAGTAAAAAGCCTAATTCAAATATTTAAAAAGAGAAAGCTCGAGCAACACTGATGCTAAATTCTCGGATTTATTATTATTATATAATATATTAAACATGACTTTAAATTCAATTCTTTCCGTAAAAGCCAAAGATATCACAGAAGCTATCCCAAAAAGAATCCCTGATAAAATACTCTATAATGCCGATGGACCTTTTCAAAAAGAGACTGAAAGCCAGGACTATAATTTGCAAAATAATATCTGAATAGAGAAGAAAGCACACGAAAAATAGAAGACGTTATAGAATCTGCTTATAAAAATGATACAGCAGCACTAATGTTTCCTTTCCTATTTTCTTTTTTAACTTCTTTCAAAAGTTGATAAAAAATCAAAGTGAAGAAAAATACTTACCCTCAGGATTGGAAGCCAAGGCCGCTGCCAAGCAGCAGAAGAGAACGATTACAAAAACCATTATTGTTGATTGTCGTCGTTACGGTGGCAAACTGTTCAATCGTCACTCTTTTTATAGCCGAGTCACGATTAATTACATTTTTAGAAAACATACATCTGCACAGCCGTACAAACATGTCGGTATGCTAGATCTTTTCTCGCCTACTTGCGACTGAGATGAGCTAATAGTCCACATCTTTCATATTGCTCAGATCGTGTTTTGCCAGTTGTTGCTTTGTTTCTTCATTGCGCAATTTATCCATTTCATTACAGTTTTGACAAGCTATATTATAAACAACATTATACTTACTTAAAACATCCGTCCTTGCTGAGCACTTAAAATAATACAACTTTAATATTACAAATTATTCATTGCGAGCTTGTATTTATGGTCTTTTTATTTACAATGGAACCTCCCGTAAGCGACCACCCTTCGTTTGTCTTTGAGTGGTCGCTTATGGGAGGTGGTCGCTTACGGGAATTTCTCACCATGGGAGGCTTAATTGAGATTCATCTTTGAACCACAATAAGTGTCAAATATAATGCAGTTTTAGTGCATGAAAAACAACTTGTGTTTTAAGAAATGAATCTTGTGTCCTGTTGCACGTTACATTACATATGTAAGTGTTTTGTCTGGTCTCGTTTCCGCCTGGAAGTTAGTCCTTGCTCAGAAATTTGCCCTTTGAGATTATAGAGTAGTCGTTATTGTTTCTTTATACCTCAAACGGTGAGCCTCAATGGTGGTCACGGTTCGCTTACGAGAGGTTTCACTGATAGAAATTTGAATGAGTGACCAATCGGTCATTTGGTAAGTGGTCGCTTACGGGAGGTGGTCGCTCACGGGAGGTTCCACTGTACTATTTATGCGTCTTACTTGAAAATTCGTCTGTGGCAGTGAGGAATAAAATTCGATCTCACTTTGACTACTTTCCATTGTACCAAGGCACACTATTACCTGAATGTAATTTGCGGTCAATTGAAACTAACTAAATTTAAATTTACTATATTTTCAGCGGAAAAATCGAATGTCATTTTGCTCAAATATAAGTATGTACCAAAACAAGAAACACGGCTGGTTTTGCGATTTGTTTCGATTTCCATGTTTAAAGACTATTTGACCACGCGTATAGGGAACTCGAAAACATTATCAAGAGGCGCAAGCTAGCCATGGAAGATTTGAGGGCTTTGTTTTCTCCGAGTGATTGAAAATGTACAATAAGTAATTTAAGTAACATGTACAGAATTATGATATTTTGATAGCAATATTCGTCCTCATGTTTCTAGGGGAGTTTTGCGAGCTGTGGTTCTGTAAAAGTGGAACACGATCTGAGTGAGTTTTTTTAAAGAAGTGGTGAAATTTTCGCCCTGATTTTTTCCTGGTTTATATCATAACGATGAAATGGCCAACTGAAGCAGTAAACCATCTATGAACGTCGCATCTATTCCATTACAACTATTACAAAATGAAGAGATTGCATGCCACACAGATTCTAGTTTACAGAAGCATTACAATATTGTGTCCGTTTGTAAATTTGTGCATTTATTATATAAGGGTGACTTTCGTGTAAAGCCGGCAGTCATATTTGTTTAACTGACGAACCGTGTTTATATAACTAAAAGATCAATCAATCAATCCAACCATGTAAAGAATAAAATCCATTCAGAGAAGTGGCCGAAATCTGCTTATAAAGCCAATAACTGTCCAGGCGGCTTTGTTGTTTACCAAAAGAAACCAACATTTTGTTCTCATGTAATATTTCTCAACTCATCTGACTCGTCAAGGTTGTAAAATTATTGGAAAACGTGAGAAAGCAATTAAACCATCTGCACCGCCGTGCACACATGTAGTTAAAATAACCATTTATCCTCTACTCGTCAAAACACAGCTGGCTCTAACAGTAATGGTCCTATTTAAACATACGGCCAATTGCGTAAACAGAATATAATATTTCCTTCTATTTCATCTTTAATACACGCTTTCACCGTTTACACTGCCATGCTTTGTCGTACTGCAGAGTATCTTAAAAATAATTCCGTCCAAATAAAATATTATGAGCTGTGTACGAAGGCCGGGGTTATTATGGATAGTTACTGCAGGGCAGTTCTTCCCTTGCTACACTATGTAAAAACAAACCATGTTAACTTAGAAGATGCGCTGATTAATGCTCTGTTTCAGATCAGACTTTTTCTCCAAGTAAGTGTCGCTTTCTTCTGTCTTTTCGAATAATATTATACTTAAGCAATATAACACGAGTTTCCATGTCTATGTACTCTTATATAAACACGCGGGATGTTGGGAGAACACGAGAAAAAGTTCAAAATCACGAGCCGCTTCGGCGAGTGATTTTGAACTTTTTCGAGTGTTCTTACAACATCCCAAGTGTTTATATAAGAGTACATAGACATGGAAACGAGTGTCATATTGCTTTTATAAAATAACGAAACTTTTATTACCTGAAAGAACTTTATATTGAAAGTGATCAAGTTCAAGATTCTCCCGAAAACCGTCAAAACGCACGCTCGTCCAATCGGAAAGTCTGTTTCACGGCACTTCGCTCAAGTCAGTCCATGAATGAAAACGGAACACCACTCCCGTTCACTTGAAAAACTTGACAGGCTGCTAAATGAAGATGAATTTCGCAAGAAATGTGTCGGATATTAGTACCACTGTTTGTCAAGAATTCAAAAGAACCGGCGAGAATGTTTTGAGCCGTCAGGTTTCAACTTTCAGGACAACGGTGTCACTCGACGTAAACATGTCTGCACAACAACACTATTCTGCTGAAGAAGGTAGTTTGTACACTTGTTTCCTTTACTTGAGCATTACTTGAACTCTGCCGGACGACAGTCAACTCCATTGAATTGACTCAACAGCTTTTGTGCCACCGAGCCGACAGCCGAGACAGACTCATTAGCGAAGACTGTTTGTGCCTTCATCACCATAAACCTACAATTATTCGTGTGAAACTCCGGTGATCTAAGCCATCTAGTTACTAGCTACGAGCCACAGGAGACGAAGGTATAAAGGTTAGAAACTTTACAGAATGTTCTTTGACTGTGTAATTGTTGGCTTTCTGTCTCACGGTTTCCGAATTAAATTTCATGCAATATTCGGACAACTTTTCTTCACGCTGCTTCACTAATTGCACATGATTTGCACACGGCTTCACTATTTGCTCTAATAGCCCACTGCAGTTTCTGTAACACATGAATCTTTGAAGTAGGGGACGACACGCAGTCTTTTTATTTCAGGATTCGTCATTTCCATGTCTTTGTACTTATTTATAAAATGGTTTTTTAACCAATCGGAGCGCGCGTAGTATCATAGTTATTTTATAATTAATATTTGTACAAACATAAGACGCGTTGTGAAATTAGGGTGATTGTAATTTTGAAGTTGCAGCAGATCTTTTAGCTCAGATTGATTAAAAAAATTGTATCTGTAAAAATAATGAATCCTTTTGGTGTACTGCATGATCACTTATTGGCCAAAACATAAAAGTAATGAACCCAATATCCAAAACATTACGGATTGCGCCTGTAAAAACGACGTACTCGCCGGCAAATGATCCACGCTGGGAAATGATCCTTTTATTTAAGCGTCGTTGCATCAAGCGATGGAGAAAAAGCCAGAGAAAGTTTATACGCTGAGTTACGGGGAAATCGAGGAAGCTCGAGGGTGTGAAGTATTTTCTTTTGTAACAATGCACCTGGGAGTCTATTTTGGATCAGAAGTCAGAAAATAATCATTCTGCTAAACCCTTAACTGATACTGAATCTAGTTTTAAGATTTAATGATTAGCCAGGGTTTAGGTTTCGGTTCATGACTTGGTTGGTAAACGCTATAAACAGGGGAGACGTTGTTGGAGGAACAAGTGCCTCACGACACGCAACCTTGAACTGTTGGGACATAGATGGCATTTAAATTGCATAAAAATTGAGCTACCAGAGTAAGGGGGGAGGTGGGGTCAGTATGATCCAAAATCCGATGTTTGGCTTGACCGTCGTACATTATTAGTTTCAGTTGTTTGAACAAAATAATAATAAGTCATGACTTGATTTGGTCGCATGCTGTTGTCCCCTGCTAGGTTAGAATTATTGTATGAATTCCTTTCTTTTGAATTGAAGTTTCATTTCAGAGTACAGTACAGAGGGATATTATTAGCATAACGGATAATTCTAGTTCCTAAAAGCGTATATCTACACGTACGTATATACCTGTTCGTGGCAATAATTTTGCTACGTTGCCATGAACGAAGCAAGTGAAAATACATTTACAAGGTTGGCTGACTTAATGTAGATGACTTTATGCTAGCTGTACTATCACTCAGCCACGAAAAAATAACTTGCACAAAATTTGCATAGGAGTCGCCTTGCCGCAGCTTGTCTTTCTTTTGGACAAAAACAAAAATAAACCAAATTTAATGAGAACAAAATTGTGAAACTATAGCAGAGAAATATCATGGAAAGCAATGCAATCTGTTTCGCAGTCATTCTGAGTTGAAACTAATGAACCAACCGGTCACCGATCCAACGCAGAAAACCGTAAGTGAAAACTCCGGATCCAAATGAATTCAAAGCTCTTGCTACATATTACAGCAAATGGTTACCGTTGTTGTTGCGCCGTTGTTTGGAAAGCCGATCGAAACGTTAGAAGTGCTATGGACGACTATATCTGACTCCATCGGAAGCGAAACAAAAGCGAACAGAAAGTGGTAGGTAGTATACGTGCAACATCGCGTAACGAAAAGTTGAGACAGTACTTTTTCGAAATTCTTCATCAAATAGCTCGTTGAGTGCTGGATGTTTCTAGGCCAAGAAAAATGAGAAAGTAGCGCTGCTTTACGCCATTACAGTACCACGTGTGTAGTATGACTTATTTATAAAGATTCTGTTAACACTCCGTGTCAGTTTAAATTTTGCTGTCTTTGAGACTTTGCAGCCGGCTGAGAGTCAATGATTGTTGCGTATTTTCTAAGATAGCTTCTGTGACGAAAATATAAATATAAATATAATAACTATCGTTGCAAGAAAAAAAACCTTAAGTTGTCGTTGTAAGACTGTTTAAAATCCTTATTACAGTGGCGTGTAAGAAAAATACGCTTAACATATAAATCAATTGAGTTGCACAGGGGTAGTTTTTTTACGTTCCTTGTTGTTTTTGTTTTTTTTATATAAGGGTCCGCGTCCAGATATCGATATTGATTCGATAATGGTATGAGGTTTCTAAAATTCGCGTTAAAATGAATTTAAAAGCTCTGTTTGATGAATTATTCGCCAGACATTAAAACTTTACCACCCCGACAGAGTTTTCACTAATAAAAATGAAGTAAATGCTTCACGTTCCTCGTGTGAAATTCAGCTGTCAGCCGAAATGTTTGACTCAGCCCGACACGAATTCGCGTTCAAGTGGACTTATTGGTGTAATGCTTATATTTACAAACCAAACCTTGAATGTATACGAGCGGCTAGCTAATGTTTACCAGAAACCGCTTGAAAGCCCCAAAAGACACAAATATGAAAAGCGAGGTCGGATGCAAATCAATCCATTCACCTCCATTTAAAGAATTTTGACTCAACCCATAATTTAAGTGAACTATATCAAATAAAACTAAAGCGGACTGCACGTTGTTGTTGAACGGAGTTCACAAGTCTAAGTTGCATTTCAAAGATATATATTTAGGCAGTCATGGACAGATGACAGTGAAAAACGTGAAAAAGCCAGTGTTTTTTATACGTAATCGTGATCATGAGTGCTGCAATGACAGGGAAACTACTTGGCACCTGCAATATAAGGTGTAACTACAATACCTCATTAAATAGTTAGCCAGCGTGAGGTTTTTCCTCACTGCCAAAACCAAGCTTAATTTGTTTTATTAAAATGCTCGGACAAGTTCTGTCTTGGAGCAATATGGAGTCGTCTGTAGCTGTATAGAATAGCAGTTTTCGACTTTCGGAGTATAATCACAAAGGGTACGATCAGATATTAGTTTGCTCTAGACTAGTGCCCAGGCCCAAGCTTGAACAAGCTAAGCTCGGCACAGCGTCACGTTGGTCTTTTCTCTCTCATGTAGTTGGGCATAAACACAATTTTTTTTTCCGAGTAAAACATGATAAATTCGTTGCATTTTGAATAATTTTGAGTAGTTACAGTCCATTAAGGATTAATAGTATAAACTCGTACATAATTTATTAAGGTTTTGTTGCACAGAGGAAGTTTAGCTCTGGTAGGTTGGCCAGTGAAAGCACGTATAAACAAGATACCTTAGTTAAACAATACCACTCGCATTTTATTGACTTCTGGCGCCGCCGTGGCTTACTCACATAAAGGAACAAAGAAGGGCTGTCTTATTGTAGTTTGTTATAATCTGCACCAACTAATGAGGGAGTCCTATTTGGCAATCTTCATGCATATAAACATTTAATGCGGGCGCTTTGTAATAAAGCAGTACGTATTTAACAACCTAAGGAGCATTTTGCTGATAACGTGTGTGCTTTAACAGTGTGCTTTAATCTAGCATGGTCTAAAAAAAAAAAAAAAAAGAAACAGACAAAATCGAATGCTTCTGGTTTTTCTTTTAGTGGACAATCAGAAACGACTGGAGCGTGAAGGTTCCTTGGTATGTGTCTTTTGTGATTACGTCGAACAACCCAGCAGTCCAACTAGTATTGGTAAGTAACAACGTTATATGGATTTGAGTTTGTGATGTTCCCATTTCTCGATCAAACAAAGCTTGACTTCGCTTGTGGAGTAAATAAGGTAAAGTCGTCATGTATGTAAACAACAATCAAGTTGTGTTTATTACGCAGCATTAATAACATTAAAACCTTCCTTATGAAGGACAACTTAAAACAAACCAAAAGATCTCTACAATCAGCTTAAAATATCTAAAGGCCGGGTTTTGCCGGCCTGTCTCTTTAGACTGACCAATTTCGCACAACCCTCGTTGAATTTATGGATTTTAATTACGAGAAACTCCAATAATATTGCTGCTGTTCGAACTCCATCACAAAGAATTAGCTCACAAGGCGTAGATAAACAAATCCGCGCTCTGATGCACAGTGCGGCACAAATAATTTGAATCTGAATAGTGGAAAAGTCCAACAATGTTCCTTTTAAACTGCCAAATGAAGCCATCTAAACTAAGGTGTGCCCAGTCAAACGAAAGATCTCAATTAGCTGCACATTCTGAATAGCAATTTTAGCTCCCACTTCTGAACGGTAAATTGAAACCTTAAGGTATGGTCGGCTACTGAAACGATGTAAGGAGACATAAAATGCATTCTATTGAAGTGTTCGACAGTTGAGTGGCCTTGTCAGATGAATCAAACCGAGCCTCGGTCGGACCACTTGTTCGGCATAATAAAAATATACAACGATGATGACGATTGAATGTGGTTATTGCCTGATGTTTTCGATGATGCTAGCGATGCAAACCATGATGATGTTTTTAAGTAATAATGCCTCGCAGAAACTTTTCACTGATATCTACTGCGTATCTTTAGTTTTGTATCCGATGCTTTGTGAAACACACTCCAGATCTATGATGGTGTAAAATACCTCAGAATATTAAAAAGAAGCGGAAGTTACCTCGTTCCAGGGCTTTTTGGTAAAGCCCTGGGAACGAGGTTGAGGTTGCGTGGGTTTCTCACAGAAACGTGCGCCCGCCATCCATTCACTGTGGCAGCGGTCCAGTTTAGAAGATCTGCTTCAAGATTTGCCATTTCTTTTCTTTCCCGATATCACCTGTACACGCTAAAAGTCACTCGAAAACTTCCAAAATTACTTTAATTTTCAGATCAACCCAAATAGCGTAAACACAGCTCATTTTGGCGAGTTTGCTGAAAACAGTGTAGAGTATCATACCTTTTACTCCAAAGAGTGATCAACTTCAATTTTCTCCTTTGAGTTGTTTTCATCAGAAATATATCATGCAAAAAGGAAAACGTACCTTTTAATGCATTGCTCAGATTAAAGCTGATTCTGAAAACATCAATTCTCACTGCGTCACTCAAACAATTTCTTATAAAAAGGTTGGGAGAATCTGTATTTTGAGACTGGGCGTAGAAAGGTTAGCAAAAAACTCATACCCACGATTTTTGTCGATTCTTGTTGGCTATTTGCTGACGGTACGACAACTACGCTATGACGTCACTGTGTACAACAACAACATATCAGGTAGAGATCTGTGGTTAGAAACCATTCTCTTCTTTTAAACTCGACTTCGGTGTGGCACGGATCACGGTCTGGTGTCGCTGCGGTTTCTCTCGAACTGGAGAAGCTAACGAGTGAAAAAATGTTTGAGTGTGTGTGTTCGATGGGGCTCAAAAAAGTGAAAAATCACTTATCGGTAAGTTATGTTCGAATCGTCTCGTTTCGGGCATCGCACTTCCAAACTTTTTTGTTTTGCGTTTTTTCGAGCTTCCCACGCGTTTCTTTGTGAACATCTGCACACGCGGGTGAGTTTTGAATCCGTTTCCCGCCCCCTTACTGATTCTACAAAATAGAGTTTCTTTTTCATCACAAAGGCGCCATTAAGGCAGAGTGGCTGCAAGAGGTTGCATGTATTTCGCTATCACTTAAGGTTAGGAATAGTTTTTAGCATCTCTCGAAATGCGACAGATTTTTAATACAATCATAAAAAAGAAAATATCAAGAATATCAAAAAATCGAATACCTCAAACATCGCGGTTACCGCGACTAAGATGTTTGTTGCTGCAGATATTTGATTTAGAATTGCGTAGTCCTGCCGAGTGGATCTAATGCTTCAGATTTGATGGGGTTTAGATTTGTCTATTCAACCGATGTTTTGACGGTCTTGGTAAATTATTTCACCTATCCAACATTTCCACCACACATGTACCATTAAACTCCGAAATTTTTGAAGCTGAATCATTTAACCATATTTAAATAACTCAAATGTGATGCAGACAAATATTTTAACGTGCTTTGGGATTTAAATGTTTCTTCCATTTATGATGAAGCGTAATTTGTAGGCAATGCTTCTTTTCATAAAATTGTTAAGAACTAAATTTGGTTCAACACCGCAAGTAAACGAAATTACAAACGGCAGCATCAGAAACAACAGGAAACATGCGACATTTCCTAACTGCTCATGAACCGGATTAATCGCGCAGCAGACTAACATGTTGAGTGTCTGTAAAAACCGCACTCACATGAGAACTGATGTTCAAGCTGATGGAGCCACACGAATATTCTACAACTGCCCCACACGACATCAGTTCAAGAAACCTGCTTTCGTGATCGTGATTTCTTCCGCTTGATATATCATAATGCTATTTTCAACGTTTTTGCTCCTCTTATATACTGTAACATGAGCTCTAATGGTTTTCAACCACCAATTATTGTATAAATGTTGAAATTGAAGAAATTACCCAAACTCACTTGCGAACAATGACTGTATGCATATACGCAGTTTTGTTTTTCCCTTTCCTCTTTTTTGGGGGGAGGGGGTGGTTAGATGCTGCGCGTGGTCTACACAACAAGAAGTGCACACGATATGAAGAAGAGCACAGGATGTGAGTGAAAGTGATAAACCTTTCTGTAGAAATCATTTTGCAATAGTCTAAACCTTTAACACAGCTGGGTCCGGTCAAATATGGTAAACCTTTCTGTAGAAATCATTTTGTAATGGTCTAAACCTTTAACACAGCTGGGTCCGGCCAAATATGGTAAACCTTTCTGTAGAAATCATTTTGTAATGGTCTAAACCTTTAACACAGCTGGGTCCGGTCAAATATGGTAAACCTTTCTGTAGAAATCATTTTGTGAACCTTAAACATGGAGGCGGGTTTTGCCTCAGTAAAAAAAGAGATTATGCTAATTACATGGAGATGCACAGCAAAATACGCTGCTAGAGTTTCCTGATGCACGAGACTATTTTAATTTAATAGTAACTTAAACGTGAGTTTACTTTTGGATAATCAAAGACGTATATTTTTCTGGTAAAATCTAGCTATTCAACTTGACATAGCTCTCAATTCGCTGACACTGAGATCTGTACAGCTTCCTCTGCTTCGGCTTGCTCATAATCACTCTCATTCACACAGCTTGTACATGCAGTTACTAGAGCATTCTTTCTTGTGAGTAGACTTTCGATTGTCGAAAGTCAGTTCATGTGTGATTGCGGCTTTGATTTTGCCTTTTTTGAATTGATTCAAATCAATTTAGTAGCATTCTGGGGTTGTCAGAAATTTCGATTTTTGTAGTTTTCACGAATTTCACGATCTCGGGTGGGCGATTTTGTTTTTATTCCAACTTAGCATAGCCTTATCCCATGCTACTTCTTAATAGCAGAATGATGTGTGATGTGCATGTATATTTGCCTTTCGTCAGTAGCGTGCCTGTGGGCAGTTTAGCTCAGTGCCATGTAGCTAAGTGCACTTGATCACTATAAATAAGATGTCTATCTGGTCACGCTAGTATGTGGCGAGGGAGTTGCTAATTGGTCTCTTCTTCAGCATGCTTTACTGCGGCCTTTGTGATTGGCGCTGCTGTATTTACTTTGGCTGTGCAATGGAACACGGCTCTTTTAATTAACAGACGAAATATTTCTGTTTCACATTTAGAACAAGATGCATGACCCTAACTCACGATGGATGCAACCGTGCGAGGATTGTCCAGACTCGCTCTACGATTTGGATAGATTAAAACGCACGTGGCTAAGAAACTGCAAAGAAAAGGGCACCTCTTACGAGTACAAGGCCAAGCAATATTTGAAACTGAAGTTCCCGCAGTATCGGCGAGAACTGACCTTTGTCGTAGCGTACGATAGCGAGGACGCTCTGTGCCTCTTTGTTGATCACAAAGTTTATCAAACTTTCAAAGAGAAGCTGGAAAAAGAAATTAAGGACACACTCCCGGATGTCCTTCCCAGTAGGCTTAGCAAGAAGTGCGTACCTCGCACCGTGCAGCGTTTTCCTTCCATTCGGGAGTTTGTGCTTTTTAATGAGGTTCGACGTCAAAAAAACCGCGACATCTTACGACAAAAGCACGCGAACCGCTTGCACCAGTTGGAGAGACTAGAAGAGGCGCTCACTTACGGAAAACCAACGTTTCTAGCATTCGACTTAAGAGTCGATGCACAAGACACGACGAAACTTCGGGAATTAGGCTACGTTAGTTTCGAGTTCTGCTTTGAAGATACTCAAGATGTTGCGGAGGATTGCCGGCACTTCATTATCAAAACAAACAAGGAAGTTCGACAGAAAGATGAACTAAAGCACAAGAATGTCAAATTTTGCTTTGGAGACTCTAACACAATAGAAATGGACGCAGCTTTAGAGCTATTTCGCCAACAAGCGTCGGCAGATTTTCTGATCACTTCACGACCTGGAAATGCAGAAAACTTGTTGAAGCACGTGGGTCTTAATTCTAGGAGCAGAGATTTGGTAGACATACCCTCGTTGTTTCACACAGTTTTCCCCGAATACGAGGGTAGCGACAGCCTTACGGAAATCCTCGGAAAACTGGGCATCGATGTCGACACAAACTCTTTGGATAACGCGGGAAATGATGCTGCTTACATAATGCGCGCGTTCTGTTCCTTGATGAAGGGAGAGCTGCAGTGCGCTATCATCAGGGAGTGACATAAATTTGGACGCCCACTCGTCATGTTATCGAGTGGATTTGCAAAACTTCATGGATGACCAAGTAACCAATAATATACTTTATAAAAATACGGCGAGCGACAGGACCAATGCAGCGGATATTTCTAAATGCTTTTCTTTTGTCTCGCGGTCGTCTTGCCCATTCTCTGCAATTTTGACTCTTTAATACGTGACTTGGCAATTTCTACTTACGTTTTTGCGACGCGGCTTGCAATTTTGACTTACGCAAGACGCTTTTCTCAGTTTGTTTCGTTTTATCACAAATATTTCTCCTGTAAAATACAAACAATTTGCAAATATTTGACGCAAGGTCAAGAAGACACCGCGGGCTAATTGGTCCACAAACATTTATTCAAAAACAAGATGGTGTCGTAATTATTACCCTTGCAGGTCACGGGGAAAATACGTTTTCGTTTCCCACAGAGATCGGTAAGCAGTGAAACAGTAGAAGCAATTTGCGTGATAAATTCATGGTGTGAGTTTAAGGGTGCGTCAATTGGCCGTATTCCGGAATATAAATATAATTCCAGATTAATCCGCTATGCTCTCTTCGTCGCAAGTGAATAAAAGGGTCATTCTTCTGTTAAAATACGTCGTGCCACGGCTATATTAAATTATCTCGGCTATTCTATACTAGTGAGCAGAAGAGTTGGAAAAAACGCTGCTATTCCGGAATAGGAGCAGGAGTCACTCGAACGGTAAAAAATCCTTGTTCCCTGTATTCCTCTTCCGGGATACAATCAATCGAATGTACCTTAAGAGTGTTACCTCCGAGTGGTGCGCGAGTCATATGCGAGAGAGTGTGCGTGTTGAATACATGCTTGCGTGCAATTATTCAATCAAGTGGTTTTCATTGAAAAATACAACGTTTGAAGGCTGTCGTTTATTTATTGTACGTGCAATAAAGTACATTTAATATAACAGTACAAAACTGGTTTGTTGTCTAGCGTGAGGGAAGTTCGTCCACGTTTCTAACGGAGTCGGACAACTAAGTGCATCACTCGTAGCCTCTGTAAACCAAAAAAACAAGGAGACATCAGGACTTCAGAACGGGTAGCTAAGAAAATAATACTTCTACGAGCCTTAGAAGAACGAAATAACCCATAACTCCTGGGAAATGACCTAATGACCTCAATGCCTTTTTCAGTTAACCTTATCCAATCTCAACATCACTAATGTTAGAATGTCCTCACATGCAAAAAGGCTTCATTTGAGCGGCAACACCAGTTGACCGTCCCGAGACCAACTCGCCGACTTCGGCAGTGAAAGCCGGGTTAAAAAAGGCCTGGGTAAACGAGCCCACGCAACATAGCCAGCGTTGACCTAATCCCCAGACTGCTGGGATATCAAAGGCGTATTAAACGAGGAAGTGAAGGTAACAAAAGATGTACTTACGAAACCATGGGTGCGATGTCCCAGTTTGTCTGTAGAGAAGCTGCCGGTTCCACTTTTGATCCGTCCTTGGTCACCACTGCGATTTCGTACTGTGCACGAAAGTTCGATCAATGGGGAGCAAGTAAAGAGTAGGAGAGCGAAATAAATCGAGCCTCACCTTGCCACACTGGACTACTGATTTAGCATGTGTGCTTTGCGCGCGGTGTTGATTGTATCGTCAAATATAATACTGGAAACACGATAATACGTTACTGTACCTCCCATTGTTTTGTAGGGGGAGGTGAGCTGCTTTCAGTCGTCATGCATCGTACCGCGCGCAACACGTCGTTTGTCAGTGCAACTTTGGCAGCTTGTCGTAATTACACAAAAAAGGTATTTTGAACAAAACCTTGTTCAGCCTGTTGGATTGATTCACTCACTTGACTGTCAGATATTTAACGATAATTGGGTATACAGGACCGAATCTAAATGTCCTTTTCTGATTTACGGGAACAGTCTTACCTTGTTAAGCGACCTGGCATCTCTGTAGAAGAGGACTCGGAGACAACTTGTGATCAGTTCTCTGGCTTGCTGTTCTGATAGGCTGGGGTTCTTCTCAAAAGCATCCCGAAGCAAGGGCTACAAACAACCAGTCAATTCATTAAGCAGGTATCTACAGTAGGACCTTAAGGTACGGTGTAAAGCATTCAATAAACCTACCACACAGTACATACACTTTTGGGAGATAATGAGCCTAAACTCAAAGGCTGTCTAAATTAAAACAAAAAACTCGCACTAAGGGGAACTAACTGTTGATTTGGATTGTGTTGGCATGGAGAAAGACATATATAATGGATCAACTAAAGTCGATGTGTGAAACTTAGATGCCGTAAAGGAATATTGGAAGCTGACGTTTTGAGCGCTAGCCCTTACTCGGCTTCTGTCTGGCTTGGCTTCTTACCTGGGCAATGTGAGCTCCATATCCAGTGGCTAGAGTGGGACCTTCAAAGGCGAGCCCAATTTTGTCTACACAACCTAAAAAACTGGACACAACAAAAAAATACATTGAATGCAACAAATGCTTCGTTACTTTTAAAATATATAGAGGTTACTACATTTTCATGTAAAACTGAGTGTTGACAAGATGGTCATACTTCATATTTTGCAATTCACATTAAACTATGCAAAGTCCCCTCACCCATCATGTTACCTCATGCGATCATGTTACATGCTGCATTTTTTTTGTAAACTGTACCTAAATTTCAAGGATCTTATTACCTTGTCATTACAATGTAATACTGATGTAATATACTTCGGAGTTTTTATTTTTTTTTTGTATCGAGTTTTATTTTGCTCCATGCATCCATGCATCCTGACCCTATCAGGCCCAGCTTTTGCTGGTTGTACAACAGTTGTACATATATATGTTATGCTATTTTTACTACAGGTATCTACACTTTTCATAACTTGGTTTCTTGCTCTAACACTCACTTATCTAATCAGACCAGGCAGTACTCACCTTTCTCCATTGTAGAAACCACCCACTACTATGTTAATCCACAGGGGGTCGAACTTGGAACGTCTACAATACAGACAACAGAGGGGTCAGATAAATAAATAAATAAATAAATCACTTTATTTAAGTCTCAATGTGCTGTGCTAATTGGGGAGACTTGAAATGCAGAAACCAAATATCATAAACTGAATGCAAATTTGTTAAGAATCCCAACTGGTCAGAGGCTAATCAGTTGGCTATTTACATAGTGTGGCCATGGATTTGAACCAGGGCTACCGTGTTGCAAATTCAGCTAGTGGTTAGAGCGGGACTTGAACCTGGGACCTCCGGATTTCAAGTCCGGCGCCCTAACCACTTGGCCACACTGCCTCCTAGTCAATATTACACAGTTTACACATTACAGATAAGATATTACCAGTTTTGAGTATGGGTATTGTTATGAGGAGCTCCAGAAGAGGCTGACACACCGAGTAAATAGTTTGTGGCTGGCATGCCAAGCAAGCATTTGTGAAACACAGGACACTTTCATCCCCTGTTGGAAATCTTGGGTTCAAGTTGCTCTCAAAGTATCAAAAATAAAATGTACCATACTTTCACGTTTTCGTGGATTAGATTGCGAGTACATACTGCAAGACCGTACTTAGAGGCCATTTTGACCTGTGGCCAACTTGTAATACATGTAGGGTAATCAAACAAAATAATTGAAATGCACAAGTTTCCACAATAATATGCACTTCATTTTGTACCACACTAAACTTAAACCTTGCCAAACAGCTGCAAACACTTGCCTTGCAACATACTATACAGTAATGTAGTTCTTCATAAGTCAACTTGTCCAATAATACTCTTGAAAAGTCACTTGCAAGTAGAGTATTTACCTGTTGTACATTATTCTTGTTAACCAGGAGTAGATTGACTTTGGAGTGTAACCATGACCATCATCCAAACATGCATCATCAATTCTAACAAGAAAAGGGACCATAGTTAGCACAACAACAAAGCAGAGATGTCAAGGCCATCTGTAATAGGATAATAGCATAAATTGGAAAATACCAGAAACAAAACCAGAAGCATAAATACATTGACTTTTCACTTGACTCTGAAGATGACTTATACAGTACCACTTAAAGTGGTAAAAACATCAGTCACATCAGACAGTCTTTCGATCACAGCATATGGACTCATAACTGATCCTATGCTACTTTGGACTAGGGTTTGAATTATCTGCAATATGAGAAGTATTAATATCACTAACACTCACTCATTCAGTAGTACAGTATGTACTCACACTTTCTGTTCCAGGACAGATTTAATGTAATTAAAGTCACCAATGTCGCCAGATCCACCAATCACTGTGTTCTCATTCACTCGCATGAGCCTGGAAATTGAGCGGAACCTTGCAAGGGATCCATATGACCCTAAAGAACAAGTTCTACACAGTTAATGATGTTTTGTACAGTAAAACCACTTACATGATATAAGTATGCATCCAAACAATATCATGCAATGGCCAAAAGAATGTACACAGTAGTTTACCCAAGAAAAACTTGTGGCAGATGCATGCCAAGATTACTGCATGTACATAATACGTTCTAATATGTTCGTCTTCAAGTGTAATGGAAACATAAGTATACTTTGTAACATTTTGGAATGTATGCTTGTCAATATTCCTGTTGGGAAGCATGCCTGAATATTAGTGAGAAGAACAGGCCTGCTTCACACTGCAAGGTCACCCAATGGCATCTCTTGTTACCTTAGTTTCTATCCAGTTTCTTAGTTTTTGTTAAAATTTACAAAGTTAATCATTTCCCCCTGCTAATAATCACTATATAACTATATAATTATTGTAATATGGATGTACTGTACTTTATTACACGACTTCACATTTTGGAGTGCAAATACGGGCCAAAATGAGGGCAAAGATGGGAGCGTATTGCACTTGTCAGGAACCAGATCAACAGGTTTATTAGCTTACGTGATCAGTTTTCCCAAGCAAAGTTTATAAACGCATCATTATTTTGTTCCATTTAATGCACGGCGAGAATGTTTGCCCTGCTCCGTTTGTTGTGTAATAAACAATTTATTACACACGAAAAGTCGTGCAATATGGCTGTGTTTCTATTCGTCAGTTTTATTTTTTCTCGCCTGAAGCAGGCTCGGAAAAATAAAACCGACTCGTAAAAATACTCTGCTGTATTGCACTCCTTCCCGTGTAATAACCTCTTTATATGCTACGTAGTCTGGCTATCAATATATGAGATGCCCATTATTCTTGTATGCGTTGATGGCTAATAGTGTCAAGCTGATTTCTTCTCACTTCACTTTAATAAGCCAAAATACAGAACTAACCCAAAGTGTCAGCAGCCATCAAAACTCCACCATCAAATTTGACAGCCAGAACTGATGTCCCTGTTGTTATGGGATTCCTAAAAAAAAATCATCAGTGAGCTTCAACATAAAGCACATGCATCAACAAGAGGACCACATGTCTAAAAAATGTCCCTTTGACACTGTAGTTATCGAGTCAAGTGCCAAGATCTTTGAGACCAACACATCAGTTATAGTAAATTAACTATCTATGCACAGAGCGCGTCATAGTCAATTTAGAATACTGAAAATTAGAGTTCAACTTATAGCATCCTAGAAACTAAAGGATTTACGCTGTTTTTTTTGTCAAATTGAGTTAGAGTTTCAAATGCTTACTGTGCTGTAGCTGACAAATACTGTAAACGTGCATGCATGGTCATTCACAAAAGAACTGCCATATAATATACAGAAATGTTTGCTTACAACGTTCTCTTTGCAGGACCAGCTTGAAAAGCAGTCGGGTTTGAAGCCTGTCTGGATGGGAAATTATAGTAGGCGCCTGGTGAAGGCCCATTTTCCCAGAAAGGTCGCGGTACACCGTGAAAGTCCGCCATTTTGATCCTAATTTTTCACTGAGTCATTCCCGTCATGCACTTTGAAAATGATCTAAAAGCCATTTCTCTACCCCTCCCTCCTAAGTAGAAAGCTGTATCGTTATAAATTTTTATTTTATTTTTCGTTTTATTTTTAGAAGATTTGATTATAGACATTGCAAAGCTCGTTTTCTTTGCAAACATTTATAATGGAAACGAGACTTAAATATCTTAACACAATATTGAAAAAGTTTTAGCATCAAGCTTACAAACCCACTCCTCTCCTCAATAAAACAAGACACGAACTTGCAAATCCCTGGGAACGAAAGAGTCGCGTCGTTCAAAATGGCGGACGGCGAAAACCTTGTAAAAGGAAGAGCAACGCGCAAAAATGCGGGGAACTTAATGTCAAAGCTCATTGAGGACGAGCAAGAAGTTGATGATTTTTACAAGACAGCGTTTGGTGGGTTTGAAGAAGAATCAGGCGATGATGAATTCGAATCCGACCAACATCAGGACGAGGATCAAGACATTGTTGACTCGGACTTCAGTTTGTCCGAAACAGACGAGGTGATTGACGAAGGCGAAGACGAGCCCAAAAGAAAACGAAAGAAGGTTTATATCAAGCCATACAGGAAACCTAAGGAGGAATCTGACACGAAGAAACCAAAACCTGCCACTAAAAAGCCAGAGACGCCGAGACAGGAGGGGACCAGAAAATCAACGCGGAGTTTAACGGTAGAGCGATCTGAAGAGCACAAGAAACGACAAGATGAGGCAACGGAAAGGAGAAAGAGACACAGGGAGAGGCAACAGAAGTCAAGAGTCCCCCAGCTAAGGCGCTTAACTCAGGACGAACTCCTGGCTGAAGCAGCCATTACTGAAGAAGAAAACATCGCTTCTTTACAGGATCACCAAATGCTCGAGGCAAGTAAGAAGAAGACTAAGCTACAGAAAGTGACTTTCAAGGGGCCAGTGATTCGTAATCTCTCGCTGTCAATGCCCCTGATGGAGTTAGCGGAGCCAGAAGTGGAAGTATCTCTGACTGAGACAGAGGAGAAACCAAAACCTGCAGCTGATTTATCCAAAAGGTGTTCAAGAAATTTCCTGATCTTCACAGATGCCAAGAACTTTCCTGATGCGTATTTTCCAGTGAAGAAACCAAAGCTTCCACAGAAGACCTACTGCCCCGTAACAGGGCTGCCAGCCAGGTACCGGGACCCACTCACCAAGTTGCCCTATGCAAACTCAGCTGCCTTCCGGTACATCAGAGAGCGCTTCGTGATGCAAGCTAAGGACATGAAGGAGCGAGCTGCTGCAGCAGAGCAAAAGAGACAGCAGAGGACTCAGTATCCATAAGTGCATGGTAACTGTCCTACTGTATACAGTCAACTCTCTCTAGACTAGATTTAGTATTCACCTTGGAGAGGTGTCCGCCTTAGAGAAAGTTCAGTTGCAGAGGAACAAGTGAAAATCAGCAAGGGCCAAATGTGCATGCTGTCCACCTTAGAGAGGTGTCCGCTTAGAGAGAGTTGACTGTATAACTTGAGTTTTCATGGTGAGTTCTGGAATTAATCAAGGATTTTAATCCTAGAACCTGTTCATGCCCAGCTGGACTGTATGTTGCTCACAACAGAGCACACTAAAAGTTCACTCCCCTCCACACACATACTTGCACACACACACATTGCCAATGTATTTTGTATTTTAAATAAAAGAGGAACAGTAACTCTGGTCTCACAATTTGCATTTTATGCTTCAATATGCACTAACAGTAGACAGAAATCATGCACATTTCTAAGCCATACTCAAGCAAGTAAAATTAATTAAATTAAAAACCAAATTAATTTTGCCGTACCAAACTGATTCACACGTCGTTCTTCTGCCGCACCTGCTTCCCATATTTAGTTCATGCGCATGAGTGGAGCGGCGTCTGGACCGGGCCTAAGACGCAATTTAACTGCCCGCATATCGTTGTATTGACTTTAATTTGTTTGCATCCAGCAAGCCCATGAGCTGATACTCGAACCGAAAATAAAACAGACTGAGTCAGTACCGTACCTTTGGGCACCGAATGTAAATTTTGATTAAAAGTTACTTGCCAGCTTCGTTATTTGGTTTATAATTTTATTATTTCATATCCTAATGACTCACAACCTGCATATTAATAATTAATAGGACAAACAGTTAGAAAAAGTAAGATTTCTATCAAAATATTCTTGTTAAAATACTACAGTGAAACAAACAATGCAGCAGTTCACGTTGTGTGAGACGTCTCGTGATAAAACGAACTTCTCGCAAAACACACTCCCAATGTTATGCTTCGCTATCCGCATCCTTTTTCTAATTCCTAATTCGTTTAAATCCGGACTTATAATCAATATTTCATGGCCACATGAAACAAAGGATAAATTAGCAATTTTTGACAGGTGAGTTTTCAGTGCCATTATCTTAATTTGAGGAAATCTGTTTGTCATAATCTTAGTTAATAGTACAAACAGTTAGAAAAAGTAAGATATTTTCATTCAGATAGTTTTATTCAAATACTAAAGTGAAACAAACAATGTAGCTCACGTCGTGTGAGACTCGTGATAAAACAAATTTCCTGCAAAACACGCTGCCTCCCTATATTATGCTTCGCTCTCCATATCCCTTCTCTGATTCCCAATTCGTTCATCCGGACTCTAATCAATATTTCATGGCCACATGGAACAATTAAAGCTGCACGGTGGTTTGTGACAGGCGGAGAGTTGTCAGTAATTCGCCTTTTCCTCGAGGAAACCTGCTTGTCATGTTTGAGACAGTCTTCCTGTTGTTCTTGTCTCTGTGCAAGCCTCAAGCCATCTCGGCCGTTTCTAAAGCCCACAAGTTAGATTTTCAGCAAAATGGCGGTGTTTCATTTGCCAACTTTATGCCGCTCGAATTTAGCTACTTGAACGTCAGCCGGCTTGAAACACTGGCTGTCAGCGATTTCTTTGACTGTGGTGTAGAGTGCATAAAAAGTTCTTCGTGTTTCTCTATCAACGTAGCTACTTCTCCCCAAAATGGTGGAAAACTTCAGTGCGAACTTCTGCCAACGGACAAATATAATGCTTCCGAAAAGCTTGAAGTCAACAACAACTTTCATCATTACAGCCTCTATGTAAGTACTACGTGGGGCATGTACTATACAGTTACTAACGTGTAGTCCAATCGATTGAATGATTGATTGTTGTTGTTGTTGATTTTTTTGTTTGTTTGTTTGTTTTTACGAATTAAGTCAAGACATGTTCATGTTTTCCGCTGCTAGAATTGCAATACGCAGTGCGGGGACAGTGTTTTTTTTTTTTTTTTTTTTTTTTTTTTAATTTATTGCTTGCATTTGTTAGCTGAAATGTATTACAATAAATACTAAATACATAAACTACCTAAATCCCAATTTACTTATATCCCTTGCTTCTACCTCTTTTCTTTTAAACAGAAATAACTAGACTACCGTAGTCCCAGCTTTAGTTTGATTAGTAAATTTAATAATGTTCTTTAGCTTAAGTTAAAATAATAATTTGATATCCTATTCTTGAAAGTGCTTAGACATGAAATGCTTTTGATGTCGAGGGGTAGGTGGTTATTCCAAAGCATGGTAACTCTGTAATGAGACAAATATTTCAAAAAGTATTATTCACCATATCATTGATTTCACAATAAATTGATAAAAAAATACACATAACAACTAAGTTGCTCGGAGCATGCAAGGATACTTCTGTCCTGTAATCACTACGCTGCACTGATAACCAACAACTTATATACTGAGTAAACTAAACTCTTCCAAATCTGAAAGAACACGAAACAAACTGAATTATGTCAAACAATTATAGTAATCAACTGTTCACACCCAGCTTACAGCAAGGATTAGGCCAAATATTAATAAACCTTTTTCAATCATCATGTTCGTCATTATGGCTGACAACGGTGTATTGTTTTATTTTGTGACAGTCTCCTTGTTCCACGGAGCCCTGCAAAAACGAAGGGGTGTGTATTGCACATTACGACAACAACGACTACGAATGTGCATGTCCTCCTGGATACAAGGGGGAGCGATGCGAAACAGGTTTGTTCGGGGGGAGGGATGTAATATACTGACTGAGGATAATTTGTTTTTTGAACATGTGTAAATCAATATGGTAAAATTATCATAGCTACTTGGCTCTGGTAATAAACTGATTCTTACACAAGTTAAACCTATATCGATCGCTGCTGCCTGATTCCATAAAAACATTAGTTTTTACATTAATACTCTCTGGCTGAGGTCACACTAAAAACTTAAAGCGCGCTTTAGGGGTCGAAATCGTGCTTTACGAAACCGTACGATTTAATCACGCTTTAGGAGACGTAATGTTCAGGTTTCCTTTGGCTGTCAGATATGACAACCAACATCCTAATCCCATTAAAGGTTTCACCCGAACACCCGTGGATCAGTTTTCCGAGCACATTGCCCGTCGCAAATGTTATCATAGCTCTCTTTGCTATATTTTTTATTAGAAAACTTGTTTGGAAAGCGCGGTGTAGGCGATTCAAAAGAATCAGAACTATCTTACTTCTGAGACAACGGAGGAGAAGGACTGCTGTCGGTTTACAGCGATATCTTGGCCACAACCGAGAGCACGGCCGCCTGTTAATGTGGATTTTTCCAAGACCGCAACATTGGTTTTCATCAATTCCCCTGCCCTAGAAGCGGAATGGAGAAGGCATTTTCGGATATCGAGAGAAACATTTGCTAACATTTGTCAACAAGTCGGACCAGGGATTGCCAAGGAAGACACCAAAATGCGAAACACCATCGAAGTATTAAGACGGACAAAACTTGCTCAAAAGTCCAGAAAGAACGCGATTCTATTTCCAACGCATGGTAATGATCAACTTGCGAAATTTACAGCGGCTTTTCCGAGCGTGCATGGAGGGACACCCTCCGAGAAGGGTCAAAAGATAGCCCCCCCTTACATGCCAAGCGTTATCCCTAGGGTTATCTCGCCAAGAGTCTAAAAGGAATCGCGCGGTCGCGAAATTTGAGATAGTAACCTGGCACCGCTAAACTTAGCTCCCCCCATCCCCCCCCCCCGGGAGGGTAACCCTCCTTCGAGTGTTTACGTGGCCAAAAGTTGTCACTGGGAGGGTAACCCGCAAGAAGATAGGGTAACCCTCCTCCTGGGGTGACCCTACCGATCATGTAAACGGAACAAGGAATTTCAATAGAGAAGGGTGACCCTTCTAGGAGGGTGTCCCTCCTGGGAGGGTTACCCTCCTTCTATGTAAACAGGGCCTAAAGCGCTTTAGAACGAAAGTTACTTGTTTGAACTTTGCCGCTATTGGTATCGCTTTACATCCTCTCCCCAAGCGGTCTCGGTCACACACAGATTTAGGCTAAAGCGTGATTAAGCAGCGCTAAAGCGCGCTTTAACTTTCTGGTGTGACCTCAGCCACTGTTGCATAACATAAATGTTCTGTATTTTTTCACATCACCTGAACTGCCCAAAACAATTTTAATTGTTATTTTAATTTTAACACAATATTAATTTTCACAACGATATCAATTTTAATGTTAAAAATTTTAATTGTTTTGTTTAACTTCAAGCAAAAAACAATTTTACTTACGATTACTTTTGTGCAGTACACAATTCGGCTTTTCCTATTCTATTATTTACGTAAAACTCTTGAATGAACGCGTGTTATAAGCCTTACAGATATTAGGTTGACGAGAACTACGTTTCTTGTCGCAACGTGTCCGCTCTAAGAGGTATGATTAATTTTTACTAAAAGTGTCTGCTGTCCGCTTTAGAAAGGTGTGCGCCTTAAGAGAGTTCAGAAATGGAAAACATAAAACTCGACCGGTCCCAGGACCACGCAACCACGCCCGCCCGGATGGGTGTCGTCCGCCTTGCAGCGGTGTCCACTTTAAGGGGAATTCACTGCATTAATAATTAAGAGTAACGCCTTCCATTCTTATTCACTCTTTTCTGCAGGTTTTTTACTTTCCTTCCCGATTCAAAACATGAGCGATTACGTCATCAGTCGGAAATTGCCCTCGCTTCAGGCCTTCACGATTTGTCTGTGGCTTCGTTCAGCCGGAGGACCTCAAGTCACACCCTTTAGCTATGCTGTCTACGGAGGATCAACCAACGAACTGACACTGTCATACATGGGATACATCTACTTGAGTGTTGGTGGAGACTACACAAGGTAGGTTTGTTGACATGTTTTCGTGCTGCTTCTTTTACCTTCGTGAGCAGTTTGGGAAATTTCACTCGCTAACTCGAAGGGTTGTAAATTTTGTTTCTTAATTCCGCTAATAAGTCGCATAAGGCTTGCGCAGGGGGGAGGGTATCTAGAGAAGGAGAGAGAGAATTAAATATTACACCTAGAGTGAGAAACCGCAAAAATTACCATTAGACAAGACAGCAAAAAGCCTATTTGAAGAACTTTCAATGTTTATTTGAGCCAGAATTGGAAAGAAATCCGCATGACTGGCTCAACAGCGTACGTCCTTCTAACCCCGCAGCAACACCAAGGTATCGGCAAACGATGGTAACCCACACCACATGTGTGTCACTTGGGAAAACGTCGCCGGCAATTGGAATCTGTACAAAGATGGCGCTCTGGAGAAAAGTGGAACGGAGTTAAGCAAGGGTCACACGATACCCGGAGGTGGCTTCTTTATTTTAGGACAAGAACAAGATTCAGTTGGAGGGGGATTTGATTTGAGCCAGTCCTTTGTGGGTGTCATCCGGGACGTGAACGTGTGGGATCACGTGATCGGCTCGGACGTGATCTCCCGGATGTCCAAAAGCTGTTACGTGGAAGGCGGGAGAGTACTGAAGTGGTCTGAGTTCATTTCTGGAATCCACGGAAATGTAGTGATGCAGCAGTTGAATGTTTGTGGCTTGTAATCATCAATAAATTGATTTATTCGTGCACATTAGATTGATCACTGTACACAATGATACCAGAGTGCACTTACTTTAGCCTAGGACGTCACACGGCTTAAGTACTTTGGCCGGGGAGTAAAGTTTATACATAAGCCCCGGGGGGTACTTCCATATAATAATAAGCCAAAGCGTATTGTTTTCAAGCATTTTTAGTCTAAAATAAGGTATGGATTTTGTCTTTTTGGTCTGAAATAGGGTGTCGATTATGTCTTTTTGGTCTGGGAAAGGGTATGATTTTAACAGAAATGTGTCGCTGCGGACATTGCAACTAAGGCAAATAGAAGTAAACACAGGTCGGATATCATTGCACAGAAAAAGAAGTCTCTGAAATGGGGTATACATTTTGGAGTCAGGTCTGAAATAGGGTATAGAAATCAGATATTTTGGTCTGAAATAGGGTAAGGACTTTCAGGGGCGGCACTCTCTCAACAAAATTCTGGTGAGTATCGAGTTCTCTAAACTTAGATTGATTTTACTTCTGAAAGTTGTAGAAAAACCTTGAAACAGGATAAAAATCTTTGAGTTGCCGATTAATATAATGCGTAAAAGCAGTAACTGTAGCCAAAACAGGGTGAATTCAAAGATGCAATGTTTTACGTAAATATTATGTGTGTAGAGAACTATAGGGAAGTAAAGATTACCCAATAAGAAAGGTGTTGCATTATGACTACAAGCTAACTATCAATCCTCTATCAGTCCTTATTAAAAGACTCCCCTCTATCCCTGCTGAGCTAGCATCTTTGTTCAGAGACATGTCCTTATGACTTAAAAACGTAAGGGAACCGCCTTGCACAGATGATGAAAAATGTTGATCCATCTCCAGTGCATTTAAGGCCTGTTCCTCTCCATTTATAGACTCGTCACTTGATTGGACTATGGACTAGTTTCTTAAGTTACATTGGGTCTTGGATTGTAGTTCACAGCGTGGTCCTAAGAGCGCTCAGGATTTGTGAAGGTTTGGCCGAGTTCAGTCGTCGGCGTTCTGTTATTCAGACGATGGCCATAATCCAGTATAAAATAATACTGCAAATTCCGACAGGGGATTAGAGCTGCAATAGCTGTAAATACCAGAGCTGCCATGGACTGGTCTCTTGCGTTCTTGGATTGCAACTCACAGCGTGGCCCTAAGGGCACTCAGATTTTGTAAAGATTTGGCCGAGTTCGGTCGTCGGCGTTCTGTTATTCAGCGGATGGCCATAGATGGCCAGAATTAAATACTAGAAATACGATAATCGCAGTACCCCCTCGCTCTGGCATTGATTGGTCTATTACTTTGGTACTGCTTAACAAGAGCTGCCTTTGTTTTACCGAAGTTTTGATGCAATCATTTCTTCGAAGTCAAGCGCGCAAAGAAAGAGAAAATTATGATGTGATTTGCGTTGAAAAAAGAATCGATTGCGTGACGCCGTACGTATTTCTCACGGTCGACACGCCAAATTTATTCATGCAAGTCTGCCGGGCACATTCTCAAACATTTAGTACTTGACTAAAAATAATTGTAAAGTTGCCGCCGTAGTACGGGAAAAGAGAAACACTGATTTTCCAGATTTTAATTCATAGGCAGTACAATTAAATAGGCTTTCTGACTAACACACGAACATCAGGTTTCGAGATGGCGACCCGCTTGGAGTCTCCAAATAGCGCGATACTACAGCATTAGCGTCGTGATTATTACCCTCGCATACAATCGGAGATAGTCCTGCAAATTATGACAGGGATTAGAGCTGTAATAACTGTAAATACCAGAGCTGCCATGGAGCGGGCACAGCGTTTCCCTTTACTTTTAGACTTTATCAAGGGAGTACTAGTTTAATCTTTTCTTAACCAGTCTTCGATATTCTACATATTTCCATATGTAAAAAAAATAAATAAATAGAGGATATTACACGGCGGCGCGAAGATATGAATTTTATTTTTGAGTGGTAAAAACAATATTTTACGAACGAGTGCTTCGCGAGTAAGTAAAATATTGTTTTTACCACGAGAAAATAAAATCCATATCTTCAAGCCGCCGTGTAATTTTCTTTTTATTATATTAGACACGAGTGTTTTACGAGAAATTGCACAAACAACCGTGCAAAAGCGAGAAATGACGCCAACGATACCTCACTAGTGAGGATATGGAAAATACGCCACTCGGGTCCGGGTGTAGTTTCGTATGGATTTTACGCACGGTATATTTTCCAGTAAAACACTCGTGTCTATATATTAATAAATACTATTTA
This sequence comes from Plumapathes pennacea, assembly GCA_964036295.1. Taxonomy (NCBI): domain Eukaryota; kingdom Metazoa; phylum Cnidaria; class Anthozoa; order Antipatharia; family Myriopathidae; genus Plumapathes; species Plumapathes pennacea. The sequence continues at coordinate 4,123,045 of OZ038463.1, read as the reverse complement.
TCACAGACTGAAACCCAATTACTTTTAAGAGGGTTATTGTGTACGTGCTGGCACCATACTACTACTTTCACTTTAATTATTATTTCTGGAAGAAAACGCACAAGAAAAAGCAATATATTTGAACTGAAATTTTCTATGGTAAAACCGCCGTGACACAGTATAAATAGGTCCTAGCATTGCTCATTTTGTTGAGGTGAAAGTTTCAAATTATTTCCTTCGATTTCTTTTCAAACCAGGGCTTTGCGGGGTATGATCTTGTGTGACACTAAGCGCAGGCGCACTAACACTAGGAAGCTCAAGTAAATTAGATGTAAAAAAACTTGCCTCCGTATAGGAAGGTACTTTTTCTTTATTGGAGTGGGTAGGCTGGGGCTACAGAGAGGAGGACCATCAGTGAAATTCTGAAGTAACTAGGAGGGTCAAATTTATTTGTTCGAGTTGAAAGGCCGATGATGCGAGCATCTTGCGCTTTAAAATACCTTCCTGTGGTCAAAATAGTGACCATTTTCTATATTTTTAGTAAAAACTTTCTCCCTCTTTATACCTTTGAATAGCAAAAGGGAAAAAAGGGAAAAAACAAAACAAAGCAAAGCAAAAAAAGATCGCACGCTACAAAAAGATATTTGCGAAGACTTCGGTGAGGCACGAGTTTTAGAACCCTATAAAATGCCAATACGATTATGCTCTTTCCAGCAACATTCTTACCGACCCTTTAAAATACCAAAAGACTTCAATTTTAACTCTTTCTTATAGCCGAGGCTTGTAAAGGGACTCCTTTCAAGCGGAGCCTCACCGTATAGTCCATCATGGAGTACTCCTCCTCACCCCTCCCCCCTTCGGGTCACTATGCTGGCACAAGAGACAGCAACAGATGGAAGTCTCTGTCAAATTCCTCGCAGTCACTACGAGTGCGGTTTTCTCGTTGAATTCCCCGTGATCTTTCCCTATTTTGAGAAGATACCAATTTGCAAGCAGGATAAAAAATTGTTTAATGTGACAGAGCGTAAGTAAACTTCCGGTCAGAAAAGGACCACAAACAAATAAAGCGAAGATAACGCGCTCTCAGAGTAGAGGGCATTAATCATCCAAGGAAGGGCCCGCACTTTTTAAGAAATAAATACAAAAAAAATCCCCAGCCCACCCCCCTTTAAAAATGTACCTTGCCTTAGGATGGCAGGCAAATGCTTAAATTAACAAAGAGACAAATATAGTTATATAAATGCACGTACACATTGTCAGATCGCGTGATGTTACGATGGCAACTATAATGTCATTTCTTCGAACAGATGGAATTGCCATCTCCTCCATTTCGAACTTGTTGTTGACGAGTGTAGGTCGAGAGCATGAAGGGGCTTAATGCTTTAGTTTTGTGCATCGCTTTTATTGAGGTGCTAGTCATCAAAGCCTCTGACCACAAACGCACCATCGTCGGCATAACAGCCGTCTGTTATGACCCAAAGGACGTCTGTACTGCGCTTCCAGAGCCGTGCAAAAATGGAGGAACATGCAGCCTAACTGATGACGACGAGCAGTATAAGTGTACCTGCCCAAGCGGCTTTTCGGGTAAAACCTGCCAAGAAAAACTCCGTAAGTATTTGTGTTAACCATTTCAAAAAGTGTCATTCATTGCTATGCTATAGTGATAGCTCGAAGTCTTGTTAAACCTTTCAATATTTTACAGAATACCAAACAGTTTTGTTTAAAAATATATTTACCGACCAGAACCATTAATTAAACGTTTGCTTATACATTAACAGGACCATTGTTGTTATTTACTTCGAACAACATAAATTCTGGTAATGTATTTTTTGTTTCGAAATTTATTTCGCAAGCGACAATTGGGGCTTTGCGACAATAATATATTAGTTACCCTTGTGAATTTGTTTTTGTTTGTTTGTTTGTTTGTTTTTTTTTTTTTTAGATCAGTAGAAAATATATAACTTAGAATTTTTCAACATAGACAATATGGAAATCAAGCTAACCCACGAGCCATATGGTCCGGACAAAAAATCCTTTTATCCCTAATTTGTTTTTACAAGGCACTCAGAAAGTCTGTTTTGACAGATTAAAAGTACATTAACAAAAAAATGGTTTTCTCAGAACCAGTCGGTTTAAACATTTTAATGCAGGAAAGGTATTTTGTAGTCGAAGATGCAAATAGAAAAGCGCTGTAATCCCTCTAAGCCAACCAGGAATTCAACCAGTCGAAGAGTTCATAATCAAGATGGCAACTCATTGATTTGATAAAAAGCAAAGTTGCATAAAAGTTTGCTTTGTGGGGGTGGCCATGTCAGTCGATTTTCTTCTACTGAGAGTGTTGAGTTGTATAACTTGCTGAATTAATTCTGAGGAAAATGTGATATTTACACTAATACTCGTGAAATCAACTAACAGTGAGTTAATATGCTGCTTATAGTGCTACCGAGCACTGGGTGGGCTGCATCTAATCTTTTGAGAGGAGATCATGCAGGTGGCTGTGGACCCGGTGCCAATCTTGCTAGCGCGGGTGGGGTGTGACGTTTGCGAATGAACGCTTTGGCAACAGACCCGAGTTGATTTCAATATCGGTGGGCAAAAAAAAAAAAAAAAAAAAAAAAAGTCACTTTAGGTCTGTTTCAATCGTCGTACCACTGCCGTGCGGAGTCGAAATTGGAATACGCGGCAATTGCACGGTGGTGGACTCAAACGTCGAGCTGAAGTCGCAAAGAAACTGAATTTATATACTTGAAATACAATCAAATCGAAATAAACACAGGACATGTAATACGCGCGGGAACTGTTGGGATTGAACACACGGCACACACACAAAACCACAAACCAAGTGTCAGAGAACATGTGTCTTACTGCGTCGACCTAGCCATGTCTGCCGTTAAGTTGAGCACTCTATAAGCTGTACCAAAACTCATCATTTTGACCCCTAAGAGGTACGAGGATCATCCTCGCCGTCCTTTTATATATGGGAGTTCCGCCCCCCCCCCTCTTCCTCCCCCGAGGTGCTATACTCTTACTCAAAAAAATAATCGTTACGCCGGGCAAAACAAATTGTGTTAGTTTTCCCCTTTAGTTCGGCCGAGCCTTATAAACTGCACTCGCAATAGATAGTTGCTATCTTTGCACAAAATGGATCAGTAAGGCCCAGCCGTCAAACGCCGTACTTAAACAATGTACTTTGCTCATTTGCATTGAGTTCGGCTCATGTGAAGCACGGCGTTCGACCCTCCCTGCAAAGTGACGTTGCTTTTGCTCGTTACGAAAACAGGTGTCCAAAATCAATCAATCAACAAAATAAAAGGGAAAAATTCAAACTATTGCCACTGACTATTCAGGTTCCGGGTGCAGGATAAAATACTTTAGGATAAAATACTTTAAAATAAAATACTTTAGGATAAAATACTTTAAGATGACACTAGATCATGGTAATAAAAACGACATGGGATATAATGACTAAAAGTACCACTTCCTTCTCCCACAGCACTGGTATAGGTGCTGGCAGACAACCCAAATGAGTATTATGCACTCAAAGCGTTATAACACGGAGGCGTTTAGTGCAAACCCTTATAAAGTATATATTTTCTCAAAGCTTAATAAATGCTTTTACATGAAAATATATTCATTTTAGGGTAAAGTGTTTACGTCTTTGAAGTAATAAGACAAATTGTAAATCACATATACCGTCTCTACAAAAAAGAACTCCTGGCCCCGTAGAAAAACTCGGAAGAAATAGATGATGCTTTCAAACTGCTCACCAGCCGGATAAATTAAAAAAATTGTCTCAGTTTTGTTTTAAATTTACTTCTTACAGAATTAATTGACAGTTTTGTAAAGGGAATGGGTGTTTTTTGTTTTTTGTTTTTGCTTTTGTTTTTGTTTTTTTACTATCCAAAGTTTAGGATGGTGTTGGTAAGAAAAGAACGGAACAACATATCAAACGTCGGAGACATGTTTTTTAGATTGATCTCTGGTTAGCAATGTGATTTGCAATTTGTCGCTCTACTTCAAAGGGTAGCTTGACTAGCTTGGTTATTTCGAAACGCCGCGGCTATTTGAAACATTTTTCATGTCCCGTGGGACTTCGAAATAGCGGGACTCGATTGTATTTTCGTGTTTAGCGTTTATTATGCTTATATATTTTATAAGGGTTTGAACTAATTTCAAACGCCTCCGTGTTATAACGCTTTGAGTGTGTGGTATTCATTTGGGTACTAGTCTAATACCTTAAGCCGTAAAGTGAATTTCAGAATTCTTAAGTCAAATTGATTTTCTATTTTGCAGTGAATTTATAAATATAAGTGGTAGGTCAGGTAAAAACACCACTGAAATGCAGCCGCGGATTACTAACGGCCGCACTTGAAGGATTATGCTTCAGAGCAATAAGGCGCCAAGTTTTTAGGTTCTCGTACCTTTTTTCTCGAGTTTTGAGACCTGCAGCCCTGGGGCTGGTGGATTTTTATGTGGGAGTTTCCCCCACATAAAATACAGTAAATACAACATTAATCTGTATCAGTAAATATGACGGCGTATAGCTAAACGAGGAAGATGCTATCAGAAACGTCTAATTAACGTAATTTCCTTTTTCCATTTCAGCGCTCGTGTGCTACACTTGCTCGGACTGCGACCGCGACAAGAATAGATACGTGAAAACATGTACGCCTGGCCTCGACCTATGCGTGAAGGCCTACACGAAAGACACTGACGGCAAGGTGATCATTGTGCGTTCCTGCGCAAACAAAGCAATGTGTGACCTGGCCAAGCCACTCTGCAAAAATGGAAAGAAACCAAGCAGCGATATAGATTGTGAGGCTGCCTGTTGCGACACTAGGCTGTGCAACTCTTGAGCCTCCCCTTCCTTCAGCGCGTTCTGCTCGTCTCTCTGAGTGTGCTCCGTGTTCGCTGTGGTCTCGTTCTTCAAGTGAGAAGTGCCAGGCAGCAAGAGTAGAACCGAAACCAGGGCGCTGTTTTTTTGCATTTTTAAATACAAAGAAAAAACAACTTGATTCACCAAATCAGTACACTGTTCTTTAGTTGGAATTTGAGTAAAACTTGTCACTCCAGTTTATAGATCTTTGTAATTTTCTTAGCGTTTAAACGGTTACATGTTTGTTTTACAATGATACCAATAAAGGGTAATTTTGACTAAATATCGCTTTATTTCGTCTTTTTTTCCAGGATTAACCAGATAAACAGTGGGGGAGTGGGAGGGTTGAGACTCTGTGCCTTTCAAAACAACACTTCCCTTTTGACAGAATTTGTGGCAAACGCAGACGCATATCAGCGATTATTATGCTAAAGTGGATACTCACTGAGAACTTTCCTCAGAGGGTGAATTTCGAAACAAATCTATATTAAGGTAGGTGGCCCTGCGAGTGTCAGCGGAATCACTGGCCAATAAGAAGGCGGCCGCCTGTGTAACGGGGGAACAACTCCCTCCCTTCGGACATAAAAGTTCATTTACCTTAGATCATCTTGGTCCGGAAGGAAGACACTTCACCAAATGAAACCAAATGAAAAACCTCCCATCTGCTGAGGTAACTTCAACTAGCTAGTGCAATAGACTCCGAGGAGGGGGGACACTTGACTAACTTACTAACGCGAAAAGCTTCGTTTTTCCAAACCTTATACCTTAAGCTTCAAAGAGACCCCATATAGCCGTAACGAAAGTACTAAACTTTCATAGATATGGCCTCTCGGGCAGCGAGTCACACTACGGACCCGGATCGACTTAAAAGTCTCAAAGTAAAACTGCATGAGAAATCATCGAAACGTCAGAACAAGGCCTTATACTAGTGATGCATCAAACTTCCCGTAAACAAAGACTGACTGAGTCTGGGTCAGTATTGATGAGTCAGCCAGCTATATGAACGCAGATTCCACTGGCAAAGCCTACGGAACAGGCAAATGGAAAATTAACATGGGCTTGCACTGCAAACTCTTAGGGATAATCTGGACAGACCGGTAAGAACATTTTTGGAATCGTAAATCTTTCACGTCTCCCAAGTTCACCTAGCTTGATCCATCAAATAATTGCGCCGGAATTAAAAGTATAACTAGTATATCGACAGATAATGATTGCTGCGCTTGTTAAGTGTTGGCCATTGCGAAAAATGTGGTGTGTACTTGAAGTGTAATGAAAAAATAGGAGCCTCCTCGTATAGGGAGTATCCCCCCCCCCCCCAAAAACAAAAAAAAATGGGGAGATGGAATTAAACCCTAAATCCAAACTGAGCAATCATATGAACTCCCTGATAAAAGTAATAGCTTGTAATCCTGTAAATTGTGTACCCAGAAATGAAGCCCACAAAACAAACCCAAAATCTAAACTACCAAGTAATATGGACAGGATAAAAAGCACAGATTACTCACACGTGGAAAAGAAAACCGTCCAGGACGACATGTGACTTATAAAGTCAAATGCCGCGAAGCATGTTGGTTACAAAGCGCGCGAGGTAGCTCATTGCAAAGTCGAGTGCAGTCAAGTGATTCAAAAATTTTCCTGCATATGTGATGTAGTATGTCAAGAGTATAACCTGCTCTAAAAACTCTGCAGTAACCAGTGCAATAAAACAGTCTAGAATATTTTATTTAAATATCGAATATTTAATAAAAAACAAGTCATGGAAATATTTCAGAGCGGATTGGGGTATGTCCCGAATCGGCCTGCAGCCTCGCGCCTTCCACTCACTAACGCCGAAAGCAACTGACAAAAGGCAACATTTGTAGCAAATTGTACGGCTACTGTTCTGGCTGAATGAGTGAATTAAGGGAAAAGGGCGCATTGCCAGAAATCATGGACTGTTTGAGCCTGCGTTAATTTGTCAGCGGTGTATCGTATTTAGAAGGCATAAATCATCCAAGGAAGGGCCTGCACTTTTTTAAGAAAGAAATACAAAAAATCCCCTAGCCTACCCCCCTTTAAAAATGTACCTTGCCTTAGGATGGCTAGCAAATGATTAAATTAATAAAGAGACAAACATAGTTTTATAAAAGCACGTACACATTGTCAGATCGCGTGATGTTACGATGGCAACTATGATATCATTTCTTCGAACAGATGGAACTGCCGTCTGTTCCATTGCGAACTTGTTGTTGACAAGTGTCGGTCGAACACATGAAGTTGCTTAATGCTTTAGTTTGGTGCATCGCTTTTATTGAGGTGTTAGTCATCAAAGCCTCTGACCACAAACGCACCATCGTCGGCATAACAGCCGTCTGTTATGACCCAAAGGACGTCTGTACTGCGCTTCCAGAGCCGTGCAAAAATGGGGGTTCATGCAGTCCAACTGATGACGACGAGCAGTATAAGTGTACCTGCCCAAGCGGCTTTTGGGGTAAAACCTGCCAAGAAAACCTCTGTGAGTATTTGTGTTAACCATTTCAAAACGTGTCATTCATTGCTATGCTATAGTGATAGCTCGAAGTATTGTTAAACCTTCAATGTTTTACAGAATAACACAGGTTCTTTAAAAATATATTTACCGACCAGAGCCACTAATTAAGCGTTTGATTATACATTAACAGGACCATTGTTGTTTATTTACTTCGAACAACATAAAAAAAATTCTGGTAATATACATATTTTCTTCGAGATTTATTTCGCAAGCGACAAAGTACTTCGCGAGAATAATGCATTTTTTACCACAACACATTAGTTTCTCGCTCTCTGATTGGTCGATTAACCGTGGTAAATAAGAGTCCAGACAACGATGTGACGCCAGCGTGTCACGTTTTGCAACGAAATATAGCGAATTTTTCTTGTAATATTTCTAAATAGTGTGGTAAAAAACAAATTTCCACTGGTTTGCCGTGGTGTGGACTCTTATTTACCACGATTTACGCCATCACAAGGTCAAAATTTGTTGTGGACCCACAACATTTTGACCATGTGATGACGTAAATCGTGGTAAATAAGAGTCCACACCACGGCAAACCAGTGGAAATTTATTAAAGTTACCCTTGTAATTTTTTATTTATTTTTTTTTTTTAAGATCAGTAGAAAATATATAACTTAGAATTTTTCAACATAGACAATATGGAAATCAAGCTAACCCACGAGCCATATGGTCCCTACAAAGAATCCTTTTATCCCTAATTTGTTTTTACAAGGCACTCAGAAAGTCTGTTTTGACAGATTAAAAGTACATTAACAAAAAAATGGTTTTCTCAGAACCAGTCGGTTTAAACATTTTAATGCAGGAAAGGTATTTTGTAGTCGAAGATGCAAATAGAAAAGCGCTGTAATCCCTCTAAGCTAACCAGGAATTCAACTAGTCGAAGAGTTCATAATCAAGATGGCAACTCATTGATTTGAGAAAAAGCAAAGTTGCATAAAAGTTTGCTTTGTGGGGGTGGCCATGTCAGTCGATTTTCTTCTACTGAGTGATGAGTTGTATAACTTGCTGAATTAATTCTGAGGAAAATGTGATATTTGCACTAATACTCGTGAAATCGACTAACAGTGAGTTAATATGCTGCTTATAGTGCTGCCGAGCACTGGGTGGGCTGCATACTAATCTTTTGAGAGGAGTGGATGCAGGTGGCTGTGGACCCGGTGCCAATCTTGCTAGCGCGGGTGGGGTGTGACGTTTGCGAATTAACGCTTTGGCAACAGACCCAAGTTGATTTTAACATTGGTGGGCAAAAAATAAATAAATAAATAAATAAATAAATAAATAAATAAATAAATAAATAAATAAATAAATAAATAAATAAATAAATAAATAAATAAATAAATAAATAAATAAATAAGTCACTTTAGGTCTGTTTCAATCGTCGTACCACTGCCGTGCGAGCTCGAAATTGGAATACGCGGCAATTGCACGGTGGTGGACTCAAACGTCGAGCTGAAGTCGCGAAGAAACTGAATTTATATACTTGAAATACAGCAAATCGAAATTAACACAGGACATGTAATACGCGCGGGAACTGTTGGGATTGAACACACGGCACACACACAAAACCACAAACCAAGTGTCAGAGAACATGTGTCTGAATGCGTCGACTTAGCCATGTCTGCCGTTAATATTGAGCACCCTAAGTGGTACCAAAACCCATCATTTTGACCCCTAAGAGGTACGACGATCATCCCCGCTCTTTTATATATGGGAGTCTCTCCTCCCCTGGGGTGCTATATTCTAACTCAAAAAAATAATCGTTACGCTGGGCAAAACAAATCGCGCTAGTTTTTCCCTTTTGTTCGACCGAGCCTTATAAACTGATCTCACAATAGATAGTTGCTATCTTTGCACAAAATGGATCAGTAAGGCCCAGCCGTCAAACGCCGTACTACAATGTTCTTTGCTCATTTGCATTGAGTTCGGCTCATGTGAAGCACGGCGTTCGACTCTCCCTGCAAAGTTGCTTTTGCTCGTTACGAAAAAAAGGTGCCCAAAATCAATCAATCGACGAAATAAGAGGGAAAAATTAAAACTGTTGCCACTGACTATTCAGGTTCCGGGTGCAGGATAAAATATTTAAGATGACACTAGATCGTGGTAATAAAAACGACATGTGATAGTTTTAATGACTAAAAGTACCACTTCCTTCTCCCACTCACCCCTCCCTCCCTGATGCCCGGTGGTATAGGTGCCGGCAGACTACCCAAATGAGTATTATGCACTCAAGGCGTTATAACACTGGGGCGTTTAGTGCAAACCCTCATAAAGTATATATTTTCTTAAAGCTTAATAAATGCTAAATATATAACAATTATCCTACGAGGGCGCGCCAAATATGGATTGATAAATAACCAACGAGGCGCCGCGCCGAGTTGGTTATTATCAATCCATATTCGGCAAGCCCGAGTAGGATAATTGTTTTATTAAAAACTGGACCACAAAATACTCTCCAAAATGATTTTTATTTGACGCCAAAAAGACCGAAGACGACTCAACTTCCGCTCCAAAAATTTACATCGCGGAGGCGAACCGAAGTAAGCGATCGATCAATGGCTGCTCGTATCGACTTGAGCGAAGGTGCCGTCTTGTTCCCTTTGCTGTTGTGTAAAAACACTTGAGGCATGCATTTTTCCTCTTTGCCCATTCTTTAATTAGTGTTGTAAATTTGTCTCACCCGGGACTTGCAAGCCACTCTGAAAAGGTTGTGAAATCTGAAAAAACTTTCTCAACATTACGCTCACGCGTTCATTGACCATATTTGTCCACCCATTGGATATATAAACAATAGACTACTTTTGGCTTCGGAAATATGCACGGATAATTGTCCGAGGATATTATCTGTTCCGAGAAGCGAACAGTTGCCCGAGAGCGAAGCTCGAAGGCAACTGTGAGCTTCGAGGAACAGATAATGTCCAAGGACAATTATCCGTGCATATTTCCTCGCCAAAAGTAGTTTATTGTCTTTATTATCCTTCAACTATTTCCTCTCGCAGCGCAAATAATGGCGCGGGGACTGTGAAGCTTTTTGGTGCTTTCTGGAACTGCTTTTTCGACCAATAAATTGATGTCCTCCTCGGTAGTCATCTCGTAATGGATTTTTGTGATTAATATATAAAATTGTGTTCGGATATTGTCAATAAACAGCGTTTGTTTGCCAGGCGGGGGTCATTCGCTGATAACGTCCGCTTATTCGGTCACGTATCACGATTCCACCAATCACGCGCGGGAGGAAATATTTGATGGGTCATAAGAGCTGATAACCTGTCCTAGGAACCAATCAAAAGCCTAGAAATCCAACATCCGTGGTCCAGTTTTTAATAACAAAATATATTCATTTTAGGGTAAAGTGTTTACATCTTTGAAGTAAAGAGACAAACTGTAAATCACATATGCCGCCTCAAAAAAGCTCCTGGCCCCACGGAAAAACTCGGAAGAAATAGATGATGCTTTCAAAATGCTCACCAGCCAGATCAATTCAGAAAAGGTGTCTCAGTTTTGTTTTAATTTTACTTCTTGCAGAATTAATTAATAGTTCTGTAAATGGAATGGAGGCAGGATTGATCCCTGGTGAGCAATGTGATTTGCAATTCGTCACTCTCAAAGGGTAGCTTGACTAGCTTGGTTATTTCGAAACCCACTTGCACTAATTTAAACGCCTCCGTGTTATAATGCTTTGAGTGTATGGTACTCATTTGGGTACTAGTCTAATACCTTAAGCCGTAAAGTAAATTTCAGAATTCTTAAGCTAAAATTGATTTTCTATATTGCAGTGAATTATAAATATAAGTGGTAGGTCGGGTAAAAACACCACCGAAATGCAGCCGCGGATTACTTGCGGCCGCACTTGAAGAATTATGTTACAAGGCAACAAGGCGCCAAGTTTTCAGCTTCTTCAGATCTTTTCCTCCTCCCCTCCCCCCTCAACCACAATTTTTGCACTCGTCATTTTTTAGCGCAATTTCTTCGTATGCTCCAGTGGAAACGCGTGCAACGCAGGCTAACTTATCTCTCTGACTGGAATTATATTAAAAACAGGGTATCAAATTAGAGCACTTTCTCTTAGACAGGGTAGCACAATTTACATTTTTGTGTCTTGAATAAGGTCAGGGTTTTACAGAGTCAGCGGAACCCCCCTACCCAAATTCCTACTGAGTACACCCCCGGGGTATAGCGAAACGGGGAAGATGCTGTCAGAAACGTCTAATTCACGTAATTTCCTTTCTTCATTTCAGCGCCCTTGTGCTACAATTGCACGGACTGTGGCATCAAGTATTACGGGAAAATATGTCCTTCTGGCTACGACCAATGCGGGAAGTACTACATGAAGGACACTGCCGGCAAGGTGACCATTGCGCGTTCCTGCGCAAACAAAGCACAGTGTGACCTGGCCAAGTCAGCCTGCAAAAAGGCAAAGAAAGCAAGCAGCGATGTCGAATGTAAGGCTGCCTGTTGCGACACTGATCTGTGCAACTCTTGAGCCTCCCCTTCCGTCAGCGTTCTGCTCGTCTCTCTGTGATTCCTGTTTGCTGTGGTCTCGTTAAATCAATACTGTTCGAATTTAAGTAAAACCTGTCACTCCAGTTTATAGATCTTTGTAATTTTCTTAGCTTTTAAACGGTTACATGTTTGTTTCACTATGATACCAATAAAGGGTAATTTTGACTAAATATCGCTTTATTTCGTCTTTTATCCATGAGTAACCAGATAAACCTGGGACAGTGGGGGCTTGAGACTCTTGAGCAACAATACGGGCCCGGATCGACTTCAACTAGCTAGTGCAATAGACTCCGAGGAGGGGGGACAGTTGACTAACTTACTAACGCGAAAAGCTTCGTTTTTCCAAACCTTATACCTTAAGCTTCAAAGGGACCCCATATAGCCGTAACGAAAGTACTAAACTTTCATACATATGGTCTCTCGGGCAGCGAGTCACACTACGGACCCGGATCGACTTAAAAGTCTCAGAGTAAAACTGCATGAGAAATCATCGAAACGTCAGAACAAGGCCTTATACTAGTGATGCATCAAAATGCACGTAAACAAAGACTGACTGAGTCTGGGTCAGTATTGATGAGTCAGCCAGCTATATGAACGCAGATTCCACTGGCAAAGCCTGCGGAACAGACACACGGAAAATTAACATGAGCTTGCACTGCAGCTTAATCTGATAATCTGGACAGACCGGTCAGATCATTTTTGGAATTGTAAATCTTTCGCGTCTCCCAAGTTCACCTACAGCTTGATCCATCAAATAATTGCGCTGGAATTAAAACTATAACTAATATATCGACAGATAATGATTCATGCGCTTGTTAATAATGACGACGCTAATGCAGCAAAATCGCCTTATTTGAAGACTCCGAGCGTGTCGCCATCTCGAAATTTAATGTTCGTGGGTGTGTGTGTCAGGTACGACCTTTTAGGCCAGGTGCCTAAGGCAATGACGTAATAATTATCGACTAGCGTCTCCGCCTCGGAAGGAAAAAATATTTGAAGCCTATTTAATTGTACTGCCTATGAATTCAAAATTGGAAAATAAGTGTTCCTTTTTTCCCGTACTACGACGGCCGACCAACTTCAAAATTTGAGGGTTGGGGATATCTAGAGAAAGAGAGGGGTTGTGAGGTTAAAGAGAAAAAGAGAGAAAATAAATATTACATGCACCTAGAGCGATAAACACACAATTTATCACCAGACAAGTCAGAGCAAAAAGCCGATTCGAAGAACTCTTTCAATGTTTTATTGAGCCAGAACTGGAACTGAAATTTGCGTGACTGACTCAAGAGCTTACGTCCTTCTAACCCCGCAGCAACACCAAGGTATCGGCAAACGATGGTAGCCCGCACCACATGTGTGTCACTTGGGAAAACGTCGCCGGCAATTGGAATCTCTACAAAGATGGCACTTTGGAGAAAAGTGGAACAGAATTAAGCAAGGGTCACAAGATACCTGGAGGTGGCTTCTTTATTTTGGGACAAGAACAAGATTCAGTTGGAGGGGGATTTGATTTGAGCCAGTCCTTTGTGGGTGTCATCCGGGACGTGAACGTGTGGGATCACGTGATCGGGTCGGACGCGATCTCCCGGATGTCCAAAAGCTGTTACGTGGAAGGCGGGAGAGTACTGAAGTGGTCTGAGTTCACTGATTTCTGGAATCCACGGAAATGTAGTGATGTAGCAGTCGAATGTTTGTGGCTTGTAATCAACAATAAATTGATTTGTTCGTGCACATTAGATTGATCTAGTACACAATGATATTTGAGTGCACCGGCTTTTCTTAGCACGACGTCACACGGCAGAAGTACTTTGGCCGGGGAGTAAAGTTTATACACAGAGCTGTCAATCAAGTCGTATGACGATATAAGTATCAAAATTTGCCCCACAGTACCTTGCAAAGAATATTCGATCGGGTGAAATGTAACAACACAAAATAATGCATTTCAACCTCGAGGGTCATGTTTGTACAGAAATTACACTGAAAACCGCGTCCTTGGATTATTGATAGCACGGTGTATGTTTTATTATGCACGGGCCACTTATCTGGTCTTTGTCAACGCAACTTTATAATACAAGTAAAAATTTACCTCCGACTTCTTCAGGTGCAGTTTAACCGTATAGATTACTTACACGTCTATATGTACATTAAAGTACATCGTTCTCTTATGCACAGAAGCAAATAAAACGCACATAATAGAATTTTGTAGTGGTTGTTTTAGTTTTTTATCTTCGACTTTGTAGTTTTGTTCTTCTTGACTCTCCTTCTTCATCAGTCTGCCCTGGCTTGCAAGTTCTTCTCTGCCTCGTATTACATAGTTTCTTCCTCGGGTTCTCCATTTTATGGCAACACAAAGCTTCTTTGTTCTCCACCACTTTGTTCTGTTTGAACGAAGCACAAATAACAGAGAAGTTAAAAAAAAAAAAGAAAAAAAAAAAAAAAAACAGCTATTTTTGAGATTCGTTTACTATCTTGTTAATTCACACATAATAAAAAATCACTGCAAAAATGACTCATCCAGAACCCAACAACCTAAACGTAATTAAACCACCAAGCTCACAAAAATGTTTTCAATTACCTGCTTCGACAACTCTTCTCTCTGCCTGCAAAACCGCTGACTCATTCTCCACAGTTACACTAGGAGGGGACGGCGAGGGCACTGGGACGGGAGGTGTGTCGCTTGACAATATATTTCATCCGGGATCTCGGAGAAGACTTTTGGGACGAGGGCGGAGTCGACTGTTTGGAGCTTACGACAGAGTGCGGGAAATCTTCTTGCGTGCATCAAAACATTTCGTCACATAAATATTGCTATCAATAGTAAAAGCGAACGTGAACATGATTAGAATTTGCGAATGAAGCCGTTAACTTAACAATACGGATCGTACAGTGCCATCGGCCAGGAAGATAAACTCCAAGATGTGACCAACTTGTTGCGGAAGAGATTCCGCAAATATTTTTACTGCTAATTTTGGGCACTATTTATTTATCAGTTATGATCTACTATTATGACCGAGGAAATAGCCCTCGCTTCTTATCAAAGATACCAGACAGAAAACGGAGATCTTGACAGTTAGCTTGCTTACATGAAAGCTGAGTAGACTAAACGATGTCCAATCCTCACACCACAACGCTCATGTTACTTTTCCCGAGGAAAACGTAAGTGACCAAAGGCGAATTGAACTCAATTCCTGGATGGCAGATGGCCCCAAGGGTAAACGAGATGTTCCAAAGCAGCATATATCGTCAGCTCGAATATCACCAACAACGAGAAAGGAAAAAGGAAGCCGGCACAAACCGTACAAGCAAAATAAATATAAACGAAAATAGCACAAAGCAAGCAACAAATAGCATGCGAAAATCCAGTCACAATACGAGCATTGCCGAATACACAAGTAATTTAAATGAACACACATTCATTAAAATGAACATATGTTCGCGTTTATTAAATGTCCCAAAATGCAAATGGAGTTTTATTTCTCGTAATGAAGAACAAAAGGTGTAATCTACACGACACTACATTACTTATATACTTTACACCACAACAGCTCAATCCGGTTCTAAAGACAACCAAGCTAAAAACACTGAAAAAATCAAACAAACTAAACAAGCCAAATAACAAAAACGTCTTTTCATCGACTCTGCTGCCTTCCTTCTCTGCAAAGAGAAAGTGCAACAGGAAGTTAATAAAACGTTGCCGGAGATGGGGTGGGGGTATTAGAAACAAAATCACATTATTTCTATATGGGTTTGTCCTTGCTTGTGTGTTGATCTGTAAACCTCGATGGGTTTCGCTGTAAAATGCACGAAAAACAAAACAAAACATGTACTAGAAAAATAAGGAATGTTTCTGTGGTTTGTTTCAATTTCTGTGTTTGACTGTGTAAGTCAAGTGCAGGACGTGAGAAAATATCCCAGGGTCTTGTTTGCTGTCCTGGCTTAAAATGTGCAATAATATGTTCAGAATACCCTCTCGATCCTCGGATAGTTTTGTGAGTTGTATTTCGGTTACAGTGAAAGTCGGTACGACTGGACTGCACTATACAAACTCCAGGAAGTGGTAAAACAAAAACAAGAATTACAAGAATTGATCCGGAAAACAGTACATCCAGTTGTGTGCTGGTCAACTCTTCCAGAAAGAGAGTACAGTAATGTAAAGTACGGCAGATGATTGTTTTACCTCCTGCTCAAGCTTGACTCGGTCAGTTTCTGATGCAGCCATTCCAATCCTCATTAACGCATCCATCTCTTGTGTTCTCTCTGTTAGTTCTGTCTCTGCATCCTGTCTTTGTTGGTTTGCCAGAACGACATTGTTCACCAGCGTGGGGATAACATCATTGAGATCCCTCAACTCCTGTATTCGCAACATATTAGTGCACTGTCAGAATATCAAGCAAAGGCCACACAAGCGTATTTCTACGTGGATATAAACGTATTAAAGTAAGCAGCACGAAATGTAGTGCTAAAATTCAGTACACGTCCGCGGGTACGAGTTTCCGTAACTTCAAAAGTGCCTGACTTAATTACAAGCTCTGTTTATGAATGCTTGAAGCGAGGTACATCTGGATAAAGAAATTTCACATTGTTTGCCCGTCATCTGAAAACCGGAAGTGAACCATGCACTAGATCACCTAATATGCACATACCTGGTTTCTAGCAATGTACTCGTTTAGCAATTTTTGCCTTTCTTGATTTTGTTTAGTTGACCTTTCCAAAGCTTTCTTGAGGTTACTACAATGCTGTAGACAGAAATTTGTATACAGTGGTTGCAGTTAGACTATTATAGATTGCTAAATTCCTCTATTTAAACACACTGACACAACACTGGGGTGGGGATGAACTCCTCATATTCTTAGTGGGAGTGTGCTGCATGGTTCTCTAAACCCTTGCACAATTCTAGACCAAAATAATATACAATTTTCCACACCATTTTCAGATCAGTATCCCAAAATGTGCAACCCACCCCTCACCCCCACCATTCCCTTCCTCCAGACTCATGCATTGAAGCAAAACTGAACAACAACTACAGCTGTAAGTACTAAATTCAAATAGTATGTGTAGCAAAATGCAAGCAAAAGCCTAAAGTACAAAATGGGACATACAAAATGAATGTCACTATTTTGTATTTTGCCCTCCAGAAAAAAAGTAAAATACAAGCCTTATCTACAACTGCAGCAATGTCACATATTTGACATACCTCTTGCAATGCCACATTTACTGTCCCTAAATGTTGTTGTTGTTGACATTGCTGGGTGAAAAAATTAACAGGTTTGCACATGTAAAGATGTTAATACGGAAACTTACCATGACAGCATTATTTTGTAAAGAGCAAAAATTATTGTGCAGGCAACTACTGTATTTACTATTTTTAGTCTCAATGTGACATGAATTGACAAAACATTACCTGGTCTGGTCCAAATTTGAACCAACAATGTGCCTAATAAGTATAATGAAAACTGTAAAGCAACAAAGCACCTTCCCCAGTCCCTCCCCCACTTATTTTGTGCATTTCTGACAACATTGAAAATTGCACATCAATACTCAAGCTGAATGGCCTCTACGGCATAATTACACAGCACATACATGGCAATACATATCATAATAGCATTAAACATAACCAGTTTAATAATACTGTACCTCTAATGCTTGTCTCAACCTTTCACCTTGCTCCTCTCGAATCTGATGGGCATCATCTAGCTTCTGTTCCAGCTGAACAAAGAGAGCAAAATATTATTTTTGATCCAAGGCATTGCAAGAAATGGTACAACTAAAATATCAAGAGCTCTTCAACTCAGTTTTAACAAACCATGTTCTTGTAAAATGTGAGGGACCAGTGCTTCATATTACATACTTGTATCTAATATATTCATGTTCATATTACTGTGACTGTATGTCGACTGCAGAGACAATGTGGGAAAAAATAACAAAAATATACAGACAACAAAGCACTTCATTAGTAAGTAATAAAAATAGACAACTTACAATAAATATGATAAACAATAAATAGAGGATATTACACGGTGGCGCGAAGATATGAATTTTATTTTCGAGTGGTAAAAACAATATTTTACAAATGAGCGCTTCGCAAGTGAGCAAAATATTGTTTTTACCACGAGAAAATAAAATCCATATCTTCAAGCCGCTGTGTAATTTTCTTTTTATTATATTAGACACGAGTGTTTTATGAGAAATTGCACAAACAACCGTGCAAAAGCGGGAAATGATGCCAACGATATCCTCACTAGTGAGGATATGGAAAATACGCCACTCGGGTCCCGGATGTAGTTTCGTATGGATTTTAGGCACGGTATATTTTCCAGTAAAACACTCGTGTCTATATAATAAAAGGCACTTTAGTATCATAAGTTTTGTACCTGCTGTTGTAATTGATGCACTGCTGAATTTTCTTCTGTCAGCTCCCGGAGCCGCTAAATGAACAAAATCATTACAGATTGAAACAGAACATAATGATAAACATAGTGTTAAGTAACAGTTTTCACACTATATAATTGTTGGATTTTGTTTGCTTGTTTTGTTGTTGTTTTATTCTTTCTGAGGCCTTTTATGTTGTTTTGAGTTGCATGTGTTGTGATAGAGCTGTCCTCTGCTATAACACTAATCAGGGATCATATATAAATGAGAGAGAGACAGCCAGACACATTGTACAATTGCTTTCTTAGGCATGCTAAAGTTAATTTGTGCATGTGCATTTGATCACATGGAATTTGCACTATATACATTAATCATTCACTCTCTTCTTTTTAGTTCAACAGTGAATTTAAATAATCAGGCCAGCACATTCCATACATAATTACCTGGGTAAGGAAGACAATGTTCCTCTGCTGTTCGTCTTTTTCCTGTAGGACATAAAAATAATTACAGAACTTTGTCAGAGCAGTAAATAATGTTTTGTCAGAGTTTGACTCTGGCAGGTTATCATTATGCTGACATATTAGAGCCATTTTCAGATGAATGTCCAATATGATCGTGTGATTGCTTTGGTGTGGCACTTGCAAAGCTTTATCAGATTTGTCACAACAAAGTTAGTGCATGGCTGCTTTTTGGCCAATCCGGAGCAAAAGCAAAACCTGATTGCAATACTGCAAGTGGTGATGGCATTTCCACATTGCTGATCAATTTCTTCTTCACAACAAAACAAAATGCAAAGCAAATGTGAATAAATTACTTTAAGTCCAAAAACTACACTCCCAGTATCTGTCAAAATTATATCCTACTCCAGACTATTAAAGTGCTACTGCCATGGAGTGAATCTACATCACCTGAACTGCCAAAAAATCGGAATAACTTTTACCAACTAGTCAAATGGAAGCTGATAATTTGCCTTCAAAACACATCAAAATCAGTGTGCCATTACTTGGTCTCCCTATGCAAGCCTGCATAAAAAAACTGTCAGCGGCTTTCCTAAATCGTTTTCTGTAGACTCATTACTATTTCCTGATGACTCTGAGCCTGGTGCAAGGTCGCTTTCATATGTGGATGTCGAATAAACCAAACATAAACATGACCTCGCAGTCATTTTCTTACAAATTTTTCCTCCTTGATGATAAGATGACATCACAGAGAAGAGCCACTGATAGTTTTTACGCGGGCTTGCACAGGGAGGCTTTTTAATGGCGGACCAACTTTGAAGGCAAATTGTCAGCCTTTCTTCAACTTGTGGGCAAAAGTTATACCAATTTTTGGCAGTTAAGGTGATGTTGCTCCTTGGTAAACATAAAAGTTTTTCAATTTTGATTGCAGTAGCACTTTAAATAACAATACTGGAATTGCCAGTGAGCTCATGGCATGGGTGGGGTCAAGACCAGAACAAACTAAAATAAAAAATAGGGACAAGAGTGAGACTCCCAAGAGAGACTTGCAGTTTCTCACCAGAAAAATTAATATCATGCAGTATAGAGAACTTGACTTTTGACACCTTTCTCAAACGCAACCTGATTACTATTGTCATTACAACACCCATTCACTTGTTTCTTAAAGGTTGAGTTACTCTTCATTTTGAACTTAGGAGTGAAAGGGTCAGCCAGCAAGAAAATCCAGGAATGTAACACAAGACTTGTTTACAATGTTATTGCATTTGTGTTCACAGCGTGTTCAGTCATTTGTGACTAACAAACTCAATGCTCAGGACTATTTTCGTGTATTTTTCATTCCTAGATAAAATTACCACTGCGAAACAGGCTACTTGATCGAATGGAAGAAATGTTTCGACAGGCACTGTACGATAAACTGAAGCCTTTTCACAACTGTGATGCTCACGCGCAGCATAATAGCATAATACATGTAATATATTCACTGGAAACGCGTTGTGTGAACTCTTGAGCAGCGAGAATGGATATTTTCATCACAAAAATGGATATACTTTTGGCAAAAAAAACTTTATAAAAACAGCTACAGTATGTATGAGGTAACAGATGTCATGTACAGTGTAAAGCATAAAATAAATCATCAATGTTTACGGCTACAGTTTGTCATGGCTTTGGTGTCCGTTTTCGGCCTGGTTATCTTCCCAGAAGTATTTCGTTTTGCCACAGAAAGTTCGTCAGGACTAAATAATCAGTCATGACAGTTATCCCATAGTGGTCCCACAGCAGTATCCAAAAAATATATTCAAATCCATCAAATACTTGTTTACAGCTATGACGGTAAACTTAAGAATGCAAGCCAAAATCATTCCCTAAAAATCCAGTTTATCCGTGCATGTTCCAGAGTCAAGCGGTGTTGAGTTTGGATGGGATACAGCTAATTCAATCTCCCACATTTCAAGTTGTTCGTCAAGCCGCCTTACATCATCGCATATCATGTGGCACTGTGAACCAATCACTGTGTGCTGATTCGTAACCCAAAAGAAAATAATATGATGATAAAGGCACAGTTTGTGATCCTAAGTTCATTGACTACAAGCAAAAAGACAAAATCAACTGTACATGTACTTTATAATTTTTCAATCTGTATTTCTGATTCTAACATGCTTCAAAACCATAATATTCAACCTGTAGGAAAGGGCCTAATTTAAAGCTATAAAGCTTACAAACTGATCAAATGAACATAATTAATATACAGTATACCTTAATCAGGTCATCCACTAATCCTTGAAGGGAACTTGAATAGTCCATGTGCTCAGATGGCATGCGGCCTGTCACAATAGCAGGATTCTCTGCACCAGAGGAATCACTCTCTGTGGTCACGGGACTACGTGCATTCCTCCTGTCAGCCATCAAGCTGACTGTCTCATCACCACTGACAAGAAGATCAGCTCTTTCATCACCTTGTTCCAGCTGACCACTTGGCCTGGCAGATCCATCATCTGGCTGCACTCTTTCTGCATCACTGCTAGAAGCATTGTCCTCACTACTGTCATGACTTCTTGACATTGTCACTGTGGTATGTCTGTATGATGATGCATGCTTGGCCAAACTCTCTGCATCATCAATGGAATCGCGCCTGCTCCAGCCATCATTGTTGTCACTTGCACTAGGAACAGGAGAGCTGCTACATGCAGATATGCCGTCCATTTGAGAAGAAGTATCAGGTCTAACAGATGCTTTGGGATCACTATCATTTTGATTTTTCTCCAATTTACTAGCTAAAATGGTACCACTGTCTTCATCAGAGCTGGCCACATCTTTAGGCACATCAAACTGTCCACTGGACATTCCATCTAAAGTGTTGGCTGCCACAAGACCAGCTGGGGCCAGAACAGGAACATTCAGTGTAGTGCCTGCAGCTTGGAAGTTGCTCACTAATCCTTGACCAGCATATCTCTGTTCCTTCTTGTTTGTTTCCTTGGATTCATTCTGACACACTGAATGGGATACAAGATTGACAAATAAGTTTGGGGAGGTGCTCGTATATACTGTAGGTGCCTGGGAAAACAATGACTGTAAATAATAAATGTTTTTGCAAGCTATAACTTGCTGGTGGTTGCTTATGGGAAGTGGTCGCTTACAGTAAGACAATATATTTGTCACCACTTGTAGGCAACCATCCATATGAGTCAGTTCAAGTGGGCTCCTGAGTACAAAGTAGTTACTAAATACATGTACATCTGATATATAGCCCACATGCAGACATATACTGTACCTTGAGAAAGAGCTGGTAAGTCAAGATGCTGCATAGAGAATTTCCATGCATCCTCCTTCCTTTGCTCCTGTCTGGTGGTGTTGCACATACCTATTGGCTTCTTTGAATTATGCTTAAACTTCTTTGAATGCTCTAGACATACAGGAGGTGGGGTAGATTTCCTTACAGTCTCTTCATCCTTTTTGATCCCTGATTCTCTTAACACCATAGGACCTGTGCAGTACAGTACTGTTAGACTTACATGTGGCACAAAATTGAGCATAATATTATTCTCAGCCAAACATAGTCTACAGTTTATATGTAAAATGTCATGTTATTTGTATCACTAGTGTTGTACTGTAACTTGTATTAATCTCAATCAAGATGAAAAAAAGAACTGAATATTTGAAAGATTTTGCTACATATATATGGTGCTCTCTATACTCACTTGCATATCTCGACTCCTGAATCTCTGAAATTAAATGAATACATCCTAATATTTTCAACACTTCCTTCAGGGCTTGAATCGTCAGCACCCCATTTGCTCTTTCATACACTGCAAACAGCTCATACACAGTTGTGGCGCTCTCAATGCCAGGTAATTCTTGCCAGCATCGTTTCAAATCTTCAGCTTTTCCCCCATCCTGCAACCTCTGCATTACTTTTACTCTCAAAGCCCGACTAGTAGCTTCACTGAAGTCAGTGTTCTGCATGGTGTCTGAAAATACACAAGCAAACTGAACATATTATGGTACAATGACAATAAAGCTTCCAATACACAGCAAAATGAGCAATCAAAGAAACAGTGATATCAAAAACAAACCAACAAAGAGTATGGGTTTCAAGCAGATTTTATTGAAAACTTAATGATCAAAGTATTTACTGTTAATAATATGTACAAATCACACTTAACAAACCTTACAAAGATGTTAATACTCACCATCAACATCAACGCTCGCCATGATTGACAATAATTGGTTCCTACAAAAAGAAACATTCAGTTACAAAAAAGGCACTTTGCCACAGATCGAGGAAGAAAGCATTTCCGATTAGTAAATCTGCCGGTGATGTATGGTACATTTTGTTTGACATTTTACTCGACAGATGCCGATGGAGATCATTGTATTCATAGTTAGGGACCTTCGACATATGTTCCATACTTGACTCACGCGCTCATAATCTCATCCAATCTATTTGATAGATTATAACATCAATAGGTAGTATCAACAAACACACTTCATACGTACCAAACCTAAACAGCTTCTAGCTCGTCTCTGGACAAGAAACCGTTCACGTGACATAGTATAATGTCCACTGAGAACGCGCGCATGTGCAAGAACTATAGAACGCGGGCGCGCAACGGGCGAGCCACGGCTGGTATATCAGACTCAAAAAACGCCGGGTTTGTAATAGCTTCTACAGTTTTAATTCAATAGATCTATACAACTTGTTAGTTCACATCAAAGCAACAATTTTTAATTTATACATTATTGGCGGGAAAATGACGTCATGGAACAAGGCAACATTTCCTATAAGAAATTCATAGACATGTAAAATCAAACTTATAAGAAAAAATATCTCAAATATCTTTATGGAAATCGAAACACTGGGAGTTTTTGAAATTTGAAAATAATTCATTTTGTTTCTCTACTGACGTACACGAACAGGACTGTTCGGGATGGGTGAAGGCGCCAGCGTCTTGCTATTTTTGGACCTATATTTTTCTATTTTGTGGTGAGCTTTGTAACTTGCTAGAATGATGGCCAGATGTGCTGCAAGAGAAAAAAAAACAAACAAACAAACAAACAAACACACTCGCAAAGGACTAAGAGTGCCGGGGAGCAACTTTGGAGCTGTCCAAACAACCTCGCTTGTCCACTAGGGAAAGCTCGAAAAACAAAACAAAAGATGTCCGTGATGAATCGGGTCTCTGAGGATGAAGTCAGTTCTGTTTGTGCGAAATACACTGAAAAACGTCCTTGGATTTAGAATACAAAGCCGAAACATGCACCCTGCTATCAATACAGTATGTGCACTGTTTTAGTCTTCGCCAACGCAACGTAATTACAAGTAACAATTCACTTCCGACTTTTTCAGGTGTAGTTTAACACGTATAGATTAATTACACGTCTATATGTACGAATACTCAAGTACATCGTTCTCTCGTGCACAAAAGCAAATAAAACGCACAGTAAAATAATTATGTCGTTGTTGTTTCAGTGTTTTTATCTTCGACTCTTTGACTGTCCTTCTTCATCTCTAGGCCTCTGGCTTGCATGCCCTTCTCTGGCTCATATTTAGTTTCTTCCTCCAACTTGTTCTTCTTTGTGTTCACCTCATTACCTTAAGTGTCTGCAGTTTCTACGTCTTCTTCTTCATTCCTCAGCTACTCGACCCTCACTGCTGTTCACCAAATACGCCCGTTTTCTATCATAAAAATTGTATAGCTTGCAATTTCTATAGCTCGTTGTAACCTTTCCTCACGTACTCCTGTTTTGTCTTTGGGTACTATCGACACTGTCAACACTAAATCTGCCATCTTGTATGCCGGGTTCTCCATTTTCTGGCGATACAGAGATTCTTTGCTCTCCACTTTGTTCTGTCTGAAAAGAGCACAAATTACAGCAAAGTTAAAACAAAAGCACTAAAATGTTATTCAAGAGCAACTTTGTGTTAGATCCACTCACTATCTTGTAAGTTCACTGCACGGCATAATAAACAGCAACAAAACGTTACTGTTACACATCGATAGCAGAAAAATAAAAGATCACTGCGAAACGCAAACTAAATGGAAAAGATACTTTTAACCGCTTGGTCACTGGGTGGACATACATGTGTATAGAACCGCACTCTGCTGGCAAGAAATTCACCATACAGTAAACACTGGATAGTTTCCTGAAAGAAGTTAGTACACAAAGCGTCTAGTACAGAGAAGTTAGTACACAAGGCGTCTGGTGCAGGATTAGTTACACAAGTTGTCACAAGGTATTCGCAGGTACACCTATGAACTTCTGAGTTTATGCCAGCATTTTTCGTGCAGGAAGCGAACTATGTACAAAAATCACAACAACAAAAACGACTATCAAAGTATTACCACGAAATGACAGTGATCAAGAAAAACACGTGTTGTACTGGCCGCGCACCTGAGGTGTGGTCCGCTGTACAGCCGCGGAATCGACTGGTGTCTCGACAGAGGAACCGCGCACTTCAGGAGGCTGCTGGGAGCCTGGAGAAAACAACTTTGATGGTCCTTCTCGCTGAGGCGAAAATAAAAAATGAAAGCATTAACACCCTGAAGTCGCAAATCCTGAAAACGATTTCACGACTCTTACGACCTTCATAATCTTGCAAGCAGATCCCTTTCAATCTCCCCTGCCAGAAACGCAGGAAAAAAAAGGCGCTGCCAACGACTTGACTCTGCTCGACTTTGTAATCAACAATGCGTGAGTCGCTCCTCCAAACATTTAAATGAAACAAACCAGGTTCTTTGTCTCAATAAACTGGTCACACGAGTTAGAGATGCCGCCCATGTGCAGGTCGGTAACACAAAACTAAAACAATCACGGAATTGCTTTCGACAGGAGCCTTCAACGGTCATCCAAAAACGGATTTATTTAAGAAATATATAACGGACTCCTGTAATGTAGCCTTGTTATCTAAACACGCGGGAAGCTGGGAGAACACGAGAGTAGCGTAGGGAAACCACGAGACCGCTGAATAAACAAAAAATGATATACGCGTGTAATGTTAGACTGTGAACAGTCCCTCCTTTTCTCCCCAAGGAGCCAAGTGACGCGAGCGGCAGAGCGAGGCTGGAGGCTGGAGTCTGGGCCGCTCGTGTCGCTCGGCCCCAAAAATTGCGCGTTTATTTACGATCTTTGGAGAGAAAAGGACGGACTGTTCACAGTCTAGTGTAATATACTCTCATCTAACATAGTGTTTTAGCCAACCAGAATGCGCTTAGTTTCATAGTTATTTTATAGAAATGGAGTCTCCGCATCTACATGTGCACTTGTATATATGTAGCCTGGGTTAAAGTGCGCTCCCTGCAGTGTCGAGCTCGTCCACAGGGCTTCATGCAGTACATGATTGTAGTTGATTTACCTGCTTCGAAAACTCTTCCCTTTTTTGTCTCTGCAATAACTGCTGGTACTCATTCTCTGTCACAGTAGGAGGAGACGGCGAGGGCACTGGGACGGGAGGCGTGACCGAGGTGTGTCTCTTGACGATGCTCTTTATCCGGGATCTTGGAGAAGACTTTCGGGACGAGGGCGGAGTCGACTGTTTAGAGCTTACGACGGATCGCGGGAAATCTTCTTGTGTGCGCCGAAACATTTCATCTTTTTCCTGCTCTGACTAGAGACAAAAAAATGGCTTCGGTAAATAAAACTATTTCTGTTAACTATAGAGGTGAACGTGAACCATAGTGAACACCACGATGAAAATTAAGTAACGCATGAAGCCGCTAAAGTAACTTTACAATATAGTGCCAGCAGCCGAGAATAATTGTTTTAAACTCCAAGATGTGACCAACTTGTTGCGGAAGAGATTTCCATAAATATTACTAGTGATTATTTATCAGTAACAATTTTTAAATTGTTAAAATAATATCAAAACATTATGACCATCTTTCTGTTTCATCAAAGATACAGGCGCGCTTGACAACTGTAATTTGTTTGCATGAAAACTAACAAAACGATGGATCCTCACACCACATCGCTTTCTTCTCAAGGATTAGGAAAAGTTACACATTGACCCTTATATGGTCAAATGCGAATTGAACTCACCAAAGAAAACCCCAACTCCTGAATTAAATGAAACCTAAAAGTCTAACCACTCAAATAATGTAGCTCAGTACATAGTACATTCTGTGACCACTCAAATACAAGCTCTCCCTGCGTATTGGCTGTATGTGTGTACAGAGGAGTAGGGTATCATACCTGAGCCAGCGAATCTGATTGGTCCGATTGAGATCTCCACCCAGTGTCCCCCTCAGGGGGAGGGGAGGGATATTTTTTGGGGATTGGAGGAATGGTCTGAGTAGAGATGCAGAATTGTGTCAGCCCTAAAGGTGCATAGGCAAACAGAAAAGCAACAAACAGGGAAAAAGATGGATAGAGATCAATAAATGGATGCACAGCATGTGTGATGGAGATCAATTGCGATTGAGAAACATACATAAAGGTAGCTAGAAAGATAACAGAACAACAGACGGATAAACTTAGGAGCTTCAATGGAATCGTTTAACGATGATGAACATGAAAGATGACGCCATAGTGGACTGGTGTTCCTTATGTTACCTGTTTATAGCGGCCTTTGTACAACTGGCCGTCGGAACCTTGGAGCAAATCCACCACCGATAAATCACGAGACCAGTTGGGGAATTCCTGCGGATCTTCTCGCACTGCAAAACCAAAGTAACGGATGATAATCACTAAACAATATCGTGCTAAACAGGGATGTAAATAGTGTGGACAGCTTTAGTGCGCAGACGCGCCTAATAAATGACGTCACTTTCGTGTTCCACAGTGTGGAACGTGGTCGCGTCACACCGTAATACTACTGCTGTCAGTATTGGCACGACTTTGGTACGAATGCAAAGTGACGTCATCGGTCAGTCAATATTCCACAGTGGTGCCATTCAACTACAGCGTAGATTATCGCTTATCGTTATCATCATCACGTCCTCACTTCCGTGCTATATGGATGGGACAACGCATACTGTAATGCATACATGTATGGTCTTTAACTAAAACATAAGGACCGAGATTCAAAAAAACAGCGTCATCATTAGTCATCACGTGATATCAACCTGTCACGGTAGTCATGGAGACACTGTTATACTATAGCTCGAGCTCAGCGGATACTTCATCATTTCAAACTTTGGTGGACTACAATAGTGACGTAACTTCCGCTCCACAGTCTACACTTCTAACTTATATCCGTCACTAGAGTGAGACGGTGAACACACCTGACACTTGGTTGAGTTGTGTAATGCGGGTCGATTTCCTCGGCTGTTGGCGCGTGACGGTGTGAACTCCACCACAGGGTCGACCCGACATGAAGTCGCTCACAGTCTTGTCGAGTTTCACGCCAGTGTAGTGCGCTTTTTGAAAATGGCGAATCTGAAAAAAAAAAACAAAAACAAAAAAACAGACATTTTTTAAGCTTCGTTCAGTTTGCGTTCGCATGGCAATGTTTTCAGCTCGATTTCAGCACGTTGTTAGCTAGGGTCTGCACGGAAATAATCAGATAATAAAAACCGGTCCCGCCAATTTGGAAAATACAGCCAAAAGTTGGTACTTTAAAAACACAAGGCCTTACACGCATAGTTAGACTGACTTGCCGTGCAGTGCTGGTGAAATTCTCTGAAGGCAAAGTTCTTAGTATACCCTGATGTGGATAATATAGTATACAAACTGCTTACCTGGTCTATCTCGTAGCTCAAATATGGGGCCTTGGATCTCTTCATACGGACCCCGTGGGTCTGTGGGAGGGGTGGGTTTTTTTGCTCTCCCACGGGAACCCCCACAGGGCGGTTGCATGAGATACAGTTAAACCTCAGGGAGAGGGGTCTGCGTAGGCCAGCCGCGTTCGACAAGTCAACTTTGGTCTCTTTTGCTATGAGGCTCCTGGATTTCTGTACATCAGCAATGCGACGCTCTGCAACGGCAATTTAAAAAAGAAGGTTCACAGGGGCAAAACTTAAGAAAAGACGATAATGCAAAAGTAAAATAACACCTGAGTACGAGACGAGAGCAAACACAAAGAAAGCTGATAAAGAGATTGACAACTAAGGAAAAAGAAGACAAAAGAAGACGAAACAAGACGAGAGAAGAAGAAAGACAATGCAAGGCCAAGACCTCTGGCAATCACGTCATTCTTACCATATCCATCGGCATTTAGTGATGCTTCTGATACAAGTAACGCCGAATAAGATACAGATAATGTATCTAATGGGCTTGTAATTCATTGAACAAAAAGCAGGCAGCTCGCCAAACAAGACAAAAAAAAACCGGCATACGGCACCCGCAAAACAAGCAAAAAATGACAACAAAACAACCACATAAAGTACCCTCACCTAAATATTGCTGCAGAGCCTGGAAAGCCTGGCCGTCCATCTTCTCGGCCATGTCAAGAGAGAGTTGTTTCAGTGCCTGTTTCAGCGCCGTTTCCTCGTTCATGTAGTCGTCCATTTTCTGAAGCGCTTCCCTGATCCCCTCGTCCAAGAGGTTAAACGTGTTGTCAAACGTCGACACGTTTACTTTGCTTTCCAACGCTTCCTTGTCCGCTTTGACGTTCATTTCTGACGCTACGTTTTCTTTGTCCGCTTTTCTATCTTGTAGACTCTCAACGTAACTGTACAACTCGTCTATGTGATCCTAAAGCCACGGAACCAAAAAATTTAAATTCAATGAGTTAATAAACATTTCATTGGAACATGTACACCTGCAGTTGTAAGGTACCTGGAGTAGTAGGAGCAGAAGCAGTACGTTGTAGTGTAGTAATACAAAGCAGCACCAGTAGCAGTAACAGCAGTATAAGCAATAGTAGTGAAATAGTAGTAGCGTCAACAGAACAGCAATAGCAGTTGTAGAAAGTACAGGAAGTAGCAGTGGCAGAAGCAGTCCAGATACATGTACTATCACGTGGTAGCAGTGTTACAGTTTTCTTGAGCAAACTACAGTAAACTCTATACCAGTTCCATGACCTTTGACTGACAAGCATGTTTCCTCCGAAGTCAGTGCATTTTACCTTTTTAAACTAGCCCAAAATTCTTTTAACTATAATAATTATTACAGTACTTATTTGCGCCTACGAAGAGCTAACGCTCGAAACGTAAGCTTAAACTACAGTATGACGGTGTTTAACCTTTCCAAATTGACTTTTAGCTGATTATTATGAGTACGCTTAAATTCAGTAGTACTAACCTGTTTGCGATTAAGATCTTCAACAACTGCCGTGTGTCCTTGTTCCATTTTGGCCATGAATCTCTGCTGCTCACTTTGCAGTTGCACTAGATGATCTCTCAAGGCTTTCAAAACATCGTTATCATACTCTTGAACAGACACATTTTTTTCGATGTACATTGGCTTGTTCTGTCGAGCCAACATGGTGAACTCTCGCTTCACGCCTTCAATAAGCTCCTTGTTGTCCACCGTCCTCTTCTTGATCTCCGCAAGGGCCACGAGGTCTTGGTTTGTGTTTAGAAAATCTAAGCCTGAAGAGAGAGCAAATGACATAGTAAAGGTCATGTGCACGACAGCACGAGACACTTTTTCTTGCAATTTGCAACGCAACGTCGCTGCGAGACAAGCTGCAAAGCGCACGTGGCACCCCCTCTTTGCAACTGGCAACGCAACGAAAATAACTGCGAGAAAATTTTCAGGTAAAGTTGAACACTCTTCTACTTTTCCCACGTTGCGTGGTATCGTTGCAACGTGTGCATGTACTTTGCAACTTGTCTTGCAATGCTTTTCCCAATGCTTCTATAACTCGATGTGGCACGTTAACAAGTGCTTTAATTATTTATTTTACATGCAAGAGATGACTAAAATAAAATTTGATGCCAGACTGGCGTGACGTCAGGCCAAAATGCACATTACAGTGCTCGCGCCGTTACCAATCAGAATGCGCAAACTA
Organism: Plumapathes pennacea; assembly: GCA_964036295.1. Lineage (NCBI taxonomy): Eukaryota > Metazoa > Cnidaria > Anthozoa > Antipatharia > Myriopathidae > Plumapathes > Plumapathes pennacea. Next base: position 4,092,437 of record OZ038463.1, on the reverse strand, counting down.
CAGTATCTACCTTAACAGTTTATAAAACCACGTATTTTAGTGGCGTATAAACAAATGAGTTGCTGTTGGGTTTGGGTGGGGAATATTTCACCATCTACAAAAGTCGAAATATCGAAAAGATTTAGAAAGCGCGCAATTCCACGATAACAGGATACAAAAGCATGCATAGAAAAATATTTTAAAAAGAATTTAAATGGAGTGCAGAAAGTTGGGTTGGGGTGTCGTGGAGTGAGAAGAAGTCACTGTCTATCAGATGTATCTACATGGGAAATGAGGAAGAGAGGGAGAAAAAAAAAAAAAGACCATAAAGTCGTTACCCTTTTTCAACATTGCCAGCTGATCTTGAAGGTCTGCAGGGATGTTGAGCTCCTTCTTGTCGACTTTCTGCTGTAGATCTCCTTCAACACGCTGCATGTTCTCATTGATTTCCTGCTGTAATGCGCGGAGATCTGACGTCTCTTGTACAATGCCCTCGTGGTGTTTCGACAGCTCAGCAATCTGACGGAGGCATTCCACTAATTCAGGTGAAGGATGGGCGCTCGTCAAACCAAAATTTGGAGCATTCACCTGTGTATTAACATTGAAACATCTAGCTGTACAACTGCACATTCAGGCGCGAATCCAGACTGGTTTACTTAAACCGGTCATATTCTTGGAATAGAACGTGTGATATAAAATTTTCGCGGCCGGAAGTATTGCCGATTTTGACCATTTCACAGGAACAAATTTCCCCGAATTTGGATTTCAGACTTTACTGCCGAGAAGTAATTTTCGCGGATCTGAAGCAAGTTTCCTGTCGAAATTTCTAATTTCTACCCTTCTCTGCAATATTTGGGTATATCTGGCAGACTGTATGTGGAATGGGGGCTGATTGTACCCTTTCCCCTCAAGTCATCCTTCTTCCCTTCTACTACCCTGTTAATATAACTGTCAGCGCAAAAACTTGTGTGACTCAGAGTGTTGTCTTTCTTGCCTCAAAGTGGTGAAGCAACACCTGACTGTGCCCTCCCCTCTAATAGTATCTTCGATGACTTTCATTCCTCCTGCTACCCCCTTAGTACATGTATAATCTTGATGCTAACCTGTGTGCTTCGTGTAAGTGCCGTCTTTGGTACCTCTGGAAGTGAGATTGGTGTTTGACTTGGTGGTGGAGCAGGAGCTGACTGTGCTCTCTCCCATAAGTCATCTGTGACAACATCTCTCTCTTCCACCACCCCCATAGAAAACTTGAGCATGTCCCCCTTCAGAGAAGACTTTCTGACATCAAAAGGAGGGGCTTTGTTTCTTCTGGGGTCAGACTTTGAAATATTAAGTGCTTCTTCTAGGGCTGGCCATTTCACATAGAGTTGAAGATCATCTTTGGTGACAAGATTGCCCAGTTTTTCACGAACAAGGTCTTCATACTGACTGAGCCTGTTCAGGGCTTCAAGTGTGTCAATGGGAAGTTTGTTGTTGTTGACAAGTCCACCACCACTGCTACCATCACCAGTATTACTAGCATGTGCATGTTTAGTGCTTGCCATTTGCTCTTTTAGAGTTTGAACGTCATCTGACATATTCTTCATTCCATTTTGTAACTCCTTAATGCTCTCACCCCCACCACCCAGAAAATCGTTCAGTATTGACATTGTCCTCTCGATTCCATCTTCTACAGCCTGTAGCCTTCTGTCTATTTTCATATATTGCCACATTCCTGACAGCTTGCTTTCTTTGTCAACTGCTTTATTGGGAAGAGAGCTTTCTCCTTTGCCACTCTGTTGTGCCCAGTTGATTATTTCTTTGTTTGTTGGAAGTTGGTCAACAAGTTTGAGTTTCTCTTCTAGTTCCAGGACTTTCTTCTCCACATGATCCTGCCGTGACGTCACACTGGGTATAAATACAAGATTAAGTAAACAATATTAATTACAAGCTACTACCAACAGTTAATTTTCAACAGTACATATTGTACACTATAACAGAGAGTAATAATAGACTATACGCCTTGATTATACCCTAATCATGTGACTATCGTAAACCCTTGAGCAAGAGTGAGCGCATAGACATTTTGTTTCTAGCTTTTTACTGCAAGAGGGCCTGATGGGGGATCTGCATAACACTTAACAGTAAAAAATTCAGGCCCATAGCATTTAACAGTAAACCCCATCTAGGCCCTCTTGCCTTGTTTTATTTAATATCTGGTCTTGTAACACTTAACTGTATTTTTTTACATAACACTTAACATTGATTTTTTGGGCTTCATAACACTTAACAGTAAAAAATTCAGGCCCAGAACACTTAACGGTGAACCTCATCTAGGCCCTCTTGTCTTGTTTTATTTAATATCTGGTCTTGTAACACTTTACTGTATTATTTTTTAATTATTTTTTAATTATTGTATTGTATTGTATAAACTGTATTATTATTTTAACACTTAACATTGATTTTTTGGGCTTCATAACACTTAACAGTAAACCTCATCTAGGCCCTCCTGTAAGTTCCTCTTCCCATTTTTAATTAAAAATAAAGGCTTTTGGTACTTTTTGTACAGACCACCTCAGCTGAAAAGCACCTTACAGTGAACTGAACAATTGCCTAAATAATGATATTTTCCGGAACAACCCCTCCCTCCCACCCCCCACCCCTCCCTCCTCCCAAAAAAAAAATAAAAATAAGAAGTGAATATATACACAATGACAAAAATAATTATGTATGCAAAACATAATACAGTTATGGGTAAAAAATTCCACATTGCCCTCACTATACCCTAATAAAGAAAGCACCAACGAACATAAGGAGTAGTCAGCTGCAAATTAATCCAATGTGCAATGTTTTAAAAATTAGATCGCTAATTAAAATTTCTGTTCAATATTCAAGGTTGCTAAGCGAAACAAAGTTTAAACATAAATCTCACACTTAACTGGCGAGATCAAAGATGAACCCAGCCGTGAAGTGTGAAAAGAAGGCGGGATAAAAATGATCAATCGGCTTCCACACGGAAACAAGTCACAAGAGTTATTGATTATTGCACCTTAACAAAGACGGCACTGGTTGCCACGCAAATTCACGCTAAAGATTGCACGACAAACTAGCTCAAACTGGCGCCGAATCCAAATCTCGCATGGCGCGGGTCGGATGTCAAACAAAACACTACTTATTTTAGGACCCTTTGAAGTCAGTTCCTTCGCGCGAACAAGTCAATTGCATTAGACATATATTATTCTTAAGCAAAATGTACGCACGAGAACGAGAACGAGTAGTCAATTTATACGCAGTGAACTTTTCACCAGCAACTCTTAATTAGCCTGGTAGTTGCCCGCCACAGGGCAACATGCATTTTGTATGAGACATGTTTTATGATCAAAATAGGTGGTATTTAGCTTGCATACAAGCCTAAACCGCAAAACGACATTTGTTTACAATAGAAAGCGAACAAATAAACTACGAAACCTGCGTATTTCTTCCCGATCCATAAATTCGCTCTTGTGCTGGGTTTCCGACACATCATCACGGGTAGTTCCTTGTGTATATCTTTCTTTGTCCACAGCTGTGTTGTTGTTTATCGCAGACTGCCCTGCAGCACTTCTCGATATCGGCTGCACAGTTTCCTTCGCCGGTAACTTTGTAACAAAGTCGGCTCTAGCATCGCGGCGGTTGACTCCGATGTGGTTTAAAATGGCGTGCAGAAGTGCATGAAGCTGGTTGAAGTTTACCACTCCAACTTCGGGGTCCCGCAGAGCAAGATCTACGAGAGCATGCAGTTCTACCTCGGTGCCCATAATTGCTGTTGCTCGAGTTATTACACGGCTCTCCTTTGTTTAACATGTAAATGATTTGCATGTTCAAGGAGTTTTGAATATAACTCGCTTGAAGGTGACAGCCGGAAAGATGAATCCCCACCCCCACCCCACACGGGGCATGAATACCATAAAATGGAAGGTCTTCCCAGAATGCCCCAACCCAAAGACAGTCGAAACACTTTTCAAATAGTTGCAAACAACCAAATAATCATTGCACGGAAAGAGCAAGCAAACTCAGTTTGTATGATATGACTAAAAAAAATTGAAAAATAGAAAAATAGAAAAAAAGAACAATATTTCTCAAAACTAGGAAGTGCTTTGTGTCAGAAAAGTGACCAGCCAACTCAATGATCAACTTCATGCTTCTCACCTGAGAAATACCGTACATCAAGGAAAAGTTAGCTTTTGATAGTTTGCTCACAGCAGCCCAATCGGTTGAAATTTGAAATTGAAACAGTTTTGACATACCAGTGCCGTCGCTTCGTAAATGAGTGGATGTGATTGATGTAAAACAATGCATTATTCTACTCTTTAGTTCTGTTTCTGCTCTTGGATCCGCAATGTGCAAAAACTGACTATGGTACCCTACCCTAGAGTTTGCATGTAAACGCACGACAAAATTTCCTCACTCGGGACCCCCATTTCTCTTTCAGAGTGGTACCCAATCACTTTCTGCTCTCGACCCAACTGTACATTACACGAGCTCACTGGCAACTTATAGTTTTGATTGCATTGAGTTTCGCGCGACGTTTGAAAGTAACCTAACCGTTTGCATTAACGTAAATAACGCATCAAAATCTTTTAGTCATACGCTGTTTATTTATTGGCTTCCACATCCTGTTTTACATAAACATACTGTGTGGACTAATAAATCACAAATGACCTCCAACGGGACTCAGTTCTTGGTCATCTCGCTGTTTATCCAGCTCATCAAGAACTTCACTTTAGCGTAAACACCAAACCGCCGCGCAGCCCCAACTGGTCGCTCCATGAAGGTAGTACCGGCCACCGAACTCACATACCACTATTGGACCTCCGGAGTCTCCCTGGCACGAGTCGATACCGCCTTGGTCCTGTCCTACGCAAATCATAGAGTCGTGGATCTCTCCTGGGTAGGCCTTGTCACAGCGGGCTCTGCTCACGACAGGCACGGACACCTGTTGCAGGAGGTCAGGAGTAGCTCTTCCAGAAGACAGTTGGCCCCAGCCCGTAATCCAGCACTTGGTACCGTCCGAAGGCGCGGCCACAGAGTCGGGTAGACATGCCAGATTGACGTACCTATAAAAGACAAGGAAGATAATTAGAGGTTTCGTGTAGAGCCTACGAACGAAAAAGGGAACAAAAACAAGACCAAGAGCCGATGTAAGGCAGAGCAACAAATGAATAAAAAATACTAAAACAACAAAGCAAGAACAGAGCAAGTTTGAGTTAGTGCAACTTAGACAACAAGACCGTCATATTACCTGTTAACTGCGGCTGGTCGCTCTAACTTTAGTAAATAAAAGCGATATCATGAGAGTAACGCTGTGGCCGATGATAAGACGATGAGTGATGACCTTGGTCACTTTGATGTCCTGTGATACAGTGATACAGGAAGCGATTTTATTAGTTTATTATGAAGTAAAAAGCGCTATTGGTTTAGAACAACAGCAAGAGCTTTAGTTTAAGTAATACGTTACAAATGAAGTATATTAACAAGTGGCCTAGTCTGGTGAGAGCGGAGGAGTCATGGACAGCCTGCGGAACAGGCACTTGTATCATGGGTTCAAGTGCTGTTGAAACGTACTCGTACTCTCACTGACGTTTCATTTTTTATCGGGGTTTCATGCAACTCGGTCCAGTTCTAACTCGGTCCACTTTTGGAAAACTGAAGAATCTATCAACGAAAGGTCGATGTGGAGTGTGTTGACTGACACTTTAAATGTTTAGTCCTTCATCAGAAAAAGAAGAAATATCGTGTAATGTGCGAAAAGTATGCAAAATTGACTTAAATGTATAGTCAAGGAAACTAGGCTTTAAAAATTAGAAACGCTGGTGTATCAACAGAACTAAGTTGATCAAGGTACTGGAACGCCGTAAGAAAAACAGTAGCTGACGTTTCGAGCGTTAGCCCTTCGTCAGATCAGAGCAAATGACGCCTTGATCAACTTTAAGAACTGGTATCTGACACTGTTTAAAATTAGAGCTATTTTCAGATGACTGAGTTAGCTTCTTTGATTGGCAGTGCAATTATACGTTACAATAATTTTCATGAAAGTCATCCGAAAGCTGCTCTAGAAGAACTGTTTATACCGCCCACTTTAGAAAACAGAGTTCATTAGATAATTTGCGAAGTCAATTTGTTACGTGTTTTATTTGTGAAGTGTTTTCTGAAATGAAATAGACAAAAAGACAGCAATACGCGTAAATGTGACCACGGCCTAATAAGTCTACCGTCCGCCCACTTTGTCGGCCACACACACGTCTGTAAAACGACCAAATTAGCTTGTCTGAATGAAAAATACTATCACGCCAGAGTTTGCATATATTCTACAGCGACGCGCGCGCGCTACTGTTGGTGACGTTTTCGAACTGCATTTTGCTTCGTCACAATAGCAACCGTACAATCTGATATATATTTCGCTGTCCTTCGCGTCGCTTGCATCTAGCAAACTGTGAATGGAAAAAGAGAAAAAGAAAAAGTTGAAACAAAGCGTCAAGATGTGGCAATCTCTAATGATCCTCTCCTTGGCAATTCACATCAATTATCCCGTGGTTCTAGACGAATGTAAGTCTTTTTATGCACTCTTCACTCCTTTTCTTAATGGTTCTTGCACTCCACACCATAAAAGCCAACTTACGGTCGTTTCCATAACAAAGCCAGTGCATACTGAGGTTAACCACGATAGTACCTGATTACTCCCCCGATCGATTAATCATTGTCTTCTTTTCCTTCTTTTCTTTTTCTGTACCTCAGATTGTGTCATAAACATGAATAGCTTTAACGTAACTGAGAAAGCTCCATGGGTTGAGTGGGACTTCAGTCTGCCAGCTCCGCAGACTGCTCCCTCAACAGAGGATTTTCGTGGCATGTCCCAGGGCGTGTCCAGCACAACAACAGATGCAGCAGTTGGGATCACGCCTGAAGGTTTGGTGTCGTCTCAGTTAAGCGCCCAGCGACCAATTGTGGTGTGGCTTTCACACGAGTTTGAAGAGGAAAACGACGACAATGAGGAGCAGGCGATGCAAAAAGAGTGTTTTTCAAGCAGTTCAGGTAATTCATCAGAGTCTGAAGAAAAGCATAACAGCACCGAGAGCGAACAGGACCAACAGGAAATGGAGACACCAGAAAGTGTAATGAAAGCAAAGATGGCCCGTCGTGAAGCAGGTACTAAAACTGTACACTCCCCAGATTTAACTGGTTCAGTTTGTAGTATATTCACGAACTAAGATGTGTTGCGAAGAAGCTCACTATAATTGACTATGCAAGAATACATGCAAACTTTTGAGTTCGAAAGCAAGTGATCAGCAGCCAGAAATATATCGACGGCAACTACAGGATATTATACATAAAAAGGGAATTACTATATTATATATAAAAAGGGAATTACTGATAACAAGTTGCATTACATCTCCTTGGTAGAGGTTGGGTTTACTTTGAAGAAACCAATTAGCAGTGCGAGACAACGCCATTGTCAATAATGTTTGATTGCATAAGAAAACGCATTTTTGTCCTTAACTGGCTGAACTTTATGTTAAAACTTTGTGTTGACCAATAAAAAAAACACACACACACACACACACACACGAATAGCCAAAGGGATACCACGATTACTGGTGGCTGTCATCCGAAAATTACTCTATAATACGTTACAGCAAAAAAGCTAATTGAACTTCTCTTCTGATTTCTCGTTTACAGTTCGGAAGGCCTTCGAGGCTCTAGACAGGAACCCCGTTGTGAAGACGCTGGTTGTTCTGGAGTACGCCCTGCTGCTCATATTTGTCTATACGCTGACCGCTGGGGCCTATGGGTAAGAACTACTTTCTGTGCACTGTAGTCCATAAAGCATCACGGGTTTCTAACCACAGCTTGTATTTGATTTGCATTGACAGAAAGAAAATGAATGACGACCTGAAAGCAAACAGAGAAAAGAGAAACTCGGCGGCAGCAAAGAAGGATCGCCGATCCAAACAAATTCTTATTGGAAAACCAAAAACTACAATTAAAACTCTTATGGGAAAACCAAACTACTGAATTATTTGTATTACAATGAATCTAACAGAATGAAATATTAAGGAGGGTGAGTCTGCGAGTTCCTTTTACAAAATATTCCCTACGCGAAGAGCGCCCACTTAATCAATATATATATAATTGACAAGATGTTCACGGAAACGGTACGTGTAATATTGATCGATTGAAATAAAGCTGAGGGAATAAAAAGTTTTCACTATACGAGACACTGCTAATAACTCTAGCCTGATATATTTTAGAAATGTTTAGAGGGGGAGAGGAGGGCGCGGTTATTCGGGTGTTCTCTTAATTCGAACTTCGCACCAAGAGAAGATGAAAATAGAGTTGAAATCAAACTTATGCAGTCTTCATAAAATAGTCAATCAGAGCAGCTGCTGGTTGTAACCACCAAAATTACCACCAAGAAAAAACATTTTGAAAAGCAGAAAGACATGATTCCCACGACAGGTCTCATAAAAACCACACTATTTGTTTGTGTTCCACTTGCAGCCTTCACATAAAACAGAACCAAATCACAAGGGAAACATGTTGGCATTTGTAAATTATAGATACAATTTCTTGACCACTGTTTACACTGACTTCTTTGTATTCAAATTTTGCCTGTTTATAGAATTTTCCAGAGGACAAGCAGTACTTCAAAAATACAGAAAATTGCAAAACATCCATCCATACTAACTGAAATTGGTATACTCACAGTAATAATTCAGTTCAAATAAAACGACAGATTTCTAGCAGACTAAAAAATCACCTATTAACTGACTCCTGACGTCAGAGCTCAAGATACATATTATTTTAGTCAGGTGACAAATTCCCCTCACTGCATTAGCGCAGAAACTTTGACAAAGCAATTAGCCCGAAGAAAGAGGTCAAGAACAACAGAGTGACTATGTATTTCAACCGTGCAGACTTACCGTTACAACTTGAACGAACAATCAAATGAAAGAACAGAAAGCATTTTAGTTCTTACTGTGTCCGTGTTTCGGCAAATCATTTGTCCCGAGTTTCTTGTGTCCGCTTTGCTTGCGGTTAAACCGAAAATTTCCGTTTGTTTGATTCACTTCATGGCACAAATATCCCTGCTCGAGAGAATTTTTGCAAATCGCTCGACGCGGTCTCAACAATACTGAAGTAAAATCAGGGCCCGATTGTTTAAAGAG